>WOCE01000027.1:0-1353218 GCA_009771035.1 Lupinus albus | reverse complement strand
AAAGAAGTTTGGGAGTATTTTTTGCTGAAAACTAGCCACAAAGAAGTATGGGAGTGTTTTTTGCTGAAAACTAGCCACAAAGAAGTATGGGAGTGTTTTTTGCTGAAAACTAGCCACAAATAAGTTTGGGAGTTATTTGTGCTGAAAACTAGCCACAATGAAGTTTGGGAGTTATTTGTGCTGAAAACTAGCCACAAATAAGTTTGGGTGTTATTTTTGCTGAAAACTAGCCACAAAGAAGTTTGGGAGTTATTTGTGCTGAAAACTAGCCACAAAGAAGTTTGGGAGATATTTGTGCTGAAAACTAGCCACAAATAAGTTCGGGAGTTATTTGTGCTTAAAAGTAGCCACAAACAACATTGGGAGTTATTTGTGCTCAAAACTTTCCGCAAAGAAGTTTGGGAGTAATTTTTGCTGAAAACTAGCCACAAAGAAGTTTGGTCGTTATTTGTGCTGAAAACTAGCCACAAAGAAGAATGGGAGATATTTGTGCGTAAAAATAGCCACAAACAACTTTGGGAGTTATTTGTGATTAAAACTAGCCACAACGAAGTTTGGGAGTTATTTGTGTTGAAAACTAGCGACAAATAAGTTTGGGTGTTATTTGTGCTGAAAACTAGCCACAAATAAGTTTGGGTAATATTTGTGCTGAAAACTACCCACAAACAAGTTTGGGAGTTATTTGTGCGTAAAATTAGCCAGAAACAACTTTGGGAGTTATTTGTGCTGAAAATTAGCCACAAAGAAGTTTGGGAGTTATTTGTGCTGAAAACTACCCACAAATAAGTTCGGGAGTTATTTGTGCTTAAAAGTAGCCACAAACAACTTTGGGAGTTATTTGTGCTGAAAAATAGCCACAAAGAAGTTTGGGAGTTATTTTTGCTGAAAACTAGCCACAAAGTAGTTTGCGAGTAATTTTTGCTGAATACTAGCCACAAAGAAGTTTGGGAGTTATTTGTGCTTAAAAATAGCCACAAACAACTTTGGGAGTTATTTGTGATTAAAACTAGCCACAATGAAGTTTTGGTGTTATTTGTGCTGAAAACAATCCACAAATAAGTTTGGGTGTTATTTGTGCTGAAAACTACCCACAAACAAGTTTGGGAGTTTTTTGTGCGTAAAAGTAGCCAGAAACAACTTTGGGAGTTATTTGTGCTGAAAACTAGCCACAAAGAAGTTTGGTAGTTATCTGTGCTTAAAAGTAGCCACAAAGAAGTTTGAGAGTTATTTGTGCTGAAAACTAGCCACAATGAAGTTAGGGAGTAATTTTGGCTGAAAACTAGCCACAATGAAGTTGGGGAGTTATTTGTGCTGAAAACTAGCCAAACAGAAGTTTGGGAGTATTTTTTTGCTGAAAACTAGCCACAAAGAAGTTTGGGAGTTATTTGTGCTTAAAAGTATCCTCAAACAACTTTGGGAGTTATTTGGGCTGAAAACAAGCCACAAAGAAGTTCGGGAGTAATTTTTGCTGAAACCTAGCCACAAAGAAGTTTGGGAGTTGTTTGTGCTTAAAAGTAGCCACAAAGAAGTTTGGGAGTTATTTGTCCTTAAAAGTATCCCCAAACAACTTTGGGAGTTATTTGTGCTGAAAACTAGCCACAAAGAAGTTTGGGAGTAATTTTTGCTGAAAACCGGCCACAAAGAAGTTTGCGAGTAAATTTTGCTGAAAACTAGCCACAAAGAAGTTTGGGAGTTATTTGTGGTGTAAAGTAGCCACAAACAACTTTAGGAGTTATTTGTGCTGAAAACTAGCCACAAAGAAGTTTGGGAGTTATTTGTGATGAAAACTAGCCACAAATAAGTTTGGGAGTTATTTGTGCTGAAAACTAGCCACAAAGAAGTTTGGGAGTTATTTGTGCTGAAAACTTTCCACAATGAAGTTTGGGAGTTATTTGTGCTGAAAAATAGCCACAAAGAAGTTTGTGAGTTATTTGTGCTTAGAAGTAGCCACAAAGAAGTTTGGGAGTTATTTGTTCTGAAAAGTAGCCAAAAAGAAGTTTGGGAGTAATTTTTGCTGAAAACTAGCCACAAATTAGTTTGGGAGTAATTTTTGCAGAAAACTACCCACAAAGAAGTTTGGGAGTTATTTGTGCGTAAAAGTGGCTAGAAACAACTTTGGGAGTTATTTGTGCTGAAAACTAGCCACAAAGAAGTTTGGTAGTTATTTGTGCTTAAAAGTAGCCACAAAGAAGTTTGGTAGTTAATTGTGCTTAAAAGTAGCCACAAAGAAGTTTGAGAGTTATTTGTGCTGAAAACTAGCCATAATGAAGTTTGGGAGTAATTTTGGCTGAAAACTAGCCACAATTAAGTTGGGGAGTTATTTGTGCTGAAAACTATCCACAAAGAAGTTTGGGAGTATTTTTTTGCTGAAAACTAGCCACAAAGAAGTTTGGGAGTTATTTGTGCTTAAAAGTAGCCTCAAACAACTATGGGAGTTATTTGGGCTGAAAACTATCCACAAACAAGTTCGGGAGTAATTTTTTGCTGAAAACTAGCCAAGAAGAAGTTTGGGAGTTATTTGTGCTATAATTAGCCACAAAGAAGTTTGGGAGTTATTTGTACTTAAAAGTAGCCCCAAACAACTTTGGGAGTTATTTGTGCTGAAAACTAGCCACAAAGAACTTTGGGAGTTATTTGTGCTGAAAACTTTCCACAAAGAAGTTTGGGAGTTATTTGTGCTGAAAAGTAGCCACCAACAAGTTTGGGAGTTATTTGTGCTGAAAAGTACCCACAAAGAAGTTTGGGAGTTAATTGTGCTTAGAAGTAGCCACAAAGATGTTTGGGAGCAATTTTTGCTCAAATGTAGCCACAAAGAAGTTTGGGAGTAATTTGAGCTTAAAAGTAGCAACAAACAATTTTGGGAGTTATTTGTGCTGAAAACTAGCCACAATGAAGTTTGGGAGTTATTTGTGCTGAAAACTAGCCACAAATAAGTTTGGGTGTTATTTGTGCTGAAAACTACCCACACACAAGTTTGGGAGTTATTTGTGCGTAAAAGTAGCCAGAAACAACTTTGGGAGTTATTTGTGCTGAAAACTAGCCACAAAGAAGTTTAGGAGTAATTTTTGATGAAAACACAAAGAAGTTTGGAGTTTTTTGTGCTGAAAACTACCCACAAAGAAGTTTGGGAGTTATTTGTGCTGAAAACTAGCCACAAATAAGTTTGGGAGTTATTTGTGCTTAAAAGTAGCCACAAACATCTTTGGGTGTTACTTGTGCTGAAAACTAGCCACAAAGAAGTTTGGGAGTAATTTTTGCTGAAAATCGGCCACAAAGAAGTTTGCGAGTAACTTTTGCTGAAAACTAGCCACAAAGAAGTTTGGGAGTTATTTGTGGTGTAAAGTAGCCACAAACAACTTTGGGAGTTATTTGTATTGAAAACTAACCACAAAGAAGTTTGGGAGTTATTTGTGCTGAAAACTAGCCACAAATAACTTTGGGAGTTATTTGTGCTTAAATGTAGCCACAAACAACTTTGGGAGTTATTTGTGCTGAAAACTGTCCACAAAGAAGTTTGGGAGTAATTTTTGCTGAAAACTTGCCACAAAGAAGTTTGGGAGTAATTTTGGCTGAAAACTGGCCACAAAGATGTTTGGGAGTTATTTGTGCTGAAAACTAGCCACAAAGAAGTTTGGGGGTAATTTTTGCTGAAAACTAGCCACAAAGAAGTTTTGGAGTAATTTTTGCTCAAAACTAGCCACAAAGTAGTTTGGTAGTTATATGTGCTGAAAACTAGCCATAAAGAAGTTTGGTTGTTATTTGTGCTTAAAAGTAGCCACAAAGAAGTTTGGGAGTTATTTGTGCTGTAAACTAGCCACAAAGAAGTTCGGGAGTAATTTTTGCAGAAAACTAGCCACAAAGAAGTTTGGAGTTATTTGTGCTGAAAACTAGACACAAAAAAGTTTGAGACTATTTTTTGCTGAAAACTAGCTCAAAGAATTTTGATAGTTATTTGTGCTGAAAACTAGCCACAAAGAAGTTCGGGAGTTATTTGTGCTTAAAAGTAGCCACAAACAACTTTGGGAGTTATTTCTGTTGAAAACTAGCCACATAGAAGTTTGTGAGTAATTTTTGCTGAAAACTAGCCACAGAGAAGTTTGGGAGTTATTTGTGGTTAAAAGTAGCCACAAACAACTTTGGGAGTTATTTGTGCTGAAAACTAGCCACAAAGAAGTTTGGGAGTTATTTGTGCTGAACACTAGCCACAAAGAATTTTGGGAGTTATTTGTGCTTAAAAGTAGCCACAAACAACTTTTGGAGTTATTTGTGCTGAAAACTAGCCACAAAGAAGTTTGGGAGTAATATTTTCTTGAAAATTGGCCACAAAGAAGTTTGGGAGTAATTTGTGCTGAAAAATAGCCACAAAGAAGTTTGTGAGTTAATTGTGCTTAGAAGTAACCACAAAGAAGTTTGGGAGTTATTTGTTCTGAAAAGTAGCCAAAAAGAAGTTTGGGAGTAATTTTTGCTGAAAACTAGCCACAAATTAGTTTGGGAGTAATTTTTGCTGAAAACTACCCACAAAGAAGTTTGGGAGTTAATTGTGCGTAAAAGTGGCTAGAAACAACTTTGGGAGTTATTTGTGCTGAAAACTAGCCACAAAGAAGTTTGGTAGTTATTTGTGCTTAAAAGTAGCCACAAAGAAGTTTGGTAGTTATTTGTGCTTAAAAGTAGCCACAAAGAAGTTTGAGAGTTATTTATGCTGAAAACTAGCCATAATGAAGTTTGGGAGTAATTTTGGCTGAAAACTAGCCACAATCAAGTTGGGGTGTTATTTGTGGTGAAAACTATCCACAAAGAAGTTTGGGAGTATTTTTTTGCTGAAAACCAGCCACAAAGAAGTTTGGGAGTTATTTGTGCTTAAAAGTAGCCTCAAACAACTATGGGAGTTATTTGGGCTGAAAAGTATCCACAAACAAGTTCGGGAGTAATTTTTTGCTGAAAACTAGCCAAGAAGAAGTTTGGGAGTTATTTGTGCTATAATTAGCCACAAAGAAGTTTGGGAGTTATTTGTACTTAAAAGTAGCCCCAAACAACTTTGGGAGTTATTTGTGCTGAAAACTAGCCACAAAGAACTTTGGGAGTTATTTGTGCTGAAAACTTTCCACAAAGAAGTTTGGGAGTTATTTGTGCTGAAAAGTAGCCACCAACAAGTTTGGGAGTTATTTGTGCTGAAAAGTACCCACAAAGAAGTTTGGGAGTTAATTGTGCTTAGAAGTAGCCACAAAGATGTTTGGGAGCAATTTTTGCTCAAATGTAGCCACAAAGAAGTTTGGGAGTAATTTGAGCTTAAAAGTAGCAACAAACAATTTTGGGAGTTATTTGTGCTGAAAACTAGCCACAATGAAGTTTGGGAGTTATTTGTGCTGAAAACTAGCCACAAATAAGTTTGGGTGTTATTTGTGCTGAAAACTACCCACACACAAGTTTGGGAGTTATTTGTGCGTAAAAGTAGCCAGAAACAACTTTGGGAGTTATTTGTGCTGAAAACTAGCCACAAAGAAGTTTGGGAGTAATTTTTGCTGAAAACTAGCCACAAAGAAGTTTGGAGTTTTTTGTGCTGAAAACTACCCACAAAGAAGTTTGGGAGTTATTTGTGCTGAAAACTAGCCACAAATAAGTTTGGGTGTTATTTGTTCTTAAAAGTAGCCACAAACATCTTTGGGTGTTACTTGTGCTGAAAACTAGCCACAAAGAAGTTTGGGAGTAATTTTTGCTGAAAATCGGCCACAAAGAAGTTTGCGAGTAACTTTTGCTGAAAACTAGCCACAAAGAAGTTTGGGAGTTATTTGTGGTGTAAAGTAGCCACAAACAACTTTGGGAGTTATTTGTATTGAAAACTAACCACAAAGAAGTTTGGGAGTTATTTGTGCTGAAAACTAGCCACAAATAACTTTGGGAGTTATTTGTGCTTAAATGTAGCCACAAACAACTTTGGGAGTTATTTGTGCTGAAAACTGTCCACAAAGAAGTTTGGGAGTTATTTGTGCTGAAAACTTTTCACAAAGAAGTTTGGGAGTTATTTGTGCTGAAAAGTAGCCACCTACAAGTTTGGGAGTTATTTGTGCTGAAAAATAGCCACAAAGAAGTTTGTGAGTTAATTGTGCTTAGAAGTAGCCACAAAGAAGTTTGGGAGTTATTTGTTTTGAAAAGTAGCCAAAAAGAAGTTTGGCAGTAATTTTTGCTGAAAACTAGCCACAAATTAGTTTGCGAGTAATTTTTCCTGAAAATTAGCCACAAAGAAGTTTGGGAGTTATTTGTGCTTAAAAATAACCAGAAACAACTTTGGGAGTTATTTGTGATTAAAACTATCCACAATGAAGTTTGGGAGTTATTTGTGCTTAAAAGTAGCCACAAACAACTTTGGGAGTTATTTGTGCTTAAAACTACCCACAAAGAAGTTTGGGAGTAATTTTTGCTGAAAACTAGTCACAAAGAAGTTTGGAAGTTATTTGTGCTGAAAACTAGCCACAAAGAAGTTTGGGAGTTATTTGTGCTTAGAAGTAGCCACAAACAACTTTAGGAGTTATCTGTGCTGAAAACTACCCACAAAGAAGTTTGGTAGTTATTTGTGCTTAAAAGTAGCCACAAAGAAGTTTTAGAGTTATTTGTGCTTAAAACTAGCCCCAGTCAAGTTTGGGAGTAATATTGGCTGAAAACTAGCAACAATGAAGTTGGGGAGTTATTTGTGCTGAAAACTAGCCACAAAGAAGTTTGGGAGTTATTTGTGCTGAACACTAGCCACAAAGAATTTTGGGAGTTATTTGTGCTTAAAAGTAGCCACAAACAACTTTGGGAGTTATTTGTGCTGAAAACTAGCCACAAAGAAGTTTGGGAGTAATTTTTTCTTGAAAATTGGCCACAAAGAAGTTTGGGAGTAATTTTTGCTGAAAACTAGCCACAAAGAAGTTTGGGAGTAATTTTTGCTGAAAACTGGCCACAGAGATGTTTGGGAGTTATTTGTGCTCAAAACTAGCCACAAAGTAGTTTGGTAGTTATATGTGCTGAAAACTAGCCACAAAGAAGTTTGGGAGTTATTTGTGCTTAAAAGTAGCCACAAAGAAGTTTGGGAGTTATTTGTGCTTTAAAGTAGCCACAAACAACTTTGGGAGTTATTTGTGGTGAAAACTAGCCACAAAGAAGTTTGGGAGTAATTTTTGCTGAAAACTAGCCACAAAGAAGTTTGGGAGATATTTGTGCTGAAAACTAGCCACAAATAAGTTCGGGAGTTATTTGTGCTTAAAAGTAGCCACAAACAACTTTGGGAGTTATTTGTGCTGAAAACTAGCCACAAAGAAGTTTGGTAGTTATTCTGCTTAAAAGTAGCCACAAACAACTTGGGGAGTTATTTGTGCTGAAAACTAGCCACAAAGAAGTTTGGGAGTAATTTTTGTTGAAAACTAGCCACAAAGTAGTTTGGGAGTTATTTGTGGTGAAAACTAGCCACAAAGATGTTTGGGAGTAATTTTTGTTGAGGACTAGCAACAAAGTAGTTTGGTAGTTATTTGTGCTGAAAACTAGCCACAAAGAAGTTTGGGAGTTATTTGTGCTTAAAAGTAGCCACAAACAACTTTGGGAGTTATTTGTGTTGAAAACTAGCCACAAAGAAGTTTGTGAGTAATTTTTGCTGAAAACTAGCCACAAAGAAGTTTGGGAGATATTTGTGCTGAAAACTACCCACAAATAAGTTCGGGAGTTATTTGTGCTTAAAAGTAGCCACAAACAACTTTGGGAGTTATTTGTGCTGAAAACTAGCCACAAAGAAGTTTGGGAGTTATTTTTGCTTAAAAGTAGCCACAAACAACTTGGGGAGTTATTTGTGCTGAAAACTAGCCAAAAAGAAGTTTGGGAGTAATTTTTGTTGAAAACTAGCCACAAAGTAGTTTGGGAGTAATTTTTGCTGAATACTATCCACAAAGAAGTTTGGGAGTTATTTGTGCTTAAAAATAGCCACAAACAACTTTGGGAGTTATTTGTGATTAAAACTAGCCACAATGAAGTTTGGGAGTTATTTGTGCTGAAAACTAGCCACAAATAAGTTTGGGTGTTATTTTTGCTGAAAACTAGCCACAAAGAAGTTTGGGAGTTACTTGTGCTGAACACTAGCCACAAAGAATTTTGGGAGTTATTTGTGCTTAAAAGTAGCCACAAACAACTTTTGGAGTTATTTGTGCTGAAAACTACGCACAAAGAAGTTTGGGAGTAATTGTTTCTTGAAAATTGGCCACAAAGAATTTTGGGAGTAATTTTTGCTAAAAACTAGCCAAAAAGAAGTTTGGGAGTAATTTTTGCTGAAAACTGGCCACAAAGATGTTTGGGAGTTATTTGTGCTCAAAACTAGCCACAAAGTAGTTTGGTAGTTATATGTGCTGAAAACTAGCCACAAAGAAGTTTGAGAGTTATTTGTGCTTAAAAGTAGCCACAAAGAAGTTTGGGAGTTATTTGTGCTTTAAAGTAGCCACAAAAAACTTTGGGAGTTATTTGTGGTGAAAACTAGCCACAAAGATGTTTGGGAGTAATTTTTGCTGAGAACTAGCAACAAAGTAGTTTGGTAGTTATTTGTGCTGAAAACTAGCCACAAAGAAGTTTGGGAGTTATTTGTGCTTAAAAGTAGCCACAAACAACTTTGGGAGTTATTTGTGTTGAAAACTAGCCACAAAGAAGTTTGTGAGTAATTTTTGCTGAAAACTAGCCACAAAGAAGTTTGGGAGATATTTGTGCTGAAAACTAGCCATAAATAAGTTCGGGAGTTATTTGTGCTTAAAAGTAGCCACAAACAACTTTGGGAGTTATTTGTGCTGAAAACTAGCCACAAAGAAGTTTGGGAGTTATTTTTGCTTAAAAGTAGCCACAAACAACTTGGGGAGTTATTTGTGCTGAAAACTAGCCAAAAAGAAGTTTGGGAGTAATTTTTGCTGAAAACTAGCCACAAAGAAGTTTGGGAGTAATTTTTGCTGAAAACTAGCCACAAAGAAGTTTGGGAGTTATTTGTCCTTAAAAGTAGCCACAAACAACTTTGGGAGTTATTTGTGCTCAAAACTATCCGCAAAGAAGTTTGGGAGTAATTTTTGCTGAAAACTAGCCACAAAGAAGTTTGGTAGTTATTTGTGCTGAAAACTAGCCACAAAGAAGTATGGGAGATATTTGTGCGTAAAATTAGCTAGAAACAACTTTGGGAGTTATTTGTGCTGAAAATTAGCCATAAAGAAGTTTGGGAGTTATTTGTGCGGAAAACTACCCACAAATAAGTTCGGGAGTTATTTGTGCTTAAAAGTAGCCACAAACAACTTTGGGAGTTATTTGTGCTGAAAACTAGCCACAAAGAAGTTTGGGAGTTATTTTTGCTTAAAAGTAGCCACAAACAACTTGGGGAGTTATTTGTGCTGAAAACTAGCCAAAAAGAAGTTTGGGAGTAATTTTTGCTGAAAACTAGCCACAAAGTAGTTTGGGAGTAATTTTTGCTGAAAACTAGCCACAAAGAAGTTTGGGAGTTATTTGTCCTTAAAAGTAGCCACAAACAACTTTGGGAGTTATTTGTGCTCAAAACTATCCGCAAAGAAGTTTGGGAGTAATTTTTGCTGAAAACTAGCCACAAAGAAGTTTGGTAGTTATTTGTGCTGAAAACTAGCCACAAAGAAGTATGGGAGATATTTGTGCGTAAAATTAGCTAGAAACAACTTTGGGAGTTATTTGTGCTGAAAATTAGCCATAAAGAAGTTTGGGAGTTATTTGTGCGGAAAACTACCCACAAATAAGTTCGGGAGTTATTTGTGCTTAAAAGTAGCCACAAACAACTTTGGGAGTTATTTGTGCTGAAAACTAGCCACAAAGAAGTTTGGGAGTTATTTTTGCTTAAAAGTAGCCACAAACAACTTGGGGAGTTATTTGTGCTCAAAACTAGCCACAAAGAAGTTTGGGAGTAATTTTTGCTGAATACTAGCCACAAAGAAGTTTGGGAGTTATTTGTGCTTAAAAATAGCCACAAACAACTTTGGGAGTTATTTGTGATTAAAACTAGCCACAATGAAGTTTTGGTGTTATTTGTGCCGAAAACTAGCCACAAATAAGTTTGGGTGTTATTTGTGCTGAAAACTACCCACAAACAAGTTTGGGAGTTTTTTGTGCGTAAAAGTAGCCAGAAACAACTTTGGGAGTTATTTGTGCTGAAAACTAGCCACAAAGAAGTTTGGTAGTTATCTGTGCATAAAAGTAGCCACCTACAAGTTTTGGAGTTATTTGTGCTGAAAACTATCCACAAAGAAGTTTGGTAATTATTTGTGTTTAAAAGTAGCCACAAAGAAGTTTGGTAGTTATTTGTGCTTAAAAGTAGCCACAAAGAAGTTTAAGAGTTATTTGTGCTGAAAACTAGCCACAATGAAGTTTGGGAGTAATTTTGGCTGAAAACTAGCCACAATGAAGTTGGGGAGTTATTTGTGCTGAAAACTAGCCACAAAGAAGTTTGGGAGTATTTTTTTGCTGAAAACTAGCCACAAAGAAGTTTGGGAGTAATTTTTGCTGAAAACCGGCCACAAAGAAGTTTGCGAGTAATTTTTGCTGAAAACTACCCACAAAGAAGTTTGGGAGTTATTTGTGGTGTAAAGTAGCCACAAACAACTTTGGGAGTTATTTGTGCTAAAAACTAGCCACAAAGAAGTTTGGGAGTTATTTGTGCTGAAAACTAGCCACAAATAAGTTTGGGAGTTATTTGTGCTGAAAACTAGCCACAAAGAAGTTTGGGAGTTATTTGTGCTGAAAACTTTCCACAAAGAAGTTTGGGAGTTATTTGTGCTGAAAAGTAGCATCCTACAAGTTTTGGAGTTATTTGTGCTGAAAAATAGCCACAAAGAAGTTTGTGAGTTAATTGTGCTTAGAAGTAGCCACAAAGAAGTTTGGGAGTTATTTGTTCTGAAAAGTAGCCAAAAAGAAGTTTGGGAGTAATTTTTGCTGAAAACTAACCACAAATTAGTTTGGGAGTAATTTTTGCTGAAAACTACCTACAAAGAAATTTGGGAGTGATTTGTGCGTAAAAGTGGCCAGAAACAAGTTTGGGAGTTATTTGTGCTGAAAACTAGCCACAAAGAAGTTTGGTAGTTATTTGTGCTTAAAAGTAGCCACAAAGAATTTTGGTAGTTATTTGTGCTTAAAAGTAGCCACAAAGAAGTTTGAGAGTTATTTGTGCTGAAAACTAGCCACAATGAAGTTTTGGAGTAATTTATGCTGAAAACTAGCCACAATCAAGTTGGGGAGTTATTTGTGCTGAAAACTATCCACAAAGAAGTTTGGGAGTATTTTTTTGCTGAAAACTAGCCACAAAGAAGTTTGGGAGTTATTTGTGCTTAAAAGTAGCCTCAAACAACTATAGGAGTTATTTGGGCTGAAAACTAGCCACAAAGAAGTTCGGGAGTAATTTTTGCTGAAAACTAGCCAAAAAGAAGTTTGGGAGTTATTTGTGCTTAAAAGTAGCCACAAAGAAGTTTGGGAGTTATTTGTACTTAAAAGTAGCCCCAAACAACTTTGGGAGTTATTTGTGCTGAAAACTAGCCACAAAGAAGTTTGGGAGTTATTTGTGCTGAAAACTTTCCACAAAGAAGTTTGGGAGTTATTTGTGCTAAAAGTAGCCACCTACAAGTTTGGGAGTTATTTGTGCTTAAAAATAACCAGAAACAACTTTGGGAGTTATTTGGAATTAAAACTATCCACAATGAAGTTTGGGAGTTATTTGTGCTTAAAAGTAGCCACAAACAACTTTGGGAGTTATTTGTGCTCAAAACTACCCACATATAAGTTCGAGAGTAATTTTTGCTGAAAACTAGTCACAAAGAAGTTTGGGAGTTATATGTGCTGAAAACTAGCCACAAAGAAGTTTGGGAGTTATTTGTGCTTAGAAGTAGCCACAAACAACATTAGGAGTTATCTGTGCTGAAAACTAGCCACAAAGAAGTTTGGTAGTTATTTGTGCTTAAAAGTAGCCACAAAGAAGTTTTAGAGTTATTTGTGCTTAAAACCAGCCCCAGTCAAGTTTGGGAGTAATATTGGCTGAAAACTAGCAACAATGAAGTTGGGGAGTTATTTGTGCTGAAAACTAGCCACAAAGAAGTTTGGGAGTATTTTTTGCTGAAAACTAGCCACAAAGAAGTTTGGGAGTGTTTTTTGCTGAAAACTAGCCACAAAGAAGTTTGGGAGTTATTTGTGCTTAAAAGTAGCCTCAAACAACTTTGGGAGTTATTTGGGCTTAAAACTAGCCACAAAGAAGTTCGGGAGTAATTTTTGTTGAAAACTAGCCACAAAGAAGTTTGGGAGTTATTTGTGCTTAAAAGTAACCACAAAGAAGTTTGAGAGTTATTTGTACTTAAAAGTAGCCCCAAACAACTTTGGGAGTTATTTGTGCTGAAAACTAGCCACAAAGAAGTTTGGGAGTTATTTGTGCTGAAAACTTTCACAAAGAAGTTTGGTAGTTATTTGTGCTGAAAAGTAGCCACCAACAAGTTTGGGAGTTATTTGTGCTGAAAAGTACCCACAAAGAAGTTTGTGAGTTAATTGTGCTTAGAAGTAGCCACAAAGAAGTTTGGGAGCAATTTTTCCTCAAAAGTAGCCACAAAGAAGTTTGGGAGTTATTTGTGCTTAAAAGTAGCAACAAACAACTTTGGGAGTTATTTGTGCTGAAAACTAGCCACCAAGAAGTTTGGGAGTAATTTTTTCTGAAAACTAGCCACAAAGAAGTTTGGGAGTTATTTGTGCTTAAATGTAGCCACAAACAACATTGGGAGTTATTTGTGCTGAAAACGAGCCACAAAGAAGTTTGTGAGTAATTTTTGCTGAAAACTGGCCACAAAGATGTTTGGGAGTTTTTGTGCTTAAAAGTAGCCAGAGACAACTTTGGGAGTTATTTGGGCTGAAAACTAGCCACCTCAAAAGGTGAGCATCCTGTGGTGCTATGTATTGTCCTATTATATGCAAATTCCACATGGGGTATGCTTTCCTCCCAAGCCTTGAGGTTTTTCTTTAAAACTGCCCTTTGGTGTGTGGAGAGTACTCTGTTCACAACCTCAGTTTGGCCATCTGTTTGGGGATGGCAAGTTGTGGAGAATAGGAGTTTAGTTCCTATTTTACCCCATAGGGTTCTCCAGAAGTGACTAAGGAACTTAGTGTCCCTATCACTTACAATGCTCCTTGGGAGACCATCGAGCCTCACAATCTCTTTGAAAAAGAGATCAGCCACGTGGCAAGCATCATCAACCTTATTACAAGGTATAAAGTGGGCCATTTTGGAAAAACGGTCCACTACAACAAAGATGGAATCCTTTCTGTTTCGAGTCCTGGGTAAAGCCACTATAAAATCCATGGATATGTCTAACAATGGTGATTCAGGCACGGGTAAGGGCGTATAAAGCCCATGTGGCATCCCTTTGGACTTGGCCCTTTTGCAGATCAGACACTGCTCATAGTGCTTTCGCACATCCCTTTTCATTTTGGGGTGCTTGATGGCTTGGTTCGGCAACAAGCTTTTGTTTTTGCTTTTTGGTGTAGGTTCTTATTGGCTTTTGGTTTGGCCAATCTTTTTAGGAACCTGCTCATGAGAGTCCCATCATGGATGACAAGTCCATACAAGGCCTAGGGGGTCCCATGACCCGAGCCAAGGCAAAAAGGGCTAAACTAGCCCTTGAAAGACTCGTGGGCAGAACCCTTGAGTCAAGCCAAGGGGCTAGCACCAATGCTAGGCCCATTCACTTCATGGTCCAAGAAGAGGACTTTGGAGGCTACGACCTCAAGGCAGCTACCTAGCTTGCCTTTACATGCTTTCAATAAGTGGGCCATTACTTGACCCACATGCAATTAGGATTAATTTTATCTTGTTTTATTTTCCAAGTATTTTAATTATGTTACTTAAATTATGGAAGGAGGTGATTGTTTGCTAAGTGTTTCAGGGATAGGCCCAAAGCCCAAGCCTTGTATGGACTTGTCATCCATGATGGGACTCTCATCATCCCCTCCTTCTTTGAAAGAATTCGTCCTCGAATCTTCATCGAAGTAGCTTAAGTCAGCCACATTGAATGTGGCACTAATGTTACCATACTCTCTTGGTAGGTCCAGCTTGTAGGCATTGTTGTTGATCCTCTCCAAGACTTGAAATGGACCATCACCTCTTGGTTATAGCTTATATTTCCTTTGTGTAGGAAACCTTTCCTTCCTCATATGGACCCAAACCCAATCTCCTAGCTCAAAGATGATCTCCTTTCTCCCCTTGTTGGCTGACCTAGCATAGCTTTCAGTCCTCTTCTCAATTTGGGCCTTGACCTTTTCATGGATCTTCTTGACAAAGTCAGCCTTGGTTTTGCCGTCCTTGTGCTTCAAGAAAGATGAATTAGGAAATGCAAGTAGGTCAAGAGGGGTTAATGGGTTATACCCGTATACCACCTCAAAAGGAGATAGGCTTGTTGCCCCATGAGTTGTCCTATTGTAGGCAAACTCAATGTGTGGAAGGCATGCTTCCCAAGCCTTAAGATTCGTTCCTAGGACGGATCTCAAGAGTGTTGAGAGGGTCCTATTAACCACTTCAATTTGGCCATCCGTTTGGGGGTGGCATGTGGTTAAAAACATCAATTTATTCCTATCTTACCCCAAAGGGTCCTCCAAAAGTGACTTAGGAACTTGGTGTCCCTATCACTCACAATACTCCTTGGAAGGCCATGTAGCCTTACAATTTCCTTGAAAAACAAATCAGCAACATGGCATGCATCATCCACCTTTTTACAAGGGATGAAGTGTGCCATCTTGGAGAATCGATCAACCACCACAAAGATGGAGTCCTTTCCACCTTGAGTGCATGGTAAAGCAACCACAAAGTCCACGGATAAGTCGACCAATGGTGCCTCGGGTATGGGCAATGGTGTGTAAAGTCCATGGGGCATGGCCTTGGACTTAGCTCGGTTACACCCTATGCACCTTTCACAAATTGCTTGTACATCATGCCTCAAGTGAGGCCAATAAAAGTGTTCCTTTAGGGCATCTGGGGTTTTTGGAACCCCAAAGTGTCCCATAAGCCCTCCCTCATGGGCTTCCCTTACAAACAATTCTCGGATGGAGCCCTTAGGCATACAAACCCTATTCCCACGAAATAGGATTCCTTCCATTTTGAAATAACCATCTTGGGCCGTTTGAGAGCACCCTTGGTAGATTTCACCGAAGTCTCCATCCAATTCATAAGTATCTTTGAGGCACTCAAGTCCAAGTAGCTTGGTCTCAAGGGTAGCCACTAAGGCATATCTCCTTGATAGTGCATCTGCCACAACATTAGCCTTTCCCTTCTTGTGCTTGACCACATAAGGGAATTGCTCAAGAAACTCTACCCACTTGGCATGCCTTTTGTTTAGCTTGCCTTGGCCCTTTAAGTATTTTAGTGACTCATGATCACTATGGATAACAAATTCCTTAGGCAAGAGATAATGTTGCCAAGTTTGTAGGGCCCTAACCAATGCATACAACTCCTTGTCATATGTGGAATAATTTAGGGCTGCCCCTCCCAATTTCTCACTAAAGTATGAAATAGGATGTCCTTCTTGCATGAGGACGGCTCCAATGCCTACATTGGAGGCATCATTCAATCTCAAAGGATTTTGAGAAATTTGGTAGCATGAGAATAGGCGCATGTGCCAACCTCTCCTTAAGTTTCTCAAAAGCTTCTTCTTGCTTCTCTCCCCATTTGAAGCCCACATTTTTCTTAACCACCTCATTGAGGGGCGCAGCCAAGGTACTAAAGTCCTTGAGAAACCTTCGGTAAAAGCTAGCCAACCCATGAAAGCTCCTAACATTTGTGGTTGTTTTTGGAGTGGGCCACTCACGTATGGCCTTAATCTTTTCAGGGTCTACATGGACTCCTTTGGCATTTATGATAAAGCCTAAGAAGATCACGTGATCAACATAGAAGCAACACTTCTCAAAATAGGCATATAGCTTCTCTTTCCTTAAAACTAGCAAAACATCTTGTAAGTGCACATGGTGCTCCTCAATGTTCTAGCTATAGATAAGGATGTCATCAAAGTACACCACAACAAACTTTCCAATGAAAGCCCTTAGAACTTGGTTCATCAACGCATAAATGTGCTTGGGGCATTAGTCAACCCAAAAGGCATGACTAACTACTCATACAAACCAAACTTGGTTTTAAAGGCGGTTTTCCATTCATCACCCTCTCGCATCCGGATTTGATGGTATCCACTTTTCAAATCAATCTTTGAAAAGACACTAGATCCATATAGCTCATCCAATAGGTCATTCATCCTAGGGATTGGATGCCTATACTTGACCGTGATGTTGTTAACGGCCCTAAAATCAGTACACATTATCCATGATCCATTCTTTTTAGGGACTAGGATGACTGGGACAGCACATGGGCTCATACTCTCTTGAACCCATCCCTTTTGCATCAACCCCTCAATTTGCTTTTGAATCTCTTGAGACTCTTGAGGGTTACTCCTATAGGCTGGCCTATTGGGTAGGGATGCTCCCAGGACTAAATCAATATGATGCTCAATTCCCCTTAAGGGAGGAAGGCCACTAGGGACATCCTTAGGGAATACATCTTTGAACTCAGCCAATAATTCTTTCAAGAATTTAGGCATAGGTGCCTCATCACTTGCCGTATTGCTAAGGCAGTAGCTATGGCATACTAGTTGGTACATGGGCTGCCTCAAGGTGAGGGCCCTTTTTACCTATCATTTGGTCACAAAGAAGCTCTTCTTTTGCTCTCCACCACTTGTCATGATCTTCCTTGATTCCTTCTTCTCTAGGCTCATCTTTTCCTTGAGCCTCTTCTGATCATCACTAACTTGCTTTGGGGACAAAGGTGATAAGACTACCTTCCGGGAACCTTGCATGAATGTGTACTTGTTAGAGTAGCCATCATGGATGGCCTTCTTATCATACTGCCAAGGCCTCCCTAGTAGCATATGGTTGGCTTCCATCTCGACCACATCACATAGGACTAGGTCCTCATACTTACCAACCGAGAAAGGAACCTCGGCTTGCTGGTTCACAACCATCTCCCCAACCTCACTTAGCCATTGTAGCTTGTATGGGGATGGGTCTGTCTTTGTAGCCAACCCAAGCTTAGTCACCAACCTTGTGCTAACCACATTAGCACAACTACCTCCATCAATGATTAAGGAGCAAACATTGCCCTTAACCAAGCACCGAGAGTGGAAAATGTTTTCCCTCTGGTTTTCCTCACGCTCCTTGGCTTGGCTGCCAAGCAACCTTCTTACCACAAGTAGGTCTCCATCAGGCATAAAGGCATCTCCATCATGATCTACTTCTTCCTCCTCACTTGATGTCTCGGACTCAGACTCAACCTTGCCATTTAGAACCACCATGGTGCGCCTTGTAGGGCATTGAGATGCAATGTGACCGTGACCCAAGCATTTGAAACACTTGATGTCTCGGCCCCTATGGGCAGCCTCCAAGGGGGCTTTGTTTGGGACTTTATTGGTGTTTCACTCCTTTGAAGGGTTGTTGCCTTCTTTAGAGCCTGCTCCCTCCTTCTTAGACCGGTCCTTCCATGTTGTTGATGGAAACTTGCTAGTTGAGTACTTGGTCTTCTTCCTTTTCAATTGTTGCTCCACCTAAGTCGCCTTCTGGACCACGTCATCCAATTCAATGTAGGGTTGAAGCTCTACAATGTCTTGGATCTCAGGATTGAGCCCATGCGAGAATCTGGCCATGGTTGCCTCTCGTTCCTCATTAAAGTTAGACCTCGAGAGAGCCAACTCCATCTCTTTGAAATACTCATCCACCGTCTTGCTTCCTTGAACCAGCCTTTGCAATTTGTTGTGTACATCTCGTTGATATGAGTTGGGAACAAACCTCCTTCTCATTACCAACTTCATCTCCTCCCATGTATCAACCATTTGATCTCCTACTCTCCTCCTATCCTTTTGATATTGGTCCCACAAAACCATGGCATACTCCTTGAACTCAAGGGCAGCCACCTTGACCTTCTTGTCCTCATTGTAATAATGGCACTCAAAGATTTGGTCCATCTTAAGCTCCCATTCCAAATAAGCCTCGGGGATGTTCAATCCCACAAAGGATGGGATTTTGACCTTGACCCCCTCGAGCCTCTCCTCCCTGCCTCTACGGCCTCCTCCTCCTTCATGCCTATCCTCCTCACGCTTGCCTCTCCTAAATCTCCTCCAGGGTCCTCCATCTTCATCACTAGATCCTCCATCATGACGCCTATTCATTTGCTCCAATTGTGCTTGCATTGCTGCAAACTGTGCCTCCATTGTTGTAAATAGCATGGCTGTCCTTGGGGACATAGGTGTGTTGTCCTCTTCTTCAGCCATTGTTTTGTAACCAATGTACCTCACAATCACTCAAATGTCACTCAATGTGTTTGTGCTCACAATCACTCAATTAATGTCACTCAATTGTGTTTGTTCTCACAATCACTCAAATAAAGTCACTCGAATGTGTTTGCCTCACAATCACTCAATATGATACTCAAGTCTCCTAAGAATCTTGACAAGTCAAGCAATCAAGCTGTTGTAGAAGGTATTGTGACTAGGTCGTAAAAGTACCAAAGGCTTAGTGTTTGGGTAGGTGTTTTTGGGTTATGTGTGTAGGGTAGTGTTTGGGGAATTTTGTGGCTTTGGGAATATTTTTTGTATTTTGGGGATTTAATTTTTTGGGTTTTGGTGGGGAATGGTGTTTGGGACGTGTTTGGGAAAGGGTTTTGGTTAGGTGTTTGAGGTTTGAACTTGAAAAACAAAATTTTAATTACTTTGGCCGAATTGTAGCTTTGACCTTTTTTTGTAGGTCACTTGATTTGATTCGGCTTCACTTTCTTCTCTAGGAAAGAACTGAGCTCTGATGACCACTTGATGACAACATTAGGGGGGTGATTGCCTTTGTGACAAGTCTCCCTTTGAGAGAATTGCTTGGACCGTTTCTTGCTTGGAAGTCTTACACTTTGATTTGAACTTTTGCACTTGATTTAGGGCTTATGTTGCGGAAGTATTAACTTTGGCTTTGGATTTTATAAGTGTTTAAGGACTAGGGCAGAATGTGGAAAGGGGAATATGAGATGGTAAGGGCACCACAAACACTAAGTGTTTGATAAGCCTACGAAGTTCGCCACATGCCACCTAGGTAACTTGATAAGAACGGGTCCTTGGCTTGGGCAAGATTGCTAGGAGACTCACTCACTAACACAAGGGACTTAATCCGAAAATCAACTCTAAATTTTATTAATGAATGAAACGAATTACATATAGAAGTGGAAACTAGGATTAGTGTTCCAAAAGTTGGGCCTCTAATCCGAAAATAAAGGAAACTAACTTAGTCAAATTAAAACAACTACAAATTAGGAAGAATCTATCTAGACTTTAGCCAAATCCTAATCTATCTTCTCCTTGGCGGCTTGACCTAGTTGATGTGCCATCTTGATTGAGTTTTTGGCCACGTGTGGCTGCCTTGAGGAGCTCCTACCGAAAATGAAGGAATTCTTGTTTAGAAGGATTCTTGATAAACCTCTTGATGATAATCCTAGATTAAGCCTTTAGAAGACCTTATCTTCTTATCCGAGTTTGGGGCCTTGTGAAGATAGATTTGTTTTGCCTTGGCCTACTTTTAAGGAATCCTTATTTTGGTAAGGATCCTTGATGAGATACATGGCTTCCTTGACCCATAAGACTTGGTCATGATAGCCTCATCTCTATCCCAATTTGATTTCAAATTTGAACTTCAAATTTTGGAATTTTCAATTTTCCTCCTTAGTGCTTTTGATTTCCCTCCATTGACTTAGCTTTCTGCCCTTGGCCTATGATGTGACCGAGAAACCTGGGATTCCTGACTGACTTGATTCTGACCGAGAATTCCGGGGTGCCTGGCTGACTTGGCTTTTGGCCGAGAAATCCGGGGCCTGCATGACTTGGCCTTTTGACCGAGAATTCCGGAAGCAGGCCTGCCTTGGCTGGCCTGGAATCCTGACTGAGGTTTTGCTAGCCTGGTTGACTTGGCTTTTGGCCGAGAAATCCGGGGCCTAGCTGACTTGGCTTTGTGACCGAGAAATTCGTCCTGCTGGCCTGGCTTGGCTAACTTGGAATCCTGACCGAGGCTTTGCTCGCCTGCCTTGGTCTTGGCTTGGGCTTTGGGCCTATCCCTGAAACACTTAGCAAACAATCACCTCCTTCCATAATTTAAGTAACATAATTAAAATACTTGGAAAATATAACAAGATAAAATTAATTTACTCCTAATTGCATGTGGGTCAAGTAATGGCCCACTTATTGAAAGCATGTAAAGGAAAGCTAGGTAGCTGCCATGAGGCCGTAGCCTCCCAAATCCTCTTATTGGACCATGAAGTGAATAGGCCTAGCATTGGTGCTAGCCCCTTGGCTTGACTCAAGGGTTCTGCCCACGAGTCTTTCAAGGGCTAGTTTAGCCCTTTTTGCCTTGGCTCGGGTCATGGGACCCCCTAGGCCTTGTATGGACTTGTCATCCATGATGGGACTCTCATCATTTGTTCATTAATAAAGTTTAGAGTTGATTTTCGGATTAAGTCCCTTGTGTTAGTGAGTGAGTCTCCTAGCAATCTTGGCCAAGCCAAGGACCCATTCTTATCAAGTTTCCTAGGTGGCTTGTGGCGAACTTCGTAGGCTTATCAAACACGTAGTGTTTGTGGCGCCCTTACCATCTCATATTCCCCTTTCCACATTCTGCCCTAGCCCTTAAACACTTAACCAATTCAAAGCCAAAGTTAATACTTCCGCAACAAAAGCCCTAAATCAAGGGCAAAGTTCAAATCAAAGTGTGAGACATCCAAGCAAGAAACGGTCCAAGCAATTCTCTCAAAGGGTGACTTGTCCAAATGTCAATCACCCCCCTAAGGTTGTCATCACCTGCACTCAGAAAATTTTCAAACAATATGAAATAATGGTCTCGGCTTTAGCCAAGACAGAATTTGATGCACCAAGGTTGGCTTTGATTCGGCCAATGTTGGATTTGATGCACCAAAACACTTCAAACAATGCTAGCTCTGGATACAACTTGATAGCAACCACCTTGTGGGGGTTGGTATTTTTGTATGATCGTTTTTTTTGAAGTTGGGTCTCGGATTAGAAGATGACTTTTTGATGACGACTCGCCCAAATTAATCAACTAGGATGAACTAATGAGCCTAGGAGGGCCCATGACTCGGGCCAAGGCCAAGAAAGCCAGAGGCACTCTTGGTCAACTAATACTAAGTATCCACACTTCAATTGGGCCAAGTGATCACATGAGGCCCAAAAATTACCTTATACATGAGGCAACATCACTTGATGGCTACGGCCTAGAGGGAAAGGAATAAAGAGTTTTCGTTGTTTTTATTTAATAAGTGGTCTTAAAACCACGGCTACATTTAATTTATGCAAAATAAATGCTTGTCTTAAATCTTACTTTCCATTTTAAGAAATAATTGAATACATATTAATGTGACCTTATTGTGTAGGAACCTTAACAAAGGCCAACCGTAGGATCAAAGTAAGCATGGACGTGGATTCAAGCTTATCAAACTTGGCTGTGAGGTAATTAATCATTCATGGGCGTGGCAAGACTTGCCTTATCGTGAAAACACACTATTACCACGTTGATGAACCAAACCACATTTTGGCACAATTAAACCTTGCCTAATTCGGCTACCAAAGGCAGAATAGGCGCATTACACTTGTTGCCTTTTTTGAGATTACATTCAATTGATGAATCACATTCAGATTGGGCGAGTGATAGCAAATCCTTGGAGTTTCCTTACTGGGATCAGCCAAATTAATGACTTTCCCCAAGCCGTGGCCAACAAAGTTAAGTCTTTCCATATACTAACAATTCTGTGTTATTTGTTGCCTTATTGGGAGTGCACCACATTAAAAGGGCTCAAGTCAAATTCGGGCAGTTAGGGAAACAATTATTTGTTGCCTTACTTGGATCACAAATTCAAAATGCAAATCTGGCCAACATAATGACTCACCAAAAACGTGGCCAACAAAGTTAAAGCTCTTTCCATACTCGGCTATCAAAGGATTAAAACAACTTTATTTCATCTATTCGAATTACCTTGAGATCAGCCCACGTGTGCAAGAACAAAGGCAAAGAGAACTCATGGCAATGGCACTAAAAGGAAGAACACATGAATGCTTAACAAGCGCATTGAATGCTTAGACCAAACTCTTGGCAGCCTCTTGGTTGGCCACTCTATATGTATTCCCCTTATCTTATGAACGAAAATAACTTGAATTTTAGACCAAAAATACTTGTGTTGTTTAGATGAGCTTTGCTCCTAACACTCTCAAACTTATCAAGACTTGTCTTGTGGCGTTCCTTGGCTTATCACCTTCATTGGTGTGTAGCCTCTCTTGATCCTCATCAACATCCTTGTTGTGGCGGATAACATTTGGCTTATCAAGCTTAAAGCTTGTGGCGCTTTCCCCCTTCAACCTCCTCGACATTCTTTTATCCAACATTATACACTTATCCCATCCCAAACCGAATTCCAAACAACCAAGAACAATTCACACACCATACGTTCATCCAAAAACCAAATACAAAACAACCCCCAACTTAAATTCGACCAAAACAAACACAAACCCACAAATAGCACACCCAAAATCATTCTTAGCCATAAACCATGCAAAATTGTCCTAAAACACCAAGCCTCGACCCTAAAACCGAAATCTACATATTCCAGCCCAAAACATACACATATTCGAGACACCCCTATTCTAAGCCAATTCCACACCAATTATTTGATTTTCAAGCAAAACGATCGCAATTTCACCAACCCCTCAAGGAGGTTGCTGTCACAAACAAGGCTAGCTCTGGATACCACTTGATAGCAACCTCCTTGTGGGGGTTGGTATTTTTATATGATCGTTTTGTTTGAAGTCTCGGTCTAGAAAACTTTAGGAATTTTTGGTTGTATTTTTGGGTGTTTTTGTTTGGTTTCGGTTGGCTATTGGCTTTGATGGGTGGAGAATATATTTGGCTTGGGGAGTGGTGTCTTTGGCCGAGGCTTGTGTATGGGGATTGTGGGGATAGTGTTTAGGAAAGGGAAGTCTCGGTTAGGTTGGGATATTGTGTTTGGTTGAGGCTTGATGGTGGTTTGGTTATGCTTTGGTCACGGTTTGGATAAAAGAAGAGGTGTAGAAGCTTGAAATGGAATGGCGCCACAAACTGATGTGTTTGATAAGCCAAATGAGGTTCTCCACAATCAAGGATGTTTGATAAGAACTATACTCTTGGTTAACCAAGAAACTTAGGAGAGAAATCTCACTAATGTGTTTTTGCATAAAATTCAAGCTACTTCATTCCATGTGTATGATGCTTACGTATAGCATATGGGCTGGCTGTGAGGCTCCCCTTCGAATTTGAATTTTGAAAGCTACTTGATTACATTGAATACATTCTTTAAACATGGGCTAAGCTTAAGGAAAACTTTAGAAACTATCTTGAATGTGCATCTTAGCACATGCCGAATGTATGTGGACATTGGCTTGTGTATGGCCAAGTCATACGGCCTTGCCTTATTGTTTTATTCAGCTATAGATTTTGGCTTTAAGCCTATCCAAACTCAAGGGCCTTGTACTTTGCTTCTTCATTTAGGCCGAGGCGAGATTTTAGGATGGCCATTGAATTCCCATTCAAATTTGAATGTTTGAACATGTGCTCATCTCCTCATGTTGTTGGCCGTGTTTTATTTGTGCCTTCAATGCCGTGGGCTGGAAATGTGGAATTTTTGTCTCTCCTTATTAATTCCATAAATCCATGGCTGATTTGGTGCATAGCTTTATTCCTTCGAATTTTGCCATGTGGGAAATCAGCTTGGCCATCAATGTAGTTAATTCAAAAATCCATAATGAAGGCATGAGCCAAAATAAAGGTAGGCACCATTAAGGTTGGGTCTTTGGCTGGTCTTGTGGCTGGGGGGAACTTAAGGCGCCTAAGCTGAGTAAGTAAGGCATGCTGGCCTCACACCTTGGCCAAGTTAGAGGCGGAAAACCTGGCGCCTGGTCCAGTCAGCTGGCTGAGTCAGTTTTGGGTGTGGCTTCCAACTTGGTGTGGAAAATGCGGTGCCTAAGGCCAGGTCAGTTCCACTCTTAGAATCCAGCGTTGCTTGGGCTTGAACAAGGCTAGCCATGCTACTCCTACACAAAGAAAAGTCATAGTTACTATCTGAAAATAATTTAAGACAAATTATTAAATAAAGACTTGTGGTTTAAAACCACTTATTTGAATCAAAAACAACAAACAAGCCCTTAGTCATCCCTTGCCTGGCCGTGGCCTTCAAGGGAGGTGTCCTCTAAGGTGAGGCACATTATGGGCCTTGTGGTGTTACTTGGCCCAGTTGATGCTTGAATGTTCAATATTAATTGGTCAAGTGTGCCTTGTGCTTTCTTGGCCCTGACCCGAGTTATGGCTCCCCCTAGGCCCATTAGGTCATCTAGGTTGATGGGCCTTGGTGGGTTGCTATCACATCTTCTCCTTGAGCCTCTTCTGATCATCACTAAGTTGCTTTGGGGACAAAGGTGATAAGACTATCTTCCGGGAACCTTGCATGAAGGTGTACTTATTAGAGTAGCCATCATGGATGGCCTTCTTATCATACTGCCATGGTCTCCCTAGTAGCATATGGCTGGCTTCCATCTCGACCACATCACATATGACTAGATCCTCATACATACCAACTAAGAAAGGAACCTCAACTTGCTTGTTCACAACCATCTACCCAACCTCACTTAGCCATTGTAGCTTGTAAGGTGTTGGGTGTATCTTTGTAGCCAAGCCAAGCTTAGTCACCAACCTTGTGCTAACAACATTAGCACAACTACCTCCATCAATGATTAAGGAGCAAACATTACCCTTAACCAAGCACCAAGAGTGGAAAATATTTTCACTCTGGCTTTCCTCATGCTCCTTTGCTTGGCTGCCAAGCAGCCTTCTCACTACAAGTAGGTCTCCATCAGGCATAAAGGCATCTCCATCATTATCTACTTCTCCCTCCTCACTTGAAGCCTCGGATTCAGACTCAACTTTTCCATTTAGAACCACCATGGTGCGCCTTCTGGGGCATTGAGATGCAATGTGACCGTGACCCAAGCATTTGAAGCACTTGATGTCTCGGCTTCTATGGGCAGCCTCCAAGGGGGCTTTGTTTGGAATTTAGTTGGTGTTTGACTCCTTTGAAGGGTTGTTTCCTTCTTTAGAGCCTGCTCCCTCCTTCTTAGACCGGTCCTTCCATGTTGTTGATGGAAACTTGCAGGTTGAGTACTTGGTCTTCTTTCTTTTCAATTGTTGCTCCACTTTAGTTGCCTTCTGGACCAAGTCATCCAATTCAATGTAGGGTTGAAGCTCTACAATGTCTTGGATCTCAGGATTGAGCCCATGCAAGAATCTGGCCATGGTTGCCTCTCGGTCCTCATTGAAGTTAGACCTCAAGAGAGCCAACTCCATCTGATGTGAACCTCTTTAGGAAGTTCTTGGTATTGATCTATCTTGATTGGTGTTGCACTTTGCCCACGTTTTTATGGGCTATTTTGTGGATGAATTTTGGCAGTGGAATGATATTGTAAGATAAAAGAAGATGGGTAAGATATGGGGTGGTAGGCGCCACAACACTTGAGTGTTGATAAGCCGGGTGATGTTCGCCACAAGAACTTAGTTCTTGATAAGAACTTTTAATCTTGGTTCAGCCAAGAAGTTTGGAGAAGACAAAGCTCTCACACAAGGAAATACTCCTTAATTTTTAACTCCAACAAAACTTGATTTCATTCAACAAATTAGAAGTACACTTATAGGCAAACCATTATGGTTCCCACGTGACTCTACCATGAATCAAGGCTTATTTTGGACTAGATTAATCCTAATACATGGCTGGTTACATTGCACCCTTCCAGCCATGTTCAACACGAAAATAATGCAAGTAAATGTCCTACATGGGAATTCATAAGTAATTAAATTACAAAATGCAAGACACTTTGAATTTCCATGAAATTGTCTAGCCAATTGAAAGAGAAATTCGACCATCCTTTAATGCCTTGGTCCCCACGAGTTTAAGGAAGCAATTTTGGACTTTGAATTGTGCATAGATCTTGGCTGGATGCATTGCACGAAACTCACACCCACATTTATCATGATTGAGTTCCCCATTCGGTTGTATTAAATGGGTGGAGGCTTTGCACAAAAATCATCCTCTTCATTTATCAATATGGAGTTTCCCATTTGGATACATTAAGTGAGTGCACGAAACTCACACCCTCATTTACCTTGCTTGAGTTCCCAATCTGGTGCAATAAGTACATCCTCTCTCCAGCTTTTAATGATGTTGAATGAAGTTAATGATATGGTCCCCACGAGTTTAAGGCAACCTTTATTCTGAATTCAAGTAAACAAAAGTAAGTTAGAACTAGTAAAAAACAATTAGGACACATTAAAGATGTCCTAGCCATGCCTTGGACACAGCCTTGGCCCAATTAAGATGTTTGGGAATTATTTTCCCCATTTCGGTCAATATGCAAAGTCACATAATGAATGAAGTGAGGACTCCCTTGATTTGAACGTGGAGCATTCTCTTTGATGCCTTCCATGAGTAGTCCTAGTGCCTATTGTACCCGTTTGGCCCTTGCCCTTGTCATGGGGCCACCTATGCCCCTTAAATTATCATAATCCAGTTTGGGCTCACTTGGGTTCACATCACCATCTCTTTGAAATACTCATCCACTGTCTTGCTTCCTTGAACCAGCCTTTGCAATTTGTTGTGCACATCCCGTTAATAGGAGTTGGGCACAAACCTCCTTCTCATCACCAACTTCATCTCCTCCCATGTATCAACCATTTGATCTCATACTCTCCTCCTATCCTTTTGATATTGATCCCACCAAAACAAAGCATACTCCTTGAATTCAAGAGTAGCCACCTTGACCTTCTTGTCTTCATTGTAATGATGGCACTCAAAGATTTGGTCCATCTTAAGCTCCCATTCCAAGTAGGCCTCGGGGTTGTTCAATCCCACAAAGGATGGAATTTTGACCTTGACCCCCTCTAGCCTCTCCTCCCTGCCTATACGACCTCCTCCTCCTTCATTCCTATCCTCCTCACGCTTGCCTCTCCTATATCTCCT
The DNA here is from genome assembly GCA_009771035.1 of Lupinus albus. Lineage (NCBI taxonomy): Eukaryota > Viridiplantae > Streptophyta > Magnoliopsida > Fabales > Fabaceae > Lupinus > Lupinus albus. The sequence goes on along the minus strand of WOCE01000027.1, from coordinate 1,326,076 downwards.
TCGGGGTCCTCCATCTTCATCACTAGATCCTCCATCATGACGCCTATTCATTTGCTCCAATTGTGCTTGCATTGCTGCAAACTGTGCCTCCATTGTTGTAAATAGCATGGCTGTCCTTGGGGACATAGCTGGGCTGTCCTCTTCTTCAGGCATTGTGTTTGTAATCAATGTATCTCACAACCACTCAAATATCACTCAATGTGTTGGTGCTCACAATCACTCAAGTATTGTCACTCAATGTGTTTGTTCTCACAATCACTCAATTGATGTCACTCAGTGTGTTTGCCTCACAATCACTCAATATGACACTCAAGTCTCCTAAGAACCTTGACAAGTCAAGTAATCAAGCTGTTGTAGAAGGTCTTGTGACTAGGTCGCAAAAGTACCTAAGGCTTAGTGTTTGGGTAGGTGTTTTTGGGTTATGTGTTTATGGTAGTGTTTTTGGAAATTCTGTGTGGCTTCGGAAATTTTTTTGTATTTTGGGGATTTTCGGGTTTTTGGGTTTTGGAATGTTGCTTGGGACGTGTTTGGGAAAGGGTTTTGGGTAGGTGTTTGAGGTTTGAACTTGAAAAACAAAATCACTTACTTTGGCCGAATTTGTAGCTTTGACCTTTTTTGTAGGTCACTTGATTTGATTCGGCTTCACTTTTATTTTCCAGGCAAGAACTGAGCTCTGATGACCACTTGATGACAACCTTAGGGGGGTGATTGCCTTTTTGATAATTCTCCTTTTTTTTGAGAGAATTGCTTGGACCGTTTCTTGCTTGGAAGTCTCACACTTGACTTGAACTTTGTATTTGTTTTAGGGCTTTTGTTTGTGGAAGTATTTAACTTTGGCTTTGGAATTGTTAATTGTTTAAGGGCTAGGGCAGAATGTGGAAGGGGATATGAGATGGTAAGGGCGCCATAAGCACTAAGTGTTTGATAAGCCTGGAAAGTTCGCCACAAGCCACCTAGGTAACTTGATAAGAACGGGTCCTTGGCTTGGCCAAGATTGCTAGGAGACTCTCTCACTAACACAAAGGAATTAAATCCGAAAATCAACTCTAAGTTTTATTAATGATCAAACAAAATACATATAGAAGTGGCAACAAGGATTAGGGTTCCACAAGTTGGGCCTCAAATCCGAAATAAAAGGAAGACTAACATAGTTAAATTAAATCAACTACAAACTAGGAAGAATCTATCTAGACTTAGTCAAATTCTAATCAATCTTCTCCTTGGCGGCTTGACCTAGTTGGTGTGCCATCTTGCTTGAGTTGTTGGCCACGTGTGGCTGCCTTGAGGAGCTCCCACCGAAAATCAAGGAATACTTGTTTTGGGAGGATTCTTGATAAGCCTCATGATGATAAGCCTAGATTAAGTCTTTAGAAGACTTTATCTCCTCATCCGAGTTTGGGTCCTTTGAAGATAGATTTGTTTTCGCTTGGCCTATTTTTAAGGAATCCTTATTTTGTTAAGGTTCCTTGATGAGGCACTTGGCTTCTTTGACCCATAAGACTTGACAACAACCTCCTTGTGTAGTTGGTGTTCTTTACGATTGTTTTGCTTGAAATTTGGACTTGTAATGTAAATGCGGAATTTCTAGTTTTTTTGGTATTTTTGTGGTTGGGAATTCTGGTTGTTTTTGGTATTTTTGTATTTGGGGCTGTTTGTATTGTGGTTGTGTGTAAGGGGTTTGTGATTTTGGGCTGGTGTGTGGCTTGATTCAGTCTTGCCGAGGGCTGACCGAGGTGTTGGAAATTTTGACCGAGGCTATAATGTCTTGTGTAGGTTTTCTGGCTGTGAGTGAGCTATATGGTGGTAATGGTTCAGTTTTGGGTTTGTTTTGGGGTGTTTGGCTGTTTGGGCTTGTATTTGGTCGTGTGTGGATGGTTAAGGGGGATTAAATTAGGGAAAGATAAAAGAAGTTGGAAAAGACTTGAGAGGGAAAACGCCACAAGCCTGAGATTGATAAGTTAAAGAATTCCACCACAACAAGGATGTTGATGAGGATGATTGGAAGCACCACACCAATAAGGTGATAAGCCAAGAAAACACCACAAGACAAGCTTGATAAGTTAAGGGGGTAGGAGCAAAGCTCAACTTAAACAACAAAGTGTTTTTCTCTTAAAATTCAAATCTATCTTATTCAAGCTTAGATGAGATACATATATAGGGGGCTGGCAGTGAGGCTCCCAAGTGTTTTGCCATATTTCTCATGCCCAAGCTGATTGGCACGGATTGGTGAGTCAGCTTGACCCTTTATGGCTGGACTTAATGCAATTTCGAAATGTAATAATTCTTGGCTCCCATCATGGGGCAAGTTACATGGCTTTAGTGTTAATGCATTAAAATAAAATTCAGCACATGGTAATTTTCCTATTCAGCCTACATAATGCCTTGGCTAATCTTAAGGGATGTGTTTCCCACGACTTTAATGCCAACTAGCACATGTGTATTTCATTTGAATGAGGCTGAGTCAGCCTTTAAGTGATGGGCTGAAAAAATGGTAGGCTGGCCGTGTCCTGAGTTAGCCTTGAATGTTGGGCGGAAAAATAGGCAGGTGCATTAATTGACTTGCACGCCTGGCTTGGTCTGCTGTTGTTTTTGAGGCCTTGGCTGCATAATTTAGAGAGCATTGAAGACTTTGGCTGAAGAAAAGGTGGCTGGCCGAATTCAAATTCAAATGACCTTTAGGCATTAAAGGCTGGCTGAGAAATTGGTGTGCTGGCCGAGTTTCCAGTTGAATGTGCCTTGGCTGAGTCATTTAGAGAGCATTCAAGACTTTGGCTGAAGAAAAGGTAGGCTGGGCGAATTTCCAGCTGAGTGCATCAACCATTGAATAGCTTAGCTGAACAAAAGGTAGGCACTTGAATGCTCTTGCTGCCTGGTCAAGTCAGCCATTTAAATGCTTGGCTAAAGAAATGGTAGGCGTCTTGAATGCCATTGATGCCTGACTTAGTTTCTGGACTAGTCAGCCCCTTAAGTGCTAGGCTGAATAAAAGGTGGGCGGATGGCCGAGTCAACTAGGCATGTCCTTGCTTGCTGCCTGGCCAAGAATCCAACATGTTGGTTGAGTCAGCGTGTTGGCTTGGCTTGGGTCTAGTTCCTTTCTGGCCGAACACATCTCCATAGCTTGGCATTGGCTTTAAAAACTTGATCCGCCTTTATGCACCATTCAGTCCATGCAAGGTAGACTTCCATAGCCCCTTCTTCATGTATGGTATTTATATGAGCAATAACACAACTATAAAGCTTATTACAAAAGCTAAAATTATTGTCCAAGTTAATTAAAACAGTAATTAAAATAATGGTGGGACATAAGACCCCTACTTATTTAATGCAAAATAAAGTAAAAAATCATTAAGCCCTTAAGGAATAATGGCCTCCATCGGGTGGTTCATCTAGTTGTATGGCATGCTTGATGAAATTGTTGGCCTTCTTAGGTTTGGGCCTAGGCGGTTTGCTTTCATCCCCTCCTTCTTGAAGAGAATTCGACCTCGAATTTGGCTCCACATAACCTCCAGCTTCCTGTAAGGAAAAATATAATTTAGTGGGAAAAAAATTTGTTAGAAATCGTGGGCTTTGCAGACCCGTGCTTCATTGCCACACAAATCTTTTTTTCCATTTCATCTTTTTTTTCACTCTTGTTTTCTCCTTTTTCTTTCTCAATTTTCTTTTTCGATGCTCTTTGATCTTCACGCACTTGTTTTGGAGACAAGGGAGCTAAAACCACTTTTTTGCCCTTGTGCTCAAATGTGATCTTGTTAGAGAACCCATCATGGAGAGTCCTCCTATCAAAATGCCATGGCCTGCCTAATAATAGGTGATCGGCCTCCATTGTTGCCACATCAAATAGCACGACATGTTCATATTTCCCAATTGAGAAGGGAACTTCAGCTTGCTGATTTACCACTATTTCTCCAACCTCACTTAGCCATTGTAGCTTGTATGGGGATGGTGGGTCCTAGTCACAAGGTTCAGCTTCGAGACTACCCTTGTGCTCACCACATTGGCACAGCTTCCACCATCTATGATTACAGAACACACATGTCCTCAAACCAAACATCGAGTGTTAAACAAATTTTCCCTTTGACCCTCCTCGTTCTCCTTAACTTGGCTTCCCAAGAGCCTTCTTACCTTGAGTAGGCCATCTTTTGGTATGATAGATTTAGTTTTACTCTCTTTTTCACTTGATGCCTTAGATTGAGACTCCACTACACCATTAGTCTACATCATGGTCCTCTTAGTAGGGCAGTGTAATGCAATGTGTCCATGGCCTAGACACTTGAAACACTTTACATTACGACTTTTCTTTTCCACTTCCATGGGCTGTTTTCTATGGTTCTCCTCATCTTTCTCCACGTGGCCTCCTCCTCCTTTCACCATAATGGGCATTTGAGTCATCATTGTGCCAATTACGCTGTCTCTTTTCTCCACGCCTACTCCTTCTTTCTGACTCATGATTACTTGAGTCATTTTGGCGTCGCCTTCCATTCTGATCAAGCATCACTTCCATAAGCCTTATGAGGGCTTGAATTTGAGTGGTCATATTTTGTATTGCTACGGTGAAGTTGTTGTTCTTCGGGAAATTGTTGGGCTTCGGTCACGACTGGACATGATTTGTGGTTTTCAAGCAATACTAGCTCTGATACCACTTGACAGCAACCTCCTTGTGGGGTTGGTTTTCTTTACGATCGTTTTGCTTGAAATTTGGACTTGTAATTTAAATGCGGAATTTCTAGTTTTTTTTGGTATTTTTGTGTTTGGGAATTCAGGTTGTTTTTGGTATTTTTGTATTTGGGGCTGTTTGTATTGTGGTTGTGTGTAAGGGGTTTGGGATTTTGGGTTGGTGCGTGGCTTGATTCAGTCTGGCCGAGGCTGGCCTCGGGCTGACCGAGGTGCTGGAAATTCTGACCGAGGCTTTAATGTCCTGGGTAGGTTTTCTGGATGTGAGTGAGCTATATGGTGGTAATGGTTCGGTTTTGGGTTGGTTTTGGGGTGTTTGGCTGTTTGGGCTTGTATTTGGTCGTGTGTTGGTGGTTAAGGGGGATTAAATTAGGGAAAGATAAAAGAAGTTGGAAAAGACTTGAGAGGGAAAATGCCACAAGCCTGAGCTTGATAAGTTAAAGAATTCCACCACAACAAGGATGTTGATGAGGATGATTGGAAGCACCACACCAATAAGGTGATAAGCCAAGAAAACACCACAAGACAAGCTGGATAAGTTAAGGGGGTAGGAGCAAAGCTCAACTTAAACAACAAAGTGTTTTTCTCTTAAAATTCAAATCTATCTTATTCAAGCTTAGATGAGATACATATATAGGGGGTTGGCCGTGAGGCTCCCAGTGTTTTGCCATATTTCTCATGCCCAAGCTGATTGGCACGGATTGGTGAGTCAGCTTGACCCTTTATGGCTGGACTTAATGCAATTTCGAAATGGTAGGCGCCTTGAATGCCATTTCTGCCTGGCTTAGTTTCTGGACAAGTCAGCCCCTTAAGTGCTAGGCTGAATAAAAGGTGGGCGGATGGCCGAGTCAACTAGGCATGTCCTTGCTTGCTGCCTGGCCAAGAATCCAACATGTTGGTTGAGTCAGCGTGTTGGCTTGGCTTGGGTCTAGTTCCTTTCTGGCCGTGCACATCTCCATAGCTTGGCATTGGCTTTAAAAACTTGATCCGCCTTTATGCACCATTCAGTCCATGCAAGGTAGACTTCGATAGCCCCTTCTTCATGTATGGTATTTATATGAGCAATAACACAACTATAAAGCTTATTACAAAAGCTAAAATTATTTTCCAAGTAAATTAAAACATAAATTAAAATAATGGTGGGACATAAGACCCTCACTTATTTAATGCAAAATAAAGTAAAAAATCATTAAGCCCTTAAGGAATAATGGCCTCCATCGGGTGGTTCATCTAGTTGTATGGCATGCTTGATGGAATTGTTGGCCTTCTTAGGTTTGGGCCTAGGCGGTTTGCTATCAAGACTAGGCCATGATAGTCTCATTCTATCCCAATTTGAATTCAAATTTGAACTTCAAATTTTGGAATTTCAATCTCCCTCCTTTGTGGCTTTGAGTTCCCTCCATTTGACTTAGCATTCTGGCCTTGGCTTAGTGATGTAACCGAGAAACCCGGGGTGCCTGGCTGACTTGTTTTCTGACCGAGAATTTCGGGGTGCCTGGCTGACTTGGATTTTGGCCGAGAAATCCGGGGCCTGGCTGACTTTGCCTTTTGACCGAGAAATCCGGAATGCTGGTCTGGCTTTGGTGACTTGGAATCCTGACCGAGGCTTTGCCGACCTGGCTTGGTCTTTGCTTGGGCTTTTGGGCCTATCCCTGAAACACTTAATAAACAATCACCTTCTTCCATATTTTAAGCAACATAATTAAAATACTTGGAAATAAAATAAAACAAGAATAAAATAAACCTAATTGCATGTGGGTCAAGTAATGGCCCACTTATTGAAAGCATGTAAAGGCAAGCTAGGTAGCTGCCTTGAGGTCGTAGCCTCCCAAGACCTCTTCTTGGACCATGAAGTGAATGGGCCTAGCATTGGTTTTGGCTCCTTGGCTTGACTCAAGGGTTCTGCCCACGAGTCTTTCAAGGGCTAATTGAGCCCTCTTTGCCTTGGCTCGGGTCATGGGACCCCCTAGGCCTTGTATGGACTTGTCATCCATCATTGGACTCTCATCATCCCCTCCTTTTTTGAAAGAATTTGTCCTCGAATCTTCATCGAAGTAGCTTAAGTTAGCCACATTGAATGTGGCACTAATGTTACCATACTCTCCTGGTAGGTCCATCTTGTAGGCATTGTTGTTGATCCTCTCCAAAACGTGAAATGGACCATCACCCCTTGGTTGTAGCTTAGATTTCCTTTGTGTTGGAAACCTTTCCTTCCTCATATGGACCCAAACCCAATCTTCGGGATCAAAGATGATCTCCTTTCTCCCCTTGTTGGCTGACCTAGCAAAGCTTTCAGTCCTATTCTCAATTTGGGCTTTGACCTTTTCATGGATCTTCTTGACAAAGTCGGCCTTGGCTTTGCCATCCTTGTGCTTCAAGAGAGATGAATTAGGGAATGGAAGTAGGTCAAGAGGGGTTAATGGGTTGTACCCGTATACCACCTCAAAAAGAGATAGGCTTGTTGTCCCATGAGTTGTACTATTGTAGGCAAACTCAATGTGTGGAAGGCATGCTTCCCAAGACTTAAGGTTCTTTCCTAGGACGGATCTCAAGAGTGTTGAGAGGGTCCTATTAACCACTTCAGTTTGGCCATCCGTTTGGGGGTGGCATGTGGTTGAGAACATCAATTTTGTTCCTATCTTACCCCAAAGGGTCCTCCAAAAGTGACTTAGGAACTTGGTGTCCCTATCACTCACAATACTCCTTTGAAGGCCATGTAGCCTTACAATTTCCTTGAAGAAAAAATCAGCAACATGGCATGCATCATCCACCTTTTTACAAGGGATGAAGTGTGCCATCTTGGAGAACCGGTCAACCACCACAAAGATGGAGTCCTTTCCTCCTTGAGTACGTGGTAAAGCAACCACAAAGTCCATGGATAAGTCGATCCATGGAGCCTCGGGTATGGGCAATGGTGTGTAAAGTCCATGGGGCATGGCCTTGGACTTAGCCCGTTTACAACCTATGCACCTTTCACAAAGTGCTTGCACATCATGCCTCATGTGAGGCCAATAGAAATGCTCCTTTAGGACATCTAGGGTTTTTGGAACCCCAAAGTGCCCCATAAGCCCTCCCTCATGGGCTTCCCTCACAAATAACTCTCGGATGGAACCTTTAGGCACACAAACCCTATTTCCCCGAAATTTCATTCCTCCCAACTTGTAATAACCATCTTGGGCTGTTTGAGAGCACCCTTGGTAAATCTCTCCGAAATCTCCATCCAACTCATAGGTATCTTTGAGGCACTCAAGACCAAGTAGTTTGGTCTCAAGGGTAGCCACTAATGCATACCTCCTTTTTTGTGTTTGACCACATAAGGAAATTGTTCAAGAAACTCCACCCACTTGGCATGCCTTTTAGTCAGCTTTCCTTGGCCCTTTAAGTACTTTAGTGACTCATGATCACTATGGATAAGAAACTCCTTAGGCAAGAGATAATGTTGCCAAGTTTGTAGGGCCCTAACCAACGCATACAACTCCTTGTCATACGTGGAATAGTTTAGGGCTGCCCCTCCCAATTTCTCACTAAAATATGCAATGGGATGTCCTTCTTTAATAAGCACGGCTCCAATGCTCACATTGGAGGCATCACATTCAATTTCAAAGGACTTTGAGAAATTTGGTAGCATAAGAATATAGGCATGTGTCAACCTCTCCTTAAGCTTCTCAAAAGCTTCTTCTTGCTTCTCTCCCCATTTGAATCCCATGTTTTTCTTAACCACCTCATTGAGGGGTGCAGCCAATGTACTAAAGTCCTTGACAAACCTTCGGTAGAAGCTAGCTAACCCATGAAAGCTCCTAACATCCGTGGTTGTCTTTGGGGTGGGCCATTCACGTATGGCCTTGATCTTTTCAGGGTCAACGTGGAATCCTTTTGATAGCAACCCACCAAAGGCCATCAACTTGGATGACCTAATGGGCCTAAGAGGGACATAATTCGGGCCAGGGCCAACAAGGCCCAAAGCACCCTTGGGCAACTTGTGCTAAGTCTTCAAGCTTCACTTGGGCCAAGTGACAATATATGGCCCATTAATTGTAATAGCAACCCGCCAAGGCCCATCAACCTGGATAACCTAATGGGCCTAGGGGGGGGGGAGCCATAACTCGGGCTAGGGCCAAGAAAGCCAAAAGCACTCTTGGCCAACTCATTCTAAACACACTAGCCTCAACTGGGCCAAGTGACAACATGAGGCCCATAGTGTACCTCACCTTGGAGGACATTACCCTTGAAGGCCACAGCCAAACAAGGGATGATTAAAGGCTCTTATAGTTTGTCTTAATAATAAGTGGCTTTAAACCCCACATTTTTCATTTTTTAATTATTTTAGTTATTTTCATCATCAACTAATAAATATGTTTTTATGTAGGAACATCACGGTATCATGGACCAGCCCAAAACCCTGACTAAGCAGCTGACTAGGCCAAGCGTGCTGACTAGACCAAGGCGCCACACTTTCAGCCAAAGTCATAAATGTGAATTTCAAACATGGCCAAGCTCGAGGAAGGCATCCCACACATTTAGCTTGAATTAAACAAGGCACATTAAGGCTGAATTCAAATTTGAATCAACTTTAAAGTGTGGACTAAAGGCAAGGAAACACATCCCATATCTTCCGCCCACTCTTTAAAGACACTTCAAAGCATGGCCAACCACAAAAGCAACATTTATGAAGCCTACCTTATTATTTGCCTAATGTTTCAATGCCATTTTGATTGAGTAATTACAATGATTAATTTAGCTAAGCCACAAAATTAAAGCATTCATGGCTGAGTTCAAATTCAAATGAGACTTGATGGCACATCCCACCATTTCTGCCTAGGCCTTAAAAGAGTTATTAAGGAGACATACATCCCATATTTTCCGCCCAAGGAATGAAGGCAAAGCTACAACGCGGCCAAGGCTCTTAAAAGACAATTAGCACATGTTGGGAATTCAAATTCAAGTGAGAATTGAAGTGCCACCTTATTTTCCTCCTCCACTTAAATGGATTTGACAAGAGACATACACCTTGTTTTTGGCTCGGTTTAAACACGAAATATCATGAGCCAATAACTATTTGAGTTACAAATCAATATGGCACTTAAAGAATGTAATGGTTCTTAAAGCCGTGAGCTTAGAAGATGCACATTTCAAATAATTCTTAAAGTATGGGAGCCTTAGACGGCCAGCCCTCTATATATGTAAGCCTTTGGCATTGGAATGAAGTTAAGTTGAATTTTATGCAAAATATTTTAGTGAGTTTTCTCCTAAGAATCTTGGTTGAACCAAGGCCTTTTGTTCTTATCAAACATCCTTGTTTGAGGCAAACTACCTTTGGCTTATCAAACAACTTTGTTTTTGGCGCCATACCATTGCAATCCTCTTCACCATTTCTTTTATCCATCACAAAACCATAACAAACACAACCACATATCAATTACCAAGTCTCGGCCAAACCACCAGCCCCAAGCCAACCTTTACCACCTAGCATAAACACACCCAAAGCACAATCCCAATATCCCCCTTCTCGGCCTACAATCACCCAAACTTAACCCAACACCTACTCTCGGCCAAAAACACCTACAAACACAATCCCAAATCACCAAAATCATAACCCAGCCGAAATATCTCAAAAATATCCAAAAACACCAACAAAAAAGTCCTTTAAAGTTTCTATTACTTTACTTCAAACAAAACGATCAAGTTAAAATACCAACCCCCACAAGGAGGTTGCTATCAAGTGGTATCCAGAGATAGCCTTGTTTGAAATTTTGTTTGTGCATCATTTCCAACATTGGACGTACCAAAGGCCAACCTTGGTGCATCAAAGTTTCTGTTTTGGCTAAAGCTGAAACCTAATTGTTTATCTTGTGAATTTTCTGAGTGCAGGTTCCCAAAAACATTGGCCACACTGAAAGCCAATAAGAGCCTACACCAAAAAGCAAAAACAAAAAGCTTGTGGCCAAATCAAGCCATCAAGCACAACAACAACAACAAAAAAATTTGTTCTTTCTTTCTGGTTACCATCCATAACCCACTACTACCCACATACACACATCCAAACCTCCATAAACCCACAAACACAAACCACCAACCACAAAACTTCCACCCGAACAAATTGTTTGATTTAAGCCAAAACTATTTCGTCATACAAGAACATCTCTAGAACTTCTTTTGGTTCAATCCAGAATCCCAAGGAGAGAATGAGTGAATTGAGAGAGACACAAATTTAGAGTGAAACACTTGAGTGATAGTGAGAAATGTCTACTACATCTTCACCCATGGTTTCACCAAGGACCGAAAATTTTACATCTATTCTGCATGAGCTACATGAAGAGATTAGGACTTTTAAACAACAGATGGCGGACATGCAAATCTGACAAGACCGCTCACATAATTGGAGGCAAGCCAGCCATGATGATTCATCGAATTCAGAAGCAGAATGGAGGAGAAGAAGGTGGAGGGAAAGGAGAAATGAAGAGGAGAACCAAGGGGAAAGGAGGAGGAATGACCAAGCAGAGGGATTACAGATCAAGGTTCCGACATTTATGGGAATGAACAATCCAAAAGCATACTTGGAATGGGAGATGAAGATTGAGCAAGTCTTTGAATGCCACACTTATTTAGAGGAAAAAAAGGTGAAGGTGGCTGCTTTAGAGTTCAAAGAGTAAACAATGGTCTGGTGGGATCAATTTCAGAAGGATAGGCAGAGGTGTGGTGCTCAACTTGTGAGCACATGATAACCACCCGCATAGGCCCAAGCCTAAGAAGGCCAACAAATCCATCAAGTATGCTATACAACTAGATGAACCACCCGGTAGAGGCCACATTTCCTTAAGGGATTAGTGCTTTTTACTCTATTTTGCATTAATAAGTGGGGGTCTTATGTCCCACCATTATTCCAATTTATGTTTTCTTTTAATTGGACAATAAGTTTAGTTTATGTTTTTAGTTTTTAGTTTTTTGTGTCTTCATTATTGGCCTTGTAACCTATAATTGCCATATGAAGAAAGAGCTATGGAGATGTCTTCACCAGCCTAAGGCACAACCAGCTTGGAACTCGGTCAGACAATCAAAGTCAGATTTCGTGTGGATGACAAGGCATGAACAGGAGCTTAAGGCAATTGAGGGTCGTCCATACAACATGCTTTAATTTTAGCCGTGTGGATGACTAGGCAGGAATAGATGCCGAGCTGTCGTGTGCTGACTCAACTAAGTTTCTAACCGTGTGGAATTTCAACATGTGCACTAAGAGCACCTACCTATTCCAGCTATTGGGACATACTAATGTGGCTCAAAGAACGATTTTAATGGGGAGGAAGCCACATGAATAGCCATTGAAGTATGTTGAATACTTTCCAAAACGAAACCAACTTTCGTTATTAATCAAGACATGTTTTCCTAAGCCATTAATACAACGTGTGGAATCAGACCAAGACATTCAAGGCTAAGTGTAATAGCCCAGCCAGCATTCAAAATAATTGGGCACATTCAAGAGCATTTCATTTGTTGCCTTTTTTTGGAATAGTCGTGTTAATGCTTACTAAATCTAGTCCAGGACACGTTTTGATGAGGCAGCCAAATGAGTGGCCATTGAAGGATGTTTAAAACTTTCCAAAATAGGACAAACCTTCCTCATTCAGCAAATAAGACATTCCCAAGGCATTCAAGGCTGAATAATACTTGCCCAACCAGCATTAAAAATAATTGGGCACATTCAAGAGCTTTTCATTTGTTGCCATTTTGGGAATAGCCTTGTTAATACTTTCCAAAAATGGTCCAAGGCACGTTTTAATGAGGCAGCCACATGAATGGTCGTTGAAAGATGTATAAAACTTTCCAAAACAGGACAAACCTTCCTCATTCAGCAAATAGGACATTAACACCACATGTTAAAGCATCCCAAGGCATTCAAGTCTGAATAGTACTTGTCCAGCTAACATTCAAAATAATTCAACACATTCAAGAGCAATTCAATTGTTTCCTTTTTCGTATAGGTGTGTTAAAGACACCATTACTTGAGCATTATGGCTATCCCTTTTTCCTTGCTTAGTGATTAATTGTATTATTTCGAATTTGAAAGCTTTTACATTGTAATAATTAGGCTGAATAGGACAACCAGCCGTGGCTTTAGCTTAGGCCATTAAATCTCGAACATAATTCATGGGAGCCTTAGGCCAGCCCACACTATTTGTACTCCATGTTGGAACATGAATAATCAGATTTGAATTTTAAGAGAAAAACACTTTGTTGTTTTAGTTGAGCTTTGCTCCTACCCTTTTAACTTATCAAGCTTGCTTGTGGCGTTTTTGGCTTATCACCTTCATTAGTGTGGTGCTTACTATCATCCTCATCAACATCCTTGTTGTGGTGGATTTCACTTGGTTTATCAAGCTACAAGCTTGTGGCACCTTCTCCTTAAGTTTTCTTCCATTTTCTTTTATCCAGCCACCCCCTCATCCTCATTCATAACCTACCATACACGGCCAAACAAACCCAAACAAATCTCCTACACCTACCCTCGACCATAAAAACTACCCAGGATATAAAATCCTCGGTCAGAATTTCCTAGCCACGCACCAGCCCAAAAATCCACCCCCACGGCCATAAACTAAGCCATAGACATTTCCTATCAACCATAAACCAAAGCCAACCCAAAAGACCCAAAAATATTACTTAAAACCCCCACTCCTCACAAAACCGAGAACAACAACCCCATAACCCATTGCCTCACCCAACCATAAACCAAAACATTTATTTAAACCAAAAATACCAAAAATAGCACCAAAACCCGAATTCCCATTTACCTAGTACAATTCCGCACTAAATTTTTTATTTTCAAGCTAAACTATCGCAAAGAACACCAAACCCCACAAGGAGGTTGCTATCAAGTGGTATCAGGAGCTAGTATTGCTTGAAAACCGCAAATCATGTCTAGTCGTGACCGAAGCCCAACAATTTCCCCAAGAACAACCAATTTCACCATGGCTATAAAAAATATCAGCACTCAAATCCAAGCCTTCCAAAGGCAGATGGAAGAGATGCTTGGCCAGAATGGAATGCGACGCTAAAGTGACTCAAGTAATCATGAGTCAGAATGAAGGAGAAGTCATGGAGAAAAGAGACATCATAATAGGCACAATGATGACTCAAGTGCCCATGATGGTGAAAGGAGGAGGAGGCCACGTGGAGAAAGATATAGTGAGGAGAACCTTGGAGACAGAAATGATGGAGTCAAGGTTCAAGTCCCAACCTTTGTGGGCCTAAACAATCCCGAAGCCTATTCGGAATGGGAGTTGAAAATGGAAAAGGTGTTTGACAACCGCACATATTCTCAAGAGAAAAAGGTGAAAGTGGCAGCCTTGGAATTCAAGGAGTATGCCATGGTGTGGTGGGATAAATACCAAAATAATAGGCGGAGGTGTGGAGTCAAACCAATTAATACTTGGGAAGAAATGAAGCTTACCATGCGGAGAAGGTTTGTGCCAAGTTCCTATCAAAGGGACATAAACAATACGCTCAAAAGGTTAACCCAAGGAAACAAATCCGTGGATGAATACCACAAGGAAATAGAGTTGGCCTTGCTAAGGTCAAACCTCAACGAGGAACGTGAAGCTACTATGGCACGTTTCCTTCATGGCCTAAACCAGAACATCCAGGATGTGGTGGAGCTAAAATCCTATGTGGAACTAGAGGATTTGGTGCAAAAGGCCATTAAGGTCGAGCATCAACTCAAGAGGAAAAAGAACAAGTATTCCTCTAAGTTCTCAAGTTGGAAGGATGAACCAAAGAAGGAGGGTGCATCTAGCACTATGGAAGTCGTGGGTTCATCTAAGAACAATGGAAAACAACCCATGGAAGTGGAAAAGAAAAGTCGTAATGTAAAGTGTTTCAAGTGCCTAGGCCGTGGACACATTGCATTACACTGCCCTACTAAGAGGACAGATTGAAAGTGACTAAGATGTCGTGCTATGTGATGTGGCAACAATGGAGGCCAGACACCTATTATTAGGTAGGCCATGGCAGTTTTATAAGAGGACTCTCCATGATGGGTTCTCTAACAAGATCACATTTGAGCACAATGGCAAAAAAGTGGTCTTAGCTCCCTTGTCTCCAAAACAAATGGGTGAAGATCAAAGAGAATTGAAAAGAAAAATTGAGAAATAAAAAGGAGAAAAAAATAATGATAAAAAAGATGAAAAGAAAAAAAGGATTTGTGTGGCAATGAAGCATGGGTCTGCAAAGCCCACGATTTCTAACAAATTTTATTTCCCCACTACTTTATATTTGTCCTTACAGGAAGTTGGAGGGTATGCGGAGAAAAATTCGTGGTCGAATTCTCTCCAAGAATGAGGGGATGATAGCAAGCCGCATAGGCCCAAGCCTAAGAAGGCCAACAAATCCATCAAGTATGCTATACAACTAGATGAACCTCCCGGTGGAGGCCACATTTCCTTAAGGGATTAGTGCTTTTTACTCTATTTTGCATTAATAAGTGGGGGTCTTATGTCCCACCATTATTCCAATTTATGTTTTCTTTTAATTGGACAATAAGTTTAGTTTTTGTTTTAGTTTTTAGTTTTTTGTGTCTTCATTATTGGCCTTGTAACCTATAATTGCCATATGAAGAAAGAGCTATTGAGATGTCTTGACCAGCCTAAGGCACAACCAGCTTGGAACTCGGTCAGACCATCAAAGTCAGATTTCGTGTGGATGACAAGGCATGAACAGGGGCTTAAGGCAATTGAGGGCTGTCCAAACAACATGCTTTAATTTCAGCCGTGTGGATGACTAGGCAGGAATAAATGCCGAGCTGTCTGTGCTGACTCAGCTAAGTTTCTAACCGTGTGGAATTTCAACATGTGCACTAAGAGCACCTCCCTATTCCAGCTATTAGGACGTACTAATGTGGCTCAAAGAACGTTTTTAATGGGGAGGAAGCCACATGAATTGCCATTGAAGTATGTTGACAACAATCTCCTTGAGGGGTTGGTGTAATTGCGATCGTTTTGCTTGAAAATCAAATAATTGGTGTGGAATTTGGTTAGAATAGGGGTGTCTCGAATATGTGTGTATGTTTTGGGCTGGAATATGTTGATTTCGGTTTGTGGGCTGAGGCTTGGTGTTTTAGAACAATTTTGCACGGTTTATGGCTAAGAATGATTTTGGGTGTGCTATTTGTAGGTTTGTGTTTGTTTTGGCCGAACTTGAGTTGGGGGTTGTTTTGTATTTGGTTTTTGGATGAACGTATGGTGTGTGAATTGTTCTTGGTTGTTTGGAATTCGGTTTGGGATGGCATAAGTGTATAATGTTGGATAAAAGAATGTGGAGGAGGTTAAAGGGGGAAATGCCACAAGCTTTAAGCTTGATAAGCCAAATGTTATCCGCCACAACAAGGATGTTGATGAGGATTAAGAGAGGCGCCACACCAATGAAGGTGATAAGCCAAGGAACAACACAAGACAAGTCTTGATAAGTTTGAGAGTGTTAGGAGCAAAGCTCATCTAAACAACATAAGTATTTTTGGTCTAAAATTCAAGTTTGAATTCAGCCTTAATGTGCCTTGTTTAAGACGAGCTGAATGTGTGGGATGCCTTCCTTGTGCTTGGCCATGTTTTGAAAATCACATTTATGACTTTGGCGGAAAGTGTGGCGCCTCGGCCTAGTCAGCACGTCTGGCCGTGGCCTTGACACATGGGGCGGAAAATGTGGCGCCTGGCCTAGTCAGCTGCTTAGTCAGGTTCCAGCGTGGCTTTGGCCCTGGTCCATGCTAACATGATGTTCCTACATTAAACACATTTATTAGTTGATGATGAAATTAAATAACAATAATTAAAATGAGAAAAAGGTGGCCTTAAAGCCACTTATTATTACGGCAAACTACAAGGGCCTTTAATTATCCCTTGTTTGGCTGTGGCCTTCACGGGTAATATTCTCCAAGGTGAGGCACATTATGGGCCTCATGTTGTCACTTGGCCCGGTTGAGGCTAGTGTGCTTAGAATCAGTTGGCCAAGTGTGCTTTTGGCTTTCTTGGCCCTGGCCCGAGTTATGGCTCTCCCTAGGCCCATTAGGTCATCTAGGTTGATGGGCCTTGGTGAGTTGCTATCATATGTTGAATACTTTCCAAAACGAAACCAACTTTCCTTATTAATCAAGACATGTTTTCCTAAGCCATTAATACCACGTGTGGAATCAGGCCAAGACATTCAAGGCTAAGTGTTATTTCCCAGCCAGCATTCAAAATAATTGGGCAAATTCAAGAGCATTTCATTTGTTGCCTTTTTTTGGAATAGTCGTGTTAATGCTTTCTAAATCTAGTCCAAGACACGTTTGATGAGGCGGCCAAATGAATGGCCATTGAAGGATGTTTAAAACTTTCCAAAATAGGACCAACCTTCCTCATTCAGCAAATAGGACATTGCCAAGGCATTCAAGGCCGAATAATACTTGCCCAGCCAACATTCAAAAGAATTGGTCACATTCAAGAGCTTTTCATTTGTTTCAATTTTGGGAATAGCCTTGTTAATACTATACAAAACTGGTCCAAGGCACGTTTTAATGAGGCAGCCACATGAATGGCCATTGAAGGATGTTTAAAACTTTCCAAAACAGGACAAACCTTCCTCATTCAACAAATAGGACATTAACACCACGTGTTAAAGCATCCCAAGGCATTCAAGTCTGAATAGTACTTGCCCAGCCAACATTCAAAATAATTCAACACATTCAAGAGCAATTCAATTGTTTCCTTTTTGGGATAGGTGTGTTAAAGACACCATTACTTGAGCATTATGGCTATCCCTTTTTCCTTGCTTAGTGATTAATTGTATTATTTCGAATTTGAAAGCTTTTACATTGTAATAATTAGGCTGAATAGGACAGCCAGCCATGGCTTTAGCTTAGGCCATTAGATCTCAAACATAATTCATGGGAGCCTTAGGCCAACCCACACTATTTGTACTCCATGTTTGAACATGAATACTCAGATTTGAATTTTAAGAGAAAAACACTTTGTTGTTTTAGTTGAGCTTTGCTCCTACCCTTTTAACTTATCAATCTTTCTTTTGGCGTTTCTGGCTTATCACCTTCATTAGTGTGGTGCTTACTATCATCCTCATCAACATCCTTGTTGTGGTAGATTTCACTTGGTTTATCAAGCTACAAGCTTGTGGCACCTTCTCCACAAGTCTTCTTCCATTTTTTTTATCCAACTACTCCCTCATCCTCATTCATAACCTACCTTACACGGCCAAACAAACCCAAACACATCTCCTACACCTACCCTCGACCAGAAAAACTACCCAGGATATAAAAGCCTCGGTCAAAATTTCGTAGCCACGCACCAGCCCAAAAATCCACCCCCACGGCCATAAACTAAGCCAAAGACATTTCCGATCAACCATAAACCAAAGCCAACCCAAAAGACCCAAAAATATTACTTACAACCCCCACTCCTCACAAAATCGAGAACAACAACCCCATAACCCATTGCCTCACCCAACCATAAACCAAAACATCCATTTAAACCACAAATACCAAAAGTAGCACCAAAACCCGAATTCCCGTTTACCCAGTACAATTCTGCACTAAATTTTTTAGTTTCAAGCAAAACGATCGCAAAGAACACCAACCCCCACAAGGAGGTTGCTGTCAGCACATGGGAGGAAATGCGAACAATTATGAGGAAGAGGTTTGTGCCCCCATCATACCAACGGGACATTTATAACCAACTTCAAATGCTGACTCAAGGAAGCAAGTTAGTGGATGAGTACTACAAGGCGATGGAGCTGGCCCTACTAAGAGCCAACCTCCAGGAGGAACGTGAAGCCACTATGGCACAGTTTCTTCATGGGCTCAACCAAGACATCCAAGATGTCGTAGAGTTACAAAGCTATGTGGAGTTGGAGGACTTGGTACAGAAAGCCATGAAGGTGGAGCAACAATTGAAGAGGAGGAAGTCAAAATCCTACTCAACCAACACCACCAAATTCGAGTCATCTAGCTTGAAGGACAAGCCTAAGAAGGAGGGCACATCAACTAAAGAAGTTGTGAGCACCAACAATGGCAAGAAGGCCTTGGAGGCCCCAAGCCGAAGTAGGGAGGTCAAGTGCTTGGGTCATGGACACATTGCTTCTCAATGTCCAACCAAAAGAACTATGGTGGCCAAAGATGGAGTTGTAGAATCAGCATCTGAAACCTAAAGTTTAGAGGAAGAGAGTGATGAGGAGGCAAGGATGCCGGAAGGTGACTTACTCATGGTCCGAAGGCTCTTGGGCAGCTAAATCAAAGAGAGTGAGGAAAGTCAGCGGAAGAACATCTTTCACGCAAGATGTTTAGTTGTTGGGAACGTTTGTTCCGTAATCATTGATAGTGGCAGCTGTGCCAATCTGGTGAGAACAAGGTTAGTTTCCAAACTAAACCTAGTGACTTGGACCCACCCATCACCCTATCAGTTGCAATGGTTATGCGAAATTGGAGAAATGGTTGTCAACCAGCAAGTTGAGATCCCATTTTCCATTGGGAAGTATGAGGACACTGTATTGTGTGACATAGTCACCATGCAGGCCAGCCACATGCTATTAGGCAGACCTTGGCAACATGATCGGAAAGCCATCCATGATGGGTTTTCCAACAAGTATACATTTGTATTTCACGTAAAGAAAATTGTACTCTCACCCATGTTCCCAAAACAAGTGAGTGAAGATAAAAAAAAGATGGATCAAGAGAAAAGGAATGATCCTGAAAAAAAATAGAAAAAGAAAAGAAAAATGAAAAGAAAGAAAAAAGAAATAGGGATTGAAGAAAAAAAAGATAAGGAAAAAGGTTTACTAGCCTCTCCGGGCGAAGTGAAGGGTGCTTTAATCTCAAAGCCACCTCCATACTTTCTTTATTGCCATGATTTCAAACTAACCAATTCTTCTGTTTCTAAAGAACAACCAATCTTTGTAACAGGTTGTTTGCAGGATACACACGGTGTACAAGAAAACCAAAAGCAAATTCTAGTACCCAAGGAAAATAAAAGCTGGAGGATGTACACGGACTGTCCAACCGCTTACTTCAGTAGCACGAGGATGTCCTTTTCAAGGAAAATCGCTTATGCGTACTAAAGAGTTCAAAGGGTAAACCACAAGGGCTTTACACGCCCCTACCCATTCTTGAACCACCATGGATTAACATATCCGTGGATTTTGAGATGACCATACCCAGGATAAAAAATGACAAGGTTCTTGAAAGAGTAAATATTAATGCTTATAAGATTAATATTCCAAGTTATTATGGAGATAATAGTGCTAGTTTTAATGTTGCTAACCTATCTCCCTTTGAAACAAGTAATGAAGACCTTGATTCGAGGTCGAATTCTGTTCAAGAAGGAGGGGATGATAGCAACCCACCAAAGGCCATCAACTTGGATGATCTAATGGGCCTAAGAGGGCCCATAATTCGGGCTAGGGCCAACAAAGCCCAAAGCACCCTTGGCCAACTTGGGCTAAGTCTTCAAGCATCACTTGGGCCAAGTGACAATATGAGGCCCATTAATTGCCTCCTTGTAGAGGATGAGCCTTTTGAAGGCCACGACCAAGAATGAGGCTTTACTTTATGTCCTTTCTTTAAGTTATTAATAAGTGGGGCACCCACGTTTGGTATGCATATTATTTTATTTAAGCATGTTTGTTTAATGAAGTCACTAATAAATGTGTTTATGTGTAGGACAGCCACGTCGCCATGACAACATGGCATGCATATCCTAGTTTTCCGCCCATCCATTTAACATGCCAATGACCAGCCTAGTCAAGCCAAGCTATGACATTATTACACGGTCAAGGAGCATTCATGGTGCCTACCAATATTATCGCCTACGCTTGAAGGAGCATCCCCATATTCCGCCAAGACATCAAAGCCTCATTACACGGATGGACTCAAAATTCTAATAACACTTAAATGCTAGTCACAGCCACCTCTCAAGACACGCTGCAAAGGCTAAGGCAAGCAACCCCATTTTCCGCCCCAACATTTAAAGGCCAGACCAGCCGTGGAGCTATTTTTGGGCGCCTACCTTTTTTTATTTCGCCCAAGGAGTCAATGTTGTTATTTAAATTTCAATGGCTACAATAATGATTCAGCCAAGCCAACATAAATACCCACGTGGCTGAATTCAAACAAGATATTGAAGGCATCCACTAAGTCAGCCTCAGCCTTAAAGGAATTAATGAAGGGAGACACCCATCCCATATCTTCCGCCCACTCTTTAAAGACAAATTCAAACATGGCCTATCATTTAAATGTCCAGCTGATTTGGCTCTTGTGTTTAATCAAGACAAAGATAACAAGTGCTTAAAGAAAGGGCCTGGCCGAAATCCATCAAGCCAAGTTAATGCAAACATTCAAATAATACAAACACATGTGCTAAAACAAAGGGATGGAGGCGTGGGGAAATTAAGACCCTCTTCATGGAGGGATCCGAAACATAATGACAAGCAAGAGCAAAGGAAGCACATTGAAGAAGGAATTCAAATTCTAAGCAAACAAATTATTTGTCCAAGTACATTCGACATGTGCTCAATATCTCCATTCAAAATAGTCTTTAATTTTCCTTAAGCTTAACTCCGTGATATCAATGTAATAATGTTATTTTATTTTTCAAATTCAAAGGGAGCCTCACGGCCAGCCCACACCATATATGTAAGTCTCATGACCATGAGATAATCAAGTTGAATTTTATGCAAAAATACTTAGTTGAGTTTTCTCCTAAGCTTCTTGGTTGAACCAAGTCCCTTGTTCTTATCAAAGATCATTCCTTTGTGGCGAACTTCCTTTGGCTTATCAAACAGCTTTGTTTGTGGCGACCTTAACCATCTCAATCTTCTTCATCCCTTTCTTTTATCCAGCCTAAACCGAAACAAACACAAACATTTACCCAAATACAAAGCAACATGACCAGAAACTCATCCTAAGCCAATATAGCCTAACAAACCAAACCCAAAAACCACTCAGCCAAATACTTGTCCTCTCGGCCAAACACACAACCCTAACTACTTTCGTCCAGAAACCAAACCAAACACATACCCCAACCACTATAAGCCTAAGCCAACTGAAGCACCCAAGAAAAACAACCAAAAATATTCCAAAAATTTCATAATATTTCCTATTGTCAAAGCATCAAACAAAACGATCGAAAACAAATACCAACCCCCACAAGGAGGTTGCTATCACCTTTGGCATTTATGATAAAGCCTAAGAAGATCACGTGATCAACATAGAAACAACACTTTTCAAAATTGGCGTATAGCTTCTCTTTCCTTAAAACTAGCAAAACATCTTGTAAGTGCACATGGTGCTCTTCTATGTTCTTGCTATAGATGAGGATGTCATCGAAGTATACCACAACAAACTTCCCAATGAAAGCCCTTAGAACATGGTTCATCAAGCGCATAAATGTGCTTGGGGCATTGGTCAACCCAAAGGGCATGACAAACCACTCATATAAACCAAACTTGGTCTTAAAAGTGGTTTTCCATTCATCACCCTCTCGGATCCGGATTTGATGGTATCCACTTTTCAAATCAATCTTTGAAAAGACACTAGACCCAATAGCTCATCCAATAGGTCATTCAACCTAGGAATTGGATGCCTATACTTGATCGTGATGTTGTTAACGGCCCTACAATCAGTACACATTCTCCATGATCCATCCATTTTAGGGACTAGGATGACTGGAACAACACTTGGGCTCATACTCTATTGAACCCATCCCTTTTGCATCAACCCTTCAACATGAAGTTTCATCAAAATCAAAGAGAACAGCCCATGGGCTCAACACTTGGGCTCCATGATCCATCTTTTACCTTGAGATCAGCCCACGTGTGCAAGAACAAAGGCAAAGAGAACTCATGGCAATGGCACTAAAAGGAAGAACACATGAAGTTTCAACATAAATGCTCCATGAAACTCGTCCCTTTTCTTTTGCTTATGGTGTAAATGAATTTCAATTGTATTTTAAGAGGTTGATTCATGACAGCCCTAGTTATTTGCTAAGTGATAAATTGTAATTGAAATTTCTCAAAGGCAATGTAAGGTTGAATCAAAACGGCCAGCCAAGTCTTAGCCTAGGCAATTAAGTCACGGTTTGAGTCACAAGGGAGCCTTAGGCCAGCCCTCACTATATGTACTCGAAACACACAATTGAAGAAGATACCTTAGAATTATATGAAAATATTGCTTAGTGAGAATTCTCTCCTAGCTTCTTGGTTGAACCAAGAATATCAAAGTTCCTACTTTGTGGCGAACAACGACCGGCTTATCAAGTAACCATACTTGTGGCGCCTTCATCACTTCAGCCTATCTTCATACTTCTTTTATCCTACAAAATCATACACAAAAACCACTAAACAAAAGTCCCAATTTCGTACAGCCAACTTCAAACAAAAGCCCACACACAATCTAACCTCCTTGTGGGGTGATTGTTTGGCCGAGAGTAGGAAAAATGCTTTGGCTTGAGTGTCTCGAGTAGGATAGGTGTTTGGCTAGGACATGGCTTTGTATTTGGCTCGGTTAGATTGTGTGTGGGCTGTTTAGGCCGAAGTTTGGTAGTTGTGTGGAAGGGTGTTGGATAAAAGAAGATGAAGAAGATTGAAGGTGAATCGCGCCACAAACAATGGTTTGTTTGATAAGCCTATGAAGTTCGCCACAAACAAGGATGTTTGATAAGAACATAAAATCTTGGTTCAACCAAGAAACTTAGGAGAGAAATCTCACTAACAAGTTTTTGCATAAAATTCAAGCTATCTCATTCCATGAGTTTCCTTCTTACATATAGTATGGGGTTGGCCGTGAGGCTCCCTCTTGGAAGTTTGAATTTGAAAAATGGCAAGCTACATTATTACATTGATTACATTATTTAAACATGAGCTAAGATTAAGGAATACTTTAAAACTATCTTGAATGTGTATCTTAGCACATGCCTAATGTATGTGGACATTGTCTTGTGTATGACCAAGTCATACGGCCTGGCCTTGAAGTTTTATTCGGCTATAGATGTTGGCTTTAAGGCTAGCCAAACTCAAGGGCCTTGTCCTTTGCTTCCTTGTTTAAGCCGAGGCGGAATTCTAGGATGTCTATTGAAATTGAATTCCCATTCAAATTTGAATGTTTTGAACATGTGCTCATTCCTCATGTTGCTGGCCGTGTTTGATTTATGCCTTCAATGCCTTGGGTTGGAAATGTGGGATTGTTGTCTCTCCTTATTAATTCGATAAAGCCATGGCTGATTTGGTGCTTGTTTGAATTTGAAATTCTTGAGCATGTGCTTAATAACACTTGGACGTGTTGTAGCTTCTTAAAAGCATAGGAGGAAAATATGGGAGGGTTGCCTCCTTGGTTAATCCTCTTAAAACCGTGGTCGATTTGGTGGGTGCCTTTACACCCTTGTTTGAATTGAGACATGTGTGAATTATGTGCCTTGGCTGAACTTTTAATGTAGGCAAATCAAATTCAAAGACATATTGAAGGAATGGGCGGAAATAAGGGATGTGTTTCCACGTTTTTAGCCCACACTTTAAAGTTGATTCAAGTTTGAATTCAGCCTTAATGTGCCTTGTTTAAGACGAGCTGAATGTGTGGGATGCCTTCCTTGTGCTTGGTCATGTTTTGAAAATCACATTTATGACTTTGGCTGAAAGTGTGGCGCCTCTGCCTAGTCAGCACGCCTGGCCGTGGCCTTGACACATGGGGCGGAAAATGTGGCGCCTGGCCTAGTCAGCTGCTTAGTCAGGTTCCAGCGTGGCTTTGGCCCTGGTCCATGCTAACATGATGTTCCTACATAAAACACATTTATTAGTTGATGATGAAACTAAATAACAATAATTAAAATGAGAAAAAGGTGGCCTTAAAGCCACTTATTATTGAGGCAAACTACAAGAGCCTTTAATCATCCCTTGTTTGGCCGTGGCCTTCAAGGGTGATGTCCTCTAAGGTGAGGCACATTATGGGCCTCATGTTGTCACTTGGCCTAGTTGAGGCTAGTGTGTTTAGAATGAGTTGGCCAAGAGTGCTTTGGGCTTTCTTGGCCTTGACCTGAGTTATGGCTCCTCCTAGGCCCATTAGGTCATCCAGGTTGATGGGCCTTGGCGGGTTGCTATCATCCCCTCCTTCTTGGACTGAATTCGACCTCGAATCAAGGTCGTCATTACCTGTTTCAACAAGAGAAAGATCAGCAACATTAAAAGTAGCACTAACTTTGCCATAATCATTTGTAATATTAATTTTATAAGCATTATTGAGACCCTTGGCATGTTTGATCCTGGGTAGGGTCACCTCAAAATACATGGATATGTCAATCCATGGTGGTTCAGGATTGGGGAGGGGCGTGTAAAGCCCTTGTGGTTTACCCTTTGTACTCTTCGGTACGCATAAGCTATTTTACTTGAAAAGGAAATTGTTGTTTCTACGGGATCCATCCCTGACAGTACTCACACAATTTTTGTTTGATTCAGCAAATTCAATATTATGCAAGTAAGGATCCTTTAAAAATTTGAGACCATAGAGCGTGGTCTCGAGAGTGGAGAGCAAAAGATGTCTCCTAGGGAGAGAATTGGCCACAATGTTGGCCTTTCCCCGCTTATGCTTTTGCACATAAGGAGATTGCTCCAGAAATTCAATCCGCCTGGCATGGCGCTTATTCTGCTTGCCTTGCCCTTTCATAAATTTAAGTGACTCGCGGTCACTATATAGCATAAGTTCTCTTGGTAGCAGATATTGCTGCCAAGTCTGTAACGCCCTTACCAAGGCATACAGTTCCTTACCGTACAAGGAATGGTTCAAGATAGGCTCTCCCAACTTCTAATCGAATTAAGCGATTGGACAGTCCGTGCACATCCGCCAGCTTTTATTTTTCTAGGGCACCAGAATCTGTCTTTCGTTTTCCTGTACGTCATATGTATCCTGCAAAAAACCTTTTACAATTTTGGGCAGTTCTTTAGAAACATTAGGATTAATGAGTGTGAATTCTTGGCAGTAAAGTAAGTAGAGAGGTGGCTTTGAGATTAAAGCACCCTTGACTTTTCCTGGAGAGGTTATTAAACCTTTTTCACATTCTTTCCTTTTCTCAATCTTTCTTTCTTCTTTTTTTTTTCACTTTTTTTTTCACTTTTTTTTTCCTTTTTCCTCTTTTTTTCATTTTTCTTGTCTTTTTCTTCTTCTTTTTTATGGATCATTCTTTTTTTCTTGATCCATTTTCTCTTTCAATTTTTTTTGGTCCTCACTCACTTGTTTTGGGGACAAGGGTGAGAGTACAAATTTTTTATCATAAAATACAAACGTGTACTTGTTGGAAAACCCATCATAGATGGCTTTCCTATCGTACTGCCATGGCCTGCCTAGTAGCATGTGGCTGGCCTCCATTGTGACTACGTCACACAGTACAGTGTCCACATATTTCCCAATGGAAAATGGGACCTCGGCTAGCATGTTAACGGTCATTTCTCTGACCTCACTTAACCATTGTAGCCGGTAAGGTGATGGGTGGGTCCTAGTCACTAGGTTTAGTTTGTTAACCAACCTAGTGCTCACCACATTGGCACAACTGCCTCCATCAATAATTAATGAGCATACATTACCCAATACCAAACATCTTGAGTGGAAGATGTTTTCTCGTTGGCTTTCATCAATCTCCTTGACTTGGCTTCCGAGAAGCCTTCGCACCATGAGTAAGTCTCCGTCTGGCATCCTTGCCTCCTCATCACTTTCTTCCTCTGTACTTGAGGCTTCAGACTCGGATTCCACTACTCCATTCCGGAACACAATAGTTCTCCTAGTTGGGCACTAAGAAGCAATGTGCCCATGGCCCAAGCATTTAAAACACTTGATCTCCCGACTTCTGCTTGGTGCTTCCATGGACTTTTTCCCATTAGTGGTGTTCACGGCCTCCTTGCTGGTTGCACCCTCCTTCTTAGGTTTGTCCTTCCAGCTAGATGATTGGAACTTGCTAGTGTTGTTAGAGTAGGATTTTGACTTCCCCCTCTTGAGTTGTTGTTCCACTTTCATAGCTTTCTGAACCAAGTCCTCTAGCTCCACATAGCTGTGCAACTCCACAATGTCCTGGATATCCTGGTTGAGTCATGAAGGAACTGTGCCATAGTAGCCTCACGGTCTTCAATGAGATTGGACCTCAACAAGGCCAGCTCCATCTCCTTGTAGTAATCATCCACCGATTTACTCCCTTGAGTCAACCTTTGGAGTTGGTTGTACATGTCCCGATTATAAGATGGGGGTACAAACCTCCTCCTCATGATAGTCCTCATTTCCTCCCATGTGCTCACGGGTTAAGCACCACACCTTCTCCTATCCTTCTGAAGTTGATCCCAACAGATCATAGCATACTCCTTAAACCCAAGTGCAGCCACCTTCACTTTCTTGTCTTTTGAATAGTTGTGCCAATCAAACATTTGTTCTACCTTCATTTCCCATTCCATGTATGCTTCTGGATTGTTCATTCCCATGAATGAGGGAATCTTGATCTGAACTCCTTCTAACCGGTCATCCCTCCTTGTTTCCCTTTGATCCTCCTCTCCATTTCTCCTTTCCCTTCGCCTCCTTCTCCTCCTTTCCTCTTCTGAACTGAAGTGAAACCTCTTGGCTAGATTGTCTCCTATTCTATTAGCGTTCTTGTCGGACTTGCATCTCCGCCATTTGTTGCTTAAGGGTCCTGAATTCCTCATGAATTTCGTGAAGAACTGAAGTGAAACCCGCGGTCTTTGGTGACATAGTAGGTGATGATGTGCTTCCTGAAGACATCTCTCACAACACTCTAGTATGCAACTCATAATGTGTTTCACTCACTCACACACTCTTTCTCTCCTTGGGGTTCTGGATTGAACCAAAGGAAATTCTAGATGGTGTCCTTTTATGGCGAAACAACTTAGGCTTAAATCAACAATCTGTTTGGGTGGCGGTTTTGTGGGTTATTTGTGGTTGGTGGTTTATTTTTGTGGGTTTACGGAGGTTTGGATGTATGTATGTGGATGGTGGTGGATTATGGATGGTAACAAGGCAGAAAGAACAAGAATTTTTTTTTTTGTTGTGCTTGATGGCTTTGATTCGGCCACAAGCCTTTTTTTTGTATTTTGGTGTAGCCTCCTTTTGGCTTTTGGTTTTGCCAATGTGTTTAGGAACCTGCACTCAGAAAAATTTCAAACAATATGATATAATGGTCTCGGCTTTAGCCAAGACAGAATTTGATGCACCAAGGTTGGCTTTGATTCGGCCACTGTTGGATTTGATGCATCAAAACACTTCAAACAATGCTAGCTATGGATACCACTTGATAGCAACCTCCTTGTGGGGGTTGTTATTTTTGTAAGATCGTTTTGTTTGAAGTTGGCTTTCTGAATAGAATAAGACTTTTTATTGGCTATTTTTGGTTGTTTTATGTGCAATGGGGTTGGCTTCGGGCTTGAGGTTGGTATGGTTGTGTTTGGCCGAGAGGGGTGATGTATGTTTGATTGGGTGTGGGGTGATTGTTTGGCCGATAGTAGGAAAAATGCTTTGGCTTGAGTGTCTCGGGTAGGATAGGTGTTTGGCTAGGACATGGCTTTGTATTTGGCTCGGTTAGATTGTTGTGTGGGCTGTTTAGGCCGAGGCTTGGTAGTTGTGTGGAAGGGTGTTGGATAAAAGAAGATGAAGAAGATTGAAGGTGAATGGCGCCACAAACAATGGTTTGTTTGATAAGCCTATGAAGTTCGCCACAAACAAGGATGTTTGATAAGAACATAAACTCTTGGTTCAACCAAGAAACTTAGGAGAGAAATCTCACTAACAAGTTTTTGCATAAAATTCAAGCTATCTCATTCCATGAGTTTCCTTCTTACATATAGTATGGGGCTGGCCGTGAGGCTCCCTCTTGGAAGTTTGAATTTGAAAAATGGCAAGCTACATTATTACATTGATTACATTCTTCAAACATGAGCTAAGCTTAAGGAATACTTTAAAACTATCTTGAATGTGTATCTTAGCACATGCCTAATGTATGTAGACATTGACTTGTGTATGACCAAGTCATACGGCCTGGCCTTGAAGTTTTATTCGGCCATAGATGTTGGCTTTAAGCCTAGCCAAACTCAAGGGCCTTGTCCTTTGCTTCCTTATTTAGGCCGAGGCGGAATTCTAGGATGGCTATTGAATTCCCATTCAAATTTGAATGTTTTGAACATGTGCTCATCTCCTCATGTTGCTGGCCGTATTTGATTTATGACTTCAATGACTTGGGCTGGAAATGTGGGACTGTTGTCTCTCCTTATTAATTCCATAAAGCCATGGCTGATTTGGTGCTTGTTTAAATTTGAAATTCTTGAGCATGTGCTTAATAACACTTGGTCGTGTTGTAGCTTCTTAAAAGCATAGGACTAAAATATGGGAGGGTTGCCTCTTTGGGAATTCTGGTTGTTTTTGGTATTTTTGTATTTGGGGTTGTTTATGTTGTGGTTGTGTGTAAGGGGTTTGGGATTTTGGGCTGGTGCGTGGCTTGATTCAGTCTGGCCGAGGCTGGCCTTGGGCTGACCGAGGTGTTGGAAATTATGACCGAGGCTTTAATGTCCTGGGTAGGTTTTCTGGCCATGAGTGAGCTAGATGATGGTAATGGTTCGGTTTTGGGTTGGTTTTGGGGTGTTTGGCTGTTTGGGCTTGTATTTTGTCGTGTGTGGATGGTTAAGGGGGATTAAATTAAGGAAAGATAAAAGAAGTTGGAAAAGACTTGAGAGGGAAAACGCCACAAGCCTAAGCTTGATAAGTTAAAGAATTCCACCACAATAAGGATGTTGATGAGGATGATTGGAGGGACCACACCAATAAGGTGATAATCCAAGAAAACACCACAAGACAAGCTTGATAAGTTAAAGTGAGGTGAACCCAAGTGAGCCCAAACTGGATAATGATAATTTAAGGGGTATAGATGGCCCCATGACAAGGGCAAGGGCCAAACGGGTACAATAGGCACTAGGACTACTCATGGAAGGCATCAAAGAGAATGCTCCGCGTTCAAATCAAAGGAGTCCTCACTTCATTCATAATGTGACTTTGCATATTGGCCGAAATGGGGAAAATAATTCCCAAACATCTTAATTGGGCCAAGGCCGTGTCCAAGGCATGGCTAGGACATCCTTAATGTGTCCTAATTGTTTTTTTACTAGTTCAAACTTACTTTTGTTTACTTCAATTCAGAATAAAGGTTGCCTTAAACTCGTGGGGACCATAGCATTAACTTCATTCAACATCATTAAAAGCTGGAGAGAGGATGTACTTATTGCACCAGATTGGGAACTCAAGCATGGTAAATGAGGGTGTGAGTTTCGTGCACTCACTTAATGTATCCAAATGGGAAACTCCATATTGATAAATGAAGAGGATGATTTTTGTGCAAAGCCTCCACCCATTTAATACATACGAATGGGGAACTCAATCATGATAAATGTGGGTGTGAGTTTCGTGCAATGCATCCAAGCAAGACCTATGCACAATTCAAAGTCCAAAATTGCATCCTTAAACTTGTGGGGACCAAGGCATTAAAGGATGGCCGAATTTCTCTTTCAATTGGCTGGACCACTTCATGGAAATTCAAAGAGTCTTGCATTTTGTAATTTAATTACTTAGGAATTCCCATGTAGGACATTTACTTGCATTATTTTCGTGTTGAACATGGCTGGAAGGGTGCAATGTAACCAGCCATGTATTAGGATTAATCTAGTCCAAAATATGCCTCGATTCATGGTAGAGTCACGTGGGAACCATCATGGTCTGCCTATAAGTGTACTTCTAATTTGCTGAATGAATTCAAGTTTTGTTGGAGTTAAAAATTAAGTAGTATTTCCTTGTGTGAGAGCTTTGTCTTCTCCAAACTTCTTGGCTGAACCAAGATTAAAAGTTCTTATCAAGAACCAAGTTCTTGTGGCGAACATCACTCGGCTTATCAACACTCAAGTGTTGTGGCGCCTACCACCCCATATCTTACCCATCTTCTTTTATCTTACAATATCATTCCGCTGCCAAAATTCATCCACAAAATAGCCCATAAAAACGTGGGCAAAGTGCAACACCAATCAAGATAGATCAATACCAAGAACTTCCTAAAGAGGTTCACATCAAGTGGCATCAGAGCTATGGCTCTTGCTTGGTGTTTAAAAGTGTTCTTGTTGGCTGTGTTCTTCCATTTCTTTCTACTTAAAAAAAAAAGAGTGTCAAAGTGTCAAATCCAAAACAAACAAAAAAATCGAAAGTGTCAAAGAGTCGAAATTCCTAATAAATTCGTGTCAAAACATTTATTGGTAAGTTTCGTTTTTCTTTCACAAATTCTTGGTTCTACCCTTGGTTCATTCAAAAGGGCCGTGGAGGAGAGTGAGTGTTGAGAGATACATTTTCCACAAAATATTGAGTGTTCAAGTGAGTATTGAGTGAAACATTTTCCACCAAAAATTTGAGTGAAACATTTTCCACCAAAATTTGAGTGAAACACAAAGAGAGTTGAGTGAATATGTTTAATGAGAGTGAGAGTTCACCACTGTCCCAAAGGACAGCAACACTTCATGAAATGATGACAACACAATTCCAAACCTTAAGAAGGGAGATGGAGCAAATGAGAGTGGATTATGATATGAGGTTGCGCTATCGTGCAAATGATTACTCAAGTGATGAGGAAGAAGGAGGAAGGAGGAGAGCAATGAGAGAAGCACGTAAGGAAAGGAGACATGAGGAGGATAGGCTTGAAGGGGTCAAGATAAAGGTTCCCACCTTTATCGGGAAAAACGATCTGGAAGCATACTTGGAATGGGAGCTCAAAATGGAGCAAGTCTTTGAGTGCAACTCATACCAAGAAAATAAGAAGGTTAAGGTAGTTGCACTTAAATTCAAGGAATATGCCTTGATTTGGTGGGATCAACTTAACAAGGAGAGAATGAGAGTAGGAGTCGAACCTATTGTTTCATGGCTTGAGATGAAGTTGATCATGAGAAGGAGGTTTGTCCTTAGTTCTTACCAAAGGGATATTCATAACAAACTCCAAAGACTCACTCAAGGGTCTAAGAGTGTTGATGAATACTTTAAGGAGATGGAATTAGCTTTGCTAAGGTCCAATTTCGAGGAGGATAGGGAGGCTACTATGGCTAGGTTTTTACATGGACTAAACCAAGATATCCAAGATGTTGTTGAATTGCAATATTATGTTGAAGTGGATGATTTGGTTCAACAAGCCATGAAATTTGAACAACAATTGAGGAGGAAGAAGTCAAAATTTTCCTCAAGTTCTAGTTCCAAATTTCATGCTTCAAAGTGGATGGACAAGTCCAAGAGGGAGGGAGGACCAAATTTCAAGCTTCAAAGTGGATGGACACCTAGTACCAAGGAGGTCGTGGCCACAAGCCAAGGCAAGCAAAAAATGGAGTCCAACCAAAGGAGCCGAGATGTTAAATGTTTCAAGTGCTTAGGCCTTGGACACATTGCTTCTCAATGTCCAACTAGAAGAACCATGATTTTGAAGAATGGAGAAGTGGAGTCTTAATCCGAGGCTTCTAGTGATGAAGAGGATAATCATGGACAGGAGGAGGATACCATTCCCGAAGGAGATCTGTTCATGGTGAGGAGGCTCTAAGGAAGCCAAATAGAAGAGCATGATACATGTCAAAGGGAAAACATCTTTCACACAAGATGTTTCGTGGATGATAAGCTATGTTCTTTAATAATTGATAGTGGAAGTTGTGCTAATGTGGTTAGTGCAAGATTGGTGTCAAAACTTAATCTTGTGACCAAGTCACATCCCACTCCTTACCGATTACAATGGTTAAGTGAGGTAGGGGAAATGATTGTTTACAAGCAAGCTGAAATACTATTTTCAATTGGAAAGTACAAGGATTCTGTTTTATGTGATTGTTGCAGGAATTTGGTGATGTGTTCCCTAGGGAGGTACCTCACGGTTTACCACCTCTAAGGGGCATTGAGCATCAAATTGATCTCATACCCGTTGCATCTCTACCTAATAGGCTAGCCTATAGGTCCAACCCCACTGAAACAAAGGAGATTCAAAACCAAATTGAAGAATTGATGCAAAAAGGATGGGTTCAAGAGAGCCTAAGCCCTTGTGTTGTTCCAATCATTTTGGTGCCCAAAAAGGATGGCACATGGAGGATGTGTACTGATTGTAGAGTTGTGAACAACATAACAATAAAGTATAGGCATCCAATCCCAAGGTTGGATGACATGTTGGACGAATTATATGGTGCCACCTTCTTTTAAAAAATTGACTTAAAAAGTGGTTACCATCAAATTCGGATCCGAGAAGGTGATGAATGGAAAACTGCCTTTAAGACCACTTATGGTTTATATGAATGGCTTGTCATGCCATTTGGGCTAACTAATGCCCCAAGTACTTTTATGCGTCTAATGAATCTTGTCTTGAGGGAATTTTTGGGTAAATTTGTTGTTGTCTACTTTGATGATATTTTGATTTACTCTAAAACCTTAGATGAGCATCGTGAACATCTAAGAGTTGTTTTGCTTGTTTTGAGAAAAGAAAAGTTATATGCTAATGTTGAAAAATGCACTTTTTGTGTTGATCATGTGATTTTTCTTGGATTCATGATAAATGCCAATGCGGTCCATGTGGACCAAGAAAAGATAAAGGCCATCCAGGATTGGCCTACTCCTAAAACCGTGACCGAGGTAAGGAGTTTCCATGGATTAGCAAGCTTTTATAGGAGGTTCGTTAAGGATTTTAGTACCTTGGCATCACCCCTTAATGAGCTTGTAAAGAAAAATGTTGTCTTTCGTTGGGGTGAGAGACAAGAAGAGGCCTTTAACAAGCTTAAGGCCAAACTTACTAGTGCACCTGTTTTATTGCTTCCAAATTTTGCTAAATCATTTGAATTAGAGTGTGGCGCTTCTAACATTGGCATTGGAGCTATTTTGATGCAGGATGGACATCCGATTTCTTATTTTAGTGAAAAGTTAAGTGGAGCAACCCTTAATTATTCTACTTATGATAAGGAATTGTATGCCTTGGTAAGGGCACTACAAACTTGGCAACACTACCTTCTATCAAAGGAATTCGTGATTCATAGTGATCATGAGTCCCTTAAATATCTTAAGGGCCAAGGTATGTTGAACAAAAGGCATGTAAAATGGGTTGAGTTCTTGGAACAATTCCCATATGTGGTAAAACATAAGAAAGGCAAGGAAAATGTGGTGGCTGATGGTCTTTGAAGGAGGCACAAATTGCTCTCCACTTTGGAAACCAAATTGTTTGGTTTGGAATGCATCAAGGAACAATACGAGCATGACAAAGATTTTTCACACATCTATGTTGCTTGTATGCATTCGGCCTATAATGGGTATTTTAGGCACAATGACTTTTTATTCAAAGAAAAACAATTGTGTGTGCCTAAAAGATCCATTAGGGAAGTATTGGTGAAGGAATCCCATGAGGGTGGTCTAGTGAGGCACTTTGGTGCTCAAAAGACTTTAGACATGTTGAAAGAACATTTTTATTGGCCACATATGAAACAAGACGTGCAAAACTTTTGTAAAAGGTGTATAACATGTAAAAAGTCCAAATCAAGGGTCATGCCATATGGCCTTTACACCCCATTAACTGTTCCAGATTCACCTTGGATGGATATATCCATGGATTTTGTTTTAGGGCTGCCTAGAACAAAGAAAGGCAATGATTCAATTTATGTGGTTGTTGATCGATTTTCTAAAATGGCACACTTTATCCCATGCAAGAAAGTTGATGATGCTAACCATGTTGTTGATTTGTTTTTCAGGGAAGTGGTAAGGCTCCATGGAGTACCACAAAGTATAGTGAGTGATAGGGACACCAAGTTCCTTGGTCACTTTTGGACCCTATGGGGAAAGCTTGGCACTAAGCTTCTCTATTCAACCACTTGCCATCCTCAAACGGATGGGCTAATTGAGGTTGTTAATAGGACTCTTTCCACCCTCCTAAGGGTCGTGATAAAAAAGAATATTCACTCATGGGAGGAATGTTTACCCCATGTTGAGTTTGCCTACAATAGAGCAACTCATAGCACTACTGATTTTCTCCTTTTTAAGTTGTATATGGGTTTAACCCATTAACACCTCTTGATTTGTTACCAATTCCTAATGATTCTATTTTGAAGCATAGGGATGGATGGGCTAAAGTTGAGTATGTCCAAAAATTGCATGAGCAAGTCAAGGCTCAAATTGAGAAAAGGAATGCAAGCTATGCAAAACAAGCTAACAAGGGGCGGAAACAAGTGATATTTGAGCCCGGAGATTGGGTTTGGGTACATATGAGGAAGGAAAGGTTTTCTGAACAAAGGAAATACAAACTCCTTCCTAGAGGAGATGGCCCATTTCGTGTTGTGAACAAAGTGAATGATAATGCCTACAAACTTGAACTTCCAAGTGAGTATGGTAACATAAGTGCCACCTTCAATGTTTCTGATTTAACTCCTTTTGATGCAGGTGATGGAGAACTTATTTCGAGGTCGAAATCCTTTCAAGAAGGAGGGGATGATGTGAACCCAAGTGAGCCCAAACTGGATAATGATAATTTAAGGGGCATAGGTGGCCCCATGACAAGGGCAAGGGCCAAACAGGTACAAGAGGCACTAGGACTACTCATGGAAGGCATCAAAGAGAATGCTCCATGTTCAAATCAAGGGAGTCCTCACTTCATTCATTATGTGACTTTGCATATTGGCTAAGTGCCACCTTCAATGTTTCTGATCTAACTCCTTTTGATGCAGGTGATGGCGAACTTATTTCGAGGTCGAAATCCTTTCAAGAAGGAGGGGATGATGTGAACCCAAGGCAGCCCAAACTGGATAATGATAATTTAAGGGGCATAGGTGGCCCCATGACAAGGGCAAGGGCCAAATAGTTACAAGAGGCACTAGGACTACTCATGGAAGGCATCAAAGAGAATGCTCCATGTTCAAATCAAGGGAGTCCTCACTTCATTCATTATGTGACTTTGCATATTGGCTAAGTGCCACCTTCAATGTTTCCGATCTAACTCCTTTTGATGCAGGTGATGGCGAACTTATTTCGAGGTCGAAATCCTTTCAAGAAGGAGGGGATGATGTGAACCCAAGTGAGCCCAAACTGGATAATGATAATTTAAGGGGCATAGGTGGCCCCATGACAAGGGCAAGGGCCAAACAGGTACAAGAGGCACTAGGACTACTCATGGAAGGCATCAAAGAGAATGCTCCATGTTCAAATCAAGGGAGTCCGCACTTCATTCATTATGTGACTTTGCATATTGGCCGAAATGGGGAAAATAATTCCCAAACATCTTAATTGGGCCAAGGCCGTGTCCAAGGCATGGTTAGGTCATCTTTAATGTGTCCTAATTTTGTTTTACTAGTTCTAACTTAGTTTTGTTTACTTCAATTCAGAATAAAGGTTGCCTTAAACTCGTGGGGACCATAGCATTAACTTCATTCAACATCATTAAAAGCTGGAGAGAGGATGTACTTATTGCACCAGATTGGGAACTCAAGCATGGTAAATGAGGGTGTGAGTTTCGTGCACTCACTGAATGTATCCAAATGGGAAACTCCATATTGATAAATGAAAAGGATGATCTTTGTGCAAAGCCTCCACCCATTTAATACAACCGAATGGGGAACTCAATCATGATAAATGTGGGTGTGAGTTTCGTGCAATGCATCCAACCAAGACCTTTGCACAATTCAAAGTCCAAAATTGCATCCTTAAACTCGTGGGGACCAATGCATTAAAGGATGGTCGAATTTCTCTTTCAATTGGCTGGACCACTTCATGGAAATTGAAAGTGTCTTGCATTTTGTAATTTAATTACTTAGGAATTCCCATGTAGGACATTTACTTGCATTATTTCGTGTTGAACATGGCTGGAAGGGTGCAATGTAACCAGCCATGTATTAGGATTAATCTAGTCCAAAATAAGCCTTGATTCATGGTAAAGTCACGTGGGAACCATCATGGTTTGCCTATAAGTGCACTTCTAATTTGCTGAATGAAATCAAGTTTTGCTGAATTTCCTTGTGTGAGAGCTTTTTCTTCTCCAAACTTCTTGGCTGAACCAAGATTAAAAGTTCTTATCAAGAACCAAGTTCTTGTGGCAAACATCACCCGGCTTATCAACACTCAAGTGTTTTGGCGCCTACCACCCCATATCTTACCCATCTTCTTTTATCTTACAATATCATTCCACTGCCAAAATTCATCCACAAAATAGCCCATAAAAACGTGGGCAAAGTGCAACACCAATCAAGATAGATCAATACCAAGAGCTTCCTAAAGAGGTTCCCATAATCAATCCTCTTAAAACCGTGGCTGATTTGGTGGGTGCCTTTACTCCCTTGTTTGAATTGAGCCATGTGTGAATTATGTGCCTTGGCTGAGCTTTTAATGTAGGCAAATCAAATTCAAAGACATATTGGAGGCATGGGCGGAAATAAGGGATGTGTTTCCACGTTTTTAGCCCACACTTTAAAGTTGATTCAAGTTTGAATTCAGCCTTAATGTGCCTTGTTTAAGACGAGCTGAATGTGTGGGATGCCTTCCTTGTGCTTGGTCATGTCTTGAAAATCACATTTATTACTTTGGCTGAAAGTGTGGCACCTCTGCCTAGTCAGCACGCCTGGCCGTGGCCTTGACATATGGGGCGGAAAATGTGGCGCCTGGCCTAGTCAGCTGCTTAGTCAGGTTCCAGCGTGGCTTTGGCCCTGATCCATGCTAACATGATGTTCCTACATAAAACACATTTATTAGTTGATGATGAAACCAAATAACAATAATTAAAATGAGAAAAAGGTGTTCTTAAAGCCACTTATTATTAAGGCAAACTACAAGAGCCTTTAATCAGCCCTTGTTTGGCCATGGCCTTAAAGGGTGATGTCCTCTAAGGTGAGGCACATTATGGGCCTCATGTTGTCACTTGGCCCAATTGAGGCTAGTGTGTTTAGAATGAGTTGGCCAAGAGTGCTTTGCGCTTTCTTGGCCTTGACCCGAGTTATGGCTCCCCCTAGGCCCATTAGGTCATCCAGGTTGATGGGCCTTGGCGGGTTGCTATCATTTCCAAACACATCCAAACCCCTAAGCCATACACAAACCCATACTAAAGCCAAAAGACCGAAGTAAACAATCAAACATAAGCCGAATTCCCCCAAACATCATCTTCCAAACAAAACGATCGTGAAAGCATACCAACCCCCACAAGGAGGTTGCTATCAAGTGGTATCAGGAGCTAGCCTTTGTTTGGAGCAGTTTGGTGCATCATTTCCACCATGGCCGAAACTAAGCCAAGGAAAATTGTTTCTTGCACAATATTTCGATTTTGGCCAAAAATCCAAAATGAAATTTTTCCTGTTGTTGAATTTTCTTTTTGCAGGTTCCTTTACATCCCTGCCAAGTCCTAAGAGTCAAAAAAAAAAAAGTTATACGCAAAAACCCTCTTATTTCCTACCTTGTTAAGGCAAACAGCCATAAAACAAAGACCTTTGTTAAGAACCCTCGGTTCAATCCAGAATCCAAGGAGAGAAAGAGAGTTGAGTGACAAACACATTGAGTGAAACACTTGAGTGAAAGTAAGGAAATGTCTTCTGAAAACACATCCTCACCCACGGTTTCACCAAGAACCGAAAGCTTTACATCTATTCTACAGGAGCTACATGAAGAGTTTAGAACTATGAAACAGTAGATGGCGGAAATGCAACTCCAACAAAACCGCCAACAAAATCGGAGACACTCTAGCTATGATAAGTCATCTGACTCTGAACCGGAACGGAGGAGAAGAAGGCGGAAGGAAAGGAGGAATGAAAAGGAGGAGAGATGATCGAGTAGAAGGAGTCCATATTAAGGTTACCGCATTTATTGATGACAACCTTAAGGGGGTGATTGCCTTTTTGACAATTCTCCTTTTTGAGAGAATTGCTTGGACCATTTCTTGCTTGGAATTGTCACACTTTAGTTGAATTGTACTTTGAATTTTAGGGCTTTGTGGAAGTGTTTATGATTTGGCTTAGGTTGATATGTGTTTAAGGTCTAGGGAAGAATGTGGATGGGGTGATAAGAGATGGTGGGGCGCCACAAACACTAAGAGTTTGATAAGCCTGCGAAGTTCGCCACAAGCCACCTAGGTAATTTGATAAGAACGGGTCCTTGGTTTGGCCAAGATTTCTAGCAGACTCACTCACTAACACAGGGGGAAAAATCCGAAAATCAACTCTAAATTTTATTCATGCATAAACCAAATACATATAGAAGTGGCAACTAGGATTAGGGTTCCACAAGTTGGGCCTCAAATCTGAAATAAAAGGAAGATTAACTTAGTTAAATTAAATCAACTACAAACTAGGAAGAATCTATCTAGACTTAGACAAATCCTAATCTATCTTCTCCTTGGCGGCTTGACCTAGTTGGTGTGCCATCTTGATTGAGTTGTTGGCCACGTGTGGCTGCCTTGAGGAGCTCCCACCGAAAATCAAGGAATCCTTGTTTTGGAAGGATTCTTGATAAGCCTCTTGATGATAAGTCTAGATTAATTCTTTAGAAGACTTTATCTCCTCATCCGAAGTTTGGTGTCTTTGAAGATAGATTTGTTTTGCCTTGGCCTATTTTTAAGGAATCCTTATTTTGGTAAGGTTCCTTGAAGAGAACTTGGCTTCTTTGACCCATAAGACTCGGCCATGTTAGTCTCATCTCTATCCCAATTTGAATTCAAATTTGAACTTCAAATTTTCGGCATTTCAATCTCCCTCCTTTGTGCCTTTCATTTCCCTCCATTTGACTTAGCATTCTGGCCTTGGCTTTGTGATATGACCGAGAAACCCGGGGTGCCTGGCTGACTTGGTTTCTGTCCGAGAATTTCGGGATGCCTGGCTGACTTGGCTTTTGGCCGAGAAATCCGGGGGGCTGGCCGACTTGGCCTTTGACCGAGAATTCCAGAATGTTGGCCTGACTTAGCTGACTTGGAATCCTGACCGAGGCTTGCTGGCCTGACTTGGTCTTTGGCTTGGCTTTTGGGCCTATCCCTGAAACACTTAACAAACAATCACCTTCTTCCATATTTTAAGCAACATAATTAAAATACTTGGAATTAAAATAAAGCAAGGATTAAACTAAACCTAATTACATGTGGGTCAAGTAATGGCCCACTTATTGAAAGCATGTAAAGGTGAGCTAGGTTGCTGCCTTGAGGCCGTAGCCTCCCGAGTCCTCTTCTTGGACCATGATGTGAATGGGCCTAGCATTGGTGCTGGCCCCTTGGCTTGACTCAAGGGTTCTGCCCATGAGTGTTTCAAGGGCTAGTTTAGCCCTTTTTGCCTTGGCTCGGGTCATGGGACCCCCTAGGCCTTGTATGGACTTGTCATCCATGATGGGACTCTCATCATCCCCTCCTTCTTTGAAAGAATTCGTCCACGAATCTTCATCGAAGTAGCTTAAGTCAGCCACATTGAATGTGGCACTAATGTTACCATTCTCTCCTGGTAGGTCCAGCTTGTAGGTGACAGCAACCTCCTTGTGGGGGTTGGTGTTCTTTGCGATCGTTTTGCTTGAAACTCAAAACTTTAGTGCGGATTTGTACTAGGTAAATGGGAATTCGGGTTTTGGTGCTATTTTTGGTATTTTTGGTTTAAATGGAAGTTTTGGTTTATGGTTGGGTGGGGCAATGGGTTATGGGGTTTTTGTTCTCGGTTTTGTGAGGAGTGGGGGTTGTAAGTAATACTTTTTGGTCTTTTGGGTTGGCTTTGGTTTATGGTTGATAGGAAATGTCTTTGGCTTAGTTTATGGCCGTGGGGGTGGATTTTTGGGCTGGTGTGTGGCTCGGAAATTCTGACCGAGGCTTTTATATCCTAGGTAGTTTTTCTGGTCGAGGGTAGGTGTAGAAGATGTGTTTTGGTTTGTTTGGCCGTGTATGGTAGGTTATGAATGAGGATGAGGGGGTAGCTGGATAAAAGAAAATGGAAGAAGACTTGAGTAGAAGGTGCCACAATCTTGTAGCTTGATAAACCTAGTGAAGTCCACCACAACAAGGATGTTGATGAGGATAATAGTAAGCACCACACCAATGAAGGTGATAAGCCAGAAACGCCAAAAGAAAGCTTGATAAGTTAAAAGGGTAGGAGCAAAGCTCAACTAAAACAACAAAGTGTTTTTCTCATAAAATTCAAATCTGATTATTCATGTTCAAACATGGAGTACAAATAGTGTGGGCTGGCCTAATGCTCCCATGAATTTTGACCGAGATTTAATGGCCTAAGCTAAAGCCATGGCTGGCTGTCCTATTCAGCCTAAGGATCAAGGCTTCCAAGTGTCTCATCAAGGATCCTTACCAAAATAAGGATTCCTTAAATTTAGGACAAGTCAAAGATAATCTATCTATAAGCCACCAACTTCGGATGGAGAGATGACTTAATCTAGGTTTATCTTCAAGTGGCTTATCAAGAATCCTTCCAAAATAAGGATTCCTTAAAAATAGGCCAAGCCAATTTGAACTTCAAGTCAAGGATAAAGTCATCTAAAGACTTAATCTAATCTATCTTCAAGTGACTCATCAAAGAATCATTCCCAAAAGAGGATTCCTTGAATTTCGGCCAAGTATATTCCAGGGCAGCCACACGTGGCCAATTCAAAAGCAAGGACCACACCATCTAGATCAAGCCGCCAAAGAGAAGATAGAATTAGGATTTGACTTAGTTTGAATTCTTCCTAGTTTTTAGCTTTGAATTATCTTAGTCTAAATTTAGCATTATCTAATGTAGATTTGAGGCCCAACTTGTGGGAACCCTAATCCTAGCTTCTTCTTCTATATGTATTTCGTTTTAGTCATTAATAAGAGGAGAGTTGATTTTCGGATTTATTCCCTTGTGTTAGTGAGTGAGTCTCCTAGCAATCTTGGCCAAGCCAAGGAACCGTTCTTTTCAAGTTACCTAGGTGGCTTGTGGTGAACTTCGCAGGCTTATCAAACACTTAGTGTTTGTGGAGCCCCTATCATCTCATATCCCCCTTCCACATTCTGCCCCTAACCCTTAAACACTTCACAACCCAAACCAAACCTAAACACTTCCGCAAAAATTTATTCAAGTAAGTGACTCGTGGTCACTATATAGCATAAGTTCTCTTGGTAGTAGGTATTGCTGCCAAGTCTGGAATGCCCTTACCAAGGCATACAGTTCTTTACCGTACACGGAATGGTTAAAAGTAGGTCCTCCCAACTTATTGAAGTGAATGGAGAGTCCGTGCACACCCTCCAGCTTTTGTTTTTCTTGGGCATCAGAATCTGCTTTTGGTTGTCCTGTGCAACATGTGTATTCTGCAAAAGACCTTTTACAATTGTTGGCAGTTCCTTAGAAATAACAGAATTGGTTAGTGTGAAATCTTGGCAATAAAGTAAGTATAAAGGTGGCTTTGAGATTAAAGAACCCTTCACTTCGCCCGAAGAGGCTAGTAAACCTCTTTTCTTTTCTCTCCTTTTTTCAATCTTTTTTTCTTCTTATTTTTCATTTTTCTTTTCCTTTTCTATTTTTTTTTTCTGGATCCATCTTTTCTTTTAATTTCTTTTGATCTTCTCTCACTTGTTTTGCAGACAAGGGTGAGAGTACAATTTTCTTTTCTCTAAATACAAAGGTATATTTATTGGAAAATCCATCATGGATGGCTTTCCGATCATGTTGCCAAGGCCTTCCTAATAGCATGTGGCTGGCCTGCATGGTGACTACGTCAAACAATACAGTGTCCTCATACTTCCCAATGGAAAATGGGATCTCAGCTTGCTAGTTGACAACCATTTCCCCAATTTCGCTTAACCATTGTAACTGATAGGGTGATGGGTCGGTCCTATTCACTAGGTTTAGTTTGGAAACTAACCTTGTGCTCACCAGATTGGCATAGCTGCCACCATCAATGATTACGGAACAAACGTTCCCAGCAACTAAACATCTTGTGTGAAAGATGTTCTTTCGCTGACTTTCCTCATCCTCCTTGACTTGGCTGCCCAAGAGCCTTCAGACCATGAGTAAGTCA
The DNA here is from genome assembly GCA_009771035.1 of Lupinus albus. Classification (NCBI taxonomy): domain Eukaryota; kingdom Viridiplantae; phylum Streptophyta; class Magnoliopsida; order Fabales; family Fabaceae; genus Lupinus; species Lupinus albus. The sequence continues at coordinate 1,283,391 of WOCE01000027.1, read as the reverse complement.
CCTTCCGGCATCCTTGCCTCTTCATCACTCTCTTCTTCTGAACTTGAGGTTTCGGATGCTGATTCTGCAACTCCATTTTTGGCCACCATAGTTCTATTGGTTGGACATTGAGAAGCAATGTGTCCATGACCCAAGCACTTGAAGTACTTGACCTCCCGACTTCGGCTTGGGGCCTCCATGGCCTTAGTGCCATTGTTGGTGCTCATAGCTTCTTTAGTTGTGCCCTCCTTTTTTGGCTTGACCTTCCAGCTAGATGACTCGAATTTGGTGGTGCTAGTTGAGTAGGATTTTTATTTCCTCCTCTTTAGCTGTTGTTCCACCTTCATGGCTTTCTGTACCAAGTCTTCTAACTCCACATAACTGTGCAACTCCACAACATCCTGGATATCCTGGTTGAGTCCATGACAAAACCATGCCATGGTGGCCTCACGGTCTTCATTGAGATTGGACCTCAACAAGGCTAGCTCCATCGCCTTGTAGTACTCATCCACTGACTTGCTTCCTTGAGTCAGTCTTTGAAGTTGGTAATACATGTCTCGTTGGTATGATGGGGGCACAAACCTCATCCTCATAAATGTTCGCATTTCCTCCCATGTGCTCACAAGTTGAGCACCACACCTCCGCCTATCCTTTTGAAATTGATCCCACCAGACCATTGCATATTCTTTGGACTCTAATGCAGCCACCTGACAACAACCTCCCTGTGGGGCCGTGGGGATGGATTTTTGGGTCTTTTGGGTTGGCTTTGGTTTATGGTTGATAGGAATGTCTTTAGTTTAGTTTATGGCTGTGGGGATGGATTTTTGGGCTGGTGTGTGGCTAGGAAATTCTGACCGAGGCTTTTATATCCTGGGTAGTTTTTCTGGTCGAGTGTAGGTGTAGGAGATGTGTTTGGGTTTGTTTGGCCGTGTATGGTAGGTTATGAATGAGGATGAGGGGGTAGCTGGATAAAATAAAATGGAAGAATACTTGAGGAGAAGGTGCCACAAGCTTGTAGCTTGATAAACCGAGTGAAATCCACCACAACAAGGATGTTGATGAGGACGATAGTAAGCACCACACCAATGAAGGTGATAAGCCTGAAACGCCACAAGAAAGCTTGATAAGTTAAAAGGGTAGGAGCAAAGCTCAACTAAAACAACAAAGTGTTTTTCTCTTAAAATTCAAATCTGTCTTATTCAAGCTTATAAAAGTACATATATAGTGGGACTTGTCGTGAGGCTCCCAAGTGCTTTGCCATATTTCTCATGCCCAATCTTGGCACGGATTGGTGAGTCATCTTGACTCTTTATGGCTGGACTAAATGCAAATTCGAAAAATAATAAAGCTTCGCTCCCAACATTGGGCAAGTTACATGGCTTTAGTGTTAATGCTTTAAAACATAATTCAATTCATGTGATTTCCCTACTCAGCTATAATAATGTCGTGGCTACGTTCAAGGAATATGTTTCCCATGGCTTTAATGCCAAATATGTACATGTGCAATTTATTTGAATAATTGCCATGTGTGAAAATTCTTCTCTTGATGGTCTGGCCGAGTTGCAAGTTGTTGTGCCTAGGCTGAGTCATCCTTTAAATGCTAGGCGGAAAATAGGAAGGCGTGTTAAATGGCTTTCATGCCTGGCCTGGCCTTCTGCTTGGGCTGAGTCAACTTATAAATGCTTAGCTGAATGCATGGTAGGCTGGTTTTGTCTTGATTCAGCCATTGAAAGCTGGACGGAAAATATGGTAGGCGCATTGATGGACTTTAACGCATGGCCTGGTCTTCAGCTTATGTGTGGTCAGCTCTTAAGTGTTTGGCTGAAAACATGGTGGGCTTGCCTTGTCTTAATTCAGTCATTGAAAGCTGGGCGGAAAATATGGTAGGCGCATTGATGGACTTTAACGCATGGCCTGGTCTTCAGCTTGTCTATGGTCAGCTCTTAAGTGTTTGGCTGAACATATGGTGGGCTTGTCTTGTCTTAATTCAGCCATTAAAAACTGGGCGGATAATATGGTGGGCGCATTGAATGCCTTTCAAGACCCTAGCTGCCTGGTCAGATTTTGATGCAATTGCCACATGACTGACTTGGCTGGTTTGGCCTCTTTAATGATGCGCCTGGATGCTTGCCTTTTGTCTAGTCGAGACTTGATCATTCCTCATGAAGATTCAAAATTTGGCCTTCATTTATTTGCACGGGTTCCTTTCAAAAGTAATCAGCCTTGTGTGAAATCTGACTTTGATGGTCCTGCCAAGTTCCAAGCTGGTTGTGGTTTAGGCTGGTCAAGACATCTTCATATGTAAATCATAGGTTAATATTAAACATTCAAGCATCAACTGGGCCAAGAAAGCCATAACTCGGGCCATGGCCAAGAAAGCCCAAGGCACACTTGACCAATTAATATTAAACATTCAAGCATCAACTGGGCCAAGTGACACCACAAGGCCCATAACGTGCCTCACTTTAGAGGACACTCCCCTTGAAGGCCAAGACCAAGCAAGGGAAGACTAAGGGCTTGTTTGCTATCTTCTTTCAAATAAGTGGTTTTAAACCACAAGCTTTATTTAATATTTTGCCTTAAATTATTTTCATATATTAACTATGACTTTGTGTGTGTAGGAGTAGCATGGCCAGCCTTGTTTCAATCCCAGGCCACGCTGGAATCTAAAGGTGGAGATGACCTGGCCTTAGGCACTGCATTGTTCGCACCAGGATGGAAGCCACGGCCAACACTGACTAGGCAGCTGACCTCGACCAGGTGCCGGATTCTCAGCCATCTGACCTGGCCAAGACACATCACTTGGCGCATCAATTGGGAAGGCCAGCCACAAGCTGACTCAGCAAGAGGCGCCTGATTCTTCACCAAGGCCATCAAGGCCAACACCAGTAATGGCGCCTACCATTATTTCCGCCCATGCCTTCAATATGTTTTTGAATTTGATTTGCCCACAGTAAAGGCTCAGCCAAGGCACATAATTCACACATGGCTCAATTCAAACAAGGGACTAAAGGCACCCACGGTTTTAAGAGGATTAACCAAGGAGGCAACCCTTCCATATTTTCCTACTATGCTTTTAAGAAGCTACAACACGGCCAAGTGTTATCAAGCACATTTTCAAGAATTCAAATTCAAACAAGCACCAAATCAGCCATGGCTTTATGGAATTAATAAGGAGAGACAACAATCCCACATTTTCAGCCCACAACATTGAAGGCATAAATCAAACACGGCCAGCAACATGAGGAGATGAGCACATGTTCAAAACATTCAAATTTGAATGGGAATTCAATAGCCATCCTAGAATTCTGCCTCGGCCTAAATAAGGAAGCAAAGGACAAGGCCCTTGAGTTGGGTAGGCTTAAAGCCAACATCTATGGCCGAATAAAACATTAAGGCAAGGCCGTATGACTTGGCCATACACAAGCCAATGTCCACATACATTAGGCATGTGCTAAGATGCACATTCAAGATAGTTTTAAAGTCTTCCTTAAGCTTAGCCCATGTTTAAAGAATGTAATCAATGTAATAATGTAGCTTGCCATTTCAAATTCAAACTTCAAAGAGGGAGCCTCACGGCCAGCCCACATACTAGATTTAAGAATGAAACTCATGGAATGAACCAGCTTGAATTTTATGCAAAAACACACTAGTGAGATTTCGCTTCTAAGTTTCTTGGTTAACCAAGAGTATAGTTCTTATCAAACATCCTTGTTTGTGGCGAACCTCATTTGGCTTATCAAACACATCAGTTTGTGGCGCCTTTCAGCTTCAATCTTCTTCATTTCTTTTATCCAACCTCACCTCATACAATCCCAAGCCTCGGCCTAAACAACCTACACACAACCTCACCGAGACCAACATAACACCATGCCCTAAACACAAGCCTATTCCTTCCCAAAACACTTAAGCCAACATACTTCCCACTCTCGGCCAAATACTAAACCCACACATACTTGACCCCCTCTCGGCCAAACATACCTATACAAAGTCTTAGCCTACCAAAAGCCAAAAGCCAACCACAATTCACATGAACACCCAAAATACTCAATAAAAAATCATCTTCTCATCCGAGACTCAACTTCAAACAAAACGATCATACAAAAATACCAACCCCCACAAGGAGGTTGCTATCAGTTACATGGCACAAGGCCAATAACGAACACATACGGCTATAAAGCTTAAAACATAAAGTAAACTTATTGTTCAAATAAAATAAAACATAAATTAAAAATAATGGTGGGACATAAGACCCCCACTTATTTAATGCAAAATGAAGTAAAAATCATTAAGCCCTTAAGGAAAAGTGGCCTCCATCGGGTGGTTCATCTAGTTGTATGGCATGCTTGATGGAATTGTTGGCCTTCTTAGGTTTGGGCCTAGGCGGGTTGCTATCATCCCCTCCTTCTTGGAGAGAATTCGACCTCGAATTTGGCTCCACATAACCTCCAGCTTCCTGTAATGAAAAATATAATTGAGTGGGAAAATTTTTTTGTTAGAAATCGTGGGCTTTGCAGGCCCGTGCTTCATTGCCATACAAATCTTTTTTTCCATTTCATCTTTTTTTTCATTCTTGTTTTCTCCTTTTTCTTTCTCAATTTTATTTTTCAATGCTCTTTGATCTTCACCCACTTGTTTTGGAGAAAAGGGAGCTAAAACCACTTTTTTGCCCTTGTGCTCAAATGTGATCTTATTAGAGAACCCATCATGGAGAGTCCTCCTATCAAACTTCCATGGGCTGTCTAATAATAGGTGACCGGCCTCCATTGTTGCCACGTCACATAGCACGACATCTTCATATTTCCCAATTGAGAAGGGAACTTCAGCTTGCTGATTTACCACCATTTCTACAACCTCACTTAGCCATTGTAGCTTGTATGGGGATGGGTGGGTCCTAGTCACAAGGTTCAGCTTTGAGACTACCCTTGTGCTCACCACATTGGCACATCTTCCACAATCTATGATCACAGAACAGACATGTCCTTCAACCAAACATCGAGTGTGAAACAAATTTTCCCTATGACCCTCCTCATTCTCCTTAACTTGGCTTCCCAAGAGTCTTTTTACCATGAGTAGGTCACCTTCTGGTATGATACCTTTAATTTCACTCTCTTCTTTACTTGAAGTCTCGGATTGAGACTCCACTACACCATTAGTGAACACCATGGTCCTCTTAGTAGGGAAGTGTAATGCAATGTGTCCACGGCCTAGGCACTTGAAACACTTTACATTACGACTTTTCTTTTCCACTTCCATGGGCAGTTTTCCATTGTTCTTAGATGAACCCACCACTTCCATAGTGCTAGATGCACCCTCCTTCTTTGGTTCATCCTTCCAACTTGAGAACTTAGAGGAATACTTGTTCTTTTTCCTCTTGAGTTGATGCTCGACCTTAATGGCCTTTTGCACCAAATCCTCTAATTCCACATAGGATTTTAGCTCCACCACATCCTGGATGTCCTGGTTTAGGCCATGATGGAAACGTGCCATATTAGTTTCAAGTTTCTCATTCAGGTTTGACCTTAGCAAGGCCAACTCCATTTCCTTGTGATATTCATCCACAGATTTCCTTCCGTGGGTTAACCTTTGGAGCTTATTGTTTATGTTCCTTTGATAGGAACTTGGCACAAACCTTCTCCGCATGGTAAGCTTCATTTCTTCCCAAGTATTAATTGGTTCGACTCCACACCTCCACCTATCTTTTTGGTATTGATCCCACCACACCATGGCATACTCCTTGAATTCCAAGGCTGCCACTTTCACCTTTTTCTCTTGAGAATAGGTGTGGTAGTCAAACACCTTTTCCATTTTCAGCTCCTATTCCAAATAGGCTTCGGGATTGTTTAGGCCTACCAAGCTTGGGACTTGAACATTGACTCTATCATTTCTGTCTCCAAGGTTCTCCTCACCATATCTTTCTCCACGTGGCCTCCTCCTCCTTTCACCATCATGGGCACTTGAGTCATCATTGTGCCTATTATGGTGTCTCTTTTCTCCACGCCTTCTCCTTCTTTTTGACTCATGATTACTTGAGTCACTTTGGCGCTGCCTTCGATTCTGACCAAGCATTTCTTCCATCTGCCTTTGGAGGGCTTGGATTTGAGTGGTGATGTTTTTTTAAAGCCATAGTGAAGTTGGTTGTTCTTGGGGAAATTGTTGGGCTTCGGTCGCGACTAGACATGATTTGTGGTTTTCAAGCAATACTAGCTCCTGATACCACTTGACAGCAACCTCCTTGTGGGGGTTGGTGTTCTTTCCGATCGTTTTGCTTGAAACTCAAAAATTTAGTGTGGAATTATACTAGGTAAAGGGAATTTGGGTTTTGGTGCTATTTTTGGTATTTATGGTTTAAATGGATGTTTTGGTTTATGGTTGGTTGAGGCAATTGGTTATGGGGTTGTTGTTCTCAGTTTTGTGAGGAGTGGGGGTCGTAAGTAATATTTTTGGGTCTTTTGGGTTGGCTTTGGTTTATGGTTGATAGGAAATGTCTTTGGCTTAGTTTATGGCCGTGGGGGTGGATTTTTGGGCTGGTGTGTGGCTAGGAAATTCTGACCGAGGCTTTTATATCCTGGGTAGTTTTTCTGGTCGAGGGTATGGTATTGGCCGTGTATGGTAGGTTATGAATAGGGATGAGGGGGTAGATGGATAAAAGAAAATGGAAGAAGACTTGAGGAGAAGGTGCCACAAGCTTGTAGCTTGATAAACCAAGTGAAATCCACCACAACAAGGATGTTGATGAGGATGATAGTAAGCACCACACCAATGAAGGTGATAAGCCAGAAACGCTAAAAGAAAGCTTGATAAGTTAAAAGGGTAGGAGCAAAGCTCAACTAAAACAACAAAGTTTTTTTCTCTTAAAATTCAAATCTGCCTTATTCATGCTTTGGCAGGATACATATATTGTGTGGGCTGGCCATGAGGCTCCCACTTGCTTAGCCTATCATTCATTGCCTAATTCGGAATTCAACCTATAGACTTAATGCCTTGTTTTTATTACATTGAATTATGACTCCCAACATGGGGTTGAGTATAAGGAAAATTAAATAAGCCTTCAAAACGAATTCAGCATATGTTGGTGGAGTTAATGTATGGCTGGTTCAGGCCATCATGAAATTCCTAAAGCAAACAAAGGCAATTTTATTAGATAACAAAGAAAATCAATTTATCAATACTTGAATGTAAAAGCTTATGGTTAAAAACCACTTATTGAGTTTAAGGCAACAAACAAGCCCTTAGTCATCCCTTGCTTGGCCGTAGCCTTCAAGGGAAGTGTCCTCTAAGATGAGGGAAGTTATGGGCCTCGTGGTGTCACTTGGCCCAGTAGATGATTGGATGTTCAATATTAGTTGGTCCAATGTGCCTTGGGCCTTCTTGGCCCTAACCTGAGTTATGGCTCCCCCTACCCCATTTGGTCATCTAGGTTGATGGGCCTTGGTGGGTTGCTATCAAAAAGGGTTAGGTCCAAAAAAGCATGAGCCCCTGTGCTATGCTAGTGATATTGGTACCCAAAAAGAATGGACGCTGGAGTATGTGCACGGACTATCGGGCCATCAATAACATCACTGTAAAGTATCGCCATCCTATCCCTAGAGTTGATGATTTATTAGATGACTTATATGGTGATGACGACTCGCCCAAATCAATCTTTTTGGATGAACTAATGGGCCTAGGAGGGCCTGTGACTCGGGCCAAGGCCAAGAAAGCCCGAGGCACTCTTGGTCAACTAATAGTATGTATCCACACTTCAATTGGGCCAAGTGATCCCATGAGCCCCAAAGTAGGTCCTTCCAAATTCCTACTAAAATAAGCAGTTGTACAGCCCGTGTACATCCTCTAGCTTTTATTTTCCTTGGGTACTAGGATCTGCTTTTGGTTTTCTTGTACACCGTGTGTATCATGCTAAGAACCTTTTACAAAGATTGGCAGTTCTTTAGAAATAGAAGAATCGGTTAGTTTGAAATCATGGCAATAAAGAAAATATAAAGGTGGCTTTGAGATTAAAGCACCCTTTACTTCGCCCGGAGAGGCTAGTAAACCTTTTTCCTTCCCTTTCTTTTTTTCAATCTTTTTCTCTTCTTTTTATTTATTTATTTTTCTTTTCTTTTTCTATTTTTTTTTTCTGGATCATTCCGTTTCTCTTGATCCATCTTTTCTTTTAACTTTTTTTTGATCTTCACTCACTTGTTTTGGGGACAAGGGTGAGAGTATAATTTTCTTTTCGTGAAATACAAATGTATACTTGTTGGAAAATCCATCATGGATGGCTTTCCGATCATGTTGCCAAGGTCTGCCTAATAGCATGTGGCTGGCCTGCATGGTGACTACTTCACACAATACGGTGTCCTCATACTTCCCAATGGAAAATGGGATCTTAGCTTGCTGGTTGACAACCATTTCTCCAATTTCGCTTAACCATTGCAACTGATAGGGTGATGGGTGGGTCCTAGTCACTAGGTTTAGTTTGGAAACTAACCTTGTGCTCACCAGATTGGCACAGCTGCCACCATCAATGATTATGGAGCAAACGTTCCCAGAAACTAAACATCTTGTGTGAAAGATGTTCTTCCGCTGACTTTCCTCATTCTCTTTGACTTGGCTGCCCAAGAGCCTTCGGACCATGAGTAAGTCACCTTCCGGCATCCTTGCCTCCTCATCACTATCTTCTTCTGAACTTGAGGTTTCAGATGCTGATTCTACAACTCCATTTTTGGCCACCATGGTTCTCTTGGTTGGACATTGAGAAGCAATGTGTCCATGACCCAAGCACTTGAAGCACTTGACCTCCCGACTTCGGCTTGGGGCCTCCATGGCCATTTTGCCATTGTTGGTGCTCGCAGCTTCTTTTGTTGGTGTGCCCTCCTTCTTGGGTTTGTCCCTCCAGCTAGATGATTGGAAATTGGTGGTGCTGGTTGAGTTGGCTTTTGATCTCTTCCTCTTCAATTGTTGCTCCACCTTCATGGCTCTCTGTACCAAGTCCTCCAGATCCACATAGCTTTGTAACTCTACAACATCTTGGATTTCTTGGTTGAGCCCATGAAGAAATCGTGCCGTAGTGGCTTCACGTTCCTCCTGAAGGTTGGCTCTTAGTATGGACAGCTCCATTGCCTTATAGTACTCATCCACTGACTTGCTTCCTTTAGTCAGCCATTGAAGTTGGTTATAAATGTCCCGTTGGTATGATGGGGGCACAAACCTCTTCCTCATAATTGTTCGCATTTCCTCCCATATGCTCGCATGAATGTGGGAACCTTGATTTGGACTCCCTCTACTTGGTCATCCCTCCTCCTTTCCCTTTGATTCTCCTCTTCATTCCTCCTTTCCCTTTGATTCTCCTCTTCATTCCTCCTTTCCCCCCGCCTTGTTCTCCTCCTTTCTGCCTCTGAATCGGATGACTCATCATAGCTGGATTGCCTCCGATCATGTGAGCGGTCTTGTCGGATTTGCATGTCCGCCATCTGTTGTTTAAAGGTCCTAATCTCTTCATGTAGCTCATGTAGAACAGATGTGAAAGCCTCGGTTCTTGGTGACACCGTAGGTGAAGATGTAGTAAACATTTCTCACTATCACTCAAGTGTTTCACTCAAAAAAAAAATGTGTTTCTCTCAACTCACTCTTTCTCTCCTTCGGGTTCTGGATTGAACCAAAAGAAGTTCTGGATGATGTTCTTGTATGGCGAAACAGCTAGGCTTAAATCAAACAATTTTGTGTGGGTGGCGGTTTTGTGGTTGGTGGTTTGTTTTTTTGGGTTTATGGAGGTTTGGATGTGTGTATGTGGGTAGTAGTGGGTTATGGATGGTAACCAGAAAGAAAGAATAAAAAAATTTTGTGCTTGATGCCTTAATTTGGCCACAAGCTTTTGTTTTTGCTTTTTGGTGTAGGCTCTTATTGGCTTTTGGTTTGGCCAATGTTTTTTTTAGGAACCTGCACTCAGAAAATTCACAAGATATAATAATGGTCTCGGCTTTAGCCAAGACAGAATTTTGATGCACCAAGGTTGGCTTTGGTTCGGCCAATGTTGAAAATGGTGCACACTTTGCTTCAAACAAGGCTAGCTCTGGATACCACTTGATAGAAACCTCCTTGTGGGGTTTGGTATTTTGTAATATCGTTTTGTTTGAAGCTTGGCAAGGGGAATTTGTAAGGGATTTTTGTTGGTATTTTTGGGTTGTTTTTATGAGTCAAGGTTGGCTTTTGGCTAGTATTAGGTTGGGATTGTGTTTGGTTATGCTTCTGGCTGGGGTTAGGTGTTTGGGGTTAGTGATGTGTTGGTTGTGTATTCTGGCCGAGGGTGGATGTGTATTTAGGCCAGGCTGCCTCGGTTTGGCTTTAGGCTTTGTTGGAGGCCGAGGTAGTGTATATGGGTTTAGGATAGTGTATGTTTCGGTTATGTTGGATAAAAGAAGTTAGGTGAATAAGAATGAGATGATTGAGGAGCCACAAGCAAGATTGTTTGATAAGCCAAAGGAAGCTCGCCACAAACAAGGATGTTTGATAAGAACAATACTCTTGGTTCAACCAAGAAACTTAGGAGAGAATTCTCACTAATATATTTTTGCATAAAATTCAAGGTATCTTATTTCAATGACAATTCTTACATATATAGGCTAGCCACACACGGCTCCCTCAAGGCAAGAAGAAAAGAGATAAACATTTGAACTTTTTTAAAAAAAAGTAATTATATGGCTTAATGTAATTTAAGTGCCATATTTCCTAATTCAAAACCCATATTCGGCCATAATGCCTTGTGGTTAAGCTGAGCTGAAAATATGGGATGCTTGTCCCATTTAATAATGCATTTAGGCTGAGGAGGAGAATAAGGTGGTGTCTTGATTTCTTATTTGAATTTGAATTCAAGCATGTGCCTATTCAAATGTAATTGGACATCTTATTCATGTGCCTCATTAAGCTTTTCCTTCCCTTTTTCACATGTGTTATGCCACGGTTTTAATGTCTTCCCTTGGTTTTAGCACATGTGTTGGAGCTCTTGAATTCTTCCATTAAGTTGTGTTGAAGATCCTCGGTCAGGCCCCCTTTTCTTTAGTATTTGTCCTTCTTGAATTGATTAAAAACAAGAGGAGGATCAGCTGGGCATTTAATTTGTGAGGCTTGTTTGAATTCTTCTTTAAGGTGGGCGGAAGATATGGGATGTGAGTTTAAGTCCCATTTGAATTTGAAATTCAGCCTTGAATGCATGCTTTAAAGTGAGGCGGAAGATGTGGGATTGGCTTGAAGGCTTTGGCTGAAATAAAGGCGCCTTGGCTGAGTCAACAAGGTTAGCTAGCCTTCAAGTGTGACACGGCATGATAGCAACCCGCCTAGGCCCAAGCCTAAGAAGGTCAACAATTCCATCAAGCATGCCATACAACTAGATGAACCACCCGATAGAGGCCACTTTTCCTTAAGGGTTTAATGATTTCTACTTCATTTTGCATTAAATAAGTGGGGGTCTTATGTCCCACCATTAGTTTAAGTTATGTTTTATTTTACTTGAACAATAAGTTTAGTTTATGTTTTATGCTTTATATCCCATTTTTGGCCTCGTTCCATGTAATTTATGATTGCCACATGAAGAAAGAGCTATGAAGATGTCTTGACCAGAACAATATCCTACTTCAACCGTGTGGGTGACTAGGATGGGCATGGACACGTTGAAGTACTTCTTAATGCTTTCCAAACTCGGCCAGCAAGGAGTTAAGGCACCTTCCAAACTTGGCCATCAAGGAGAACTTTCCGAAATTCAACCAAGTGGATGAATAAGGGAAGCTTGGACCATGGAGGAGCTCATTCAAACTTACCAAGCTCGGCCATGAGGGGATTCAATCACATTCATGAGCGTGGCAAGGGTTACCTTTTTGGGATAACGCATTAAAGGCTAGTAAATTCAAATTTGAGGCAACATAAAATCTTTCCAAATCGGCAATCAACACTAATGCTACATTAAAGAATTGTTCCAAATTCGGACCAACATTAAGGCTTGCCAAATTTAGCCACCAAGGATTAAAAGAATTCCAAAATCGGCTATCAAAGGAGTTAAGGCATTTCAAATTGTTGCCTCATTGGGACAACCCGCCATTGATGAGCCAAATTCAGAATTGGAACGACATAAAAGCTTTCCAAACTTGGCCAAAAAGAGTTAATCCTTTCCATATTCGGCCAACACTACATTAAGGCATTTTCAATGCACACAATCAACTCTAGCTTAACAATAGGCCACGTTTTGCAAAGCCAAAGCTTTGGAGGAATCATTAACATGACAAATCAGACAATATGAAGGCATCACGTGGAGATATCAAAATAAAGGAGACAAGTCTTTCTCCCCTAATCTCTTGCCTCGGTGATAAAGGCAAATTCAAATTTGAACCTTGTGTTTATGGCTGAATAAATACGGCCCTAGCCTCTTGCTTTGTGTTTAAAGTATAATTTGAATTCCGAATATTGTATTTATGGCTGAATTAATATGGCCCTAGTCTTTTGCTTAGTGTTTAAGTTGTAATTTGAATAATACAATGAAGGCTGAATCAAAACAGCAGCCATAGTTAAGCCTAGGCAATTAAGTCACGAATTGACTTTAATGGGAGCCTTAGGCCAGCCCTCACTATATGTATTTTCTAATTGCACTTGAATAAAACAGATTTGAATTTTAAGAGAAAAACACTTTGTTGTTTTAGTTGAGCTTTGCTCCTACCCTTTTAACTTATCAAGCTTTCTTGTAGCGTTTCTGGCTTATCACCTTCATTGGTGTGGTGCTTAATATCATCCTCATCAACATCCTTGTTGTGGTGGATTTCACTTGGTTTATCAAGCTACAAGCTTGTGGCACCTTCTCCTCAACTCTTCTTCCATTTTCTTTTATCCAGCTACCCCCTCATCCTCATTCATAACTGAAAGTGTGCATGTCAAGAGGAACACTTTGGAAAACTCTCCTATATGTCTTGGTTTTGATGAGGACAACTTGTGCTAATAAGAGCTTGAAGATCATCAACAAATCAACATGCTTAAGCCTTCCGATTGGTACCTTGCTTAGACTAGACTAGTTTAGGTTGAGTCCAAGGCTTAAGTCACCTAATACATATCTCAATTGCATAAATCTTTTAAATCTTTTTCATCTTGAGATATGTCATTCATAATATGTTCATGCATCATATAAATACATGTACATGTGCATTCTAGGCATAATCTAAGTATTAAACATGTATGAATTTAAGTGCATAACATATTTGAATTGTTTTTACACATGAAAGAATGCTGTTAATCGATTACCGCATAGGTTAATCGATTAATCTAACTGTTTGCACAGTGTAATCGATTACAACAAAGGTTAATCGATTAATCTAACATTTTTGTGAAGCTTAATCGATTAAAGCTGTCGTTAATCGATTAACTGGTGATGAGTCAAATATTACACACTATTAATAACCTTATTTTACCATTGTTAATGATTCTTGGTGTCTAATTGACTTTATTTGGCATTGTTTAGTGTTTTAGGCTTTATTGGACTATTATTCCTAAAATGAGTTAATTTGGGATTATTTAGCCTAATTAAATCTAATTCCATTTTCAGGACATATTTGACACCAAGGACATTTTGGGCATTACAAGTGGAAGATGTGTGCTAAAGTGAAGATTGTATTTAGTTAGAGGATTTTTAATTCCGTTTTAGGTTTTGGGCCCATTTCGGTTTTACCCTTTAATAAGCTTAGAATTTCGTTTTCAAACACAACTTTACATTACATTTTCGTTTCTCCCTTTTGGGGTTCCTTTAGGTTTTCGTTTTCCATCTTCTTCCTCCTCCAAATTCGGTTTTGCTTCTTCCTCCATGGAAGGCTAGAAGTTTAGTGCTAAATTCCTTTGGTAATGTATCACACTCTTAAGGTTTAGTGCTTAATGCATTTTCGGTTTCTATGTTGTTTTTAATGCAATTTCGGTTTTATGTTGTTGAAGCTTCTATCCTATTTCATGTTATGGTTTGCTTAATTCCATGGTGTTGTTTTAGGTTTGTGAACTGATTTCCGCTTAGTTAATTAGTTCTCTAGCACATAATCGCTTAGTTTATGTGAATCTGTAAATGCTCTATGTTTATGTTGAATTCGCTTAGTTGAAGCTTAACATTAGAGTTATGAACAGATTAGGAATTCAATGTGTAGAATCTGAAATTGATGCTTTGATTCGTGTGACATTGTTAAATGTTTGTTGCTTATGCCAATTTCGCTTAGTTAGAGGTTTAGCAATTTAACTGTGAGTTGGTTGTCGCTTAGTTAATCGACTCTCAACAAAGGAACACTGAGAATCTGATTTTGATATATTGAAACCGAGGATTGAGTTGTGAACAAGGAAACCAAAGGGATTTAGCCTCCTTACTATTCTGTTTTCTGTTTGTGTTCTGTTTTAGCTTAATTTCATAGCATAACAACCACTAAAACCCCCATTGTGTGTGTGCGTGTAAGGTGTTTGAACCATTGTGTGAAAGATAATCTTTGGGAAATGACCTAGGAGTCACTTCCTAGTACTATAATTTATTGTTATATTATTTGTATCGAGTACGGCCTCGATCAACTGGGCATTAAAATCAATTCTTTATAAACTGCATTTTCAGAATTGATCTCATAAGTTGCATGTTAAAATTTTAGAGAGTTAGAGCATTTTTTTCGCGTTAATTGTTGCATCTAGTTGTAAATGCATTTGTGAGCTTAGAAAAGAGAGAATTCTATGCTTTAGGATTGAGTGCTTTTCATGATACATTTCTCATCTTTTCTTGTCACATGTTCTTGCATTTTCACATGATTCTTGATTAGATGTTTACATATTACGCATTCTGTTTTTCACTAATACATTTTTCATACTGCATGAGCTTGTATTAGGTGATTAGAGTAAAGCCTTATCTTGTTAGATATAAGTCTTGTTATAGCTTAAGTTTACTCTGTATTGCTTTGTTTGAAAAAGTGTTGTAATTGTGGGAATCTCAAGGTGTCATATCACCAAGAGATTGAGTGTGTCTTCACTGAGTGTTAGACTTAGGGATAAGTAAAGAACAAGGTTCTTGGCTGGGGCTACGCCGAAAGAAAGGTTTTCTTTGTCGGTAGGAAGGGAGTCAAACCATAGAATAGGTTTCTTTTTATCTTGTAAGTGTCTAATTGTTGTAATTGGATAGTGTGTATGTAATTAACATTCATTCAATTATAGTGAAGAAAAATCTCCCAAATCAGCCGGGAGGCCTGGATGTAGTTTGCGGTGGACAAGCAAACGAACTAGGATAAAATTCTTGTTGCAGGACTTTTTCTATCCCTCTCTCTTTATTGCATTTGATCGATTAATTTGTTTAGTAGATTTAATTGATAATCTCTTTCTGTAATGTATTGCTTGTACTCTGATAAAATTCTGTAAGCTTGGTATAATCGTTTCGTTATCAATTAACTGTCGCGCAAGAAACTGTACTTGCATCTGCTTACTGTCACGGTTTAATCGATTAAGTGTGGTGTGTTAATCGATTACTTCAGTCTGTTAATCGATGGACTGTGTTGAAAGTGTTAATCGATTACCCTGTTTCGTTAATCGATTAATCAAGGTGTTTTTCAGCATTAAGTGTTGTTTTTTGAAAAGCGGACATTCTAACCGCTACACCTATTCAACCCCCCCCCCCCCCTTCTAGGTGTATTGTAACCACTGATACCTAACAAGTGGTATCAGAGCTAGTGCGAAGTGCTAGCTCAACCGCGTATTCGTGATCCTTAGGGAAAAAGAAATGGGTTCGTCAAACCCATTTGGTGGTGATGGTTCATCCATTAATCGACCACCTATATTCAGTGGTGAAGGGTATGCCTACTGGAAAGTCCGCATGCAAATTTTTATTGAAGCCATAGACTCGGATATTTGGGAATCCGTAGTCAACGGCCCTTTCGTTCCACAGCATCTTGTGGACAATGAACCTAAAGACAAGCCTAAAAGTCTATGGACCGATGATGAGCGCAAAAAGGTGCAGCATAACCTACGCGCCAAAAATATCATCACATCGGCCCTATCCTATGATGAGTTCTTTAGAGTATCGCAGTGCCAAAATGCAAAAGAAATGTGGGACACTTTACAAGTGACTCATGAAGGCACTAGCGAAGTCAAGCGCGCTAGATTAAATGCGCTTACCCATGAGTATGAGTTATTTCGCATGTTACCTAGTGAATCAATCTGTGATATGCAAAAGTGATTTACTCATATTGTTAATCATTTAGTTGCTCTAGATAAATCTTTTGCCAGAGGTGAACTAACTAATAAAGTTTTGCGTTGTCTTGACAGGAAATGGCAACCAAAAGTAACTGCAATTGTTGAATCCAAAGACTTGGATTCTATGCCTCTAGCTACACTATTTGGAAAACTTCAAGAGCACGAAATGGAATTGGGGCGCTTGACTATGCACGAAGATTCAGATCGGAAAAAGAAAAACATCACATTGAAGGCCACGACCTCCAAGTCAAAAGAAGATAAAGATGATGATGAATCTGACTCTGATCTAGATGATGAAACTATGAATCTCCTTGTTCGAAAATTTAGTAAATTCATCAAAAGAAAAGGAGGATTCAAGAAGTTTCAGAAGAAAGAAGCGAAAGAGTCAACCAACAAAGGCAAGAACAACAAAGATCGCTTCACTTGCCATGAGTGTGGAAAAGCCGGACATATGAGATTTCAATGTCCTACCTATCTGAAAAAGGTTGATTCAGAGAAGAGCACTCCCAGGGAATTCAAATCCAAGAAAGCTTACATTGTATGGGATGTACCTGAGGAGGAAACAACATCAAGCACTTCTAGTGAGGAGGAGTCAGCGAAGTTGTGTCTGATGGTCAAATCTGACAACAATGGCAACTCAGACTCACATGAGGATAATAATGAGGTATATTCTGACACCTCATCCACTTCGGATGACTTACCCTCTTATGAAGTCTTATATAATGCTTATGTTGAGTTACATGAGGAACTAAAGAAATTGGCTAGAATAAACGTTGATAAGAAAAGGGAAATCCTTAGAAATGAAAAAAAATTAAGCCAATTACAAAAAGAAGTAGATGAATTAAAATTAGAAAATGAAACCTTAGATCTCATCTATTCTTGTAACACATGTGACTGCTCTGCTAATAATTTATGTCAAAAGCCTGTATGTGAGACTTGCGAGATTTTGCAAGAAGACAATCTTAAACTAAAAGAAAAACTCGAACGTCTCACAAACAGTAAACAGCAATTAGACACTCTGCTCAGTCAAACAAGAAACGTTGGTGATCGTACTGGTCTAGGTTATACTCGCCCTGCTAAGAACAAGAGACCATATAGAAAACATGTAGTTCATACTAAGAATAAAAATCATAAGCGCTCTCCTACATGTTTTTATTGTAATACGTATGGTCATACTTCTTACTCTTGTTACATTAGAAAATATGGTATACCTAGCGGAGTTTATGTATGGATAAAGAAGGGAGATAATTCCCTAATCACTAACAGAAAAGGACCCAACATAATTTGGGTACCTGAGAAAAGCAGGTGATCTATTTTGCAGGTATGTCTTCGAACACAAGGACAAAAATGGTATTTATACAGTGGATGTTAGAGACATATGACAGGTGACAGATCAAATTTCCTGGATCTATCACTTAAAGGAAAAGGATACGTCACGTACGGAGACAACAACAAGGGAAAGATACTTGGCACCGGAACAATTGGTAACTCATCTCATACTCAAATTGAAAATGTTCTCTATGTTGAAGGACTAGAACATAATCTTCTGAGTATAAGTCAACTCTGTGACAAAGGTAATCGAGTATCTTTCGATTCTGACTGTTGCATCATTCGTGACATTTTATCTAATAATGTTAAATTTGTTGGTCATCGTATAAATAATATTCACATGGTTAACTTGGATGATGTCACCACATTATTTTCAAAATGTTTTATTTCTAAAGAAGATGACATCTGGCTCTGGCACAGACGCGTTGCACACATCCATATAAAACATCTAGATAAATTATCATCAAACCAACTAGTTGAGGGGCTACCAAAACTAAATTTTAAAACTAAAGAGATTTGTGACACTTGTCAAAAGTGTAAACAAACCAAAAACTCTTTCAAAAACAAAAATGTGATATCCACTTCAAGACCTTTGGAGTTACTCCATATGGACTTGTTTGGACCATCACAAATCATGAGTTTTGGTGGTAGCTACTATGCTCTAGTTATTGTTGATGATTTCTCTCGTTTTACATGGACATTATTATTATCTGCTAAAAGCGACGCTTTCAACTCGTTTAAAAATCTTGCCAAGCAAATCCAAAATCAACTTAACCTGAAAATAGTATATATACGAAGTGATCACGGGGGAGAATTTGAGAACTTTCAGTTCGACAAATTCTGTGATAAGCATGGCATTATGCATCAGTTCTCTGCTCCTCGCACTCCACAACAAAATGGAGTTGTTGAAAGGAAAAATCGTGTGCTAGAAGAATTAGCGAGAACCATGCTCAATGAAAGTAATACCCCCAAATATTTCTGGGCAGATGCAGTTCATACTGCATGTTATGTTATAAATCGAGTACTGTTAAGGCCTAATTTGAATAAAACTCCTTATGAACTATTAAAAGGCCGTAAACCAAACATATCCCATCTTCACGCTTTCGGTTGCAAATGTTTTATATTAAATAATGGAAAGCGGGCTTTAGGAAAATTTGATTCAAAAGCCGATGAGGGAATATTTTTGGGATACTCGATTCATAGCAAAGCGTTCAGAATTTTTAATAAATATTCTATGCAAGTTGAAGAGTCTATCCATGTACAGTTTGATGAATCTTCTCCAAAAGAGAAGAGAAAGGTCGTATCTGATGATGTTGCAGGTGCTTTGGAAGAAGCATACTCAAAGAACATGGATAATGAAGAAGCAACCAATGAAGAATGTCAAAAAAAATCTCAGGAGCATTCAGATATGCCAGTTGTGTGGAAAACCAAGAAAGCTCACCCGATCGACAAAGTAATAGGTGACATATCTACGGGAGTGGTAACCCGTAGTTCCTTACGAAACTTTTGTAACTTTGTAGCTTTTGTATCTCAAATTGAGCCTAAGACCATTGATGAGGCCATTGAGGATGTGCACTGGGGTATAGCTATGCAAGAAGAGCTAAACCAGTTCGAACGTAATAATGTTTGGGACTTGGTCCCTAAACCTAAAGATCATCCTGTGATTGGTACTCGATGGGTCTTCAGAAACAAGCTTGATGAATCAGGCTTGATCATTCGAAATAAAGCACGATTGGTGGCCAAAGGATACAACCAGGAGGAAGGTATCGATTATGACGAAACCTATGCCCCTGTAGCCAGATTAGAGGCCATCAGGATGCTACTTTCCTTTGCATCAATTATGAACTTCAAATTATTTCAAATGGACGTAAAAAGCGCCTTCCTGAATGGCTATATTCAAGAAGAAGTTTATGTTAACCAACTGCCTGGTTTTGAAAATTTTAAATATCCGAACCATGTTTATAAACTTAAAAAGGCACTTTATGGTCTCAAACAAGCTCCTAGAGCTTGGTATGATAGACTTAGTACCTTTCTTTTAGAAAAAGGGTTTGAAAGAGGCTTGGTTGACACAACGCTTTTTATTCGTAAATCAGAAAACTCTGTATTACTTGTGCAAATCTATGTAGATGACATAATCTTTGGATCTACTAATGATATTTTGTGTAAAGATTTTTCTGAGATGATGCAGGGGGAGTTCGAAATGTCTATGATGGGAGAACTCACATTCTTTCTAGGACTTCAGATAAAGCAACTAGAAAGTGGGATTTTCATCCATCAGACAAAATATTGCAAAGAGCTGCTCAAGAAATTTGAGATGAACAATTGTAAGGAAGCTTCCACTCCTATGGTATCTGCTTGCTACCTAGATAAGGATGAAAAAGGAAAAGCAATAGAGGTAACAAAGTATCGAGGAATTATTGGGTCTTTACTTTACTTAACTGCAAGTCGACCTGATATCATGTTTAGCGTATGCATGTGTGCGAGATTTCAATCATCTCCTAAAGAATCACATCTTAAAACCGTTAAAAGAATCATGAGATACTTAAAAGGAACAACTAACATGGGATTATGGTATCCTCGGGATGCCTCATTATCCTTGGTAGGTTATTCCGATTCCGATTTCGCCGGATGTAAATTGGATCGGAAAAGCACTAGTGGTACCTGTCATTTGTTGGGGAGTTCATTAGTAGCATGGCACAGCAAAAAGCAAGCTTGTGTTGCTTTGTCCACCGCCGAAGCGGAATACATTGTCGCTGGTGTGTGTTGCGCTCAAATCCTTTGGATGAAGCAGCAACTCAAGGACTATGGTCTTAAAATTGAAAAGATCCCTATTAAATGCGATAATACAAGTGCCATAAACCTTTCCAAGAATCCCGTCTTGCATTCTAGAACTAAGCATATAGAAATTAGACATCATTTTCTGCGTGATCATGTACAAAAAGGTGACTGCGTTCTTGAATTTGTTGAAACTTCTAAACAATTAGCAGATATTTTCACCAAGCCCCTTCCCAGGGATACCTTCTTTGTTCTAAGGAGAGAACTTGGAATTCTTGATGAACAATATCTTGATTAAAATTGTTTAGCTGTTTACATCTTCGTCTAGTTTCTCTATGTCTATGTTTCTTTAGCGTTTCGATATTTGTTATAATGCAAAAGTATGTCTCTTGATTATTTTTTTTGTGATTCTGAATGTTTCAATAAATTTGTCACAATGCATACAAAAGCCTTAAGAAGTTGAAACCTTTTTACTTCCTGAAAACCTTTTTTTTACTACGTGTAATCGATTACACTTGTTGTTAATCGATTACCTGGGCATCAGTTGCTTGAAAATTCGAAATATTACTATGAGTAATCGATTACATATTCAGTTAATCGATTACCTGGGCATCAGTTCTTTTAAAAAAAAATCGAAATTTTACACTGGTTAATCGATTAAACCTGCCCGTTAATCGATTAAAACTAGTTTTATAAAGGCAAACAGTAGCTCGGTTTCACACTTTCTTTGGCTTTTTCACTTTCTCGTTTATGCTTTGAGTTTCTAAATCTATAACACAACTAATCCAAAGTGCATCAAAAGTAGAAACACCTCTTCCTAACCCTCTTAAACCATCAAGGAATCAGTTTTTCTTTTGTGCATCCTCATTATATCCCATTTCCAAGGTTCCACCAAGCATAACCTAGGTTAGGTTTGCCTACACCCATATCTGACCATTCACTGCTATTTCGGTTTCTGCCACATTATGGAGCAAAGTCGTCCTAAAAGGGTCAAGACATCAGCCACTCGTGTACGAAGACGAGAGGTCGGTTCACCTTCTACTCGGGACCGCGGTGACCCCTACTATTCACTCATCTTGCAAGAAACCCGTATGGCGAAATTTCAAGGTCGGAAACCTACATATATACGGTATGTTGACTTAACTTGGTTAGCGGAACAGAACTTTAGCTTCCCGCATGATATGGAAGCTCAAGGAACTATTCAGTTCATGGAATTAAAGGGACAAGTCTACCCTGCTCTTGTTAGGGAATTCTATGCTAATTTTAGATATAAGGATGGAAAATATTGGTCAATGATTTCTGGCAATTTGTTTGAACTTAACGATGAAATTTTCATGAATGTCGGTGGTTTATCTTCTTCTGGATATAGCATAGGAGATTGTTCCTGGGTGAAGGAAAATTTTGATCCTACTGAAGTCTATAAGTCATTTCTAAGAGGCCCTCATTTATACATTCAGGGTCAACTGACCAAAGCTGGGTCACTATCTGTTGAGAACAGGCTGCTACACTACATTATTGCTTACATCTTAGTACAGAGGAACACAAATCACGCACAGCCTACTGTGAATGATTTACGTTTCATGTATGCAGTAAAGAATAATGTAATGATTAATTGGCCTGAGGAGATCTTGAAAATTATGAACAGTGTATCTTTATCTCAGTCGAAGCTGCTTCCCTACAGTATCTTCATCTCACGCATTGTTGACTATTTGCGCATTGACGTTTCCGATACTATCATTGTTGAATATACTAACAAGGATCATCTGGTTGGTGAAAGTCTCATACATAAGATGGGTATATACAAGTATGGTAGTACTTGGCAATACCAAGAGGACTACACCACTATTGGTCTGGATTTATCTGATGATGATAATCAGGATGACACAGGTAATCAGCATGCTACAACTCAGGGGGAGCCTTCTGGATCTGCACCTCAGAACTCTGCTTTTGGCTTCGATCAGTTGGAAGCTATGGAGCAACGGCTTAACAACCGCATGGATCTTCACTTCCAAGGACTAAAAGACTCATACTTTGCTGGTATGGAACAGTATGAGGAGCGACAAACTGCGTATCGGACAACCAATTTCGGGAGTTGAGGAATCTGATTCAATCTACCGCTGAAGCTCAGAATGCCTTGTTTTGTTCAGAATTTCAGAAGCTATCTGTGCTTATCAGGGGAGATCAGAACATTGTCATTTCTGCTGATCACACTGACGATCCTCATCCTCCACCTCAACCTTAGTTTAGAAGACTTTAGACCTAGGATATCTTACCTTAGGTTTATTTCTTCTTTTTGGCACTCTTTGGATTTAGATGTTGTTATGGATTCTAGTCTCTCTGTTGTGTGCCTCTTTCATGTTTTTAATTGACGTTTTCTGGTTATATGGCTGCTAAACATTGTTACTCTTTATGCTACTTTTTATAATTATGTCGAATAGCCTACTCTGTTTATGTGTATGGTTCTTGATCGTATGAGATTTTCTACTTTGATATAGTTAATCTTGTATGCCATTCATTTTACTTGTTTGGCTATTTCTGTTGTATAAACTTGTGCATTTGTTTAATCCTCTTTAACGTAAACCAGGTTAATTGTTAAATCCCAAATTAACTCATTAACTGTGTTTTATGCATTACTCATATCTCTGCCTCTTCTTTGACCTGAGTTATCTTTTTGATAATGTCAAAAGGGGGAGAAAAGTTGTTTTGTTGTTTTCTGATTGTTCAGGTTGATCGTAATAACAGCTTCCGATATTTGCGCATCATATCAACCTTGGCAACACAATCTTCAAGCTATTTTCATCACAGTTGTTACATTTGATGTGGAGTTTGTCATCATAAAAAAGGGGGAGATTGAAAGTGTGCATGTCAAGAGGAACACTTTGGAAAGCTCTCCTTATATGTCTTGGTTTTGATGAGGACAACTTGTGCTAATAAGAGCTTGAAGATCATCAACAAATCAACATGCTTAAGCCTTCCGATTGGTACCTTGCTTAGACTAGACTAGTTTAGGTTGAGTCCAAGGCTTAAGTCACCTAATACATATCTCAATTGCATAAATCTTTTAAATCTTTTTCATCTTGAGATATGT
This sequence comes from Lupinus albus, assembly GCA_009771035.1. Lineage (NCBI taxonomy): Eukaryota > Viridiplantae > Streptophyta > Magnoliopsida > Fabales > Fabaceae > Lupinus > Lupinus albus. Next base: position 1,260,008 of record WOCE01000027.1, on the reverse strand, counting down.
CATTCATAATATGTTCATGCATCATATAAATACATGTACATGTGCATTCTAGGCATACTCTAAGTATTAAACATGTATGAATTTAAGTGCATAACATATTTGAATTGTTTTTACACATGAAAGAATGCTGTTAATCGATTACCGCATAGGTTAATCGATTAATCTAACTGTTTGCACAGTGTAATCGATTACAACAAAGGTTAATCGATTAATCTAACATTTTTGTGAAGCTTAATCGATTAAAGCTGTCGTTAATCGATTAACTGGGCATTAAAATCAATTCTTTATAAACTGCATTTTCAGAATTGATCTCATAAGTTGCATGCTAAATATTTTAGAGAGTTAGAGCATTTTTTTTCGTGTTAATTGTTGCATCTAGTTGTAAATGCATTTGTGAGCTTAGAAAAGAGAGAATTCTATGCTTTAGGATTGAGTGCTTTTCATGATACATTTCTCATCTTTTCTTATCACATGTTCTTGCATTTTTTACATGATTCTTGATTAGATGTTTACATATTATGCATTCTGTTTTTTCACTAATACATTTTCATACTGCATGAGCTTGTATTAGGTGATTAGAGTAAAGCCTTATCTTGTTAGATATAAGTCTTGTTATAGCTTAAGTTTACTCTGTATTGTTTTGTTTGAAAAAGTGTTGTAATTGTGGGAATCTCAAGGTGTCATATCACCAAGAGATTGAGTGTGTCTTCACTGAGTGTTAGACTTAGGGATAAGTAAAGAACAAGGTTCTTGGCTGGGCCTACGCCGAAAGAAAGGTTTTCTTTGTCGGTAGGAAGGGAGTCAAACCATAGAATAGGTTTCTTTTTTATCTTGTAAGTGTCTAATTGTTGTAATTGGATAGTGTGTATGTAATTAAAATTCATTCAATTATAGTGAAGAAAAATCTCCCAAATCAGCCGGGAGGCCTGGATGTAGTTTGCGGTGGACAAGCAAACGAACCAGGATAAAATTCTTGTTGCAGGACTTTTTCTATCCCTTTCTCTCTTTATTGCATTTGATCGATTAATTTGTTCAGTAGATTTAATTGATAATCTATTTCTGTACTGTATTGTTTTTACTCTGATAAATTCTGTAAGCTTGGCATAATCGTTTCGTTATCAATTAACTGTCGCGCAAGAAATTGTACTTGCATCTGCTTACTGTCACGGTTTAATCGATTAAGTGTGGTGTGTTAATCGATTACTTCAGTCTGTTAATCGATTAAGTGGACTGTGTTGAAAGTGTTAATCGATTACCCTGTTTCGTTAATCGATTAATCAAGGTGTTTTTCAGCATTAAGTGTTGTTTTTCGAAAAGCGGACATTCTAACCGCTACACCTATTCAACCCCCCCTTCTAGGTGTATTGTAACCACTGATACCTAACAATAACCTACCATACACCGCCAAACAAACCCAAACACATCTCATACACCTACCCTCGACCAGAAAAAATACCCAGGATATAAAAGCCTCGGTCAGAATTTCCTAGCCACGCACCAGCCCAAAAATCCACCCCCACGGCCATAAACTAAGCCAAAGACATTTCCTATCAACCATAAACCAAAGCCAACCCAAAAGACCCAAAAATATTATTTACAACCCCCACTCCTCGCAAAACCGAGAACAACAACCCCATAACCCATTGCCTCACCCAACCATAAACCAAAACATCCATTTAAACCAAAAATACCAAAAAATAGCACCAAAAACTGAATTCCCATTTACCTAGTACATTTCTGCACTAAATTTTTGAGTTTCAAGCAAAACGATCGCAAAGAACACCAACCCCCACAAGGAGGTTGCTGTCAAGTGGTATCAGGAGCTAGTATTGCTTGAAAACCGCAAGTCATGTATAGTCGCGACCGAAGCCCAACAATTTCCCCAAGAACAACCAATTTCACTGTGGCTATACAAAATATCAGCACTCAAATCCAAGCCTTCCAAAGACAGATGGAAGAGATGCTTGGCCAGAATGGAATGCGACGCCAAAGTGAATCAAGTAATCATGAGTCAGAACGAAGGAGAAGGCATGGAGAAAAGAGACATTGTAATAGGCACAATGATGACTCAAGTGCCCATGATGGTGAAAGGAGGAGGAGTCCACGTGGAGAAAGATATGGCGAGGAGAACCTTGGAGACAGAAATGATGGAGTCAAGGTACAATTCCCAAGCTTTGTGGGCCTAAACAATCCCGAAGCCTATTTGGAATTGGAGCTGAAAATGGAAAAGGTGTTTGACAACAACACCTATTCTCAAGAGAAAAAGGTGAAAGTGGCAGCCTTGGAATTCAAGGAGTATGCCATGGTGTGGTGGGATCAATACCAAAAAGATAGGCGGAGGTGTGGAGTCGAACCAATTAATACTTGGGAAGAAATGAAGCTTACCATGCGGAGAAGGTTTGTGCCAAGTTCCTATCAAAGGGACATAAACAATAAGCTCCAAAGGTTAACCCAAGGAAAAAATATGTGGATGAATATCACAAGGAAATGGAGTTGGCCTTGCTAAGGTCAAACCTCAATGATAAATTTGAAGCTACTATGGCACGTTTCCATCATGGCCTAAACCAGGACATCCAGGATGTGCTGGAGCTAAAATTATATGTGGAACTAGAGGATTTGGTGCAAAAGGCGATTAAGGTCGAGCATCAACTCAGGAAAAAGAACAAGTATTCCTCTAAGTTCTCAAGTTGGAAGGATGAACCAAAGAAGGAGGGTGCATCAGCAGTATGGAAGCCGTGGGTTCATCTAAGAACAATGGAAAACAGCCCATGGAAGTGGAAAAGAAAAGTCGTAATGTAAAGTGTTTCAAGTGCCTAGGCCGTGGACACATTGCATTACACTGCCCTACTAAGAGGACCATGGTGTTGACTAATGGTGTAGTGGAGTCTCAATCCGAGACTTCAAGTAAAGAAGAGAGTGAAACTAAAGCTATCATACTAGAAGGTGACCTACTCATGGTAAAAAGGCTCTTGGGAAGCCAAGTTAAGGAGAATGAGGAGGGTCAAAGGGAAAATTTGTTCCACACTCGATGTTTGGTTGGAGGACATTTGTGTTCTGTAATCATAGATGGTGGAAGCTGTGCCAATGTGGTAAGCACAAGGCTAGTCTCAAAGCTGAACCTTGTGACTAGGACCCACCCATCCCCATACAAGCTACAATGGCTAAGTGAGATTGGAGAAATGGTGGTAATGCAATGTGGCACCTTCTCCTCAAGTCTTCTTCAATTTTCTTTTATCCAGCTACCCCCTCATCCTCATTCATAACCTACCATACACCGCCAAACAAAACCCAAACACATCTCCTACACCTACCCTCGACCAGAAAAACTACCCAGGATAAAAAGCCTCGGTCAGAATTTCCTAGCCACTCACCAGCCCAAAAATCCACCCCCACGACCATAAACTAAGCTAAAGACATTTCCTATCAACCATAAACCAAAGCCAACCCAAAAGACCCAATAATATTACTTACAACCCCCACTCCTCGCAAAACCGATAACAACAACCCCATAACCCATTGCCTCACCCAACCATAAACCAAAACATCCATTTAAACCAAAAATACCAAAAATAGCACCAAAAACTGAATTCCCATTTACCTAATACATTTCTGCACTAAATTTTTTGAGTTTCAAGCAAAACGATCGCAAAGAACACTAACCCCCACAAGGAGGTTGCTGTCACGGCACATGGTGCTTCTTGGCCTGGTCAGAGGCGGAAAATCCGGCGCCTGGTCCAGGTCAGCTAGCTCGGTCAGACTTTGGCTTTGGCCTAGTCAACAGCAAGATTGGGTCGTGGCTTTCATGGCTTGGGCTGAAACACATTAACATGGTTATTAGTCAAATTAATTAAAAATAAAAGCATGCTTAAAATAGTAAGCACAATAAACGTGGTTGGTCCACTTATTAAAAGCTTAAGGAAAGAAAATAAAGTAAGGCCTATTCTTCGCCGTGGCCTTCAAAAGGCTCATCCTCTACAAGGAGGCAATTAATGGGCCAAATTTTGTCACTTGGCCCAAGTAATGCTTGAAGACTTAGCACAAGTTGGCTAATGGCGCTTTGGGCTTTCTTGGGCCTGGCCCGAGTTATGGGTCCTCTTAGGCCCATTTGAACATCCAAGTTGATGGCCCTTGGTGGGTTGCTATCACCTGAGATCCAAGACATTGTAGAGCTTCAACCCTACATTGAATTGGATAACTTGGTCCAGAAGGCAACTAAAGTGGAGCAACAATTGAAAAGAAAGAAGACCAAGTACTCAACCAGCAAGTTTCCATCAACAACATGGAAGGACCGGTCTAAGAAGGAGGGAGCAGGCTCTAAAGAAGGCAACAACCCTTCAAAGGAGTCAAACACCAACAAAGTTCCAAATAAAGCCCCCTTGGAGGCTGCCCATAGAAGCTGAGACATCAAGTGCTTCAAATGCTTGGGTCACAGTCACATTGCATCTCAATGCCCCACAAGGCGCACCATGGTGGTTCTAAATGGAAAAGTTGAGTCTGAATCCGAGGCATCAAGTGAGGAGGGAGAAGTAGAACATGATGGAGATGCCTTTATGCCTGATGGAGACCTACATGTGGTGAGAGGCTGCTTGGCAGCCAAGCAAAGGAGCATGAGGAAAGCCAGAGGGAAAATATTTTCCACTCTCGGTGCTTGGTTAAGGGCAATGTTTGCTCCTTAATCACTGATGGAGGTAGTTGTGCTAATGTGGTTAGCACAAGGTTGGTGACTAAGCTTGGCTTGGCTACAAAGATACACCGAACGCCTTACAAGCTACAATGGCTAAGTGAGGTTGGGGAGATGGTTGTGAACAAGCAAGTCGAGGTTCCTTTCTCGGTTGGTAAGTATGAGGATCTAGTCCTATGTGATGTGTCGAGATGGAAGCCAACCATATGCTACTAGGGAGACCTTGGCAGTATTATAAGAAGGCCATCCATGATGGCTACTCTAATAAGTACACCTTCATGCAAGGTTCCCGGAAGATAGTCTTATCACCTTTTTCCCCAAAGCAAGTTAGTGATGATCAGAAGAGGCTCAAGGAGAAGATTAGCCTAGAGAAGAAGGAAACAAGGAAGCTCATGACGGATGGTGGAGAGCAAAATAAAAGTTTCTTTGTGACCAAAGGATAGGTAAAAAGGGCACTCACTTTGAGACAACCCTTGTACCTACTAGTATGCCGGAGCTACTGCCTTAGCAATGAGGCAAGTGATGATGCATCAATGCCCAAATTCTTGAAAGAATTATTGGCTGAGTTCAAGGATGTATTCCCTAAGGATATCCCTTGTGGCCTTCCTCCCTTAAGGGGAATTGAACATCATATTGACTTAATCCCGGGAGCATCCCTACCCAATAGGCCAGCCTATAGGAGTAACCCTCAAGAATCTCAAGAGATTAAAAAGCAAATTGAGGGGTTGATGCAAAAGGGATGGGTTTAAGAGAGCATGAGTCCATGTGCTGTTCCAGTCATCCTAGTCCCTAAAAAGGATGGATCATGGAGGATGTGTATTGATTGTAGGGCCGTTAACAACATCACAGTCAAGTATAGGCATCCAATCCCTAGGCTGAATGACCTATTGGATGAGCTATATGGTTCTAGTGTCTTTTCAAAGATTGATTTGAAAAGTGGATACCATCAAATCCGGATCCGAGAGGGTGATGAATGGAAAACCGCCTTTAAAACCAAGTTTGGTTTGTATGAGTGGTTAGTCATGTCCTTTGGGTTGACCCATGCCCCAAGCACATTTATGCGCTTGATAAACCAAGTTCTGAGGGATTTCATTGGAAAGTTTGTTGTGGTGTACTTTGATGACATCCTTATCTATAGCAAGAACATAGAAGAGAACCATGTGCACTTACAAGATGTTTTCCTAGTTTTAAGGAAGGAGAAGCTATACGCCAATTTTGAGAAGTGTTGCTTCTATGTTGATCACGTGATCTTCTTAAGCTTTATCATAAATGCCAAAGGAGTCCATGTTAGGAGCTTTCATGGGTTGGCTATCTTCCACCGAAGGTTTGTCAAGGACTTTAGTACCTTGGCTGCACCCCTCAATGAGGTGGTTAAGAAAAACGTGGTCTTCAAATGGGGAGAGAAGCAAGAAGAAGCTTTTCAGAAGCTTAAGGAGATGTTGACACATGCCCATATTCTCATGCTACCAAATTTCTCAAATTCCTTTGAGATTGAATGTGATGCCTCCAATGTAGGCATTGGAGCCATCCTCATTCAAGAAGGACAACCCATTAAATATTTTAGTGAGAAATTGGGAGGAGCAACCCTAAACTATTCCAGGTATGACAAGGAGTTGTATGCGTTGGTTAGGGCCCTACAAACTTACCAACATTATCTCTTGCCTAAGGATTTTTTTTATCCACAGTGATCATGAGTCACTAAATTACTTAAAGGGCCAAGGCAAGCTGAACAAAAGGCATGCCAAGTGGGTGGAGTTTCTTGAGTAATTTCCTTATTTGGTCAAACACAAAAAGGGAAAGGCTAATGTTGTGGCATATGCCCTATCAAGGAGGTAAGCCTTAGTGGCTACCCTTGAGACCAAGTTACTTGGACTTGAGTGCCTCAAAGGTACCTATGAGTTGGATGGAGACTTCGGAGAAATTTACCAAGGATGCTCTCAAACGGCCCAAGATGGTTATTTCAAAGTGAAAGGAATCCTATTTCGTGGGAATAGGGTTTGTGTGCCTAAGGGTTCCATCCTGATAGCAACCCGCCAAGGCCCATCAACCTAGATAACCTAATGGGCCTAGGGGGGGGGAGCCATAACTCGGGCTAGGGCCAAGAAAGCCCAAAGCACTCTTGGCCAACTCATTCTAAACACACTAGCCTCAACTAGGCCAAGTGACAACATGAGGCCCATAGTGTACCTCACTTTGGAGGACATTACCCTTGAAGGCCACAGCCAAACAAGGGATGATTAAAGGCTCTTATAGTTTGTCTTAATAATAAGTGGCTTTAAACCCAAATTTCTCCTTTTTTTAATTATTGTTAGTTATTTTCATCATCAACTAATAAATGTGTTTTTATGTAGGAACATCATGGTAGCATGGACCAGCCCAAAACCACGCTGGAACCTGACTAAGTAGCTGTCCAAGCCAGGCGCCGCATTTCCCGCATCATGACTAGACCAAGCGCTAGAAGCTGACTGAGCATATGACTAGGCCAGGCGCCACATTTTCCGCCCCATGTGTAAAAGGCCACGGCCAGGCGTGCTGACTAGACCGAGGCGCCACACTTTCAGCCAAAGTCATAAATGTGAATTTCAAACATGGCCAAGCTCGAGGAAGGCATCCCACACATTCAGCTTGAATTAAACAAGGCACATTAAGGCTGAATTCAAATTTGAATCAACTTTAAAGTGTGGACTAAAGGCAAGGAAACACATCCCATATCTTCCGCCCACTCTTCAAAGACACTTCAAAGCATGGCCAACCACAAAAGCAACATTTATGACGCCTACCTTATTATTTGCCTAATGTTTCAATGCCTTTTGATTGAGTAATTACAATGATTAATTCAGCCAAGCCACAAAATTAAAGCATTCATGGCTGAGTTCAAATTCAAATGAGACTTGATGGCACATCCCACCATTTCCGCCTAGGCCTTAAAAGAGTTATTAAGGGGACATACATCCCATATTTTCCGCCCAAGGAATGAAGGCAAAGCTACAACACGGGCTAGGCTCTTAAAAGACAATTAGCACATGTTGGGAATTCAAATTCAAGTGAGAATTGAAGTGCCACCTTATTTTCCTCCTCCACTTAAATGGATTTGGCAAGAGACATACACCGTTGTTTTTGGCTCGGTTTAAACACCAAATATCATGAGCCAATAACTATTTGAATTACTAATCAATATGGCACTTAAAGAATGTAATGGCTCTTAAAGTCGTGAGCTTAGAAGATGTACATTTCAAATAATTCTTAAAGTATGGGAGCCTTAGACGGCCAGCCCTCTATATATGTAAGCCTTTGGCATTGGAATGAAGTTAAGTTGAATTTTATGCAAAATATTTTAGTGAGTTCTCTCCTAAGATTCATGGTTGAAGCAAGGCTAATTGTTCTTATTAAACATCCTTGTTTGTGGCGAACTTCATTTGGCTTATCAAACTGCCTTGTTTGTGGCGCCTTTAACCATCTCATTCTTCTTCATCTAATTCTTTTATCCAACCTGAACCGCAACCAGCCAAACACCAACCTATCATAAACACTCAGACCAAAAAACCGCCCAGGACACTCAAGCCTCGGCCAGAAACCCATACTAAACCATCTTCTTATAATCCCGCCTAAGCATAACATTAGCCTAAACCCAATGCCAAAACTTTCGGCCAATCCACTTAAACACATTCCTACCATAAGCCTCGGCCAGAATAACCACTAAACACAATCCCCAGCCAACTAAAACCCAAAGCCAACCGTGACACTACAAAAACAACCAAAAACACCAACAAAAATTCCTTAAAGTTTTCCCTTACCAAGACTCCAAACAAAACGATCGAAAACAAATACCAACCCCCACAAGGAGGTTGCTATCACCCTCCTTCTTGGAATGAATTCGACCTCGAATCAAGGTCTTCTTCACCTGTTTCAAACAAAGAAAGATTAGCAACATTAAAGTTGGCACTAACATTGCCGTAATCACTTGGTATATCGATTTTATAAGCGTTGTTATTGATCCTCTCTAGGACCTTGAAAGGTCTGTCCCCTCTAGCTTGAAGTTTAGACTTCCGTTGGGAGGGGAACCTCTCTTTTCTCATATGAACCCAGACTAGATCTCCAGGTTCAAAGAAGACCTCTTTTCTACCCTTGTTGGCTTGCCTAGCATATCCCTCATTTCGTTTTTCAATTTTGGCCTTTACTTGTTCATGAAGCCGTTTTATGTATTCGTCTTTGGCCTTTCCATCCTTATGTTTTAGGGTAGTAGAATCATCTAGAGGTTGTAAGTCCAGCGGGTCAAAGGATTGAACCCATATACTACCTCAAAAGGGGAGCAACTCGTGGTGCTATGTATGCTTCTATTATAAGCAAATTCTACATGGGGTAGGCTATCTTCCCATGCCTTGAGATTCTTTTTAAGGACTGTCCTTAAGAGTGTGGACAATACTCTGTTGACCACTTCTGTTTGGCCATCTGTTTGCGGATGGATGGTAGTGGAGAATAGGAGCTTAGTCCCAATTTTACCCCAAAGGGTTCTCCAAAAGTGACTAAGGAACTTAGTGTCCCTATCACTTACAATGCTCCTGGGTAGACCATGGAGTCTTACAATCTCTTTGAAAAAGATATCAGCGATGTGACAAGCGTCATCAACCTTCTTACAAGGTATGAAGTGGGCCATTATGGAAAAATGGTCCACTACGACAAGGATAGAATCCTTGTCGTTCCGAGTCCTGGGTAAGGCCACAACGAAGTCCATGGATATGTCTACCCACGGTGAGTCTGGCACAGGTAAGGGTGTGTAAAGCCCATGTATACTCTTTGATTTGGCCCATTTGAAGATTAGACACTGCTCACAGTGCTTTCGCACATCCCTTTTCATTTTCGGCCAATAGAGATGCTCCTTGAGCATGTCAAGGGTTTTAGGGATCCCAAAGTGTCCCATTAACCCTCCCTCATGAGATTCCTTAACAAGCAAATCTCGGATAGAGCTTTTAGGCACACACAAGCTGTTTTCCTTGAAAAGGATCCCTTCGTGCCTATAGTAACCATTAACAGCAATACTCACGCATTTATCATATATTTCAGAAAAATCAGAATCATGCAAGTAAAGCTCTTACAGAAACTCGAGACCATACAGTTTAGTCTCGAGGGTGGATAGCAGAATGTGCCTCCTTGATAGAGCATCTGCCACAATATTGGCTTTTCCCTTCTTATGCTTTAAAACATAAGGGAATTTCTCTAGAAATTCAACCCATTTGGCATGGCGCTTGTTAAGCTTGCCTTGCCCCTTTAAATACTTTAGTGACTCATGGTCACTATGTATTTCGAATTCTTTAGGTAGCAGGTATTGCTGCCATGTCTGTAATGCCCTTACCAAGGCATACAATTCTTTATCATAGGTAGAGTAATTGAAAGTCGGTCCTCCAAGCTTCTCGTTGAAATAAGCAACAGGATGCCCTTCCTGCAATAAAACAGCTCCAATACCTACGTTAGAAGCATCACATTCTATCTGAAAAGATTTAGCAAAATTTGGTAAGGATAGAACAGGTGCATTAGTTAATCTTTCTTTAAGCCTCTGAAAGGCTTCTTCTTGTTTTTCACCCCACTTAAAACCGACATTCTTTTTAACCACCTCATTAAGGGGTGCAACGATCGTGCTGAAGTCCTTAACGAACCTTCTATAGAAGCTAGCCAACCCATGGAAGCTTCTTACATCGGTCACAGTCATAGGGGTTGGCCAATCCTAGATGGCCTTGATCTTTTCTTGGTCCACATCGACCCCCTTGGCGTTTATGAGAAAACCCAAGAATATGACATGATCCACGCAAAAGGAACATTTCTCGAAATTTGCATAGAGCTTTTCAGCTCTTAGCACCAGTAAAACACTCTTAAGGTGTTCATAATGTTCCGTTTCATTTTTGCTATAAATTAATATGTCGTCAAAGTAGATGACAACAAATTTGCCCAAAAATTCTTTAAGCACATGGTTCATTAACCGCATAAAAGTGCTTGGGGCATTTGTTAGCCCGAAGGGCATAACTAGCCTGTCATATAGCCCCGACTTAGTTTTGAAAGCGGTTTTCCACTCATCCCCTTCCCTTATTCTTATTTGGTGATAATCGCTTTTTAAGTAAATTTTAGAAAAGATACATGCACCAAATAAATCATCAAGTAAATCATCTAATCTAGGTATGGGATGGCGATAATTTACAGTGATATTGTTGATGGCCCGACAGTCCGTGCACATCCTCCAGATTCCATTTTTCTTAGGTACCAGAATTACCGGTACAACACAAGGGCTCATGCTCTGTTGTACCCAGCCCTTTTCCATAAGCTCATCGATCTGTTTCTGGATTTCCTGGGTGTCATGGGGGTTGCTCCGATAGGCCGGACTATTGGGCAAAGAGGCCCCCAGAATGAGATCGATGTGGTGTTCAATTCCCCTCAAGGATGGAAGACCACATGGTACTTCCTTGGGAAACACATCGTTGAATTCCTGCAGAAACCCTTTAACAAAAGGTGGTAGTTCATCAACTACAACAGAAGCTGTTAGTACAAAATCATTGCAATATAATAAGTATAAAGGTTGCTTTGAAATCAAAGCACCCTTTATTTCGCCCCGAGAGGCTAACATACTTTTCTTTTTTTCTTTCTTTTTCTCTTTTTTCTCGTTTTTCTCTTTTTCTTCATTTTTTTCATTCTTTTTTTCTGGATCTTCTTTTTTTTTTTCTCGATCCATTTTTTCTTTCAATATTCTTTGGTCTTCACTCACTTGTCTTAATGACAAGGGTGTAAGTACAATTTTGTTTTCTTTAAAGATAAAGGTATACTTCTTAGAAAACCCATCATGGATGGCTTTCCGATCGTACTGCCATGGCCTGCCTAATAGCATGTGGTTGGCCTCCATAGTGACTACGTCACACAGTACGGTATCCACATATTTCCCAATGGAAAATGGGACCTCGGCTTGACGGTTAACGGTCATTTCTCCGACCTCGCTTAACCATTGTAGACGGTAGGGTGATGGGTGGGTCCTAGTCACTAGGTTTAGTTCGTTAACCGTCCTAGTGCTCACCACATTGGCACAACTGCCACCATCAATAATCACAGAACATACATTTCCCATCACTAGACATCTTGTATGATAGATGTTCTCCCGCTGACTTTCCTCGTCCTCCTTGACTTGGCTTCCCAAAAGCCTTCGAACAATGAGTAAGTCTCCATCGGCTTCCTTGCCTCCTCCTCACTTTCTTCTTCTGAACTTGAGGCTTCAGATTCCGATTCTACCACTCCATTCCTGAACACCATAGTCCTCCTGGTTGGTCATTGAGAAGCAATGTGTCCATGGCCCAAGCATTTGAAACATTTGACCTCCCGACTCCGGCTTGGTGCTTCCACGGTTTTCTTCCCATTAGTGGTGCTCACGGTCTCCTTGCTTGCTGCACCCTCCTTCTTAGGCTTGTCCTTCCAGCTAGACGGTTGGAACTTGTCAGTGTTGGTTGAGTAGGCTTTTGATTTCCTTCTCTTCAGCTGTTGTTCCACCTTCATCGCTTTCTGTACCAAATCTTCTAACTCCACATAACTGTGCAACTCCACAACATCCTGGATATCCTGGTTGAGTCCATGAAGAAACCATGCCATAGTGGCCTCACGGTCTACATTGAGATTGGACCTCAACAAGGCCAGCTCCATCTCCTTGTAGTAATCCTCCACCGACTTACTCCCTTGAGTCAATCTTTGGAGTTGGTTGTAAATATCTCGGTGATAAGACGGGGGTAAAAACCTCTTCCTCATGATTGAACTCATTTCCTCCCATGTGCTCATGGGTTGAGCACCACACCTACGCCTATCCTTCTGGAGTTGATCCCACCAGACCATAGCATACTCTTTGAACTCCAATGCCGCCACCTTTACTTTCTTCTCCTCCGAATAATTGTGGCAATCGAACACTTGTTCGATTTTCATCTCCCATTCCATGTATGCTTCCGGATTATTCATTCCCATAAATGTGGGAACCTTAATCTGGACTCCTTCTACTTGATCATCTCTCCTCCTTTCCCTTTGATTATCCTCTTCATTCCTCCTTTCCCCCCGCCTTCTTCTCCTCCATTCCGATTCTGAGTCAGATGACTCATCATGGCTAGAGTGTCTCCGATTTTGTTGGCGGTTTTGTTGAAGTTGCATTTCCGCCATCTGCTGTTTCATAGCTCTAAATTCTTCATGTAGCTCCTGCATAATAGATGTAAAACTTTCGGTTCTTGGTGAAACCGTGGGTAAGGATGTGTTTTACCTTACTTTCACTCAAGTGTTTCACTCAATGTGTTTGTCACTCAACTCTCTTTCTCTCCTTGGATTCTGGATTGAACCGAGGGTTCTTACAAAGGGCTTGTTTTGTGGCAGTTTGGCTTAACAAGGTAGGAAATAAGATGGGTTTTTTTTTTTGGTATAACTTTTTGACGGTTTTTTTTTGACTCTTAGACTTGGTAGGCACGTAGATGAACCTGCACACAGAAAAGTTTAACAAAAGAAATAATTTGATTTTGGCTTTTTGGCCAAAACCGAAATATGTGCACAAAAGATTGTTCTTGGCTTAGTTTCGGCCAAGGTGAAATTGCTGCACCAAAAAGCTCCAAACAAAAGCTAGCTCCTGACACCACTTGATAACAACCTCCTTGTGGGGGTTGGTATGCTTTCACGATCGTTTTTTTTGGAAGGTGTTCTTGGGGGAATTCGGGTGTGTTTGGTTGTTTGTTTGGGTATTTTGTTATTGATATGGTTTTGTGTATGGCTTAGGGGTTTTGATGAGTTTGGAAATTAGGCTGAGTATAGTTTTGGTAGGCGGGTTAGTGTAAGGTATATGGAGTCACGGTTTTGGGTTTGGCAGAGAGCTTGGAGGTTGGTTGTTGCGTGGAACAAAGTCAGCTTGACCGAGGCTGATCTTGGGTTGGCCGATGAGACAAGAATCCTGGCCGAGGCTTGATGTTCCTGGGCAGTTTATGCTTGGAACGAAATTTGGTCTTTTGTTTAGTGGTTTTGGTATATGATTTTTGTTAGGATAAAAGAAATATGAAGATAGGCTGAGATGATGAGGGCGCCACAAGGAGGGATACTTGATAAGCCAATTCGATGTTCGCCACAAAGAAGGATCTTTGATAAGAACTTAAGTTTTTCTTGGTTCAACGAAGAAGCTAGGAGAGAATTCTCACTAAGCAAGTTTATCATAAAATTCCAAAGTGTCTATTCATCTCAAAGCTGGCAATACAAATAGTGGAGGGCTGGCCAAAAAAGGCTCTCATGATTTGAAAATGAAATTGAAAGCTTAGGCTAAAAATAAGCTATTGTGTTCCTTATGTTATGAGTATTTTCAGAATTCACATGCAACCATTATTAGGAAATTAAAAGGAATTCAAATAGCACATTATTGCAATCATCTCATACCTGAACTCGTGCTGGCCTTCTTGAATGTGGTTGCTGGACTGTGGCAAGACTTTAAAGTCTATCCCATTTAAATGGCTGATTTGCACGTGTTGTAGGCTTGTGTATTTGAATTGACAACTTTCTTAATGTGGTAATCCGAAAAAGGAAGGTCTTCATTGGAGCATTCATTCAAAACGATCCACATATTTGGCAAGTCTTGAATACCGTACTTATTCGGCTGAATTTGAATTCAAAATGGCCAAGTATTTGGTAAGTCTTGAATACCATCCTTATTAGGCTGAACTTGAATTTAAAATGGCCAAAATTTGTTGTAACACATTTAAATTCGTGTTAATACTCCATAAAGTGTGGTTGTCTAGTTTTGGAAGGTTTTAATGTGGCCTTCCTTAGAATTTGACTTGCATGAATGTACCTAGCTCCCAATATGGAATGTTTGGCCACGCTCTATGATTACTTGCCTTTTAGTGTGTGCTCCCAATATGGCAGCTTTGGCCACACTCCATGAAAGTAGTTTAATTCCTTCTCGGCCGAAATTGGTAGTTTCCTACACATAAGCACACATTAATATAGCAATAAAATAATTAAGTCTAAAGTATTAATATTTATTTGCAAAAAATAATTAAATTCAAATGTGGTGTTGGACCACTTATTAAAACAAGCACACGACAAAGTAACTTATGCTTTCCCTTCTTGGTCGTGGCCTTCAAGGGGTGTGGCCTCCTCAAGCATGAGGCAATTTATGGGCTTTGTGTAAACACTTGGCCCAATTGAAGTTTGGATATGTAGCATAAGTTGCCCAAGAGTGTTTCAGGCCATCTTGGCCTTGGCCCGAGTCATGGGCCCACCTAGGACCATTAATTCATCCAAGTTGATTGATTTGGGTGAGTCGCCATCACTTGGCTGCACCCCTCAATGAGGTGGTTAAGAAAAACGTGGGATTCAAATGGGGAGAGAAGCAAGAAGAAGCATTTGAGAAGCTTAAGGAGAGGTTGACACATGCCCCTATTCTCATGCTACCAAATTTCTCAAAGTCCTTTGAGATTGAATGTGATGCCTCCAATGTAGGCATTGGAGCAGTCCTCATGCAAGAAGGACAGTCCTCATGCAAGAAGGACATCCCATTGCATATTTTAGTGAGAAATTGGGAGGGGCAGCCCTAAACTATTCCACGTATGACAAGGAGTTGTATGCGTTGGTTAGGGCCCTACAAACTTGGCAACATTATCTCTTGCCTAAGGAGTTTGTTATCCACAGTGATCAAGAGTAACTAAAGTACTTAAAGGGCCAAGGCAAGCTGAACAAAAGGCATGCCAAGTGGGTGGAGTTTCTTGAGCAATTTCCTTATGTGGTCAAACACAAAAAGGGAAAGGCTAATGTTGTGGCAAATGCCCTATCAAGGAGGTATGCCTTAGTGGCTACCCTTGAGACCAAGTTACTTGGACTTGAGTGCCTCAAAGGTACCTATGAGTTGGATGGAGACTTCGGAGAAATTTACCAAGGATGCTCTCAAACGGCCCAAGATGGTTATTTCAAAGTGGAAGGAATCCTATTTCTTGGGAATAGGGTTTGTGTGCCTAAGGGTTCCATCCGAGAGTTGTTTGTAAGGGAAGCCCATGAGGGAGGGCTTATGGGACACTTTGGGGTTCCAAAAACCCTAGATGTCCTAAAGGAACATTTCTACTGGCCTCACATGAGGCATGATGTGCAAGCACTTTGTGAAAGGTGCATAGTGTATTGACGGGCTAAGTCTGATAGCAATCCACTAAGGCCCATTAACCTAGATGACCTAATGGGCTTAGGGGGAGCCATAACTCGGGCCAGGGCCAAGAAATCCCAAGGCACACTTGACCAATTAATATTAAACATTCAAGCATCAACTGGGCCAAGAGACACCACAATGCCCATAACGTGCCTCACCTTAGAGGACACTCCCCTAGAAGGCCACAGCCAAGCAAGGGAAGACTAAGGGCTTGTTTGTTATCTTCTTTCAAATAAGTGGTTTTAAACCACAAGTTTTATTTAATATTTTGCTTTAAATTATTTGCATATATTAACTATAACTTTTTGTGTGTAGGAGTAGCATGGCCAGCCTTGTTTCAAGCCCAGGCCACACTGGAGTCTAAAGGTGGAGCTGACCTGGCCTTAGGTGTCGCATTGTCCGCACCAGGATGGAAGCCACGACCAAGACTGACTAGGCAGCTGACCTGGACCAGGCGCTAGATTCTCAGCCATCTGACCTGGACCAGGCGCTAGATTCTCAGCCATCTGACCTGGCCAAGACACATAACTTGGCGCATCAATTGGGAAGGCCAGCCACAAGCTGACTCAGCAAGAGGCGCCTGATTCTCCGCCCAGGCCATCAATGCCAGCACTAGTAATGGCGCCTACCATTATTTCCGCCCATGCCTTCAATATGTCTTTGAATTTGATTTGCCTACATTAAAAGCTCAGCCAAGGCACATAATTCACACATGGCTCAATTCAAACAAGGGAGTAAAGGCACCCACCAAATCAGCCACGGTTTTAAGAGGATTAACCAAGGAGGCAACCCTTCCATATTTTCCTCCTATGCTTTTAAGAAGCTACAACACGGCCAAGTGTTATCAAGCACATGCTCAAGAATTCATATTCAAACAAGCACCAAATCAACCATGGCTTTATGGAATTAATAAGGAGAGACAACAATCCCACATTTTCAGCCCAAGGCAATGAAGGCATAAATCAAACACGGCCAGCAACATGAGGAAATGAGCACATGTTCAAAACATTCAAATTTGAATGGGAATTCAGTAGCCTTCCTAGAATTCCGCCTCGGCTTAAATAAGGAAGCAAAGGACAAGGCCCTTGAGTTTGGCTAGGCTTAAAGCCAACATCTATGGCCGAATAAAACATTAAGGCAAGGCCGTATGACTTGGCCATACACAAGCCAATGTCCACATTAGGCATGTGCTAAGAGGCACATTCAAGATAGTTTTATAGTCTTCCTTAAGCTTAGCTCATGTTTAAAGAACGTAATCAATGTAATAATGTAGCTTGCCATTTCAAATTCAAACTTCAAAGTGGGAGCCTCACGGCCATCCCACATACTATATGTAAGAATGAAACTCATGGAATGAATTAGCTTGAATTTTATGCAAACACACATTAGTGAGATTTCTCTCCTAAGTTTCTTGGTTAACCAAGAGTATAGTTCTTATCAAACATCCTTGTTTGTGGCGAACCTCATTTGGCTTATCAAACACATCAGTTTGTTGCGCCATTCACCTTCAATCTTCTTCATCTTCTTTTTCCAACCTCACCTCATACAATCCCAAGCCTCGGCCTAAACAACCTAAACACATTCCCACCGAGACCAACATAATTCCATGGCCTAAACACAAGCCTAATCCTATCCAAAACACTTAAGCCAACATACTTTCCACTCTCGGACAAATACTAAACCCACACATTCACCATCATAATTGACCCCTCTCGGCCAAACATACCCATACAAAGTCTTAGCCTACCAAGAGCCAAAAGCCAACCCCAATTCACATAAACACCCAAAATACTCAACAAAAAGTCATCTTCAAATACGAGACCCAACTTCAAACAAAACGATCATACAAAAATACCAACCCCCACAAGGAGGTTGCTATCAAGTGGTATCCAGAGCTAGCATTGTTTGAAGTGTTTTGGTGCATCAAATCCAACATTGGCCGAATCAAAGCCAACCTTGGTGCATCAAATTCTGTCTTGGCTAAAGTCGAGACCATTATTTCATATTGTTTGAAAAAATTTCTGAGTGCAGGTTCCTAAAAAGATTGGCCAAACCAAAAGCCAATAAGAGCCTACACCAAAAAGCAAAAACAAAAGATTGTGGCCGAACCAAGCCATCAAGCACCCTAAAAAAAAAAATTCTTGTTCTTTCTGTCTTGTTACCATCCATAATCCACCACTATCCACATACACACATCCAAACCTCCATAAACCCACCAAAACAAACCACCAACCACAAATAACCCCCAAAACCGCCACCCAAACAAATTGTTTGATTTAAGCCCAAGTTGTTTCGCCATACAAGGACACCATCTCGAACTTCCTTTGGTTCAATCCAGAACCCCAAGGAGAGAAAGAGTGAGTGAGTGAGTGAAAACACATTGTGAGTAGCATACTAGAGTGTTGTGAGAGATGTCTTCAGAAAACACATCATCACCTACTGTGTCACCAAGGACTGCGGGTTTCACTTCGGTTCTTCATGAAATTCATGAGGAATTCAGGACCCTTAAGCAACAAATGGTGGAGATGCAAGTCCGAAAAGAACGCCAACAAAATAGGAGACAATCTAGCCATGAGGACTCCTCGGGTTCAGGAGAGGAAAGGAGGAGAAGGAGGTGAAGGGAAAGGAGAAATGGAGAGGAGGATCAAAGGGAAAGGAGGAGGGATGACCGGGTAGAAGG
The DNA here is from genome assembly GCA_009771035.1 of Lupinus albus. Lineage (NCBI taxonomy): Eukaryota > Viridiplantae > Streptophyta > Magnoliopsida > Fabales > Fabaceae > Lupinus > Lupinus albus. Next base: position 1,241,474 of record WOCE01000027.1, on the reverse strand, counting down.
AGTTCAGATCAAGGTTCCCACCTTTATGGGAATGAACAATCCAGAAGCATACATGGAATGGGAGATGAAATTAGAGTGATGACAACCAACTAGGGGCAACCCTTGATTCAAGGGGCAGCCAAGACCAAGAGGGTCCCATGGCTAAAACCAGGGACAAGTCAGGACTAAACAAGCTCACCAAGGACTCCATTAACCCTGGAATTCGTGGGCTTAAACGACATTTATGTCCTTGAGTCAACTTTTTTATTTTATATTTAATAAATGAGAATTATATCTCATGAGTAGCTTAGGATTTCTTAATTTAGCATTAAACTAGGATAGTTTAATTATTGTTATTTAAAGTTAAGTTATTTATTTTCTTTTGAATAAATTGTATAGAAGAAAGCAATTGTGTGCTAAGTGTTTCAGGACTAAGCCCAAACAGGCCCAAGCCCAAAAACACCTCAAGCCAAACCCAAGGAACATCAAGGAAACCAAGCCAAGCCAAGGCCAGGTCAGGCCAGCAAATCTCGGTCAGAAATCCAAGCCAGCCAAGTAAGGCCAGCCTTCCGGATTTCTCGGTCAGACCCCAAGTCAGGTCAGCCTCCGGTTTTCTCGGTCAAAAGCCAAGTCAGCCAAGCACCCCGGTTTTCTCGGTCATGGGTAAGTCACAAAGCTAAGGCCAAGAGATCAAGGCCCAAGTAATCAAAGCTTGAAGGGAAAGTCAAAATTTGAAATTCAAAGCATTTGGAGGGAAAGTGAAATTGAAATTTGAAATTCAAATTCAAATTTGAAATTCGAATTTGAGATGAAGATTAAGTCATCACAAGACCTAAGGATCAAGGAATCCAAGTGTCTCATCAAGGATCCTTACCAAAATAAGGATTCCTTAATTTTAGGACAAGTCAAAGATAATCTATCTATTAGCCACCAACTTCGGATGGAGAGATAAAGTCTTCTAAAGACATAATCTAGGCTTATCATCAAGTGGCTTATCAAGAATCCTTCCAAAATAAGGATTCCTTAAAAATAGGCCAAGTCAATTTGAACTTCAAGTCAAGGATAAAGTCTTCTAAAGACTTAATCTAATCTATCTTCAAGTGACTCATCAAAGAATCATTCCCAAAAGAGTATTCCTTGAATTTCGGCCAAGCATATTCCAAGGCAGCCACACGTGGCCAATTCAAAAGCAAGGACCACACCATCTAGGTCAAGCCGCCAAGGAGAAGATAGAATTAGGATTTGACTTAGTTTGAATTCTTCCTAGTTTTTAGCTTTGAATTATCTTAGTCTAAATTTAGCATTATCTTATGTGGATTTGAGGCCCAACTTGTGGGAACCCTAATCCTAGCTTCTTCTTCTGTATGTATTTCGTTTTAGTCATTAATAAAAGTAGACTTGATTTTCGGATTTATTCCCTTGTGTTAGTGAGTGATTCTCCTAGCAATCTTGGCCAAGCCAAGGAACCGTTCTTATCAAGTTACCTAGGTGGCTTGTGGCGAACTTCGCAGGCTTATCAAACACTTAGTGTTTGTGGCTCCCCTACCATCTCATATCCCCCTTCCACATTCTGCCCCTTACACTTAAACACTTCACAACCCAAATCCAAACCTAAACACTTCGCAAAAAGCCCTAAAATCAAGTGCAATTCAAACAAAGTGTGAAACTTCCAAGCAAGAAACGATCCCAAGTAATTCTCTCAAAAAGGAGAATTATCCAAAAAGGCAATCACCCCCCTAAGGTTTTCTTCATAGAGCAAGTTTTTGATTGCCACAACTATTCAGAAGAAAAGAAGGTGAAGGTGGCTGCACTTGAGTTTAAGGAGTATGCTATGATCTGGTGGGATCAACTTCAGAAGGATAGGAGAAGGTGTGGTGCTCAACCCGTGAGCACATGGGAGGAAATGAGGAATATCATGAGGAGAAGGTTTGTGCCCCCATCTTATCATCAGGACATATACAACCAACTCCAAAGGTTGACTAAAGGGAGAAAATCGGTGGATGACTACTACAAGGAGATGGAGCTAGCCTTGTTGAGGTCCAATCTCAATGAAGACCGTGAGGCTACTATGGCACGGTTCCTTCATGGACTCAACCAGGATATCCCGGACATTGTGGAGTTTCACAGCTATATGGAGCTAGAGGACTTGGTTCAGAAGGCTATGAAAGTGGAACAACAACTCAAGAGGAGGAAGTCAAAATCCTACTCTAACAAGCCTATGATGAAAAGGGATGTGCGAAAGCACTGTGAGCAGTGTCTGATCTGCAAAAAGGTCAAGTCCAAAGGGATGCCACATGGGCTTTATACGCCCTTACCCGTGCCTGAATCACCATGGTTAGACATATCCATCGATTTTATAGTGGCTTTACCCAGGATTGGAAACGGCAAGGATTCCATCTTTGTTGTAGTGGACCGCTTTTCCAAAATGGCCCACTTTATACCTTGTAAGAAGGTTGATAATGCTTGCAATGTGGCTGATCTCTTTTTCAAAGAGATTGTGAGGCTCCATGGCCTCCCAAGGAGCATTGTTAGTGATAGGGACACTAAGTTCCTTAGTCACTTATGGAGAACCCTATGGGGTAAAATTGGAACTAAACTCCTATTCTCCACAACTTGCCATCCCCAAACAGATGGCCAAATTGAGGTTGTGAACCGAGTACTGTCCAAACTCCTAAGGGCAGTTTTAAGGAAAAATCTCAAGGCTTGGGAAGAAAGCCTGCCCCATGTGGAATTTGCGTATAATAGGACAGTACATAGCACCACGGGATGCTCACCTTTTGAGGTAGTTTATGGGTTCAACCCTTTGACCTCACTGGATTTACTACCTCTAGCTGACTCTAAAACCCTTAAGCATAAGGATGGTAAGGCGAAAGCCGAGTATGTTAAAAGGCTTCATGAAGAGATAAAGGCCAAAATTCAGAAAAAGTATGAGGGCTATGCTAGGCAAGCCAATAAAGGTAGGAAAGAGGTTATCTTCGAACTTGGAGACCTAGTCTGGGTTCATATTAGGAAAGAAAGGTTCCCCTCACAAAGGAAGTCTAAGCTTCAACCTAGATGGGATAGACCCTTCAAGGTCCTTGAGATAATCAATAATAATGCCTATAAAATTGATATCCCGAGTGATTATGGCAATGTTAGTACCAATTTTAATGTTGTTGATCTTTCTCTTTTTGAAAGAGGTAATGAAGACCTTGATTCGAGGTCGAATTCAGTCCATGAAGGAGGGGATCATAGCAACCCACCAAGGCCCATCAACGTAGATGACCTAATGCGCCTCGGGGGAGCCATAACTCGGGCTAGGGCCAAGAAGGCCCAAGGCACATTGGACCAACTAATATTGAACATCCAAGTATCTACTGGGCCAAGTGACACCACGAGGCCCATAACTTGCCTCATCTTAGAGGACACCTCCCTTGAAGGCCACGGCCAAGCAAGGGATGACTAAGGGCTTGTTTGTTGTTTTTCTTTCAAATAAGTGGTTTTAAACCACAAGTCTTTATTTAATAATTTGTCTTAAATTATTTTCAGATAGTAACTATGACTTTTCTTTGTGTAGGAGTAGCATGTCCAGCCTTGTTCAAGCCCAAGCCACGCTGGATTCTAAGAGTGGAGCTGACCTGGCCTTAGGCGCCGCATTTTCCTCACCAAGTTGGAAGCCACAGCCAAAACTGACTCGGCCAGCTCACTGGACCAGGCGCCGGGTTTTCCGCCTCTGACCTGGCCAAGGTGTGAGGCCAGCATGCCTTACTTACTCAGACCAAGCGCCTTAAGTTTCGCCCCAGCTAAAGATCCAACCTTAATGGCACCTACCTTTATTTTTGCTCATGCCTTCATTATGGATTTTTGAATTAACTACATTGATGGCCAAGCTGATTTCCCACATGGCAAAATTCGAAGGAATAAAACTAAGCACCATATCAGCCATGGATTTATGGAATTAATAAGGAGAGACAAAAATCCCACATTTCCAGCCCAAGGCATTGAAGGCACAAATAAAACACGGCCAGCAACATGAGGAGATGAGCACATGTTCCAACATTCAAATTTGAATGGGAATTCAATGGCCATCCTAAAATCTCGCCTCGGCCTAAATGAAGAAGCAAAGGACAAGGCCCTGGAGTTTGGCTAGGCTTAAAGCCAAAATCTATAGCCAAATAAAACAATAAGGCAAGGCCGTATGACTTGGCCATACACAAGCCAATGTCCACATACATTTGGCATGTGCTAAGATGCACATTCAAGATAGTTTCTAAAGTTTTCCTTAAGCTTAGCCCATGTTTAAAGAATGTATTCAATGTAATAAAGTAGCTTTCAAAATTCAAATTCAAAGGGGAACCTCACGGCCAGCCCATATGCTATATGTAAGCATCATACACATGGAATGAAGTAGCTTGAATTTTATGCAAAAACACATTAGTGAGATTTCTCTCCTAAGTTTCTTTGTTAACCAAGAGTATAGTTCTTATCAAACATCCTTGTTTGTGGCGAACCTCATTTGGCTTATCAAACACATCAGTTTGTGGCGCCATTCCATTTCAATCTTCTACACCTCTTCTTCTATCCAAACTGTGACCAAAGCATAACCAAACCACCATCAATCCTCGGCCAAAGACAATATCCCAACCTAACCGAGACTTCCCTTGCCTAAACACTATCCCCACAATCCCCATATACAAGCCTCGGCCAATGACACCATTCCCCAAGCCAAATATATTCTCCACCCATCAAAGACAATAGACAACCGAAACCAAACAAAACACCCAAAAATACAACAAAAAATTCCTAAAGTTTTCTAGACCGAGACTTCAAACAAAACGATCATATAAAAATACCAACCCCCACAAGAAGGTTGCTATCAAGTGGTTTCCAGAGCTAGCCTTGTCTGAAGCCTGTTTGCGCATCATTTCCAACACTGGCCAAACCAAAGGCCAACCTTGGTGCATCAAAGTTTCTGTTTTTGCTAAAGCCGGAACCCAATCATCTATCTAGTGAATTTTCTGAGTGCAGGTGCAAAATTGTGTTGGCCTAACCAAAAGCCAACTGAAGCCTACACCGAAATACAAAAAAAATCTTGTGGCCGAATCAAAGCCACCAAGCACAAAAAATTTGTCTTACTTGTTTTTGTTTTATTACCACCTATAAACCACCATTATCCACATACACACATCCAAACCTCCATAAACCCACAAAAACAAACCACCATCCACAAAACCACCATCCAAACAATTTTGTTTGATTTAAGCCTAAGTTGTTTCGCCATACAATGACACCATCCAGAACTTCCTTTGGTTCAATCCAGAACCCCAAGGAGAGAAAGAGTGAGTGAGTGAAACACATTGTGAGTAGCATACTAGAGTGTTGTGAGAGATGTCTTCAGAAAACACATCATCCCCGGCTGTGTCACCAAGGACCGAGGGCTACACTTCGGTTTTTCATGAAATTCCTGAGGAATTCAAGACCCTTAAGCAACAAATGGTGGAAATGCAAATCGACAAGAACGCCAACATAATAGGAGACAATCTAGCCATGAGGACTCCTCGGGTTCAGAATAGGAAAGGAGGAGAAGGAGGCGTAGGGAAAGGAAAAATGGAGAGGAGGATCAAAGGGAAGGGAGGAGGGATGACAAGGTAGAAAGAGTTCAGATCAAGGTTCCCACCTTTATCGGAATGAACAATCTAGAAGCATACATGGAATGGGAGATGAAAATAGAGCAGGTGTTTGATTGCCACAATTATTCAGAAGAAAAGAAAGTGAAGGTGGATGCACTTGATTTTAAGGAGTACGCTATGATCTAGTGGGATCAACTTCAGAAGGATAGGAGAAGGTGTGGTGCTCAACCCGTGAGCACATGGGAGGAAATGAGGACTATCATGAGGAGGAGGTTTGTGCCCCCATCTTATCATCGGGACATATACAACCAACTCCAAAGGTTGACTCAAGGGAGTAAATCAGTGGATGATTAGTAGAAAGAGATGGAGCTGGCCTTATTGAGGTCCAATCTCAATGAAGACCGTAAGGCTACTATGGCACGGTTCCTTCATGGACTCAACTAGGATATCCTGGACATTGTGGAGTTGCACAGCTATGTGGAGTTAGAGGACTTGGTTAAGAAAGCTATGAAAGTGGAACAACAACTCAAGAGGAGGAAGTCAAAATCCTACTCTAACAACACTAGCAAGTTCCAATCATCTAGCTGGAAGGACAAGCCTAAGAAGGAGGGTACAACCAGCAAGGAGGTCGGGAGCACCACTAATGGAAAGAAGGCCGTAGAAGCACCAAGCCGAAGTCGGGAGATCAAGTGTTTCAAATGCTTGGGCCATGGACACATTGCTTCTCAGTGTCCAGCTAGGAGAACTATGGTGTTCCGGAATGGAGCAGTGGAATCCGAGTCTGAAGCCTCAAGTACAGAAGAAGAAAGTGTTGAGGAGGCAAGGATGCCAGATGGAGACTTACTCATGGTGTGAAGGCTTTTGGGAAGCCAAGTCAAGGAGGATGAGGAAAGTTAACAGGAAAACATCTTCCACTCAAGATGTTTGGTATTGGGCAATGTATGCTCATTGATATTTGATGAAGGAAGTTGTGCCAATGTGGTGAGCACTAGGATGGTTTACAAACTAAACCTAGTGACTAGGACCCACCCATCACCTTACCAGCTACAATGGTTAAGTGAGGTCGGAGAAATGACCGTTAACCTGCAAGCTGAGGTCCCATTTTCCATTGGGAAATATATGGACACCGTACTGTGTGACGTAGTCACAATGGAGGCCAGCCATATGCTATTAGGCAGGCCGTGGCAATACGATAGGAAGGCCATCCATGATGGGTTTTCCAACAAGTACACTTTTGTATTTCATGATAAGAAAATTGTACTCTCACCCTTCTCTCCAAAACAAGTGAGTGAGGACCAAAAAAAGTTAAAGGAGAAAATGGATCAAGAAAAAAAAAGTGATCCACAAAAAAAAGTGGAAAAAGAAAAAGATGAAAAAAACGAAGAAAAGAAAAAAAGAGAAAAAAAAGAAAAGAAAAACAGTTTGTTGGCCTCTCGAGGCGAAGTTAAGGGTGCTTTAATCTCAAAGCAGCCCTTATATTTATTACACTGTCATGATGTTATTCTAACCTCTATTTTTTTGCCTGATGAATTGCCACCCTTTGTTAAAGGGTTTCTGCAAGAGTTCGAGGATGTGTTCCCCAAGGAAGTCCCACAGGGATTACCACCTTTAAGGGGAATTGAACATCATATCGATCTCATTACGGGGGCTTCTTTGCCCAATAGGCCTGCCTATAGGAGCAACCCCCATGATACACAGGAAATACAAAAGCAGATCGATGAGCTAATGGAAAAGGGCTGGGTCCAACAAAGCATGAGCCCCTATGATGTGCCAGTTATTTTGGTACCCAAAAAGAATGGAAGCTGGAGGATGTGCACGGACTGTCGGGCCATCAATAACATCACTGTAAAGTATCGCCATCCTATCCCTAGACTTGATGATTTATTAGATGACTTATATGGTGCATGCATATTTAGTAAAATTGATTTAAAAAGTGGGTATCACCAGATAAGAATAAGGGAGGGGGATGAATGGAAGACCGCTTTTAAGACAAAGTCGATCTTTATGAGTGGCTAGTTATGCCCTTCGGGCTAACTAATGCTCCGAGCACGTTTATGAGGTTAATGAACCATGTGCTCAAAGATTTTCTTGGAAAGTTTGTGGTTGTCTACTTTGACGACATCTTAATTTATAGTAAAACTGAAAGCGAGCATCATGAACACCTCAGAAGTGTTTTGCTCGTACTAAGAGCTAAAAAGCTCTATGCTAATTTGGAGAAGTATTCTTTTTATGTGGATCATGTGATTTTTTTGGGCTTTTTAATAAATGAGAAAGGGGTCCATGTGAGAAGCTTCCATGGCTTGGCAAGCTTCTATAGGAGGTTCGTTAAGGACTTCAGTACTATAGCCACGCCTCTCAACGAGGTGGTCAAAAAGAATGTCGGCTTTAAATGGGGAGAAAAACAAGAGGAGGCCTTTCAGAGGCTTAAGGAGCATTTAACTAACGCCCCCGTTCTATCTTTACCTAACTTTGCAAAATCTTCTGAGATAGAATGTGATGCTTCTAACGTAGGTATTGGAGCTGTTTAGTTGCAGGAAGGACATCCAATTGCTTATTTCAGTGAAAAGCTTGCAGGCCCGACCTTAAATTACTCCACCTATGATAAGGAACTGTATGCCTTGGTAAGGGCATTATAGACTTGGCAACACTACCTGTTGTCCAAGGAATTTGTAATACATAGTGACCATGAGTCACTAAAGTATTTGAAAGGGCAAGGCAAGCTTAACAAGCGCCATGCCAAATGGGTTGAATTTCTAGAGCAATTCCCATATGTTTTAAAGCATAAGAAGGGAAAAGCCAACATTGTGGCAGATGCTCTATCGAGGAGGCATATCCTGCTCTCCACCCTCGAGACTAAACTATACGGTCTCGAATTTCTGAAAGAGCTTTACTTGCATGATTCTGATTTTTCTGAACTATATAATAAATGCGTGAGTATTGCTGTTAATGGTTACTATAGGCACGAAGGGTTCCTTTTCAAGGAAAACCGCTTATGTGTGCCTAAGAGTTCTATCCGATACTTGCTTGTTAAGGAGTCTCATGAGGAAGGGTTAATGGGACATTTCAGAATCCCTAAAACACTTGACATGCTCAAGGAGCATTTTTACTGGCCTAAGATGAAAAGGGATGTACGAAGGCACTGTGAGCAGTGTCTGAACTGCAAAAAGGCCAAGTACAAAGGGATGCCTCATGGGCTTTATACGCCCTTACCCGTGCCTGAATCACCATGGTTAGACATATCCATGGATTTTATAGTGGCTTTACCCAGGACTCGAAACGGCAAGGATTCCATCTTTGTCGTAGTGGACCGTTTTTCCAAAATGGCCCACTTTATACCTTCTAAGAAGGTTGATGATGCTTGCAACGTAGCGGATCTCTTTTTCAACGAGATTGTGAGGCTTCATGGCCTCCCAAGGAGAATTGTAAGTGATAGGGACACTAAGTTCCTTAGTCATTTCTGGAGAACCCTATGTGGTAAAATAGGAACTAAACTCCTATTCTCCACAACTTGCCATCCCCAAAGAGATGGCCAAACTGAGGTTGTGAACCGAGTACTGTCCACACTCCTAAGGGCAGTTTTAAAGAAAAATCTCAAAGCTTGGGAAGAAAGCCTGCCCCATGTGGAATTTGCGTATAATAGGACAATACAAGAGCACCACGGGATGCTCACCTTTTGAGGTAGTTTATGGGTTCAACCCTTTGACCCCGCTAGATTTACTACCTCTAGCTGACTCTAAAACCCTTAAGCATAAGGATGGTAAGGACAAAGCTGAGTATGTTAAGCGGCTTCATGAAGAGATAAGGGCCAAAATTGAAAAAAAGAATGAAGGCTATACTAGGCAAGCCAATAAGGGTAGAAAGGAGGTTATCTTCGAACCTAGAGACCTAGTATGGGTTCATATGCGAAAGGAGAGGTTCCCCTCCCAAAGGAAATCTAAGATTCAACCTAGAGGGGATGGACCCTTCAAGGTCCTTGAGAAAATAAAAAACAATGCCAATAAAATTGATATCCCGAGTGATTATGGCAATGTTAGTGCCAGTTTTAATGTTGCTGATCTTTCTCTTTTTGAAACAGGTAATGAAGACCTTGATTCGAGGTCGAATTCAGTCCAAGAAAGAGGGGATGATAGCAACCCACCAAGGCCCATCAACCTAGATGACCTAATGGGCCTAGGCGGAGCCATAACTCGGGCCAGGGCCAAGAAAGCCCAAGGCACACTTGACCAATTAATATTGAACATTCAAGCATCATCTTTGTGGTGGTTGACCGGTTCTCCAAGATGGCAGACTTCATCCCTTGTAAAAAGGTGGATGATGCATGCCATGTTGCTGATTTGTTCTTCAAGGAAATTGTAAGGCTACATGGCCTTCCAAGGAGTATTGTGAGTGATAGGGACACCAAGTTACTAAGTCACTTTTGGAGGACCCTTTGGGGTAAGATAGGAACAAAATTGATGTTCTCAACCACATGCCACCCCCAAATGGATGGCCAAACTGAAGTGGTTAACAAGACCCTCTCAACACTCTTGAGATCCGTCCTAGGAAAGAACCTTAAGGCTTGGGAATCATGCCTTCCACACATTGAGTTTGCCTACAATAGGACAACTCATGGGACAACAAGCCTATCTCCTTTTGAGGTGGTATACGGGTACAACCCATTAACCCCTCTTGACCTACTTCCATTCCCTAATTCATCTCTCTTGAAGCACAAGGATGGCAAAGCCAAGGCTGACTTTATCAAGAAGATCCATGAAAAGGTCAAAGCACAAATTGAGAAGAGTACTGAAAGCTATGCTAGGTCAGCCAACAAGGGGAGAAAGGAGATCATCTTTGATCCCGAAGATTAGGTTTGGCTCCATATGAGGAAGGAAAGGTTTCCTACACAAAGGAAATCTAAGCTACAACCAAGGGGTGATGGTCCATTTAAAGTATTGGAGAGGATCAACAAGAATGCCTAAAAGAAGATGAAGAAGATTGAAGGTGAAAGGCGCCACAAACTGATGTGTTTGATAAGCCAAATGAGGTTCGCCACAAACAAGGATGTTTGATAAGAACTATACTCTTGGTTAACCAAGAAACTTAGGAGAGAAATCTCACTAAAGTGTTTTTACATAAAATTCAAGCTATGTATTTCATGTTCATAATTCATACATATAGGATGTGGGCTGGCCGTGAGGCCCCCTTTGAATTTTGAAAGTAAACTACCATTATTTCATTGATGACCATATCCTAACACGGGGCTAAGCCTAAGGGAAAGTTATTGTGTAATTGAATGTGTAATTGGCACATGTTGAATGTACTTGGACATTGGGTTCCAAGTCACACGGCTACCTTTTAATCATCTTCAAGTGTTTCCTTTTGTGCTCATTCAAATATTGATTTGCCCATAAGGGTTGAAGTTAAGCCGAGCCAAACATAAGGGATGTGTCTCATTCCATTTAGGCCAAGGAGGAAAATAAGGTAGCCCATTGAATTCCTCATTTGAATTAGAACTTGAACACGTGCTTATTGCTTTTGAAGTCTTGGCCGTGTTATAGCTTGATTCTTCAAGGCATGGGCTGAAAATATTGGATGTGCCTTCAATGGTTATTTGATTTTGAACTTAGCCATGAATACCTTCCCTCTTTGTAGCTTGGCCGAGATATCCATAATAAGTTGCTCAATTAAAAAGGCATAAAACATGGGGCAAGGAATATGGTAGGTGCCATAAATATGGTTGGCCATGTCTTTATGTGCCTTCTTTAGGAAAGAGCTGAAAAAGTGGCGCCTTGGCCTAGTCATCCTGCCTGGACGTTGCTTCCAAGCATCAGGTGGAAAAGGTGGCGCCTGGCCTAGTCACACGCTTAGTCAGATGCAGGCGTGGCTTCTAGACATGGTGCGGCAGATGCGGCGCCCTGGCCAGGTCAGATTCCTGCAAGGCCAGGTCAGGTTCCAGCAAGGCTTGGGCTGGTTCAGGCCATCATGAAATTCCTAAAGCAAACAAAGGCAATTTTATTAGATAACAATGAAAATTAATTTATCAATACTTGAATTTAAAAGCTTGTGGTTAAAAACCACTTATTTAGTTTAAGGCAACAAACAAGCCCTTAGTCATCCCTTGCTTGGCCGTAGCCTTCAAGGGAAGTGTCCTCTAAGATGAGGCAAGTTATGGGCCTCGTAGTGTCACTTGGCCCAGTTGATGCTTGGATGTTCAATATTAGTTGGTCCAGTGTGCCTTGGGCTTTCTTGGCCCTAGCCCGAGTTATGGCTCCCCCTAGGCCCATTAGGTCATCTAGGTTTATGGGCCTTGGTGGGTTGCTATCACTTCCTCCGTTAAGGGGAATTGAACATCATCTTGACTTAGTCCTGTGAGCATCCCTACCCAATAGGCCAGCCTATAGGAGTAACCCTCAAGAATCTCAAGAGATTCAAAAGCAAATTGAGGGGTTGATGCAAAAGGGATGGGTTCAAGAGAGCATGAGTCCATGTGTTGTTCTAATCATCCTAGTCCCTAAAAAGGATGGATCATGGAGGATGTGTATTGATTGTAGGGCCCTTAACAACATCACAGTCAAGTATAGGCATCCAATCCCTAGGCTGAATGACCTATTGGATGAGCTATATGGTTCTAGTGTCTTTTCAAAGATTGATTTGAAAAGTGGATACCATCAAATCCGAATCCGAGAGGGTGACAAATGGAAAACCGCCTTTAAAACCAAGTTTGGTTTGTATGAGTGGTTAGTCATGCCCTTTGGGTTGACCAATGCCCCAAGCACATTTATGCGCTTGATGAACCAAGTTCTGAGGGATTTCATTGGAAAGTTTGTTGTGGTGTACTTTGATGACATCCTTATCTATAGCAAGAACATAGAAGAGCACCATGTGCACTTACAAGATGTTTTGCTAGTTTTAAGGAAGGAGAAGCTATATGCCAATTTTGAGAAGTGTTGCTTCTATGTTGATCACGTGATCTTCTTAGGCTTTATCATAAATGCCAAAGGAGTCCACGTTGACCGTGAAAAGATTAAGGCCATACGTGAATGGCACACCCCAAAGACAACCACGGATGTTAGGAGCTTTCATGGGTTGGCTAGCTTCTACCGAAGGTTTGTCAAGGACTTTAGTACCTTGACTGCACCCCTCAATGAGGTGATTAAGAAAAACGTGGGCTTCAAATGGGGAGAGAAGCAAGAAGAAGCTTTTGAGAAGCTTAAGGAGAGGTTGACACATGCCCCTATTCTCATTCTACCAAATTTCTCAAAGTCCTTTGAGATTGAATGTGATGCCTCCAATGTAGGCGTTGGAGCCATCCTCATGCAAGAAGGACATCCCATTGCATATTTTAGTAAGAAATTGGGAGGCGCAACGCTAAACTATTCCACGTATGACAAGGAGTTGTATGCGTTGGTTAGGGCCCTACAAACTAGGCAACATTATCTCTTGCCTAAGGAGTTTGTTATCCATAGTGATCATGAGTCACTAAAGTACTTAAAGGGCCAAGGCAAGCTGAACAAAAGGCATGCCAAGTGGGTGGAGTTTCTTGAGCAATTTCCTTATGTGGTCAAACACAAAAAGGGAAAGGCTAATGTTACTTGGACTTGAGTACCTCAAAGGAACCTATGATTTGGATGGAGACTTCGGAGAAATTTACCAAGGGTGCTCTCAAACGGCCAAGATGGTTATTTCAAAGTGGAAGGAATCCTATTTCGTGGGAATAGGGTTTGTGTGCCTAAGGGTTCCATCCGAGAATTGTTTGTAAGGGAAGCCCATGGGGGAGGGCTTATGGGACACTTTGGGGTTCCAAAAACCCTAGATGTCCTAAAGGAACATTTCTACTGGCCTCACATGAGGCATGATGTGCAAGCACTTTACGAAAGGTGCATAGGGTGTAAACGGGCTAAGTCCAAGGCCATGCCCCATGGACTTTACACACCATTGCCCATACCTGAGGCACCATGGGTTGACTTATCCATGGACTTTGTTGTTGCTTTACGACGTACTCAAGGAGGATAGGACTCCATCTTTGTGGTGGTTGACCGGTTCTCCAAGATGGCACACTCCATCCCTTGTAAAAAGGTGGATGATGCATGCCATGTTGCTGATTTGTTCTTCAAGGAAATTGTAAGGCTACATGGCCTTCCAAGGAGTATTGTGAGTGATAGGGACACCAAGTTCCTAAGTCACTTTTGGAGGACCCTTTGGGGTAAGATAGGAACAAAATTGATGTTCTCAACCACATGCCACCCCCAAACGGATGGCCAAACTAAAGTGGTTAATAGGACCCTCTCAACACTCTTGAGATCCGTCGTAGGAAAGAACCTTAAGGCTTGGGAAGCATGCCTTCCACACATTGAGTTTGCCTACAATAGGACAACTCATGGGACAACAAGCCTATCTCCTTTTGAGGTGGTATACGGGTACAAGCCATTAGCCCTTCTTGACCTACTTCCTTTCCCTAATTCATCTCTTTTGAAGCGCAAGGATGGCAAAGCCAAGGCTGACTTTGTCAAGAAGATCCATGAAAAGGTCAAAGCGCAAATTGAGAAGAGGACTGAAAGCTATGCTAGGTCAGCCAACAAGGGGAGAAAGGAGATCATCTTTGATCCCGGAGATTGGGTTTGGGTCCATATGAGGAAGGAAAGGTTTCCTACACAAAGGAAATCTAAGCTACAACCAAGGGGTGATGGTCCATTTCAAGTCATGGAGAGGATCAACAACAATGCCTACAAGCTCGACCTACCAGGAGAGTATGGTAACATTAGTGCCACATTCAATGTGGCTGACTTAAGCTACTTCGATGAAGATTCGAGGACGAATTCTTTCAAAGAAGGAGGGGATGATGAGAGTCCCATCATGGATGACAAGTCCATACAAGGCCTTGGGGGTCCCATGACCCGAGCCAAGGCAAAAGGGCTAAATTAGCCCTTGAAAGACTCGTGGGTAGAACCCTTGAGTCATGCCAAGGGGCCAACACCAATGCTAGGCCCATTCACTTCATGGTCCAAGAAGAGGACTTGGGAGGCTACGGCCTCAAGGCAGCTACCTAGCTTGCCTTTACATGCTTTCAATAAGTGGGCCATTACTTGACCCACATGCGATTATGTTTATTTTATTCTTGTTTTATTTTATTTCCAAGTATTTTAATTATGTTGCTTAAAATATGGAAGAAGGTGATTGTTTGTTAAGTGTTTCAGGGATAGGACCAAAAGCCCAAGCAAAGACCAATTCAGGCCAGCAAAGCGTCGATCAGGATTCCAAGTCAGCCAAGCCAGGCCAGCATTCCGGATTTCTCGGTCAAAAGGCCAAGTCAGTCAGGCCCCGGATTTCTCGGCCAAAAGCCTTGTCAGCCAGGCACCCCGGAATTCTCGGTCAGAAACCAAGTCAGCCAGGCACCCCGGGTTTCTCGGTCACATCACAAAGCCAAGGCCAAAATGCTAAGTCAAATGGAGGGAACTCAAACGCACAAAGGAGGGAGATTGAAATTCCAAAATTTGAAGTTCAAATTTGAATTCAAATTGGGATTGAGATGAGACTATCATGGCCGAGTCTTATGGGTCAAAGAAGCCAAGTGCCTCATCAAGGAACCTTACCAAAATAAGGATTCCTTAAAAATAGGCCAAGGCAAAACAAATCTATCTTCAAAGGCCCCAAACTCGGATGAGGAGATAAAGTCTTCTAAAGACTTAATCTAGGAATATCATCAAGAGGCTTATCAAGAATCCTTCCAAAACAAGGATTCCTTGATTTTCGGTGGGAGCACCTCAAGGCAGCCACACCTGGCCAACAACTCAAGCAAGATGGCACACCAACTAGGTCAAGCCGCCAAGAAGAAGATAGATTAGGATTTGACTAAGTCTAGATAGATTCTTCCTAGTTTGTAGTGGATTTAATTTTACTAAGTTAGTCTTCCTTTTATTTCGGATTTGAGGCCCAACTTGTGGAACCCTAATCCTAGTTGCCACTTCTATATGTATTTCGTTTGATCATTAATAAAACTTAGAGTTGATTTTCGGATTGAATTCCCTTGTGTTAGTGAGAGAGTGTCCTAGCAATCTTGGCCAAGCCAAGGACCCGTTCTTATCAAGTTACCTAGGTGGCTTGTGGCGAACTTCGCAGGCTTATCAAACACTTAGTGTTTGTGGCACCCTTACCATCTCATATCCCCTTCCACATTCTGCCTTAGCCCTTAAACAATTAACAATTCCAAAGCCAAAGTTAAATACTTCGGCAAACAAAAGCCCTAAAACAAATACAAAGTTCAAATCAAGTGTGAGACTTCCAAGCAAGAAACGGTCCAAGCAGTTCTCTCAAAAAAGGAGAATTGTCAAAAAGGCAATCACCCCCTAAGGTTGTCATTAATAGGATTGTTGGATAATCGATTACCCACTTGCAGTAATCGATTACTGAGAGCTGTTGCATCAGTTTTTCAGATTTCAAGTTGATGACAACCTTAGGGGGGTGATTGTCTGTTTGATTATTCTCCTTTTTGAGAGAATTACTTGGGATCGTTTCTTGCTTGGAAGTTTCACACTTTATTTGAATTGCACTTGATTTTAGGGCTTTTTGCGGAAGTGTTTAAGTTTGGCTTTGGGTTGTGATAGCAACCTCCTTGTGGGCTTTTGGGTTGGGTTGAATCCCCATGTTTAGCTTCAGTTTCCCTTTTCTCCTCCTTGATTTTTGCCTTCAACCTCTTCTGGTCCTCACTGACTTGTTTAGGAGACAAAGGACTTAACACCACCTTCTGGCCTTTGTGTATGAAAGTGATCTTATTAGTGAAACCATCATAGCTAGTGATAGCAACCCACCAATGGCCATCAACTTGGATATTCAAAATGGGCCTAAGAGGACCCATGACTCGGGCCAAGGCTAAGAAAGCTTGAAGAACTCTTGATCAACAAGTACTAAGTATCCAAACTTCAATTGGCCAAGTGACAACTTGAGGCACATAAATCGCCTTATACTTGAGGCAACCCCCCTTGAAGGCTACGGCCAAGAGGGAAGGGAATAAAGTCTTTTCCTTGTATTGCTTCAATAAGTGGCCTAAAGCCATGGCCAAACTGCCTAATGTTTCCTTTATTTAATAATGCCTAACGTTTCCTTTATTCAATGTCATTTACCTTATGCAATATTTGAATAAATCTTAACGTGTGTTTATGTGTGTAGGAACTTACCAAAGCTCGGCCATGAGGTAATTTGACGACAACCTTAGGGGGGTTATTCCCTTTTTGATAATTCTCCTTTTTGAGAGAATTACTTGGGATCGTTTCTTGATTGGAAGTTTCACACTTTGTTTGAATTGCACTTGATTTTAGGGCTTTTTGCGGAAGTGTTTAGGTTTGGCTTTGGGTTGTGAAGTGTTTAAGGGTTAGGGGCAGAATGTGGAAGGGGGATATGAGATGATAGGGGCGCCACAAACACTAAGTGTTTGATAAGCCTGCGAAGTTCGCCACAAGCCACCTAGGTAACTTGATAAGAACGGTTCCTTGGCTTGGCCAAGATTGTTGGGAGACTCACTCACTAACACAAGGGAATAAATCCAAAAATCAACTCTACCCTTTATTAATGATCAAAACGAAATACAAATAGAAGTGGCAACTAGGATTAGGGTTCCACAAGTTGGGCCTCTAATCCGAAATAAAAGGAAAGCTAACTTAGTTAATTTAAATCAACTACAAACTAGGAAGAATCTATCTAGACTTAGTCAAATCCTAATCTATCTTCTCCTTGGCGGCTTGACCTAGTTGGTGTGCCATCTTGCTTGAGTTGTTGGCCACGTGTGGCTGCCTTGAGGAGCTCCCACCGAAAATCAAGGAATTATTGTTTGGAAGGATTCTTGATAAGCCTCTTGATGATAATACTAGATTAAATCTTTAGAAGACTTTATCTCCTCATCCGAGTTTGGGGCCTTTGAAGATAGATTTGTTTTGCCTTGGCCTATTTTTAAGGAATCCTTATTTTGGTAAGGTTCCTTGATAAGACACTTGGCTTCTTTGATCCATAAGACTTGGTCATGATAGTCTCATCTCTATCCCAATTTGAATTCAAATTTGAACTTCAAATTTTGGAATTTCAATCTCCCTCCTTTGTGCCTTTGAGTTCCCTCCATTTGACTTAGCATTCTGGCCTTGGCTTGTGATGTGACCGAGAAACCCGGGGTGCCTGGCTGACTTGGTTTCTGACCGAGAATTCCGAGGTGCCTGGTCGACTTGGCTTTTGGCCGAGAAAACCGGGGCCTGGCTGACTTGGCCTTTTGACCGAGAATTCCGGAATGCTGGCCTGGCTTGGCTGACCTGGAATCCTGACCGAGGCTTTGCTGGCCTGGATGACTTGGCTTTTGGTCGAGAAATTCGGTAGCTGGCTGACTTGGCCTTTTGACCGAGAAATACGGTCTCCTGGCCTGGCTTGGCTGACTTGGAATTCTGACCGAGGTTTTGCTGGCCTGGCTTGGTCTTTGCTTGGGCTTTGGGCCTATCCCTGAAACACTTAACAAACAATCACCTTCTTCCATATTTTAAGCAACATAATTAAAATACTTGGAAATAAAATAAAACAAGAATAAAATAACCTAATTGCATGTGGGTCAAGTAATGGCCCACTTATTGAAAGCATGTAAAGGCAGCTACCTAGCTTGCCTTGAGCCGTAGCTTCCCAAGTCCTCTTCTTGGACCATGAAGTGAATGGGCCTAGCATTGGTGTTGGCCCCTTGGCTTGACTCAAGGGTTCTGCCCACGAGTCTTTCAAGGGCTAATTTAGCCCTTTTTGCCTTGGCTCGGGTCATGGGACCCCTTAGGCCTTGTATGGACTTGTCATCCATGATGGGACTCTCGTCAGAATTAAAAGCACCTTGATGAGCATGGTAAAGATTACCTTATCAGGCGCACACTCAAAGCTATTAAATCCACATTCATGAGCATGGCCAAAGTTTCCTTATTGGGAGGACATGCTGATGACACAACTTAATGAGTCGTGTGATTCTTCTTTCCCCAAACAAATCCACATTTATAAGCACGACCAAAGTTACCATATTGGGACAGCACACTAATGATACAATTTAAATGAGTCGTATGGCAATTCAAATGATTTTTGTTTATTGTTAATAATGGCCATTAAAATTGAAGACAAATGATTCAATGCCTCATCAAGACTTACCAAACTCGGCCACCCAAAGGAGTTAAGGCATTTTCAAAGCAGCCCACATATGGAAAGGATCCAACAAATTATTAAAGACACATTGATGACTTATTCAATTCGGATCAGAATACACATGTGCTTCAAAGTCTCCATTAAAAGTTTCCAAATTCAGCCATTAAAGGAGTTAAGGCAATTTCAAATCAGCCCCACGTGTGCAAAGGCTTCAAGTGGCAAATCATTCACAAGTCATTGTTGCCTTTTTTAGAACAACACATTAAAGCTACAATTCATTGAGCCGTGTCATTTTCCCATAAAATTAGCTCTTTGTATTAGTAGTAATAGTGCAAATTCGAAATTGTAAGGCTGAATCAAAAACGGCCATCCATAACCTTAGCCTAAGCATTGAAGTATTGTTATTGTTTTAAAGGGAGCCTTAGGCAGCTCACGCTATATGTATTCCACGAATAAGCTTGAATAGGATACCTTGAATTTTATGCAAAAACATATTAGTGAGAATTCTCTCCTAAGTTTCTTGGTTGAACCAAGAGTATTGTTCTTATCAAACATCATTGTTTGTGGCGAGCTTCCTTTGTCTTATCAAACAACCTAGTTTGTGGCGCCCTTCCATTTCAATCTTCTTCACCATTTCTTTTATCCAACACCAAACCGAAACATTCCATACCAAACCATGACACACAACATCAGCCTATAACAAAGCCAAACCCCCACTGAGACAGCCTAGCCTAAACACTTATCACCTCTCGTCCAGAAAGCTACCCAGGACGATAAAGCCTCCGTCAGAATTTCCTAGCCAAACACCATTCTAAAACAACCACCCCCCGACCATAAACAAAGCCATACACAACCATAACCCAAGGCCAACCCGAAACACACAAAAATCACCCAAAAATACCAACAAAGAAAACCAAAAACATCCTAAGTCTCAACTTCAAACAAAACGGTCGAAACAAATACCAACCCCCACAAAGAGGTTGCTATCAGCAAGTTCTTTTATCAAATTGACATGGTCTCCCTAACAAGATATGGCTAGCATCCATTGGAGCCACATCACATAGGACCTTGTCCACATACCTCCCTATAGAGAAGGGAACCTCCACTTGCTGATCCACCACCATTTCTCCAAAATCACATAACCATTGTAGATGGTAAGGATTCAAAAGTGGCTTAGTCACAAGGTTAAGTTTCGACACTACCCTTGTACTAACCACATTTGTGCAGCTACCACCGTCAATGATCAATGAGCACACTTTACCTTCCACCAAACACCTTGAATGGAAAATGTTGGATCTTTGGCCATCTTCATGCCCCTTGATTTGACTCCCTAAGAGCCTTCTGATCATAAGCATATCACCATCTAGCATGAAAGCATCCTCATCACACTCCTCTTCATTTGAAGCCTCGGATTAAGACTCCACCTCTCCATTCATGATTACCATGGTCTTCTTTGTTGGACATTGTGAGGCAATGTGACCACGGCCTAAGCACTTCACATCACGTGTTTTGGTGTGTGTCTCCTTGGCTGGTTGGTTGTGAACCTTGGAAGTATCCACGACCTCCTTGGCTTGAGTACCCTCCTTCTTTTGATCATCCTTCCAAGATTGGAACTTTGGTTTACTTGAGGAATACTTAGACTTCTTCCTCTTAATTTGTTGTTCTACCTTCATTGCCTTTTGCACCAAGTCATCAAGTTCCACATATGGTTGCAACTCAACAACATCTTGGATTTCAGGGTTCAATTCATGAAGGAATTGAGCTATTGTTGCTTCTCGATCCTCATGATAATTTGGACCTCAATAAGGCCAACTCCATCGCCTTGAAATATTCATCCACGGTTTTGGAACCTTGTGTAAGCCTTTGCAATTTTTTATGCAAGTCCCTTTGATAAGAGCTAGGGACAAAACGTCTGCTTATCACTAACTTCATCTCCTCCCATGTATCAACCATGTGATCTCCTACTCTCCTCCTATCCTTTTGATATTGATCCCACCAAACCATGACATACTCTTTGAATTCAAGAGCAGCCACCTTGACCTTCTTGTCCTCATTGTAATGATGACAATCAAAGATCTGGTCCATGTTAAGATCCCACTCCAAATAAGCTTCGGGGTTGTTTAATCCCACAAATCATAACAACCTCCTTGTGGGGGTTGGTATTTTGTTGAGATCGTTTTGTTTGAAGTTTGATAGGGGAAACTTTAATTGGAACTTTGTTCGGGATTTTGGTGATTTTATATGGGGTCACGGCTGGCTTTTGTTTAGGTGTGGTTTGGGTTGTGTTTGGGAATGATTCTGGCCGAGAGTAGGTGTTTTAGGATGGGAGAATGTTAGGCTTTGTGTGTAGGTCGAGGGTAAAGGTTTGGGTTGAGGTGTGTTTGTGTTTGGCCGAGGCCTGGAGTTTGTTGGTAAATGGAGGTTTTTGGTTTAGATAAAAGAAGATGAAGAAGATAGAAAGATGATGGCGCCACAAACAATGGTTTGTTTGATAAGCCTAGGAAGTTCACCACAAACAAGGATGTTTGATAAGAACATAAACTCTTAGTTCAACCAAGAAATTTAGGAGAGAAATCTCACCAATGTATTTGTGCATAAAATTCAAGCAGTTTCATTTCAATGACAATTCTTACATATATAGGCTAGCCGCACACGGCTCCCTCAAGGCAAGAAGAAATAAAGGAGATAAACATTTGAATTTGAAAAGGTAATTACATGGCTTAATGTAATTTAAGTACCATATTTGCTAATTCAAAACCCATATTCGACCGTAATACCTTGTGGTTAAGCTGAGCTGAAAATATGGGATGCTTGTCCCATTTAATAATGCATTTAGGCTGAGGAGGAGAAAAAGGTGGGCGACTTAATGATTCTTATGAATTTGAATTCTTCCATGTGCATTTTGTCTTTAAAAGCTAAGCTGAGTTGATGGTTGATTCTTTATGGCTTCATTGAACTCTTGGCAGATAGCTTGGGGTACTTCAAGTCCCAATTCGTATTTGCAAATGTGAAATTATTAAAGCCATTTATTGAAAATATCGGCTGGCTTGATCCTTTAATGGATTGGGCGGACAATATGGGATGTGTGTCCCATGCATTTGAAATCTTCATTAAATTAGCCCCTTTATGTCTTCAGCCATATCCTTTCTTTTTGCACTTCCCAAATCCAACCATTTATAAAATATGAGCAGAATCAGCTTGATGTATACTTGTCAGGCCGTGTTTGAATTGATCTTTAAATGTGGGCGGAAGATGGGGGATGCTGCTTGGCTTTGAAGGCAGGCGGAAAAACAGGCGCCTATGCCTAGTCAGCATGCTCGGTCAACTTGGCCGTGGCTTTTAGTTTGCTTTGGCTGAACATGTGGGATACTTGGCAACCTACATAAAAGTCATAATTATTAGATGATAAAAAGCAAAATAACAAAATAATCAAAACGTGGTTGGTCCACTTATTAATAACTTGCAAAAGTAAGGGAAAACATTATTTATTCCCAACTTGGCTGTGGCCTTTGATAGCAACCTCCTTGTGGGGGTTGGTATTTTTGTAAGATCGTTTTGTTTGAAGTTGGCCTTCGGATTAGAAGAAGACTTTTTGTTGGCTATTTTGGTTGTTTTATGTGAAGTGGGGTTGGCTTTTGGCTTTAGGTAGGTTAGGGTTGTGTATGGTTTGTGTTTGGCCGAGATGGGTCAAGTATATTGGTTATGGTGTGGGATTAGTGTTTGGCCAAGAATAGGAAATGCTTTGACTTAAGTGTCTTAGGTAGGAACGGTGTTGTGTTTAGGCCATGGCTTTGTGTTTGGCTCGGTTAGTTTGAGTGTGGGCTGTTTAGGTCGAGACTTGGTAGTTGTGTGGAATAGTGTTGGATAAAAGAAGATGAAGAAGATTGAAGGTGATTGGTGCCACAAACAATGGTTTGTTTGATAAGCGTAGGAAGTTCGCCACAAACAAGGATGTTTGATAAGAACATAAACTCTTGGTTCAACCAAGAAACTTAGGAGAGAAATCTAACTAATGTCTTTTTGCATAAAATTCAAGCTACTTCATTCCATGTGTATGATTCTTACATATAGCATGTTGACAGCAACGTCCTTGTGGGGGACTATGGTGTTCCGGAATGGAGCAGTGGAATCTGAGTCTGAAGCCTCAAGCATAGAAGAGGAAAGTGATGAGGAGGCAAGGATGCCAGATGGAGACTTACTCATGGTGCGAAGGCTTTTGGGAAGCCAAGTCAAGGAAGATGAGGAAAGTCAACGAGAAAACATCTTCCACTCAAGATGTTTGGTATTGGGCAATGTATGCTCATTGATTATTGATGGAGGCAGTTGTGCCAATGTGGTGAGCACTAGGATGGTTAACAAACTAAACCTAGTGACTAGGACCCACCCATCACCTTACCGGCAACAATGGTTAAGTGAGGTCGGAGAAATGACCGTTAACCTGCAAGCCGAGGTCCCATTTTCCATTGGGAAATATGTGGACACCGTACTGTGTGACGTAGTCACAATGGAGGCCAGCCATATGCTATTAGGCAGGCCGTGGCAGTATGATAGGAAAGCCATACATGATGGGTTTTCCAATAAGTACACCTTTGTATTTCATGATAAAAAGATTGTACTCTCACCCTTGTCTGCAAAACAAGTGAGTGAGGACCAAAAAAAGTTAAAGGAAAAAATGGATCAAGAAAAAAAGAGTGATCCACCAAGAAAAGTAGAAAATAAAAAGATGAAAAAAAAGAAGAAAAGAAAAAAAGAGAAAAAAAAGAAGAAAAAAAAGAAAGGAAAAACAGTTTGTTAGCCTCTCGAGGCAAAGTTAAGGGTGCTTTAATCTCAAAGCAGCCCTTATATTAATTATACTGTCATGATGTTATTCTAACCTCTGTTTCTGTGCCTGATGATTTGCCACCCTTTGTTAAAGGGTTTCCGCAAGAGTTCGTGGATGTGTTCCCTAAGGAAGTCCCACGCGGATTACCACCTTTGATGGGAATTGAGCATCATATCGATCTCATTTCGGGGGCTTCTTTGCCCAATAGGCCTGCCTATAGGAGCAACACCCATGATACACAGGAAATACAAAAACAGATTGATGAGCTAATGGAAATGGGTTGGGTCCAACAAAGCATGAGCCCCTGTGCTGTGCCTATAATTTTGGTACCCAAAAAGAATGGAAGCTGGAGGATGTGCACGGACTGCCGGGCCATCAATAACATCACTGTAAAGTATCGCCATCCTATCCCTAGACTTGATGATTTATTAGATGACTTATATGGTGCATGCATATTTAGTAAAATTGATTTAAAAAGTGGGTATCACCAGATAAGGATAAGGGAGGGGGATGAATGGAAGACCGCTTTTAAGACAAAGTCGGATCTTTATGAGTGGCTAGTTATGACCTTCAGGCTAACTAATGCTTCGAGCACATTTATGAGGTTAATGAACACAGTGCTCAAAGATTTTCTAGGAAAATTTGTGGTAGTCTACTTTGACGACATCTTAATTTATAGTAAAACTGAGAGCGAGCATCATGAACACCTCAAGAGTGTTTTGCTCGTATTAAGAGCTAAAAAGCTCTATGCTAATTAGGAAAAATGTTCTTTTTATGTCGATCATGTGATTTTTTTGGAATTTTTAATAAATGAGAAAGGGGTCCATGTGGACAAAGAAAAGATGGCCAAATAGGAACTAAACTCCTATTCTCCACAACTTGCCATCCCCAAACAGATTGCCAAACTGAGGTTGTGAACCGAGTACTGTCCACACTCCTAAGGGCAGTTTTAAAGAAAAATCTCAAGGCTTGGGAAGAAAGCCTGCCCCATGTGGAATTTGCGTATTATAGGACAGTACATAGCACCACGGGATGCTCACCTTTTGAGGTAGTTTATGGGTTCAACCCTTTGACCGCACTGGGTTTACTACCTCTAGTTGACTCTAAAACCCTTAAGCATAAAGATGGTAAGGCCAAAGCCGAGAATGTTAAAAGGCTTCATGAAGAGATAAAGGCCAAAATTGAGAAAAAGAATGAGGGCTATGCTAAGCAAGCCAATAAGGGTAGGAAAGAGGTTATCTTCGAACCTGGAGACCTAGTCTGGGTTCATATGTGAAAAGAAAGGTTCCCCTCACAAAGGAAGTCTAAGCTTCAACCTAGAGGGGATGGACCCTTCAAGGTCCTTGAGAGAATCAATAATAATGCCTACAAAATTGATATCCCGAGTGATTATGGTAATGTTAGTGCCAGTTTTAATGTCGCTGATCTTTCCCATTTTGAAACAGGTAATGAAGTCCTTGATTCGACTAACTGGTAAATAGCGCAATACTTCTTCGTGAATCACCGCTATTTGAATATGGAACATCATAACAACGAATAGGAATGAAACGGCTATAGCTCCTATATGAACTACTGGGAAAATCATAGCGGAGAAGTCGAGACCTAACAAAAGAAGTAAACCTGAAGTGTCGCGAAAGACTGGGATGGGAAACAAAACGGAATGTACCGGATTTTTTGCACGTGCAACCATCAACCTAGATGGTCGAATTCAGTCCACGAAGGAGGGGATGATAGCAATCCACCAAGGCCCATCAACCTAGATGACCTAATGGGCTTAGGGGGAGCCATAACTCGGGTCAGGGCCAAGAAAGCCCAAGGCACACTAGACCAATTAATATTAAACATTCAAGCATCAACTGGGCCAAGTGACACCACAAGGCCCATAACGTGCCTCACCTTAGAGGACACTCCCCTTGAAGGCCACGACCAAGCAAGGGAAGACTAAGGGCTTGTTTGTTATCTTCTTTCAAATAAGTGGTTTTAAACCACAAGTTTTATTTAATATTTTGCTTTAAATTATTTGCATATATTAACTATGACTTTTTGTGTGTAGGAGTAGCATGGCTAGCCTTGTTTCAAGCCCAGGCCACGCTGGAGTCTAAAGGTGGAGCTGACCTGGCCTTAGGCGCCGCATTGTCCGCACCAGGATGGAAGCCATGGCCATGACTGACTAGGCAGCTGACCTGGAACAGGTGCCGGATTCTCAGCCATCTGACCTGGACAAGACACATCACTTGGCGCATCAATTGGAAAGGCCAGCCACAAGCTGACTCAGCAAGAGGCGCCTGATTCTCCGCCCAGGCCATCAAGGCCAACACTAGTAATGGCGCCTACCATTATATCCGCCCATGCCTTCAATATGTCTTTGAATTTGATTTGCCTACATTAAAAGCTCAGCCAAGGCACATAATTCACACATGGCTCAATTCAAACAAGGGAGTAAAGGCACCCACCAAATCAGCCACAGTTTTAAGAGGATTAACCAAGGAGGCAACCCTTCCATATTTTCCTCCTATGCTTTTAAGAAGCTACAACACGGACAAGTGTTATCAAGCACATGCTCAAGAATTGAAATTTAAACAAGCACCAAATCAGCCATGGCTTTATGGAATTAATAAGGAGAGACAACAATCCCACATTTTCAGCCCAAGGCATTGAAGGCATAAATCAAACACGGCCAGCAACAAGAGGAAATGAGCACATGTTCAAAACATTCAAATTTGAATGGGAATTCAATAGCCATCCTAGAATTCTGCCTCGGCTTAAATAAGGAAGCAAAGGACAAGGCCCTTGAGTTTGGCTAGGCTTAAAGCCAACATCTATGGCCGAATAAAACATTAAGGCAAGGCCGTATGACTTGGCCATTCACAAGCCAATGGCCACATACATTAGGCATGTGCTAAGAGGCACATTCAAGATAGTTTTAAAGTCTTCCTTAAGCTTAGCTCATGTTTAAAGAACGTAATCAATGTAATAATGTAGCTTGCCATTTCAAATTCAAACTTCAAAGCGGGAGCCTCACGGCCAGCCCACATACTATATCTAAGAATGAAACTCATGGAATGAATCAACTTGAATTTTATGCAAAAACACATTAGTGATATTTCTCTCCTAAGTTTCTTGGTTAACCAAGAGTATAGTTCTTATCAAACATCCTTGTTTGTGGCGAACCTCATTTGGCTTATCAAACACATCAGTTTGTGGCGCTATTCACCTTCAATCTTCTTCATCTTCATTTATCCAACCTCACCTCATACAATCCCAAGCCTCGGCCTAAACAACCTAAACACATTCCCACCGAGACCAACATAATTCCATGGCCTAAACACAAGCCTAATTCTATCCAAAACACTTAAGCCAACATACTTTCCACTCTCGGCCAAATACTGAAAGTGTGCATGTCAAGAGGAACACTTTGGAAAACTCTTCTTATATGTCATGGTTTTGATGAGGACAACTTGTGCTAACATGAGCTTGAAGATCATCAACAAATCAACATGCTTAAGTCTTCCGATTGGTACCTTGCTTAGACTAGACTAGTTTAGGTTGAGTCCAAGGCTTAAGTCACCTAATACATATCTCAATTGCATAAATCTTTTAAATCTTCTTCATCTTGAGATATGTCATTCATAATATGTTCATGCATCATATAAATATTAACTATGACTTTTTATCTTGTATATATTAACTATGACTTTTTGTGCATTCTAGGCATAATCTAAGTATTAAACATGTATGAATTTTAGTGCATAACATATTTGAAGTTTTTACACATGAAAGAATGCTGTTAATCGATTACCACTTGGTTTAATCGATTAATCTAACTGTTTGCACAGTGTAATCGATTACCACAAAGGTTAATCGATTAATCTAACCTTTTTGTGAAGCTTAATCGATTAAAGCTGTCGTTAATCGATTAACTGGGCATTAAAATCAATTTTTTATAAACTGCATTTTCAGAATTGATCTCATAAGTTGCATGTTAAAATTTTAGAGAGTTAGAGCATTTTTTTCGCGTTAATTGTTGCATCTAGTTGTAAATGCATTTGTGAGCTTAGAAAAGAGAGAATTCTATGCTTTAGGATTGAGTGCTTTTCATGATACATTTCTCATCTTTTCTTGTCACATGTTCTTGCATTTTCACATGATTCTTGATTAGATGTTTACATATTACGCATTCTGTTTTTCACTAATACATTTTTCATACTGCATGAGCTTGTATTAGGTGATTAGAGTAAAGCCTTATCTTGTTAGATATAAGTCTTGTTATAGCTTAAGTTTACTCTGTATTGCTTTGTTTGAAAAAGTGTTGTAATTGTGGGAATCTCAAGGTGTCATATCACCAAGAGATTGAGTGTGTCTTCACTGAGTGTTAGACTTAGGGATAAGTAAAGAACAAGGTTCTTGGCTGGGGCTACGCCGAAAGAAAGGTTTTCTTTGTCGGTAGGAAGGGAGTCAAACCATAGAATAGGTTTCTTTTTATCTTGTAAGTGTCTAATTGTTGTAATTGGATAGTGTGTATGTAATTAACATTCATTCAATTATAGTGAAGAAAAATCTCCCAAATCAGCCGGGAGGCCTGGATGTAGTTTGCGGTGGACAAGCAAACGAACCAGGATAAAATTCTTGTTGCAAGACTTTTTCTATCCCTCTCTCTTTATTGCATTTGATCGATTAATTTGTTTAGTAGATTTAATTGATAATCTCTTTCTGTAATGTATTGCTTGTACTCTGATAAAATTCTGTAAGCTTGGTATAATCGTTTCATTATCAATTAACTGTCGCGCAAGAAACTGTACTTGCATCTGCTTACTGTCACGGTTTAATCGATTAAGTGTGGTGTGTTAATCGATTACTTCAGTCTGTTAATCGATTAAGTGGACTGTGTTGAAAGTGTTAATCGATTACCCTGTTTCGTTAATCGATTAATCAGGGTGTTTTTCAGCATTAAGTGTTGTTTTCGAAAAGCGGACATTCTAACCGCTACACCTATTCAACCCCCCCCCCCCTTCTAGGTGTATTGTAACCACTGATACCTAACAAGTGGTATCAGAGCTAGTGCGAAGTGCTTGCTCAACCGCGTATTCGTGATCCTTAGGGAAAAAGGAATGGGTTCGTCAAACCCATTTGGTGGTGATGGTTCATCCATTAATCGACCACCTATATTCAGTGGTGAAGAGTATGCCTACTGGAAAGTCCGCATGCAAATTTTTATTGAAGCCATAGACTCGGATATTTGGGAATCCGTAGTCAACGGCCCTTTCGTTCCACAGCATCTTGTGGACAATGAACCTAAAGACAAGCCTAAAAGTCTATGGACCGATGATGAGCGCAAAAAGGTGCAGCATAATCTACGCGCCAAAAATATCATCACATCGGCCCTATCCTATGATGAGTTCTTTAGAGTATCGCAGTGCCAAAATGCAAAAGAAATGTGGGACACTTTACAAGTGACTCATGAAGGCACTAGCGATGTCAAGCGCGCTAGATTAAATGCGCTTACCCATGAGTATGAGTTATTTCGCATGTTACCTAGTGAATCAATCTGTGATATGCAAAAGCGATTTACTCATATTGTTAATCATTTAGTTGCTCTAGATAAATCTTTTGCCAGAGGTGAACTAACTAATAAAGTTTTGCGTTGTCTTGACAGGAAATGGCAACCAAAAGTAACTGCAATTGTTGAATCCAAAGATTTGGATTCTATGCCTCTAGCTACTTTATTTGGAAAACTTCAAGAGCACGAAATGGAATTGGGGCGCTTGACTATGCACGAAGATTCAGATCGGAAAAAGAAAAACATCACATTGAAGGCCACGACCTCCAAATCAAAAGAAGATAAAGATGATGATGAATCTGACTCCGATCTAGATGATGAAACTATGAATCTCCTTGTTTGTAAATTTAGCAAATTCATCAAAAGAAAAGGAGGATTCAAGAAGTTTCAGAAGAAAGAAGCGAAAGAGTCAACCAACAAAGGCAAGAACAACAAAGATCGCTTCACTTGCCATGAGTGTGGAAAAGCCGGACATATGAGATTTCAATGTCCTACCTATCTGAAAAAGGTTGATTCAGAGAAGAGCACTCCCAGGGAATTCAAATCCAAGAAAGCTTACATTGTATGGGATGTACCTGAGGAGGAAACAACATCAAGCACTTCTAGTGAGGAGGAGTCAGCGAAGCTGTGTCTGATGGTCAGATCTGATAACAATGGCAACTCAGACTCACACGAGGATAATGATGAGGTATGTTCTGACACCTCATCCACGTCGGATGACTTACCCTCTTATGAAGTTTTGTATAATGCTTATGTTGAGTTACATGAGGAACTAAAGAAATTGGCTAGAATAAATGTTGATAAGAAAAGGGAAATCCTTAGAAATGAAAAGAAACTAAGCCAATTACAAAAAGAGTTAGATGAATTAAAATTAGAAAATGAAACTTTAGATCTCATCTATTCTTGTAACACATGTGACTGCTCTGCTGATAATTTATGTCAAAAGCCTGTATGTGAGACTTGCGAGGTTTTGCAAGAAGACAATCTTAAACTAAAAGAAAAACTCGAACGTCTCACAAACAGTAAACATCAATTAGACACTCTACTCAGTCAAACAAGAAACGTTGGTGATCGTACTGGTCTAGGTTATACTCGCTCTGCTAAGAACAAGAGACCATATAGAAAACCTGTAGTTAATACTAAGGATAAAAATCGTAGGCACTCTCCTACATGTTTTTATTGTAATACGTATGGTCATACTTCTTACTCTTGTTACATTAGAAAATATGGTATACCTAGCGGGGCTTATGTATGGATAAAGAAGGGAGATAATTCCCTAATCACTAACAGAAAAGGACCCAACATAATTTGGGTACCTGAGAAAAGCAGGTGATCTATTTTGCAGGTATGTCTTCGAACACAAGGACAAAAATGGTATTTAGACAGTGGATGTTCGAGACATATGACAGGTGACAGATCAAATTTCCTGGATCTATCACTTAAAGGAAAAGGATACGTCACGTACGGAGACAACAACAAGGGAAAGATACTTGGTACCGGAACAGTTGGTAACTCATCTCATACTCAAATTGAAAATGTTCTGTATGTTGAAGGACTAGAACATAATCTTCTGAGTATAAGTCAACTCTGTGACAAAGGTAATCGAGTATCTTTTGATTCTAACTGTTGCATCATTCGTGACATTTTATCTAATAATGTTAAATTTGTTGGTCATCGTATAAATAATATTTACATGGTTAACTTGGATGATGTCACCACATTATTTTCAAAATGTTTCATTTCTAAAGAAGATGACATCTGGCTCTGGCACAGACGCGTTGCACACATCCATATAAAACATCTAGATAAATTATCATCAAACCAACTAGTTGAGGGGCTACCAAAACTAAATTTTAAAACTAAAGAGATTTGTGACACTTGTCAAAAGTGTAAACAAACCAAAAACTCTTTTAAAAACAAAAATGTGATATCCACTTCAAGACCTTTGGAGTTACTCCATATGGACTTGTTTGGACCATCACAAATCATGAGTTTTGGTGGTAGCTACTATGCTCTAGTTATTGTTGATGATTTCTCTCGTTTTACATGGACATTATTTTTATCTGCTAAAAGCGACGCTTTCAACTCTTTTAAAAATCTTGCCAAGCAAATCCAAAATCAACTTAACCTGAAAATAGTATATATACGAAGTGATCACGGGGGAGAATTTGAGAACTTTCAGTTCGACAAATTCTGTGATAAGCATGGCATTATGCATCAGTTCTCTGCTCCTCGCACTCCACAACAAAATGGAGTTGTTGAAAGGAAAAATCGTGTGCTAGAAGAATTAGCGAGAACCATGCTCAATGAAAGTAATACCCCCAAATATTTCTGGGCAGATGCAGTTCATACTGCATGTTATGTTATAAATCGAGTATTGTTAAGGCCTAATTTGAATAAAACTTCTTATGAACTATTAAAAGGCCGTAAACCAAACATATCCCATCTTCACGCTTTCGGTTGCAAATGTTTTATATTAAATAATGGAAAGCGGGCTTTAGGAAAATTTGATTCAAAAGCCGATGAGGGAATATTTTTGGGATACTCGATTCATAGCAAAGCGTTCAGAATTTTTAATAAGTATTCTATGCAAGTTGAAGAGTCTATCCATGTACAGTTTGATGAATCTTCTCCAAAAGAGAAGAGAAAGGTTGTATCTGATGATGTTGCAGGTGCTTTGGAAGAAGCATACTCAAAGAACATGGATAATGTAGAAGCAACCGATGAAGAATGTCAAAAAAAATCTAAGGAGCATTCAGATATGCCAGTTGTGTGGAAAACCAAGAAAGCTCACCCGATCGACAAAGTAATAGGTGACATATCTACGGGAGTGGTAACCCGTAGTTCCTTACGAAACTTCTGTAACTTTGTAGCTTTTGTATCTCAAATTGAGCCTAAGACCATTGATGAGGCCGTTGAGGATGTGCACTGGGGTATAGCTATGCAAGAAGAGCTAAACCAGTTCGAACGTAATAATGTTTGGGACTTGGTCCCTAAACCTAAAGATCATCCTGTGATTGGTACTCGATGGGTCTTCAGAAACAAGCTTGATGAATCAGGCTTGATCATTCGAAATAAAGCACGCTTGGTGGCCAAAGGCTACAACCAGGAGGAAGGTATCGATTATGACGAAACCTATGCCCCTGTAGCCAGATTAGAGGCCATCAGGATGCTACTTTCCTTTGCATCGATTATGAACTTCAAATTATTTCAGATGGACGTAAAAAGCGCCTTCTTGAATGGCTATATTCAAGAAGAAGTTTATGTTAACCAACCTCCTGGTTTTGAAAATTTTAAATATCCGAACCATGTTTATAAACTTAAAAAGGCACTCTATGGTCTCAAACAAGCTCCTAGAGCTTGGTATGATAGACTTAGTACCTTTCTTTTAGAAAAAGGGTTCGAAAGAGGCTTGGTTGACACAACGCTTTTTATTCGTAAATCAGAAAACTCTGTATTACTTGTGCAAATCTATGTAGATGACATAATTTTTGGATCTACTAATGATATTTTGTGTAAGGATTTTTCTGAGATGATGCAGGGGGAGTTCGAAATGTCTATGATGGGAGAACTTACGTTCTTTCTAGGACTTCAGATAAAGCAACTAGAAAGTGGGATTTTCATCCATCAGACAAAATATTGCAAAGAGCTGCTCAAGAAATTTGAGATGAACAATTGTAAGGAAGCCTCCACCCCGATGGGATCTGCTTGCTACCTAGATAAGGACGAAAAAGGAAAAACTATAGAGGTAACAAAGTATCGAGGAATTATTGGGTCTTTACTTTACTTAACTGCAAGTCGTCCTGATATCATGTTTAGCGTATGCATGTGTGCGAGATTTCAATCATCTCCTAAAGAATCACATCTTACAACCGTTAAAAGAATCATGAGATACTTAAAAGGAACAACTAACATGGGATTATGGTATCCTCGGGATGCCTCATTATCCTTGGTAGGTTATTCCGATTCCGATTTCGCCGGATGTAAATTGGATCGGAAAAGCACTAGTGGTACTTGTCACTTGTTGGGGAGTTCATTAGTAGCATGGCACAGCAAAAAGCAAGCTTGTGTTGCTTTGTCCACCGCCGAAGCGGAATACATTGCCGCTGGTGTGTGTTGCGCTCAAATCCTCTGGATGAAGCAGCAACTCAAGGACTATGGTCTTAATATTGAAAAGATCCCTATTAAATGCGATAACACAAGTGCCATAAACCTTTCCAAGAATCCCGTCTTGCATTCTAGAACTAAGCATATAGAAATTAGACATCATTTTCTGCGTGATCATGTACAAAAAGGTGACTGCGTTCTTGAATTTGTTGAAACTTCTAAACAATTAGCCGATATTTTCACCAAGCCCCTTCCCAGGGATACTTTATTTGTTCTAAGGAGAGAACTTGGAATTCTTGATGAACAATATCTTGATTAAAATTGTTTAGGTGTTTACATCATCGTCCAGTTTCTCTATGTCTTTGTTTCTTTAGCTTTTCGATATTTGTTTTATTGCAAAAGTATATCTCTTGATTATTATTTTTTTTGTGATTCTGAATGTTTCAATAAATTTGTCACATTGCATGCCAAAGCCTTAAGAAGTTGAAACCATTTTACTGCCTGAAAAATTTTTTTTTACTATGCGTAATCGATTACATATTCAATTAATCGATTACCTGGGCATCAGCTGCTTGAAAATTCGAAATACTACTATGAGTAATCGATTACATCTTCACTTAATCGATTACCTGGGCATCAGTTCTTTCAAAAAAATTCGAAATTTTACACTGGTTAATCGATTAACCCTGCCCGTTAATCGATTAAAACCAGTTTTATAAAGACAAACAGTAGCTCGGTTTCACACTTTTTCTGGCTTTCTCACTTTCTCTTTTCTGCTTTGAGTTTCTAAATCTATAACACAACTAATCCAAAGTGCATCAAAAGTAGAAACACCTATTCCTAACCCTCTTAAAACCATCCAGGAATCATATCTCTTCATCCTCTTTTTATCCCATCTCCAAGGTTCCACCAAACATAACCTAGGTTAGGTTTGCCTGTACCCATATTTGACCATTCACTGCTATTTCGGTTTCTGCCACATTATGGAGCAAAGTCGTCCTAAAAGGGTCAAAACATCAGCCACTCGTGTACAAAGACGAGAGGTCGGTTCGCCTTCCGCTCGGGACCGTGGTGACCCCTACTATTCACTCATTCTGCAAGAAACCCGTATGGCGAAATTTCAAGGTCGGAAACCTACATATATACGGTATGTTGACTTAACTTGGTTAGCGGAACAAAACTTTAGCTTCCCGCATGATATGGAAGCTCAGGGAACTATTCAGTTCATGGAATTAAAGGGACAAGTCTACCCTGCTCTTGTTAGGGAATTCTATGCTAATTTTAGATATAAGGATGGAAAATATTGGTCAATGATTTCTGGAAATTTGTTTGAGCTCAACGATGAAATTTTCATGAATGTCGGTGGTTTATCTTCTTCTGGATATAGTATAGCAGATTGTTCCTGGGTGAAGGAAAATTTTGATCCTACTGAAGTCTATAAGTCTTTTCTAAGAGGCCCTCATTTATACATTCAGGGTCAACTGACCAAAGCTGAGTCACTATCTGTTGAGAACAGGCTGCTACACTACATTATTGCTTACATCTTAGTACAGAGGAACACAAATCACGCACAGCCTACTGTGAATGATTTACGTTTCATGTATGCAGTAAAGAATAATGTGATGATTAATTGGCCTGAGGAGATCTTGAAAATTATGAACAGTGTATCTTTATCTCAGTCGAAGCTGCTTCCCTACAGTATCTTCATCTCACCGATACTATCATTGTTGAATATACTGACAAGGATCATCTGGTTGGTGAAATCCTCATACATAAGATGGGTATATACAAGTATGGTAGTACTTGGCAATACCAAGAGGACTACACCACTATTGGTCTGGATTTATCTGATGATGATAATCAGGATGGCACAGATAATCAGCATGCTACAACTCAGGGGGAGCCTTCTGGATCAGCACCTCAGAACTCTGCTTTTGGCTTCGATCAGTTGGAAGCTATGGAGCAACGGCTTAACAACCGTATGGATCTTCACTTCCAAGGACTAAAAGACTCATACTTTGCTGGTATGGAACAGTATGAGGAGCGACAAACTGCGTATTCGGACAACCAATTTCGGGAGTTGAGGAATCTGATTCAATCTACTGCTGAAGCTCAGAATGCCTTGTTTTGTTCAGAATTTCAGAAGCTATCTGTGCTTATCAGGGGAGATCAGAACATTGTCATTTCTGCTGATCACACTGACGATCCTCATCCTCCACCTCAACCTTAGTTTAGATGACTTTAGACCTAGGTTATCTTACCTTAGGTTTATTTCTTCTTTTTGGCACTCTTTGGATTTAGATATTGTTATGGATTCTAGTATCTCTGTTGCGTGCCTCTTTTATGTTTTTAATTGCCGTTTTCTGGTTTATCTGGCTGCTAAACATTGTTACTCTTTATGCTATTTTCTATTATTATGTCGAATAGCCTACTCTGTTTATGTGTATGGTTCTTGATCGTATGAGATTTTCTGCCTTGATATGGTTCATCTCGTATGCCGTTCACTTTACTTGTTTGGCTATCTCTGTTGTATAAACTTGCGCACTTGTTTAATCCTCTTTAACGTAAAACAGGTTAATTGTTAAATCCCAAAATTAACTCATTAACTGTGTTTTATGCATTACTCATATCTCTGCCTCTTCTTTGACCTGAGTTATCTTTTTGATAATGTCAAAAGGGGGAGAAAGGTTGTTTTGTTGTTTTCTGATTGTGCAGGTTGATCGTAATAACAGCTTCCGATATTTGCGCATCATATCAACCTTGCCAACACAATCTTCAAGCTATTCCATCACAGCTGTTACATTTGATGTGGAGTTTGTCATCATCAAAAAGGGGGAGATTGAAAGTGTGCATGTCAAGAGGAACACTTTGGAAAGCTCTTCTTATATGTCATGGTTTTGATGAGGACAACTTGTGCTAACATGAGCTTGAAGATCATCAACAAATCAACATGCTTAAGTCTTCCGATTGGTACCTTGCTTAGACTAGACTAGTTTAGGTTGAGTCCAAGGCTTAAGTCACCTAATACATATCTCAATTGCATAAATCTTTTAAATCTTCTTCATCTTGAGATATGTCATTCATAATATGTTCATGCATCATATAAATACATGTACATGTGCATTCTAGGCATAATCTAAGTATTAAACATGTATGAATTTTAGTGCATAACATATTTGAAGTTTTTACACATGAAAAAATGCTGTTAATCGATTACCACTTGGTTTAATCGATTAATCTAACTGTTTGCACAGTGTAATCGATTACAACAAAGGTTAATCGATTAATCTAACCTTTTTGTGAAGCTTAATCGATTAAAGCTGTCGTTAATCGATTAACTGGGCATTAAAATCAATTCTTGATAAACTGCATTTTCAGAATTGATCTCATAAGTTGCATGTTAAAATTTTAGAGAGTTAGAGCATTTTTTTCGTGTTAATTGTTGCATCTAGTTGTAATGCATTTGTGAGCTTAGAAAAGAGAGAATTCTATGCTTTAGGATTGAGTGCTTTTCATGATACATTTCTCATCTTTTCTTGTCACATGTTCTTGCATTTTCACATGATTCTTGATTAGATGTTTACATATTACGCATTCTGTTTTTCACTAATACATTTTTCATACTGCATGAGCTTGTATTAGGTGATTAGAGTAAAGCCTTATCTTGTTAGATATAAGTCTTGTTATAGCTTAAGTTTACTCTGTATTGCTTTGTTTGAAAAAGTGTTGTAATTGTGGGAATCTCAAGGTGTCATATCACCAAGAGATTGAGTGTGTCTTCACTGAGTGTTAGACTTAGGGATAAGTAAAGAACAAGGTTCTTGGCTGGGGCTACGCCGAAAGAAAGGTTTTCTTTGTCGGTAGGAAGGGAGTCAAACCATAGAATAGGTTTCTTTTTATCTTGTAAGTGTCTAATTGTTGTAATTGGATAGTGTGTATGTAATTAACATTCATTCAATTATAGTGCAGAAAAATCTCCCAAATCAGCCGGGAGGCCTGGATGTAGTTTGCGGTGGACAAGCAAACGAACTAGGATAAAATTCTTGTTGCAGGACTTTTTCTATCCCTCTCTCTTTATTGCATTTAATCGATTAATTTGTTTAGTAGATTTAATTGATAATCTCTTTCTGTACTGTATTGCTTGTACTCTGATAAAATTCTGTAAGCTTGGTATAATCGTTTCATTATCAATTAACTGTCGCGCAAGAAACTGTACTTGCATCTGCTTACTGTCACGGTTTAATCGATTAAGTGTGGTGTGTTAATCGATTACTTCAGTCTGTTAATCGATTAAGTGGACTGTGTTGAAAGTGTTAATCGATTACCCTGTTTCGTTAATCGATTAATCAGGGTGTTTTTCAGCATTAAGTGTTGTTTTCGAAAAGCGGACATTCTAACCGCTACACCTATTCAACCCCCCCCCCCCCCCTTCTAGGTGTATTGTAACCATTGATACCTAACAAATACTAAACCCACACATTCACCATCATACTTGACCCCTCTCGGCCAAACATACCCATACAAAGTCTTAGCCTATCAAGATCCAAAAGCCAACCCCAATTCACATAAACACCCAAAATACTCAACAAAAAGTCATCTTCTAATCCGAGACCCAACTTCAAACAAAACGATCATACAAAAATACCAACCCCCACAAGGAGGTTGCTATCACGAACCAATTAATACTTGGGAAGAAATGAAGCTTACCATGCGGAGAAGGTTTGTGCCAAGTTCCTATCAAAGGGACATAAACAATAAGCTCCAAAGGATAACCCAAGGAAAGAAATCCGTGGATGAATACCACAAGGAAATGGAGTTGGCCTTGCTAAGGTCAAACCTCAACGAGGAACGTGAAGCTACTATGGCACGTTACCTTCATGGCCTAAACCAGGACATCCAGGATGTGGTGGAGCTAAAATCCTATGTGGAACTAGAGGATTTGGTGCAAAGGGCCATTAAGGTCGAGCATCAACTCAAGAGGAAAAATAACAAGTATTCCTCTAAGTTCTCAAGTTGGAAGGATGAACCAAAGAAAGAGGGTGCATCTAGCACTATGGAAGTTGAGGGTTCATCTAAGAACCATGGAAAATAGCCCATGGAAGTGAAAAGAAAAGTCATAATGTAAAGTGTTTCAAGTGACTAGGCCATGGACACATTGCATTACACTTCCCTACTAAGAGGACCATAGTGTTGACTAATGGTGTAGTGGAGTCTCAATCCGAGACTTCAAGTAAAGAAGAGAATGAAACTAAAGGTATCATACCAGAAGGTGACCTACTCATGGTAAAAAGGCTCTTGGGAAGCCAAGTTAAGGACAATGAGGAGGGTCAAAGGGAAAATTTGTTTGGTTGGAGGACATGTTTGTTCTGAGATCATAGATGGTGGAAGTTGTGCCAATGTGTTGAGCACAAGGGTAGTCTCAAAGCTAAACCTTGTGACTAGGACCCACCCAGCCCCATACAAGCTACAATGTCTAAGTGAGGTTGGAGAAATGGTGGTAAATCAGCAAGCTGAAGTTCCCTTCTCCATTGGGAAATATGAAGATGTCGTGCTATGTGATGTGGCAACAATGGAAGCCGGTCACCTATTATTAGGCAGGCCATGGCAATTTGATAAGAGGACTCTCCATGATGGGTTCTCTAACAAGATCACATTTGAGCACAAGGGCAAAAAAGTGGTCTTAGCTCCCTTGTCTCGAAAACAAGTGGGTGAAGATCAAAGAGAATTGAAAAATAAAATTGAGAAAAAGGTAAAAAAAAAATAATGAAAAAAAAGATGAAAAGGAAAAAAAGATTTGTGTGGCAATGAAGCATGGGCCTGCAAAGCCCACGATTTCTAACAAATTTTTTTTTCCCACTACATTATATTTGTCCTTACAGGAAGCTGGAGAGTATGTGGAGCCAAATTCGAGGTCGAATTCTCTCCAAGAAGGAGGGGATGATAGCAACCCACATAGGCCCAAGCCTAAGAAGGCCAACAAATCCATCGATAATGGCATACAACTAGATGAACCACCCGATGGAGGCCACATTTCCTTAAGGGATTAGTGCTTTTTACTCTATTTTGCATTAATAAGTGGGGGTCTTATGTCCCACCAATATTTCAATTTATGTTTTCTTTTACTTGGACAATAAGTATAGTTTTTGGTATTTTAGTATTTGGGGCTGTTTGTGTTGTGGTTCTGTGTAAGGGGTTTTCTTTTACTTGGACAATAAGTATAGTTTTTGTTTTAAGCTTTATAGCCCATTATTGGCCTTGTGCCATGTAACCTATAATTGTCATATGACCATCTAAGCCAAGGCAGACCAAGCTGACTCAGCCAAGGCCAGGCAACACTGGACCAAGCAGAAGGCCCTACAAAAATGCAGGACAGAAACATATGCTTAGCCAACCACGTGCATGACTAGGCTTGATGTACTTTGACTACTTTCCAAACCAGGCTGCCTCTTGAAAACATGCCATATTCACGAGCGCTTTTAAATGCCAAGCAAGAAATTAATAATGCCGTATTGACTTGATAGCAACCCACCAAGGCCCATCAACCTGGATGACCTAATGGGCCTGGCGGGAGCCATAACTCGGGTCAGGGCCAAGAAAGCCCAAGGCACACTTGACCAATTAATATTGAACATTCAAGCATCAACTGGGCCAAGTGACACCACAAGGCCCATAATGTGCCTCACCTTAGAGGACACCTCCCTTGAAGGCCACGGCCAAGCAAGGGATGACTACGGGCTTGTTTGTTGTTTTTCATTCAAATAAGTGGTTTTAAACCACAAGTCTTTATTTAATAATTTGTCTTAAATTATTTTCAGATAGTAACTATGACTTTTCTTTGTGTAGGAGTAACATGGCCAGCCTTGTTCAAGCCCAAGCCATGCTGGATTCTAAGAGTGGAGCTGACCTGGCCTTAGGCGCCGCATTTTTCGCACCAAGTTGGAAGCCACGACCAAAACTGTCTCAGCCAGCTGACTAGACCAGGCGCCGGGTTTTCCGCCTCTGACCTGGCCAAGGTATAAGGCCAGAATGCCTTACTTAATCAGCCCAGGGGCCTTAAGATCCGCCCCAGCCACAAGACCAGCCAAAGATCCAACCTTAATGGCGCCTACCTTTATTTTTGCTCATGCCTTCAATATGGATTTTTGAATTAACTACATTTATGGCCAAGCTGATTTCCCACATGGAAAAATTCGAAGGAATAAAGCTAAGCACCAAATCAGCCATGGCTTTATGGAATTAATAAGGAGAGACAACAATCCCACATTTCCAGCCCACGGCATTGAAGGCACAAATAAAACACGCCCAACAACATGAGGAGATGAGCACATGTCCAAACATTCAAATTTGAATGGGAATTCAATGACCATCCTAAAATCTCGCCTCGGCCTAAATGAAGAAGCAAAGGACAAGGCCCTTGAGTTTGGCTAGGCTTAAAGCC
Organism: Lupinus albus; assembly: GCA_009771035.1. NCBI lineage: Eukaryota > Viridiplantae > Streptophyta > Magnoliopsida > Fabales > Fabaceae > Lupinus > Lupinus albus. Next base: position 1,200,840 of record WOCE01000027.1, on the reverse strand, counting down.
AAAATCTATAGCCGAATAAAATGCCATACACAAGCCAATGTCCACATACATTCGGCATGTGCTAAGATGCACATTCAAGATAGTTTCTAAAGTTTTCCTTAAGCTTAGCACATGTTTAAAGAATGTATTCAATGTAATAAAGTAGCTTTCAAAATTCAAATTCAAAGGGGAGCCTCACGGCCAGCCCATATGCTATATGTAAGCATCATACACATGGAATGAAGTAGCTTGAATTTTATGCAAAAACACATTAGTGAGATTTCTCTCCTAAGTTTCTCGGTTAACCAAGAGTATAGTTCTTATCAAACATCCTTGTTTGTGGCGAACCTCATTTGGCTTATCAAACACATCAGTTTGTGGCACCATTCCATTTCAATCTTCTACACCTCTTCTTTTATCCAAACCGTGACCAAAGCATAACCAAACCAGCATCAAGCCTCGGCCAAACACAATATCCCAACCTAACTGAGACTTCCCTTTCCTAAAAACTATCCCCACAATCCCCATACACAAGCCTCGGCCAAAGACACTATTCCCCACGCCAAATATATTCTCCACCCATCAAAGCCAATAGCCAACCGAAACCAAACAAAAACACCCAAAAATACAACCAAAAATTCCTAAAGTTTTCTAGATCGAGACTTCAAACAAAACAATCATATAGAAATACCAACCCGCACAAGGAGGTTACTATCAAGTGGTATCAGAGCTAGCCTTGTTTGAAGCCTGTTTTCACATCATTTCCAACATTGGCCGAACGAAAGGCCAACCTTGGTGCATCAAAGTTTCTGTTTTGGCTAAAGTCGAAACCCAATCAACTATCTAGTGAATTTTCTGAGTGCAGGTGCAAAATTGTGTTGGCCTAACCAAAAGCCAACTGAAGCCTACACCGAAATACAAAAAAAGGCTTGTGGCCGAATCAAAGCCACCAAGCACAAAAAATTTGTCTTACTTATTTGTGTTTTGTTACCACCTATAAACCACCATTATCCGCATACACATATCCAAACCTCCATAAACCCACAAAAACAAACCACCATCCACAAAACCACCACCCAAACAGTTTTGTTTGATTTAAACCTAAGTTGTTTCGCCATTCAAGGACACCATCCAGAACTTCCTTTGGTTCAATCCAGAACCCCAAGGAGGAGAAGGAGGCGTAGGGAAAGGAGAAATGGAAAGGAGGATCAAAGGGAAGGGAGAAATAATGACCGGGTATAAGGAGTTCAGATCAAGGTTCCCACCTTTATGGGAATTAACAATCCAGAAGCATACATGGAATGGAAGATGAAAATAGAGCAGGTGTTTGATTGCCACAATTATTCAGAAGAAAAGAAAGTGAAGGTGGCTGCACTTGAGTTTAAGGAGTATGCTATGATCTGGTGGGATCAACTTCAGAAGGATAGGAGAAGGTGTGGTGCTCAACCCGTGAGCACATGGGAGGAAATGAGGACTATCTTGAGGAGGAGGTTTGTGCCCCCATCTTATCATCGGGACATATACAACCAACTCCAAAGGTTGACTCAAGGGAGTAAATGAGTGGATGATTACTACAAGGAGATGGAGCTGGCCTTGTTGAGGTCCAATCTCAATGAAGACCGTGAGGCTACTATGGCACGATTCCTTCATGGACTCAACCAGGATATCCAGAACATTGTGGAGTTGCACAAGTATGTGGAGTTAGAGGAATTGGTTCAGAAAGCTATGAAAGTGGAACAACAACTCAAGAGGAGGAAGTCAAAATCCTACTCTAACAACACTAGCAAGCCGTGAGCACCACTAATGGAAAGAAGGCCGTAGAAGCACTAAGCCGAAGTCGGGAGATCAAGTTTTTCAAAGGCTTGGGCCATGGACACATTGCTTCTCAGTGTCCAACTAGGAGAACTATGGTGTTCCGGAATGGAGCAGCGGAATCCGGGTCTGAAGCCTCAAGTACATAAGAAGAAAGTGATGAGGAGGCAAGGATGTCAGATGGAGACTTACTCAAGGTGCGAAGGCTTTTGGGAAGCCAAGCCAAGGAGGATGAGGAAAGTCAACGGGAAAACATCTTCCACTCAAGATGTTTAGTATTGGGCAATGTATGCTCATTGATTATTGATGGAGGCAGTTGTGCCAATGTGGTGAGCACTAGGATGGTTAACAAACTAAACCTAGTGACGGGGACCCACCCATCACCTTACCGGCTACAATGGTTAAGTGAGGTCGGAGAAATGACCGTTAACCTGCAAGCCGAGGTCCCATTTTCCATTGGGAAATATGTGGACACCGTATTGTGTGACGTAGTCACAATGGAGGCAAGCCATATGTTATTAGGCAGGCCGTGGAAGTACGATAGGAAGGCCATCCATGATGGGTTTTCCAACAAGTACACTCTTGTATTTCATGATAAGAAAATTGTACTCTCACCCTTTTCTCCAAAACAAGCGAGTGAGGACCAAAAAAAGTTAAAGGAGAAAATGGATCAAGAAAAAAAAAGTAGAAAAAGAAAAAGATGAAAGAAAAGAAGAAAAGAAAAAAAGAGAAAAAAATGAAAAAAAAGAAAAAAAAGAAAAGAAAAACTGTTTGTTGGCCTCTCGAGGCGAAGTTAAGGGTGCTTTAATCTCAAAGCAGCCCTTATATTTATAATACTATCATGATGTTATTCTAACCTCTGTTTCTGTGCCTGATGAATTGCCACCCTTTGTTTAAGGGTTTCTACAAGAGTTCGAGGACGTGTTCCCCAAGGAAGTCCCACGGGGATTACCACCTTTAAGGGGAATAGAGCATCATATCGATCTCATTCTGGGGGCTTCTTTGCCCAACAGGCCTGCCTATTGGAGCAACCCCCATGATACACAGGAAATACAAAAGCAGATCGATGAGCTAATGGAAAAGGGTTGGGTCCAACACAGCATGAGCCCTGTGCTGTGCTAGTGATATTGGTACCCAAAAAGAATGGAAGCTAGAGGATGTGCACAGACTGTCGGACCATCAATAACATCACTGTAAAGTATCCCCATCCTATCCCTAGACTTGATGATTTATTAGATGACTTATATGGTGCATGCATATTTAGTAAAATTGATTTAAAAAGTGGGTATCACCAGATAAGAATAAGGGAGGGGGATTAATGGAAGACCGCTTTTAAGACAAAGTCGGGTCTTTATGAGGCTAGTTATGCCCTTCGGGCTAACTAATGCTCCGAGCACGTTTATGAGTTTAATGAACCATGTGCTCAAAGATTTTCTGGGAAAGTTTGTGGTCGTCTACTTTGACGACATCTTAATTTATAGTAAAACTGAAAGCGAGCATCATGAACACCTCATAAGTATTTTGCTCGTACTAAGAGCTGAAAAGCTCTATGCTAATCTGGAGAAGTGTTTTTTTATGTGGATCATGTGATTTTTTTTGGGCTTTTTAATAAATGAAAAAGGGGTCCATGTGGAACAAGAAAAGATCAAGGCCATCCAGGATTGGCCTACCCCCATGACTGTAACAGATGTGAGAAGCTTCCATGGCTTGGCAAGCTTCAATAGGAGGTTCGTTAAGGACTTCAGTACTATAGCTGCGCCTCTCAACGAGGTGGTGATGAGAGTCCCATCATGGATGACAAGTCCATACAAGGACTAGGGGGTCCCATGACCCGAGCCAAGGCAAAAAGGGATAAATTAGCCCTTGAAAGACTCGTGGGCAGAACCCTTGAGTTAAGCCAAGGGGCCAACACCAATGCTTGGCCCATTCACTTCATGGTCCAAGAAGAGGACTTGGGAGGCTACGGCCTCAAGGCAGCGCTACCTAGCTTACCTTTACATCCTTTCAATAAGTGGGCCATTACTTGACCTACCTGCAATTAGATTATTTTATTCTTGTTTGATTTTATTTCCAAGTATTTTAATTATGTTGCTTAAAATATGGAAGAAGGAGATTGTTTGTTAAGTGTTTCAGGGATATGCCCAAAGCCCAAGCAAAGACCAAGCCAGTCCAGCAAAACCTCGGTCAGGATTCCAAGTCAGCCAAGCCAGCCCAGCAGGCCAAATTTCTCGGTCAAAAGGCCAAGTCAGCCAGCCCCCGAATTTCTCGGCCAAAAGCCAAGTCATTCAGGCCTGCAAAGCCTTGGTCAGGATTCCAGGTCAGCCAAGCTAGGCCAGCATTCCGGAATTCTCGGTCAAAAGGCCAAGTCAGCCAAGCCCCGGATTTCTCGGCCAAAAGCCAAGTCAACCAGGCACCCCGGTATTCTCGGTCAGAAACCAAGTCAGCCAGGCACCCCGGGTTTCTCGGTCACATCACAAGCCAAGGTCATAATGCTAAGTCAAATGGAGGGAACTCAAAGGCACAAAGGAGGGAGATTGAAATTCCAAAATTTGAAGTTCAAATTTGAATTCAAATTGGGATAAAGATGAGACTATCATGACCAAGTCTTATGGGTCAAAGAAGCCAAGTGTCTTATCAAGGAACCTTACCAAAATAAGGATTCCTTAAAAATAGACCAAGGCAATACAAATCTATCTTCAAAGGCCCCAAACTCGGATGAGGAGATAAAGTCTTCTAAAGACTTAATCTAGGATTATCATCAAGAGGCTTATCAAGAATCCTTCCAAACAAGAAGTCCTTGATTTTCGGTGGGAGCTCCTCAAGGCAGCCACACGTGGCCAACAACTCAAGCAAGATGGCACACCAACTAGGTCAAGCCGCCAAGGAGAAGATAGATTAGGATTTGACTAAGTCTAGATAGATTTTTCCTAGTTTGTAGTTGATTTAAATTAACTAAGTTAGCTTTCCTTTTATTTCGGATTAGAGGCCCAACTTGTGGAACCCTAATCCTAGTTGCCACTTCTATATGTATTTCTTTTTTATCATTAATAAAGGGTAGAGTTGATTTTCGGATTTATTCCCTTTTGTTAGTGAGTGAGTCTCCTAGCAATCTTGGCCAAGCCAAGGAACCGTTCTTATCAAGTTACCTAGGTGGCTTGTGGCGAACTTCGCAGGCTTATCAAACACTTAGTGTTTGTGGCGCCCCTATCATCTCATATCCCCCTTCTACATTCTGCCCCTAACCCTTAAACACTTCACAACCCAGAGCCAAACCTAAACACTTCCGCAAAAAGCCCTAAAATCAAGTGCAATTCAAACAAAGTGTGAAACATCCAAGCAAGAAACGATCCCAAGTAATTCTCTCAAAAAGGAGAATTATCAAAAAGGCAATCACCCCCCTAAGGTTGTCGTCAAGTGGTATCAGAGCCAGGTTCTTTCCTGGAAAAGAAAAGTGAAGCCGAATCAAATCAAGTGACCTACAAAAAAGGTCAAAGCTACAAATTCGGCCAAAGTAAGTAATTTTATTTTTCAAGTTCAAACCTCAAACACCTACCCAAAACCCTTTCTCAAACACGTCCCAAGCAACATTCTAAAACCCAAAAATCCCCAAAAGTACAAAAAAATTCCGAAGCCACAAATTCCCCAAACACTACCCTAAACACATAACCAAAACACCTACCCAAACACTAAGCCTTTGGTACTTTTGCGACCTAGTCACAAGACCTTCTACAATTGCTTGATTACTTGACTTGTCAAGGTGATTAGGAGACTTGAGTGTCATATTGAGTGGTTGTGAGGTAAACACATTTGAGTGACTTCATTTGAGTGATTGTGAGAACAAACACAATTGAGTGACATTATTTGAGTGATTGTGAGCTCAAACACATTGAGTGGCATTTGATTGATTGTAAGATACATTGGTTACATAAACAATGGCTAAAGAAGAGGACAGCCCACCTATGTCCCCAAGGACAACCATGCTATTTACAACAATGGAGGCACGATTTGCAGCAATGCAAGCACAATTGGAGCAAATGAATAGGCGTCATGATGGAGGATCTATTGATGAAGATGGAGGACCCCGAAGGAGATATAGGAGAGGCAGGCGTGAGGAGGATAGGCATGAAGGAGGAGGAGGCCGTAGAGGCAGGGAGGAGAGGCTAGAGGGGGTCAAGGTCAATATCCCATCCTTTGTGGGATTGAACAACCCCGAGGCCTACTTGGAATGGGAGCTTAAAATGGACCAAATCTTTGAGTGCCATCATTACAATGAAGATAAGAAGGTCAAAGTGGCTGCTCTTGAATTCAAGGAGTATGCCATGGTTTGGTGGGATCAATATCAAAAGGATAGGAGGAGAGTAGGAGATCAAATGGTTGATACATGGGTGGAGATGATGAGACCCAGGGGGGTAACCCAACTTTTTGAAGAACTTGTCCTTTACGTTGCCACCTTTCATAAAGCTTAAGGACATTTTATTTATTTGCATTAATAAAGTGGGGGTCCTTTGTCCCACATTTAAATTAGTTTATGTTTTATATTTCTTTTATTTTCACAATATGTTTTAAGTTTTGTACTAAGGCTTTGAAGTTGTGCGCTTTGTTCATTACTGGCCATGGGCCATGTAACCTTTATTGTCATAAGAGGAGCCAGCCATATGGTTTTCTAGCATAAATGAAGAAGGCACAAGTCCAAGCATGAGGTTTTCTTCCCAACTACATGTCCAGCCGTAGAGGAGCATTTAAGGGGATTTATGAGCACATGTTATCATCAAATGAAGGAGACAAAACGTGTGGAGAGCCTTCAACTCAATTATATGAAGTTAATCCCTTTCCATAAGAAGAGCTAGGCGTGTGGGAGCTCTAATTTCAAGGAGTTATGATGAGATTCTTTCCTTTTTGAGCCCAAGTCGTGTGGCATTGCTTAAATCAGCCAAATGCATTATTTCAAATTCAAAACATGCATTGAAGACCTTCCAAAACAAAGGGCAACCGTGTATATGCAAATCCAAGGAGTTAATACTTTCCTTTCTTGGCTAGGTGGTAAGAATTCAAGTGGAATCAATGCCTTCACCATTTAAAATAGGCATGTAACTTGCCTTGTGGAGAAACATTGAATCTAGACTCTATTTGGGCGTGGGAATTAACCAATAAGGAAAGTATGAATACTTGCCTCATTTGAACCAAGAAGGAATTCGTGACATTCAAGAGGAAAATCAAGGATACATGATAATCCCCTACCATATCAAGTTAGGTGTGCAAAAAGGGAAGGAATTCAAACTCAATGATTTTCTTTCCAAATTGAGAATGCAAACAACGTGGCAATCATTTATTGCACTCAAAACATGTGGAATTTTCCTTAAAGAGCTGATTCAAATTCAAATGAAGAAGTTAATGCTCTCCTAAGCCAAAGCTAAAACGTGGGAATTCATATTCAAGAGAATTATGACCATAAAACATTGATTTTCCTAGAATTCAATGAACTTGGACCCCCTAAACCATGTGTGGCTGAGTCAGCCATGAGGAAATTACACACACATGTATATTCAATATTAATTACACGAATTAATGTAGTTTAATCCCTTGTCTTAGGTTTGAATATGGCTTGGCCGAATTTCCTATATGTAATGGAAAAAACAGCATGAATAAAACAAGTTGAATTTTGTTGGATTAAATCCTTTCTTGTTTAGTTGAGTCATGCTCCTAAAATCACCTTGTTGTGGTGTTCCTTGGATTATCACCTTCATTGGTGTGGCGCCTCTCCTAATCCTTATCAGCATCCTTGTTGTGGCGGATCTCATTTGGTTTATCAAGCTTCATGCTTGTGGAACCTTTCCCCTTCATATCTTATTCACCTTCTTTTATCCAACTACACCCACAACCACTTCATAACCCCATCATACAAGGCCAAACAGCCACCTAAACACAATCCTAAAGCCAGAAAAACTACCCAGGATATAAAAGCCTTGGTGAGAATTTCCTAACCAAGCACTAGCCCAAAAACACATCCCCACGGCCATAAACTAAGCCAAAAACATTTCCTATCAACCATACACCAAAGCCAACCCAAAAACCCAAAAAAACATCCAAAAATACCAATTTCCGCAAACATCAATTCAAAAGGGAATCATCAAACAAGACGGTCGTTTCAACAATACTAACCCCCACAAGTAGGTTGCTATCAGGAGATGAAGTTGGTGATGAGAAGGAGGTTTGTGCCAACCTCCTATCAATGAGATGTGCACAACAAATTGCAAAGGCTGGTTCAAGGATGCAAGACGGTGGATGAGTATTTCAAAGAGATGGAGTTGGCTCTTTTGAGGTCTAACTTCAATGAGGACCGAGAGGCAACCATGGCCAGATTCTTGCATGGGCTCAATCCTGAGATCCAAGACATTGTAGAGCTTCAACCCTACATTGAATTGGATGACTTGGTCCAGAAGGCAACTAAAGTAGAGCAACAATTGAAAAGAAAGAAGGCCAAGTACTCAACCAGCAAGTTTCCATCAACAACATGGAAGGATCGATCTAAGAAGGAGGGAGCAGGCTCTAAAGAAGGCAACAACCCTTCAAAGGAGTCAAACACCAACAAAGTTCCAAACGAAGCCCCCTTAGAGGCTGCCCATAGAAGCCGAGACATCAAGTGCTTCAAATGCTTGGGTCACGGTCACATTTCATCTCAATGCCCCACAAGGCGCACCATGGTGGTTCTAAATGGCAAAGTTGAGTTTGAGTCCGAGGCATCAAGTGAGGAGGAAGAAGTAGATCATGATGGAGATGCCTTTATGCCTGATGGAGACCTACTTGTGGTAAGAAGGCTGCTTGGCAGCCAAGCAAAGGAGCATGAGGAAAGCCAGAGGGAAAATATTTTCCACTCTCGGTGCTTGGTTAAGGGCAATGTTTTCTCCTTAATCATTGATGGAGGCAGTTGTGCTAATGTGGTTAGCACAAGGTTGGTGACTAAGCTTGGCTTGGCTACAAAGATACACCCAACGCCTTACAAGCAACAATGGCTAAGAGAGGTTGGGGAGATGGTTGTGAACAAACAAGCCAAGGTTCCTTTCTCGGTTTATAAGTATGAGGACCTAGTCCTATGTGATGTGGTCGAGATGGAAGCCAGCCATATGCTACTAGGGAGACCTTGGCAGTATGATAAGAAGGCCATCCATGATGGCCACTCTAATAAGTACACCTTCATGCAAGGTTCCCGGAAGATAGTCTTATCACCTTTGTCCCCAAAATGATAGCAACCTCCTTGTGGGGGATGGTATTTTTATAAGATCGTTTTGTTTGAAGTTGGGCTTTGGATTTCAAGAAGATTTTTTGTTGGTGATTTTGGTTGTTTTATGTGAGCTGGGTAGACTTTTGGCTTTTGGCAGGCTAAGGTTGAGTGTGGGGGTTTTGTTTGGCCGTGAGTGTGAAGTTTTTTAGGCTATGTAGTCTCGGGTAGGAATAGGATTGTGTTTAGGCCATGGTGTTTGTATTTGGCTTGGTGGGAATGTGTAGGGGATGTTTAGGCCGAGGCTTGGTGGTTGTGTTGGATAAAAGAAAATGAAGTAGATAGAAGGATGATGGCGCCACAAACAATGGTTTGTTTAATAAGCATATGAAGTTCGCCACAAACAAGGATGTTTGATAAGAACATAAACTCTTGGTTCAACCAAGAAACTTAGGAGAGAAATCTCACTAACAAGTTTTTGCATAAAATTCAAGCTATCTCATTCAATGAGTTTCATTCTTACATATAGTATGGGGCTGGCCGTGAGGCTCCCTCTTGGAAGTTTGAATTTGAAAATGGCAAGCTACATTATTACATTTATTACATTCTTTAAACATGAGCTAAGCTTAAGGAAGACTTTAAAACTATCTTGAATGTGTATCTTAGCACATGCCTAATGTATGTGGACATTGGCTTGTGTGTGACCAAGTCATACGGCCTGGCCTTGAAGTTTTATTCGGCTATAGATGTTGGCTTTAAGGCTAGCCAAACTCAAAGGCCTTGTCCTTTGCTTCCTTAATTAAGTCGAGGCGGAATTCAAGGATGGCTATTGAATCCCCTTTCAAATTTGAATGTTTTGAACATGTGCTCATTTCCTCATGTGCTGGTTGTGTTGATTTATGCCTTCAATGCCTTGGGCTGAAAATGTGGGATTGTTGTCTATCCTTATTAATTCCACAAAGCCATGGCTGATTTGGTGCTTGTTTGAATTTGAATTCTTGAGCACCAAATCAGCCATGGCTTTATGGAATTAATAAGGAGAGACAACAATCCCACATTTTCCGCCCAAGGCATTGAAAGCATAAATCAAACACGGCCATCAACATGAGGAAATGAGCACATGTTCAAAACATTCAAATTTGAATTGGAATTCAATAGCCATCCTAGAATTCCGCCTCGACTTAAACATGGATGCAAAGGACATGGCCCTTGAGTTTGGATAGGGTTAAAGCCAACATCTATGGCCGAATAAAACATTAAGGCAAGGCCGTATAACTTGGCCATACACAAGCCAATGTCCACATACATTAGGCATGTGCTAAGATGCACATTCAAGATAGTTTTAAAGTCTTCCTTAAGCTTAGCTCATGTTTAAAGAATGTAATAAATGTAATAATGTAGCTTGCCATTTTCAAATTCAAACTTCCAAGAGGGAGCCTCACGGCCAGCCCCAAACTATATGTAAGAATGAAACTCATGGAATGAGATATCTTGAATTTTATGCAAAAACTTGTTAGTGAGATTTCTCTCCTAAGTTTCTTGGTTGAACCAAGAGTTTATGTTCTTATCAAACATCCTTGTTTGTGGCGAACTTCATATGCTTATCAAACAAACCATTGTTTGTGGCGCCATCATCCTTCTATCTACTTCATTTTCTTTTATCCAACACAACAACCAAGCCTCGGCCTAAACATCCCCTACACATTCCCACCAAGCCAAATACAAACACCATGGCCTAAACACAATCCTATTCCTACCCGAGACTACATAGCCTACAAAAACTTCACACTCACGGCCAAACAAAACCCCCACACTCAACCTTAGCCTTCCAAAAGCCAAAAGTCTACCCAGCTCACATAAAACAACCAAAATCACCAACAAAAAATCTTCTTGAAATCCAAAGCCCAACTTCAAATAAAACGATCTTATAAAAATACCAACCCCCACAAGGAGGTTGCTATCAGGTGGTATCCAGAGCTAGCATTGTTTGAAGTGTTTTGGTGCATCAAAATCAACATTGGCCGAATCAAAGCCAACCTTGGTGCATCAAATTCTGTCTTGGCTAAAGCCGAGACCATTATATTATATTGTTTGAAAATTTTCTGAGTGCAGGTTCCTAAAAACATTGGCCAAACCAAAAGGCAACAAGAGCCTACACCAAAATACAAAAAAAATAGCTTGGGGCCGAATCAAAGGCATCTAGCACAACAACAAAAAATTTCTTGTTCTTTATGCTTTGTTACCATCCATAATCCATCACCATCCACATACACACATCCAAACCACCAGCCACAAATAGCCCACAAAACCGGCACCCAAACAAAGTGTTGATTTAAGCCTAAGTTGTTTCGCCATACAAGGACACCATCTAGAATTTCCTTTGGTTCAATCCAGAATCCCAAGGAGAGAAAGAGTGAGTGAGTGAGTGAAACACATTGTGAGTGGCCTACTAGAGTGTTGTAAGAGATGTCTTCAGGAAGCATATCATCACCTACTGTGTCACCAAGGACCGTAGGTTTCACTTCGGTTCTTCATGAAATTCATGAGGAATTCAGGACCCTTAAGTAACAAATGGCGGAGATGCAAGTCCGACAAGAACGCCAACAGAATATGAGACAATCTAGCCAAGAGGACTCCTCGGGTTCAAAAGAGGAAAGGAGGAGAAGGAGGTGAAGGGAAAGGAGAAATGGAGAGGAGGATCAAAGGGAAAGGAGGAGGGATGACCGGTTAGAAGGAGTTCAGATCAAGATTCCCACATTCATGGGAATGAACAATCCAGAAGCATACATGGAATCGGAAATGAAGGTAGAACAAGTGTTTGATTGCCACAACTATTCAGAAGACAAGAAGGTGAAGGTGGCTGCACTTGAGTGTAAGGAGTATGCTATGATCTGGTGGGATCAACTTCAGAAGGATAGGAGAAGGTTTGGTGCTCAACCCGTGAGCACATGGGAGGAAATGAGGACTATCATGAGGAAATGAGGACTCAAGGGAGCAAATCGGTGGATGATTAATACAAGGAGATGGAGCTGGCCTTGTTGAGGTCCAATCTCAATGAAGACCGTGAGGCTACAATGGCACGGTTCCTTCATGACTCAACCAGGATATCCAGGACATTGTGGAGTTGCACAGCTATGTGGAGCTAGAGGACTTGGTTCAGAAAGCTATGAAAGTGGAACAACAACTCAAGAGGGGGAAGTCAAAATCCTACTCTAACAACACTAGCAAGTTCCAATCATCTAACTGGAAGGACAAGCCTAAGAAAGAGGGTACAACCAGCAAGGAGGTCGTGAATACCACTAATGGGAAGAAGGCCATGGAAGCACCAAGCCGAAGTCGGGAGATCAAGTGTTTTAAATGCTTGGGCCATGGGCACATTGCTTCTCAGTGTCCAACTAGGAGAACTATGGTGTTCCGAAATGGAGCAGTGGAATCCGAGTCTGAAGCCTCAAGTACAGAGGAAGAAAGTGATGAGGAGGCAAGGATGCCAGATGGAGACTTACTCATGGTGCGAAGGCTTCTGGGAAGCCAAGTCAAGGAGGATGAGGAAAGAGATAGCAACCCACCAAGGGCCATCAACTTTGATGTTCAAATGGGCCTGGGAGAACCCATAACTCGGGCCAGACCCAAGAAAGCCCAAAGTGGGAGGAATAGATGGCCAACTAAGAGGGGGGGGGGGGGGGGGGGGGGGGGTGAATTAGTTGTTTTAAAAAATCACTAGGAACTTTTCAGCTTTTTCTACTTAAGTGCAAATTAACAGAGTTGTAGCGGAAGAAAGTTTAGTAGAAGAAGAAGTGCATAAAACAAAAAGTGTAAGGATGAGAAAAATCACACCAGAAAATTATACTGGTTCACCTTCTACCACTGAAGGCTACGTCCAGTCCTCTTGAAAAACCACAAGAGATTTCCACTATTGAATGAGTTTAACTTACAAGCAAAGTCACACCTAGACTCCCCTTAAGTTGTATCACTCACTCACTTCAACAAGATAGTACACCACTATCCTTGTTTTACTATGCCTCACCAATCCCTATGGTGATTACTTGAGTACAAGTATGAAGATAATAAATGGCTTAATTACAAATTCACAATGTATCTTAATGCCTTATGAAGTTTTCAGAATTCCAAAGAATGTGAAAGTTTTTCTGAAAAACTTCAAAGTGTTCTTGAATAAAAACTTAGAAATTTGTATCAAGAACTTGGATTTTTGAGTATAAAAGTTATGATATAATTCTGAGATCCTACAAGGTTTATATAGAGTTCCAAAATGTCTTTAGAATCACTTTCAAAAGGTATAAGTCGTTTGGGAAAAGTTGAACCAAGTTGGAACACAATGGTTCAATTTAAAAGTCAAATTTTCGCAGTAACAGTACGTGGTAATCGATTACTTATCCGTGGAAATTGATTACCAATTGAAAAACAACTGATACTGACGATTTTTGCTTGTGGTAATCGATTACCAATATGAGGTAATCGATTACCTCAGTTGAAATTTCAAATCCAAAGTTGCTCAACGACTAGTGGTAATCGATTACATCCATTGGGTAATCGATTACCCTAGTTGAAATTTCATTTCCCAGAAATGCCGAGAGTTATGGTAATCGGTTACTTACCCTGGTAATCGATTACTGCAATTAAATTTTGGTTTTAACTTTCAACAGTAAGTGGTAATGGATTACTACTACAAGGTAATCGATTACCCTAGTTATTTTTGCCTTTTTCCAACTTTTCAAAAATAACTTGGTTTTTCTTAGGAACTCTAATATTAACCTAGATTAAGATCTTTATTCTTAAGGCATTGTGATTTCTTATGAGTTTGAAATATTTGCTACTAAAAGACTAAGACTCTTATAAAAATAAAATATACTTCAAGTTCTTTAAGTCTTTGATCTTCAATAGCTTTTCTTCTTTCTTTTGGTGATGTGCATTTGTCTTCATCAAAACCCAGCCTCGGTCAAGGAGCCAGATCATCTTCCCAATCTCCCCCTTTTTTATGTAGACAAATCACTATCGTTTGAAAGTTTGTTCTCAAAGTATAATCATTATACATGAAGTTCTTTACACTCTTCTTGGCTGTATTTGCTGTGAAACATATGAAACAAATATACAAGCAAACTTTCCTAACAGTTTCTCCCCCTTTTGACTTCATCAAAAAGAAAGAGAAAAGTAGGGATTAACCAAGAATAATATAGTGTATTTGCATTTAAGCATAAACAGATTTATAAAAAAAGTATATCATGCAAAAATGATATAAAATGATGCACACCAATTCTTATAAACATATTAAACAAATGAGACTTAATTGGTGTCTAATTCATCTAGGATTCCTAGTTCTCTTCTAAGTTTATAGAAGGAATCCTTAGGTAATGGTTTAGTGAATATGTCGGCTAGTTGATCATGTGTATCAACAAATTCCATTTCAACATTCTTTTTGAGTACATGATCTCTACGGAAATGGTGTCTAATATCTATGTGTTTGGTTCTTGAGTGCATAACGGGATTTTTTGTAAGGTTAATAGCACTAGTGTTGTCACATCTCAAGGGAATGCAACCTAGGTTTAAACTATAGTCGCGTAGTTGTTGTTTAAGCCAAAGTATTTGAGCACAGCAACTTCCCGCTGCGATATATTCAGTCTCAGTCGTGCTTAAGGCAACACAAGCTTGTTTCTTGCATGACGAAGAAACTAAGGCACTTCCTAATAAGTGACAAGTACCAGTAGTACTTTTTCTATCCGTTTTGCAGCCCACAAAATCTGAATCACTATATCCAACCAAATCACATAGTCTACCCTTTGGATACCATATTCCCACATCAATTGTTCCTTTAAGATATTTAATAAAACGTTTGACCGCAATTAGATGTGATTCCTTAGGTTTAGACTGAAATCTAGCACATAAACATACACTAAACATTATATTCGGTCTACTAGCAGTAAGATAAAGTAGTGATCCGATCATACCTCGATATTTAGTAATTTCAATGGATGTTCCAGCCTCATCAGCATCTAGGTATGTATTTGAACCCATGGGAGTAGCTATTGTTTTGCAGTCCTTCATGTCGAATATTTCTATTAAAGCTTTCCAGTATTTGGACTGATTCATGTTTAGCGGTTCTCCCCCTGTCTTTGTGTCTTATTGCATAACTTTGAAATAAATTTGCCTGAAATAAATTTGAACATACAACCCTATACAACCCTTTTCTCCCCCTTTTGACATTATCAAAAAGGAGACTATGAATAACAGATTAAGCATAATAATGAAAGGATAATATGCAGAAAATCATTCATAATTTAGAACAAAATACTTTAAACCATAAAGTAGAACCGTAACATGCATAATCCATAAGTTTGTAGTTCAAGGATGCAAAGCAAACATTAGTAAAGACATCATACTAATAAATGGAGCAACTGTGGTAGGGTGTAATCGATTACATAGTGGCTGTAATCGATTACATCAGAGAATATTATGAAAAATGAAGAAACTATGACATTGGAATTGTTTTAAAGTAGTATGTAATCGATTACAATGATTCCGTAATCGATTACATCATAAGAAATTTCGAAACACCGTAGAAATTGAGAAACTGGAATTGTTTTAAAACAGTATGTAATCGATTACAATGATGCCGTAATCGATTACATCATAAAAAATAAAGAAATATTGACGAGCTATGTAATCGATTGCAAGCTATCCAGAGTCTATAATGGATAGTAAATCATATACTTAAACAATAGATACTCACAATATCACATAGTTGATCTCATAAAGATTCAAAGAGAAAATTTTTAACTTAATCATTTTTCAACCAATATACCAAGCTCTTTCCTAATTTTGAAGAAGGGTTCTTTTTCCGAAAAGTTTAGTCCTATGAGCCTTGCTATCTTCTATAGTACATAAATCCTTCTTAAAGATGACATTTAAGCTTTTATCACATAGTTGACTTATGCTAAGAATATTTTGTTTTAAGCCATCAATATATAAGACATTATCTATAATAACATGTGGAGGTTTACCAATCCTTCCAATTCCTAAAATTTTACCTTTATTGTTATCGCCATATGTGACAAATCCATCTTTTGGTAGAATAATGCTAAACTTTGATTTGTCACCAGTCATATGCCTTGAGAAGCCACTGTCTAGGTACTAAAGATCATTTTCTTCTCCAAAGCATACCTACAAAATAAATTTATATTTTAGGTACCCAAGGTGATTTGGGTCCTTTTTTGTTAGTGCCTTTCTCAACCCATACATATTTTCCAGTTGGAATACCAACTTTTCTTATAAAGCATGTGTTGGGTGTATGTCCTATACAATTGCAATAGAAACATGTAGGTTGTTTTATTCTTTGCTGAGAAATAGAAGCACAAGATTTTGAAACTTTGTAATCATGTAAATTGCTTCTAGTAGCTTTAACAAACAAAGGTTGTTTCATACCATTAGTTTTATGGCTATATGAATAACCTAAACCACGTTTATCATGGGTATGCCTTTGATTGTGTAAAATATTGTCTAATTTGTGAGAGCTCTTTTTAAACACTTCTAATTCCTTGTTTAAGGAATGTAACTTTGTGTTTAGAGTTTCACAATTTAAACAAGTAATGCTTTCCTTATTAAATTTATCCTTGAGATGAACAACTTCCTTTTTAAAGAAATAATTTTGACTTTCTAAGCTTTCAATAATAATTTTTTGTTTGGAACATAACTTAGAAAGTCTCAAAGATTCTTCGTGAAGTTCTATGAAAGCATCTTGTAATTCTAAAAAGGAAGGATTATCTAAATCAGCATCACTAACCTCATTTTCGTCATCGGAATGATGGGAGGTCATTAGAGAAAGATGTGCTTGTTCTTCATGGTCTGAATCAGAATCAGAGCTTACATCGTTGTCTTCCCAAGCAATATATGCTCTTTTAGATTTCTTGTCCATCTTTCCTTTGATTGAGTTTTTCTTTTGTAGTGTAGGGCAGTCAACCTTAATGTGGCCAAGTTTACCACATTCAAAACAAATAAAGTTTTGACTAGATGTTGAAGCATCATTGTTTTTTGCAAATTTCTTTGATAGACTAGATCTTGTACCCTTATTTCTTCTCAAGAATTTGCTAAACTTTTTGACCAAAAGATTCATGTCATCAGACATATCTTCATCAAAGTTTTTGTTATCAAAAGACTCTACTTGAGTGTTTAGAGAAATTGTTTTTCTTTTTTTCTCATTCTCCTCATGTTGCTCTAGTTGGCTAAGTTCAAGTTCATGTTCTTGTAACTTGCCAAATAGTGCAGCTAATGACATTTTTGAAAGGCTTTTCTTTTCGGAGATGGCAGTAACTTTGGGCTGCCATGCTCTTGTAAGTGATCTTAGAACTTTTAAGTTAAGATCACTTGTAGAAATAATTTTTCCAAGTGCTATCAAGTGATTGGTAAGATGAGTGAATCTCTTTTGTAAGTCTAGAATTTTCTCACCAGGTTTCATTCTAAACATTTCATACTCTTGTGAAAGAGTATTCAATCTAGACCTTTTCACTTCCTCGGTTCCCTCATGAGTGGTCTCTAATGTGTCCCACATTTCTTTTGCATTTTGACAATTGGACACTCTAAAGAACTCGTCCATGCCTAAGGCAGAGGTAAGAATGTTTTTAGCCTTAAGGTCAAATTGGACTTTCCTCTTGTCCTCATTATCCCAAGCAGTTCTTGGTTTGATAGTGACAACTTCATTGACAAGATGACTTGGTATAAAGGGGCCATTTTCAATGGCATCCCAAATATCCAAGTCTTGAGATTGAATGAAAATTTTCATTCTGATCTTCCAAAAGTCATAGTTTTCACCGTCAAAACATGGAGGACGGTTGATGTTGGAACCTTCTCCTAGGACTGATCTACTAGAGGCCATATCTTATTGGATCAGGGAATAATTTACCCAAACTAGCTCTGATGCCAATTGGGAGGAATAGATGGCCAACTAAGAGGGGGAGTGAATTAGTTGTTTTAAAAAATCACTAGGAACTTTTCAGCTTTTTCTACTTAAATGCAAATTAACAGAGTTGTAGCGGAAGAAAGTTTAGTAGAAGAAGAAGTGCATAAAACAAAAAGTGTAAGGATGAGGAAAATCACACCAGAAAATTATACTGGTTCACCTTCTACCACTGAAGGCTACGTCCAGTCCTCTTGAAAAACCACAAGAGATTTCCACTATTGAATGAGTTTAACTTACAAGCAAAGTCACACCTAGACTCCCCTTAAGTTGTATCACTCACTCACTTCAACAAGATAGTACACCACTATCCTTGTTTTACTATGCCTCACCAATCCCTATGGTGATTACTTGAGTACAAGTATGAAGATAATAAATGGCTTAATTACAAATTCACAATGTATCTTAATGCCTTATGAAGTTTTCAGAATTCCAAAGAATGTGAAAGTTTTTCTGAAAAACTTCAAAGTGTTCTTGAATAAAAACTAAGAAATTTGTATCAAGAACTTGGATTTTTGAGTATAAAAGTTATGATATAATTCTGAGATCCTACAAGGTTTATATAGAGTTCCAAAATGTGTTTAGAATCACTTTCAAAAGGTATAAGTCGTTTGGGAAAAGTTGAACCAAGTTGGAACACAATGGTTCAATTTAAAAGTCAAATTTTCGCAGTAACAGTACGTGGTAATCGATTACTTATCCGTGGTAATCGATTACCAGTTGAAAAACAACTGATACTGACGATTTTTGCTTGTGGTAATCGATTACCAATATGAGGTAATCGATTACCTCAGTTGAAATTTCAAATCCAAAGTTGCTCAACGGCTAGTGGTAATCGATTACATCCATTGGGTAATCGATTACCCTAGTTGAAAATTCATTTCCCAGAAATGCCGAGAGTTATGGTAATCGATTACTTACCCTGGTAATCGATTACTGCAATTAAATTTTGGTTTTAACTTTCAACAGTAAGTGGTAATCGATTACTACTACAGGGTAATCGATTACCCTAGTTATTTTTGCCTTTTTCCAACTTTTCAAAAATAACTTGGTTTTTCTTAGGAACTCTAATATTAACCTAGATTAAGATCTTTATTCTTAAGGCATTGTGATTTCTTATGAGTTTGAAATATTTGCTACTAAAAGACTAAGACTCTTATAAAAATAAAATACACTTCAAGTTCTTTAAGTCTTTGATCTTCAATAGCTTTTCTTCTTTCTTTTGGTGATGTGCATTTGTCTTCATCAAAACCCAGCCTCGGTCAAGGAGCCAGATCATCTTCCCACAATGCGCCATTAGCCAACTTGTGCTAAGTCTTCAAGCATTACTTGGGCCAAGTGACAAAATGAGGCCAATTAATTGCCTCCTTGTAGAGGATAAGCCTTTTGAAGGCCACGGCCAAGAATAGGCCTTACTTTATTTTCTTTCCTTAAGCTTTTAATAAGTGGACCAACCACGTTTATTATGCCTACTATTTTAAGAATGCTTTTTAAGTTTACTAATAACCATGTTGATGTGTTTCAGCCCAAGCCATGAAAACCGTGGCCCAATCTTGCTGCTGACTAGGCCAAAGCCAAAGTCTGACCGAGCCAGCTGACCTGGACCAGGCGCCGGATTTTCCGCCTCTGACCTGGCCAAGATGCACCATGTGCCGTGTCACACTTGAAGGCCAGCCAACCTTGTTCACTCAGCCAAGGCGCCTTTGCTTCAGCCAAAGCCTTCAAGCCAATCCCACATCTTCCGCCTCACTATAAAGCATGCATTCATGGCTGAGTTCAAATTGAAATATGCTTTGAAAGCATATCCCATATCTTCAGCCAAAGTGTAATGGCAAAGCTATCACACGGCCAAGCAATAAGACAAGCAGCCCATATCTTCAGCTCGGCTTAATTACAATGCATTAAGGCTGGGCACAAATTTGAATCAACAAATAAATGTGGTTTACAAAGTTAAAGTGGGACTTAAAGCAATCCCATGCTTTCAACCCCCAGCCATAAATTCTGTCCAACCTTAAGGAAAGCAATAAACACATGGTGGAATTGTTTTAAAGAGGACAAAACTTATGGTGCCTACCTTGTTTCTTGGCTAAGGTACTAATATCCATTTAATTGCAAGCACATAATAATAATTCAGCCAAGCCTTATTCAAATTCAAACGTGGCTGAAAATAAATCCAAACAAGACTTGAAGACACCATCCCACTTCTTCCTCTTCGGCTTTAATGCATTCATGACCAAACAAAAGAGCCTTGAACAACTTTCACATGTGGTCCAATTCAAAAGAGAGTGAAGACACATCCCTTATTCTCCGCCTCGGCTTAAAGGGACTTTTTTTGTGAATGGGACAAGCATCCCACGAATTTTGCTTGGCTTTACTACATTTTCTTCATGGCTGAATCAAAATTCAAACTAAGGCACTAAATGCCATTTGCACGTATAGCTTAAGTTTGAATTAGGCACTTATTATCACTAAACTTTGTAATTTGAATTGCATTTACGAATTAAAAGGGAAGCCTCACGGCCAACCCATGCTATATATGTAAGCCGTATCAAATGAAATAAGATAGCTTGAATTTTATGCAAAAAGACATTAGTGAGATTTCTCTCCTAAGTTTCTTGGTTGAACCAAGAGTTTATGTTCTTATCAAACATCCTTGTTTGTGGCGAACTTCATAGGCTTATCAAACAAACCATTATTTGTGGCGCCATCATCCTTCTATCTACTTCATTTTCTTTTATCCAACACAACCACCAAGCCTCGGCCTAAACATCCCCTACACATTCCCACCAAGCCAAATACAAACACCATGGCCTAAACACAATCCTATTCCTACCCGAGACTACAAAGCCTAAAAAAACTTCACACTCACGGCCAAACAAAACCCCCACACTCAACCTTAGCCTGC
Organism: Lupinus albus; assembly: GCA_009771035.1. Classification (NCBI taxonomy): domain Eukaryota; kingdom Viridiplantae; phylum Streptophyta; class Magnoliopsida; order Fabales; family Fabaceae; genus Lupinus; species Lupinus albus. Next base: position 1,179,966 of record WOCE01000027.1, on the reverse strand, counting down.
AAAAAGCCAAAAGTCTACCCAGCTCACATAAAACAACCAAAATCACCAACAAAAAGTTTTCTTGAAATCCAAAGCCCAACTTTAAACAAAACGATCTTATAAAAATACCAACCCCCACAAGGAGGTTGCTATCACCAGGTCATCTGCTTAGTCAGGCTAGGCCGTGGCTTCCATCCTGGTGTGGAAATTGCGGTGCCTAAGGCCAGGTCAGCTCCACCTTTGGACTCCAGCGTGGCTTGGGCTTGAAACAAAGGTGGCCATGCTACTCCTACGCACAAAAAGTCATAGTTAATATATGAAAATAATTTTAGGCAAAATATTAAATAAAGCTTCTGGTTTAAAACCACTTATTTGAAAGAAAATAGCAACCAAGCCCTTAGTCTTCCCTTGCTTGGCCGTGGCCTTCAAGGGGAGTGTCCTCTAAGATGAGGCAAGTTATGGGCCTCGTGGTGTCAGTTGGCCCAGTAGAGGCTTGGATGTCCAATATTAGTTGGTCCAATGTGCCTTGGGCCTTCTTGGCCCTAGGCCGAGTTATGGCTCCCCATAGGCCCTTTAGGTCATCTAGGTTGATGGGCCTTGGTGGGTTGTTATCATCCCCTCCTTCTTGGACTGAATTCGACCTCGAATCAAGGTCTTCATTACCTGTTTCAAAAAAAGAAAGGTCAACAACATTAAAACTGGTAATAACATTGCCATAATCACTCGGAATATCAATTTTATAGGCATTATTATTAATTCTCTCAAGGACCTTGAAGGGTCCATCCCCTCTAGGTTGAAGTTTAGACTTCCTTTGTGATGGGAACCTTTCTTTCCGCATATGAACCCAGACTAGGTCTCCAAGTTCGAAGATAACCTCTTTCCTACCCTTATTGGCTTGCCTAGCATAGCCCTCATTCTTTTTCTGAATTTTGGCCATTACCTCTTCATGAAGCCTTTTAACATACTCAGCTTTGGCCTTACCATCCTTATGCTTAAGGGTTTTAGAGTCAGCTAGAGGTAGTAAATCCAGTGGGGTCAAAGGGTTGAACCCGTAAACTACCACAAAAGGTGAGCATCCCGTGGTGCTATGTACTGTCCTATTATACGCAAATTCCACATGGGGCAGGCTTTCTTCCCAAGCCTTGAGATTTTTCTTTAAAACTGCCCTTAGGAGTGTGGACAGTACTCGGTTCACAACCTCAGTTTGTCCATCTGTTTGGGGATGGCAAGTTGTGGAGAATAGGAGTTTAGTTCCTATTTTACCCCATAGGGTTCTCCAAAAGTGACTAAGGAACTTAGTGTCCCTATCACTTACAATACTCCTTGGAAGGCCATGGAGCCTCACACTCTCCTTGAAAAAGAGACCAGCCACGTGGCAAGCATCATCAACCTTTTTTACAAGGTATAAAGTGGGCCATTATGGAAAAGCGGTCCACTACAACAAAGATGGAATCCTTGTCGTTTCGAGTCCTGGGTAAAGACACTATAAAATCCATGGATATGTCTAACCATGGTGATTCAGGCACGGGTAAGGGCGTATAAAGCCCATGTGGCATCCCTTTGGACTTGGCCCTTTTACAGATCAGACACTGCTCACAGTGCTTTCGCACATTCCTTTTCATTTTAGGCCAATAAAAATGCTCCTTGAGCATGTCAAGGGTTTTAGGGATTCCGAATTGTCCCATTAAGCCTCCCTCATGAGACTCCTTAACAAGCAAGTCTCGAATAGAACTCTTAGGCACACACAAGCGGTTTTCCTTGTAAAGGAACCCATCGTGCCTATAGTAACCGTCAACAGCAATACTCACGCAATTATTATATAACTCAGAAAAATAAGAATCATGCAAGTAAAGCTCTTTCAGAAACTCAAGACCATACAGTTTGGTATCGAGGGTGGAGAGCAGGATATGCCTCCTTGATAGAGCATCTACCACAGTGTTGGCTTTTCCCTTCTTATGCTTTAAAACATAAGGGAATTGCTCTAGAAATTGAACCCATTTTGGCATGGCGCTTGTTAAGCTTGCCTTGCCCTTTCAAATACTTTAACGACTCATGGTCACTATGTATTACAAATTCCTTGGACAACAGGTAGTTTTGCCAAGTCTGTAATGCCCTTACCAAGGCATACAGTTCCTTATCATAGGTGGAGTAATTTAAGGCTGGGCCTCCAAGATTTTCGCTGAAATAAGCAATCGGATGTCCTTCCTGCAATAAAACAGCTCCAATACCTACGTTAGAAGCATCACATTCTATCTCAAAAGATTTTGCAAAGTTAGGTAAAGATAGAACGGGGGCGTTAGTTAAACGCTCCTTAAGCCTCTGAAAGGCTTCCTCTTGTTATTCTCCCCATTTAAAGCCGACATTCTTTTTGACCACCTCGTTGAGAGGCACAACAATAGTACTGTAGTCCTTAACGAACCTCCTGTAAAATCTTGCTAAGCCATAGAAGCTTCTCACATCCGTTACATTCATGGGGGTAGGCCAATCCTGGATGGCCTTGATCTTTTCTTGGTCCACATGGACCCCTTTCTTATTTATTAAAAATCCCAAGAAAATCACATGATCGACATAAAAAGAACATTTTTTCCAGATTAGCATAGATCTTTTCAGCTCTTGGTACGAGCAAAACACTTCTTAGGTGCTCATGATGCTCGTTTTCAGTTTTGCTATAAATTAAGATGTCGTCAAAGTAGACGACCACAAATTTTTCCAGAAAATCCTTTAGCACATGGTTCATTAACCTCATAAATGTGCTCGGAGCATTAGTTAGCCCGAAGGGCATAACTAGCCACTCATACAGACCCGACTTTGTCTTAAAAGCGGTCTTCCATTCATCCCCCTCCCTTATCCTTATCTGGTGATACCCACTTTTTAGATCAATTTTACTAAATATGCATGCACCATATAAGTCATCTAATAAATTATTAAGTCTAGGGATAGGATGGCGATACTTTACAGTGATGTTTTTGGTGGCCCGACAGTCCGTGCACATCCTCCAGCTTCCATTCTTTTTGGGTACCAATATCACTGGCACAGCACAGGGGCTCATGCTTTGTTATGTTTTTGATGGCCCGACAGTCCGTGCACATCCTCCAGCTTCCATTCTTTTTGGATACCAATATCACTGGCACAGCACAGGGGCTCATGCTTTGTTGGACCCAACCCATTTCCATAAGCTCATCGATCTGCTTTTGTATTTCCTGTGTATCATGGGAGTTGCTCCTATAGGCAGGCCTATTGGGCAAAGAAGCCCCCGGAATGAGATCGATATGATGCTCAATTCCCCTCAAAGGTGGTAATCCCCGTGGGACTTCCTTAGGGAACACATCCTCGAACTCTTGCAGAAACCCTTTAACAAAGGGTGGCAAATCATCAGGCACAGAAACAGAGGTTAGAATAACATCATGACAGTAATAAATATAAGGGATTCTTTGAGACTAAAGCACCCTTAACTTCGCCTCGAGAGGCTAATAAGCTGTTTTTCTTTTCTCTTTTTTCTTCTTTTTCTTTTCTTTTTTTCTTTTCTTCTATTTTTTCATCTTTTTCTTTTTCTACTTTTTTTTGTGGATCATTCTTTTTTTCTTGATCCATTTTCTTCTCTAATTTTTTTTGGTCCTCACTCACTTGTTTTGGAGACAAGGGTGAGAGTACAATTTTCAACCCAGAGGGGATGGACCCTTCAAGGTCCTTGAGAAAATCAATAATAATGCCTATAAAATTGATATCCCGAATGATTATGGCAATGTTAGTGCCATTTTTAATGTTGCTGATCTTTCTCTTTTTGAAACAAGTAATGAAGACCTCGATTCGAGGTCGAATTCAGTCCAAGAAGGAGGGGAAGATACCAACTCACCAAAGCCCATCAACTTGGATGATCTAATGGGCCTAGGGGGGGGGCATAACTCGGGCCAAGGCCAAGAAAGCCCAAGGCACACTTGGCCAACTTATACTGAACACCCTAGCCTCAACTGGGCCAAGTGACAACATGAGGCCTATAATGTGCCTCACCTTAGAGGACATTACCCTTGAAGGCCATGGCCAAACTAGGGATGACTAAGGGCTCTTTGCGTTTGTTCTTTTAAATAAGTGGCTTAGCACCACATTTAACTTTATGTTATGCTCTTTTTTCTTAATAAATATTAAACGTTTGATTTTATGTTTGAATAAGTACTAATGTGTGTTTTACGTGTAGGGACTTCTTCTATTTCAACATGTGGATGGCTGGAATGGCATGGACACATAAAGGGCTTGTTAGTGCCTGCAAAAATCGGCCAACAAAGAATTAAACACCTTCCAAAACACGGCCAACAAGTTTCAAGCACTTTCCAAACTCGGCCAGCAAGGATTAAACACTTCCCAAATCTGGCCATCAAGAATTAAAGCCACATTGATGATTCATTTTCAAATCATATCACCATTATTTCCACGTGCACAACTAAGCAAGGTCATTCAAGACAAATCCCACATGGCCAGCCAACACTTAAGAGCCTTCATATGAATTCAAATTGTTGCCTTATTGAGGCTAACACGTTAAAGCCACTTGAATGAGCCAAATAACTCTTCCATGGGTTTTGCTTGTCTTTTAATGATGGTAAACCGAATTAAAGGCATGAGCTACAAGTGGTAACAATTCAAATTGTTGAAGTTGCAATTATGACCAAATTCCATTTCAGATCAAGAATGAATATTGCATCAATTGACTTTTTAATAACTTTCCAAACTCGACCCAGGAGAATTAAGGCAGCTTTTAAATTCAAATCAAAAATGAATATTGCATCAATTGCCTTTTTAACGACTTTCCAAACTCGGCCAAGGAGAATTAAGGCAGCTTTTAAATTCAAATCAGCCCCACAAATTCAAAAGCAAAGCACAAGGGACCAAGCAACACACAAGGCATTCATTAGCATTGTATTTCTTACATCATGGGAATCAACATGTTAAAGTCAGGACTTCAATGAGCCTTGTGACCCTCCCTTAGTTTTTGCTTCATGTTTCTAAGTAGTATTTCGAATTTGAATTTTAAGGCCAAATCAAAACGGCCAGCCATAGTTTAATTCTGGAATTAATTTCGTGTTTTCTTTCATCAGAGCCTTAGGTCAGCCCACACTATATGTAAGCCACGACTGAACAAGAATAAAAACCTTGGATTTTTATGAAAAACGTGCTTAGTGAGAATTCTCTCCTAGCTTCTTGGTTGAACCAAGAATTATCAAGTTCTTATCAAAGTTCCTACTTTGTGGCAAACAACAACCGGCTTATCAAGTAATCATACTTGTGGCGCCTTCATCACCTCAGCCTACATTCATCTTATTTTATCTTACAAATATCTCACCTAAAAAAACCACTAAATACAACCCCTTAATCATGCATCCAGAAACTGCCCAGGACAACTAAAGCCTCCGCCAGAATTTCTACTTCCCTCGGTCAGAAAGCCTTGTTCCCACAGTTAGACCAAAGCCAGCCACGGTCAGGCCTGATTTATCCCACGCACCAGCCCAAATTCACACCCTCGGCCAAACACCATCCCCTTGACCCCGATCTTCCTTATATCTTCACACTCACATATTATAACCAGCCTAACCCCAAAACGCATAAAAAGCCCCAAGTCAAACACCAAAAACCATTTCCAAAAGTCTCTTCCAAAAATATCACCAAAAAGTATCATCCAAACAAAACGATCGAAAAGTAATACCAACCCCCGCAAGGAGGTTGCTATCATTTTGAATTTGAAAGCTACATTATTACATTGAATACATTCTTCAAAGATGGTGCTAAGCTTAAGGAAATTTTAAAAGCTATCTTGAATGTGCATATTAGCACATGCCGAATGTATTTGGACATTGGCCTTTTGCATTGCCAAGTCACACGACTTTGCCTTATTTGATTTATTTGGCTATAGGCTTTGGCTTTTAAACCTAGCAAAACTTAAGGGCCTTGTCTTTTGCTTCTTCATTTAGGCCGAGGCAAGATTCTAGGCTGGCCATTGAATTCCTATTCAAATTTGAATGTTTCAGCATGTGCTCATTTCCTTATGTGCTGGCTGTGTTTAAACTTGTGCCTTCAATGCCATGGGCTGGAAATATGGGATGGTTGTCCCTCTTTATTAATTCCATAAAGTCGTGGCTGATTTGTTAGTTATCTTTATTCCTTTGAATCTGGCCATGTGGGAAATCGGTTTGACCATCAATGTATTTAATTCAAGGATCCATAATGAAGGCATGAGCAAAAATAAAGGTAGGCGCCATTAAGGTTTGATCCTTGGCTGGTCTTGTGGTTTGGGCGGGATTTAAGGCGCCTTGGCTAAGTCAGCAAGGCATGCTGGCCTTCACATGTGTTGCGCCCACAAAAATAACTTCGCCAGGTCAGAGGCAGAAAACCCGGCGCCTGGTCCAGTCAACTGGCTTAGTCAGTCTTGGCCATGGTTTCCAACCTGGTGCGAAAAATGCGGCGCCTAAGGCCAGCTCAGCTCCACTTTTAGAATCCAGCGTGGCCTGGGCTTGAACAAGCTACTCCTACACAAACGAAGTCATAGTTAATATATGAAAATAATTTAAGACAAAATATTAAATAAAGCTTGTGGTTTAAAACCACTTTTTGAATGAAGACAACAAATAAGCCCTTAGTCATCCCTTGCTTGGTCGTGACTTTCAAGGGGAGTGTCCTCTAAGTTGAGGCACGTTATGGGCCTTGTGGTGTCACTTGGCCCAGTTGATGCTTGAATGTTCAATATTAATTGGTCAAGTGTGCCTTGGGCTTTCTTGGCCCTGGCCCGAGTTATGGCTCCCCCTAGGCCCATTAGGTCATCTAGGTTGATGGGCCTTGGTGGATTTTTATCACTAGATCCTCCATCATGACGCATATTCATTTGCTCCAATTGTGCTTGCATTGCTGCAAACCGTGCCTCCATTGTTGTAAATAGCATGGTTGTCCTTGGGGACATAGGTGGGCTGTCCTCTTCTTCAGCCATTGTGTTTGTAACCAATGTATCTCACAACCACTCAAATATCACTCAATGTGTTTGTGCTCACAATCACTCAAGTATTGTCACTCAATGTGTTTGTTCTCACAATCACTCAATATGACACTCAAGTCTCCTAAGAACCTTGACAAGTCAAGTAATCAAGCTATTGTAGAAGGTCTTGTGACTAGGTCGCAAAAGTACCAAAGGCTTAGTGTTTGGGTAGGTGTTTTTGGGTTATGTGTTTAGGGTAGTGTTTTGGGAAATTCTTTGTGGCCTCAGAATTTTTTTTGTATTTTGGGGGTTTTTGGGTTTTTGGGTTTTGGAATGTTGCTTGGGACGTGTTTGGGAAAGGGTTTTGGGTAGGTGTTTAAGGTTAGAACTTGAAAAACAAAATCACTTACTTTGGCCGAATTTGTAACTTTGACCTTTTCTGTAGGTCACTTGATTTGATTCGGCTTCACTTTTCTTTTCCAGGCAAGAACTGAGCTCTGATGACCACTTGATGACAACCTTAGGGGGGTGATTGCCTTTTGGACAATTCTCCTTTTTTTGAGAGAATTGCTTGGACCGTTTCTTGCTTGGACTTTGTATTTGTTTTACGGCTTTTGTTTGCGGAAGTATTTAACTTTGGCTTTGGAATTGTTAATTGTTTAAGGGCTAGGGCAGAATGTGGAAGGGGATATGATATGGTAAGGGCGCCACAAACACTAAGTGTTTGATAAGCCTGCGAAGTTCGCCACAAGCCACCTAGGTAACTTGATAAGAACGGGTCCTTGGCTTGGCCAAGATTGCTAGGAGACTGATAACAACCTCCTTGTGGGGGTTGGTATTTGTTTCGATCGTTTTTTTTTGAAGCTTAGACAATAAGAAATATTATGAAATTTTTGGGATATTTTTTGTTGTTTTTCTTGGGTGTTTCGGTTGGCTTAGGTTTATAGTGGTTGGGGTATGTGTTTGGTTTGGTTTCTGGACGAAAGTAGTAAGGGTAGTGTGTTTGGACGAGAGGACAAGTATTTGGCTGAGTGGTTTTTGGGTTTGGTTTGTTAGGCTATATTGGCTTAGGATGAGTTTCTGGCCGTGTTGCTTTTTATTTGGGTAAAGGTTGGTGTTTGTTTCGGTTTAGGTTGGATAAAAGAAAAGGATGAAGAAGATTGAGATGGTTAAGGGCGCCACAAACAAAGATGTTTGATAAGCCAAAGGAAGTTCGCCACAAAGGAATGATCTTTGATAAGAACAAGAGACTTGGTTCAACCAAGAAGCTTAGGAGAAAACTCAACTAAGTGTTTTTGCATAAAATTCAACTTATCTTATTCCAAATGCAACATCTTACATATATAGGTGGGCTGGCCTTGAAAGAGGCTCCCAAAACGTAATTTTAAAGATACTTAAATTCGAAATCAAGTCAGCCTAGGACTATTATGACTTAGCTCCCAACATGGGCTGAAAACAAGGCATTCACTCTTAATAATTTGAATTATGACACATGTATATTTGTTTGAATTTCTAATCAGTCTTGCATAAATTGTACTTAAGAGTATGGCTGGAAATATGGGGTGTGCCACATATTTAAATTCGTCTTGCATTGATGTCCCCTTTAACTTTGTATCCAGCCATGTAAAGGAGAGTTAAGAGTTCAAAAGAATTCAAAATGCATTGAACACAAGGCTGACCTCGTGTTGGCCTCATTACTTGGCTGTGGCAAACTTCATGGCCAACATAAAAGCATATCCTTTATTCTGGTTGCCTTGTTTTAATGGTTGTCCCCTAATTCAAATATGATGAGCACGTGTGGCCAGACTTGAATGCTTGTGTAAAAGCCTCTTTAATGTGTTTTCTAGAAAAGGCAAGTCTTGATGGCTCCATTACATGGCTAATTCGAATTCAAATTTGTTGTAAATCCTTTAAACGTGTTTAATGCCTCATAAAAATGGCTGTCCAGACTTGGAAAGTTTTAATGTGGCCATAATTCGAAAATGCCTCATTAAACACGGTTGGCCAGATTTGGAAAGTTTTGGTGTAGCCATTATTCAGGAATTGATCATGCATTCAAGCACATGGTTGATCTTTTATGGCTGGTCCGAAATGAGAAAAACCTTAATGGTTGAGTCCTGCTAAAGTTGGCAAGTTCTCCTTTCCATCTTGATGTGGTCCAAATGCACAATAATTAATCCTCATGGTTGGCTTTAATGGTTTTGGCTGAAAACGTGGGATATTTGTTTTGCTTTTGAAATCCACGTGCAACCCAAGGCATTCTACATAAAAGACATATTTATTAGTTGATATTTAATATAAAAAGGAAAATAAATATATTAAAGGGAAATCTTAGTCGTGGCCTTCAAAAGGCTCATCATCTATAAGGAGGCAATTAGTGGGCCTCATATCCTCATTTGGCCCAATTGATGCTAGGGTGCTTAGAATAAGTTGGCCTAGTGTGCTTGGGCTTTCTTGGCCTCGACCCGTGTTATGGGTCCTTCTAGGCCAATTAGATCTTCCAAGTTGATGGGCCTTGATGGGTCGCCATCATCCCCTCCTTCTTGGACTGAATTCGACCTCGATTCAAGGTCGTCATTACTTGTTTCAAATAGAGGGAGATTAGCAACATTGAAACTAGCACTAACATTGGCATAATCAATTAGAATATTAATCTTATAAGCATTATTATTTATTCTTTGAATATCCTTTCCATTTTTTTATCCTGGGTAGGGTCACCTTAAAATCCACGGATAAGTTAATCCATGGTGGTTCAAGAATGGGTAGGGGCGTGTAAAGCCCTTGTGGTTTACCCTTTGAACTCTTTGGTATCCATCCACAATAGTACTCACACAATTTTTGTTTATATCAGCAAAATCAGTATTATGGAAGTAAGGATCCTTTAAAAATTTGAGACCGTATAGCTTGGTCTCGAGAGTGGAGAGCAAAAGATGTCTCCTAGGGAGAGCATTGGCCAGAATGTTGGCCTCTCCCCGCTTATGCCTTAACACATAAGGAGATTGCTCCAGAAATTCATTGCATCTGGCATGGCGTTTATTCAGCTTGCCTCGCCCTTTCAGAAATTTAAGTGACTCATGGTCACTATATAGTACAAGTTCCTTTGGTAGCAGGTATTGCTGCCAAGTCTGTAATGCCCTTACCAAGGCATACAGTTCTTTACCGTACAAGGAATGTTTCAAAGTAGGTCCTCCCAACTTCTTACTGAAGTAAGCGGTTGGACAGCCCGTGTACATCCTCCAGCTTTTATTTTCCTTGGGTACTAGGATCTGCTTTTGGTTTTCTTGTACACCGTGTGGATCCTGCAAAGGACCTTTTACAATGATTAGCAGTTCTTTAGAAACAGAAGAATCGGTTAGTTTGAAATCATGGCAACAAAGAAAATATAAAGGTGGCTTTGAGATTAAAGCACCCTTTACTTCTCCCGGAGAGGCTAGTAAACCTTTTTCCTTCTCTTTCTTTTTTTCAATCTTTTTCTCTTCTTTTTTTGCCTACATTAAAAGCTCAGCCAAGGCACATACTTCTCTGGCTTGCATGGTGACTATGTCACACAATACAGTGTCCTCATACTTCCCAATGGAAAATGGGATCTCAGCTTACTAGTTGACAACCATTTCTCCCATTTCGCTTAACCATTGCAACTGATAGGGTGATGGGTGGGTCCTAGTCACTAGGTTTAGTTTGGAAACTAACCTTGTGCTCACCAGATTGGCACAGCTGCCACCATCAATGATTATGGAACAAACGTTCCCAGAAACTAAACATCTTGTGTGACAGATGTTCTTCTGCTGACTTTCCTAATTCTCTTTGACTTGGCTGCCCAAGAGACTTCGGACCATGAGTAAGTCACCTTCCGGCATCCTTGCCTCCTCATCACTCTCTTCTTCTTAACTTGAGGTTTCAGATGCTGATTCTACAACTCCATTTTTGGCCACCATAGTCCTCTTGGTTGGACATTGAGAGGTAATGTGTCCATGACCCAAGCACTTGAAGCACTTGACCTCCCTACTTCGGCTTGGGACCTCCATGGCCTTCTTGCCATTGTTGGTGCTCACAACTTGTTTAGTTGATGTGCCCTCCTTCTTAGGCTTGTCCTTCCAGCTAGATGACTCGAATTTGGTGGTGCTGGTTGAGTAGGATTTTGACTTCCTCCTCTTCAATTGTTGCTCCACCTTCATGGCTTTCTGTACCAAGTCCTCCAACTCCACATAGCTTTGCAACTCAACAACATCTTGGATGTTTTGATTGAGCCCATGAAGAAACCGTGCCATAGTGGCTTCACGTTCCTCCTGAAGGTTGGCTCTTAGTAGGGCCAACTCCATCGCCTTATAGTACTCATCTACTAACTTGCTTCCTTGAGTCAGCCTTTGAAGTTGGTTATAAATGTCCCGTTGGTATGACGGGGGCACAAACCTCTTCCTCATAATTGTTCTCATTTCGTCCCATGTGCTCACAAGTTGAGCACCACACCTCCGCCTATCCTTTTAAAATTGATCCCACCAGACCATTGCATATTCTTTAAACTCTAAAGCAGCCACCTTTACCTTTTTCTCCTCGGAATAAGTGTGGCAGTCAAAGACTTGCTCGATCTTCATTTCCCACTCCAAGTATGCCTCCGGATTGTTCATTCCCATGAATGTGGGAACCTTGATTTGGACTCCCTCTACTTGGTCATCCCTCCTCCTTTCCCTTTGATTCTCCTCTTCATTCCTCCTTTTCCCTCCGCCTTATTCTCCTCCTTTTGATAGCAATCCACCAAGGCCCATCAACCTAGATGACCTAATGGGCCTATGGGGAGCCATAACTCGGGCCAGGGCCAAGAAAGCCCAAGGCACACTTGACCAATTAATATTAAACATTCAAGCATCAACTGGGCCAAGTGACACCACAAGGCCCATAACGTACCTCACCTTAGAGGACACTCCCCTTGAAGGCCACGACCAAGCAAGGGAAGACTAAGGGCTTGTTTGTTATCTTCTTTCAAATAAGTGGTTTTAAACCACAAGTTTTATTTAATATTTTGCTTTAAATTATTTGCATATATTAACTATGACTTTTTGTGTGTAGGAGTAGCATGGCCAGCCTTGTTTCAAGCCCAGGCCACGCTGGAGTCTAAAGGTGGATCTGACCTGGCCTTAGGCGCCGCATTGTCCGCACCAGGATGGAAGCCACGGCCAAGACTGACTAGGCAGCTGACCTGGACCAGGCGCCAGATTCTCAGCCATCTGACCTGGCCAAGACACATCACTTGGCGCATCAATTGGGAAGGCCGGCCACAAGCTGACTCAGCAAGAGGCGCCTGATTCTCCGCCCAGGCCATCAAGGCCAGCACTAGTAATGCCGCCTACCATTATTTCCGCCCATGCCTTCAATATATCTTTGAATTTGATTTGCCTACATTAAAAGCTCAGCCAAGGCACATAATTCACACATGGCTCAATTCAAACAAGGGAGTAAAGGCACCCACCAAATCAGCCACGGTTTTAAGAGGATTAACCAAGGAGGCAACCCTTCCATATTTTCCTCCTATGCTTTTAAGAAGCTACAACACGACCAAGTGTTATCAAGCACATGCTCAAGAATTCAAATTCAAACAAGCACCAAATCAGCCATGGCTTTATGGAATTAATAAGGAGAGACAACAATCCCACATTTTCAGCCCAAGGCATTGAAGGCATAAATCAAACACGGCCAGCAACATGAGGAAATGAGCACATGTTCAAAACATTCAAATTTTAATGGGAATTCAATAGCCATCCTAGAATTCCGCCTCGGCTTAAATAAGGAAGCAAAGGACAAGGCCCTTGAGTTTGGCTAGGCTTAAAGCCAACATCTATGGCCGAATAAAACATTAAGGCAAGGCCGTATGACTTGGCCATACACAAGACAATGTCCACATACATTAGGCATGTGCTAAGATGCACATTCTAGATAGTTTTAAAGTCTTCCTTAAGCTTAGCTCATGTTTAAAGAATGTAATCAATGTAATAACGTAGCTCGCCATATCAAATGCAAACTTCAAAGAGGGAGCCTCACGGCCAGCCCACATACTATATGTAAGAATGAAACTCATGGAATGTATTAGCTTCAATTTTATGCAAAAACAAATTAGTGAGATTTTTGTAACGACCCGATTTTCTACCCTTGAAAAATTTTCATTTATTTTAATCCTTTCTTACATACAGTCGTCACTTTCATTGAAAACTCTCAAGTACCATTTTCGAAAATACTCTTTACCCTATTACCTTATCATACAAATCTATGTTGCGGAAAAACATAATTCATTCAAATAACATTTACCACATACAACTAGTTATAGATCTCCCAAAGTTATAAAGTCCATAACTACACATATTCGTATTAATCTAAACGGATTTACAGTCATCCCATAATACTATTAAATCAACTACAACGTCAATTAGCAATAAAGACAAGCGAATAATTAAATACAAAAGCTTCCTAATTGAGCTTCATCCTCAAAATCCTTCATTTACCTACAATGGGATTATCATAAACAACACACAAAACAAAAGGGAGTAAGTCATTAGTTTAAAAACTAACATCACATGATAATCCACATTTCAAATACGATTAAACTTTAATATAAAATATAAACGCAATTACGTAAATGCAAACATTCATCTCTTCTTTCGTTCATTTCCACGTTATCCATATTCATCCTATAGAATACATATCTCATAATATATATTCTATAGCATGCATATTATGTTCATTCGAAGCATCGTTCTTATCATTTTCCATATCCACACTATAGTATATATATATCCCATACTATATAACCTATAGCATGTATATTACTTTTATATTTAACAATCTTCCTTTCTATCACTCATATTCACCCTATAGAATATATATCCGATACTATATATTCTTTAGCATGCATATGACTTTCATTGCAACCTTCTCATTTCCCCTCATTCATATTCCAATTGCACGTTTACCTTTCCATTACCACTTGGGGCAAGTCATACACAATACCACATAGGGCAAGTCGTACACAATACCACAAAGGGCAAGTCGTACACAATACCACATAGGGCAAGTCATACACAATACCACGTAGGGCAAGTCATACACAATACCACGTAGGGCAAGTCATACACAATACCACGTAGGGCAAGTCATACACAATACCACGTAGGGCAAGTCATACACAATACCACATACGGCAAGTCATACGCAATACCACATAGGGCAAGTCATACGCAATACCACATAGGGCAAGTCATACGCAATACCACATAGGGCAAGTCATACGCAATACCACATAGGGCAAGTCATACGCAATACCACATAGGGCAAGTCATACGCAATACCACATAGGGCAAGTCATACGCAATACCACATAGGGCAAGTCATACGCAATACCACATAGGGCAAGTCATACGCAATACCACATAGGGCAAGTCATACGCAATACCACATAGGGCAAGTCATACGCAATACCACATAGGGCAAGTCATACGCAATACCACGTTGGGCAAGTCATACGCAATACCACATAGGGCAAGTCATACGCAATACCACATAGGGCAAGTCATACACAATACCACATATCAAATGATAACCATTTTACTCTATTATCATAACAATAATGGCAATACATTTACCTTTTCCATCAAATCATTAACTATGGAAACACGTCTCCCTTACAAACCTTTTATCCCTTTCACAAACCTCATTCATATCAGTGAGTATGAATTAGAGCCACTTATCCCTTACCTTGGTGAGTGTTGGGGATCAGTTCCGAGTAACTTTAAAAGTCTACTCCGCGATTTCCTCCAACCTTAGGATCTTTCCTCATTATCACCACTAACAATGATGTCAGTCATTTATTCAAAATAACACATAAATAACTCGTATTTCATCATCAAATATACAAGGGATTCATGTATTCTCAATATTTCCAAAACTACTTCAATTCAAGTTTCTAAATATCAAAACATTATGTTCATCTCATATAACAACATCAAAGCATAACTCATTATCCACATCTAACATTTCATCTCTTTCTCTTTATACTCATATTCTCATTTTGGGGGTTTTTGGGGTTTTTCATGAATAACCCATAAAACCTTTCCATTCATACAATATCAACTCTAAATCAAGAGTTTACAAGATAGAAACAACATAAAACAAACCATAACTCTAAATGATGAGTTTTCATGGTTTCTCATGTTTTGAAAATAAATCCAACATACCCAAAACACGTTAGAGAGGAAGAAGAAGAGTTAGTAACAAGAGGTTTACCTCTTCTCAAGCTCCAAGATGAGTCCTAAGGCTCCTTGCTCTTGAAAAGCTCTCCTTTCTCTCTTCACTTCGAAGTTCCAACCCAAAAATGTGTTTTGGGTTTCTATTTTATAGACACTGTGATAAGTGTAATCGATTACAAGTATAGTGTAATCGATTACACTGTGTAAATTATAGAGGCATCGTCGCTATGTAATCGATTACCAACATGGTGTAATCGATTACATTAATACGATGTAATCGATTACCATAACTGTGTAATCGATTACACATTGTAAATTACAGAGGCATCGTCGCTATGTAATCGATTACCAACATGGTGTAATCGATTACCAACATTGTGTAATCGATTACCAACATGGTGTAATCGATTACATTGTGTCAGATGTACATATCTGATGCTTTTAATACGATGTAATCGATTACCAGGAGTGTGTAATCGATTACATTGTGTCAGATGCACAGGTCTGATTAGTTTATCAGCATGTAATCGATTACCAGCAGTGTGTAATCGATTACACTGTGTCAACAGCCCAAAATTGCCATTTCTCGCCCAGGCGAGACAACTCTCGCTCAGGCGAGAATCCTCCAGTATATTCCAGGATTTTACCCACCCAGCTAATCCTTTCTCACTCAGGCGAGAATCTCTCGATCAAGCGAGGCTTCCAGGACTGATACTATAATTTTAAATATTAAAATTTGGGGTGTTACAATCCTCCCCCTCTTATAAGAATTTTCGTCCCCGAAAATTAAACATACCTCGGATAATAAAATCATCACCTAGAACTTAGGCACAAGAATATTCAACCAAAATCACAATTCGATTCTCTAATCCATTAAGATTACTTAATCAGTCACTAAGGGCTTACACCACTAAACCGTGACATCACCCACCAATTCATGAACTAATTCATCAATGTCCAAATATTAAGGTGTCAGCCTTTAATAACTCGAGTGCCATGGGAACTAATCCATAATTCAGGCTAAAGAATTTCCCTATATCCATCAAGAACCATAGATCTCTAGCACTTATCCATCTATCAATCCTAACATACGTTAAGAATTCCGATAACAGTCTCGAACTTCAGCGAATGGGGAACTCCTTATCTCATATCTATCTAAATGCGCCCTTAAACATCCATCATACACCAGCTAGTTTCATCTCCACTCGAGAATCTAGCACAATTTCATTTTACTTGATCAACAAAATACCTACACAAAAGACTCTTAATGTCTCATCCATTATACACAATCAAACTATCCAGTAATTATCTAATTACATCAAATATTTCTACCGTCAAATCTTATCATCTAAAGAAATTACCAATTTCTAGCCTCCACTGAAACCATAAAACCATTGATACACACCAAAACTAGATATTCTGTCCCCAATCGGCCAGCACCAGTCGACCAACACTCAAGACTACAACTTGCGTTCGGTTTGATCATCCCAATTTCGTTAGCAAGGATAAACTTATTAACCCACTCGCATTATGTCCAACAAAACATGGGCGTCTTACATCACTAAACTTTTAACAACCTCATACTTATACCGATATGGTTGCAAAAATTTCGGAATTCTCCAACATGATACTAAATCATTTCTTAGCCACAGGCTATGTTTCACCCAAAGAAAAGGATTTTCGAAAACGGTTTGAATCCACGACTTATGAAACAAAGTTTACATAATCAGTTCAACACAACCCAAAACTCCTTCTCTCCTATGGTTACACCACACCCCTACACCGCAATTTCTGACGTTCATGAAACAACAACCACTTTTGCCGGTACACATTCAACGCATACAATTGCGGAACACCACCACTATTTCATGCGTTGCCAATGTCCTACCGCAAAAGAACCGGTCATTAGAGACCAAAAGTTTCACAACTAATAAAATGGATTCATCACATCGACGGGGTAAGTAACTTAACTATCCGCTTTTTTTTCGACTATCAGTATACTCTTTCCCCCTTAGCATACACATACATATCAATGCATACTCAATTTTTAAATCTTCACTTCAACAAGTACACACAGTTAAACATAACACGATTTTGCTGACCGCTAGTCCATTTCCAGGATTAAATCCAACTGGGACATCATCGCGCATATCAACACTATAGTAAATGTTCTACCATTTACCCCAACCGTACACTGAGACACTCCCGATCAAAAATAAGTTTTTGAGGTTCAACATCCCCGCACATAATTTGGTGTTCAATACCAATATACATTTGTTACGGCGGGTACTCATCTTTAACAAAAAAATTAAATTTCATAGACCAAAAGCTTCATACACAAGAATAAAAAAATAACTTTTTCATACTTAATCGATTTTGGGGTACCAACCATAGGTCACCTCAAAATGATAATACATCTGATTAGTCAACGTCCATGTAAACACATTAGTCGCAAGGACCTTTAGGTAATTTATCCAACCTCTATTTCATTTTCGAAATATGAGTTTCACCTCTTAGCGTGCGCATACACACTAAGGCCAACAAAGGGAATTAACCTTTAACAACTCATAAGAGAAAACAAGCATCCCCGACTTAAACATTTTTCTTGTCAGTATACTTATTATAAAAGTCAATCATTCATAGACGAAAGTCCACTTTCCAAGACAAAATAAATAGTTCTTTCAAATCTTAACATCTCGAAATACTAACGATTTCTTAAATACCTTCTTGTGACATTTACTGAATGAATATCGATCCCTTTTTCGAAGGAGGGTCCTGACTCTCTTAGCCGACATTGGCCCCATACCACTGGCCTGGTCAGAGACCTTACACAGATCCCCAACCGCTACAACCCTGTCAGCGCTATTCAATCATAACATGATTTGTCGACAATCAGTTCATCCCCAGAATTATATCTAACTGGGATAACGACAAGCAGACTGAGTCTATGGTAAATATCACACCTTTTACCACAACCGGACTCTAGAACATAAACGTCGACACCACCACCAGCACAAAGATTGGGGTCGACGCAACCAAGTCAGAAGTAATGACTCAGTTTACAATCTCAGCCGGTTTTCACATTTAACATATATGAGGGAGTGTGTCGCTCCCGAATCAACAACACTAAACAAGGAATACATGTCACCATGCGTTTACCTCTCGCCGGATCATCAACACCCGATGTCCTTGCGCCACTTGGGGTAACCATCCGACCGTGGTCCCTTGCCTCCCTAGCATGCATGACATTAGGTCTCCGATCCAGCTTGGGACAGAGAGCCTGGACCTGGAGCCACGCTCCGATTCAAATTTCGTAAGTTTTCATTCATGCCCTAAAGCACCTCTAACATCTGTGCCAAGAGATCATCGGAAGTATTCTGGCTCGTTTCTCTTCCTCTTTCAGCCATGCGTACCTGCACTCACGTACTTGTCAGTAGACTAATTTTATAACCAGACAAGCATCACATAAACACACAACCGTCAATGCTAACCAAGCAGTTCAAGCACATAAAGATCACAAAGAAGCATGTAAGGCCATATCCTAGGCCGCAGGATTAACTATGCTCTGATACCATATTGTAACGACCCGATTTTCTACCCTTGAAAAATTTTCATTTATTTTAATCCTTTCTTACATACAGTCGTCACTTTCATTGAAAACTCTCAAGTACCATTTTCGAAAATACTCTTTACCCTATTACCTTATCATACAAATCTATGTTGCGGAAAAACATAATTCATTCAAATAACATTTACCACATACAACCAGTTATGGATCTCCCAAAGTTATAAAGTCCATAACTACACATATCCGTATTAATCTAAACGGATTTACAGTCATCCCATAATACTATTAAATCAACTACAACATCAATTAGCAATAAAGACAAGCGAATAATTAAATACAAAAGCTTCCTAATCGAGCTTCATCCTCAAAATCCTTCATTTACCTACAATGGGATTATCATAAACAACACACAAAACAAAAGGGAGTAAGTCATTAGTTTAAAAACTAACATCACATGATACTCCACATTTCAAATACGATTAAACTTTAATATAAAATTTAAACGCAATTACGTAAATGCAAACATTCATCTCTTCTTTCGTTCATTTCCACGTTATCCATATTCATCCTATAGAATACATATCTCAAAATATATATTCTATAGCATGCATATTATGTTCATTCGAAGCATCGTTCTTATAATTTTCCATATCCACACTATAGTATATATATCCCATACTATATAACCTATAGCATGTATATTACTTTTATACTTAACAATCTTCCTTTCTATCACTCATATTCACCCTATAGAATATATATCCCATACTATATATTCTATAGCATGCATATGACTTTCATTGCAACCTTCTCATTTCCCCTCATTCATATTCCAATTGCACGTTTACCTTTCCATTACCACTTGGGGCAAGTCATACACAATACCACATAGGGCAAGTCGTACACAATACCACATAGGGCAAGTCGTACACAATACCACGTAGGGCAAGTCATACACAATACCACGTAGGGCAAGTCATACACAATACCACATAGGGCAAGTCATACGCAATACCACATAGGGCAAGTCATAGGCAATACCACATAGGGCAAGTCATACGCAATACCACATAGGGCAAGTCATACGCAATACCACATAGGGCAAGTCATACGCAATACCACACAGGGCAAGTCATACGCAATACCACACAGGGCAAGTCATATGCAATACCACACAGGGCAAGTCATACGCAATACCACATAGGGCAAGTCATACGCAATACCACATAGGGCAAGTCATACGCAATACCACATAGGGCAAGTCATACGCAATACCACATAGGGCAAGTCATACGCAATACCACATAGGGCAAGTCATACGCAATACCACATAGGGCAAGTCATACGCAATACCACATAGGGCAAGTCATACGCAATACCACATAGGGCAAGTCATACACAATACCACATATCAAATGATAACCATTTTACTCTATTATCATAACAATAATGCCAATACATTTACCTTTTCCATCAAATCATTAACTGTGGAAACACGTCTCCCTTACAAACCTTTTATCTCTTTCACATACCTCATTCATATCAGTGAGTATGAATTAGAGCCACTTATCCCTTACCTTGGTGAGTGTTGGGGATCAGTTCCGAGTAACTTTAAAAGTCTACTCCGCGATTTCCTCCAACCTTAGGATCTTTCCTCATTATCACCAATAACAATGATGTCAGTCATTTATTCAAAATAACACATAAATAACTCGTATTTCAACATCAAATATACAAGGGATTCATGTATTCTCAATATTTCCAAAACTACTTCAATTCAAGTTTCTAAATATCAAAACATTATGTTCATCTCATATAACAACATCAAAGCATAACTCATTATCCACATCTAACATTTCATCTCTTTCTCTTTATACTCATATTCTCATTTTGGGGGTTTTTGGGGTTTTTCATGAATAACCCATAAAACCTTTCCATTCATACAATATCAACTCTAAATCAAGAGTTTACAAGATAGAAACAACATAAAACGAACCATAACTCTAAATGATGAGTTTTCATGGTTTCTCATGTTTTGAAAATAAATCCAACATACCCAAAACAAGTTAGAGAGGAAGAAGAAGAGTTAGTAACAAGAGGTTTACCTCTTCTCAAGCTCCAAGATGAGTCCTAAGGCTCCTTGCTCTTGAAAAGCTCTCCTTTCTCTCTTCTCTTCGAAGTTCTAACCCAAAAATGTGTTTTGGGTTTCTATTTTATAGACACTACGATAAGTGTAATCGATTACAAGTATAGTGTAATCGATTACACTATGTAAATTATAGAGGCATCGTTGCTATGTAATCGATTACCAACATGGTGTAATCGATTACATTAATACGATGTAATTGATTACCATAAGTGTGTAATCGATTACACATTGTAAATTACAGAGGCATCGTCGCTATGTAATCGATTACCAACATGGTGTAATCGATTACCAACATTGTGTAATCGATTACCAACATGGTGTAATCGATTACCAACATTGTGTAATCGATTACCAACATTGTGTACTCGATTACCAACATGGTGTAATCGATTACATTGTGTCAGATGTACATATCTGATGCTTTTAATACGATGTAATCGATTACCAGGAGTGTGTAATCGATTACACTGTGTCAGATGCACAGGTCTGATTAGTTTATCAGCATGTAATCGATTACCAGCAGTGTGTAATCGATTACACTGTGTCAACAGCCCAAAATTGCCATTTCTCGCCCATGCGAGACAACTCTCGCTCAGGCGAGAATCCTCCAGTATAGTCCAGGATTTCACCCACCCAGGTGATCCTTTCTCACTCAGGCGAGAATCTCTCGATCAAGCGAGGCTTCCAGGACTGATACTATAATTTTAAATATTAAAATTTGGGGTGTTACAATTTTCCTCCTAAGTTTCTTGGTTAACCAAGAGTATAGTTCTTATCAAACATCCTTGTTTGTGGCGAACCTCATTTGTCTTATCAAACACATCAGTTTGTGGCGCCATTCACCTTCAATCTTCTTCATCTTATTTTATCCAACCTCACCTCATACAATCCCAAGCCTCGGCCTGAACAACCTAAACACATTCCCACCGAGACCAACATAATTCCATGGCCTAAACACAAGCCTATTCCTATCCAAAACACTTAAGCCAACATACTTTCCACTCTCAGCCAAATACTAAACCCACACATTCACCATCATACTTGACCCCTCTCGGCCAAACATACCAATACAAAGTCTTAGCCTATCAAAAGCTAAAAGCCAACCCCAATTCACATTAACACCCAAAATACTCAACAAAAAGTCATCTTCTAATCCGAGACCCAACTTCAAACAAAACGATCATACAAAAATACCAACCCCCACAAGGAGGTTGCTATCAAGTGGTATCAGAGCTAGCATTGTTTGAAGTGTTTTGGTGCATCAAATCAAACATTGGCCGAATCAAAGCCAGCCTTGGTGCATCAAATTCTGTCTTGGCTAAAGCCGAGACCATTATTTCATATTGTTTGAAAATATTTCTAAGTGCAGGTTCCTAAAAAGATTGGCCAAACCAAAAGCCAATAAGAGCCTACACCAAAAAGCAAAAACAAAAGCTTGTGGCCAAACCAAGCCATCAAGCACCCCAAAAAAAAAATTTTGTTCTTTCTGTCTTGTTACCATCCATAATCCACCACTATGCACATACACACATCCAAACCTCCATAAACCCACCAAAAACAAACCACCAACCACCAATAACCCACAAAACCGCCACCCAAACAAATTGTTTGATTTAAGCCCAAGTTGTTTCGCCATACAAGGACACCATCTAGAACTTGCTTTGGTTCAATCCAGAACCCCAAGGAGAGAAAGAGTGAGTGAGTGAGTGAAAACACATTGTGAGTAGCATACTAGAGTGTTGTGAGAGATGTCTTCAGAAAACACATCATCACCTACTGTGAAACCAAGGACATCATGAGGAATTTAGGACCCTTAAGCAACAAATGGCGGAGATGCAAGTCCGACAAGAACGCCAACAGAATATGAGACAATCTAGCCATGAGGACACCTCGGGTTCAGAAGAGGAAAGGAGGAGAAGTAGGCGAATGGAAAGGAGAACTGGAGAGGAGGATCAAAGGGAAAGGAGGAGGGATGACCGGGTAGAAGGAGTTCATATCAAGGTTCCCACCTTTATGGGAATGAACAATCCAGAAGCATACATGGAATGGGAGATGAAATTAGAGCAAGTGTTTTATTGCCACAACTATTCAGAAGAAAAGAAGGTGAAGGTGGTTGCACTTGAGTTTAAGGAGTATGCTATGATCTGGTGGGATCAACTTCAGAAGGATAGGAGAAGGTGTGGTGCTCAACCCGTGAGCACATGGGAGTAAATGAGGACTATCATGAGGAGAAGGTTTGTGCCCCCATCTTATCATCGGGACATATACAACCAACTCGAAAGGTTGACTCAAGGGAGCAAATCGGTGGATGATTACTACAAGGAGATGGAGCTAGACTTGTTGAGGTCCAATCTCAATGAAGACCGTGAGGCTACTATGGCACGGTTCCTTCATGTACTCAACCAGGATATTCAGGACATTGTGGAGTTGCACAGCTATGTGGAGCTAGAGGACTTGGTTCAAAAGGCTATGAAAGTGGAACAACAACTCAAGAGGAGGAAGTCAAAATCCTACTCTAACAACACCAGCAAGTTCCAATCATCTAGCTAGAAGGACAAGCCTAAGAAGGAGGGTGCAACCAGCAAGGAGGCCGTGAGCACCACTAATGGGAAGAAGGCCGTGGAAGTACAAAGCTGAAGTCGGGAAATCAAGTGTTTCAAATGCTTGGCCCATGGGCACATTGCTTCTCAGTGTCCAACTAGGAGGACTATGGTGTTCCGGAATGGAGTAGTGGAATCTGAGTCTGAAGCCTCAAGCACAGAAGAGGAAAGTTGATGTGAACCTCTTTAGGATGTTCTTGGTATTGATCTATCTTGATAGGTGTTGCACTTTGCCCACGTTTTTATGGGCTATTTTGTGGATGAATTTTGGCAGCAGAATGATATTGTAAGATAAAAGAAGATGGGTAAGATATGGGGTGGTAGGCACCACAACACTTGAGTGTTGATAAGCCGGGTGATGTTCGCCACAAGAACTTGGTTCTTGATAAGAACTTTTAATCTTAGTTCAGCCAAGAAGTTTGGAAAAGACAAAGCTCTCACACAAGGAAGTACTCCTTAATTTTTAACTCCAACAAAACTTGATTTCATTCAGCAAATTAGAAGTACACTTATAGGCAAACCATGATGGTTCCCACGTGACTCTACCATGAATTAAGGCTTATTTTGGACTAGATTAATCCTAATACATGGTTGGTTACATTGCACCCTTCCAGCCATGTTCAACACGAAAATAATGCAAGTAAATGTCCTACATGGGAATTCCTAAGTAATTAAATTAAAAAATGCAAGACACTTTGAATTTCCATGAAGTGGTCCAGCCAATTGAAAGAGAAATTTGGCCATCCTTTAATGCCTTGGTCCCCACGAGTTTAAGGAAGAAATTTTTGACTTTGAATTGTGCATAGGTCTTGGCTGGATGCATTGCACGAAACTCACACCCACACTTATCATGATTAAGTTCCCCATTCGGTTGTATTAAATGGGTGGAGGCTTTGCACAAAAATCATCCTCTTCATTTATCAATATGGAGTTTCCCATTTGGATACATTAAGTGAGTGCACGAAACTCACACCCTCATTTACCATGCTTGAGTTCCCAATCTGGTGCAATAAGTACATCCTCTCTCCAGCTTTTAATGATGTTGAATGAAGTTAATGCTATGGACCCCACGAGTTTAAGACAACCTTTATTCTGAATTCAAATAAACAAAAGTAAGTTAGAACTAGTAAAAAAACAATTATGACACATTAAAGATGTCCTAGTCATGCCTTGTACACGGCCTTGGCCCAATTAAGATGTTTGGGAATTATTTTCCCCATTTCAGCCAATATGAAAAGTCACATAATGAATGAAGTGAGGACTCCCTTGATTTGAACGTGGAGAATTCTCTTTGATGCCTTCCATGAGTAGTCCTAGTGCCTCTTGTACCCGTTTGGCCCTTGCCCTTGTCATGGGGCCACCTATGCCCCTTAAATTATCATTATCCAGTTTGGGCTCACTTGGTTTCACATCATCCCCTCCTTCTTGAAAGGAATTCGATCTCGAAATAAGTTCGCCATCACCTGCATCAAAAGGAGTTAAATCAGAAACATTGAAGGTGGCACTTATGTTACCATACTCACTTGGAAGTTCAAGTTTGTAGGCATTATCATTCACTTTGTTCACAACACGAATTGGGCCATCTCCTATAGGAAGGAGTTTGGATTTTCTTTGTTCAGGAAACCTTTCCTTCCTCATATGTAACCAAACCCAATCTCTGGGCTCAAATATCACTTGTTTCCGCCCCTTGTTAGCTTGTTTTGCATAGCTTGCATTCCTTTTCTCAATTTGAGCCTTGACTTGCTCATGCAATTTTTGGACATACTCAGCTTTAGCCCATCCATACCTATGCTTCAAAATAGAATCATTAGGAATTGGTAACAAATCAAGAGGTGTTAATGGGTTAAACCCATATACAACTTCAAAAGGAGAAAAATCAGTAGTGCTATGATTTGCTCTACTGTAGGCAAACTCAACATGGGGTAAACATTCCTCCCAAGACTGAATATTATTTTTTATCACGGCCCTTAGGAGGGTGGAAAGAGTCCTATTGACAACCTCAGTTTGCCCATCCGTTTGAGGATGGCAAGTGGTTGAATAGAGAAGCTTAGTGCCAAGCTTTCCCCATAGGGTCCTCCAAAAGTGACTAAAGAACTTGGTGTCCCTATCACTCACTATACTTTGTGGTACTCCATGGAGCCTTACCACTTTCCTGAAAAACAAATCAGCAACATGGTTAGCATCAACAACTTTCTTGCATGGGATAAAGTGTGCCATTTTAGAAAATCGATCAACAACCACATAAATTGAATCATTGCCTTTCTTTGTTCTAGGCAGCCCTAAAACAAAATCCATGGATATATCCATCCAAGGTGAATCTGGAACAATTAATGGGGTGTAAAGTCCATATGGCATGACCCTTGATTTGGACTTTTTACATGTTATACACCTTTCACAAAAGTTTTGCACGTCTTGTTTCATACTTGGCCAATAAAAATGTTCTTTCAACATGTCTAAAGTCTTTTGAGCACCGAAGTGCCCCATTAGACCCCCCTCATGGGATTCCTTTACCAATACTTCCCTAATGGAGCTTTTAGGCACACACAATTGTATTTCTTTGAATAAAAGGTCATTGTGCCTAAAATACCCATTATAGGCCGAATGCATACAAGCAACATACACTTGTGAAAAATCTTTGTCATGCTCGTATTGTTCCTTGATGCATTCCAAACCAAACAATTTGGTTTCCAAAGTGGAGAGCAATGTGTGCCTCCTTGAAAGAGCATCAGCCACTGTTAGGTATCAGTGGTTACAATACACCTAGAAGGGGGGGGGGGGGGGGTTGAATAGGTGTAGCGGTTAGAATGTCCGCTTTTCAAAAAACAACACTTAATGCTGAAAAACACCTTGATTAATCGATTAACGAAACAGGGTAATCGATTAACACTTTCAACACAGTCCACTTAATCGATTAACAGACTGAAGTAATCGATTAACACACCACACTTAATCGATTAAACCGTGACAGTAAGCAGATGCAAGTACAATTTCTTGCGCGACAGTTAATTGATAACGAAACGATTATGCCAAGCTTACAGAATTTATCAGAGTAAAAACAATACAGTACAGAAACAGATTATCAATTAAATCTACTAAACAAATTAATCGATCAAATGCAATAAAGAGAGAAAGGGATAGAAAAAGTCCTGCAACAAGAATTTTATCCTGGTTCGTTTGCTTGTCCACCGCAAACTACATCCAGGCCTCCCGGCTGATTTGGGAGATTTTTCTTCACTATAATTGAATGAATGTTAATTACATACACACTATCCAATTACAACAATTAGAAACTTACAAGATAAAAAAGAAACCTATTCTATGGTTTGACTCCCTTCCTACCGACAAAGAAAACCTTTCTTTCGGCGTAGCCCCAGCCAAGAACCTTGTTCTTTACTTATCCCTAAGTCTAACACTCAGTGAAGACACACTCAATCTCTTGGTGATATGACACCTTGAGATTCCCACAATTACAACACTTTTTCAAACAAAACAATGCAGAGTAAACTTAAGCTATAACAAGACTTATATCTAACAAGATAAGGCTTTACTCTAATCACCTAATACAAGCTCATGCAGTATGAAAATGTATTAGTAAAAAAAACAGAATGCATAATATGTAAACATCTAATCAAGAATCATGTAAAAAATGCAAGAACATGTGATAAGAAAAGATGAGAAATGTATCATGAAAAGCACTCAATCCTAAAGCATAGAATTCTCTCTTTTCTAAGCTCACAAATGCATTTACAACTAGATGCAACAATTAACACGAAAAAAATGCTCTAACTCTCTAAAAAATTTAGCATACAACTTATGAGATCAATTCTGAAAATGCAGTTTATAAAGAATTGATTTTAATTCCCAGTTAATCGATTAACGACAGCTTTAATCGATTAAGCTTCACAAAAATGTTAGATTAATCGATTAACCTTTGTTGTAATCGATTACACTGTGCAAACAGTTAGATTAATCGATTAACCTATGCGGTAATCGATTAACAGCATTCTTTCATGTGTAAAAACAATTCAAATATGTTATGCACTTAAATTCATACATGTTTAATACTTTGATTATGCCTAGAATGCACATGTACATGTATTTATATGATGCATGAACATATTATGAATGACATATCTCAAGATGAAAAAGATTTAAAAGATTTATGCAATTGAGATATGTATTAGGTGACTTAAGCCTTGGACTCAACCTAAACTAGTCTAGTCTAAGCAAGGTACCAATCAGAAGGCTTAAGAATGTTGATTTGTTGATGATCTTCAAGCTCTTATTAGCACAAGTTGTCCTCATCAAAACCAAGACATATAAGGAGAGCTTTCCAAAGTGTTCCTCTTGACATGCACACTTTGAATCTCCCCCTTTTTGATGATGACAAACTCCACATCAAATGTAACAGCTGTGATGAAAATAGCTTGAAGATTGTGTTGGCAAGGTTGTTATGATGCGCAAATATCGGAAGCTGTTATTACGATCAACCTGCACAATCAGAAAACAACAAAACAACCTTTCTCCCCCTTTTGACATTATCAAAAAGATAACTCAGGTCAAAGAAGAGGCAGAGATATGAGTAATGCATAAAACACAGTTAATGAGTTAATTTGGGATTTAACAATTAACCTGTTTTACGTTAAAGAGGATTAAACAAATGCGCAAGTTTATACAACAGAAATAGCCAAACAAGTAAAATGAATGGTATACAAGATTAACTATATCAAAGTAGAAAATCTCATACGATCAAGAACCATACACATAAACAGAGTAGGCTATTCGACATAATTATAAAAAGTAGCATAAAGAGTAACAATGTTTAGCAGCCATATAACCAGAAAACGTCAATTAAAAACATGAAAGAGGCACACAACAGAGAGACTAGAATCCATAACAACATCTAAATCCAAAGAGTGCCAAAAAGAAGAAATAAACCTAAGGTAAGATATCCTAGGTCTAAAGTCTTCTAAACTAAGGTTGAGGTGGAGGATGAGGATCGTCAGTGTGATCAGCAGAAATGACAATGTTCTGATCTCCCCTGATAAGCACAGATAGCTTCTGAAATTCTGAACAAAACAAGGCATTCTGAGCTTCAGCGGTAGATTGAATCAGATTCCTCAACTCCCGAAATTGGTTGTCCGAGTACGCAGTTTGTCGCTCCTCATACTGTTCCATACCAGCAAAGTATGAGTCTTTTAGTCCTTGGAAGTGAAGATCCATGCGGTTGTTAAGCCGTTGCTCCATAGCTTCCAACTGATCGAAGCCAAAAGCAGAGTTCTGAGGTGCAGATCCAGAAGGCTCCCCCTGAGTTGTAGCATGTTGATTACCTGTGTCATCCTGATTATCATCATCAGATAAATCCAGACCAATAGTGGTGTAGTCCTCTTGGTATTGCCAAGTACTACCATACTTGTATATACCCATCTTATGTATGAGGCTTTCACCAACCAGATGATCCTTGTCAGTATATTCAACAATGATAGTATCAGAAACGTCAATGGGCAAATAGTCAACAATGCGTGAGATGAAGATACTGTAGGGAAGCAGCTTCGACTGAGATAAAGATACACTGTTCATAATTTTCAAGATCTCCTCAGGCCAATTAATCATTACATTATTCTTCACTGCATACATGGAACGTAAATCATTCACAGTAGGCTGTGCGTGATTTGTGTTCCTCTGTACTAAGATGTAAGCAATAATGTAGTGTAGCAGCCTGTTCTCAACAGATAGTGACCCAGCTTTGGTCAGTTGACCCTGAATGTATAAATGAGTGCCTCTTAGAAATGACTTATAGACTTCAGTAGGATCAAAATTTTCCTTCACCCAGGAACAATCTCCTATGCTATATCCAGAAGAAGATAAACCACCGACATTCATGAAAATTTCATCGTTAAGTTCAAACAAATTGCCAGAAATCATTGACCAATATTTTCCATCCTTATATCTAAAATTAGCATAGAATTCCCTAACAAGAGCAGGGTAGACTTGTCCCTTTAATTCCATGAACTGAATAGTTCCCTGAGCTTCCATATCATGCGGGAAGCTAAAGTTCTGTTCCGCTAACCAAGTTAAGTCAACATACCGTATATATGTAGGTTTCCGACCTTGAAATTTCGCCATACGGGTTTCTTGCAAGATGAGTGAATAGTAGGGGTCACCACGGTCCCGAGTAGAAGGTGAACCGACCTCTCGTCTTCGTACACGAGTGGCTGATGTCTTGACCCTTTTAGGACGACTTTGCTCCATAATGTGGCAGAAACCGAAATAGCAGTGAATGATCAGATATGGGTGTAGGCAAACCTAACCTAGGTTATGCTTGGTGGAACCTTGGAAATGGGATATAATGAGGATGCACACAAAAAAAACTGATTCCTTGATGGTTTAAGAGGGTTAGGAAGAGGTGTCTCTACTTTTGATGCACTTTGGATTAGTTGTGTTATAGATTTAGAAACTCAAAGCATAAACGAGAAAGTGAAAAAGCCAAAGAAAGTGTGAAACCGAGCTACTGTTTGCCTTTATAAAACTGGTTTTAATCGATTAACGGGCAGGTTTAATCGATTAACCAGTGTAAAATTTCGAATTTTTTTAAAGAACTGATGCCCAGGTAATCGATTAACTGAATATGTAATCGATTACTCATAGTAATATTTCGAATTTTCAAGCAACTGATGCCCAGGTAATCGATTAACAACAAGTGTAATCGATTACACATAGTAAAAAAAAAAGGTTTTCAGGCAGTAAAAAGGTTTCAACTTCTTAAGGCTTTTGTATGCATTGTGACAAATTTATTGAAACATTCAGAATCACAAAAAAATAATCAAGAGACATACTTTTGCATTATAACAAATATCGAAACGCTAAAGAAACATAGACATAGAGAAACTAGACGAAGATGTAAACAGCTAAACAATTTTAATCAAGATATTGTTCATCAAGAATTCCAAGTTCTCTCCTTAGAACAAAGAAGGTATCCCTGGGAAGGGGCTTGGTGAAAATATCTGCTAATTGTTTAGAAGTTTCAACAAATTCAAGAACGCAGTCACCTTTTTGTACATGATCACGCAGAAAATGATGTCTAATTTCTATATGCTTAGTTCTAGAATGCAAGACGGGATTCTTGGAAAGGTTTATGGCACTTGTATTATCGCATTTAATAGGGATCTTTTCAATTTTAAGACCATAGTCCTTGAGTTGCTGCTTCATCCAAAGGATTTGAGCGCAACACACACCAGCGGCAATGTATTCCGCTTCGGCGGTGGACAAAGCAACACAAGCTTGCTTTTCGCTGTGCCATGCTACTAATGAACTCCCCAACAAATGACAGGTACCACTAGTGCTTTTCCGATCCAATTTACATCCGGCGAAATCAGAATCGGAATAACCTACCAAGGATAATGAGGCATCCCGAGGATACCATAATCCCATGTTAGTTGTTCCTTTTAAGTATCTCATGATTCTTTTAACGGTTTTAAGATGTGATTCTTTAGGAGATGATTGAAATCTCGCACACATGCATACGCTAAACATGATATCAGGTCGACTTGCAGTTAAGTAAAGTAAAGACCCAATAATTCCTCGATACTTTGTTACCTCTATTGCTTTTCCTTTTTCGTCCTTATCTAGGTAGCAAGCAGATGCCATAGGAGTGGAAGCTTCCTTACAATTGTTCATCTCAAATTTCTTGAGCAGCTCTTTGCAATATTTTGTCTGATGGATGAAAATCTCACTTTCTAGTTGCTTTATCTGAAGTCCTAGAAAGAATGTGAGTTCTCCCATCATAGACATTTCGAACTCCCCCTGCATCATCTCAGAAAAATCTTTACACAAAATATCATTAGTAGATCCAAAGATTATGTCATCTACATAGATTTGCACAAGTAATACAGAGTTTTCTGATTTACGAATAAAAAGCGTTGTGTCAACCAAGCCTCTTTCGAACCCTTTTTCTAAAAGAAAGGTACTAAGTCTATCATACCAAGCTCTAGGAGCTTGTTTGAGACCATAGAGTGCCTTTTTAAGTTTATAAACATGGTTCGGATATTTAAAATTTTCAAAACCAGGCGGTTGGTTAACATAAACTTCTTCTTGAATATAGCCATTTAGGAAGGCGCTTTTTACGTCCATTTGAAATAATTTGAAGTTCATAATTGATGCAAAGGAAAGTAGCATCCTGATGGCCTCTAATCTGGCTACAGGGGCATAGGTTTCGTCATAATCGATACCTTCCTCCTGGTTGTAGCCTTTAGCCACCAATCGTGCTTTATTTCGAATGATCAAGCCTGATTCATCAAGCTTGTTTCTGAAGACCCATCGAGTACCAATCACAGGATAATCTTTAGGTTTAGGGACCAAGTCCCAAACATTATTACGTTCGAACTGGTTTAGCTCTTCTTGCATAGCTATACCCCAGTGCACATCCTCAATGGCCTCATCAATGGTCTTAGGCTCAATTTGAGATACAAAAGCTACAAAGTTACAAAAGTTTCGTAAGGAACTACGGGTTACCACTCCCGTAGATATGTCACCTATTACTTTGTCGATCGGGTGAGCTTTCTTGGTTTTCCACACAACTGGCATATCTGAATGCTCCTGAGATTTGTTTTGACATTCTTCATTGGTTGCTTCTTCATTATCCATGTTCTTTGAGTATGCTTCTTCCAAAGCACCTGCAACATCATCAGATACGACCTTTCTCTTCTCTTTTGGAGAAGATTCATCAAACTGTACATGGATAGACTCTTCAACTTGCATAGAATATTTATTAAAAATTCTGAACGCTTTGCTATGAATCGAGTATCCCAAAAATATTCCCTCATCGGCTTTTGAATCAAATTTTCCTAAAGCCCGCTTTCCATTATTTAATATAAAACATTTGCAACCGAAAGCGTGAAGATGGGATATGTTTGGTTTACGGCCTTTTAAGGAGTTTTATTCAAATTAGGCCTTAACAGTACTCGATTTATAACATAACATGCAGTATGAACTGCATCTGCCCAGAAATATTTGGGGGTATTACTTTCATTGAGCATGGTTCTCGCTAATTCTTCTAGCACACGATTTTTCCTTTCAACAACTCCATTTTGTTGTGGAGTGCGAGGAGCAGAGAACTGATGCATAATGCCATGCTTATCACAGAATTTGTCGAACTGAAAGTTCTCAAATTCTCCCCCGTGATCACTTCGTATATATACTATTTTCAGGTTAAGTTGATTTTGGATTTGCTTGGCAAGATTTTTAAAAGAGTTGAAAGCGTCGCTTTTAGCAGATAAAAATAATGTCCATGTAAAACGAGAGAAATCATCAACAATAACTAGAGCATAGTAGCTACCACCAAAACTCATGATTTGTGATGGTCCAAACAAGTCCATATGGAGTAACTCCAAAGGTCTTGAAGTGGATATCACATTTTTGTTTTTGAAAGAGTTTTTGGTTTGTTTACACTTTTGACAAGTGTCACAAATCTCTTTAGTTTTAAAATTTAGTTTTGGTAGCCCCTCAACTAGTTGGTTTGATGATAATTTATCTAGATGTTTTATATGGATGTGTGCGACGCGTCTGTGCCAGAGCCAGATGTCATCTTCTTTAGAAATAAAACATTTTGAAAATAATGTGGTGACATCATCCAAGTTAACCATGTAAATATTATTTATACGATGACCAACAAATTTAACATTATTAGATAAAATGTCACGAATGATGCAACAGTCAGAATCGAAAGATACTCGATTACCTTTGTCACAGAGTTGACTTATACTCAGAAGATTATGTTCTAGTCCTTCAACATACAAAACATTTTCAATTTGAGTATGAGATGAGTTACCAACTGTTCCGGTGCCAAGTATCTTTCCCTTGTTGTTGTCTCCGTACGTGACGTATCCTTTTCCTTTAAGTGATAGATCCAGGAAATTTGATCTATCACCTGTCATATGTCTCGAACATCACTGTCTAAATACCATTTTTGTCCTTGTGTTCGAAGACATACCTGCAAAATAGATCACCTGCTTTTCTCAGGTACCCAAATTATGTTGGGTCCTTTTCTGTTAGTGATTAGGGAATTATCTCCCTTCTTTATCCATACATAAACTCTGCTAGGTATACCATATTTTCTAATGTAACAAGAGTAAGAAGTATGACCATACGTATTACAATAAAAACATGTAGGAGAGTGCTTATGATTTTTATTCTTAGTATGAACTACAGGTTTTCTATATGGTCTCTTGTTCTTAGCAGAGCGAGTATAACCTAGACCAGTACGATCACCAACGTTTCTTGTTTGACTGAGCAGAGTGTCTAATTGCTGTTTACTGTTTGTGAGACGTTCGAGTTTTTCTTTTAGTTTAAGATTGTCTTCTTGCAAAATCTCACAAGTCTCACATACAGGCTTTTGACATAAATTATTAGCAGAGCAGTCACATGTGTTACAAGAATAGATGAGATCTAAGGTTTCATTTTCTAATTTTAATTCATCTACTTCTTTTTGTAATTGGCTTAATTTTTTTCATTTCTAAGGATTTCCCTTTTCTTATCAACGTTTATTCTAGCCAATTTCTTTAGTTCCTCATGTAACTCAACATAAGCATTATATAAGACTTCATAAGAGGGTAAGTCATCCGAAGTGGATGAGGTGTCAGAATATACCTCATTATTATCCTCATGTGAGTCTGAGTTGCCATTGTTGTCAGATTTGACCATCAGACACAACTTCGCTGACTCCTCCTCACTAGAAGTGCTTGATGTTGTTTCCTCCTCAGGTACATCCCATACAATGTAAGCTTTCTTTGATTTGAATTCCCTGGGAGTGCTCTTCTCTGAATCAAACTTTTTCAGATAGGTAGGACATTG
This sequence comes from Lupinus albus, assembly GCA_009771035.1. Taxonomy (NCBI): domain Eukaryota; kingdom Viridiplantae; phylum Streptophyta; class Magnoliopsida; order Fabales; family Fabaceae; genus Lupinus; species Lupinus albus. Next base: position 1,145,639 of record WOCE01000027.1, on the reverse strand, counting down.
AAATCTCATATGTCCGGCTTTTCCACACTCATGGCAAGTGAAGCGATCTTTGTTGTTCTTGCCTTTGTTGGTTGACTCTTTCGCTTCTTTCTTCTGAAACTTCTTGAATCCTCCTTTTCTTTTGATGAATTTACTAAATTTTCGAACAAGGAGATTCATAGTTTCATCATCTAGATCGGAGTCAGATTCATCATCATCTTTATCTTCTTTTGACTTGGAGGTCGTGGCCTTCAATGTGATGTTTTTCTTTTTCCGATCTGAATCTTCGTGCATAGTCAAGCGCCCCAATTCCATTTCGTGCTCTTGAAGTTTTCCAAATAGTGTAGCTAGAGGCATAGAATCCAAGTCTTTGGATTCAACAATTGCAGTTACTTTTGGTTGCCATTTCCTGTCAAGACAACGCAAAACTTTATTAGTTAGTTCACCTCTAGCAAAAGATTTATCTAGAGCAACTAAATGATTAACAATATGAGTAAATCGCTTTTGCATATCACAGATTGATTCACTAGGTAACATGCGAAATAACTCATACTCATGGGTAAGCGCATTTAATCTAGCGCGCTTGACTTCGCTAGTGCCTTCATGAGTCACTTGTAAAGTGTCTCACATTTCTTTTGCATTTTGGCACTGCGAATCTCTAAAGAACTCATCATAGAATAGGGCCGATGTGATGATATTTTTGGCGCGTAGGTTATGCTGGACCTTTTTGCGCTCATCATCGGTCCATAGACTTTTAGGCTTGTCTTTAGGTTCATTGTCCACAAGATGCTGTGGAACAAAAGGGCCATTGACTACGGATTCCCAAATATCCGAGTCTATGGCTTCAATAAAAATTTGCATGCGGACTTTCCAGTAGGCATACCCTTCACCACTGAATATAGGTGGTCGATTAATGGATGAACCATCACCACCAAATGGGTTTGACGAACCCATTTCTTTTTCCCTAAGGATCACGAATACGCGGTTGAGCTAGCACTTCGCACTAGCTCTGATACCACTTGTTAGGTATCAGTGGTTACAATACACCTAGAAGGGGGGGTTGAATAGGTGTAGCGGTTAGAATGTCCGCTTTTCAAAAAACAACACTTAATGCTGAAAAACACCTTGATTAATCGATTAACGAAACAGGGTAATCGATTAACACTTTCAACACAGTCCACTTAATCGATTAACAGACTGAAGTAATCGATTAACACACCACACTTAATCGATTAAACCGTGACAGTAAGCAGATGCAAGTACAATTTCTTGCGCGACAGTTAATTGAATGAAGTTAATGCTATGGACCCCACGAGTTTAAGACAACCTTTATTCTGAATTCAAATAAACAAAAGTAAGTTAGAACTAGTAAAAAAACAATTATGACACATTAAAGATGTCCTAGTCATGCCTTGTACACGGCCTTGGCCCAATTAAGATGTTTGGGAATTATTTTCCCCATTTCAGCCAATATGAAAAGTCACATAATGAATGAAGTGAGGACTCCCTTGATTTGAACGTGGAGAATTCTCTTTGATGCCTTCCATGAGTAGTCCTAGTGCCTCTTGTACCCGTTTGGCCCTTGCCCTTGTCATGGGGCCACCTATGCCCCTTAAATTATCATTATCCAGTTTGGGCTCACTTGGTTTCACATCATCCCCTCCTTCTTGAAAGGAATTCGATCTCGAAATAAGTTCGCCATCACCTGCATCAAAAGGAGTTAAATCAGAAACATTGAAGGTGGCACTTATGTTACCATACTCACTTGGAAGTTCAAGTTTGTAGGCATTATCATTCACTTTGTTCACAACACGAATTGGGCCATCTCCTATAGGAAGGAGTTTGGATTTTCTTTGTTCAGGAAACCTTTCCTTCCTCATATGTAACCAAACCCAATCTCTGGGCTCAAATATCACTTGTTTCCGCCCCTTGTTAGCTTGTTTTGCATAGCTTGCATTCCTTTTCTCAATTTGAGCCTTGACTTGCGCATGCAATTTTTGGACATACTCAGCTTTAGCCCATCCATACCTATGCTTCAAAATAGAATCATTAGGAATTGGTAACAAATCAAGAGGTGTTAATGGGTTAAACCCATATACAACTTCAAAAGGAGAAAAATCAGTAGTGCTATGATTTGCTCTACTGTAGGCAAACTCAACATGGGGTAAACATTCCTCCCAAGACTGAATATTATTTTTTATCACGGCCCTTAGGAGGGTGGAAAGAGTCCTATTGACAACCTCAGTTTGCCCATCCGTTTGAGGATGGCAAGTGGTTGAATAGAGAAGCTTAGTGCCAAGCTTTCCCCATAGGGTCCTCCAAAAGTGACTAAAGAACTTGGTGTCCCTATCACTCACTATACTTTGTGGTACTCCATGGAGCCTTACCACTTTCCTGAAAAACAAATCAGCAACATGGTTAGCATCAACAACTTTCTTGCATGGGATAAAGTGTGCCATTTTAGAAAATCGATCAACAACCACATAAATTGAATCATTGCCTTTCTTTGTTCTAGGCAGCCCTAAAACAAAATCCATGGATATATCCATCCAAGGTGAATCTGGAACAATTAATGGGGTGTAAAGTCCATATGGCATGACCCTTGATTTGGACTTTTTACATGTTATACACCTTTCACAAAAGTTTTGCACGTCTTGTTTCATACTTGGCCAATAAAAATGTTCTTTCAACATGTCTAAAGTCTTTTGAGCACCGAAGTGCCCCATTAGACCCCCCTCATGGGATTCCTTTACCAATACTTCCCTAATGGAGCTTTTAGGCACACACAATTGTATTTCTTTGAATAAAAGGTCATTGTGCCTAAAATACCCATTATAGGCCGAATGCATACAAGCAACATACACTTGTGAAAAATCTTTGTCATGCTCGTATTGTTCCTTGATGCATTCCAAACCAAAAAATTTGGTTTCCAAAGTGGAGAGCAATGTGTGCCTCCTTGAAAGAGCATCAGCCACTGTTAGGTATCAGTGGTTACAATACACCTAGAAGGGGGGGGGGGGGGGTTGAATAGGTGTAGCGGTTAGAATGTCCGCTTTTCAAAAAACAACACTTAATGCTGAAAAACACCTTGATTAATCGATTAACGAAACAGGGTAATCGATTAACACTTTCAACACAGTCCACTTAATCGATTAACAGACTGAAGTAATCGATTAACACACCACACTTAATCGATTAAACCGTGACAGTAAGCAGATGCAAGTACAATTTCTTGCGCGACAGTTAATTGATAACGAAACGATTATGCCAAGCTTACAGAATTTATCAGAGTAAAAACAATACAGTACAGAAACAGATTATCAATTAAATCTACTAAACAAATTAATCGATCAAATGCAATAAAGAGAGAAAGGGATAGAAAAAGTCCTGCAACAAGAATTTTATCCTGGTTCGTTTGCTTGTCCACCGCAAACTACATCCAGGCCTCCCGGCTGATTTGGGAGATTTTTCTTCACTATAATTGAATGAATGTTAATTACATACACACTATCCAATTACAACAATTAGAAACTTACAAGATAAAAAAGAAACCTATTCTATGGTTTGACTCCCTTCCTACCGACAAAGAAAACCTTTCTTTCGGCGTAGCCCCAGCCAAGAACCTTGTTCTTTACTTATCCCTAAGTCTAACACTCAGTGAAGACACACTCAATCTCTTGGTGATATGACACCTTGAGATTCCCACAATTACAACACTTTTTCAAACAAAACAATGCAGAGTAAACTTAAGCTATAACAAGACTTATATCTAACAAGATAAGGCTTTACTCTAATCACCTAATACAAGCTCATGCAGTATGAAAATGTATTAGTAAAAAAAACAGAATGCATAATATGTAAACATCTAATCAAGAATCATGTAAAAAATGCAAGAACATGTGATAAGAAAAGATGAGAAATGTATCATGAAAAGCACTCAATCCTAAAGCATAGAATTCTCTCTTTTCTAAGCTCACAAATGCATTTACAACTAAATGCAACAATTAACACGAAAAAAATGCTCTAACTCTCTAAAAAATTTAGCATACAACTTATGAGATCAATTCTGAAAATGCAGTTTATAAAGAATTGATTTTAATTCCCAGTTAATCGATTAACGACAGCTTTAATCGATTAAGCTTCACAAAAATGTTAGATTAATCGATTAACCTTTGTTGTAATCGATTACACTGTGCAAACAGTTAGATTAATCGATTAACCTATGCGGTAATCGATTAACAGCATTCTTTCATGTGTAAAAACAATTCAAATATGTTATGCACTTAAATTCATACATGTTTAATACTTTGATTATGCCTAGAATGCACATGTACATGTATTTATATGATGCATGAACATATTATGAATGACATATCTCAAGATGAAAAAGATTTAAAAGATTTATGCAATTGAGATATGTATTAGGTGACTTAAGCCTTGGACTCAACCTAAACTAGTCTAGTCTAAGCAAGGTACCAATCGGAAGGCTTAAGCATGTTGATTTGTTGATGATCTTCAAGCTCTTATTAGCACAAGTTGTCCTCATCAAAACCAAGACATATAAGGAGAGCTTTCCAAAGTGTTCCTCTTGACATGCACACTTTCAGCCACCACATTGGCCTTGCCTTTCTTATGCTTTACCACATATGGGAATTGTTCCAAGAACTCAACCCATCTTGCATGCCTTTTGTTCAACTTACGTTGGCCCTTAAGATATTTAAGGGATTCATTATCACTATGAATCACGAATTCCTTTGATAGAAGGTAATGTTGGCAAGTTTGTAGTGCCCTTACCAAGGCATACAATTCCTTATCATAAGTAGAATAATTAAGGGTTGCTCCACTTAACTTCTCGCTAAAATAAGAAAGCGGATGTCCATCCTGCATCAAAACAGCTCCAATGCCAATGATAGAAGAATCACACTCTAATTCAAATGATTTAGCAAAATTTGGAAGCAATAAAACAAGTGCACTGGTAAGTTTGGCCTTAAGCTTGTTAAAGGCCTCTTCTTGTCTCTCACCCCAACGAAAGACAACATTTTTCTTTACAAGCTCCTTAAGGGTTGATGTCAAGGTACTAAAATCCTTAACGAACCTCCTATAGAAGCTTGCTAATCCATGGAAACTCCTTACCTCGGTCACGATTTTAGGAGTAGGCCAATCCTGGATGGCCTTTATCTTTTCTTGGTCCACATGGACCCCATTGGCATTTATCATGAATCCAAGAAAAATCCCATGACCAACACAAAAAGTGCATTTTTCAACATTAGCATATAACTTTTCTTTTCTCAAAACAAGCAAAATAACTCTTAGATGTTCATGATGCTCATCTAAGGTTTTAGAGTAAATCAAAATATCATCAAAGTAGACAACAACAAATTTACCCAAAAATTCCCTCAAAACATGATTCATTAGACGCATAAAAGTACTTGGGGCATTAGTTAGCCCAAATGGCATGACAAGCCATTCATATAAACCATAAGTGGTCTTAAAGGCAGTTTTCCATTCATCACCTTCTCGGATCCGAATTTGATGGTAACCACTTTTTAAGTCAATTTTTGAAAAGATGGTGGCACCATATTATTCGTCCAACATGTCATCCAACCTTGGGATTGGATGCCTATACTTTACTGTTATGTTGTTCAGAGCTCTACAATCTGTACACATCCTCCATGTGCCATCCTTTTTGGGCACCAAGATGATTGGAACAACACAAGGGCTGAGGCTCTCTTGAACCCATCCTTTTTGCATCAATTCTTCAATATGGTTTTGAATCTCCTTTGTTTCAGTGGGGTTGCACCTATAGGCTGGCCTATTAGGTAGAGATGCACCGGGTATGAGATCAATTTGATGCTAAATGCCCCTTATAGGTGGTAAACCGTGAGGTACCTCCCTAGGGAACACATCACCAAATTCCTGCAATAAATTCTCAACAAACATAGACAATTCTCCTTCCTTAGAAGGGTTAGTAGTTAGACAAAACTCCCTACTAAAAAGTAGGTACAAAGATTGTTTTGAAATCAAAGCATGTTTTATCTCCCCCTTGGTTGCTATGTACCCCTCTCTTTTTACAAACTCACTCTTTTTGTCTTTGTGTGTATCCTTTTTTTCCACTCATTTTCACTTTCTTTTCACTCGGATTTTCACACAATTTTTCACTCTTCCTTTCTTTTCTCTCCATCTCAATCTTTTCTCTCAATTTCTTTTGATCCTCACCAACTTGTTTAGTTGACAATGGAGATAGCACAACCTTGCGGTTTTGGTGCTGAAAAAAAAACTTATTGGAATGCCCATCATGGGTGGTTCCCTTATCATATTGCCATGGACGGCCCAAGAGTAAATGGCTAGCCTCCATGTCAACAACATCATATAAAACAGAATCCTTATACTTTCCAATTGAAAATGGAATTTCAGCTTGCTTGTTAACAATCATTTCCCCTACCTCACTTAACCATTGTAATCGGTAAGGAGTGGGATGTGACTTAGTCACAAGATTAAGTTTTGACATTAATCTTGCACTAACCACATTAGCACAACTTCCACTATCAATTATTAAAGAACATAGCTTACCATCCATGAAACATCTTGTGTGAAAGATGTTTTCCTTTTGACATGTATCATGATCTTTGATTTGGCTTCCTAAGAGCCTCCTCACCATGAACAGATCTCCTTCGGGAATGGTATCCTCCTCCTGTCCATGATTATCCTCTTCATCACTAGAAGCCTCGGATTGAGACTCCACTTCTCCATTCTTCAAAATCATGGTTCTTCTAGTTGGACATTGAGAAGCAATGTGTCCAAGGCCTAAGCACTTGAAACATTTAACATCTCGGCTCCTTTGGTTGGACTCCATTTTTTGCTTGCCTTGACTTGTGGCCACGACCTCCTTGGTACAAGGTGTACCATTTTTGAATGGTCCTCCCTCCCTCTTGGACTTGTCCATCCACTTTGAAGCTTGAAATTTGGAACTAGAACTTGAGGCAAATTTTGACTTCTTCCTCCTCAATTGTTGTTCCACTATCATGGCTTGTTGAACCAAATCATCCAATTCAACATAATATTGCAATTCAACAACATCTTGGATATCTTGGTTTAGTCCATGTAAAAACCTAGCCATAGTAGCCTCCCTATCCTCCTCGAAATTGGACCATAGCAAAGCTAATTCCATCTCCTTAAAGTATTCATCAACACTCTTAGACCCTTGAGTGAGTCTTTGGAGTTTGTTATGAATATCCCTTTGGTAAGAACTAGGGACAAACCTCCTTCTCATGATCAACTTCATCTCAAGCCATGAATCAATAGGTTCGGCTCCTACTCTCCTTCTCTCCTTGTTAAGTTGATCCCACCAAATCAAGGCATATTCCTTGAATTCAAGTGCAGCCACCTTAACCTTCTTATTTTCTTGGTATGTGTTGCACTCAAAGACTTGCTCCATTTTGAGCTCTCATTCCAAGTATGCTTCTGGATCGTTTTTCCCGATAAAGGTGGGAACCTTTATCTTGACCCCTTCAAGCCTATCTTCCTCATGTCTCCTTTACCTACGTGCTTCTCTCCTTGCTCTCCTCCTTCCTCCTTCTTCCTCATCACTTGAGTAATCATTTGCACAATAACGCAGCCTCCTATCATACTTCACTCTCATTTGCTCCATCTCCCTTCTTAAGGTTTGGAATTGTGTTGTCATCATTTCATGAGGTGTTGCTGTCCTTGGGGACAGTGGTGAACTCTCACTCTCATTAGACATATTCACTCAACTCTCTTTGTGTTTCACTCAAATTTTTGGTGGAAAATGTTTCACTCAATACTCACTTGAACACTCAATATTTTGTGGAAAATGTATCTCTCAACACTCACTCTCCTCCATGGCCCTCTTGAATGACCCAAGGGTAGAACCAAGAATTTGTGAAAGAAAAACAAAACTTACCAAGAAATGTTTTGACACGAATTTATTAGGAATTTCGAATCTTTGACACTTTCGATTTTTTGTTTTGTTTTGGATTTGACACTTTGACACTCTTTTTTTTTGTAAGAAGAAAGAAATGGAAGAACACAGCCAACAAGAACACTTTTAAACACCAAGAAAGAGCCTTAGCTCTGATGCCACTTGATGTGAACCTCTTTAGGAAGTTCATGGTATTGATCTATCTTGATTGGTGTTGCACTTTGCCGACGTTTTTATGGGATATTTTGCGGATGAATTTTGGCAGCGGAATGATATTGTAAGATAAATGAAGATGGGTAAGATATGGGGTGGTAGGCGCCACAACACTTGAGTGTCGATAAGCCGGGTGATGTTCGCCACAAGAACTTGGTTCTTAATAAGAACTTTTAATCTTGGTTCAGCCAAGAAGTTTGGAGAAGACAAAGCTCTCACACAAGGAAATACTCCTTAATTTTTAACTCCAACAAAACTTGATTTCATTCAGCAAATTAGAAGTACACTTATAGGCAAACCATGATGATTCCCACGTGACTCTACCATGAATCAAGGCTTATTTTGGACTAGATTAATCCTAATACATGGCTGGTTACATTGCACCCTTCCAGCCATGTTCAACACGAAAATAATGCAAGTAAATGTCCTACATGGGAATTCCTAAGTAATTAAATTACAAAATGCAAGACACTTTGAATTTCCATGAAGTGGTCCGGCCAATTGAAAGAGAGATTCGGCCATCCTTTAATGCCTTGGTCTCCATGAGTTTAAGGAAACAATTTTGGACTTTGAATTGTGCATAGGTCTGGGCTGGATGCATTGCACGAAACTCACACCCACATTTATCATGATTGAGTTCCCCATTCGGTTGTATTAAATGGGTGGAGGCTTTGCACAAAAATCATCCTCTTCATTTATCAATATTGAGTTTCCGATTTGGATACATTAAGTGAGTGCACGAAACTCACACCCTCATTTACCATTATTGAGTTCCTAATCTGGTGAAATAAGTACATCCTCTCTCCAGCTTTTAATGATGTTGAGTGAAGTTAATGCTATGGTCCCCACGAGTTTAAGGCAACCTTTATTCTAAATTCAAATAAACAAAAGTAAGTTAGAACTAGTAAAAAAACAATTAGGACACATTAAAGATGTCCTAACCATGCCTTGGACACAGATTTGGCCCAATTAAGATGTTTGGGAATTATTTTCCCCATTTCGGCCAATATGCAAAGTCACATAATGAATGAAGTGAGGACTCCCTTGATTTGAACGTGGAGCATTCTCTTTGATGCCTTCCATGAGTAGTCCTAGTGCCTCTTGTACCCGTTTGGCCCTTGCCCTTGTCATGGAGCCACATATGCCCCTTAAATTATCATTATCCAGTTTGGGCTCACTTGGGTTCACATCAAAAGTGATGTGGAGGCAAGGATGCCATATGGAGACTTACTCATGGTGCGAAGGCTTTTGGTATTGAGCAATGTATGCTCATTGATTATTGATGGAGGTAGTTGTGCCAATGTGGTGAGCACTAGGATGGTTAACAAACTAAACCTAGTGACTAGGACCCACCCATCACCTTACCGGCTACAATGGTTAAGTGAGGTCGGAGAAATGAACGTTAACCTGCAAGCCGAGGTCCCATTTTCCATTGGGAAATATGTGGACACCGTACTGTGTGACGTAGTCACAATGGAGCCAACCATATGCTATTAGGCAGGCCGTGGCAGTACGATAAGAAAGCCATACATGACGGGTTTTCCAATAAGTACACCTTTGTATTTCATGATAAAAAGATTGTACTCTCACCCTTGTCTCCAAAACAAGTGAGTGAGGACCAAAAAAAGTTAAAGGAAAAATGGATCAAGAAAAAAAACAGTGATCCACAAAAAAAAGTAGAAAAAGAAGGATGAAAAAAATGAAGAAAAGAAAAAAAGAGAAAAAAAAGAAGAATAAAAGAAAGGAAAAACAGTTTGTTAGCCTTTCGAGGCGAAGTTAAGGGTGCTTTAATCTCAAAGCAGCCCTTATATTTATTATACTGTCATGATGTTATTCTAATATTTGTTTCTGTGCCTGATGATTTGCCACCCTTTGTTAAAGGGTTTCTGCAAGAGTTCGAGGATGTGTTCCCTAAGGAAGTCCCACGGGGATTACCACCTTTGAGGGGAATTGAGCATCATATCGATCTCATTCCGTGGGCTTCATTGCCCAATAGGCCTGCCTATAGGAGCAACCCCCATGATACACAGGAAATACAAAAACTGATTGATGAGCTAATGGAAAAGGGCTGGGTCCAACAAAGCACGAGTCCCTGTGTTGTGCCTGTAATTTTGTTACCCAAAAAGAATGGAAGCTGGAGGATGTGCACGGACTGTCGGGCATTCAATAACATCACTGTAAAGTATCGCCATCCTATCCCTAGACTTGATGATTTATTAGATGACTTATATGGTGCATGCATATTTAGTAAAATTTATTTAAAAAGTGGGTATCACCAGATAAGGATAAGGGAGGGGGTGAATGGAAGACCTCTTTTAAGGCAAAGTCGGGTCTTTATGAGTGGCTAGTTATGCCCTTCGGGCTAACTAATGCTCCGAGCACATTTATGAGGTTAATGAACCATGTGCTCAAAGATTTTCTGGGAAAATTTATGGTCGTCTACTTTGACGACATCTTAATTTATAGTAAAACTGAGAGCGAGCATCATGAACACCTCAAGAGTGTTTTGAAAGTGTGCATGTCAAGAGGAACACTTTGGAAAGTTCTCTTTATGTGTCATGGTTTTGATGAGGACAACTTGTGCTAATAAGAGCTTGAAGATCATCAACAAATCAACGTGCTTAAGTCTTCTGATTGGTAAATCTTGTATGCCGTTCACTTCACCAGTTTGGCTATTTCTGTTGTATAAACTAGCGCATTTGTTTAATCCTCTTTAACATAAAACAGGTTAATTGTTAAATCCCAAATTAACTCATTGACTTTGTTTTATGCATTACTCATATCTCTGCCTTATTTTTGACCTGAGTTATCTTTTTGATAATGTCAAAAGGGGGAGAAAGTTTGTTTTGTTGTTTTCTGATTGTGCAGGTTGATCGTCATAACAGCTTCCGAAATTTGCGCATCATATCAACCACGCCAACACAATCTTCAAGCTATTTCATCATAGTTGATATATTTGATGTGGAGTTTGTCATCATCAAAAAGGGGGAGATTGAAAGTGTGCATGTCAAGAGGAACACTTTGGAAAGCTCTCTTTATGTGTCATGGTTTTGATGAGGACAACATGTGCTAATAAGAGCTTGAAGATCATCAACAAATCAACGTGCTTAAGTCTTCTTATTGGTACTTAGCTTAGACTAGATTAGTTTAGGTTGAGTCTAAGGCTTAAGTCACCTAATACATATCTCATTTGCATAAATCTTTTAAATCTTTTTTATCTTGAGATATGTCATTCATAATATGTTCATGCATCATATAAATACATGTACATGTGCATTCTAGGCATAAACTAAGTGTTATACATGTATGAATTAAAAGTGCATAACATATTTGAGCTTTTACACATGAAAAAAATGCTGTTAATCGATTACAGCATAGGTTAATCGATTAATCTAACTGTTTGCACAGTGTAATCGATTACAACAAAGGTTAATCGATTAATCTAACAATTTTGTACAGTTTAATCGATTAAAGCTGTCGTTAATCGATTAACTGGGCTATAAAATCAATTCTTTATAAACTGCGTTTTTCAGAATTGATCTCATAAGTTGCATGTTAAATTTTTAGAGAGTTAGAGCATTTTTTTTCCGTGTTAATTGTTGCATCTAGTTGTAAATGCATTTGTGAGTTTAGAAAAGAGAGAATTCTATGCTTTAGGATTGAGTGCATTACATGATACATTTCTCATCTTTTCATATCACATGTTCTTGCATTTTATTGATGATTCTTGATTAGATGTTTACATACTATGAATTCTGTTTTTCAAACTAATACATTTTCATACTGCATGAGTTTGTATTAGGTGATTAGAGTAAAGTCTTATCTTGTTAGATATAAGTCTTGTAATAGCTTAAGTTTACTCTATTTTGTTTTTTTATTGAAAAAGTGTTGTAATTCTGGGAATCTCAAGGTGTCGTATCGCCAAGAGATTGAGGGTATCTTCAATGAGTGTTAGACTTAGGGATAAGTAAAGAACAAAGGTTCTTGGCTGGGGCTACGCCGAAAGAAAGGTTTTCTTTGTCGGTAGGAAGGGAGTCAAACCATAGAATAGGATCTTTATTATCTTGTAAGTGTCTGAGTGTTGTAATTGGATAGTGTGTATGTAATAAACATTGTTTCAATTATAGTGAAGAAAAATCTCCCAAATCAGCCGGGAGGCCTGGATGTAGTTTGCGGTGGACAAGCAAACGAACCAGGATAAAATTCGTGTTGCAGGATTTTTCTATCCCTTTCTCTCTTTATTGCATTTGATCGATTAATTTGTATAGTAGATTTAATTGATAATCTGTTTCTGTACTATACTGATTACACTCTGATAATTCTGTAAGCTCTATATACTCGCTTCGTTATCAATTAATTGTCGCGCAAGAAATTGTATCTGCATTAGCTTACTGTCACGGTTTAATCGATTAAGTGTAGTGTGTTAATCGATTACATTAGTTCTGTTAATCGATTAAGAGGACTGTGTTGAATGTGATAATCGATTACCCTGTTTCGTTAATCGATTAATTAGGTGTATTTCAGCATTAAGTGTTGTTTTTCGAAAAGCGGATATTCTAACCGCTACACCTATTCAACCCCCCCCCCCCCCCCCCCTTCTAGGTGTATTGTAACCACTGATACCTAACAAGTGGTATCAGAGCTAGTGCGAAGTGCTAGCTCAACCGCGTATTCGTGATCCTTAGGGAAAAAGGAATGGGTTCGTCAAACCCATTTGGTGGTGATGGTTCATCCATTAATCGACCACCTATATTCAGTGGTGAAGGGTATGCCTACTGGAAAGTCCGCATGCAAATTTTTATTGAAGCCATAGACTCGGATATTTGGGAATCCGTAGTCAACGGCCCTTTCCTTCCATAACATCTTGTGGACGATGAACCTAAAGACAAGCCTAAAAGTCTATGGACCGATGATGAGCGCAAAAAGGTCCAGCATAACCTACGCGCCAAAAATATCATCACATCGGCCCTATTCTATGATGAGTTCTTTAGAGTCTCGCAGTGCCAAAATGCAAAAGAAATGTGAGACACTTTACAAGTGACTCACGAAGGCACTAGCGAAGTCAAGCGCGCTAGATTAAATGCGCTGACCCACGAATATGAGTTATTTTGCATGTTACCTAGTGAATCAATCTGTGATATGCAAAAGCGATTTACTCATATTGTTAATCATTTAGTTGCTCTAGATAAATCATTTGCCAGAGGTGAACTAACTAATAAAGTTTTGCTTGTCTTGACAGGAAATGGCAACCAAAGGTAACTGCAATTGTTGAATCCAAAGACTTGGATTCTATGCCTCTAGCTACATTATTTGGAAAGCTTAAAGAGCACGAAATGGAATTGGGGCGCTTGACTATGCACGAAGATTCAGACCAGAAGAAGAAAAACATCACATTGAAGGCCACGACCTCCAAATCAAAAGAAGAAAAAGATGATGACGAATCTGACTCCGATCTAGATGATGAAACTATGAATCTCCTTGTTCGAAAATTTAGTAAATTCATCAAAAGAAAAGGCGGATTCAAAAAGTTTCAAAAGAAAGAAGCAAAAGAGTCAACCAACAAAGGCAAGAACAACAAAGATCGCTTCACTTGCCATGAGTGTGGAAAAGCCGGACATATGAGATTTCAATGTCCTACTATCTGAAAAAGGTTGATTCATTGAAGAGCACTCCCAGGGAATTCAAATCCAAGAAAGCTTACATTGTATGGGATGTACCTGAGGAGGAAACAACATCAAGCACTTCTAGTGAGGAGGAGTCAGCGAAGCTGTGTCTGATGGTCAGATCTGACAACGATGGCAACTCAGACTCACACGAGGATAATAATGAGGTATATTCTGACACCTCATCCACTTCGGATGACTTACCCTCGTATGATGTTTTATATAATGCTTATGTTGAGTTACATGAGGAACTAAAGAAATTGGCAAGAATAAACATTGATAAGAAAAGGGAAATCCTTAGAAATGAAAAGAAATTAAGCCAATTACAAAAAGAATTAGATGAATTAAAATTAGAAAATGAAACTTTAGATCTCATCTATTCTTGTAACACATGTAACTGCTCTGCTAATAATTTATGTCAAAAGCCTGTATGTGAGACTTGCGAGATTTTGCAAGAAGACAATCTTAAACTAAAAGAAAAACTCGAACGTCTCACAAACAGTAAACAGCAATTAGACACTCTGCTCAGTCAAACAAGAAACGTTGGTGATCGTACTGGTCTAGGTTATACTCGCTCTGCTAAGAACAAGAGACCATATAGAAAACCTGTAGCTCATACTAAGAATAAAAATCATAAGCATTCACCTACATGTTTTTATTGTAATACGTATGGTCATACTTCTTACTCTTGTTACATTAGAAAATATGGTATACCTAGCGGAGTTTATGTATGGATAAAGAAGGGAGATAATTCCCTAATCACTAACAGAAAAGGACCCAACATAATTTGGGTACCTGAGAAAAGCAGGTGATCTGTTTTGCAGGTATGTCTTCGAACACAAGGACAAAAATGGTATTTAGACAGTGGATGTTCGAGACATATGACAGGTGACAGATCAAATTTCCTGGATCTATCACTTAAAGGAAAAGGATACGTCACGTACGGAGACAACAACAAGGGAAAGATACTTGGCACTGGAACAGTTGGTAACTCATCTCATACTCAAATTGAAAATGTTCTGTATGTTGAAGGACTAGAACATAATCTTCTGAGTATAAGCCAACTCTGTGACAAAGGTAATCGTGTATCTTTCGATTCTGACTGTTGCATCATTCGTGACATTTTATCTAATAATGTTAAATTTGTTGGTCATCGTATAAATAATATTTACATGGTTAACTTGGATGATGTCACCACATTATTTTCAAAATGTTTTATTTCTAAAGAAGATGACATCTGGCTCTGGCACAGACGCGTTGCACACATCCATATAAAACATCTAGATAAATTGTCATCAAACGAACTAGTTGAGGGGCTACCAAAACTAAATTTTAAAACTAAAGAGATTTGTGACACTTGTCAAAAGTGTAAACAAACCAAAAACTCTTTCAAAAACAAAAATGTAATATCTACTTCAAGACCTTTGGAGTTACTCCATATGGACTTGTTTGGACCATCACAAATCATGAGTTTTGGTGGTAGCTACTATGCTCTAGTTATTGTTGATGATTTCTCTCGATTTACATGGACATTATTTTTATCTGCTAAAAGCGACGCCTTCAAGTCTTTTAAAAATCTTGCCAAGCAAATTCAAAACCAACTCAACCTGAAAATAGTATATATACGAAGTGATCACGGGGGAGAATTTGAGAACTTTCAGTTCGACAAATTCTGTGATAAGCATGACATCATGCATCAGTTCTCTGCTCCTCGCACTCCACAACAAAATGGAGTTGTTGAGAGGAAAAATCGTGTGCTAGAAGAATTAGCGAGAACCATGCTCAATGAAAGTAATACCCCCAAATATTTCTGGGCAGATGCAGTTCATACTACGTGTTATGTTATAAATCGAGTACTTTTAAGGCCTAATTTGAATAAAACTCCTTATGAACTATTAAAAGGCCGTAAACCAAACATATCCCATCTTCACGCTTTCGGTTGCAAATGTTTTATATTAAATAATGGAAAGCGGGCTTTAGGAAAATTTGATTCAAAAGCCGACGAGGGAATATTTTTGGGATACTCGATTCATAGCAAAGCGTTCAGAATTTTTAATAAATATTCAATGCAAGTTGAAGAGTCTATCCATGTACAATTTGATGAATCTTCTACAAAAGAGAAGAGAAAGGTCGTATCTGATGATGTTGCAGGTGCTTTGGAAGAAGCATACTCAAAGAACATGGATAATGAAGAAGCAACCAATGAAGAATGTCAAAACAAATCTCAGGAGCATTCAGATATGCCAGTTGTGTGGAAAACCAAGAAAGCTCACCCGATCGACAAAGTAATAGGTGACATATCTACGGGAGTGGTAACCCGTAGTTCCTTACGAAACTTTTGTAACTTTGTAGCTTTTGTATCTCAAATTGAGCCTAAGACCATTGATGAGGCCATTGAGGATGTGCACTGGGGTATAGCTATGCAAGAAGAGCTAAACCAGTTCGAACGTAATAATGTTTGGGACTTGGTCCCTAAACCTAAAGATCATCCTGTGATTGGTACTCGATGGGTCTTCAGAAATAAGCTTGATGAATCAGGCTTAATCATTCGAAATAAGGCACGCTTGGTGGCCAAAGGCTACAACCAGGAGGAAGGTATCGATTATGACGAAACCTATGCCCCTGTAGCCAGATTAGAGGCCATCAGGATGTTACTTTCCTTTGCAATGATTATGAACTTCAAACTATTTCAAATGGACGTAAAAAGCGCCTTCCTGAATGGCTATATTCAAGAAGAAGTTTATGTTAACCAACCGCCTGGTTTTGAAAATTTTAAATATCCGAACCATGTTTATAAACTTAAAAAGGCACTCTATGGTCTCAAACAAGCTCCTAGAGCTTGGTATGATAGACTTAGTACCTTTCTTTTAGAAAAAGGGTTCGAAAGAGGCTTGGTTGACACAACGCTTTTTATTCGTAAATCAGAAAACTCTGTATTACTTGTACAAATCTATGTGGATGACATAATTTTTGGATCTACTAATGATATTTTGTGTGAAGATTTTTCTGAGATGATGCAGGGGGAGTTCGAAATGTCTATGATGGGAGAACTCACATTCTTTCTAAGACTTCAGATAAAGCAACTAGAAAGTGGGATTTTCATCCATCAGGCAAAATATTGCAAAGAGCTGCTCAAGAAATTTGAGATGAACAATTGTAAGGAAGCTTCCACTCCTATGGCATCTGCTTGCCACCTAGATAAGGACGAAAAAGGAAAAGCAATAGAGGTAACAAAGTATCGAGGAATTATTGGGTCTTTACTTTACTTAACTGCAAGTCGACCTGATATCATGTTTAGCGTATGCATGTGTGCGAGATTTCAATCATCACCTAGAGAATCACATCTTAAAACTGTTAAAAGAATCATGAGATACTTAAAAGGAACAACTAACATGGGATTATGGTATCCTCGGGATGCCTCACTATCCTTGGTAGGTTATTCCGATTCCGATTTCGCCGGATGTAAATTGGATCGGAAAAGCACTAGTGGTACCTGTCACTTGTTGGGCAGTTCATTAGTAGCATGGCACATCAAAAAGCAAGCCTGTGTTGCTTTGTCCACCGCCGAAGCGGAATACATTGCCGCTGGTGTGTGTTGCGCTCAAATCCTTTGGATGAAGCAGCAACTCAAGGACTATGGTCTTAAACTTGAAAAGATCCCTATTAAATGCGATAATACAAGTGCCATAAACCTTTCCAAGAATCCCGTTTTGCATTCTAGAACTAAGCATATAGAAATTAGACATCATTTTCTGCGTGATCATGTACAAAAAGGTGACTGCGTTCTTGAATTTGTTGAAACTTCTAAACAATTAGCCGATATTTTCACCAAGCCCCTTCCCAGGGATACTTTCTTTGTTCTAAGGAGAGAACTTGGAATTCTTGATGAACAATATCTCGATTGAAATTGTTTAGTTGTTTGCATTATCGTCTAGCCTCTCTATGTCTATGTATCTTTAGCTTAAATGATATATGTGATCGAGGCCGTACTCGATAAAAATAATATAACAATAACGTATAGTACTAGGAAGTGACTCCCAGGTCGTTTCCCAAAGATTATCTTTCACACAATGGTTCAAACACCTTACACGCACACACACAATGGGGGTTTTAGTGGTTGTTATGCTATGAAATTAAGCTAAAACAGAACACAAACAGAAAACAGAATAGTAAAGAGGCTAAATCCCTTTGGTTTCCTTGTTCACAACTCAATCCTCGGTTTCAATATATCAAAATCAGATTCTCAGTGTTCCTTTGTTGAGAGTCGATTAACTAAGCGACGACCAACTCACAGTTAAATTGCTAAACCTCTAAGTAAGCGAAATTGGCATAAGCAACAAACAGTTAACAATGTCACACGAATCAAAGCATCAATTTCAGATTCTACACATTGAATTCCTAATCTGTTCATAACTCTAATGTTAAGCTTCAACTAAGCGAATTCAACATAAACATAGAGCATTTACAGATTCACATAAACTAAGAGATTATGTGCTAGAGAACTAATTAACTAAGCGAAAATCATTTCACAAACCTAAAACAACACCATGGAATTAAGCAAACCATAACATGAAATAGGATAGAAGCTTCAACAACATAAAACCAAAATTGCATTAACAACAACATAGAAACCGAAAATGCATTAAGCACTAAACCTCAAGAGTGTGATACATTACCAAAGGAATTTAGCACTAAACTTCTAGCCTTCCATGGAGGAAGAAGCAAAACCGAATTTGGAGGAGGAAGAAGATGGAAAACGAAAACCTAAAGGAACCCCAAAAGGGAGAAAACGAAAATGTAATGTAAAGTTGTTTTGTTTTTGTTCTAATGTCAAGTTATGAGTGAAAAACGAAATTCTAAGGTATTAAAGTGTAAAACCGGAATGGGCCCTAAACATGGGCCCAAAACCTAAAACGGAATTAAAAATCCTATAACTAAATACAATCTTCACTTTAGCACATATCTTCCACTTGTAATGCCCAAAATGTCCTTGGTGCCAAATATGTCCTGAAAATGGAATTAGATTTAATTAGGCTAAATAATCCCAAATTAACTCATTTCAGGAATAATAGTCCAATAAAGCCTAAAACACTAAACAATGCCAAATAAAGTCAATTAGACACCAAGAATCATTAACAATAGTAAAATAAGGTTATTAATAGTGTGTAATATTTGACTCATCAATATGTTACAATGCAAAAATATGTCTCTTGATTAATTCTTTCTGTGATTCTGAATGTCTCGATAAATTTGTCACAATGGATGCAAAAGCCTTAAAAAGTTGAAACCATTCTACTACCTGAAAATCCATTTTTTTTCACTATGTGTAATCGATTACACTTGCTTTTAATCGATTACCTGGGCATCAGTTCTTTGAAAATTCGAAATTTTACACTGGCTTAATCGATTAAACCTGCCCGTTAATCGATTAAACCCAGCTTTTTAAAGGCAGACAGTAACTCGGTTTCACACTTTCCTTGGCATTTTCACATTCTCGTTTATACTTTGAGTTTCTAAATCAGTAACAAAACTAATCCAAGTGCACTAAAGTAGAAACACCTCATCCTAACCCTCTCAAACCATCAAGGAATCATACTTCTTCATCCTCATTATACCCCATTTCCAAGGTTCCACCAAGCATAACCTAGGTTAGGTTTGCCTAAACCCTTCTCTGATTATTCACTGTTATTTCGGGTTCTGCCAAATAATGGAGCAAGGTCGCACTAAAAGGGTCAAGACCTCAGCCACTCGTGTACGAAGACGGGAGGTCAGTTCACCTTCTACTCGGGACCGCGGTGACCCCTACTATTCACTCATCTTGCAAGAAACCCGTATGGCAAAATTTCACGGTCGCAAACCCACGTAAATACGGTATGTTGATTTAACCTGGTTGGCGGAACAAAACTTTAGTTTCCCGCATGATATGGAAGCTCAGGGAACCATTCAGTTTATGGAATTAAAGGGACAAGTTTACCCTGCTCTAGTTAGGGAATTTTATGCTAATTTTAGATATAAGGATGGAAAGTACTGGTCTATGATTTCTGGCAATCTGTTTGAACTTAATGATGATATTTTTATGAATGTCGGTGGTTTATCATCTTCTGGTTATAGTATAGGAGATTGTTCCTGGGTTAAGGAAAACTTTGATCCTACTGAGGTTTATAAGTCATTTCTAAGAGGCCCTCACTTATACATTCAGGGTCAACTGACCAAAGCTGGGTCATTATCTGTTGAGAACAGACTGTTGCATTACATTATTGCTTACATTTTAGTGCAGAGGAACACAAATCACGCACAGCCTACTGTGAATGATTTACGTTTCATGTATGCAGTAAAGAATAATGTAATGATTAATTGGCCTGAGGAGATCTTGAAAATTATGAACAGTGTGTCTTTGTCTCAGTCGAAGCTGCTTCCCTACAGTATCTTTATCTCACGCATTGTTGATTATCTGCGCATTGACGTTTCCGATACCAACATCGTTGAATACACTGATAAGGATCATCTAGTTGGTGAAAGCCTCATTCATAAAATGGGTATATACAAGTATGGTACTACTTAGCAATACCAAGAGGACTACACCACTATTGGTCTGGATTTATCTGATGATGATAATCAGGATGACAGAGGTAATCAGCACGCTACAACTCAGGGGGAGCCTTCTGGATCAGCACCTCAGAACTCTGCTTTTGGCTTAGATCAGTTGGAAGCTATGGAGCAACGGCTTAACAACCGTATGGATCTTCACTTCCAAGGATTGAAAGACTCATACTTTGCTGGTATGGAACAGTATGAGGAGCGACAAACTGCGTACTCAGACAACCAATTTCTGGAGTTGAGGAATCTGATTCAATCTACTGCTGAAGCTCAGAATGCCTTGTTTTGTTCAGAATTTCAGAAGTTATCTGTGCTTATTAGGGGAGATCAGAACATTGTTATTCCTGCTGAACACACTGACGATCCTCATCCTCCACCTCAACCTTAGTTTAGAAGACTTTAGACCTAGGATATCTTACCATTAGGTTTATTTCTTCTTTATGGCACTTTCTGGATTTAGCTGTTGTTATGGATTCTAGTTTCTCTTTTGTGTGCCTCTTTCATGTTCTTAATTAACATTTCCTGGTTTATATGGCTGCTAAACATTGTTACTCTTTATGCTACTTTTTATAATTATGTCGAATAGCCTACTCTGTTTCCGTGTATGGTTCTTGATCGTATGAGATTTTCTACTTTGATATGGTAAATCTTGTATGCCGTTCACTTCACCAGTTTGGCTATTTCTGTTGTATAAACTAGCGCATTTGTTTAATCCTCTTTAACATAAAACAGGTTAATTGTTAAATCCCAAATTAACTCATTGACTTTGTTTTATGCATTACTCATATCTCTGCCTTATTTTTGACCTGAGTTATCTTTTTGATAATGTCAAAAGGGGGAGAAAGTTTGTTTTGTTGTTTTCTGATTGTGCAGGTTGATCGTCATAACAGCTTCCGAAATTTGCACATCATATCAACCACGCCAACACAATCTTCAAGCTATTTCATCACAGTTGATATATTTGATGTGGAGTTTGTCATCATCAAAAAGGGGGAGATTGAAAGTGTGCATGTCAAGAGGAACACTTTGGAAAGCTCTCTTTATGTGTCATGGTTTTGATGAGGACAACTTGTGCTAATAAGAGCTTGAATATCATCAACAAATCAACGTGCTTAAGTCTTCTTATTGGTACTTAGCTTAGACTAGATTAGTTTAGGTTGAGTCTAAGGCTTAAGTCACCTAATACATATCTCATTTGCATAAATCTTTTAAATCTTTTTTATCTTGAGATATGTCATTCATAATATGTTCATGCATCATATAAATACATGTACATGTGCATTCTAGGCATAAACTAAGTGTTATACATGTATGAATTAAAAGTGCATAACATATTTGAGCTTTTACACATGAAAAAAATGCTGTTAATCGATTACAGCATAGGTTAATCGATTAATCTAACTGTTTGCACAGTGTAATCGATTACAACAAAGGTTAATTGATTAATCTAACAATTTTGTACAGTTTAATCGATTAAAGCTGTCGTTAATCGATTAACTGGGCTATAAAATCAATTCTTTATAAACTTCGTTTTTCAGAATTGATCTCATAAGTTGCATGTTAAATTTTTAGAGAGTTAGAGCATTTTTTTTTTCGTGTTAATTGTTGCATCTAGTTGTAAATGCATTTGTGAGTTTAGAAAAGAGAGAATTCTATGCTTTAGGATTGAGTGCATTACATGATACATTTCTCATCTTTTCATATCACATGTTCTTGCATTTTATTGATGATTCTTGATTAGATGTTTACATACTATGAATTCTGTTTTTCAAACTAATACATTTTCATACTGCATGAGTTTGTATTAGGTGATTGGAGTAAAGTCTTATCTTGTTAGATATAAGTCTTGTAATAGCTTAAGTTTACTCTATTTTGTTTTTGATTGAAAAAGTGTTGTAATTCTGGGAATCTCAAGGTGTCGTATCGCCAAGAGATTGAGGGTATCTTCACTGAGTGTTAGACTTAGGGATAAGTAAAGAACAGAGGTTCTTGGCTGGGGCTACGCCGAAAGAATGGTTTTCTTTGTCGGTAGGAAGGGAGTCAAACCATAGAATAGGATCTTTATTATCTTGTAAGTGTCTAAGTGTTGTAATTGGATAGTGTGTATGTAATAAACATTGATTCAATTATAGTGAAGAAAAATCTCCCAAATCAGCCGGGAGGCCTGGATGTAGTTTGCGGTGGACAAGCAAACGAACCAGGATAAAATTCGTGTTGCAGGATTTTTCTATCCCTTTCTCTCTTTATTGCATTTGATCGATTAATTTGTATAGTAGATTTAATTGATAATCTGTTTCTGTACTATACTGATTACACTCTGATAATTCTGTAAGCTCTGTATACTCGCTTCGTTATCAATTAATTGTCGCGCAAGAAATTGTATCTGCATTAGCTTACTGTCACGGTTTAATCGATTAAGTCTAGTGTGTTAATCGATTACATTAGTTCTGTTAATCGATTTAGAGGACTGTGTTGAATGTGTTAATCGATTACCCTGTTTCGTTAATCGATTATTTAGGTGTATTTCAGCATTAAGTGTTGTTTTTCGAAAAGCGGATATTCTAACCGCTACACCTATTCAACCCCCCCCCCCCCCCCCCCCCCTTCTAGGTGTATTGTAACCACTGATACCTAACATGTTTTGCTCGTATTAAGAGCTGAAAAGCTCTATCCTAATTTGGAAAAATGTTCTTTTAATGTCGATCATATGATTTTCTTGGGATGCCCCTCCCGTAAGGACCCGATTTTCTTAACTCGAAAATTCTCTTTTAAAATCCTTATTCGTGAAAGTGAAGTGATTACTTTTGAAAGACATTACTCGAACAGTTTGGAAACTTGAGTGAATACGTTTATAAATTTGCAAGGCGGAAATATTCCAAACACCTTTCATTTCAAAGCATGCCATTACACTTCCGTTCAAATACATCCTTTATACAATTACACTTCCTCAAAATTACCTAGAATACAAACATTAGATCCACTTCATTATACACTTACAAGAAAGTTGTTTATACATGAATTCACTTTAACATGTTCTTCATATTACAAATATTTATCATATAACATATCAATTACATATTATCTACTACTCTATCATGTACTCTTCTCCGCAAGCGTCCAATGCGCTACCTCCACAACCTGAACCCAAATATACAACACATACAAGGAAAGACAGAGGGAGTAAGAACCAACTACGGCGACCGTAGCGTGGATTTACATGGAGTAATAACATTAAAGTATTAAAAACCACACACATCTAACATCAATCATGATAAGCTTATATCAATCAACACATAATATCCATATTCACCCTATAGTACACATATATCCCATACTATATGTGTTCTATTGTGTGCATACTTATACATCACATATTATCCATATTCACCCTATAGTATACATACATCCCATACTATATGTGTTCTATAGTGTGCATATTTATTTATCACATATTATTCATATTCACCCTATAGTACATATATTCCATAATATATTCCCTATAGCATGTATATTACTTTCATCCTTAACATCTTCCTTTCTATCACTCATATTCACCCTATAGAATATATATCCCATACTATATATCCTATAGCATGCATATGACTTTCATTGCGACATTCTCATTTCTCATTATTCATATTCACCCTATAGAATATATATCTCATACTATATATCCTATGGCATGCATATGACTTTCATTTCTCTGAGTCTTATTTCCATTGGTACTCCCCCAATAAGATTGAATTCATTTTGAGTCATATTTCCATTGGGACTCCCCCAAATTAGATTGAATTCGTTTTGAGTCTTATCTCGATTGGGACTCCCCCAAATTAGATTGAATTCGTTTTGAGTCTTATTTCCATTGGGACTCCCCCAAATTAGATTGAATTCGTTTTGAGTCTTATTTCCATTGGGACTCCCCCAAATTAGATTGAATTCGTTTTGAGTCTTATTTCCATTGGGACTCCCCCAAATTAGATTGAATTCATTTTGAGTCTTATATCCATTGGGACTCCCCCAAATTAGATTGAATTCGTTTTGAGTCTTATTTCCATTGGGACTCCCCCAAATTAGATTGAATTCGTTTTGAGTCTTATTTCCATTGGGACTCCCCCAAATTAGATTGAATTCGTTTTGAGTCTTATTTCCATTGGGACTCCCCCAAATTAGATTGAATTCGTTTTGAGTCTTATTTCCATTGGGACTCCCCCAAATTAGATTGAATTCGTTTTGCAAAACTGATAAGTCACGCATTTACCAACATAATGCATAAATTACAAACATATCATTTTAACCATTACCTCTTTCAGATACCTCATTCATATCAGCAAGTATGATTTAGAGACACTTATCCCTTACATGTATATAACAATCAACCACTCAAAACATACTCATTTTGATAAACATACTCTTATCCATTTTATCACATTCACAACTCATCACACATTCATTGTTACAACACACCCAGACATGTTTATAACAATCAACCACTTACAACATACTCATTTATGCTTATGACCATAAATATCTCACACACCATCATTATCACACAACATAACCATTATCATAAACAAACCACGCATAACATATTCTTCATCATATACACATTAACGTTAGAACCATCTTAAATGACGGTGTATTACCATAAATGAGCATATAGATTTTTATTCAAATAAACGGCTTTCCCCACACATATATCTCCACTTTTATGGCTAATACATCCTCATGTAAGATAAAGACTCTGACATGGATCACAACTCTCAAGAGAGTTTCTATCCGTTAATATGCTCCGATTCTTGAGGGAAATCGGAGATGACGACTCTAATGAAATACTCTAAGACCACAATGGTCTTCTCCCTCACCTTAGGTTGCGTAAGCTCCGTTGCTCTGCAAAAGAGCCACATCTCCCTTCATCTCCTCCAACCTCCATTGTTGCTTTTTCACCTCCAAGCTTTTCCAAATGTGTCACCATGAAGCAAGAGGAAGGTTTTGATGAGTTTTGAGGATTAGTGGAGGGAAAAATGGTCCATTCGGGTGGAGCCACCGTTGGGAGAGAAAGGGGTAGAAAGAAAATGAAGATTAGGGTTTCTAGATCCCCTTTTTCACTTTTATAGCTCTGACGCTCTCGCCCAAGCGAGGGATTCTCGCTCAAGCGAGAATCTCACAGTCCCAACAGGCTTCCTCTCGCTCAAGCGAATAAGTGTAATCGATTACCTTATGGTGTAATCGATTACATCAGTTAAAACTTGATGTAATCGATTACCAAACATGTTGTAATCGATTACAATGTGAAAAATGCACATATCTGATGCTTTTAATATGTTGTAATCGATTACGAGTATAGTGTAATCGACTATATCATGTAAAATACACAGATCTGATTAGTTTATCAACATGTAATCGATTACTAGTATTGTGTAATCGATTACACTGTTTCAGAGTGCCAAAATTGTCATTTCTCGCCCAGGCGAGACAACTCTCTCTCAGGCGAGACTTCCAGGACTGATACTATAATTTTGAAGACTCAAATTTACACTCCCTGTTCTATCTTTACCTAACTTTGCAAAATCTTTTGAGATAGAATGTGATGCTTCTAACGTAGGTATTGGAGATGTTTTGTTGCAGGAAGGACATCCGATTGCTTATTTCAGTGAAAAGCTTGGAGGCCCGACCTTAAATTACTCCACCTATGATAAGGAATTGTATGCCTTGGTAAGGGCATTACAGACTTGGCAACACTACTTGTTGTCCAAGGAATTTGTAATACATAGTGACCATGACTCACTGAAGTATTTGAAAGGGCAAGGCAAGCTTAACAAGCGTCATGCCAAATGGGTTGAATTTCTAGAGCAATTCCCTTATGTGTTAAAGCATAAGAAGGGAAAAGCCAACACTGTGGCAGATGCTCTATCAAGGAGGCATATCCTGCTCTCCACCCTCGAGACTAAACTGTACGGTCTCGAGTTTCTGAAAGAGCTTTTCTTGCATGATTCTGATTTTTCTGAGTTATATAATAAATGTGTGAGTATTGATGTTGATGGTTACTATAGGCACGACGGGTTCCTTTTCAAGGAAAACCGCTTGTGTGTGCCGAAGAGTTCTATTCGAGACTTTCTTGTTAAAGAGTCTCATGAGGGAGGGTTAATGGGACACTTCGGAATCCCTAAAACACTTGACATGCTCAAGGAGCATTTTTACTGGCCTAAGATGAAAAGGGATGTGCGTAAGCACTGTGAGCAGTGTCTGATCTGCAAAAAGGCCAAGTCCAAAGGGATGCAACATGGGCTTTATACGCCCTTACCCGTGCCTGAATCACCATGGTTAGACATATCCATGGATTTTATAGTGGCTTTACCCAGGACTCGAAACGGCAAGGATTCCATCTTTGTTGTAGTGGACCGATTTTCCAAAATGGCCCAATTTATACCTTGTAAGAAGGTTGATGATGCTTGCCACGTGGCTGATATCTTTTTCAAAGAGATTGTGAGGCTCCATGGCCTCCCCAGGAGCATTGTATGTGATAGGGACACTAAGTTTCTTAGTCACTTATGGAGAACCCTATGGGGTAAAATAGGAACTAAACTCCTATTCTCCACAACTTGCCATCCCCAAACAGATGGCCAAACTAAGGTTGTGAACCGAGTACTGTCCACACTCCTAAGGGCAGTTTTAAATAAAAATCTCAAGGCTTGGGAAGATAGCCTGCCCCATGTGAAATTTGCGTATAATAGGATGGTACATAGCACCACGAGATGCTCACCTATTGAGGTAGTTTATGGGTTCAACCCTTTGACCCCACTGGATTTACTACCTCTAGCTAACTCTAAGACCCTTAAGCATAAAGATGGTAAGGCCAAAGCCGAGTATGTTAAAAGGCTTCATGAAGAGATAAAGGCCAAAATTGAGAAAAACAATGAGGGTTATGCTAAGCAAGCCAATAAGGGTAGGAAAGAGGTTATCTTCGAACCTGGAGACCTAGTCTGGGTTCATATGCGGAAAGAAAGGTTCCCCTCACAAAGGAAGTCTAAGCTTCAACCTAGAGGGGATGGACCCTTCAAGGTCCTTGAGAGAATCAATAATAATGCCTACAAATTGATATCCCGAGTGATTATGGTAATGTTAGTGCCAGTTTTAATGTCGCTGATCTTTCCCTTTTTGAAACAGGTAATGAAGACCTTGATTTGAGGTTGAATTCAGTCTAATATGGAGGGGATGATAGCAATCCACCAAGGCCCATCAGCCTAGATGACCTAATGGGCCTAGGGGGAGCCATAACTCGGGCCAGGGCCAAGAAAGCCCAAGGCACACTTGACCAATTAATATTAAACATTCAAGCATCAACTGGGCCAAGTGACACCACAAGGCCCATAACGTGCCTCACCTTAGAGGACACTCCCCTTGAAGGCCACGACCAAGCAAGGGAAGACTAAGGGCTTGTTTGTTATCTTCTTTCAAATATGTGGTTTTAAATCACAAGTTTTATTTAATATTTTGCTTTAAATTATTTGCATATATTAACTATGACTTTTTGTGTGTAGGAGTAGGATAGCCAGCCTTGTTTCAAACCCAGGCCACGCTGGAGTGTAAAGTTGGAGCTGACCTGGCCTTAGGCGTCGCATTGTCCGCACCAGGATGGAAGCCACGGCCAAGAGTGACTACGCAGCTGACCTGGACCAGGCGCCAGATTCTCAGCCATCTGACCTGGCCAAGACACATCACTTGGCGCATCAGTTAGGAAGGTCAGCCACAAGCTGACTCAGCAAGAGGCGCCTGATTCTCCGCCGAGGCCATCAAGGCCAGCACTAGTAATGGCGCCTACCATTATTTCCGCCCATGCCTTCAATATGTCTTTGAATTTGATTTGCCTACATTAAAAGCTCAGCCAAGGCACATAATTCACACATGGCTCAATTCAAACAAGGGAGTATAGGCACCCACCAAATCAGCCACGGTTTTAAGAGGATTAACCACGGAGGCAACCCTTCCATATTTTCCTCCTATGCTTTTAAGAAGCTACAACACGGCCAAGTGTTATCAAGCACATGCTCAAGAATTCAAATTCAAACAAGCACCAAATCAGCCATGGCTTTATGGAATTAATAAGGAGAGACAACAATCCCACATTTTCAGCCCAAGGCATTGAAGGCATAAATCAAACACGGCCAGCAACATGAGGAAGCAAAGGACAAGGCCCTTGAGTTTGGATGGGAATTCAACATGAAGGCACCTTCTAACATATTTTAAGCAACATAATTAAAATACTTGGAAATAAAATAAAATAAGAATAAAATAAACCTAATTGCATGTGGGTAAAGTAATGGCCCATTTATTGAACGCATGTAAAGGCAAGCTAGGTAGCTGCCTTGAGGCCGTAGCCTCCCAAGTCCTCTTCTTGGACCATGAAGTGAATGGGCCTAGCATTGGTGTTGGCCCCTTGGCTTGACTCAAGGGTTCTGCCCACAAGTCTTTCAAGGGCTAATTTAGCCCTTTTTGCCTTGGCTCGGGTCATGGGACCCCCTAGGCCTTGTATGGATTTATCATCCATGATGGGACTCTCATCAGCAGTCGAGTGGCTCATTAAGAATCCTTCCAAAATAAGGATTCCTTAAAAATAGGCCAAGTCAATCTGAACTTCAAGTCAAGGATAAAGTCTTCTAAAGACTTAATCTAATCTATCTTCAAGTGGCTCATCAAGAATCCTTCCAAAATAAGGATTCCTTGAAAATAGGCCAAGTCAATCTGAACTTCAAGTCAAGGATAAAGTCTTCTGAAGACTTAATCTAATCTATCTTCAAGTGACTCATCAAAGAATCATCCCCGAAAGAGGATTCCTTGAAACTCGGCCAGATTCAAACCAAGTCAAGGGAGGCAGCCCGACGTGGCCAACCAATCCCATGCATGCCGCCTAGGGCAAGTCATTAGATAACTCATCTAAAGACTTATCCTAATCTATCTAGCTTAAGCCGCCAACAAGCTCACAAGTTGATAGAATTAGGATTTGACTTAGTTTGAATTCTTCCTAGTTTGTAGCTTTGAATTATCTTAGTCTAAATTTAGCATTATCTTATGTGGATTTGAGGCCCAACTTGTGGAACCCTAATCCTAGCTTCTATATGTATTTCGTTTAGTCATTAATAAAATTTTAGAGTTGATTTTTGGATTTATTCCCCTTGTGTTAGTGAGTGAGTCTCCTAGCAATCTTGGCCAAGCCAAGGACCCGTTCTTATCAAGTTACCTAGGTGACTTGTGGCGAACTTCGCAGGCCTATCAAACACTTAGTGTTTGTGGCGCCCCACCATCTCTTATCCCCCATCCACATTCTGCCCTAGACCTCTTAAACACATATCAACCTAAGCCAAATCATAACACTTCCGCAAAGCCCTAAAATTCAAAGTATAATTCAACTAAAGTGTGACAATTCCAAGAAAGAAACGATCCAAGCAATTCTCTCAAAAAGGAGAATTGTCAAAAAGGCAATCATCCCCTTAAGGTTTTCATCATCCTCTTCATGTCTAAAATGCAATACTCTTGAAAACAAAGTTTCTACATTGACTCTTGAACTCAACAAAATGAACAAGAGTAGCAAGAGCCTGAGTAAGATCATTAATGATCAAAGACACTCTACGAACTGAAGAGGTCTTGGCTATGAAAAAGGCCCTGCTCTTAAGAAACAAAGTAAGTCTATCATAACAGACTTTCGGAAAACATGTATCCATGCATCTACACATAGCAAACATAAATCTAGGATACATATGCATCAACCTATTTGCTCTAATTGTAAAAATTATTGGCACACACCAAATACTTGTCATATTAGAAAATATGGTGTTCCCTTAGGATATTTAAAATGGGTTGAGAAAGGATCTAACCATGTAGGACCCAAAACAAGTTGGGTACCTAATATAACTTAACCTGTTTTGTAGGTTGATTTGAGTGTCGCCCACAATTTATGGTACTTGGATAGCGGTTGCTTCGGTTGCTCAAAACATATGACGGGCGATAAAAGTAAGTTCTCTGTCCTCACTCCAAGGGACAAAGGCTATGTCACATATGGTGACAACAACAAAGGAAGAATTCTTGGAGTCGGTAGAATTGCAAGTGATGCAAACCAATTAGGGGCAACCCTTGATTCAAGGCGCAGCCATGACCTAGTGGTCCCTTGGACTAGGGCCATGGCCAATGACAGCAACCTCCTTGTGGGGGTTGGTGTTCTTTGCGATCGTTTTGCTTGAAACTCAAAAATATTTAGTGCGGAATTGTACTAGGTAAATGGGAATTCGGGTTTTGGTGCTATTTTTGGTATTTTTGGTTTAAATGGATGTTTTGGTTTATGGTTGGGTGAGGCAATGGTTTATGGGGTTGTTGTTCTCGGTTTTGTGAGGAGTGGTGACAACAACCTCCTTGTGGGGGTTGGTGTTCTTTGTGATCGTTTTGCTTGAAATTCAAAAATTTAGTGCGGAATTGTACTAGGTAAATGGGAATTCGGGTTTTGGTGCTATTTTTGGTATTTTTGGTTTAAATGGATGTTTTGGTTAATGGTTGGGTGAGGCAATGGGTTATGGGGTTGTTGTTCTCGGTTTTGTGAGGAGTGGGGGTTGTAAGTAATATTTTTGGGTCTTTTGGGTTGGCTTTGGTTTATGGTTGATAGGAAATGTCTTTGGCTTAGTTTATGGCCGTGGGGGTGGATTTTTGGGCTGGTGCGTGGCTAGGCTTTTATATCCTGGGTAGTTTTTCTGGTCGAGGGTAGGTGTAGGAGATGTGTTTGGGTTTGTTTGGCCCTGTATGGTAGGTTATGAATGAGGATGAGGGGGTAGCTGGATAAAAGAAAATGGAGGAAGACTTGAGGAGAAGGTGCCACAAGCTTGTAGCTGGATAAAAGCACCAAACCAATGAAGGTGATAAGCCCGAAACCCAAGAAAGCTTGATAAGTTAAAAGGGTAGGAGCAAAGCTCAACTAAAACAACAAAGTGTTTTTCTCTTAAAATTCAAATCTGATTATTCATGTTCAAACATGGAGTACAAATAGTGTGGGTTGGCCTAAGGATCCCATGAATTATGTTCGAGATTTAATGGCCTAAGCTAAAGCCATGGCTGGCTGTCCTATTCAGCCTAATTATTACAATGTAAAAGCTTTCAAATTCGAAATAATACAATTAATCGCTAAGCAAGGAACAAGGGATAGCCATAATGCTCAAGTAATGGTGTCTTTAACACACATATCCCAAAAAGGAAACAATTGAATTGCTCTTGAATGTGTTGAATTATTTTGAATGTTGGCTGGGCAAGTACTATTTAGCCTTGAATGCCTTGGGATGCTTTAACACGTGGTGTTAATGTCCTATTTTCTGAATGAGGAAGGTTTGTCCTGTTATGGAAAGTTTTAAACATCCTTCAATGGCCATTCATGTGGCTCCCTCATTAAAACGTGCCTTGGACCAGTTTTGGAAAGTATTAACAAGGCTATTCCCAAAATGGCAACATATGAAAAGCTCTTGAATGTGCCCAATTATTTTGAATGCTGGCTGGGCAAGTATTATTCAGCCTTGAATGCCTTGGGAATGTCCTATTTGCTGACTGAGGAAGGTTGGTCCTATTTCGAAAAGTTTTAAACATCCTTCAATGGCCATTCATTTGGCTGCTCATCAAAACGTGTCTTGGACTAGATTTAGAAAGCATTAACACGACTATTCCAAAAAAGGCAACAAATGAAATGCTCTTGAATGTGCCCAATTATTTTGAATGTTGGCTGGGCAATAACACATAGCCTTGAATGTCTTGGCCTGATTCCACATGTGGTATTAATGGCTTAGGAAAACATGCCTTAATTAATAAGGAAAGTTGGTTTCGTTTTGGAAAGTATTCAACATACTTCAATGGCTATTCATGTGGCTTCCTCCCCATTAAAAACGTTCTTTGAGCCACATTAGTACGTCCCAATAGCTGGAATAGGGAGGTGCTCTTAGTGCACATGTTGAAATTCCACACGGTTAGAAACTTAGCTGAGTCAGCACACGGCAGCTCGGCATTAATTCTTGCCTAGTCATCCATACGGCTGAAATTATAGCATGTTGTATGGACAACCCTCAATTGCCTTAAGCCCCAGCTCATGCCTTGTCATCCACACGGAATCTGACTTTGATGGTCTGACCGAGTTCCAAGCTGGTTGTGCCTTAGGCTGGTCAAGACATCTCCATAGCTCTTTCTTCATATGGCAATTATAGGTTACAAGGCCAATAATGAAAACATAAAAAAACTAAAAACATAAACTAAACATATTGTCTAATTAAAAGAAAACATAAATTGGAATAATGGTGGGACATAAGACCCCAACTTATTAATTCAAAATAGAGTAAAAAGAACTATTCCCTTAAGGAAATGTGGCCTCCACCGGGTGGTTCATCTAGTTGTATAGCATACTTGATGGATTTGTTGGCCTTCTTAGGCTTGGGCCTATGCAGGTTGCTATCAAATGGGGGGTTGTAAGTAATATTTTTGGGTCTTTTGGGTTGGCTTTG
Organism: Lupinus albus; assembly: GCA_009771035.1. Taxonomy (NCBI): domain Eukaryota; kingdom Viridiplantae; phylum Streptophyta; class Magnoliopsida; order Fabales; family Fabaceae; genus Lupinus; species Lupinus albus. Next base: position 1,112,733 of record WOCE01000027.1, on the reverse strand, counting down.
GTTTATGGTTGATAGGAAATGTCTTCGGCTTAGTTTATGGCCGTGGCGGTGGATTTTTGGGCTGGTGCGTGGCTAGGAAATTCTGACCGAGGCTTTTATATCCTGGGTAGTTTTTCTGGTGAGGGTAGGTGTAGGAGATGTGTTTGGGTTTGTATGGCTGTGTATGGTAGGTTATGAATGAGGATGAGGGGGTAGCTGGATAAAAGAAAATGGAAGAAGACTTGAGGAGAAGGTGCCACAAGCTTGTAGCTTGATAAACCAAGTGAAATCCACCATAACAAGGATGTTGATGAGGATGATAGTAAGCACCACACTAATGAAGGTGATAAGCCAGAAACGCCACAAGAAAGCTTGATAAGTTAAAAGGGTAGGAGCAAAGCTCAACTAAAACAACAAAGTGTTTTTCCGTTAAAATTCAAATCTGTTTTATTCAAGTGCAATTAGCAAATACATATAATGAGGGCTGGCCTAAGGCTCCCATTAAATTCAATTCGTGGCATAATTGCCTAGGCTTAACTATGGCTGTTGTTTTGATTCAGCCTTCATTGTACTATTCAAATTATAACTTAAACACTAAGCAAAAGACAAGGGCCGTATTGATTCAGCCATAAATACAATATTCAGAATTCAAATTATACTTTAAACACTAAGCAAAAGACTAGGGTTGTATTGCTTCAGCCTTAAAAAGCATTATTCAAATTCAAATTAAATCTTTATCACCTAAGCAAGAGATTTGGGGAGAGTTATATGGCTCATTTTGTGATCCTCACGTGTTGTCTCCATAAAGTAGCATTTGCCATGTAAATGATCACACCGTTGCTTCGGTTTTTTTTTTTGCACCATGTGGGCTAATACTAAGCTGACTTGAATAGGTGCATTGAAATTGTCTTAATTCTTTTGATGGCCGAATATGGAAAAGAATAACCCTTGCTGGCCCAGTTTTGGAAAGCTTATATGTTGGTATGAATTTGAATTTGGTCCATCAATGTAGTCTTGTCCCAATAAGGCAACAATTGAAATGCTTTAGTAAATGCATAAGGTGTGCCTTTATTGCTTAGTGGACGAATTTGGCAAGTCTTAATGTTGGTCCCTGTTTGTAATGATTCATCAATGTAGCATTAGTGTGTTGATTGCTTATTTGGAAAGTCTTTAAACCATGCTGACCGAGTTTGGAAGGTGCTGAAACCTTGCTGGCCGAGTTTGGAAGGTGTTTAAACCTTGCTGGCCGAGTTTGGAAAGTGCTTAAACCTTGCTGGCCAAGTTTGGAAAGCATTAATAAGTACTTCAACGTGTCCACGCTCATCCTAGTCACCCGCACGGTTGAAGTTGGATATGTTCCTGGTCAAGACATCTTCATAGCTCTTTCTTCATGTGACAATCATAGATTACATGGCACGAGGCCAAAAATGAGATATAAAGCATAAAACATAAAATAAACATATTGTCCAAGAAAAATAAAACATAACTTAAAATAATGGTGGGACATAAGATCCCTACTTGTTTAATGCAAAAAATGAAATAGAAATCATTAAGCTCTTAAGGAAAAGTGGCCTCCATCGGGTGGTTCATCTAATTGTATGGCATGCTTGATGGATTTGTTGGCCTTCTTAGGATTGGGCCTAGGCGGGTTGCTATCATCCCCTCCTTCTTGGAGAGAATTCGACCTCGAATTTGGCTCCACATAACCTCCAGCTTCCTGTAAGGAAAAATATAATGTAGCGGGAAAAAAATTTTGTTAGAAATCGTGGGCTTTGCAGGCTCATGCTTCATTGCCACACAAATCTTTTTCTCCATTTCATCTTTTTTTTCATTCTTGTTTTCTCCTTTTTCTTTCTCAATTTTCTTTTTTAATGCTCTTTGATCTTCACCCACATGTTTTGGAGACTGGGGTGCTAAGACCACTTTTTTGCCCTTGTTCTCAAATGTGATCTTGTTAGAGAACCCATCATGGAGAGTCCTCCTATCAAATTGCCATGGCCTGCCTAATAATATTTGACCGGCCTCCATTGTTGCCATATCACATAGCACGACATCTTCATATTTCCCAATTTTGAAGGGAATTTCAGCTTGCTGATTTACCACCATTTCTCCAACCTCACTTAGCCATTGTAGCTTGTATGGGGATGGATGGGTCCTAGTCACAAGGTTCATATTTGCGACTAGCCTTGTGCTCACCACATTGGCACAGCTTCCACCATCTATGATTACAGAACACACATGTCCTCCAACCAAACATCCAGTGTGAAACAAATTTTCCCTTTGACCCTCCTCATTCTCCTTAACTTGGCCTCCCAAGAGCCTTTTTACCATGAGTAGGTCACCTTCTGGTATGATAGCTTTAGTTTCACTCTCTTCTTCACTTGAAGTCTCGGATTGAGACTCCACTACACCATTAGTCAACACCATGGTCCTCTTAGTAGGGCAGTGTAATGCAACGTGTCCACGGCCTAGGCACTTGAAACACTTTACATTACGACTTTTCTTTTCCACTTCCATGGACTGTTTTCCATTGTTCTTAGATGAACCCACGGCTTCCATTGTGCTAGATGCACCCTCCTTCTTTGGTTCATCCTTCCAACTTGAGAACTTAGAGGAATACATGTTCTTTTTCCTCTTGAGTTGACGCTCGACCTTAATGGCCTTTTGCACCAAATCCTCTAGTTCCACATAGGATTTTAGCTCCACCACATCCTGGAAGTCCTGGTTTAGGCCATGATGGAAATGTGCCATAGTAGCTTCACGTTTCTCATTGAGGTTTGACCTTAGCAAGGCCAACTCCATTTCCTTGTGATATTCATCCACATATTTTTTTCCTTGGGTTAACCTTTGGAGGAACTTGGCACAAACCTTCTCCGCATGGTAAGCTTCATTTCTACCCAAGTATTAATTGGTTCGACTCCACACCTCCGCCTATTACTTTGGTATTGATCCCACCACACCATGGCATACTCCTTGAATTCCAAGGTTGCCACTTTCACCTTCTTCTCTTGAGAATAGGTGTGGTTGTCAAACACCTTTTCCATTTTCAGCTCCCATTCCAAATAGGCTTCGGGATTGTTTAGGCCCACAAAGCTTGGGACTTGAACCTTGACTCCATCATTTCTGTCTCCAAGGTTCTCCTCACCATATCTTTCTCCACGTGGCCTTGATGTGAACCTCTTTAGGAAGTTCTTGGTATTGATCTATCTTGATTGGTGTTGCACTTTGCCCACGTTTTTATGGGCTATTTTGTGGATGAATTTTGGCATCAGAATGATATTGTAAGATAAAAGAAGATGGGTAAGATATGGGGTGGTAGGCGCCACAACACTTGAGTGTTGATAAGTCGGGTGATGTTCGCCACAAGAACTTGGTTCTTGATAAGAACTTTTAATCTTGGTTCAGCCAAGAAGTTTGGAGTAGACAAAGCTCTCACACAAGGAAATACTACTTAATTTTTAACTCCAACAAAACTTGATTTCATTCAGCAAATTAGAAGTACACTTATAGGCAAACCATGATGGTTCGTGAAAGTGAAGTGATTACTTTTTAAAGACATTACTCGAACAGTTTGGATTGAGTGAATACATTTATAAATTTTCAAGGCGGAAATATTCCAAACACCTTTCATTTCAAAGGCATGTCATTACACTTCCGTTCAAATACATCCTTTATACAATTACACTTTCTCAAAATTACCTTGAATACAAACATTAGATCTACTTCAATATACACTAACAAGAAAGTTGTTTATATATGAATTCACTTTAACATGTTCTTCATATTACAAATATTTATCATATAACATATCAATTACATATTATCCACTACTCTATCATGTACTCTTCTCCGCAAGCGTCTAATGCGCTACCTCCACAACCTGAACACAAATATACAACACATACAAGGAAAGACAGAGGGAGTAAGAACCAACAACGGCGACCGTAGCGTGGATTTACATGGAGTAATAACATTAAAGTCTTAAAAACCACAAACATCTAACATCAATCATGATAAGCTTATATCAATCAACACATAATATCCATATTCACCCTATAGTACACATATATCCCATACTATATGTGTTCTATAGTGTGCATACTTATACATCACATATTATCCATATTCACCCTATAGTACACATACATCCCATACTATATGTGTTCTATAGTGTGCATATTTATTTATCATATATTATCTATATTCACCCTATAGTATACATACATCCCGTACTATATGTGTTCTATAGTGTGCATATCTTATTCATCCAAATATACTCATTTCTCATCATTCATATTCACCCTATATGATATATATCTCATAATATGTATCCTATGGCATGCATATGAATTTTCATTCCGAGTATACACTTTTCACATCCTTCACATTTCGTAGTAATTTACCCTTGATCTCGTTCCACAATTCTACGCCGCACAAATAATCCCCATACCACATCGGGCAGGTCGAGTAAATCCCCATACCCCATCGGGCAGGTCGAGTTTCCACATTACACTCACATCCATGTCATACACAATCAACACAAGGCATCTCATTATCTTATCACCATAGATAACATACAACATCTTCATTGTCACAAACATACCTTTATCCATTTTAACACATTCACAGCTCATCCCACATTCATTGTTACAACACACCGATACATGTTTATAACAATCAACTACTCACAACATACTCATTTATGCTTATTACCATAAATATCTCACACATCATCATTATCACACCACATAACCATTATCATAAACAAACCACGCATAACATATTCTTCATCATATACACATTAATGTTGGAACCATCTTTAATGACGATTTATTATCATAAATGAGCATATATAGTTTTATTCAAATAAACGGTTTTCCCCACACATATATCTACACTTTTATGGCTAATACATCCTCATGTAAGATAAAGACTCTCACATGGATCACAAACTCCCAAGAGAGTTTCTATCCGTTAATATGCTCCGATTCTTGAGGGAAATCGGAGATGATGACTATAATGAAATACTCTAAGACCACAATGGTCTTCTCCCTCACCATAGGTTGCGTAAGCTCCGTTGCTCCGCAAAAGAGCCACATCTCCCTTCATCTCCTCCAACCTCCATTGTTGCTTTTTCACCTCCAAGCTTTTCCAAATGTGTCACCATGAAGCAAGAGGAAGGTTTTGATGAGATTTGAGGCTTAGTGGAGGGAAAAATGGTCCATTTGGGTGGAGCCACCGTTGGGAGAGAAAGGGGGAGAAAGAAAATGAAGATTAGGGTTTCTAGATCCCCTTTTTCACTTTTATAGCTCTGACGCTCTCGCCCGAAGAGCAAGAGCATTGTTTTCCACCTGATGGCACTCAGAGGTACACTTCGCATGGGCCGAGGACCCATGCAAATGCTGGAGGGTCACGGTTGAATACCCCATCCTGGCGCAGCAAGTGTAACCGAAAACACGACGGAGGATCGTGTTCTGGAACGACGAATCACTGTTTTCGTTGCAAGGAGGCCGAACATGTCAAGAGGTATTGTCCTATGTCAGGGTAGAGTATGAATGCCATGGAGACTTGACGACCTCAATCTATCGGCAAAGTGGTTACCATGTATGGTGCGGAGGCATCAGAATCGGATAGTCTGATCCGATGTGGGATGTAGGAGGAGAGGGTGAATGAAAGCCAACGATCCTATGCTCTAATTGGTGTCCGTCGTAACCATGGGTATCAAGGGTCGAAACCTATTGTTCCTACCGAAGGGGTTTCTACTCCAAAGTGCAACAAGTGTGGTAGACTTCATTATGGAAGTACGTGCCCGAGAAAGGGGAATGGATGTTTCCACTGCAAGGAGTTTGGGCATATTAAAAGGTATTGTCCCAAGCTGGATCGGAGACCTAATGTCACTCCTACCGAGGAGGCAAGAGACCACGGTCAGATGGTTACCCCGAGTGGCGCAGAGACATCAGGTGTTGATGATCCGGCGAGAGGTAAACGCATGGTGATAGGTATTCCTTGTTTAGTGTTGTTAATTCGGGAGCGACACACTCCCTTATATATGATAAATGTGAAAACCGGCTGAAATTGTAAACCGAGTCATTACTTCCGACTTGGTCACGTCGACCCCAATCTTTGTGCTGGTGGTGGTATCGACGTTTATGTTCTAAAGTCCGGTTGTGGTAAATGGTGTGATATTTACCGTAGATTCAATCTACTCGTCGTTATCCCAGTTAGATAAAGTTCTGGGGATTGACTGATTGTTGGAAAATCATGTTATGATTGAATAGTGCTGACAAGGTTGTGGCGGTTAGGGATCTGTGCGAGATCTCTGACCATGCTAGTAGTATGGGGCCAGTGTCGGCTAAGAAAGTCAGGACCCTCTTTCGAAAAAGGGATCGGTATTTATTCAGTAAATGTCACGAGAGGGTATTTAAGAACTCGTTAGTATTTCGAGATGTTAAGATTTGAAAGGACTATTTATTTTGTCTTGGAAAGTGCACTTTCGTCTATGAATGATTGACTTTTATAATAAGTATGCTGACAAGAAAAATGTTTAAGTCGGGGATGCTTGTTTTCTCTTACGAGTTGTTAAAGGTTAATTCCTTTTGTTGGCCTTAGTGTGTATGTGTATGCTAAGGGGGTAAGGAGTATACTGATAGTCGAGAAAAGACGATAGTTAAGTTACTAACCCCGTCGATGTGATGAATACATTATATTGGACGTGAAACTTTTGGTCTCGAAGGACCGGTTCTTTTGCGGTAGGACATTGGCAATGTATGAAATAGTGGTGGTGTACCTAACTTGTCTGCATTGAATGTTGTACAGGCAAAAGTTGTTGCTGTTTCGTGAACGTCAGTAATGACGGTGTTTGAGTGTGATGTAGCCATATGAGAGAAGGAGTTTTGAGTTGTGTTGAACTGATTATGTAAACTTTGTTTCATAAGTCGTGGATTCAAACCGTTTTCGAAAATTCTTTTGTTTGGGTGAAACATAGCCTGTGGCTAAGAAATGATTTAGTATCATGTTGGAGAATTCCGAAATTTTAGCAACCATATCGGAATAAGTTTGAGGTTGTTAGAAGTTTAGTGATATAAGACGCCCATGTATTTCTGGACATAATGCGAGTGGGATAATAAGTTTATATTGTTGGGGTGACCAAACCGAACGCAAGTTGTAGGTTTGAGTGTTGGTCGACTTGTGCTTGCCGATTGGTAACAAAGTACCTAGTTTTGGTGTGAATCAATAGTTTTATGGTTCAGTTGAGGCTAGAAATCGGTAATTTCTTTAGACGATAAGATTTGATGGTAGAAATATTTGATGTAATTGGATAATTACTGGATAGTTTGATTTTATACAATGGAGGAGACACTAAGAGTCCTATTGTGTAAGTACTTTGTTGATTGAGTGAAATGGAATTGTGCTAGATTCTTGAGTGGAGATGAAACTAGCTAGTGTATGATGGATGTTAAAAGACGCATTTAGATAGATATGAGATAAGGAGTTCCCCATTCGCTGAAGTTCGAGAATGTTATCGAAATTCTTAACGTATGTTAGGATTGATAGATGGATAGGTGCTAGATACCTATGGTTCTTGACGAATGTAGGAAAGATCTTTAGTCTAAATTACGGTTTAGTTCTCAGGGCATTCGGGATATTAAAGGCTGAAACCTTAATATTTGGACATTGATGAGTTAGTTCATGAATTGGTGGGTGATGTCACGGTTTAGTGGTGTATGCCCTTAGTGACTGATTAAGTGATCTTAATGGAGTAGAGAATCGATTATGATTTTGGAGGAGTATCCTTGCGCCTAGGGTCTAGGTGATGATATTATTTCCGAGGTATGTTTAATTTTTGCGGACGAAAATTCTTATAAGTGGGGGAGGATTATAACACCCTGAATTTTAGTCTTTAAAATTATAGTATCAGTCCTGAAAGTCTCGCTTGAGCGAGAGATTCTCGCTTGAGCGAGAAAGGATCACCTGGGAGGGTGAAATCCTGGGCTATACTGGAAGATTCTCGCCTGAGCGAGAGTTGCCTCGCCTGGGCGAGAAATGGCAAACTAGGGCTGTTGACACTGTGAGATTCTTTTCTTAAAAAAAAAAACAGTGTAGTCGATTACACAATCCTGGTAATCGATTACATGCTGATAAACTAATCAGACTTGTGTATTTTACATGATGTAATCGATTACACTATACTCGTAATCGATTACAGCTTATTAAAAGCATCAGATATGTGCATTTTTAACTGATGTAATCGATTACATCATATGGTAATCGATTACATTTATTCGCTGAGCGAGAATTGCTCACTGTGAGATTCTCGCTTGAGCGAGAATGGGCTCGTTTGAGCGAGAACCCGACGATTGCTCTTTAAAAATAGAAACCCCAAACACATTTTTGGGTTAGAACTTGAAGAGAAGAGAGAGAAGGGAGCTTTTCAAGAGCAAGGAGCCTTAGGACTCATCTTAGAGCTTGAGAAGAGGTAAACCTCTTGTTTCTAACTCTTCTTCTTCCTCTCTAACTTGTTTTGGGTATGTTGGATCTATTTTCAAAACATGAGAAACCATGGAAACTCACCCTTTAGAGTTATAGTTCGTTTTATGATGTTTTTCTCTTATGAACTCTTGATTTAGAGTTGATAGTTTATGAATGGAAAAGTTTTGTGGGTTATTCATGAAAACCCCAAAAACCCCCAAAATGAGAATATGGGTATAAAGAGAAATAGATGAATGTTAGATGTGGATAATGAGTTGTGATTTAATGTTGATATATGAGATAAACATGTGTGTTTAGATGTTTGGAAACTTGTATTGAAGTAGTTTTGGGGATCTTGAAAATATGTGAATCCCTTGTATGGTTGATGATGAAATATGAATCGTTTATGTATTATTTTGAATAAATGACTGACATTGTTGTTATTGGTGGGAATGAGAATAGAGAGATCCTAAGGTTGGAGGAGATTGTGGAGGAAACTGGTAAAGTTACTCACAAACCGAACCCCAATACTCACCACGGTAAGGATAAGTCTTTAATTTTGCATTTGAAATAGAAAATGAGTATTTTCTGGTTATGCAAAGACTAAGTTGTACAATACGCATTTAGTATAAACATATATGGGTGTGTTTATATTAAAGAAGGCGTAGATTTACGAAAAAGGAAAATGTGTGTGTTTACGGGTTATGCCATAATTATATTGTAAATCACGTGTTTAGCATAAACATACATGGGTGTGTTTATACTAAAGATGGCGTCGATTTACAGGAAATGATTGATGGTGAATTCGAAGGAAAGAAAATATATTTTTAGCCGACCATGAATGGTTAGCGACTTTGGCCCAAGTTATGTGGCAATGCTTTGGCTCAAGCTATGTAGCAATACTTTGGCTCAAGTTATGTAGCAATGCTTTGGCTCAAGCTATGTAGCAATACTTTGGCTCACGTTATGTAGCAATGCTTTTGGCTCAAGCTATGTAGCAATACTTTGGCTCAAGTTATGTAGCAACACTTTGGCTCAAGTTTTGTAGCAAAACTTTGGCTCAAGTTATGTAGCAATGCTTTGGCTCAAGCTATGTAGCAATACTTTGGCTCAAGTTATGTAGCAACACTTTGGCTCAAGTTATTAAGCAAAACTTTGGATCAAGTTATGTAGCAATGCTTTGGCTCAAGCTATGTAGCAATACTTTAGCTCAAGTTATGTAGCAATATTTTGGCTCAAGTTATGAAGCAAAACTTTGGCTCAAGTTATGTAGCAATGCTTTGGCTCAAGCTATGTAGCAATACTTTGGATCAAGTTATGTAGCAATGCTTTGGCTCAAGCTATGTAGCAATACTTTGGCTCAAGTTATGTAGCAATGCTTTGGCTCAAGCTATGTAGCAAAACTTTGGCTCAAGTTATGTAGCAACTCTTTGGCTCAAGCTATGTAGCAAAACTTTGGCTCAAGTAATGTAGCATAAAATGAAGTTATAAAACAAATGGTTTACTAACCCTTTTTCTAATGTGGATTATCTTATAATGACGTTTACTGAATGAATGACTTACTCCTTTATGTGTTTTGTACTTTTGTCATTGATAATCCCATTGCAGGTAAATAGATGAATGCAGTATGCTAGGTCGGGAGCTTTAGGAGCTTTAGACGTTGAATTCACTATTTATGTTTCGTATTCTAAATGACTACTTATGGATTTAAATGTTTGTAATCATGGCTAACTATTAGTTGGATATTTGTAACCATGCGTAATGTTATTTTGGAGGATCAGAACCTTTGAGGTCTTAGTGTGCATACTTATACATCACATATTATCCATATTCACCCTATAGTACACATACATCCCATACTATATGTGTTCTATAGTGTGCATGTTTATTTATCATATATTATCCATATTCACCCTATAGTACACATACATCCTATATGTGTGCATATCTAATTCATCCAAATATACTAATTTCTCATCATTCATATTCACCCTATAGGATATATATCCCATAATATGTATCCTATGGCATGCATATGATTTTTCATTCCGAGTATACACTTTTCACATCCTTCACATTCCGTAGTAATTTACCCTTGATCTCGTTCCACAATTCTACACCGCACAAATAATCCCCATACCACATCAGGCAGGTCGAGTAAATCCCCATACCCCATCGGGCAGGTCGAGTTTCCACATTACACTCACATCCATGTCATACACAATCAACACAAGGCATCTCATTATCTTATCACCATAGATAACATACAACATCTTCATTGTCACAAACATACCTTTATCCATTTTAACATATTCACAGCTCATCCCACATTCATTGTTACAACACACCCATACATGTTTATAACAATCAACTACTCACAACATACTCATTTATGCTTATGACCATAAATATCTCACAAATCATCATTATCACACCACATAACCATTATCATAAACAAACCACGCATAACATATTCTTCATCATATACACATTAATGTTGGAACCATCTTTAATGACGGTTTATTACCATAAATGAGCATATATAGTTTTATTCAAATAAACGGTTTTCCCCACACATATATCTACACTTTTATGGCTAATACATCCTCATGTAAGATAAAGACTCTCACATGGATCACAAACTCCCAAGAGAGTTTCTATCCGTTAATATGCTCCGATTCTTGAAGGAAATCGGAGATGATGACTATAATGAAATACTCTAAGACCACAATGGTCTTCTCCCTCACCATAGGTTGCGTAAGCTCCGTTGCTCCGCAAAAGAGCCACATCTCCCTTCATCTCCTCCAACCTCCATTGTTGCTTTTTCACCTCCAAGCTTTTCCAAATGTGTCACCATGAAGCAAGAGGAAGGTTTTGATGAGATTTGAGGCTTAGTGGAGGGAAAAATGGTCCATTTGCGTGGAGCCACCGTTGGGAGAGAAAGGGGGAGAAAGAAAATGAAGATTAGGGTTTCTAGATCCCCTTTTTCACCTTTATAGCTCTGACGCTCTCGCCCAAGCGAGGGATTCTCGCTCAGGCGAGAATCTCACAGTGTCCCGAAGAGCAAGAGCCTTGTTTTCCACCTGATGGCACTCGGAGGTACACTTCGCATGGGCCGAGGACCCATGCAAATGCCAGAGGGTCACGGTTGAATACCCCATCCTGGCGCAGCAAGTGTAACCGAAAACACGACGGAGGATCGTGTTCTGGAACGACGAATCACTGTTTTCGTTGCAAGGAGGCCGAACATGTCAAGAGGTATTGTCCTATGTCACGGCAGAGTATGAATGCCATGGAGACTTGACGACCTCAATCTATCGGCAGAGTGTTTACCATGTATGGTGCAGAGGCATCTGAATCGGATAGTCTGATCCGATGTGGGATGTATGAGGAGAGGGTGAATGAAAGCCAATGGTCCTATGCTCTAATTGGTGTCCGTCGTAACCATGGGTATCAAGGGTCGAAACCTACTGTTCCTACCGAAGGGGTTTCTACTCCAAAGTGCAACAAGTGTGGTAGACTTCATTATGGAAGTACGTGCCCGAGAAAGGGGAATGGATGTTTCCACTGCAAGGAGTTTGGGCATATTAAAAGGTATTGTCCCAAGCTGGATCGGAGACCTAATGTCACTCCTACCGAGGAGGAAAGAGACCACGGTCAGATGGTTACCCCGAGTGGCGCAGGGACATCAGGTGTTGATGATCCGGCGAGAGGTAAACGCATGGTGATAGGTATTCCTTGTTTAGTGTTGTTAATTCGGGAGCGACACACTCCCTTATATATGATAAATGTGAAAACCGGCTGAAATTGTAAACCGAGTCATTACTTCCGACTTGGTCACGTCGATCCCAATCTTTGTGCTGGTGGTGGTATCGACGTTTATGTTCTAGAGTCCGGTTGTGGTAAATGGTGTGATATTTACCGTAGATTCAATCTACTTGTCGTTATCCCAGTTTGATAAAGTTCTGGGGATTGACTGATTGTTGGCAAATCATGTTAAGATTGAATAGTGCTGACAAGGTTGTGGCGGTTAGGGATCTGTGCGAGATCTCTGACCATGCTAGTAGTATGGGGCCAGTGTCGGCTAAGAAAGTCAGGACCCTCTTTCGAAAAAGGGATCGGTATTTATTCAGTAAATGTCACGAGAGGGTATTTAAGAACTCGTTAGTATTTCGAGATGTTAAGATTTGAAAGGACTATTTATTTTGTCTTGGAAAGTGGACTTTCGTCTATGAATGATTGACTTTTATAATAAGTATGCTGACAAGAAAAATGTTTAAGTCGGGGATGCTTATTTTCTCTTACGAGTTGTTAAAGGTTAATTCCTTTTGTTGGCCTTAGTGTGTATGTGTATGCTAAGGGGGTAAGGAGTATACTGATAGTCGAGAAAAGACGATAGTTAAGTTACTTACCCCGTCGATGTGATGAATACATTATATTGGACGTGAAACTTTTGGTCTCGAAGGACCGGTTCTTTTGCGGTAGGACATTGGCAATGCATGAAATAGTGGTGGTGTACCTAACTTGTCTGCATTGAATGTTGTACAGGAAAAAGTTGTTGCTGTTTCGTGAACGTCAGTAATGACGGTGTTTGAGTGTGATGTAGCCATATGAGAGAAGGAGTTTTGAGTTGTGTTGAACTGATTATGTAAACTTTGTTTCATAAGTCGTGGATTCAAACCGTTTTCGAAAATCCTTTTGTTTGGGTGAAACATAGCCTGTGGCTAAGAAATGATTTAGTATCATGTTGGAGAATTCCGAAATTTTAGCAACCATATCGGAATAAGTTTGAGGTTGTTAGAAGTTTAGTGATATAAGACGCCCATGTATTTCTGGACATAATGCGAGTGGGATAATAAGTTTATATTGTTGGGGTGACCAAACCGAACGCAAGTTGTAGGTTTGAGTGTTGGTCGACTTGTGCTTGCCGATTGGTAACAAAGTACCTAGTTTTGGTGTGAATCAATAGTTTTATGGTTCAGTTGAGGCTAGAAATCGGTAATTTCTTTAGACGATAAGATTTGATGGTAGAAATATTTGATGTAATTGGATAATTACTGGATAGTTTGATTTTATACAATGGAGGAGACACTAAGAGTCCTATTGTGTAAGTACTTTGTTGATTGAGTGAAATGGAATTGTGCTAGATTCTTGAGTGGAGATGAAACTAGCAAGTGTATGATGGATGTTAAAAGACGCATTTAGATAGATATGAGATAAGGAGTTCCCCATTCGCTGAAGTTCGAGAATGTTATCGAAATTCTTAACGTATGTTAGGATTGATAGATGGATAGGTGCTAGATACCTATGGTTCTTGACGAATGTAGGAAAGATCTTTAGTCTAAATTACGGTTTAGTTCTCAGGGCATTCAGGATATTAAAGGCTGAAACCTTAATATTTGGACATTGATGAGTTAGTTCATGAATTGGTGGGTGATGTCACGGTTTAGTGGTGTATGCCCTTAGTGACTGATTAAGTGATCTTAATGGAGTAGAGAATCGATTATGATTTTGGAGGAGTATCCTTGTGCCTAGGGTCTAGGTGATGATATTATTTCCGAGGTATGTTTAATTTTCGGGGACGAAAATTCTTATAAGTGGGGGAGGATTATAACACCTTGAATTTTAGTCTTTAAAATTATAGTATCAGTCCTGAAAGTCTCGCTTGAGCGAGAAAGGATCACCTGGGAGGGTGAAATCCTGGTCTATACTGGAAGATTCTCGCCAGAGCGAGAGTTGCCTCGCCTGGGCGAGAAATGGCAAACTAGGGCTGTTGACTGTGAGATTCTTTTTTTTTAAAAAAAAAACAGTGTAGTCGATTACACAATCCTGGTAATCGATTACATGCTGATAAACTAATCAGACTTGTGTATTTTACATGATGTAATCGATTACACTATACTCGTAATCGATTACAGCTTATTAAAAGCATCAAATATGTGCATTTTTAACTGATGTAATCGATTACATCATATGGTAATCGATTACATCATATGGTAATCGATTACATTTATTCGCTGAGCGAGAATTGCTCACTGTGAGATTCGCGCTTGAGCGAGAATGGGCTCGTTTGAGCGAGAACCCGACGATTGCTCTTTAAAAATAGAAACCCCAAACACATTTTTGGGTTAGAACTTGAAGAGAAGAGAGAGAAGGGAGCTTTTCAAGAGCAAGGAGCCTTAGGACTCATCTTAGAGCTTGAGAAGAGGTAAACCTCTTGTTTCTAACTCTTCTTCTTCCTCTCTAACTTGTTTTGGGTATGTTGGATCTATTTTCAAAACATGAGAAACCATGGAAACTCACCCTTTAGAGTTATGGTTCGTTTTATGATGTTTTTCTCTTATGAACTCTTGATTTAGAGTTGATAGTTTATGAATGGAAAAGTTTTATGGGTTATTCATGAAAACCCCAAAAACACCCAAAATGAGAATATGGGTATAAAGAGAAATAGATGAATGTTAGATGTGGATAATGAGTTGTGATTTAATGTTGATATATGAGATAAACATGTGTGGTTAGATGTTTTGAAACTTGTATTGAAGTAGTTTTGGGGATCTTGAAAATATGTGAATCCCTTGTATGTTTGATGATGAAATATGAGTCGTTTATGTATTATTTTGAATAAATGACTGACATTGTTGTTATTGGTGGGAATGAGAAGAGAGAGATCCTAAGGTTGGAGGAGATTGTGGAGGAAACTGGTAAAGTTACTCACAAACCGAACCCCAATACTCACAAAGGTAAGGATAAGTCTTTAATTTTCCATTTGAAATAGAAAATGAGTATTTTATGGTTATGCAAAGACTAAGTTGTACATTACGCATTTAGTATAAACATATATGGGTGTGTTTATATTAAAGAAGGCGTAGATTTACGAAAAAGGAAAATGTGTGTGTTTACGGGTTATGCCATAATTATATTGTAAATCACGTGTTTAGCATAAACATACATGGGTGTGTTTATACTAAAGATGGCGTGGATTTACAGGAAATGATTGATGGTGAATTCGATGGAAAGAAAATATATTTTTAGTCGACCATGAATGGTTAGCGACTTTGGCTCAAGTTATGTAGCAATGCTTTGGCTCAAGCTATGTAGCAATACTTTGGCTCAAGTTATGTAGCAATACTTTGGCTCAAGCTATGTAGCAATACTTTGGCTCAAGTTATGTAGCAATGCTTTGGCTCAAGCTATGTAGCAATACTTTGGCTCAAGTTATGTAGCAACACTTTGGCTCAAGTTTTGTAGCAAAACTTTGGCTCAAGTTATGTAGCAATGCTTTGGCTCAAGCTATGTAGCAATACTTTGGATCAAGTTATGTAGCAACACTTTGGCTCAAGTTTGAATTTGAAAATGGCAAGCTACATTATTACATTGATTACATTCTTTAAACATGAGCTAAGCTTAAGATAGACTTTTAAACTATCTTGAATGTGCATCTTAGCACATGCCTAATGTATGTGGACATTGGCTTGTGTATGGCCAAGTCATACGGCCTGGCCTTAATGTTTTATTCGGCTATAGATGTTGGCTTTAAGGCTAGCCAAACTCAAGGGCCTTGTCCTTCGCTTCCTTGTTTAGGCCGTGTTTGATTTATGCCTTTAATGTCGTGGGATGGAAATGTGGGATTGTTGTCTCTCCTTATTAATCCCATAAAGCCATGGCTAATTTGGTACTTGTTTAAATTTGAACTCTTGAGCATGTGCTTGATAATACTTGGCCGTGTTGTAGCTTCTTAAAAGCATAGGAGGAAAATATGGGAGGGTTGTCTCCTTAGTTAATCCTCTTAAACCGTGGCTGATTTGGTGGGTGCCTTTACTCCCTTGTTTGAATTAAACCATGTGTGAATTATATGCCTTGGCCGAGCCTTTAATGTAAGCAAATCAAATTCAAACACACAATGAAGGCATGGGCGAAAATATTGGTAGGTGCCATTACTAGTGTTGGCCTTGATGGCTTGGGCGGAAAATAAGGCGCCTGACTGGCCTTCCCAATTGATGCGGCAAGTGGCGTGTCTGGGCCAGGTTAGATGGCTGAGAATCCGGCGCCTGGTCCAGGTCAGCTGCTTAGTCAGGCTTGGCCGTGGCTTCCATCCTGGTGCGGAAAATGAGGCGCCTAAGGCTTGGGCGGGATTTAAGGCTCTTTGGCTGAGTCAGCAAGGCATGCTGGCCTTCACATGTGTTGCGCCCACAAAAACAACTTGGCCAAGTCAGAGGCGGAAAACCCGGCGCCTGGTGCAGTCAGCTGGCTTAGTCAGTCTTGGCCGTGGCTTCCAGCCCGGTGCGGAAAATGCGGCGCCTAAGGCCAGGTCAGCTCCACCTTTAGACTCCAGCGTGGCTTGGGCTTGAAACAAAGCTGGCCATGCTACTCCTACACAAAAAAAGTCATAGTTAATATATGATAATAATTTAAGGCAAAATATTAAATAAAGCTTGTGGTTTAAAACCACTTATTTGAAAGAAAATAGGAAACAAGCCCTTAGTCTTCCCTTGCTTGGTCGTGGCCTTCAAGGGGAGTGTCCTCTAAGATGAGGCAAGTTATGGGCCTCGTGGTGTCACTTGTCCCAGTAGAGGCTTGGATGTCCAATATTAGTTGGTCCAATGTGCCTTGGGCCTTCTTGGCCCTAGCCCGAGTTATGGCTCCCACTAGGCCCATTAGGTCATCTAGGTTGATGGGCCTTGGTGGGTTGCTATCAATGAGCCCTTGTGTTGTGCCAGTGATATTGGTACCCAAAAAGAATGGAAGCTGGAGGATGTGCACGGACTGCCGGGCCATCAATAACATCACTGTAAAGTATCGCCATCCTATCCCTAGACTTGATGATTTATTAGATGACTTATATGGTGCATGCATATTTAGTAAAATTGATTTAAAAAGTGGGTATCACCAGATAAGAATAAGGGAGGGGGATGAATGGAAGACCGCTTTTAAGACAAAGTCGGGTCTTTATGAGTGGCTAGTTATGCCCTTCGGGCTAACTAATGCTCCGAGCACATTTATGAGGTTAATGAACCATGTGCTCAAAGATTTTCTGGGGAAATTTGTGGTCGTCTACTTTGACGACATCTTAATTTATAATAAAACTGAAAGCGAGCATCATGAACACCTCAGAAGTGTTTTGCTCGTACTAAGAGCTGAAAAGCTCTATGCTAATCTGGAGAAATGTTCCTTTTATGTGGATCATGTGATCTTTTTGGGCTTTTTAATAAATGAAAAAGGCGTCCATGTGGACCAAGAAAAGATCAAGGCCATCCAGGATTGGCCTACCCCCATGACTGTAACAGATGTGAGAAGCTTCCATGGCTTGGAAAGCTTCAATAGTAGGTTCGTTAAGGACTTCAGTACTATAGTCGCGCCTCTCAACGAGGTGGTCAAAAAGAATGTCGGCTTTAAATGGGATGAAAAACAAGAGGAAGCCTTTCAGAGGCTTAAGGAGCGTTTAACTAAAGCCCCCGTTCTATCTTTACCTAACTTTGAAAAATCTTTTGAGATAGAATGTGATGCTTCTAACGTAGATATTGGAGCTGTTTTGTTGCAGTGAGGACATCCGATTGCTTATTTCAGTGAAAAGCTTGGATGCCCGACCTTAAATTACTCCACCTATGATAAGGAACTATATGCCTTGGTAAGGGCATTATAGACTTGGCAACACTATCTGTTGTCCAAGGAATTTGTAATAAATAGTGACCATGAGTCACTAAAGTATTTGAAAGGGCAAGGCAAGCTTAACAAGCGCCATGCCAAATGGGTTGAATTTCTAGAGCAATTCCCTTATGTTTTAAAGAATAAGAAGGGAAAAGGCAACACTACGGCAAATGCTCTATCAAGGAGGCATATCCTGCTCTCCACCCTCGAGACTAAACTATACGATCTCGAATTTCTGAAAGAGCTTTACTAGCATGATTCTGATTATTCTGAACTATATAACAAATGTGTGAGTATTGCTGTTAATGGTTACTATAGGCACGAAGGGTTCCTTTTCAAGGAAAACCGCTTATGTGTGCCTAAGAGTTCTATCCGAGACTTGCTTGTTACGGAGTCTCACGGGGGAGGGTTAATGGGACACTTCGGAATCCCTAAAACCCTTGACATGCTCAAGGAGCATTTTTACTGGCCTAAGATGAAAAAGGATGTACGAAAGCACTGTGAGCAGTGTCTGATCTGCAAAAAGGCCAAGTCCAATGGGATACCACATGGGCTTTATACGCCCTTACCCGTGCCTGAATCACCATGGTAAGACATATCCATAGATTTTATAGTGGCTTCACCCAGGACTCGAAACGGCAAGGATTCCATCTTTGTCGTGGTGGACCGTTTTTCCAAAATGGCCCACTTTATACCTTGTAAGAAGGTTGACGATGCTTGCCACGTGGCTGATCTCTTTTTCAAAGAGATTGTGAGGCTCCATGGCCTCCCAAGGAGCATTGTAAGTGATAGGGACACTAAGTTCCTTAGTCACTTCTGGAAAACTGATAGCAACCTCCTTGTGGGGGTTGGTATTTTTGTATGATCGTTTTGCTTGAAGTATGGCAAGGGAAACTTGTATGGAATTTTTGTTGGTATTTTTGGTTGTTTTTGATAAGTCACGGTTGGCTTTAGGTTTTAGTAGGCTGGGGTGTGAGTATGTTGGTTTTCTGGCCGAGGCTATTGATGTAACACCCTAAATTTTAAGCCTTTAAAATTATAGCATCAATCTTGAGACCCTCGCTTGAGCGAGAGAGAGACTCACCAGGAGGGTGAAATACTAAGCTATACTAGAGAATTCTCGCTTGAGCGAGAAAGTCTCGCCTGGGCGAGAAAGGTTCACTTGGGAGGGTGAAATCCTGGAGTATACTGGAAGATTCTCGCCTGAGCGAGAGTTGTCTCGTCTGAGCGAGAAATATCATTTTGGGGCTGTTGGCACTGTGAGATTCTCGCTTGAGCGAGAATCCCTCGCTTGAGCGAGAGGGTCAGATTTGAGTTTTTTTAAAATGGGCGGGATTTTCTCGCTTGAGCGAGAATCCCTCGCTTGAGCGAGAACCCGACGAGACAGCATTTAATGAGAAACCCCTAAACACAATCTAGGGTTTAGAAAAGAAGAAGAGTGAGAGAATAGAGCTTTTAAAGGGCAAAAAGCTTGGATACTCATCTAAGAGCTTGAGAAGAGGTAAAACTCTACATTCTAACTCTCTTTTTCTCTTTTAAACTCACTTTGGGCATCCTTTTGAGTGATGATTCATTTTATGTCCTTCTTACCTTGTAAACCCTTGGTTTAGAGATAGTATCTCAAGAATGGAAAGGGTTGTGGGTTGATTCATGAAAACCCCAAAAACCCTAAAAGTGAAAATGTAGTAAAAGGAGAGAATGAGTAAAATACTAGAGGTAGAAGATGAGTTTACCTCCAAATATTGGGATATGAGATGATTATGCATGTTTTAGATGGTTGAATACTTATGATGAATATTTTATATGACTAAATGATGCAATATAAGTTATTTATGCGATATTTGGATTAAATGACTAACATTGTGTTATGTGGTGGAATGAGGAAAGATCCTAAGGTTGGAGGCGGTGTCGGTGGAACTT
This sequence comes from Lupinus albus, assembly GCA_009771035.1. NCBI lineage: Eukaryota > Viridiplantae > Streptophyta > Magnoliopsida > Fabales > Fabaceae > Lupinus > Lupinus albus. The sequence continues at coordinate 1,092,720 of WOCE01000027.1, read as the reverse complement.
GAGAAGTTGCCAAGAACCAAACCCAACACTCACCGAGGTAAGGATAAGTCTTTAATTGTGCATTTAAAACCGAAAATGTGTATTTTCTGATTATGCGATGATCGAGATGTAAATTACGCATTTAGTATAAACATATATGTGTGTGTTTATATTAAAGTAGGCGTAGATTTACGGAAAAGATAGTATGTTGTACTTCTGGTTATACAATGATTGAGTTGTGAATCATGTAATTAGTATAAACATATATGGGTGTGTTTATACTAATGTTGGCGTGGATTTGCTGGTAATGTTTTATGGTGAAATTAATGAAAAGGAAATATATTTTTAGCCGACCATTAATGGTTAGCGACTCTGGCTTGAGTATAGAAGCAAAACTCTGGCTTGAGTATAGAAGCAAAACTCTGGCTTGAGTATATAAGCAAAACTCTGGCTTAAGTATATAAGCAAAACTATGGCTTGAGTATATAAGCAAAACTCTGGCTTGAGTATATAAGCAAAACTCTGGCTTGAGTTTATAAGCAAAACTCTGGCTTGAGTATATAAGCAAAACTCTGGCTTGAGTATATAAGCACGTTTTATTTAAAAATGGAAATGAGAATCTGCTTTTAGCTATTCCCCGAGGGGTATAGCGACTTTGGCTCAAGTTATGTAGCAAAGTAAAATGAATTTCAAAAATGGTTTACTAACCCAATTTTCAGATGTGGATTATCTTATGATGATGTGTATTTGAATTAACGACTTACTCCTTTGTATGTTTTGTACTTGTCATCGATAATCCTATTGCAGATAAACAGGCGACTTGAGGGGGAATTCATTTTGTGGAATCTTAGGGAGCTTTACATTTTGGATTTATTCACATGCATTATTTTGTACATGAGTGCATTGTTGATATTTTGAAATATGATGTAACTAACGATATAGACATATTTGTAAACTTGAGATTGTAACTCTGGATATGTGTAGCTATGGGTATTTTGGAAACCCATAGCTAATTATATGCGGTGGTTACAAGGTTTAATTAATGCGAATTATGTTTTTCTGTCGAAATGATTTTGTATGTTAATATTGAGATTGACTGAGTAGAGGGATAAGAGAATTGAAGTAAAGATATCAAATTGGTAATGTGAGTTAGAAGAGATTTCATGTAATCAAACTAAATTGAGAAAAAAAAATTAAGGGTAGAATTTCGGTCCTTACAATATGGTATCAGAGCATAGTTAATCTTGCGACCTAAGGTATGGTCTTACATGCTTCTTTGAAAACTTTATGTGTTGAGAATGTTCACTTGTGCAAATTGTTAAGTGGTTATGTGCACGGTTATTATACCAATTCGATTACTAACCAGTGAGTGAGTACAGGTACCCATGGCTGGAAGAGGAAGAGGAAGAGGGGCAAGTCAGAATGTCCCTAATGATTTACTGGTACAAATGGTGGCGGCCTTGCAACAAGTCAATGAGAACTTGCACAATCTGAACCAGAATCTGGCGCCAAGTCCAAGCTCGCACCCACTAGTTCCCCCTGGTCCGACAGAAGACCGAGGCCTGGACGAATTCTACAGGAGAAAACCTAGTCAGTTCCAAGGCGGATTTGCACTGGATGTTGCCATTGAATGGGTCCAAGGATTGGAAAGAATCTTCAGGGCCATGAGCTGTTCTGATGCTCAGAGGGTGGCTTATGCCACCTACATGCTAGCAAAGGAGGCAGAGAATTGGTGGGATATGACCCGGAGACAAATGGAGATCGAAGGGCAAGTCATCACGTGGGAAGCCTTCAAGAGTAAATTCCTCCAGAAGTACTTTCCGGTAGACTTGAAAAGGGGGAAGGAGAGGGAATTCCTGCTATTAGAGCAGGGGAATATGTCTGTGGGGGAATATTCGGCCAAATTTGAAGAGTTGATCCGGTACTGCCCTTATGCTGAATCAGAGTTGGACGGGAGGTCCAAATGTGTGAAGTTTGAGATGGGGTTGAGGCCCGAGCTCCGATGACATTTGTTCACGAAGAAATTTCTGATTTCCCTACACTAGTGAATAAGTGTAGGATGTATGAGAATAATGTGCGGAGGAGGGACGCTGCTGCTAGAAAAGATAACCCTCCGAAACACTATGGCCCTCAACGAAACTTCTCACACGGCAAGGGAAAAGGGAAGATGTTTCAAGAGGAAAGGAAGCCTTACTCTCCTCCAACGGTTGGTCGAGGAAACACTTCACATGGGCTGAGGGCTCATGGTAATGCCGGAGAGTCACGGTTGAACTCTCCATCCGGGTGCGGCAAATATGGCCGAACTCATATAGGTGACTCATGCCCTGGGACGATGCTTACCTGTTTCTACTGCAAGGAGATTGGGCACACCAGGAGATATTGCCCTAAACTGACACAGGGTGTAAATGCTGCGAGAGCTGAGCGACCTCGATCCACTGGCAGAGTATTCACCATGAGTGGTGCGGAGACATCTGGTGTTGATGGCTTGATCAAAGGTAATTGCATGGTGGCTGGTATTCCTCTTTTAGTGTTGTTTGATTCGGGAGCGACACACTCCTTTGTGTCTAATGACTGCGTGGATAGACTGAAATTACAAACTGAGTCGTTGCCTTTCGACTTGGTCGTGTCCACCCCAACTGATGTGCATGTGGTGGTATCGACAGTTGTGTCTCGATGTCCAGTAGTGGTAAATGGTAGAACTTTTACCGTGGATTTGATCTGCTTACCACTAACCCAGTTGGATCTAATTTTAGGGATGGACTAGTTGTCGACAAATCATGTGATGTTAAATTGCGCTCATAAGACTGTGGTATTCGGGAATCTTGATGAGGTTTCTGATGAGGTCAATGACATGAAGCCATTGTCGGTAAAGAAAGTCAGGATTTCTTGTAAAGAGGGAGGGGCCGTGTTTATGTTGTTGGCATCCCTGGAGGGTAGTGAAAGACCCAAAGTTGAGAATATTCCGGTAGTTCGCGAGTTCCATGAGATATTTCTTGACGAAATTCCGGAATTACCTCTCGTAAGAGAAGTGGAATTCTCTATAGATTTGATACCGGGAACGAGACCCATCTCTATAGCTCTTATAGGATGGCACCGTTAGAATTGGTGGAGTTGAAGAAGCAGGTTGAGGACTTGTTGGCAAAGAATTTCATTTGTCCTAGCGTCTCACCTTGGGGTGCGCCTGTTTTGTTGGTTTAGAAAAAGGATGGTAGTATGCGGTTGTGTACCGACTACCGGTAGTTGAATAAGGTCACTGTTAAGAACAAGTATTTGTTGCCTCGGATCGATGACTTGATGGATCAGTTGAGAGGAGCGGTAGTGTTCTCAAAGATTGATCTTTGGTCTGGCTATCATGAACTTCGTTTGAAGTCGGAAGATATTCCTAAGACGACATTTAGAACCAGGTACGGACATTTTGAATATTTGGTCATGCCTTTTGGGGTAACGAATGCTCTAGCAATATTTACCGCCTACATGAATCAGATTTTTCATCCGTATTTAGATACCTTCGTAGTGGTATTCATTGATGACATTTTGATTTACTCCAAAAGCCGAGAGGAACATACTGAGCACCTGCGGATTGTACTAGAACTTCATAGCAAGAATAGGTTGTATGCAAAGCTGTCAAAATGCGATTTCTGGTTGGAGTCAGTAAATTTCCTTGGACATGTAATATCCAGGAAGGAGTGGCAGTAGATCCTTCAAAAGTTTAAGCGGTTATAGAATGGGGCAGTGCCCAAGTCAATCACTGAGATTAGGAGCTTTCTGGGTTTGGCGGGGTATTATCGGAAGTTCATAGAAGGATTTTCGAAGCTGGCTCTACCTTTGACCAAACTCACTAGGAAAGGGGAACCGTATGTGTGGACACTTCGATGTGAAGAAAGTTTCAATGAGTTAAAACGAAGGTTAACTACGGCGCCAGTTTTGATCCTTCCTTGTACTGATCGGCACTTCAGTGTTTATTGTGATGCATCCAAGCAAGGTTTGGGTTGTGTGTTGATGCAAGAAGGGAAGGTTGTGGCCTATGCTTCTCGACAGTTGAGGACGCATGATCAAAACTATCCTACCCATGATCTGGAGTTGGCTGTAGTGGTCTTTGCCTTAAAAATATGGAGACACCACCTCTACGGCGTGAGGTTTGAAGTGTACAGCGACCACAAGAGTTTGAAGTACTTATTTGATCAAAAGGAATTGAACATGAGGGAGAGAAGATTGATGGAATTCCTTAAGCATTACGATTTTGGGTTGCTGTACCACCCGGGAAAGGCCAATGTAGTGGCGGATGCACTGAGTCGAAAGTCGTTGCACATGTCGGCTTTGATGGTTAGAGAGGAGAAACTGATTGAAGAGTTCAGAGATATGAACTTGGAGGTGAATAAAGCCTTATAGTATGATTTTGGGAATGCTGAAAGTCACAAATGAGTTGTTTGAACAAATCCGGATAATGCAAGTCGAGGATAGTGAGCTAATGGATAAACGGGATCTGATGCTGAGTGGTAAGGATACCAATTTCACAACGGACCTTAGTGGAATGTTGCGTTACAAAGGGAGAGTGTGTGTGCCTCGTAATGATAAATTACAGAGGGAAATTTTAGAGGAGTCCCATAAGAGTAAACTGAGTTTTCACCCGGGAACCACGAAAATGTATCAAGATTTGAAGACACTGTTTTGGTGGTCTGGGTTGAAAAGGGATGTGGCCTTGTATGTCTCGAGTTGCTTAGTATGACAGAAGGCCAAGATTGAGCATCAACGACCAGCGGGAGAATTACAATCCCTAGAAATTCCCGTTTGGAAGTGGGATAGTATCTCCATGGATTTTGTGTCTGGTTTTCCGAAGACTCAGAGAGGATATGATTTGATATGGGTGATCGTGGATCAGTTAACTAAATTTGCTCACTTTCTGCCTATGAACATGAAGTACTCATTGGAGAGATTGGCAGAATTGTATATCCGGGAAATTGTTCGCTTGCATGGAATACCGTCAAGCATTGTGTCGGATAGGGACCCCCGTTTCACTTCAAACTTATGGACTAGTTTGCAAACCGCTTTGGGAACTAAGTTGAAGCTGAGTTCAGCTTATCATCAACAAACGGACGGTCAATCAGAAAGGACAATACAGTCATTGGAGGACCTTTTGAGGGCATGTGTCTTAGAACAACGAGGGAGTTGGGATGACATGTTGTCGTTGATCGAATTTACCTACAACAATAGCTTCCATTCAAGTATTGGGATGGCACCTTATGAGGCATTGTATGGTAGAAAGTGCCGAACTCTAGTGAGTTGGTTCGAAACTGGGGAGAACTTGATTTTGGGGCCCGAATTGGTTCAAGAGACGACTGATAAGATCAAGAAAATCCGGGAGAACTCCCAGAGTCGGCAGAAAAGCTACTACGATAAGAGGCAGAAACCTCTTTGAATTCAAGGAAGGGGATCATGTTTTCATGAGAGTAGTCCCGACTACCGGAATTGGTAGAGTGTTGAAATCTCGTAAGATGACTCCGCGATTTATTGGGCCTTATCAAATACTAAAGAGGATTGGGCCGGTAGCGTGTCGCATTACCTTACCAACGTTGTTGTCGAATCTCCACAATGTGTTTCATGTGTCTAAGTTGAGAAAATATGTTGGAGATCCATCTCATGTGGTTGAGCCGGACCAGATATTGTTGAAGGACAACCTGACTTTTGCGACGTTGCCTGTGAGAATCCTGGATACCAATATCAAAAGGCTGAGGGGCAAGGAGATTCCTTTGGTGAAAGTGTTGTGGATCCAAGTGGACGAAGGAGACGCTACTTGGGAAGTAGAGCAAGAAATGAGGGAGGATTACCCTCATTTGTTTGAATCCAGGTATATTTAATTTTCAGGGAAAAAAATTCTTATAAGCGGGGGAGGATTGTAACACCCTAAATTTTAACATACTCGGCTTTGGCCTTACCATCTTTATGCTTAAGGGTTTTAGAGTCAGCTAGAGGTAGTAAATCCAGCGGGGTCAAAGGGTTGAACCCATAAACTACCTCAAAAGGTGAGCATCCCGTGGTGCTATGTACTGTCCTTTTATACGCAAATTCCACATGGGGCAGGCTTTCTTCCCAAGCCTTGAGATTTTTCTTTAAAACTGCCCTTAGGAGTGTGGACAGTACTCGGTTCACAACCTCAGTTTGGCCATCTGTTTGGGGATGACAAGTTGTGAAGAATAGGAGTTTAATTCCTATTTTACCCCATAGGGTTCTTGATAGCAACCTGCCAAGGGCCTTGAGATTTTTCTAAATTTAGTTTGATTACATGCAATCTCTTCTAACTCACATTACCAATTTGATATCTTTACTTCAATTCTCATATCCCTCTACTCAGTCAATCTCAATATTAACATACAAAATCATTTCGACAGAAAAACATAATTCGCATTAATTAAACCTTGTAACCACCACATATAATTAGCTATGGGTTTCCAAAATACCCATAGCTACACATATCCAGAGTTACAATCTCAAGTTTACAAATATGTATATATCGTTAGTTACATCATATTTCAAAATATCAACAATGCACTCATGTACAAAATAATGCATGTGAATAAATCCAAAATGTAAAGCTCCCTAAGACTCCACAAAATGAGTTCCCCTCAGGTCGCCTGTTTATCTGCAATAGGATTATCGATGACAAGTACAAAACATACAAAGGAGTAAGTCGGTAATTCAAATACACATCATCATAAGATAATCCACATCTGAAAATTGGGTTAGTAAACCATTTTTTAAATTCATTTTACTTTGCTACATAACTTGAGCCAAAGTCGCTACACCTCTCGGGGAATAGCTAAAAGCAGATTCTCATATCCATTTTTAAATAAAACATGCTTATATACTCAATCCAGAGTTTTGCTTATATACTCAAGCCAGAGTTTTGCTTATATACTCAAGCCAGAGTTTTGCTTATATACTCAAGTCAGAGTTTTGCTTATATACTCAAGCCAGAGTTTTGCTTCTATACTCAAGCCAGAGTCGCTAACCATTATTGGTCGGCTAAAAATATATTTCCTTTTCATTAATTTCACCATAAAACATTCCCAGTAAATCTACGCCAACATTAGTATAAACACACCCATATATGTTTATACTAATTACGTGATTCACAACTCAATCATCGTATAACCGGAAGTACAACATACTTTCTTTTCCGTAATTCTACGCCTACTTTAATATAAACACACTCATATATGTTTATACTAAATGCGTAATTTACATCTCGATCATCGCATAATCAGAAAATACACATTTTCGGTTTCAAATGCACAATTATAGACTTATCCTTACCTCGGTGAGTGTTGGGTTTGGTTCTTGGCAACTTCTCAAGTTCCACCGACACCGCCTCCAACCTTTGGATCTTACCTCAACCCACCACATAACACAATGTTAGTCATTTAATCCAAATATCGCATAAATAAATTATATTCCATCATTTAGTCATATAAAATATTCATCATAAGTATTCAACCATCTAAAACATGCATAATCATCTCATATCCCAATATTTGGAGGTAAACTCATCTTCTACCTCTAGCATTTTACTCATTCTCTCCTTTTACTACATTTTCACTTTTAGGGTTTTTGGGGTTTTCATGAATCAACCCACAACCCTTTCCATTCTTGAGATATTGTCTCTAAACCAAGGATCTTGCTCCTGACCTTGGCACGGTTTTGATGAAGACCCCAACATCACCAAAAAGAAGAAAAGGAAGAAGACTTAAGACGACAAAGAAGATAAAGCTTCAAGATTATTAGACTAAGTCTCTTAGGTACTTCTATCCTAAAAACTCTTTAGTATACTAAGTCATAATGCTCAAAAACATTTTAGTTAAAGTTTGAAACACTCTAAGTAAATAAAAATAATTTTCAAAAACAACATGTAACGGGTTACCATACTTGAGTAACAAGTTACATCAGTGAGAAAAGAGTTTTCAAACCTCTAACAGCTATGAGTAATCCATTACAGACTTTGGAGTAACAGATTACCATTTTTAGAAAACAGGGTAATCGATTACTCAAAGTAGTGTAATCGATTACACTAAGGAAAATTAACAAAGCTGTCAAACAGTGTTGTTGAGTAATCGATTACTCAAATCCAGTAATTGATTACACTGTGTAAATTTTCAAATAGCTGTTAATAGGATTGTTGGGTAATCGATTACCCAAGTCAGTAATCGATTACTGAGAGCTGTTATATGAGATTTTCAGATTTCAAAGTGAAATGATTTCACTCCGAACGAAACCCCTTCACTCCAAACGAAACCCCTTCACTCCAAACGAAATCTCTTCACTCCAAACAACTTATACACTTTCAGAAGAGCACCAAGGGTGTTTGAGAAAATCTATATAAAGGCTCAAGCTCTCACAATACAAACACACTACTTATATACAATTTGCATACACTTTCAAAAAGCTCTCAATGTTCTGATCTTATTTCTCTACTCTTTTGCAACTAGGTGCTTAGACTTTCAAAGTTAATTTTCTTAAGTTGCTTAAAGAGCGTTTCAAAGATTTCAAAGAGCATTATTACTTATTGTATGCAAGAGTATATTTGGGTTGCAAGTTATACAACTTTCATACTTGTAAAGGCAATCTGCCATAGTTCTAAATTCTTCATTGTTGTTGATTACTTTCTTTCACGGGGTGTGAAACGAAAGGGGAATAGAATCACTTGGAAATGTGTTTTCTAAGGGTGAATAAGAATTAGGGAGTGTGTAAGGTACATAGAGATCTCGGGGAGAGATATTGTAATTACAACTCAAATATTCTTAGTAAAGAAATCTCTTGAACCAGTATAAAACTCATGTGTATTCTCTTCTCCCTTATCTTTGCTATTTTATCTTGTTTCTTTTCTGCATATATTTCCGCTGCACATTAACTTTGATTTTTCAAAAAAAGTGGTCTTAATTCTTAGTCAACTAATTCACCCCCCTCTTAGTTGCAACCTCGGTCTTACAATTGGCACCAAAGCTACATTTGAGTAATCTATTCTCAAAACTGATCCTACATCAAAGATGGCATCAAGATCATTTCTAGGGGAAGGCTCCAACATAAATCGTCCTCCAAGCTTCGTTGGAGAATGCTATGATTTCTAGAAAATCAGAATGAGAATCTTTATAGAATCTCAAGACTTGGATATATGGAATGCGATCGAAGAAGGACCATATGAACCCTTCACCATAGTCAACAACACAAGGAAAGTAAAGTCAAAATCTTCATGGAATGATGAAGATAAGAAGAAGGTGCAATACGATCTTAAAGCGAAAAACATCCTCATTTCATCACTTGGCAATGATGAACTTTTCAAAATATCAAATTGCAAATCGGCCAAAGAAATATGGGATGCTCTAGAGACTATGCATGAAGGAACGGAGGAAGATAAAAGGTCAATGTTCAACAATACTTGTTCTACATCTGAACTAGAAAATGACGAACAAGTTCATCTCTCGCTATTGGTATCTCATCATTCCGATGATGAAGAGGTAAACGAATCCAACCTATTCTCTTCTTCCGAATTAAAAACTGCATTCAATGACTTGCATGATGAGTATATTAAACTTACAAAAATATTTTTGAAACAAAAAAAGGAATTAGATGCATTTAGGAATAAACCCTCATCATCTGTATGTCCAAATTGCAATATTCTTGAAAGCAAAGTTTTAACGCTAAGTCTTTAACTTGATAAACTCAATAAAAGCAGTAAAAGTCTAGAAAATATCATCGAAGATCAAAGACACTCTAAAGACTGAAGAGGTCTTGGCTATTAAAAAAGCCATGCTCCTAAGAAAGAGAGTGTCCTAACCAAGATAAATTTCAGAAAACAAATTATCCATATTTCTGAAAACAGTAAAAATATCCCGAGGATACATAAACATAAGCCTATGTGTACATATTGTAAATATCATGGACACACACCAAACACTTGCAAAATCAGAAATTATGGTATACCCTTAGGACATTATAAATGGGTTGAGAAAGGAGCTAACCATCTAGGACCCAAAGAATATTGGGTACCTAATAAAACCTAACCTGTTTTGTAGGAAAACTTGAGAGCCGCCTGCAACTTATGGTACCTGGATAGCGGCTGCTCAAAGCATATGAGGGGCGATAAAAGTAAATTCTTTGTCATAACTCCTAGGGACAAAGGATATGTCACATATGGTGATAACAACAAAGGAAAAATTCTTGGAGTTGATAGAATCGGAAAGCCACCCTCAACAACTATTGAAGATGTACTATATGTTGAAGGACTCAAGCACAACCTTCTAAGCATAAGCCAATTATGCGACAAAGGATTCCTTGTGGCATTCTACCCAGATAAGTGCATCATTGAAAGTAAAGATTCTAAAAACTCTAAACTTGTCGGTAAGAGAATGAATAACATATACATGATTGACATAGATTCTGCTTTACCTATAACATGTTTTGTTGCTAATAATAATCATGATACATGGCTTTGGCATAGCAGAATTGCACATATTCACATGGACCATTTGAATAAGCTAATAAACAAAGATTTAGTTGTTGGCTTACCCAAAATGAAGTTTGTTAAAGACAAACTATGTATTGCTTGTCAAAAGGGTAAACAAACAAAAACTTCTTTTAAACCAAAGCATATAGTTTCTTCCGATAGACCATTACAATTGCTTCATATGGATTTATTTGGTCCCTCAAGGACAAAAAGTTTTGGTGGTAATTATTATGCTCTTGTTATAGTAGACGATTTTTCTAGATATACATGGACTCTCTTCTTAGTTCATAAGAATGAGGCATTCAAAGCCTTTAGCATCTTTGCTAAAAGAGTTCAAAATGAAAAGTCTCTAAAAAATCGCTGCTATACGAAGTGATCATGGGGGAGAATTTCAAAACTCTTCTTTTGAAGAATTCTGTGATGATCTTGGGATCAACCACAATTTTTCTGCTCCTAGAACATCACAACAAAATGGTGTTGTAGAGAGAAAGAATCGGTCCTTAGAAGAACTAGCTCGAACAATGTTAAATGAAACTAACCTCCCAAAATATTTCTGGGCTGATGCAGTTAGCACTGCTTGTTATGTTTCTAATCGAGTTCTTATAAGACCAATTCTTAAGAAAACCCCCTATGAACTCTTGAAAGATAGAAAACCAAATATTTCTCATCTACATGTTTTCGGTTGTAAATGTTTTGTTTTAAACAATGGTAAGGATAACTTGGGCAAATTTGATGCAAAAGCTGATGAAGGAATTTTCCTTGGCTATTCTCTCACGAGTAAAGCATATAGAGTCTTTAATAAAAGAACTCTTGCCATGGAAGAATCCATTCATGTTTCATTTGATGAAACCGATTCAGTACTAAAAGATGTAATATCAAATGATGAAGATAATGACCTGCCAAGTACTCCTGCTAAAGAAAACACTATTGTTGAAACTACAACTGATGCTGAAGAAGTGAAAATAGATGATAATCTATCTTCTCAAGAAGAGGACATTCACTCAGACCTACCAAAAGAATGGAGAACTCATTGAAGTCATCCTATTGACAACATCATCAGTGATATAAATAAAGGTATAACTACACGAAGAATGTTTGATGCTTGTCTGAACATGGCCTTTGTCTCTCAAATAGAACCATCTAAGATTGATGATGCAATCGAAGATGAACACTGGATTCTTGCTATGTAAGAAGAGTTAAACCAGATTGAGAGGAATGAAGTTTGGGAACTTGTTCCTAGACCAAAGAACAGGCATGTCATCGGAACTCGTTGGGTATTCAGAAATAAATCTGATTAAAATGGTATTATTGTTAGAAATAAAGCTAGACTAGTAGCCCAAGGATACAATCAGGAAGAAGGTATAGACTTTGATGAAACCTTTGCTCCAGTTGCTAGACTTGAAGCTATTAGGCTATTATTTGCCTATGCTTGCTCTCTTAATTTTCAGCTATAACAAATGGACGTCAAAAGTGCTTTTCTCAACGGCTACATACAAGAAGAAATGTTTGTAGAACAACCTCCTGGTTTTGAAGATCACAAACATCCTTCTCATGTCTACAAGTTTAAGAAAGCCCTCTATGGTTTAAAGCAAGCACTACGTGCGTGGTATGATCGTCTGACTAATTTTCTGATAGAAAAAGGTTTTACCAAAGGGAAGGTCGACACTACTCTATTTATAAAGAAAATAAATCATCATACTTTATTAGTTCAAATTTATGAAGATGATATTATTTTCGGTTCTACTAATGAAAGTTTGTGTAGTGACTTTGGCAAAATGATGCAAGGAGAATTTGAAATGTCCATGATGGGAAAATTGAACTATTTTTTGGACTTCAAATTAAACAGCTTGATAACAAAATCTTTGTCAGCCAATCCAAATATTGCAAAGATCTGCTGAAAAGATTTGAAATGAATGAATGCAAGCCTATAGCTACTCCTATGGGATCCAATACATACATTGATACGGATGAAACTGGAAAAAGCATTGAAATGTCAAAATATCGAGGTATGATCGGATCTCTTTTATATCTAACTGCAAGTAGACCAGATATCATGTTTAGTGTATGTTTGTGTGCACGTTATCAATCTAATCCAAAAGAATCACACTTAGTTGCTGTTAAGAGAATCATGAAATATCTTAAAGGAACAACTGACGTTGGGCTATGGTATCCAAAAGGAAGCATATGTGATTTGGTCGGATATTCAAATTCAGATTTTGCCGGTTGCAAATCTGAGAGGAAAAGTACAAGTGGTACTTGTCACATTTTAGGCAATGCTTTAGTTTCTTGGTCTTGCAAGAAACAAGCATGTGTTGCGCTAAGCACTGCTGAGGCTGAATATATAGCAGCAGGTAGTTGTTGTGCCCAAGTGTTGTGGCTTAAGCAACAATTATGAGATTATGGCTTAGACTTAGGCTGCACTCCGCTGAAATGTGACAATACTAGTGCTATAAACCTCACAAAGAATCCAGTAATGCATTCTAGAACCAAACATATCGATATAAGGAATCACTTCCTTAGGGACCATGTCCAAAAGAAAGATGTGACAGTAGAATTTGTTGATATGCATAACCAACTAGCAGACATTTTCACTAAACCATTGGGTAAAGAACCTTTTTACAAAATTCGACGAGAACTAGGCATACTCGATGAAGCTTACTTGTCCTAACATGTTTAAATGTTTATATATATGCTTCATTATTTATATCCAATGCCTACTTGATCTTAAATTGTGTGTTTTATGCTTTAATTTTCAAGTTTTTAGAGCAAAAAAAAAATCATTTTTAACATCAGTGGAAAAACAGTAGGTTACAGTAATCGATTACTATAATGGTGTAATCGGTTACAGAGAGACACTTTGAAAAATTTTAAATTTTTGAAAGTGGGTAATCGATTACTCACTCAGTGTAATCGATTACTCTGTGCAGTTATATATATGAACTGCTGCATTTTTCAGAAATCCACCTGTAACTCGTGTTCACCCTCTCTAAACCCTCTCAATCTCTAAAAACCTCATTTCTACTCTGTTTTGATTGATTTTTGTTGCAAATCACATCACATTTTTAATTCTAAACACTTCTACACCTTCCAGTTTGTGAGTTGTGGCCTCAATCAAAAACCCCCAAATTTCCAAATTCAAAAAAAACCCTAAACCTTCAAACACCAACAATGGCTTCATCTTCAAAAAGACCACGTTCTTCAAAGTCTAAGCAAGGAGAATCAACTTCCAAGTCCAACCCGTTGAACTTGACGAGGCTTCTTGCTAATGATGCTCAAAGGAAGGTCTTTGAGGAAAATTTCCATGGACGCGCCATCTTCACTCCCAAGTACGATAACATTGGAAACTTTGAGTTTGAAGATTTTCTTTTTCCTTATCTTTTGCGGCAACAAAAACTTTTTGACTTTTGCTGCGAAGCGAACGATATTTATCCTAAGCTTGTTCGCGTATTTTACTGCAACATGAACTTTAGGAAAAATATTATGACTTCCCATGTTAAGGGAAAGGACATTGTTTTGGATATGAAAACATTTAGTTCTATTTGCTGTGATATACCGATGATATGCGACATTAGTGGGTTCGGCCTAGTATGTGAATGGGATGATTACGATCGCAAGAAATTCTATCTTTCTATTTGTAGAAAGGCGAAATAGAAAGGCGAAAGCAACAAAGCCTTGGCGAGACTGTTAAGAACAGGGATATCCTCTCTGCTGGATATCTCACGCTGGAAGATCGTTTGATCCATTATTTTCTTTCCTATGTCATTATGCCAAAATTTTCAAATCATTCGCAAATAAGTGACATAGAGCTCCAATTGATGTATGCTATCAAGTTTAACATCAAAATTAATTGGACTAAGATGATAATGAATCAAATGTGGCATGTTCGCGGCTCCCAAAGTCTGTTGCCCTACGCCATCTTCATTACCAAAATCCTAGAGCATTTCGGCGTACCTTTGGAAGGTGAGACCAAAGTGGCCCTCAATCTTCGTGAAAGCAAGGTTGATATTGAGGTTGTCCACAAGATGGGATTCGTTATAGATCCTGTCACTCATCGAACCTACAAACATCGCACCGACCGCCAACCTGCTCCTACCGATAATCCAGAACCTACTGCTGCACCAAACTAGCCTGAGTCTCATGCTCAATCTTCTTCGTCTGCTCCTATGCCCACTAATCAGATGATTATGGATGAATTGGTTTCTCTTCGAGGCTACATCACCGCAAGGATGGATGCTTTCGATACTTAGAGTCACCAAATCCATTACGAACTTCATCGTCTTTCTTCGAGGCTAAGCAATATGGATGTTGATGAAGATAGTTCCGAGCCCGAGTCTTAGATTACTTTGTCTAGGTCTCTGATTTTAGAAATTTCTATGGCTGTGCATTTTTCCATGAGCTTTTGAACATTGTTTGGATTTTATTTTATTTTCTACTATTCTGGATTTTGTATGAACATCTTTATTTTCGTAATTATGCAATGATGTTTATGTTTCATACATGGGGTTATTGTCTCTTATATATATATATATATATGTTTTTATATTGTTACTTGAACTTTCATATACTATGAACTATTGTATGCTATGCTCTACAAATGTCTATTGTGCTAGACTCTTGGCTTTTCTACTTTTCGAAGAAGTCAAAAGGGGGAGAAAAGTTGGGAGAAGTGTATTTTCTGTCAATATTCTTTCAGGCACATAATTCCAAAAGAAAGGGGGTGCATACATGCATACATATAGGGGGAGCATACTCAAGACAAGTCAAGATATATCATCAAGTATGCTGCTCTCAGAAAATTACACTTTCAAGAAGACATTGGTTTGTCATCATCAAAAAGGGGGAGATTGTGAAGAAGATCTTGCTCCTGACCTTGGCACGGTTTTGATGAAGACACCAACATCACCAAAAAGAAGAAAAGTAAGAAGACTTAAGACGACAAAGAAGATAAAGCTTCAAGATTATTAGACTAAGTCTCTTAGGTACTTCTATCCTAAAAAATCTTTAGTATACTAAGTCATAATGCTCAAAAACATTTTAGTTAAAGTTTGAAACACTCTAAGTAAATAAAAATAATTTTCAAAAACAACATGTAACGGGTTACCATACTTGAGTAACAAGTTACATGAGTGAGAAAAGAGTTTTCAAACCTCTAACATCTATGAGTAATCCATTACAGACTTTGGAGTAACAGATTACCATTTTTAGAAAACAGGGTAATCGATTACTCAAAGTAGTGTAATCGATTACACTAATGAAAGTTAACAAAGCTGTCAAACAGTGTTGTTGAGTAATCGATTACTCAAATCCAGTAATTGATTACACTGTGTAAATTTTCAAATAGCTGTTAATTGGATTGTTGGGTAATCGATTACCCAAGTCAGTAATCGATTATTGAGAGCTGTTATATGAGATTTTCAGATTTCAAAGTGAAATGATTTCACTCCAAATGAAACCCCTTCACTCCAAACGAAATCTCTTCACTCCAAACAACTTATACACTTTCAGAAGAGCACCAAGGGTGTTTGAGAAAATCTATATAAAGGCTCAAGCTCTCACAATACAAACACACTACTTATATACAATTTGCATACACTTTCAAAAAGCTCTCAAAGTTCTGATCTTATTTCTCTACTCTTTTGCAACTAGGTGCTTAGACTTTCAAAGTTAATTTTCTTAAGTTGCTTAAAGAGCGTTTCAAAGATTTCAAAGAGCATTATTACTTATTGTATACAAGAGTATATTTGGATTGCAAGTTATACAACTTTCATACTTGTAAAGGCAATCTGCCATAGTTCTAAATTCTTCATTGTTGTTGATTACTTTCTTTCACGGGGTGTGAAACGAAAGGGGAATAGAGTCACTTGGAAAGGTGTTTTCCAAGGGTGAATAAGAATTAGGGAGTGTGTAAAGTACATAGAGATCTCGGGGAGAGATATTGTAATTACAACTCAAATATTCTTAGTAAAGAAATCTCTTGTGCTGCAAGAGTATTGGACGTAGCCTTCGGTGGACAAGAAGGTGAACCAGTATAAAACTTATGTGTATTCTCTTCTCCCTTATCTTTGCTATTTTATCTTGTTTCTTTTCTGCATATATTTCCGCTGCACATTAACTTTGATTTTGCAAAAAAAGTGGTCTTAATTCTTAGTCAACTAATTCACCCCCCCCCCCCTCTTAGTTGCAACCTCGGTCTTACATCCTTGATGAGGCACTTGGCTTCTTTGACCCATAAGACTCGGCCATGATAGTCTCATCTCTATCCCAATTTGAATTCAAATTTGAACTCCAAATTTTGGAATTTCAATCTCCCTCCTTTGTGCCTTTGAGTTCCCTCCATTTGACTTAGCATTCTGGCCTTGGCTTTGTGATGTGACCGAGAAACCTGGTGTGCCTGGCTGACTTGGCTTTTGGCCGAGAAATCTGGGGGCTGGCTGACTTGGCCTTTTGACCGAGAAATCCGGAATGCTGGCCTAGCTTGGCTGACTTGGAATCCTGACCGAGGCTTTGCTGGCCTGGCTTGGTCTTTGCTTGGGCTTTTGGGCCTATCCCTGAAACACTTAACAAACAATCACCTTCTTCAATATTTTAAGTAACATAATTAAAATACTTGGAAATAAAATAAAACAAGAATAAAATAAACCTAATTGCATGTGGGTCAAGTAATGGCCCACTTATTGAAAACATGTAAAGGCAAGCTAGGTAGCTGCCTTGAGGCCGTAGCCTCCCAAGTCCTCTTCTTGGACCATGAAGTGAATGGGCCTAACATTGGTGCTGGCCCCTTGGCTTCACTCAGGAGTTCTGCCCACGAGTCTTTCAATGGCTAATTTTGCCCTTTTTGCCTTGGCTAGGGTCATGGGACCCCCTAGGCCTTGTATGGACTTGTAGTCCATGATGGGACTCTCATCATCCCCTCCTTCTTTGAAAGAATTCGTCCTCGAATCTTCATCGAAGTAGCTTAAGTCAGCCACATTAAATGTGGCACTAATGTTACCATACTCTCCTGGTAGGTCCAGCTTGTAGGCATTATTGTTGATCCTCTCCGAGACTTGAAATGGACCATCACCCCTTGGTTGTAGCTTAGATTTCCTTTGTGTAGAAAACCTTTCCTTCCTCATATGGACCCAAACCCAATCTCCGGGATCAAAGATGATCTCCTTTCTCCCCTTGTTGGCTGACCTAGCATAGCTTTCAATCCTCTTCTCAATTTGGGCTTTGACCTTTTCATGGATCTTCTTGACAAAGTCAGCCTTGGCTTTTCCATCCTTGTGCTTCAAGAGAGATGAATTAGGGAATGGAAGTAGGTCAAGAGGGATTAATGGGTTGTACCCGTATACCACCTATAAAGGAGATAGGCTTGTAGTCCCATGAGTTGTCCTATTGTAGGCAAACTCAATGTGTGGAAGGCATGCTTCCCAAGCCTTAAGATTCTTTCCTAGGACGGATCTCAAGAGTGTTGAGAGGGTCCTATTAACCACTTCAGTTTGGCCATCCGTTTGGGGGTGGCATGTGGTCCAGAACATCAATTTTGTTCCTATCTTACCCCAAAGGGTCCTCCAAAAGTGACTTAGGAACTTGGTGTCCCTATCACTCATAATACTCCTTGGAAGGCCATGTAGCCTTACAATTTCCTTGAAGAACAAATCAACAACATGGCATGAATCATCCACCTTTTTACAAGGGATGAAGTGTGCCATCTTGGAGAACTGGTCAACCACCACAAAGATGGTGTCCTTTCCTCCTTGAGTGCGTGGTAAAGCAACCACAAAGTCCATGGATAAGTCAACCCATGGTGCCTCGGATATGGGCAATGGTGTGTAATGTCCATGGGCCATGGCCTTGGACTTAGCCCGTTTACACCCTATGCACCTTTCACAAAGTGCTTGCACATCATGCCTCATGTGAGGCCAGTAGAAATGTTCCTTTAGGACATCTAGGGTTTTTGGAACCCCAAAGTGTCCCATAAGCCCTCCCTCATGGGCTTCCCTTACAAATAATTATCGGATGGAACCCTTAGGCACACAAACCCTATTCCCACGAAATAGGATTCCTTCCACTTTGAAATAACCATCTTGGGCCGTTTGAGAGCACCCTTTGTAAATTTCTCCGAAGTCTCCATCCAACTCATAGGTACCTTTGAGGCACTCAAGTCCAAGTAACTTGGTCTCAAGGGTAGCTACTAAGGCATACCTCCTTGATAGGGCATCTGATAGAAACCTCCTTGTGGGGGTTGGTACTGTTGAAACGATCGTCTTGTTTGATGATTCACTTTTTAGGATATTGTAGCGAAATTGTGTAATTTTTGCGTTGTTTTGGTTTGGAAATTCGGTTTGGTTCTTTTTGGGTGTTTAAGGCTTGTATTTTTAGTATTTTTGTGTATGTGAGGGATAGAAGGAAATGGATGAGAATGGGTATGTGTTTGGCTGGAAAGTGGACGTGTATGGGTTTGTACGGTTATGTTTTGGTGAGTTATAAGTGTAGTTGTATAAAAGAAGATGAATAAGGTATGAAGGGGAAAGGTGCCAAAAGCATGAAGCTTGATAAACCAAATGAGATCCGCCACAACAAGGATTTTGATAAGGATTAGGAGAGGCGCCACACCAATGAAGGTGATAAGCCAAGGAACACCACAACAAGGTGATATGTTAGGAGCATAACTGAACTAAACAAGAAATGATTTAATCCAACAAAATTCAACTTGTCTGATTCACTCAAGCATTCAGATACATATAGTGGGGCTAGCCTAGTGGCCTCCCAAAATATTAGCTGAAAGAGTAAATACATAAGCTAAAGATAGGCATGCACGTTTTCTTTGTGCATTTACAAGTTATTATGTGTATGCATTAAAGAAAATTAAAGCTAGATGGTTGGGATTAAAGACAATAATCACATGGCCAAAAATTCAAATGTTGAGCACATGTACTTTTGTTCAGCTGCCTCATTAAGTTGGTTGATCTAGAAATGGCATGTTTTTGTTAGCATTTATCCTTGGCTTGGCTGATTTAATGTGGCCGAAATTCAAATAATGGACCTTGCCATTTTACACGCCTGGGTCCAGAATTGGCAAGTTTTGATGGTTGTTTGCATCCATTTACTCACGCATTGGCTGAATTGATTAGGCATGATTCAAATAATGAGCACATGGCTATTTCCACGGCTGGGCTCATTGATGGCTGCAATTTGGCAAGTTTTTATGGCTCCATGAATGTAGATGGATGAATATGGAAACTTCAATTACTTCTCCACGGCTGGCTGAGTCAGCTTGGAGGCCTTGGTTTAATTCTTGTGCTCCATTTGGGAAAGTGCTGCATGGCTCATTGATTATCTTGAAGGCTGATTCAAGCTACCCCATGTGGCCCATTGAATGCTGAATTCAAAATAGCTTTCTAGAAATGGCAACAATTAACTCCTCTTGAATGTGCATTTGTGACAAATTCGGCACATGCACATTTTTTGCTGAATAAGGCAACTTGTAATGCTCCCACATGGCTCATCAATGGGGATTTAAATTTTTTATGTTGAATAAGGCATGTAATCAAGCTCCATACGGCTCATTAAGTTGAAGATTCAAACTTGCATGCTGAATAAGGTAACAACCATGCTCCTTGAGTAATTTTTGGTAAGTCATCAATTGGCTTTCAAAGCTAGATTGTGAATTTCACATGCTGCTTTAATGGCTTGGCTGAATCAGCTTTAATGGGATGGAAGAGTGTGTTTGGTCGAATGTGAGTTGGGGGTATTTTTTTTATTGTTTTGTATTTTGTTTTTGGATGGGATAAGTGTATAAGGTGTGATAAAAGAATGTGGGAAAGAATTGAGATGAAGGCGCCACAAGTTTTAGCTTGATAACCCAAAGGAATTCTGCCACAACAAGGATGTTGATGAAGAAAAGGGAAGGCACCACACTAATGAAGGTGATAGGCCAAGAACACCACAAGACAAGTCTTGATAAGTTAAAAGGGGGTAGGAGCAAGGCTCAACTAAAAACACAATGGTTCTCTTCAAAATTCAAGTTGGTTTCTTTCATTACTAAAAACACCTATCTTGGCCATTAAGGCTTCCATGACCAACTAGCAAAAAGGGTGCTATTCATTATTACATGAAATAATTGGGTGAATTATAATTTAAACTAGGTATTAAATTTCTCATAAAAGACTCCCTAATATGGATTTTCGTTTTGATGAGGCTGGCTAAGGGCTTGCTTGTTTCCTTAAACTAAATAAGTGGTTTTTAACCACAAGCATAGTGTGGGATCACGGTTTAAATGGCTGTTTTAAGGCTGAATGCATCCTTCTACAAATTAGGTAATGGCTGCCCACGAGGCTCCTCCTTTGGCAAGTCATGCCCATGCCTTGATGGTGGACGTGTATGGGTTTGTACGGTTGTGTTTTGGTGAGTTATAAGTGTAGTTGGATAAAAGAAGGTGAATAAGATATGAAGGGGAAAGGTGCCACAAGCATGAAGCTTGATAAACCAAATGAGATCCGCCACAACAACGATGTGGATAAGGATTAGGAGAGGCGCCACACTAATGAAGGTGATAAGCCAAGGAACACCACAACAAGGTGATATGTTAGGAGCATAACTCAACTAAACAAGAAAGGATTTAATCCAACAAAATTCAACTTGTCTTATTCACTCAAGCATTCAGATACATATAGTGGGGCTCGCCTAGTGGCCTCCCAAAAGATTGGCTGAAAGAGTAAATACATAAGCTAAAGATAGGCATGCACGTTTTCTTTGTGCATTTACAAGTTATTATGTGTATGCATTAAAGAAAATTAAAGCTAGATGGCTGGGTTTAAAGACAATAATCACATGGCCAAAAATTCAAATGTTGAGCACATGTCCTTTTTTTCAGTGATGTGAACGCAAGTGAGCCCAAACTGGATAATGATAATTTAAGGGGCATAGGTGGCCCCATGACAAGGGCAAGGGCCAAACGGGTACAAGAGGCACTAGGACTACTCATGGAAGGCATCAAAGAGAATGCTCCATGTTCAAATCAAGGGATTCTTCACTTCATTCATTATGTGAATTTGCGTATTGGCCGAAATGGGGAAAATAATTCCCAAACATCTTAATTGGGCCAGGGCCGTGTCCAAGGCATGGCTAGGACATCTTTAATGTGTCCTAATTGTTTTTTACTAGTTCTAACTTACTTTTGTTTACTTGAATTCAGAATAAAGGTTGCCTTAAACTCGTAGGGACCATATCATTAACTTCATTCAACATCATTACACGCTGGAGAGGATGTACTTATTGCACCAGATTGGGAACTCAAGCATGGTAAATGAGGGTGTGAGTTTCGTGCACTCACTTAATGTATCCAAATGGGAAACTCCATATTGATAAATGAGGAGGATGATTTTTGTGCAAAGCCTCCACCCATTTAATACAACCGAATGGGGAACTCAATCATGATAAATGTGGGTGTGAGTTTCGTGCAATGCATCCAGCCAAGACCTATGCACAATTCAAAGTCAAAAATTGCTTCCTTAAACTCGTGGGGACCAAGGCATTAAAGGATGGCTGAATTTCTCTTTCAATTGGCTGGACCACTTCATGGAAATTCAAAGTGTCTTGCATTTTGTAATTTAATTACTTAGGAATTCCCATGTAGGACATTTACTTGCATTATTTTCGTGTTGAACATGGCTGGAAGGGTGCAATGTAACCATCCATGTATTAGGATTAATCTAGACCAAAATAAGCCTTGATTCATGGTAGAGTCACGTGGGAACCATCATGGCTTGCCTATAAGTGTACTTCTAATTTGCTGAATGAAATCAAGTTTTGTTGGAGTTAAAAATTAAGGAGTATTTCCTTGTGTGAGAGCTTTGTCTTCTCCTAACTTCTTGGCTGAACCAAGATTAAAAGTTCTTATCAAGAACCAAGTTCTTGTGGCGAACATCACCCGGCTTATCAACACTCAAGTGTTGTGGCGCCTACCACCCCATATCTTACCCATCTTCTTTTATCTTACAATATCATTCTGCTGCCAAAATTCATCCACAAAATAGCCCATAAAAACGTGGGCAAAGTGCAACACCAATCAAGATAGATCAATACCAAGAACTTCCTAAAGAGGTTCACATCATTCAGCTGCCTCATTAAGTTGGTTGATCTAGAAATGGCATGTTTTTGTTAGCATTTATCCTTGGCTTGGCTGATTTAATGTGGCCGAAATTCAAATAATGGACCTTGCCATTTTACACGCCTGGGTCCAGAATTGGCAAGTTTTGATGGTTGTTTGCATCCATTTACTCACGCATTAGCTGAATTGATTAGGCATGATTCAAATAATGAGCACATGGCTATTTCCACGGCTGGGCTCATTGATGGCTGCAATTTGGCAAGTTTTTATGGCTCCATGAATGTAGATGGATGAATATGGAAACTTCAATTACTTCTCCACGGCTGGCTGAGTCAGCTTGGAGGCCTTGGTTTAATTCTTGTGCTCCATTTGGGAAAGTGCTGCATGGCTCATTGATTGTCTTGAAGGCTGATTCAAGCTACCCCATGTGGCCCATTGAATGCTGAATTCAAAATAGCTTTCTAGAAATGGCAACAATTAACTCCTCTTGAATGTGCATTTGTGACAAATTCGGCACATGCACATTTGTTGCTGAATAAGGCAACTTCTAATGCTCCCACATGGCTCATCAATGGGGATTAAAAATTTTGATGCTGAATAAGGCAAGTAATCAAGCTCCATACGGCTCATTAAGTTGAAGATTCAAACTTGCATTATGAATAAGGTAACAACCATGCTCCTTGAGTAATTTTTGGCAAGTCATCAATTGGTTTTCTGATAGCAACCCACCAAGCCCCATCAACCTAGATGACCTAATGGATGATAGCAACCCACCAAGGCCCATCAACCTAGATGACCTAATGGGCCTAGGGGGAGCCATAACTCGGGCTAGTGCCAAGAAACCCCAAGGTACAGTGGACCAACTAATATTTAACATGAAAGCATCAACTGGGCCAAGTGGCACTATGAGGCCTATAACTTGCCTCATCTTATAGGACACTTCCCTTGAAGGCTACGGCCAAGCAAGGGAAGACTAAGGGCTTGTTTGTTGCCTTAAACTAAATAAGTGGTTTTTAACCACAAGCTTTTAAATTCAAGTATTGATAAATTAATTTTCATTGTTATCTAATAAAATTGCCTTTGTTTGCTTTAGGAATTTCGTGACCGCCCAAGCCTTGCTGGAACCTGACTTGACCTTGCTGGAATCTGACCTGGCCAGGGCGCCGCATCTGCCGCACCATGTCTGAAAGCCACGCCTGCATCTGACTAAGCGTGTGACTAGGCCAGGCGCCACCTTTTTCGCCTCATGCATAGAAGCCACGTCCAGGCAGGATGACTAGGCCAAGGCGCCACATTTTCAGCTCTTTCCTAAAGGAGGCACACCAAGACACGGCCAGCTACAATTATGGCGCCTACCATTTTCTTTGCCCCATGTCTCATGCCATATTCATTGAGAAAATCATTATTAGCATGGCTGAGTTCAAATTCAAAGGGGATTAAAAGCATATCACCTATTTTCCGCCTAGGAGTAATGGCAAGGCTAAACACAGCCAAGGCAAATAAGCACATGGGGAATTCAAATTCAAGCCATGAGTTAAAGGCCACCTTATTCTCCTCCTCGTTTTTTAATGGAATACACACACAGTGTTAAAGCTTAGGAGGCATTAAACCGAGACATCAACACAAGATCAAAAGGCAAGGAAAGGACTTAAAGAGGCATTTGAATAAAGATGTCCAAATACATTCACATAAGGCATTCTGATAGCAACCTCCTTGTGGGGGTTGGTATTTTTTTTCGATCGTTTTGTTTGGAGTCTTTGTAAGGTAAAACTTTAAGGAATTTTTGTTGGTGTTTTTGGTTGTTTTTGTAGTGTCACGGTTGGCATTGGGTTTTAGTTGGCTGAGGATTGTGTTTAGTGGTTATTCTGGCCGAGGCTCATGGCATGAATGTGTTTAGGTGGATTGGCCGAAATTTTTGGTATTTGGTTTAAGCTAGTGTAAGGCTTAGGCGGGATTATAAGAAGATGGTTTAGTATGGGTTTCTGGCCGAGGCTTGAGTGTCCTGGGCGGTTTCTGGGCTGAGTGTTTATGATAGGTTGGTGTTTGGCTGGTTGCGGTTCAGGTTGGATAAAAGAATTAGATGATGAAGAATGAGATGGTTAAAGGCGCCACAAACAAGGCTGTTTGATAAGCCAAAGGAGGTTCGCCACAAACAAGGATGTTTGATAAGAACAATTGGCCTTGGTTCAACCAAGAATCTTAGGAGAGAACTCACTAAAATATTTTGCATAAAATTCAACTTATCTTATTTCATATGATGAGGCTTACATATATAGCATGGGCTGGCCGTGTGACTTCCCTTCTAATTCGAAAATGCAATACAAATTACAAAGTTTAGTGATAATAAGTGCCTAATTCAAACTTAAGCTACACGTGCAAATGGCATTAAGTGCCTTAGTTTGAATTTTGATTCAGCCATGAAGAAAATGTAGTAAAGCCAAGCAAAATTCGTGGGATGCTTGTCCATTCACAAAAAAATCCCTTTAAGCCGAGGCGGAGAATAAGGGATGTGTCTTCACTCTCTTTTGAATTGGACCACGTGTGGAAGTTGTTCAAGGCTCTTTTGTTTGGTCATGAATGCATTAAAGCCGAAGAGGAAGAAGTGGGATGGTGTCTTCAAGTCTTCTTTGGATATGTTCAGCCACGTTTGAACATAAATGGGTCGTGACTTTCATGGCTTGGGCTGAAACACATCAACATGGTTATTAGTAAACTTAATTAAAAATAAAAGCAAGCTTAAAATAGTAGGCATAATAAACGTGGTTGGTCCACTTATTAAAAGTTTAAGGAAAGAAAATAAAGTAAGGCCTATTCTTGGTCGTGGCCTTCAAAAGGCTCATCCTCTACAAGGAGGCAATTAATGGGCCTCATTTTGTCACTTGGACCAAGTAATGCTTGAAGACTTAGCACAAGTTGGCTAATGGCGCTTTGGGCTTTCTTGGGTCTGGCCCGAGTTATGGGTCCTCTCAGGCCCATTTGAACATCCAAGTTGATGGCCCTTGGTGGGTTGCTATCACATTCAAAATTCAAAACACACGTGAAAGCATCCCATGGCTTTAGCTTGTGTTAACTCCAAGACTTCATGGCCGAATAAACATACAATTAAGGTTGTAATAATGTTAGCTTCTTGAATTTGAATTTCGAATTACAATGTAAAGTTAATGAATTGGAAGCCTTAGATGGCCAGCCTGCCTATATGTATTCATGTTCATGAAGAAATAAGATAGCTTGAATTTTATGCAAAAAGACATTAGTGATATTTCTCTCCTAAGTTTCTTGGTTGAACCAAGAGTTTATGCTCTTATCAAACATCCTTGTTTGTGGTGAACTTCCTTCGCTTATCAAACAAATCATTGTTTGTGGCGCCATTCACCTTCAATCTTCTTCATCTTCTTTTATCCAGCACTATTTCCCACATCTACCAAGCCTCGGCCTAAACAGCCCACACACAAACTAACCGAGCCAAATACAAAGCCATGGCCTAAACATAACACCTTTCCTATCCAAGACACCTAAGCCAAAGCATTTCCTACTCTCGGCCAAACACTCACCCCACACCCTAACCAATATACTTGACCCATCTCGGCCAAACACAACCATACACAACTTTAACCTACATAAAGCCAAAAGCCAACACCATTTCACATAAAACAACCAAAATAGCCAACAAAAACTCTTATTCTAATCCGAAGGCCAACTTCAAACAAAACGATCTTACAAAAATAGCAACCCCCACAAGGAGGTTGCTATCAAGTGGTATCCAGAGCTAGCCTTGTTTGAAGCAAAGTGTGCACCATTTTCAACATTGGCCGAACCAAAGCCAACCTTGGTGCATCAAAATTATATCTTGGCTAAAGCCGAGACCATTACTATATCTTGTGAATTTTCTGAGTGGCGGGTTCGTAAAAACATTGGCCAAACCGAAAGCCAATAAGAGCCTACACCAAACAAAAAAGCAAAAACAAAAGCTTGTGGCCGAATCAAGCCATCAAGCACAAAATTTTTTTTGTTCTTTCTTTCTTGTTGCGATCCATAACCCACTACTACCCACATACACACATCCAAACCTCCATAAACACACAAAAACAAACCACCAACCACAAAACCGCCACCCAAACAAATTGTTTGATTTAAGCCTAAGTTGTTTCGCCATACAAGGACACCATCCAGAACTTCCTTTGGTTCAGCCCAGAACCCCGAGGAGAGAAAGAGTGAGTAAGTGAAACACTTTGTGAGTAACATACTAGAGTGTTGTGAGAAATGTCTTCAGAAAAAACATCACCCCCTGCTGTGTCACCAAGGACCGAGGGCTTCACTTCGGTTCTTCATGAAATTCATGAGGAATTCAGGACCCTTAAGCAACAAAAGGCAGAAATGCAAATCTGACAAGAACGCCAACAGAATTGGAGACAATCTAGCCTTGAGGACTCCTCGGGTTCAGAAGAGGAAAGGAGGAGAAGGAGGCGAAGGGAAAGGAGAAATGGAGAGGAGGACCAAATGGAAAGGATGAGGGATGACTGGGTAGAAGGAGTTCAGATCAAGGTTCCCACCTTTATGGGAATTAACAATCCAGAAGCATACATGGAATGGGAGATGAAAATAGAGCAAGTGTTTGATAGCCACAACTATTCAGAAGAAAAGAAGGTGAAGGTGGCTGCACTTGATTTTAAGGAGTATGCTATGATCTGGTGGGATCAACTTCAGAAGCATAGGAGAAGGTGTGGTGCTCAACCCGTGAGCACATGGGAGGAAATGAGGACTATCATGAGGAGGAGGTTTGGGGCCCCATCTTATCATCGAGACATATACAACCAACTCCAAAGGTTGACTCAAGGGAGTAAATCGGTGGATGATTACGACAAGGAGATGGAGCTAGCCTTATTGAGGTCCAATTTCAATGAAGACCGTGAGGCTACTATGGCACGGTTCCTTCATGGACTCAACTAGGATATCCAGGACATTGTGGAGTTTCATAGCTATGTTGAGCTAGAGGACTTGGTTCAGAAATCTATGAAAGTGGAACAACAACTCAATAGGAGGAAGTCAAAATCCTACTCTAACAACACTAGCAAGTTCCAATCATCTAGATGGAAGGACAAGCCTAAGAAGGAGGGTGCAACCAGCAAGGAGGCCATGAGCACCACTAATGGGAAGAAGGCCGTAGAAGCACCAAGCCGAAGTCGGGAGATCAAGTGTTTCAAATGCTTGGGCCATGGGCACATTGCTTCTCAGTGTCCAACTAGGAGAACTATGGTGTTCCGGAATGGAGTAGTGGAATCTGAGTCTGAAGCCTCAAGCACAGAGGAGGAAAGTGATGAGGAGGCAAGGATGCCAGATGGAGACTTACTCATGGTGCGAAGGCTTTTGGGAAGCCAAGTCAAGGAGGATGAGGAAAGTCAACGAGAAAACATCTTCCACTCAAGATGTTTGGTATTGGGCAATGTATGCTCATTGATTATTGATGGAGGCAACTGTGCCAATGTGGTGAGCAATAGGATGGTTAACAATGGTTAAGAGAGGTCGGAGAAATGACCGTTAACCTGCAAGCCGAGGTCCCATTTTCCATTGGGAAATATGTGGACATCGTACTGTGTGATGTAGTCACAATGGAGGCTAGCCATATGCTATTGGGCAGGCCACGACAGTACGATAGGAAAGCCATCCACGATGGGTTTTCAAACAAGACACTTTTGTATTTCATGATAATAAAATTGTACTCTCACCCTTGTCTCCAAAACAAGTGAGTGTGGACCCAAAAAAATTAGAAGAGAAAATGGATCAAGAAAAAAAGAATGATCCACAAAAAAAAGTAGAAAAAGAAAAGATGAAAAAAAATAAGAAAAGAGAAAAAGAGAAAAAAAAGAAGAAAAAAGAGAAAAGAAAAACAGTTTGATGGCCTCTCGAGGCGAAGTTAAGGGTGCTTTAATCTCAAAGCAGCCCTTATATTTATTATACTGTAATGATGTTACTCTAACCTCTGTTTCTCTGCCTGATGAATTGCCACCATTTTTTAAAGGGTTTCTGCAAGAGTTCGAGGATGTGTTCCCCAAGGAAGTCCCACGGGGATTACCACCTTTGAAGGGAATTGAGCATCATATCGATCTCATTCTGGGGGCTTCTTTGCCCAATAGGCCTGCCTATAGAAGCAACCCCCATGATACACAGGAAATACAAAAGTAGATCGATGAGCTAATGGAAAAGGGCTGGGTCCAACAAAGCATGAGCCAATGTGCTGTGCTAGTGATATTGGTACCCAAAAAGAATGCAAGCTAGAGGATGTGCACGGACTGTCGGGCCATCAATAACATCACTGTAAAGTATCGCCATCCTATCCCTAGACTTGATGATTTATTAGATGACTTATATGGTGCATGCATATTTAGTAAAATTGATTTAAAAAGTGGGTATCACCAGATAAGAATAAGGGAGGGGGATGAGTGGAAGGCCGCTTTTAAGACAAAGTCGGGTCTTTATGAGTGGCTAGTTATGCCCTTTGGGCTGACGAATGCCCCGAGCACATTTATGAGGTTAATGAACCATGTTTTCAAAGATTTTTGGTGGAAATTTGTGGTCGTATACTTTGACGACATCTTAATTTACAGTAAAACTGAGAGCGAACATCATGAACACCTCAGAAGTGTTTTGCTCGTACTAAGGGCTGAAAAGCTCTATGATAATCTTGAGAAATGTTCTTTCTATGTGGATCATGTGATCTTTTTGGGCTTTTAAATAAATGAAAAAGGGGTCCATGTGGACCAAGAAAAGATCAAGGCCATCCAGGATTGGCCTACCCCCATGACTGTAACAGATGTGAGAAGCTTTCATGGCTTGGCAAGCTTCTATAGGAGGTTCGTTAAGGACTTCAGTACTATAGTCGCACCTCTCAACGTGGTGGTGAAAAAGAATGTCAGCTTTAAATGGGGAGAAAAACAAGAGGAAGCCTTTCAGAGGCTTAAGGAGCGTTTAACTAACGCCCCCGTTCTATCTTTACCTAACTTTGCTAAATCTTTTGAGATAGAATGTGATGCTTTTAACGTAGGTATTAGAGCTGTTTTGTTGCAGGAAGGACATCCAATTGCTTATTTCAGCGAAAAGCTTGGAGGCCCGACCTTAAATTACTCCACCTATGATAAGGAACTGTATGCCTTGGTAAGGGCATTACAGACTTGGCAACACTACCTGTTGTCCAAGGAATTTGTAATACATAGTGACCATGAGTCACTAGAGTATTTGAAAGGGCAAGGCAAGCTTAACAAGCACCATTCCAAATGGGTCGAATTTCTAGAGCAATTCCCTTTTGTTTTAAAGCATAAGAAGGGAAAAGCCAACATTGTGGCAGATGCTCTATCAAGGAGGCATATCCTGCTCTCCACCCTCGAGATTAAACTATACGGTCTCGAATTTCTGAAAAAGCTTTACTTGCATGATTCTGATTTTTCTGAACTATATAATAAATGCTTGAGTATTGTTGTTAATGGTTACTATAGGCACGAAGTGTTCCTTTTCAAGGAAAACCGCTTGTGTATGCCTAAGAGTTCTATCCGAGACTTGCTTGTTACGGAGTCTCACGAGGGAGGGTTAATGGGACACTTCGGAATCCCTAAAACCCTTGACATGCTCAAGGAGCATTTTTACTGGCCTAAGATGAAAAAGGATGTACGAAAGCACTGTGAGCAGTGTCTGATATGCAAAAAGGCCAAGTCCAATGGGATACCACATGGGCTTTATACGCCCTTACCCGTGCCTGAATCACCATGGTAAGACATATCCATGGATTTTATAGTGGCTTCACCCAGGACTCGAAACGGCAAGGATTTCATCTTTGTCGTAGTGGACGGTTTTTCCAAAATGGCCTACTTTATACCTTGTAAGAAGGTTGACGATGCTTGCCACGTGGTTGATCTCTTTTTCAAAGAGATTGTGAGGCTCCATGGCCTTCCAAGAAGCATTGTAAGTGACAGGGACACCTAGTTCCTTAGTCATTTCTGGAGGACCCTATGGGGTAAAATAGGAACAAAACTCCTATTCTCCACGACTTGCCATCCCCAAACAGATGGCCAAACTGAGGTAGTGAACCGAGTACTGTCTACACTGCTAAGGGCAGTTTTAAAGAAAAACCTCAAGGCTTGGGAAGAAAGCCTGCCCCATGTGGAATTTGCGTATAATAGGACAATACATAGCACCACGGGATGCTCACCTTTTGAGGTAGTTTATGGGTTCAATCCTTTGACCCCGCTAGATTTACTACCTCTAGATGACTCTAAAACCCTTAAACATAAGGATGGCAAGGCCAAAGCCGAGTATGTTAAACGACTTCATGAAGAGATAAGGGCCAAAATTGAAAAAAAGAATGAAGGCTATGCTAGGCAAGCCAATAAGGGTAGAAAAGAGGTTATCTTCGAACCTGGAGACCGAGTCTGGGTTCATATGCGAAAGGAGAGTTTCCCCTCCAAAAGGAAGTCTAAGCTTCAACCTAGAGGGGATGGAACCTTCAAGGTCCTTGAGAGGATCAATAACAACGCCTATAAAATTGATATCCCGAGTGATTATGGCAATGTCAGTGCCAGTTTTAATGTTGCTGATCTTTCTCTTTTTGAAAAAGGTAATGAAGACCTTGATTCGAGGTCGAATTCAGTCCAAGAAGGAGGGGATGATAGAAACCCACCAAGGCCCATCATCCTAGATGACCTAATGGATGATAGCAACCCACCAAGGCCCATCAACCTAGATGACCTAATGGGCCTAGGGGGAGCCATAACTCGGGTTAGGGCCAAGAAAGCCCAAGGCACACTTGACCAACTAATATTGGACATCCAAGCATCAACTGAGCCAAGTGACACTACGAGGCCCATAACTTGCCTCATCTTAGAGGACACTTCCCTTGAAGGCTACGGCCAAGCAAGGGATGACTAAGGGCTTGTTTGTTGTCTTAAACTAAATAAGTGGTTTTTAACCACAAGCTTTTAAATTCAAGTATTGATAAATTAATTTTCATTGTTATCTAATAAAATTGCCTTTGTTTGTTTTAGGAATTTCGTTATGGCCTGAACCAGCCCAAGCCTTGCTGGAACCTGACCTGGCCTTGTTGGAATCTGACATGGCCAGGGAGCCGCATCTGCCGCACCATGTCTGAAAGCCACGCCTGTATCTGACTAAGGGTGTGACTAGGCCAGGCACCACCTTTTCCGCCTCAAGCATAAAAGCCACGTCCAGGCAGGATGAATAGGCCAAGGCGCCACATTTTAAGCTCTTTCCAATAGGAGCCACACCAAGACACGGCCAACTACATTTATGGCGCCTACCATTTTCTTTGCCCCATATCTCATGCCATATTCATTGAGCAAATCATTATTAGCATGGCTGAGTTCAAATTCAAAGGGGATTAAAAGCATATCACTTATTTTCCGCCTAGGAGTAATGGCAAGGTTAAACACGACCAAGGGAAATAAACACATGGGGAATAAAGATGTCCAAATACATTCACATAAGGCATTAAACTGAGACATCAACACAAGAGCAAAAGGCAAGAAAAGGGCTTAAAGAGGCATTTGAATAAAGATGTCCAAATACATTCACATAAGGCATTCAAAATTCAAAACACACGTGAAAGCATCCCATGGCTTTAGCTTGTGTTAACTCCAAGACTTCATGGCCGAATAAACATACAATTAAGGTTGTAATAATGTTAGCTTCTTGAATTTGAATTTCGAATTACAATGTAAAGCCTTAGATGGCTAGCCTAACTATATGTATTCATGTTCATGAAGAAATAAGATAGCTTGAATTTTATGCAAAAAGACATTAGTGAGATTTCTCTCCTAAGTTTCTTGGTTGAATCAAGAGTTTATGTTCTTACCAAACATCCTTGTTTGTGGCAAACTTCCTAGGCTTATCAAACAAATCATTGTTTGTGGCGCCATTCACCTTCAATCTTCTTCATCTTCTTTTATCCAGCACTATTTCCCACAACTACCAAGCCTCGGCGTAAACAGCCCACACACAAACTAACCGAGCCAAACACAAAGCCATGGCCTAAACATAACACCTTTCCTACCCAAGACACTTAAGCCAAAGCATTTCCTACTCTCGGCCAAACACTCACCCCACATCCTAACCAATATACTTGACCCATCTTGGCCAAACACAACCATACACAACCTTATCCTACCTAAAGCCAAAAGCCAACACCACTTCACATAAAATAACCAAAATAGCCAACAAAAACTCTTATTCTAATCCGAAGGCCAACTTCAAACAAAACGATCTTACAAAAATACCAACCCCCACAAGGAGGTTGCTATCACTTTCAAAGTTGGATTGTGAATTTCACATGCTGCTTTAATGGCTTGGCTGAATCAGTTTTGGCCTGGACTTCATAATGAAACTTTCACCCCACGTCCTCCAATAATGCAAAGTGTGGGATTACGGTTTAAATGGTTGTTTTAAGGCTGAATGCATCCCTTTACCAATAAGGTAATGGCTGCCCACGAGGCTCCTCCTTTGGCAAGTCATGCCTATGCCTTGATGGTGGTTTAAATGCTCCTTTGAATGGCATGCTGTGAGAGCTTGACTTTGGCTTGATAAGGAATGTTTTTGCTTGGATTGATTGCCCTCTTTAAGTCCTGCCACACGGTTTTGAGCTTTTCATAGTCAAGCATTAGTCATCTTGCTTGCATGGCCAGATTCTCACTAAAAGAAAGTAGCATACAATAACAACTAACCCATGTTCCCCATAATTATCCCTTAGAAACCCTTGTTACAATGCCTACTCCAAAAGAGGCAATTCCAAAAAGTTAATGTTTAAAAGTGATAAAAATAACATAATTAAAATAGGTGTGGGACATAGAACCCCCACTTATTTAAAGTAAATAACCTAAAAGTCCTTAATCTTTAAGGAAGGTTGCCAAGTAAAGTACAAGTTCTTCAAAAAGTTGGGTTATCCCCCCTTGGGTCTCATCAGCATCTGCCACAACATTAGCCTTTCCCTTTTTGTGTTTGACCACATTAGGAAATTCCTCAAGAAACTCCACCCACTTGGCATCCCTTTTGTTCAGCTTGCCTTGGCCCTTTAAGTACTTAGTGACTCATGATCACTATGGATAACAAACTCCTTAGGCAAGAGATAATGTTGCCAAGTTTATAGGGCCCTAACCAACACATACAACTCCTTGTCATACGTGGAATAGTTTAGGGCTGCCCCTCCCAATTTCTCACTAAAATATGCAATTGGATGTCCTTCTTGCATGAGGACGGCTCCAATGCCTACATTTGTCAACCTCTCCTTAAGCTTCTCAAAAGCTTTTTCTTGCTTTACTCCCCATTTGAAGCCCACGTTTTTCTTAACCATCTCATTGAGGGGTGGAGCCAAGGTACTAAAGTCCTTGACAAACCTTCGGTAGAAGCTAGCCAACCCATGAAAGCTCCTAACATCCGTGGTTGTCTTTGGGGTGGGCCATTCACGTATGGCCTTAATCTTTTCAGGGTTAACGTGGACTCCTTTGCCATTTATGATAAAGCCTAAGAAGATCACGTGATCAACATAGAAGAAACACTTCTCAAAATTGGCGTATAGCTTCTCCTTCCTTAAAACTATCAAAACATCTTGTAAGTGCACATGGTGCTCTTCTATGTTCTTGCTATAGATAAGGATGTCATCAAAGTACACCAGAACAAACTTTCCAATGAAATCCCTCAGAACTTGGTTGATCAAGCGCATAAATGTGCTTGGGGAATTGGTCAACCCAAAGGGCATGACTAACCACTCATACAAACCAAACTTGGTTTTAAAGGAGGTTTTCCATTCATCACCCTCTCGGATCCGGATTTGATGGTGTCCACTTTTCAAATCAATCTTTGAAAAGACACTAGAACCATATAGCTCATCCAATAGGTCATTCAGCCTAGGGATTGGATGCCTATACTTGACCGTGATGCTGTTAACGGCCCTACAATCAGTACACATCCTCCATGATCCGTCCTTTTCAGGGACTAGGATGACTGGAACGGCACATGGACTCATGCTCTCTTGAACCCATCCCTTTTGCATCAACCCCTCAATTTGCTTTTGAATCTCTTGAGATTCTTGAGGGTTACTCCTATAGGCTGGCCTATTGGGTAGGGATGCTCCCGGGACTAAGTCAATATGATGTTTAATTCCCCTTAAGGGAGGAAGGCCACTAGGGACATCCTTAGGGAATACATCCTTGAACTCAGCCAATAATTCTTTCAAGAATTTGGGAATTGATGCCTCATCACTTGCCTCATTGCTAAGGCAGTAGCTACGGCATACTAGTAGGTAGATGGGTTGTCTCAAAGTGAGTGCCCTTTTTAACTCTCCTTTGGTCACAAAGAAGCTTTTCTTTTGCTTTCCACCATCTGGCATGAGCTTCCTTGTTTCCATCTTCTCTAGGCTCATCTTCTCCTAGAGCCTCTTCTGATCATCACTAACTTGCTTTGGGGACAAAGGTGATAAGACTATCTTCCGGGAACCTTGGATGAAAGTGTACTTATTAGAGTAGCTGATGAGTCAAATATTACAAACTATTAATAACCTTATTTTACCATTGTTAATGATTCCTGGTGTCTAATTGACTTTATTTGGCATTGTTTAGTGTTTTAGGTTTTATTGGACTCTTATTACTAAAATGAGTTAATTTGGGATTATTTAGCCTAATTAAATCTAATTCCATTTTCAGGACATATTTGGCACCAAGGACATTTTGGGCATTACAAGTGGAAGATGTGTGCTAAAGTGAAGATTGTATTTAGTTATAGGATTTTTAATTCCGTTTTAGGTTTTGGGCCCATGGTTTAGGGCCCATTTCGGTTTTACCCTTTAATACCTTAGGATTTCGTCT
This sequence comes from Lupinus albus, assembly GCA_009771035.1. NCBI lineage: Eukaryota > Viridiplantae > Streptophyta > Magnoliopsida > Fabales > Fabaceae > Lupinus > Lupinus albus. The sequence continues at coordinate 1,057,295 of WOCE01000027.1, read as the reverse complement.
TCCACTCATACTTTTACATTACACACTTTACATTTCAGCTTTAGGAAGTGAGATTTTCGTTTTCCCCCTTTTGGGGTTGTTTTAGGTTTTCGTTTTTCATCTTCTTCCTCCTCCAAATTCGGTTTTGCTTCTTCCTCCATGGAAGGCTAGACCTTGGACTAAGTTCCTTTGGTAATGTATCACACTCTTGAGGTTTAATTCTTAATGCATTTCGGTTTCTCTTTATTCTTTTAATGCAATTTCGGTTTCTCTATGTTTGAGTCTTCTATCCTATTTCATATTGTGGTTTGCTTAATTTCATGGTTTTGCTGTAGGTTTGTGAACTGATTTTCGCTTAGTTAATTAGTTCTCTAGCACATAATCGCTTAGTTTACGTGAATCTGTAAATGCTCTATGTTTATGTTGATTTCACTTAGTTTGAAGCTTAAACATTAGAGTTATGAACAGATTAGGAATTCAATGTTTAGAATCTGAAATTTATGCTTTGATTCGTGTGACTTTATTAACCGTTTGTTGCTTATGCCAATTTCGCTTAGTTAGAGGTTTAGCAATTTAACTGTGAGTTGATCATCGCTTAGTTAATCGACTCTCAACAAAGGAACACTGAGAATCTGATTTTGATATACTAAAACCGAGGATTGAGTTGTGAACAAGGAAACCAAAGGGATTTAGCCTTCTTACTATTCTGTTTTATGTTTGTGTTCTGTTTTAGCTTAATTTCATAGCATAACAACCACTAAAACCCCCCATTGTGTGTGTGCATGTAAGGTGTTTGAACCATTGTGTGAAAGATAATCTTTGGGAAGGATACCAGTATCAAAAGATTGAGAGGCAAGGAGATTACCTTGGTGAAGGTATTGTGGAGCCAAGTGGACGAAGGAGATGCTACTTGGGAAGTGGAGCGTGAGATTAGGGAGGATTACCCTCATTTGTTTGAATCGAGGTATGTTTAATTTTCGGGGACGAAAATTCTTATAAGAGGGGGAGGATTGTAACACCCTAAATTTACGTCTTTAAAAATTATAGTATCAATCTTGAGATTCTGGCTTGAGCGAGGGATTCTCGCCTGGGCGAGGAAGGCTCAGTTGGGAGGGTGAAATCATGGGCTATACGGAAGGATTCTCGCCTGAGCGTGAATTGGCTCGCTTGAGCGAGAGTGTCTCGCCTGAGCGAGAGATCGGCTCGCCTGGGCGAGGAAATGTGATATTTTGGAGCTGTTGAGGCTGTAAGATCCTCGCTTGAGCGAGAGGATCCTCGCTTGAGCGAGAGATGCCTCGCCTGGGCGAGAGGGTCAGATCTGAGTTTTTAAAATGGGCGGGATTTTCTCGCTTGAGCGAGAATCAGCTCGCTTAAGCGAGGACCCGACGTTGTTACATTAAATAGGGAACCCCAAACACATTTATGATGGTTAACCTAGAGAGAAGTGAGAGAAGAGGGTTTTTTCAAGAACAAGAAGGCTTATGAGTCATTTAGAAGCTTGAGAAGAGGTAAAGCTCTTGATTCTAACTCTCTTCTTCCCTTTGAAACTTATTTTGGGTATGTTGGATCTCTTCTCAAAATGAGGGAAACCATGCAAACTCATCCTTTCAAGTTATGGTTCGTTTTATGTTATTTTTATCTTGTAAACTCTTGGTTTAGAGTTAGTATTTCAAGAATGGAAAGGGTTTGGGGGTTGATTCATGAAAACCCCAAAACCCTAAAGTGAAAATGGGGTTAAAGAGGAAAATGAGTAAAATGCTAGAGGTATAAGATGACTAAGCATTCTAATATTGAAATATGAGATGAATATGTATGTTTTAGATGTTTGTAAACTTATGATTAAAGTAGTTTATAAACATTGAAAATATGATAAATATCTTGTATGGTTAAATAATGCAATATGAGTTATTTATGTGATATTGGAATAAATGACTAACATTGTGTTATATGGTGGGAATGAGGAAAGATCCTAAAGTTGGAGGAGGTGTCAGTGGAACTTGCGAAGTTGCCAAGAACCAAACCCAACACTCACCAAGGTAAGGAGGAGTCTTTAAATAGCATATTGAAATGGATAATATGTGCATTTTCTGGTTTTGTATAATGATAAAGTGATGAATCACTTAGTTATTGTAAACATATATGGGTATGTTTGTAATAATGGAACGCGTGGATTTACTGTTTACGGATTGACGATGTATCAATGAAAAGAAAATATGTTTTTAGCCGACCATAATTGGTTAGCGACTTTGGCTCAAGTTATGTAGCAATGCTTTGGCTCAAGCTATGTAGCGATACTTTGGCTCAAGTTATGTAGCGATACTTTGGCTCAAGGTATGTAGCGATAGTTTGACTCAAGTTATGTAGCGATACTTTGGCTCAAGTTATGTAGCGATGATTTGGCTCAAGCTATGTAGTGATACTTTGGCTCAAGTTATGTATCGATACTTTGACTCAAGTTATGTAGCGATGCTTTAGCTCAAGCTATGTAGCAAAACTTTGGCTCAAGTAATGTAGCACAAAATGAATTTATAAAACAAATGGTTTACTAACCCCCTTTAAAATGTGGATTATTTTATAATGGTATTTATTGTTTTGATAACTTACTCCTTTGTATGTTGTGTGTATTTTCCATTGATAATCCCATTGCAGGTAAACAGGGTAGTTGAGGATGCTTGGTTCGAGGCTTTAGGAGCTTAGGACTTGGATCCTCTATTTTGCTTTTTGTGTTGTAAATTGTTATTTGGATGATTGTATTCGTAACCATTTAACTTACTACATTTTTCGTAATGCTGGATATTAGTAACTATGGGTGTTTTGGAAACCCATAGTTAAACATATGCGGTAATTACCGATGAAAGTTATATATGAATTATGTTTTCCACAACAGGAGATGTGTGTTAACATAATATATTATAGAGGTAGTTTTACGAAGTGATTATGGGGGAAATTAGAGTAAGATGTGGAATGTATGTATAAAAGGATTAAAATAAAAGAAAAAATTTCAAGGGTAGAAATTGGGTCCTCACAACTCGGGTACATGGTGTATCCGGAAAGAGTTTGAAATTATTGATTATTCCCTAGATGGTAGTGAAAACATATAATGAATTAGATTTGCAAAGTGAAAACAAATGATAGTTAAAACAAATTAGTTTATGAAATTACCTCTAGAATGAAAATATGGTTTCTTGGATGCGTGAAACTTTCTTTCACGGTAGTAGAAACTTCAGGCCCCTCAACAAACTTACAAGCTTCCATCCGATTTTCCATTGCATGGAATCGTTCAGCGAGTGAATCACATTTGACATGCAAGACAGTTGCATATGCTTTTGTTAGACACTTTGCAGAAGGGGTCACAAACTGTTTGCTAGCCCCAAATCCAGCACCACGGATACGGCCAGGGTACTGAGGCAGCCCTAATGCCTTTTCAAGTAAAACCTGACTATCCGCGGTGCGGAAACTTTCCCTTTCTTTTAGGGTAACCTGAGACATCAAGAAAACAGATAAATAACCACATTGATAAAGAAAGTATGGAAATCAACACGGTTTAATAAAATGATAAGCACTTACAACACGGTTCACTTCTTCTTGAACTTTTTCATTATCGACAACACCTTGTTTGTTCTTCCGAGCATCCACCCACAAAACATCGAGGTCTACGGCGGCACTCGAAGGTGTCTCGCTTTGTTCGAGCTACAAATACATAACCAATAATAATGTAATTAAATATATATGAATACAAAACTTTACCAATTAATAGTTAATGTACTAAATTACATACGAATTAACAATACTTACAATTTTTTCTTCAACTCCTCTATAGCCCATTCAAGAAGCTCTATATGGATAAATCAGGTTAGATGCTCTCTTACGATTTTGTTCACTGATTTTCTGAAAAAAAACAAACAACATTAACATTATACACAAAAGCACATAAGAATTCAAAGTCAACATTAACATTATATATTACCACGAATTTTTCGTCTTTTGTGCGATAATTGACAAATTCTATCCAATCCACCTCATCAATGAGATTTGCATATTTGGCTAGAGGCTTGAGGTTGACATTGCCTTCAGCATCTCTGATACATTTCCCGCAATTGGTTCTAAATTCTCGGAGAGCCTTGTCAGCACTCTTCATGATGTAATCTTTGTGTTCCTCATCAACATCAAAAGTTGCCTAAATATACAGAATAGTTTCATAAACATTTTCATGCATAACCATTATAAGTTGCCTAAAAATAAAAATACATCAAAAGTTGCCTAAAAGTTGCATAAACATTTTCATGCATAAACAATTTGCATGGAATACAAATACATTGTTACATAAACACAAAATAATATCCTTCCAAATAAAACACAAAGAATACAGATTGCATGGAAACTTACGGTTATATCCTTCCAAATAATATCCTTCGCTGCATTCAGCCTATCATCAGACCAATGTTTGAACTTTATGGATATATTTTGTCGAACCACAACTCCAATTTAGCTTACTAAGGTGTTTCCACCTTTATTGTTCAATGGTTGGCTTCTTGCGTTCCATTCAACCGTCAATTTGTCACCTTTATTATTGTTTCTTGCACGAACAACACTCTTCATGGCAGTGATACCACGTGGTTTACGTTTCTGAGTTTGTGTTTGTGGAGTTTGTGGTTCTGGAGTTTTTGTTATTGGAGTTTGAGTGTTAACCATTGTTCCTTCTTCGTTTACTTCATTTTGAGAAGACATTGTTTGTGGTTTGAGAGTGTTGAAGGGTTTCTTGGTTTGAGAGTGTTCAAGGGTTTCCTTTTCTGTGTATTAGAAGTTTGAGAAGTATGTAACCAAACGTTTCAGTGTCAACTTTTTTTTTATATTTTAATTTTCATTTACAACAGCGCAGCGATACAATTTGCTGTAGTAATTTAAACATTAACAGCGAGACTTATATGATTCGTTGTTAAATATGTACGGTTAACAGCGAAATTTCAGCCGACGTTGTTGAAGAGGTTACATAAACAGTGTCATCTAAAAATTCATCATGACAATAGACTCATAGACTTTACGGACATATCCAATCACTTAATTAAACTTACTATTCAAAATATATTTTTTCAAATTATTTAAATAAATTCGAACATTTCCACAGCGAAGTGATATACTTTCGTTGTTAATTATTCAATTTGAGTTTAATTTTCACTTAAACTGTTAAACTAATTAAAAAAATTTCAAAAAGAGACTCAAAGACTTTACGACACATATGCTTAATTAAACTTAATATTCAAATTAATTTTTTTCAAATTATTTAAATAAATCCGAACATTTCCACAACGAAGTGATATACTTTCGCTATTGATTATTCATTAAAACATATTTTCTCTGTTGATAAGTCATTTAAGTGATATACTTTCGCTGCTGATTATTCATTTAAACTAAACGATTAACTTACTAATTCGTTGTTGATGATTCACTTTTTGATTCTTTTAAAACACGTCAGTTATAAGTTAAAGTGTTCACTTAAACGGTTAAACTAATTACATTTTTTTCCAAAAAAGAGAGTCAAAGACTTAACGGCATATATCCTTAATTAAACTTAATATTCAAATTCATTTTTTCAATTATTTAAAAATATACGACTATTTCCACAGCAAAGTGATATACTTTCGCTGTTGATTATTTATTAAAACGTATTTTCGCTGTTGATAAGTCATTTAAGTGATATACTTTCGCTGTTGATTATTCATTTAAAAGTTACTATTTCGCTGTTGATGATTCACATTTTTATTCTTTTAAAACACATCAGTTATATAGTCAACAACAAAAGTATATCACTTCGCTGTGGAATTAGTCATTTAAGTGATATACTTTCGCTGTTGATTATTCATTTAAAACTTACTATTTCGCTGTTGATGATTCACATTTTAATTCTTTTAAAACACACCAGTTATAAGTTGAAGTGTTCAACAAAATGAAATTGAAACTTATATATATTGAAATTGAAATTATACATAAAACACAATAAAATGAAATGGAAATTGAATGTTATATATTGAAAACTGAAATGAAAATTGTTTGTTACATGGAAACATTAAATCCTTAAAGCTAAATGTTACATTTTTGTTCAATATTGAAGATCTAGGACAAGTTTTATTCTTAACAAAACCAACTTTGTGAACATTGGATAGATGCTCTTTTGCAGTTCTCTTGTGAAGAAATGAAAACCAATCCAAAAGAACATTGAAGATCTGTTAATCCATGCTCTTGTGAAGGAACCATCAGCTGAACCTCAAGGGAATTATCAAGAAGTTCAGTTATGCTCTTTTGCAGCCTCTGGAAGTGGAAATTCTGAATGGAAGGAACCATCTTGAAGGTTGCAAAGAGCCAGTTAAAAGATGAGTTATTTTTTAAAATAAGAAATCATATGAGGGGAAAGCACTTGGAATAAGTGAAGAAAGCATTTGGATTTTCTTCACTTATTCTCAAATTTGCAAAGTGAAGGATATCATTTGGAAGGATATCATTTGGAAGGATATCTTCACTTTGCAAGTACGGTTCCCAAATCATATTTGAGAGCATTGGATAGATGCTCTCTTACGATTTTCTTCACTAATTTTCAAGAAAGACTCATCTTTCATAGAAAGTGTCCAGCACAAAGGACCCGTTCCCATTTTTGTTGAATATTGAAGATCTGGGGCAGGCTGAAACTTTCTAGTTATGCATGACATAAACAAGACATGCGTGATATTATGATCGATGCGAATAATAACATGCATCACAAAGGACACGTTCCCATTTTTGTTCAACATTGGAGATTTGTTCTCCCCCTGTTACAAACTTAAACTGATATCAATAACCAAAATAATGAAAAAATATAAATAAATAAACAAAATCCAAAATACCTCCATGAAAAATAAAGATAACAGAAAGATCTCCATGAAAAATAGTTTGAAGTTCCATATCTCCGGTAAAGTGATATCCATGAAAAATAGAGAGAATTTTGATTCAATATATAGACTAAAAGATTTATGGGAAACTTATATCTTTAATGTGGGAAACTGATATCTTTAATGTGGGAAACTTGTATCTTTAATGTGGGAAACTGATATATTTAATGCTTCAACCACTCTCAAAGAAATCCATATAACGAAGCAAAACTGCAAAACCATTTAAAAAAGAGCCATTACACATATTCCATTTAGATATTTTTCAATCTTTAACAGCGATGCGCTTAACTTCGCTGTGGATAATTCATTATTTTCTATATTCAACAACGATGCGTTCTATTTCGCTGTCTAAAGTTTAGAGACTTATATGTACACGTTTAAAACTTTAAATAAATCTGAACATTTCCACAGCGTAGTGATAGACTTTCGCTGTTGATTATTTATTTAAGTTAATAAGTTGTATTTTCACTTAAAAAATGATTTTAAAATAATTACAAGTTACAACTACTTTTCGTTAAAAAATAATTCCCAATTTCGACAGCGCAACATATTTATTCGCTTTGATAATTCAATTTTGCGCTGTTTAAAATGAATATGTTGCAGTGTCGATAATGGGAATTATTTTCTGTTGATTTTTCATTTAAGTTAATAAGTCTTATTTTCACATAAATAGTTAAATGATTAAACTAATTACAAAACTTAGTAGCATTAATTCATTTTCGTTAAAAAAATAATTCCAATTTCGACAGCACAACATATTATTTCGCTGTGATAAGTTGAACACGGGAGTTATAAACATTGAAATTGAAATTGATATTGTACAAAATACACAATAAACTGAAATTGAAATTGAATGTTTTATATATTGAAAACTGAAGTGAATGTTACATGGAAAAATGCTAAATGTTACATTTTTGTTCAATATTGAAGATCAATTAAATATTCTAAGTTGAATGTTGTATCAGTGAACGTTGGATATATGCTCTTTTGCGGTTCTCTTGTCAAAGATATAACACCATACAAAGTGAAGGCTCCAATTCTCTTGTTAATCCATGTTCTTGTAAGCAAGGGAATAAAAACCAAAGCAAGTGAAGGGATCCAATTCTCTTGTTGAAGATTTGGGACGGCTGACACTTCTAGTTATGCACGACATAAATAAGATAGTGTTGAATCAGAGAAAATGTGTGCTGCAAAAAGCATCCATGGTCTTGTGAGGATTGTGAAAAGATATTGTAAAACCTCACAAACTGAAGAAAGAAGTAAATGATGAGTCTTTTTTGAAAATAAGTAAAAGATGTGAATATAAGAGTTGAACATTGAAAAAGACTCATCTTTTACAACATTCTCCAAAGTGAAGTATTCAATTTTCTTGTGAAAAGATATTGTAAGAAACAACGGCTGAACCTCAAGAGCTTGTTGATATTATGATCGATGTAAATAATAGCCTAAAAGATTAATATTGTTGACAAAGGACACGTTCCCATTTTTGATAAATATTGGACCATTGTTCTCCAAACATAAAATAACCAAAATAAAAAACACCTCACGATCAACGAATCGATGAAAAATATAGAGCAGTTTGTTTTAATTTAAAGACTAAAAGATGATGAAATCCTACTTCATTTTCTTTCAATATATAGACTAAAAGATTTATGGGAAACTGATATTTTTATTGCTTCAAACATATCTCTGAGAAGCCAATATAACGAAGCAAAACCATTTAAGAAAGAGTCGTTACACATTTCTAGTTAGATATTTTTCTATCTTTAACAGCGATGCGTTTTAATTCGCTGTGATCATTCATTTTTTCTATATTCAACAGCGCAAAATTTACGTCACTGTTGTATATTATTCTTCGCTGTTGATTATTAATTTAAGTGATATACTTTCGATGTTGATGTTTCATTTAAACTAGACAAATAAATTATTATTTCCCTATCGATTATTAATTTATGTGATATACTTTCGCTGTAGATGATTCATTTATAATAACTTATTATTTCGCTATTGATGATTCATTTACACTAAACGAATAAATTATTATTTCGTTGTTCATCAATCACAATATCACATTTTCATTCTTGAATTCGCTGTTGATTATTAATTTAAGTGATATACTTTCGCTGTAGATGATTCATTTATACTAAACGATTAACTTATTATTTCGTTGTTCATCATCTTTTACATCGCTGTTGATTATTCATTTAAGTGATATATACTTTCGCTGTTGTTGATTCAACGATTAACTTATTATTTCTGTAACCCCCTAATTTCTCCTCTTTGAAGCTTGGTGAAACTCAGTAGGCCTGGGAGATGCTGGAGGATTCTCGCCTCGGCGAGAGAGCCTCGCTTGAGCGAGAAGCCCAGGATTTCTCCCAAGATTTTCCCTGAGAGTCTCGCTTGGGCGAGATTTGTAAGACTGAGATTGCAACTAAGAGGGGGGGGTGAATTAGTTGTTGCAATAAGTATGGCCAATTTTTCTGCAATATCAAAGTTAACGTGCAGCGGAAATAATATGCAGAAAAATATTGACTTAGGAAGGATAAATAAATAATAAAGAGAAGGGAAAGAGAGTACACATGTGTTTTATACTGGTTCACCTTCTTGTCCACCGAAGGCTACGTCTAGTACTCTTGACGCACAAGAGATTCCTTTATTAGATATAATGAGTTGCAATTACAAATATCTCACCCCGAGATCACCTTGTACCTACACACTCACTTATATCTAATCCCCTTGGAAAACTCTATTCCAAGTAACACCCTTGGTAAACACTATACCAAGTTACACCCTTGGTAAACACTATACCAAGTCACTCACCCTTTCTCTTCACACCCTTGTGAAAGAAAGTAAACTTTGCAAAAGTGAAGAATGTGCAATTTGGCTTGGATTGCCTTACAAGTGTATATGACAATTTCTATAACTTGCAATCCAATAACAACTCGTATACTTGAGATAATAATTCTCTTTAACACTTAGAAGCAACTTCAAAATAACTTTGAAAGTTTAAGAGTAGGTTGCTTGAAAAGTGTAAGTAAAATCAGAAAGTGTGAGAGCTTTTTGAAAGAGAGTTTGAAATCTGAGTTGTATATGTTGTTGTTGTTGTGAGAGTATTTCCATGCCTTTATATAGGCTTCCAATCAACCACAATACCCTTAGGCATGAGTAGGTTTCGTTTGGAATGAAAAGCAATCAGTTTGGAGTGAAACCTCTTCACTTGAAATCTGAAAAACTGATGCAACAGCTCTTAGTAATCGATTACTGCAAATGGGTAATCGATTACCCAACAATCCTGTTAACAGCTTTTTGAAAATTCAAACAGTGCAATCGATTACTGGATTTGAGTAATCGATTACTCAACAACACTATTTGACAGTTTTGTGAATTTGCCTTAGTGTAATCGATTACACTACTTTGATTAATCGATTACCCTGTTTTCTAAAAATGGTATTCTGTTATTCCAAAGTCTGTAATGGATTACTCATAGCTGTTAGAGGTTTGAAAACTCTTTTCTCACTCATGTAACTTGTTACTCAAGTATGGTAACTTGTTACATGTTGTTTTTGAAAATTATTTTTATTCACACTTAGTTTTTTTTTTATTTTCTTGAAAACAATTTTGAGCATTATTAACTAAGTAAATAAAGGAGTTGTAAGGATAGAAGTACCTAAAGACTTAGACTCTAAATCTTGAAGCTTTATCTTCGATAGTCTTTTGTCGGTCTTCTTCCTTTCTTCTTTTTGTGATACTAGTGTCTTCATCAAAACCGTGCCAAGGTCAGGAGCAAGATCTTCTTCAAAATCTCCCCCTTTTTGATGATGACAAACCAATGTCTTCTTGAAAGTGTAATTTTCTGACAGCAGCATACTTGATGATATATCTTGATTTGTCTTGAGTATGCTCCCCCTATATGTATGCATGTATGCTCCCCCTTTCTTTTGGAGTTATGTGCCTGAAAGAATATTGACAGAAAATACACATCTCCCAACTTTTCTCCCCCTTTTGACTTCATCAAAAAGAAGAAAAGCCAAGAGTCCAGCACAATAGACAGTTGTAGAGCATAACATACAATAGTTCATAGTATATGAAAGTTCAAGTAACAATATATAAGCATATATATATAAGACAATAACACCATGTATGAAACATAAACATCATTGCATAAATAAGAAAATAAAGATGTTCATACAAAATCCAGAAATAGCAGAAACAACAAGAAATAACCCAAACAATGTTCAAAAGCAAATGGAAAATACACAACCATAGTCATTACAGAATCAGAAACCTAGACAAAATAATCTAAGACTCGGGCTCGGAACTATCTTCATCAACATCCATGTTGCTTAGCCTCGAAGAAAGACGATGAAGTTCGTAATGGATTTGTTGGCTCTGAGTATCGAAAGCATCCATCCTTGTGGTGATGTAGCCTCGAAGAGAAACCAATTCATCCATAATCATATGATTAGTGGGAATTGCAGCAGATGCAGAAGATTGAGCATGAGACTTAGGCTGGTTTGGTGCAGCAGTAGGTTCTAGTTTGTCGGTAGGAGCAGGTTGGCGGTAGGTACGATGTTTGTAGGTTCGACGAGTGACGAGATCTATAACGAATCCCATATTGTGGACAACCTCAATATCAACCTTGCTTTCGCGAAGATTGAGGGCCACTTTGGTCTCACCTTCTAAAGGTACGCCGAAATGCTCAAGAATTTTGGTAATGAAGATGGCGTAGGGCAACAGACTTTGGGAGCCGCGAAAATGACACATTTGATTCATTATCATCTTAATCCAATTAATCTTGATGTTAACTTGAAAGCATACATCAATTGGAGCTCTATGTCACATATTTGCGAATGGTTTGAAAATTTCGGCAAAATGGCATAGGAGATAAAATAATGTATCAAACAATCATCTGGCGTGAGATATCCAGCAGAGATGATATCCCTGTTCTTAACAGTCTCGCAAAGGCTTTGTTGCTTTTGCCTTTCTATTTCCCCCTTTGAAATTCTACAAATAGAAAGATAGAATTTCTTGCGATCGTAATCATCCCATTCACATACCAGGCCGAACCCAGTAATGTCGCCTATCATTGGTGTATCACAGCAAATAGAACTAAAGGTTTTCATATTCAAAACAATGTCCTTTCCCTTAACATGGGAAGTCATAAGATTTTTCCTAAAGTTCATGTTGCAGTAAAATACGCGAACAAGCTCAGGATAAATATCGCTTCGCAGCAAAAGTCAAAAAAGTTTTTGTTGCCGCAATAGATAAGGAAAAAGAAAATCTTCAAACTCAAAGTTCCCAATGTTACCGTACTTAGGAGTGAAGATAGCGCGTCTATAACACCCCAAATTTTAAGTCTTGAAAATCATAGTATCAGCCCTCGGATACTCGCTTGAGCGAGAGAGGTTCATCTAGGAGGGTGAAATCCTAGGCTACACTGGAGGATTCTCGCCTGAGCGAGAGTTATCTCGCTTGGGCGAGAAATGTCATTTTGGGGATGTTGCCACTGTGAGATTCTCGCTTGAGCGAGAGGGTCAGATTTGAGTTTTTAAAATGGGCAGGATTTTCTCGCTTGAGCGAGAACCCGATGAGACAACATTTAATGAGAAACCCCTAAAAACAATCTAGGGTTTAGAAAAGAAGAAGGGAGATAGAAGAGAGCTTTTCAAGGGCAAAAAGCTTGGATACTCATCTAAGAGCTTGAGAAGAGATCCTAAGGTTGGAGGCGGTGTCGGTGGAACTAGAGAAGTTGCCAAGAACCAAACCCAACACTCACCGAGGTAAGGATAAGTCTTTAATCGTACGTTTGAACTCGAAAATGTGTATTCTCTGATTATGCAATGTTTGAGTTGTAAAGTACGCATTTAGTATAAACATATATGGGTGTGTTTATATTAAAGTAGGCGTAGGTTTACGGAACGGAAAGTATGGTACTTCTGGTTATGTGATTAATCGAGTGGGAATCACGAAATTAGTATAAACATATATGGGTGTGTTTATACTAATGTGAGCGTGGATTTATAGTGAAATTAATGAAAAAGAAATGTATTTTTAGCCGACCATGAATGGTTAGCGACTCTGGCTTGAGTATATAAGCGAAACTATGGCTTGAGTATATAAGCGAAACTCTGGCTTGAGTATATAAGCGAAACTCTGGCTTGAGTATATAAGTGAAACTCTGGCTTGAGTATATAAGCGAAACTCTGGCTTGAGTATATAAGCGAAACTCTAGCTTGAGTATATAAGCGAAACTCATGCTTGAGTATATAAGCGAAACTCTAGCTTGAGTATATAAGCAAAACTCTGTTTTGAGTATATAAGCAAAACTCTGGCTTGAGTATATAAGCACGATTTGTTTTAAGAAAATAAGAATCTGCTTTTAGCTAACCCTAAGGGGTGTAGCGACTTTGGCTCAAGTTATGCAGCAAAACAAAATGAATTTCAAAGATGGTTTACTAACCCCTTTTATAATGTGGATTATCCTATAATGATATTTATTGAATTATTGACTTACTCCTTTGTGTGTTTTGTGCTTTTGTCATTGATAATCCCATTGCAGATAAACAAGTTATATGAGGGAGACTCATTTTTGGGAGCTTTAGGAGCTTTATATTTTGGATTCATTTAATTGCACTATTTTGTACATGAGTGCATATTTGACAGTTTAAACGTTATGTAACTACGAATAGATATTAACCTACATGGTGTTGTAACTCTGGATATGTATAGCTATGGGTATTTTGGAAACCCATAGCTAGTTATATGCGGTGGTTACTATGTTTATTTAATGAGAATTACGTTTTTCTGTCAAACGATTGTGTATGTTAATAATGAGTAGATTGCGAGATATGATGCTTTGAGTCGGAAATCATTACTTGTGTCCTCGTTGATGATCCATGAGGAGAAGTTAATTAAGTAGTTCCGAGATATGAACTTGGTAGTTCAAGTGAGACCCCATAGTTTGCAATCCGCTTTAGGGACTAAGTTGAAAATGAGCTCCGCTTATCATCCACAAACGGATGGACATTCCGAAAGGACCATACAATCGTTGGAGGACCTTTTGAGGGCGTGTGTTCTGGAACAACCTGGAAGTTGGGATGTTATGTTGCCTTTGATCGAGTTCACGTACAACAATAGTTTCCATTCAAGTATCGGGATGGCACCTTATGAGGCCTTGTATGGAAGGAAATGCAGAACTCCGGTGAGTTGGTTCGAATCTGGAGAGAACTCGGTATTGGGACCCGAGTTGGTTCGTGAGACAACCGATAAGATAAAGAGGGTAAGGGAGAACATGAAAGTAGCACAAAGTCAGCAAAAGAGTTATTTTGACCAGAGGCGGAAACTTCTTGAGTTCAATGAGGGGGATCAAGTGTTCATGAGAGTAGTTCTGACTACTGGAATAGGGAGGGTGTTGAAGCCCCGTAAGCTTACTCTAAGGTTCATTGGACCATACCAGATATTGAAGCGGATTGGGCCGGTAGCCTATCGGATTGCCTTACCGCCCTTGTTCTCATATCTCCACAATGTGTCTCATGTGTCTCAATTAAGGAAATATGTTGGGGATCGATCTCATGTGGTTGAGTCGGATCAGATAGAACTGAAGGATAATCTAACTTTTAGGACATTGCTTGTGAGGATCATGGACAGAAGTGTCAAGAAATTGAGGCGAAAAGAGATTCCCTTGGTGTAGGTATTATGGAGCCAAGTTGATGAAGGGGAAGCAACTTGGGAAGTAGAACGTGTCATGGTGGAGGATTATCCGTATTAATTTGAATAAGGTATGTTTAATTTTCGGGGACGAAAATTCTTGTAAGAGGGGAGGATTGTAACCCCCTAATTTCTCCTCTTTGAAGCTTGGTGAAACTCAGTAGGCCCGAGAGATGCTAGAGGATTCTCACCAGGGCGAGAGAGCATCACTTGAGTGAGAAGTCCATGATTTCTCCCAGGATTTTCCCTCAGAGTCTCGCTTGGGCGAGATTTGGCTCGCTTGGGCGAGGGAGAGTGTTGGAGGCTGAGAGATTCTTGCCTGGGCGAGAGGAATATTTCTGGAGCTGTTGGATCCTCGCTTGAGCGAGAGAACCCGAGTTTGAAATTTAAAGACTCGGGGCGTCCTCGCCTGGGCGACGTATTCTCGCCGGGCGAGAATCTAAAACACTGAACCCTAATAAAGGGCCCCAAACACGAAAAGAAAGGGGTTTTTCGAGAGAAAAGAGAAGAGGAAGCGGTTTTCTTGGCAAGAGCTCGTATAAAGGCTAAGAGAAGCTAGAGAAGAGGTAAACCTCTTGATTTTAACACTCACTCTCTTTTAGAAACTCATTTTGGTCATTTGGGTCTCTTCTCTTGGTATGGAAAATCATAGACTTATATCTTTTGAGTTGTAACTCGTTTTTATCTAACTTTCTCCTTGAAAACTCGTGGTTTAGAGTTTCTATTCGGAAATGGGGATGATTGGTGGTTGATTCATGAGAACCCCAAACCCTAAAACGAAAATGAGGTTGAAAAGGGAGAAAGGTTAAGTTAGAAACGTGGTTTATGCGAGCATGTCGGGATCGAGACGATAAAAATAAAGATGCGAGCCTGTCGGGCTCGAGACGATAAAATAAATATGCGAGCATGTCGGGATCGAGACGATAAAATAAATACGCGAGCATGTCGGGCTCGAGAAGAAAAAATAAAATTGGGAGCATGTCGAACTCGAGACAATAAAAATAAACATTCGAGCATGTCGAGCTCGAGACGATAAAATAAATTTGTGAGAATATCGGCTCGATACGATAAAATAAATTTATGAGAATATCGGCTCGAGAAGATAAAATAAATTTGTGAGAAAGTCGGCTCGAGACGATAAAATATATATGCGAGCATGTCGGGATCGAGACGATAAAAATAAATATGCGAGCCTGTCGGGCTTGAGACTATAAAATAAATATGCGAGCATGTCAGGCTCGAGTCGATAAAATAAATACTTGAGCATGCCGGGCTCGAGAAGATAAAATAAATTTGGGAGCACGTCGAACTCAAGACAATAAAAATAGACATTTGAGCATGTCGGGCTCAAGACGATAAAATAAATTTGTGAGAATCGGCTCGAGACGATAAAATAATTTTATAAGAATGTCGGCTTGAGACGATAAAATAAATATGCGAGCATGTCGGGATCGTGACGATAAAAATAAATATGCGAGAATGTCGGACTCGAGACGATAAAATTAATATGTGAGCATGTTGGGCTCGATACGATAAAAATAAATATGCTAGCATGTCGGGCTCTAGACGATAAAATAAACATGCGAGCATGTCAGGATCTAAACGATAAAATAAATAAGCAAGCATGTTGGGCTCAAGAGGATAAAATATATATGCGAGCATCTCTGGCTTGAGACGATAAAATAAATATGCGAGCATGTCGGGCTCGATACGATAAAAATAAATATGCTAGCATGTCGGGCTGTAGACGAATAAAAAAATATGCGAGCATGTCAAGGCTCTAAACGATAAAATAAATAAGCGAACATGTTGGGATTGAGAGTATCAAATAGATATGCGATTATGTCTGGCTCGAGAAGATAAAATAAATTTGTGAGCATCTCGGCCTCTTGGCGATGAAATCAATATGCCAGCATGTCGGGATCGAGACCATAAAATAAATACATGACCGTGTCAGACACTAGACGATAAAATTAATATGCGAGCATGTCGGGCTCGAGACGATAAAATAAATTTGCGAGCATGTCGGGATCGAGACGATAAAATAAGTATGCGAGAATGTCGGGCTCGAGATGATTAAATAAATTTCGGAGCATATCGGGCTCTAGACAATAAAATAAATATGCGAGCAAGTCGGCCTCGAGACGATAAAATAAATATGCGAGCATGTCGGGATCTAGACGAAAAAATAAATATGCGTGCATGTCGGGCTCTAGAAGATAAAATAAATATGCGAGTATGTCGGGCTCGAGATAATAAAATAGATATGCGAGCATGTATGGCTCGAGACGATAAAATAAATATTCAAGCATCTCGGGATCGAGACGATAAAATTAAATACGCGAGAATGTCAGACTCAAGACGATAAAGTTAATATTTGAGCATGTCGGGCTCGAGACTATACAATAAATACTCGAGCTTGTCGGGCTTGAGATGATAATATAAATATGCAAACATGTCGGGCTCGAGACGAGAAAATTAATATGCTAGCATATCGAGCTCCAGACAATAAAATAAATATGCGAGAATGACGGGCTCGAGACGATAAAATAAATATGTGATCGTGTCGAGCTCTAGACGATAAAATTAATATGGTAGCATATCGGGCTCGGGAGCAGGAGCAGGAGTGGGAGCAGGAGCAGGAGCGGGAGCAGGAGGAGGAGCGCTGGAGCAGGAGAAGAAGCGCAAGAGTGCCGGAGCAGTAGCAAGAGCTTAAGAGTGCTGGAGTGCAGGAGAAGGAGCTTAAGACGATTAAATAAATATGGGAGCATGTCAGGCTCTAGACTTTAAAATTTATATGCGAGCATGTCGGGCTCGAGATGATAAAACAAATATGCGAGCATGTCGGGCTCGAGACGATAAAATAAATATTCGAGCATCTCGGGCTAGAGACGATAAAAATATATTCGCGAGAATGTCAGACTCCAGACGTTAAAATTAATATTCGAACTTGTCAGGCTCGAGACTTTAAAAAAAATACTTGAGCTTGTCGTGCTTGAGATGATAAAATAAATATTCGAGAATGTCGACCTCGAGACGACAAAAATTTTGCGAGCATGCCGAGCTCGAGACGATAAAATAAATTTGTCGGCATGTCAATCTATAGACAATAAAATAAATATGGGAACATGTCGGGCTCGAGATGATAAAAATCAATATTTGAGCATGTTGGGCTCGAGACTATAAAATAAATATGCGAGCATGTGGGGCTCGATACGCAAAAATAAATATGGGAGCATGATGGGCTAGAGACGATAAAAATAAATTTGCGAGCATGTCGGGCTTGGGACGATGAAATAAATTTGTGAGCATGTCGGGCTGGTGACGATGAAAATGAATATGCGAGCATGTTGTGTCGGGGACAATAAAAATGAATATGCGAGCATGTGAGGATCGAGGCGATAAAATAAATTTGCGAGCTCGTTGGGCTCGAGATGATAAAATAAATATGCGAGCATGTCGGGATCGAGACGATAAAAATAAAGATGCGAGCCTGTCGGGCTCGAGACGATAAAATAAATATGCGAGCATGTCAGGCTCGAGACGATAAAATAAATACTCGATCATGTCGGGCTTGAGAAGGTAAAATAAATTTGGGAGCATGTCGAACTCGAGACAATAAAAATAAACATTTTAGCATGTCGGGCTCGAGACGATAAAATAAATTTTTGATAATATCGGCTCGAGATGATAAAATGAATTTGTGAGAATGTCAGATCGAGACGATAAAATAAATATGCGAGCATGACGGGATCGAGACGATAAAAATAAATTTGCGAGAATGTCGGACTCGAGACGATAAAATAAATATGTGAGCTTGTCGGGCTTGAGAGGATAAAATAAATATGCAAGCCTATCGGGATCGATACGATAATAATAAATATGCTAGCATGACGGGCTCTAGACGATAAAATAAATTTGCGAGCTTGTCAGGCTCAGTAACACCCTAAATTTAAGTCTTTAAAATTATAGTATCAGTCCTCGGATTCTCGCTTGAGCGAGGATTCTCACCTGGGCGAGAAAGGCTCACCTGGGAGGGTGAAATCTTGGGCTATACTGGAGGATTCTCGCTTGAGCGAGAGTGTCTCGCTTGAGCGATGGATGCCTCGCCTGGGCAAGAGGGTCAGATCTGAAATTTTGAAATAGGCGGGATTTTCTCGCTTGAGCGAGAGTGAGCTCGCTTAAGCGAGGACCCGACGCTGTCACATTAAAAAGGGAACCCCAAACACATTTTAGGGTTAGAAATTTAGAGAGAAGAGAGGAGAAGGTAATTTTGAGAGCAAGAACTCGTGGAAATCATCTAGAAGCTTCAGAGGAGGTAAATCTCTTGACTCTAACTCCCTTTCAAACACGTTTTTGGGTGTATGGATCTCTTCTCAATGTATGAGAAACCATAGAAACTCTTCCTTTAGAGTTTATGTTTTGTTTTATGTGGTTTTTCTCTTGTAAGCTCTTGGTTTAGAGTTGGTATTTGATGAATGGAAAGGTTTTGTGGGTTATTCATGAAAACCCCAAAAACCCCCAAAATGAGAACATGAGTAAAAAGGGAAATAGGTGAAATGTTAAATGTGGATGATGAGTTTGTGCTTTAATGTTGATATATAAGATGAACATGTACGTTTAGATGTTTGGAAACTTGTATTGAAGTAGTTTTGGAAACCTTGAAAATATGTGAATCCCTTATATGTTTGATGATGAAATACGAGTTGTTTATGTGTTACTTTGAATACATGACTGACATTTTTGTTATTGATGGGAATGAGGAAAGATCCTAAGGTTGGAGGAAATCGCGGAGGAGACTTTTAAAGTTACTCGGAACCGACCCCCAATGCACACCAAGGTAAGGGATAAGTGCTTCTAACTCATACGAGCTGATGTGAATGAGGTATGTGAAAGAGGTAATATGTTTGTAAGAATATTATTGTTACCCTACCCGAAGTGGTAGTGGTTTATGGTTATTACCCTACCCGAAGTGGTAGTGGTTTATTGTTCTTATCCTACACGTAGTGGTAGTGGATTATTGTTGTTATCCTACCCGTAGGGGTAGTGAATTTATTGTTGTTGTCCTACCAGGAGTGGTAGTGGATTGATGTCGTTGTCTTACCAGGAGTGGTAGTAGATTATTGTGAACTAGACCTGCCCGATGTGGTATGGAGAATGAACTAGACCTACCCGATGTGGTATGGAGAATGAACTAGACCTGCCCGATGTGGTATGGAGAATGAACTAGACCTACCCGATGTGGTATGGGGAATTAACTAGACCTACCCGATGTGTTATGGAGAGTTAACTAGACCTGCCCGATGTGGTATGGAGAATGAACTAGACCTGCCCGATGTGGTATGGGGAATTAACTAGACCTACCCTATGTGGTATGGAGAATTAACTAGACCTTCCCGATGTGGTATAGAGAATTAACTAGACCTTCCCGATGTGGTATGGAGAATGAACTATATCTGCCCAATGTGGTATGGGGAATTAACTAGACCTACCCGATGTGGTATGGAGAATTAACTAAACCTGCTCGATGTGGTATGGAGAATTAACTAGACCTACCCGATGTGGTATGGAGAATTAACTTGACCTGCCCGATGTGGTATGGAGAATGAACAAGACCTGCCCGATGTGGTAGTGGATTATCTTTGTGAAAGAACTCGGTGAATATGATTACAGGTGAATACTATTAATGGGGAATGAGTGTGTTTGAATGATAGTAATATGCATGCTATAGGATATATATTATGGGATATATATACTATAGGGTGAATATGAATGATGAGAAATGAGGATGTTTGGAATGAAAGTAATATGCATCCTATAGAATATATATTATGGGATATATATACTATAGCGTGAATATGAAGGATGAGAAATGAGGATATTTGGAATGAAAGTAATATGCATGCTATAGAATATATATTATGGGATATATATATACTATAGGATGAATATGAATAACATGGAATTGAAAGAAAGAAGATATGAATGTTTATTTTTACAGGTTTGTGGTTATAATTTATCTCAATGCTTAATCGTATTTGACATGTGGATTATCATGTAATGTTAGTTTTGAACTAATGACTTACTCCCTTGTTTTTGTGTGTTGTTTATGATAATCCCATTGTAGGTCAATGAAGGATTTGAGGAGGAAGATCACTTAGGAATCTTAAGCGTTTATTAACTTCGATGTCTTTATCTCTACTTTGACATTGTAGATGACTAGATAATATTTTGGGATGAATGTAAGTCTGATTTGGATAATACTGGAGATATATGGTTATGGACATTATGACTCTTGGAAACTCATAACTGGTTGTATGCGGTAATTACTAATTGAATGAATTATGTTTTTCTGCAATATGAATTGTATGATGATATAATAGGTTAAAAGGGTAGTTTCAAGGAATGACCCATGAGGGTTTTAAGAAAGATGATGAATGTATGTAAGGGATGATTAAAATAAACGAAAAATTTTCAATGGTAGAATTCGGGTCCTTACAATATGGTATCAGAGCATAGTTAATTTTGCGGCCTAGGGTATGGCCTTACTTGCTTCTTTGTAACATGTTTATGATTTGACTTGTTAAAATTGTGTGAATTGAATGTTTAAAGCATGTAGCCTTGGTGTAGTAACATGTAATGTGCTATGAGACTATGTGATAACTGACTTGTGTGAGTTAAATTTGTGCACTGACTATCAATGTTTAAAGCATGTAGCCTTGGTGTAGCCACGGGGGATTTGCTCCTGATGCTGCCATTGAGTGGATTCAGGGAATAGAGCGGATCTTCAGGGCCATGAACTATTCAGAGGCTCAGAAGTTGACATATGCCACTTAAATGCTAGCAACGGAGGCCGAGAACTGGAGGGAGTTTACTCGACGCCAAATGGAGGCGGAGGGACAATTGATTTCCTGGAGTACATTCAAGGCGAAATTCCTTCACAAATACTTCCCTGCTGATCTGAAAAGGAAGAAGGAAATGGAGTTCTTGAAATTGGAACAGGGAAATATGTCGGTTGGGGAATATGTGGCTAAATTCGAGGAATTGGCCCGGTTTTGTCCCTACTCTAAGTTGGAAGTGAATGGACGATCCAAGTGCTCTAAATTTGAATCGAGCTTAAGGCCCAAGCTGAAAAGGATGTTCAGACATCAGGAGATTGCTGATTTTGCTACTTTGGTCAACAAGTGCAGAATGTACGAGGATAACTTGAAGGTGGTTGAGGTGGTGACGCCCAAAACAGATTATCCCCGGGACTATAGGCCCCAACGCAACTATAGGCAAGGGAGAGGTAAAGAGAGAGTGGAAGATGACCGAAAACCTTATGCGGCAACTAATGGACACCGTGACCAAAATTTCCGAAGGTCTAGACAACTTACCGTTCCTACCGAAGGGGTTTCTACTCCCATGTGCAACAAATGTGGTAGACCCCATTATGGGAGTACATGCTCGGGATCGGGAAATGGATGTTTCCACTGCAAGGAGTTGGGACACATTAAAAGGTTTTGTCCCAAGCTAGATCGGAGACTTAATGTCATTCATGCTGAGGGGGCAAGGAACCATAGTCGGGTGGTTATCCCGAGTGGCGCAGGGACATCAGGTATTGATGATCCGGTTAGAGGTAATTGCATGGTGACAAGTATTCCTTTTAGTGTTGTTTAATTCGGGAGCGACACACTCCCTAGATTTGTCGAATGTGTGAATCGACTGAGATTGCACACCAAGTCGTTGTTTTCGACTTAGTTGTATCCACCCCACCCAGTGTACCGGTGGTGGGTATCGATACTGGTGTCTCAGTGTATGGTTGGGGTAAATGGTAGAACCTTTACCATAGTTTTGATACGCTCAATGATGTTCCAGCTGGATTTAATCCTGGCGATGGACTAGCGGTCAACAAATCGTGTTATGTCTGAATATGAGATAAATGTTGATGTGAAAGAGTATTGTTAAGTATCGTAGTGAGGATTTAAGATCTAGTTGCATAGATATGTATATGTATGCTAAGGGGTAAAACTCATATTGCCAGATAAGGGAGGAGGCTAGTTAAGTTACTTACCCCGTCCTTGTGATGAATGCATTTGAATAGACGTGAAACTTTTGGGCTCTGATGATCGGCCCTTTTGCAGTAGAACATTGGCGATGCACGATATAGTGGTAGTGTAGACCAATTATCTGCTTTGAATGTTGTACTGATAAAATTTGTTTCTATTCCATGAGCGTTATAAATTGCTATGCATGATTGTAGTGTAACCGTTTGAGAGAAAGGGTGTTGAGTTATGTTGAAATGATTATGTGAACTTCATTTTTACGACATGGTTGCCATGAGTCGTAGGTTCAAACCATCTTTGAAAATCATTTTTGGGTGACATGTAGCTTGTGGCTGAACATTGATTTAGTATCATGTTGGAGAATTCCAGAATTTTAGCAACCGTATCTTGATAAATAGGAGGTTGTTAAAAAAACAAGAAAATTTTTTGGTGATACGATTATGACCATGTATTTTTAGACGGACTTCAAGTGGGGTACTAAATTTATACTTGCTAGCGTAATTGGGGTATCCAATTCTAACACACGTTATGGAACTGAGTGTTTGTCAACTTGCACTGTTCGATTGGTAACAGAGTACCTAGTTTTGGGGTGAATCATTGGTTTTGTGTGTTTAATTGAGGCTAGGGATCGGTAATTTCTTTCTACTGCAAGGTATGATGGCAGAAATGTTCGATGTAAGTGGATCATTACTGGATAGTTTGATTTTGTACGAGGAGAGAAACTCTAAAAGTCTTAGTTTTGTAGATGTTTTGTTGAGAGACTACCCGGAGTCTAGGGGTAGTGAATTTATTGTTGTTGTCCTAACCGGAGTGGTAGTGGATTAATGTCGTTGTCCTACCAGGAGTGGTAGTGGATTATTGTGAACTAGACCTGCCCGATGTGGTATGGAGAATGAACTAGACCTGCCGGATGTGGTATGGAGAATGAACTAGACCTGCCTGATGTGGTATGGAGAATGAACTAGACCTGCCCGATGTGGTATGGGGAATTAACTAGACCTGCCCGATGAGGTATGGAGAATTAACTAGACTTGCCCGATGTGGTATGGAGAATGAACTATACCTGCCCGATGTGGTATGGGGAATTAACTAGACCTACCCTATGTGGTATGGAGAATTAACTAGACCTTCCCGATGTGGTATGGAGAATTAACTAGACCTGCCCGATGTGGTATGGGGAATTAACAAGACCTGCCCGATGTGGTATGGGGAATTAACTAGACATGCCCAATGTGGTTTGGAGAATTAACTAGACCTGCCCGATGTGGTATGGAGAATTAACTAGACCTACCCGATGTGGTATGGAGAATTAAATAGACCTGCCCGATGTGGTATGGAGAATGAACTAGACCTACTCGATGTGGTATGGAGAATGAACTAGGCCTACCCGATGTGGTAGAGGATTATCTTTGTGAAAGAACTCAGTGAATATGATTACGGGTGAATACGATTAATGGGGAATGAGTATGTTTGAATGATAGTAATATGCATGCTATTGGATATATATTACGGGATATATATACTATAGGGTGAATATGAATGATGAGAAATGAGGATGTTTGGAATGAAAGTAATATGCATGCTATAGAATATATATTATGGGATATATATACTATAGGGTGAATATGAAGGATGAGAAATGAGGATGTTTGGAATGAAAGTAATATGCATGCTATAGAATATATATTATGGGATATATATACAATAGGGTGAATATGAAATATGAGAAATGAGGATGTTTGAAATGAAAGTAATATGCATACTGTAGAATATATATTATGAGATATATATACTATAGGAGTAATATGAATAACATGGAAATGAAAGAAAGAAGATATGAATGTTTATTTTTACGGGTTTGTGGTTATAATTTATCTCAATGCTTAATCATATTTGACATGTGGATTATCATGTAATGTTAGTTTTGAACTAATGACTTACTCCCTTGTTTTTGTGTGTTGTTTATGATAATCCTATTGTAGGTAAATGAAGGATTTGAGGAGGAAGCTCACTTAGGAATCTTAAGCGTTTATTAACTTGGATATCTTTATCTTTACTTTGACATTGTAGATGACAAGATAACATTTTGGGATGAATGTAAGTCTGATTTGGATAATACTGGAGATATGTGGTTTTGGACATTATGACTCTTGGAAACCCATAACTAGTTGTATGCGGTAATTACTAATTGAATGAATTATGTTTTTCTGCAATATGAATTGTATGATGATATAATAGGTTAAAAGGGTAGTTTCAAGGAATGACGCATGAGGGTTTTAAGAAAGATGATGAATGTATGTAAGGGAGGATTAAAATAAACGAAAAATTTTCAATGGTAGAATTCGGGTCTTTACAGGCCCTAACGATAAAATAAATTAGCAAGCATGTTGGGCTCAAGAGGATAAAATTGATATGTAAGCATGTCTTGCTTGTGACGATAAAATAAATATGGGAGCATGCCGGGCTCGATACGATAAAAATAAATATGCTAGCATGTCGGGCACTAGACGATTAGAAATATATTCGAGCATGTCAGGCTCTAAACGATAAAATAAGTAAGCGAGCATGTTGGGATTGAGAGTATAAAATAGATATGCGATTATGTCTAGCTCAAGATGATAATATAAATATGCGAGCATGTCGGGTTGTAGACGATAAAATAAATATGCCAGCATGTCTGGATCGAGACCATAATATAAATATATCACCGCGTCGGACTCTAGACGATAAAATTAATATGCGAGCTTGTCGGGATCGGGACGATAAAATAAATATGCTAGCATGTCGGGCTCGGGAAGATAAAAATAAATTTGCGAGCATGTTGGGCTCAAGACGATAAAATAAATTTTCGAGCTTGTCGGGATCGAGACGATAAAATAAATATGCGAGCATGTCGGGCTCGAGGTGATTAAATAAAATTGCGAGCATGTCGGGCTCAAGAGAATAAAATAAATATGCGAGCATGTCGACCTCGAGACGATAAAATAAATATGCAAGCATGTCGGGATCTAGACGATAAAATAAATATGCGAGCATGTTGGGATCTAGAAGATAAATTAAATATGAGAGCATGTCGGGCTCGAGATAATAAAATAGATTTGCGAGCATGTCTGGCTCGAGACGGTAAAATAAATATTCGAGCATCTCGTGCTCGAGACGATAAAATTAAATATCCGAGAATGTCGGACTCCAGATGATAAAATTAATATTCGAGCATGTCAAGCTCGATATTTTAAAATAAATACTCTATCTTGTCGGGCTTGAGATGATAAAATAAATATGCAAGCATGTCGGGCTCGAGACGACAAAAATAATTTCGCGAGCATATCGAGCCCGAGACGATAAAATAAATTTACAGGCATGTCGAGCTCCAGACAATAAAATAAATATGCGAGAATGACGGGCTCGATACGATAAAATAAATATGTGATCGTGTCGAGCTCTAGACGATAAAATTAATATGCGAGCATATCTGGCTCAGGAGCAGGAGCGGGAGCAGAAGCAGGAGCGTAGGAGCAAGTGCAGGAGCAGGAGCGCAGGAGTGCGGGAGCAGGAGCAGGAGCAGGAGTTGAGGACGATAACATAAAAATGCGAGCATGTCGGGCTCTAGACTTTAAAATTTATGTGCGAGAACGTCGGCCTCGAGATGATAAATTACATATGCAAGCATGTCGGGTTCGAGACAAAAAAATAAATATTCGAGCATCTCGGGTTCGAGACGATAAAAATAAATATGCGAGAATGTCGGACTCCAGACGATAAAATGAATATTCGAGCATGTTGGGCTCGAGACTATAAAATAAATACTCGAGCTTGTCAGGCTGGAGATGATAAAATAAATATGCGAGCATGTCGGGCTCGATTCGATAAAAATAAATATGCTAGCATGTCGGGCTCAAGACGATAAAATAAATATGCGAGCTTGTTAGGCTCTAAACGATAAAATAAATAAGCAAGCATGTTGGGCTCGAGAGGATAAAATTGATATGCGAGCATATCTTGCTTGTGACAATAAAATAAATATGCGAGCATGTCGGGCTCGATATGATAAAAATAAATATGCTAGCATGTCGGGCACTAGACGATTAGAAAAATATGCGAGCATGTCAGGCTCTAAACGATAAAATAAGTAAGCGAGCATGTTGGGATTGAGAGTATAAAATAGATATGCGATTATGTCTATTTCAAGATGATAAAATAAATATGCTAGCATGTCGGGCTGTAGACGATAAAATAAATATGCCAGCATGTTTGGATGGAGACCATAATATAAATATATCACCGTGTTGGACTCTAGACGATAAAATTAATATGCGAGCTTGTCGGGATCGGGACGATAAAATAAATATGCTAGCATGTCGTGCTCGGGAAGATAAAAATAAATTTGCGAGCATGTCGGGCTCAAGACGATAAAATAAATTTTCGAGCTTGTCGGGATCGAGACGATAAAATAAATATGCGAGCATGTCGGACACGCGATGATTAAATAAAATTGCGAGCATGTCGGGCTCAAGACAATAAAATAAATATGCGAGCATGTCAACCTCGACACGATAAAATAAATATGCGAGCATGTCGGGATCTAGACAATAAAATAAATATGCGAGCTTGTTGGGCTCTAGAAGATAAATTAAAAATGCGAGCATGTCGGGCTCGAGATAATAAAATAGATTTGCGAGCATGTCTGGCTCGAGACGATAAAATAAATATTCGAGCATCTCGGGCTCGAGAAGATAAAATTAAATATCTGAGAATGTCGGACTCCAAATGATAAAATTAATATTCGAGCATGTCAAGCTCGATATTTTAAAATAAATACTCTATCTTGTCGGGCTTGAGATGATAAAATAAATATGCAATCATGTCGAGCTCTAGACGACAAAAATAATTTTGCGAGCATGTCGAGCCCGAGACAATAAAATAAATTTGCAGGCATGTCGAGCTCCAGACAATAAAATAAATATGCGAGAATGACGTGCTCGAGACGATAAAAGAAATATGTGATCGTGTCGAACTCTAGACGATAAAATTAATATGCGAGCATATCGGGCTCAAGAGCAGGAGCGGGAGCAGAAGCAGGAGCGTAGGAGCAATAGCAGGAGCAGGAGCGCAGGAGTGTGGGAGTAGGAGTTGAGGACGATTACATAAAAATGCGAGCATGTCGGGCTCTAGACAGTAAAATTTATTTGCGAGAACGTCGGCCTCGAAATGATAAAATACATATGCAAGCATGTCGGGCTCGAAACAAAAAAATAAATATTCGAGCAACTCGGGCTCGAGACGAAAAAAACAAATACGCGAGAATGTCGGACTCCAGACGATAAAATTAATATTCGAGCATGTTGGGATCGAGACTATAAAATAAATACTCGAGCTTGTCGGGCTGGAGATGATAAAATAAATATGCTAGCATGTCGGGCTCGATACGGTAAAAATAAATATGCTAGCATGTCGGGCTCAAGACGATTAGAAAAATATGCGAGCATGTCAGGCTCTACACGATAAAATAAGTAAGCGAGCATGTTGGAATTGAGAGTATGTCTTGCTTGTGACGATAAAATAAATATGCGAGCATGTCGAACTCTAGACGATAAAATTAATATGCGAGCATATCGGGCTTAGGAGCAGGAGCGGGAGCAGAAGCAGGAGCGGGAGCAGAAGCAGGAGCGTAGGATCAATAGCAGGAGCAGGAGCGCAGGAGTGCGGGAGCAGGAGTAGGAGCAGGAGTTGAGGTCGATTATATAAAAATGCGAGCTTGTCAGTCTCTAGACATTAAAATTTATATGCGAGAACGTCGGCCTCGAGATGATAAAATACATATGCAAGCATGTCGGGCTCGAGAAAAAAAAATATTCGAGCATCTCGGGCTCGAGACAATAAAAATAAATACGCGAGAATGTCGGACTCCAGACGATAAAATTAATATTCGAGCATGTTGGGCTCGAGACTATAAAATAAATACTCGAGCTTGTCGGGCTGGAGATGATAAAATAAATATGCAAGCGTGTCGGGCTCGATACGATAAAAATAAATATGCTAGCATGTCAGGCTCAAGACGATAAAATAAATATGCGAGCTTGTCAGGCTCTGAACGATAAAATAAATAAGCAACCATGTTGGGCTCGAGAGGATAAAATTGATATGCGAGCATGTCTTTGAAAGTGTGCATGTCAAGAGGAACACTTTGGAAAGCTCTCTTTATGTGTCATGGTTTTGATGAGGACAACTTGTGCTAATAAGAGCTTGAAGATCATCAACAAATCAACGTGCTTAAGTCTTCTGATTGGTACTTAGCTTAGACTAGATTAGTTTAGGTTGAGTCTAAGGCTTAAGTCACCTAATACATATCTCATTTGCATAAATCTTTTAAATCTTTTTTATCTTGAGATATGTCATTCATAATATGTTCATGCATCATATAAATACATGTACATGTGCATTCTAGGCATAAACTAAGTGTTATACATGTATGAATTAAAAGTGCATAACATATTTGAGCTTTTACACATGAAAAAAATGCTGTTAATCGATTACAGCATAGGTTAATCGATTAATCTAACTGTTTTCATAGTGTAATCGATTACAACAAAGGTTAATCGATTAATCTAACAATTTTGTACAGTTTAATCGATTAAAGCTGTCGTTAATCGATTAACTGGGCTGTAAAATCAATTCTTTATAAACTGCGTTTTTCAGAATTGATCTCATAAGTTGCATGTTAAATTTTTAGAGAGTTAGAGCATTTTTTTCGTGTTAATTGTTGCATCTAGATGTAAATGCATTTGTGAGTGAAGAAAAGAGAGAATTCTATGCTTTAGGATTGAGTGCATTACATGATACGTTTCTCATCTTTTCATATCACATGTTCTTGCATTTTATTGATGATTCTTGATTAGATGTTTACATACTATGAATTCTGTTTTTCAAACTAATACATTTTCATACTGCATGAGTTTATATTAGGTGATTAGAGTAAAGTCTTATCTTGTTAGATATAAGTCTTGTAATAGCTTAAGTTTACTCTATTTTTGTTTTTGATTGAAAAAGTGTTGTAATTCTGGGAATCTCAAGGTGTCGTATCGCCAAGAGATTGAGGGTATCTTCACTGAGTGTAAGACTTAGGGATAAGTAAAGAACAAAGGTTCTTGGCTGGGGCTACGCCGAAAGAAAGGTTTTCTTTGTCGGTAGGAAGGGAGTCAAACCATAGAATAGGATCTTTATTATCTTGTAAGTGTCTAAGTGTTGTAATTGGATAGTGTGTATGTAATAAACATTGATTCAATTATAGTGAAGAAAAATCTCCCACATCAGCCGGGAGGCCTGGATGTAGTTTGCGGTGGACAAGCAAACGAACCAGGATAAAATTCGTGTTGCAGGATTTTTCTATCCCTTTCTCTCTTTATTGCATTTGATCGATTAATTTGTATAGTAGATTTAATTGATAATCTGTTTCTGTACTATACTGATTACACTCTGATAATTCTGTAAGCTCTGTATACTCGCTTCGTTATCAATTAATTGTCGCGCAAGAAATTGTATTTGCATTAGCTTACTGTCCCGGTTTAATCGATTAAGTGTAGTGTGTTAATCGATTACATTAGTTCTGTTAATCGATTAAGAGGACTGTGTTGAATGTGTTAATCGATTACCTTGTTTCGTTAATCGATTAATTAGGTGTATTTTAGCATTAAGTGTTGTTTTTCGAAAAGCGGATATTCTAACCGCTACACCTATTCAACCCCCCCCCCCTTCTAGGTGTATTGTAACCACTAATACATAACAAGTGGTATCAGAGCTAGTGCGAAGTGCTAGCTCAACCGCGTATTCGTGATCCTTAGGGAAAAAGGAATGGGTTCGTCTAACCCATTTGGTGGTGATGGTTCATCCATTAATCGACCACCTATAACCGCATGCAAATTTTTATTGAAGCCATAGACTCGGATATTTGGGAATCCGTAGTCAACGGCCCTTTCGTTCCACAGCATCTTGTGGACGATGAACCTAAAGACAAGCCTAAAAGTCTATGGACCGATGATGAGCGCAAAAAGGTCCAGCATAACCTACGCGCCAAAAATATCATCACATCGGCCATATCCTATGATGAGTTCTTTAGAGTCTCGCTGTGCCAAAATGCAAAAGAAATGTGGGACACTTTACAAGTGACTCACGAAGGCACTAGCGAAGTCAAGCGCGCTAGATTAAATGCGCTGACCCACGAATATGAGTTATTTCGCATGTTACCTAGTGAATCAATCTGTGATATGCAAAAGCGATTTACTCATATTGTTAATCATTTAGTTGCTCTAGATAAATCATTTGCCAGAGGTGAACTAACTAATAAAGTTTTGCGTTCTCTTGACAGGAAATGGCAACCAAAGGTAACTGCAATTGTTGAATCCAAAGACTTGGATTCTATGCCTCTAGCTACATTATTTGGAAAGCTTCAAGAGCACAAAATGGAATTGGGGCGCTTGACTATGCACGAAGATTCAGACCGGAAGAAGAAAAACATCACATTGAAGGCCACGACCTCCAAATCAAAAGAAGAAAAAGATGATGATGAATCTGACTCCGATCTAGATGATGAAACTATGAATCTCCTTGTTCGAAAATTTAGTAAATTCATCAAAAGAAAAGGCGGATTCAAAAAGTTTCAAAAGAAAGAAGCAAAAGAGTCAACCAACAAAGGCAAGAACAACAAAGATCGCTTCACTTGCCATGAGTGTGGAAAAGCCGGACATATGAGATTTCAATGTCCTACCTATCTGAAAAAGGTTGATTCAGAGAAGAGCACTCCCAGGGAATTCAAATCCAAGAAAGCTTACATTGTATGGGATGTACCTGAGGAGGAAACAACATCAAGCACTTCTAGTGAGGAGGAGTCAGCGAAGCTGTGTCTGATGGTCAGATCTGACAACGATGGCAACTCAGACTCACACGAGGATACTAATGAGGTATATTCTGACACCTCATCCACTTCGGATGACTTACCCTCGTATGATGTTTTATATAATGCTTATGTTGAGTTACATGAGGAACTAAAGAAATTGGCAAGAATAAACATTGATAAGAAAAGGGAAATCCTTGGAAATGAAAAGAAATTAAGCCAATTACAAAAAGAATTAGATGAATTAAAATTAGAAAATGAAACTTTAGATCTCATCTATTCTTGTAACACATGTAACTGCTCTGCTAATAATTTATGTCAAAAGCCTGTATGTGAGACTTGCGAGATTTTGCAAGAAGACAATCTTAAACTAAAAGAAAAACTCGAACGTCTCACAAACAGTAAACAGCAATTAGACACTCTGCTCAGTCAAACAAGAAACGTTGGTGATTGTACTGGTCTAGGTTATACTCGCTCTGCTAAGAACAAGAGACCATATAGAAAACCTGTAGCTCATACTAAGAATAAAAATCATAAGCATTCACCTACATGTTTTTATTGTAATACGTATGGTCATACTTCTTACACTTGTTACATTAGAAAATATGGTATGCCTAGCGGAGTTTATGTATGGATAAAGAAGGGAGATAATTACCTAATCACTAACAGAAAAGGACCCAACATAATTTGGGTACCTGAGAAAAGCAGGTGATCTGTTTTGCAGGTATGTCTTCGAACCCAAGGACAAAAATGGTATTTAGACAGTGGATGTTCGAGACATATGACAGGTGACAGATCAAATTTCCTGGATCTATCACTTAAAGGAAAAGGATATGTCACGTACGAAGACAACAACAAGGGAAAGATACTTGGCAGTGGAACAGTTGGTAACTCATCTCATACTCAAATTGAAAATGTTCTGTATGTTGAAGGACTAGAACATAATCTTTTGAGTATAAGCCAACTCTGTGACAAAGGTAATCGTGTATCTTTCGATTCTGACTGTTGCATCATTCGTGACATTTTATCTAATAATGTTAAATTTGTTGGTCATCGTATAAATAATATTTACATGGTTAACTTGGATGATGTCACCACATTATTTTCAAAATGTTTTATTTCTAAAGAAGATGACATCTGGCTCTGGCACAGACGCGTTGCACACATCCATATAAAACATCTAGATAAATTTTCATCAAACAAACTAGTTGAGGGGCTACCAAAACTAAATTTTAAAACTAAAGAGATTTGTGACACTTGTCAAAAGTGTAAACAAACCAAAAACTCTTTCAAAAACAAAAATGTGATATCTACTTCAAGACCTTTGGAGTTACTCCATATGGACTTGTTTGGACCATCACAAATCATGAGTTTTGGTGGTAGCTACTATGCTCTAGTTATTGTTGATGATTTCTCTCGATTTACATGGACATTATTTTTATCTGCTAAAAGCGACGCCTTCAAGTCTTTTAAAAATCTTGCCAAGCAAATTCAAAACCAACTCAACCTGAAAATAGTATATATACGAAGTGATCACAGGGGAGAATTTGAGAACTTTCAGTTCGACAAATTCTGTGATAAGCATGGCATCATGCATCAGTTCTCTGCTCCTTGCACTCCACAACAAAATGGAGTTGTTGAGAGGAAAAATCGCGTGCTAGAAGAATTAGCGAGAACCATGCTCAATGAAAGTAATACCCCCAAATATTTCTGGGCAGATGCAGTTCATATTGCGTGTTATGTTATAAATCGAGTACTTTTAAGGCCTAATTTGAATAAAACTCCTTATGAACTATTAAAAGGCCGTAAACCAAACATATCCCATCTTCACGCTTTCGGTTGCAAATGTTTTATATTAAATAATGGAAAGCGGGCTTTAGGAAAATTTGATTCAAAAGCCGACGAGGGAATATTTTTGGGATACTCGATTCATAGCAAAGCGTTCAGAATTTTTAATAAATATTCAATGCAAGTTGAAGAGTCTATCCATGTACAATTTGATGAATCTTCTCCAAAAGAGAAGAGAAAGGTCGTATCTGATGATGTTGCAGGTGCTTTGGAAGAAGCATACTCAAAGAACATGGATAATGAAGAAGCAACCAATGAAGAATGTCAAAACAAATCTCAGGAGCATTCAGATATGCCAGTTGTGTGGAAAACCAAGAAAGCTCACCCGATCGACAAAGTAATAGGTGACATATCTACGGGAGTGGTAACCCGTAGTTCCTTACGAAAATTTTGTAACTTTGTAGCTTTTGTATCTCAAATTGAGCCTAAGACCATTGATGAGGCCATTGAGGATGTGCACTGGGGTATAGCTATGCAAGAAGAGCTAAACCAGTTCGAACGTAATAATGTTTGGGACTTGGTCCCTAAACCTAAAGATCATCCTGTGATTGGTACTCGATGGGTCTTCAGAAACAAGCTTGATGAATCAGGCTTGATCATTCGAAATAAAGCACGCTTGGTGGCCAAAGGATACAACCAGGAGGAAGGTATCGATTATGACGAAACCTATGCCCCTGTAGCCAGATTAGAGGCCATCAGGATGCTACTTTCCTTTGCATCAATTATGAACTTCAAATTATTTCAAATGGACGTAAAAAGCGCCTTCCTGAATGGCTATATTCAAGAAGAAGTTTATGTTAACCAACCGCCTGGTTTTGAAAATTTTAAATATCCGAACCATGTTTATAAACTTAAAAAGGCACTCTATGGTCTCAAACAAGCTCCTAGAGCTTGGTATGATAGACTTAGTACCTTTCTTTTAGAAAAAGGGTTCGAAAGAGGCTTGGTTGACACAACGCTTTTTATTCGTAAATCAGAAAACTCTGTATTACTTGTACAAATCTATGTGGATGACATAATTTTTGGATCTACTAATGATATTTTGTGTAAAGATTTTTCTGAGATGATGCAGGGGGAGTTCGAAATGTCTATGATGGGAGAACTCACATTCTTTCTAGGACTTCAGATAAAGCAACTAGAAAATGGGATTTTCATCCATCAGGCAAAATATTGCAAAGAGCTGCTCAAGAAATTTGAGATGAACAATTGTAAGGAAGCTTCCACTCCTATGGCATCTGCTTGCCACCTAGATAAGGACGAAAAAGGAAAAGCAATAGTGGTAACAAAGTATCGAGGAATTATTGGGTCTTTACTTTACTTAACTGCAAGTCGACCTGATATCATCTTTAGCGTATGCATGTGTGCGAGATTTCAATCATCACCTAGAGAATCACATCTTAAAACTGTTAAAAGAATCATGAGATACTTAAAAGGAACAACTAACATGGGATTATGGTATACTCGGGATGCCTCACTATCCTTGGTAGGTTATTCCGATTCCGATTTCGCCGGATGTAAATTGGATCGGAAAAGAACTAGTGGTACCTGTCACTTGTTGGGCAGTTCATTAGTAGCATGGCACAACAAAAAGCAAGCCTGTGTTGCTTTGTCCACCGCCGAAGCGGAATACATTGCCGCTGGTGTGTGTTGCGCTCAAATCCTTTGGATGAAGCAGCAACTCAAGGACTATGGTCTTAAACTTGAAAAGATCCCTATTAAATGCGATAATACAAGTGCCATAAACCTTTCCAAGAATCCCGTTTTGCATTCTAGAACTAAGCATATAGAAATTAGACATCATTTTCTGCGTGATCATGTACAAAAAGGTGACTGCGTTCTTGAATTTGTTGAAACTTCTAAACAATTAGCCGATATTTTCACCAAGCCCCTTCCCAGGGATACTTTCTTTGTTCTAAGGAGAGAACTTGGAATTCTTGATGAACAATATCTCGATTGAAATTGTTTAGTTGTTTGCATTATCGTCTAGCCTCTCTATGTCTATGTATCTTTAGCTTAAATGATATATGTTACAATGCAAAAATATGTCTCTTGATTAATTCTTTCTGTGATTCTGAATGTCTCGATAAATTTGTCATAACGCATGCAAAAGCCTTAAAAAGTTGAAACCATTCTATTGCCTGAAAATCCATTTTTTTAACTATGTGTAATCGATTACACTTGCTTTTAATCGATTACCTGGGCATCAGTTCTTTGAAAATTCGAAATTTTACACTGGCTTAATCGATTAAACCTGCCCGTTAATCGATTAAAACCAGCTTTTTAAAGGCAGACAGTAACTCGGTTTCACACTTTCCTTGGCATTTTCACATTCTCGTTTATACTTTGAGTTTCTAAATCAGTAACAAAACTAATCCAAGTGCACTAAAGTAGAAACACCTCATCCTAACCCTCTCAAACCATCAAGGAATCATACTTCTTCATCCTCATTATACCCCATTTCCAAGGTTCCACCAGGCATAACCTAGGTTAGGTTTGCCTACACCCTTCTCTGATTATTCACTGTTATTTCGGGTTCTGCCAAATAATGGAGCAAGGTCGCACTAAAAGGGTCAAGACCTCAGCCACTCGTGTACGAAGACGGGAGGTCAGTTCACCTTCTACTCTGGACCGCGGTGACCCCTACTATTCACTCATCTTGCAAGAAACCCGTATGGCGAAATTTCAAGGTCGCAAACCCACGTACATACGGTATGTTGATTTAACCTGGTTGGCGGAACAAAACTTTAGTTTCCCGCATGATATGGAAGCTCAGGGAACCATTCAGTTTATGGAATTAAAGGGACAAGTTTACCCTGCTCTAGTTAGGGAATTTTATGCTAATTTTAGATATAAGGATGGAAAGTACTGGTCTATGATTTCTGGCAATCTGTTTGAACTTAATGATGATATTTTTATGAATGTCGGTGGTTTATCATCTTCTGGTTATAGTATAGGAGATTGTTCCTGGGTTAAGGAAAACTTTGATCCTACTGAGGTTTATAAGTCATTTCTAAGAGGCCCTCACTTATACATTCAGGGTCAATTGACCAAAGCTGGGTCATTATCTGTTGAGAACAGACTGTTGCATTACATTATTGCTTACATTTTAGTGCAGAGGAACACAAATCACGCACAGCCTACTGTGAATGATTTACGTTTCATGTATGCAGTAAAGAATAATGTAATGATTAACTGGCCTGAGGAGATCTTGAAAATTATGAACAGTGTGTCTTTGTCTCAGTCGAAGCTGCTTCCCTACAGTATCTTCATCTCACGCATTGTTGATTATCTGCGCATTGACGTTTCCGATACCATCATCGTTGAATACACTGATAAGGATCATCTGGTTGGTGAAAGCCTCATTCATAAAATGGGTATATACAAGTATGGTACTACTTGGCAATACCAAGAGGACTACACCACTATTGGTCTGGATTTATCTGATGATGATAATCAGGATGACAGAGGTAATCAGCACGCTACAACTCAGGGGGAGCCTTCTGGATCAGCACCTCAGAACTCTGCTTTTGGCTTAGATCAGTTGGAAGCTATGGAGCAACGGCTTAACAACCGTATGGATCTTCACTTCCAAGGATTGAAAGACTCATACTCTGCTGGTATGGAACAGTATGAGGAGCGACAAACTGCGTACTCAGACAACCAATTTCGGGAGTTGAGGAATCTGATTCAATCTACTGCTGAAGCTCAGAATGCCTTGTTTTGTTCAGAATTTCAGAACTTATCTGTGCTTATCAGGGGAGATCAGAACATTGTCATTCCTGCTGAACACACTGACGATCCTCATCCTCCACCTCAACCTTTGTTTAGAAGACTTTAGACCTAGGATATCTTACCATTAGGTTTATTTCTTCTTTATGGCACTTTCTAGATTTAGCTGTTGTTATGGATTCTAGTTTCTTTTTTGTGTGCCTCTTTCATGTTCTTAATTAACATTTCCTGGTTTATATGGCTGCTAAACATTGTTACTCTTTATGCTACTTTTTATAATTATGTAGAATAGCCTACTCTGTTTCCGTGTATGGTTCTTGATCGTATGAGATTTTCTACTTTGATATGGTAAATCTTGTATGTCGTTCACTTCACCAGTTTGGCTATATCTGTTGTATAAACTAGCGCATTTGTTTAATCCTCTTTAACATAAAACAGGTTAATTGTTAAATCCCAAATTAACTCATTGACTTTGTTTTATGCATTACTCATATCTCTGCCTCATTTTTGACCTGAGTTTTCTTTTTGATAATGTCAAAAAGGGAAGAAAGGTTG
This sequence comes from Lupinus albus, assembly GCA_009771035.1. Classification (NCBI taxonomy): domain Eukaryota; kingdom Viridiplantae; phylum Streptophyta; class Magnoliopsida; order Fabales; family Fabaceae; genus Lupinus; species Lupinus albus. Next base: position 1,019,625 of record WOCE01000027.1, on the reverse strand, counting down.
TTTTGTTGTTTTCTGATTGTGCAGGTTGATCGTAATAACAGCTTCCGAAATTTGCGCATCATATCAACCACGCCAACACAATCTTCAAGCTATTTCATCACAGTTGATATATTTGATGTGGAGTTTGTCATCATCAAAAAGGGGGAGATTGAAAGTGTGCATGTCAAGAGGAACACTTTGGAAAGCTCTCTTTATGTGTCATGGTTTTGATGAGGACAACTTGTGCTAATAAGAGCTTGAAGATCATCAACAAATCAACGTGCTTAAGTCTTCTGATTGGTACTTAGCTTAGACTAGATTAGTTTAGGTTGAGTCTAAGGCTTAAGTCATCTAATACATATCTCATTTGCATAAATCTTTTAAATCTTTTTTATCTTGAGATATGTCATTCATAATATGTTCATGCATCATATAAATACATGTACATGTGCATTCTAGGCATAAACTAAGTGTTATACATGTATGAATTAAAAGTGCATAACATATTTGAGCTTTTACACATGAAAAAAATGTTGTTAATCGATTACAGCATAGGTTAATCGATTAATCTAACTGTTTGCACAGTGTAATCGAATACAACAAAGGTTAATCGATTAATCTAACAATTTTGTACAGTTTAATCGATTAAATCTGTCGTTAATCGATTAACTGGGCTATAAAATCAATTCTTTATAAACTGCGTTTTTCAGAATTGATCTCATAAGTTGCATGTTAAATTTTTAGAGAGTTAGAGCATTTTTTTCGTGTTAATTGTTGAATCTAGTTGTAAATGCATTTGTGAGTTTAGAAAAGAGAGAATTCTATGCTTTAGGATTGAGTGCATTACATGATACGTTTCTCATCTTTTCATATCACATGTTCTTGCATTTTATTGATGATTCTTGATTAGATGTTTACATACTATGAATTCTGTTTTTCAAACTAATACATTTTCATACTGCATGAGTTTGTATTAGGTGATTAGAGTAAAGTCTTATCTTGTTAGATATAAGTCTTGTAATAGCTTAAGTTTACTCTATTTTTGTTTTTGATTGAAAAAGTGTTGTAATTCTGGGAATCTCAAGGTGTCGTATCGCCAAGAGATTGAGGGTATCTTCACTGAGTGTTAGACTTAGGGATAAGTAAAGAACAAAGGTTCTTGGCTGGGGCTACGCCGAAAGAAAGGTTTTCTTTGTCGGTAGGAAGGGAGTCAAACCATAGAATAGGATCTTTATTATCTTGTAAGTGTCTAAGTGTTGTAATTGGATAGTGTGTATGTAATAAACATTGATTCAATTATAGTGAAGAAAAATCTCCCAAATCAGCCGGGAGGCCTGGATGTAGTTTGCGGTGGACAATAGAAAGGTTTTCTTTGTCGGGATCGGGACGATAAGATAAATATGCTAGCATGTCGGGCTCGGGAAGATAAAAATAAATTTTCGAGCATGTCGGGCTCAAGACGATAAAATAAATTTTCGAGCTTGTCGGGATCGAGACGATAAAATAAATATGCGAGCATGTCGGGCACGAGATGATTAAATAAAATTGCGAGCATGTCGGGCTCAAGACAATAAAATAAATATGTGAGCATGTCGACCTCGAGACGATAAAATAAATATGCGAGCATGTCGGGATCTAGACGATAAAATAAATATGCGAGCATGTTGGGCTCTAGAAGATAAATTAAATATGCGAGTATGTCGGGCTCGAGATAATAAAATAGATTTGCGAGCATGTCTGGCTCGAGACGGTAAAATAAATATTCGAGCATCTCGGGCTCAAGACGATAAAATTAAATATCCGAGAATGTCGGACTCCAGACGATAAAATTAATATTCGAGCATGTCAAGCTCGAGATTTTAAAATAAATACTCTATCTTGTCGGGCTTGAGATGATAAAATAAATATGCATGCATGTCGGACTCGAGACGACAAAAATAATTTTGCGAGAATGTCGAGCCCGAGACAATAAAATAAATTTGCGGGCATGTCGAACTCTAGACCATAAAATAAATATGCGAGAATGACGGGATCGAGACGATAAAATAAAAATGTGATTGTGTCGAGCTTTAGACGATAAAATTAATTTGTGAGCATATCGGGTTCGGGAGCAGGAGCAGGAGTTTAGGACGATTAAATAAATATGCGAGCATGTCGGGCTCTAGACATTAAAATTTATATGCGAGAACGTCGGCCTCGAGACGATAAAATACATATGCAAGCATGTCGGGCTCGAGATGAAAAAATAAATATTCGAGCATCTCGGGCTCGAGACGATAAAAATAAATACGCGAGAATGTCGGACTCCAGATTTAAAATTAATATTCGAGCATGTCGGGCTCGAGACTATAAAATAAATACTCGAGCTTGTCGGGCTGGAGATGATAAAATAAATATGCGAGCATGTCGGCCTCGAGACGAAAAAAATAAATTTGCGAGCATGCCGAGCTTGAGACGATGAAATAAATTTGCGGGCATGTCGAGCTCAAGACAATAAAATAAATATGCGAGAATGACGGGATCGAATCGTTAAAATAAGTATGTGATCGTTTCGAGCTCTAGACGATAAAATTAATATGCGAGCATATCAGGCTCGGGAGTAGGAGCGGGAGCAGAAGGAGGAGCAGAAGCAGGAGCGCAGGAGCAAGAGCAGGATCGTAGGAGTGCAGGAGGTGGAGCAGGTGCAGGAGTTCAGGACGTTTAAATAAATATGCATGCATGTCGGGCTCTAGACATTAAAATTTATATGCGAGCATGTCGGCCTTGAGATGATAAAATACATATGCGAGCAAGTCGAGCTCGAGACGATAAAATAAATATTCGAGTATGTCGGGCTCGAGACTTTAAAATAAATACTCTAGCTTGTCGGCCTTGAGACGACAAAAATAAATTTGCGAGCATGTCGAGCTCTAGACGATAAAATAAATTTGCGGGTATGTCGAGCTCCAGACAATAAAATAAATATGCGAGAATGACAGGCTCGAGTCGATAAAATAAGAATGTGATAGTGTCGAGTCTAGACGATAAAATTAATATGCGAGCATATCGGGCTCGGGATCAGGAGCAGGAGGAGGAGCGTAGGAGCAGGAGCGTAGGAGTGCAGGAGTAGGAGCAGGAGCTCAAAACGATTAAATAAATATGCGAGCATGTTAGGCTCTAGACTTTAAAATTTACATGCGAGCATGCCGGGCTCGAGATGATAAAAATATATGCGAGCATGTTGGGCTTGAGATGATAAAATGAATATTCGAGCATGTCGGCCTCGAGACGACAAAGATAAATTTGCGAGCATGCCGAGCTCGAGACGGTAAAATAAATTTGTGGGCATGTCAAGCTCTAGACAATAAAATAAATATGCGAGCATGACAGGCTAAAGGCGGTAAAATAAATATGTGATTTTGTCGAGCTCTAGATGATAAAATTAATATGCGAGCATATCAGGCTCGGGTGCAGGAGCAGGAGGAAGGGCGCAGGAGCAAGAGCGCTGGAGTGCAGGAGTAGGAGCATGAGCAGGAGTAGGAGCTCAGGAGCATGAGCAGGAGAAGGAGAAGGAGCAGAAGCGGAGGAGCAGGAGCAGGAGCGCAAGATAATGAGCGAGCATGTCAGGCTCAATTCGATAAAATAAATATGCGAGCCTTTCCGGCTCTAGACGATAAAATAAATATGCGAGCATGTCGGGATCGAGACGATAAAAATTAATATACGAGCATATCGAGCTCGAGACGATAAAATAAATTTGCGAGCATGTCGAGCTCGAGACGATAAAATAAATATGCAAGCTTGTCGGACTTGTGGTGATAAATAAATATGCGAGCTTGTCGGGCTTGTGATGATAAAATAAATATGCGAGCTTTTTGGGCTCCAGACAACAAAAATAATTTTGCGAGCATGCCAAGCTCGAGATGATAAAATAAATTTGCGAGCATGTCGAGCTCCAGACAATAAAATAAATATACGAGGTTGACGGGCTCGAGACGGTAAAATAAATATGTGATGGTGTCGAGCTCTAGACGAACTTTGCGAGCATGTCGGGCTCGGGATCAGGATCTGGAGCAAGAGTAGGAGTAGGAGCGCAGGAGTGATCGAGGTCGTATCCGATGAAAATAATAAAACAATTAAGTATAGTACTAGGAAGTGACTCCTAGGTCGTTTCCCAGAGATTATCTTTCACACATTGGTTCAAACACCTTACACGCACACACACAATGGGGGTTTTAGTGGTTGTTATGGTATGAAACTAAAGCTAAAACAGAACGAAACAGTAACAAGCAAAACAGTAAAGAGGCTAAATCCTTTTGGTTTAATTGTTCACAACTCAATCCTTGGTTACAAAACATCAAAATCAGATTCTCAGTGTTCCTTTGTTGAGAGTCGATTAACTAAGCGATGATCAACTCACAATTAAATTGTTAAACCTCTAACTAAGTGAAATTGGCATAAGCAACAAACAGTTAACAAAGTCACACGAATCAAAGCATTAATTTCAGATTCTACACATTGAATTCCTAATATGTTCATAACTTTAATGTTTAAGCTTCAAACTAAGTGAAATCAACATAAACATAGAGGATTTACAGATTCACATAAACAAAGCGATTATGTGCTAGAGAACTAATTAACTGAGCGAAAATCAGTTCACAAACCTACATCAAAACAATGGAATTAAGCAAACCACAATATGAAATAGGATGGAAGATTCAAACATAGAGAAACCGAAATTGCATTAAATGAATAAAGAGAAATCGAAATGCATTAAGAACTAAACCTCAGGAGCGTGATACATTACCAAAGGAACTTAGTCCAAGGTCTAGCCTTCCATGGAGGAAGAAGCCAAAACGGAAATTGAAGAAAATGAAGAAGAAGAAGCCAAAACGAAAATGAACCCTAAACCCCAAAAGGGGGGAAACGAAATTCTCTCTTCCTAAAGCTGAAATGTTAAGTATGTAATGTAAAAGTGTTAGTGTAAAAGAGAAATCCAAAGGTTAATAAAGCGGAAAACTGAAATGGGCCCTAAACAATCGGCCCTAAACAATGGGCCCAAAACCCAAAATGGAATTAAAAATCCTATAACTAAATACAATCTTCACTTTAGCACACATCTTCCACTTGTAATAGCCAAAATGTCCTTGGTGCCAAATATGTCCTGAAAATGGAATTAGATTTAATTAGGCTAAATAATCCCAAATTAACTCATTTTAGGAATAATAGTCCAGTAAAGCCTAAAACACTAAACCATGTCAAACAAAGCCAATTAGACACCAAGAATCATTAACAATGGTAAAATAAGGTTATTAATAGTGTGTAATATTTGATTCATCAAATACCCTCACACTTAACCTTTTGCACTCCTGGGCAAAATCAAGAAATAATGTTATGCTAACTAATGCACCAAAGTGAGTCATGTAAGAAGATTATTAAAAACTAGGAAATCAAAAATCCTAAAGATGGCATACTTCACAATGAATTCTAAGAAATGCAAAGAGATGGGCAAAATCAAACACACTAGAATAAAAAGATCAAAGAATCAAGATATCCATGAAGATCATCCAATCAATTCAAGCATGCAAAGAAACCAATTAAATGAAGAGGTGAGTCACAATAATGATAGATCCTCACAAGATATGCTCTCTAAAGTGTTTACACTCATGTGTCTTAGGTTGTAAGTATTTACACTCAAGGCACTTCATGAAAACAGACACAACCATAAGCTTGATAAGTTTCTAACATCAACATGACCAACACATGCACATAGTGATCAAAAGGACTTTTCAAAGTTGTAATGGGACCAAGGCTCAAGGGGGGGTGGGGGGGCTAGAAAAGGATAATTTCATTCAAGGTAGGCTATATGGCATGTGGCTTATTCAAAAGAAATGCTTAAATCACTTCAAAATGTGCAATATGAGAATCAAGTATCAACAAGAAACATGTCAAGTTCTAGAGTGCAAGTAATCAAGAGTGCAACAATCACACATGAAAGAATAATAGATGGCATACAACAATCAATCCAGAATTAAGGCTCAAAATCTCACAAGGGACAAGTCTATCACAATTGCTTCAACCTCTCAATTCTCAAAAGTAACTTAGCACACAGAAAATGCATGGATTCACAACACAATATATCAAGAATCAACTTAAAAGAAAGCATGAGAGAAAATGCCCAAAATCTACGCAAAATCTAGAATCAAAGAAAAGTATGCATCAACAATTCTCAAGGTCAAACGACACTTAAACAACACACTTAAACGACACATTGTCCCAATGTAGCACAAACAGAATATCCACGCAGTTATATCAACAATTGAAATTGACAACTGGAATAAAAGTAAAGAAGGAGAGAAAGAAAGAAAGACTCCCTAAATCATGGAGGGAGGAAATCAAACTCATAACTAGAAAGGACAGTCCCCAAAGCATAAACAGCAATGTTGCACTCAAGATCAAACGGGGGTATCCAATCAGGTGCCTACAAAACAGAAGGAAATATAGTAGCAAAGCTAGGCTTTGTTGTAGCCTGCATCTGAACACATAAATCAGATTGTTGTATGATTCCTGCATCAATTGTGTTAGTGCAATGTAAATGTGTAACAGGAGAATCAACAACAATATTAAGAAACTCATCAATACAAGAGTCACACAACTCAGAATCAGTACGTGCATGGCAAGTGTACAATGAAGTGCAAGGAACATCAATGTCAATGTTCAAAAACTCATCAATGCAAAAACTACATATTTCAAAATTAGTGCATGCATGACAAGTGGATGGATCAGTCAATGATGGAGGTTGAAAATCATGAAGAAAATTAGAAAGGTGTGTATCATTGAACTCATGGAGCAAATCAAGGTGGAAAACAGAATGGCCCTCGGATGGATGCTTTAAAGGATCAAAAATGTTAAACCGAGCCACTTTATCATCGAATTCCATAGAAAGTGTCCCAGCATGGATATCGATCTTGGTTCGGGCTGTTATCAAGAATGGTCTCCCCAAAATAATTGGAACAGTGTTACTAGGGGATCCCTCTTCCATATCAAGAATGTAAAAATTAGCAAGAAAGATTAGTTGATCAACCCGAACCAAGACATCCTCTACCAAACCGGCAGGGTATGCAGTAAAGGTGAGCACGACCCGGCCCTACCCGCTCACCCGGTATGACCCGATCGTGGTCGGGTCTGAAAAGGGTCGGGTCTTATCGGGTCTAGGGCTGAGTTCGGGTTCAAAAATTAGACCCAAACAATATTTAGGGCCAGGTAGGGACCAAACAGGACCCGTCTCGACCCGTCCCATTTTCACTTTCTCACGATGTTTGTATGTATCTCTATTCAAATATATATAAAGTAATGATACTTTTTTGGTCGAAAATATCATTGATTCTCTAATTTTTCATCATATATAATGTCAAATTACATATGTCAAATTACATATTCAAAATAATAAATAATATTTAGAAAAATTTATGTAAAATGAGTATACGTTATATTTAATCGGGTATAGGGTCGGGTCCGGGTTTAAAGGCTGACCCTGTGAATATTTAGGGACGGGTTAACTCCGGGTCTAGGGTCAGGTCCGGGTTCAGAAAAATGGCCTGAACAACATTTAGGGCCGGGTAAGGACAAGCCTTAACCCGTCCCAACCCGGCCCACACTCACCCCTAGTATGCAGTACTCCTATTTGCTAATTGGATTATCACACCCGTAGGTTGCAATGGTCCAAGTGAAAGGAGTTTAAATACATTCATAGGCATAACATTAATGGATGCTCTTAAATCAAGCATGGCATTTTCAAATTTTCTATTACCTATGATGCAAGGTATAGTAAATGTACCTGGGTCCTTACACTTTTCTGCGATGTGAGGAACAGACATACCTATCACTGCAGACACATTCCTTCCCATGTTGATTCTTTCATTACCTTTCAGCTTCCTCTTGTGAGTGCACAAATCTTTCAAAAACTTGGCATATCTTGGAATCTGTTTGATGGCATCAAGGAGAGGTATGTTTACCTCAACCTTTCTGAATGAATCCAAGAGATCCTTGTCCAGCTCTTCCATATTCCCCATCTTCTTTGTTGGAACGATTTTTGGTGGAAATGGAAGAGGAATGGAAAATAGTTGTTGTGCAGTGTAAGGACCCAAATTATACCCTAATTTTTCGTTCTTTTATTCTCAGACATGCATGTAGTAGTAATTAGTTTCCTTATATTATCCCAGGAATTTTCTTTCCCCATGTAATTATAATTCACATTTCATATTAACATATTTTCTACCCAAGCCATTTGGGGTTCAAAACCAGTAAACATCACATATTAATTAAAGAGGGGACTCCGTCCCCACACGTTTGTCAATACTACATCAAATCTCGAGAAACGGGGTTACAAATCAAATGGTTCAGGCAATAGGTACAATTACATGCATAGATACAAAATAGCATATTACTATCCCTATTACATCCAAGATAGGAAAACTACACTAACGCGCCTCCTGGATCTACTAGTCCTTTGCTTTACCTGTTCACCGATTATCATCAACACCAAACACAAGGGATTAAGACATAGGAATCATGATAATCAGTGTTAGAAATCTTTAGACAATAGTTATTAAAAGTAAATGAAAGTAAACGTAACATAAGAATACTCAAAACATTTAATCATTCACTCACAATTTATTCAACCTATCGCGCACCCATTATTATATTCAATACCACGTTGGGCAAGTCAGACATCGCCATGAGGCCAATACCACATCGGGCAAGTCAGACATTGGCCATAAAGGCCAATACCACATTGGGCAAGTCAAACAATTGCCATATGGCCAATACCACATCGAGCAAGTCATACATTTGCCATAAAGGCCAATACCACATTGGGCAAGTCATACAATTGCCATAATGGCCAATACCACATTGGGCAAGTCATACAATTCCCATAAAGGCCAATACCACATTGAGAAAGTCATACATTTGCCATAAAGGCCAATACCGCATTGGGCAAGTCATACATTTGCCATAAAGGCAAATACCACATTGGGCAAGTCATACAATTGTTTACTCTTATCCTTCACACAACATAAAGTAATATAGAATTACCTCAAACATTCACAATGCTTAACCCTTACCTTGGTAGGCGTTGGTGGTAGTGTTAGGCAACTTGTTAGTTCCTCCTCCGCTTCCTCCAACCCTAGGGTCTTTCCTCATATACACCACACACAATACCCAAAATCAATAATGTACTGATATTATCACATAAATAACCAACACAACATATTTATTGCATAAAACCGCTCATATTTCTAATATCTTCCACAATCATCTCTATTAGGAGTTTCGAGCATGTAAAACATTCTTATTAGCTCTATTTAACATTAAAAACCTTAAACCACATTTTCTAACTTAGCCTTTCTCCCTTTTTAACCTCATTTTCGTTTTAGGGTTTGGGGTTTTTCATGAATCAACCCCCAATCGTCCCCTCTCCGAATAGAAACTCTAAACGACGAGTTTTCAAGGAGAAAATAAGATAAAAACGAGTTTCAACTCAAAAGAGAAAAGTCTATGATTTTTCATACCAAGAGAAGAGACCCAAATGTCCAAAATGAGTTTCTAAAAGAGAGTGGGTGTTTAAAATCAAAAAGTTTATCTCCTCTCTAGCTTCTTATAGCTCTTACACGAACTCTTGTCAAGAAAATCGCCTCCTCTTCTCTTTTCTCTCAAAAACCTCCCCATTTTCGTGTTTGGGGCTCTATTTTAGGGTTCAGGATTTTAGATTCTCACCCAAGCGAGAATACATCGCCCAGGCGAGAAACCCCGCCTTTTTTTAATTTTCAAACACTGATGCTCTCGCTCAAGCGAGGGATTCTCGCTGAAGCGAGGATCCTTCAGTGTCAACACACTCTCCCTCGCCCAGGAGAGCCAACTATCGCTCAAGCGAGGCTTTTCTCGCCCAGGCGAGCCACATCTCGCTCAAGCGAGGCTCCCAGATAAAATCCTGGGAGAAACACTGATACCCTCGCCCAAGCGAGACTCTCTCGCTCTAGCGAGAATCAGTCAGTAGCTCCCAGACTTACTGAGTTTCACCATGTTCCAAATATCAGAAATTTAGGGGGTTACAATCGTCCCCCTCTTATAAGAATTTTCGTCCCCGAAAATCAAACATACCTTTATTCGAATAAGTGCGGGTAATCCTCCACCATGTCATGTTCTACTTCCCAAGTTGCATCCCCTTCATTAACTTGGCTCCATAATACTTTCACCAAGGGAATCTCCTTCCCCCTCAATTTCTTGACACTTCTGTCCATAATCCTCATAGGCAAGGTTCTAAAAGTCAGATTATCCTTCAGTTCAATCTGATCCGTCTCAACAACATGAGATGGATCCCCAACATATCTCCTTAGTTGAGACACATGAAATACATTGTGGAGATTTGACAACAACTGGGGTAAGGCAATTCGATAGGCTACCGGCCCAATCCGCTCCAATATCTGGTATGGTCCAATGAACCTTGGAGTCAGCTTACGGGACTTCAACACCCTCACTATTCCAGTAGTCGGGACTACTCTAATGAACACATGATCCCCCTCCTTGAACTCAAGAGGTTTCCGCCTCAGATCATAATAACTCTTTTGCCAACTTTGTGCTACTTTCATGTTCTCCCTTACCCTCTTCATCTTCTCGGTTGTCTCACGAAATAACTCGGGTCCCAATAGCAAATTCTCTCTTGTTTCAAACCAACTCACCGGAGTTCGACATTTCCTTCCGTACAAGGCCTCATAAGGTGCCATCCCGATACTTGAATGGAAACTATTGTTGTACGTGAACTCGATCAGGGGCAGCAAACCATCCCAACTTCCAGGTTGTTCCAGAACACATGCCCTCGGAAGATCTGTGAAGAAGATCTTGCTCCCGACCTTGGCATGGTTTTGATGAAGACACCAATATCACAAAAAGAAGAAAGGAAGAAGACCGACAAAGACTATCGAAGATAAAGCTTCAAGATTTAGAGTCTAAGTCTTCAGGTACTTCTATCCTTACAACTCCTTTATTTACTTAGTTAATAATGTTGAAAATTGTTTTCAAGAAAATCAGGAAAAACTAAGTGTGAATAAAAATAATTTTCAAAAACAACATGTAACGGGTTACCATACTTGAGTAACAAGTTACATGATTGAGAAAAGAGTTTTCAAACCTCTAACAGCTATGAGTAACCCATTACAGACTTTGGAATAACAGATTACCATTTTTAGAAAACAGGGTAATCGATTACTCAAAGTAGTGTAATCGATTACACTAAGGCAAATTCACAAAGCTGTCAAATAGTGTTGTTGAGTAATCGATTACTCAAATCTAGTAATCGATTACACTGTGTGAATTTTCAAAAAGTTGTTAACAGGATTGTTGGGTAATCGATTACCCATTTGCAGTAATCGATTACTGAGAGTTGTTGCATCAGTTTTTCAGATTTCAAGTGAAGAGGTTTCACTCCAAACTGATTGCTTTTCATTCCAAACGAAACCTACTCATGCCTAAGGGTATTATGGTTGATTGGAAGCCTATATAAAGGCATTGAAACACTTTCACAACATACAACAATATATGCAACTCAGATTTCAAATTCTCTTTCATAAAGCTCTCACACTTTCTGATTTTACTTACACTTTTCAAGCAACCTACTCTTAAACTTTCAAAGTCATTTTGAAGTTGCTTCTAAGTGTTTTTCAAATTGTTAAAGAGCATTATTATCTCAAGTATAAGAGTTGTTATTGGATTGCAAGTTATAGAAATTGTCATATACACTTGTAAGGCAATCCAAGCCAAATTGTACATTATTCACTTTTGCAATGTTTACTTTCTTTCACAATGGTGTGAAGAGAAAGGGTGAGTGACTTGGTATACTGTTTACCAAGGGTGTTACATGGAATAGAGTTTTCCAAGGGATTAGATATAAGTGAATGTGTAAGGTACAAGGAGATCTCGGGGTGAGATAATTGTAATTGCAACTCATTATATTTAATAAATGAATCTCTTGTGCGTCAAGAGTAATGGACGTAGCCTTCGGTGGACAAGAAGGTGAACCAGTATAAAACACTTGCTTACTCTCTTTCCCTTCTCTTTGTTATTTATTTATCCTTCCTAAGTCAATATTTTTCTGCATAATATTTCCGTTGCACGTTAACTTTGATATTGCATAAAAATTGGCCATACTTATTGCAACAACTAATTCACCCCCCCCCCCCCCCCCCCCCCCCCCTCCCCCCACCTCTTAGTTGCAATCTCAGTCTTACAATTAGCACCAGAGCTATTTTTGAGAAAGTTACTCTCAAAATCTGATCCTACTACAACATGGCCTCAAGATCATTCCTAGGAGAAGGATCCAACATAAACAGACCTCCAAGCTTTACTGGAGAGTGTTACGACTTCTGGAAAATCAGAATGACCATACGTGCCATTTATCGTTGTCAACAGCACAAGAGAGACAAAGCCAAAATCTTCATGGAATGATGAAGATAAAAAGAAGGTGCAATATGATTTGAAAGCAAAGAACATCCTCACATCGACACTTGGAATAGATGATTTCTTTAGAGTGTAAAACTGCAAATCCGCTAAGGAAATGTGGGACACTTTGGAGACAACTCATGAAGGTACCGAAGAGGTAAAGAGATCGAGACTCAACACTTTATCCCAGGAATACGAAATGTTTCGTATGAGACCTGGAGAGAAGATCTTGGATCTTCAAAAGAAATTCACTCATCTCACCAACCACCTTATTGCACTTGGCAAAGTGCTGTCAAATAGTGACTTGAACTTAAAAGTTCTAAGGTCACTAACAAGAACATGACAACCAAAGGTAACGGTTATTTCCGAAAAGAAAAGTCTTTCGAAAATGTCCTTGGCTGCTTTGTTTGGAAAATTGCAGGAACATGAACTTGAATTTAGTCAACTTGATCAACACGAGGAACTAGAGAAGAAGAAGAATATTTCTCTCAAGGCAAAAGTTGAGAAATATGATTCATCAGAGGATGAAGACGACAAGGAAGAGACTGATGACATGAGCCTCTTCGTCAAAAAGTTCAGCAAGTTCCTAAGAAGGAACAAAGGCGGAAGAACCGGGCAAATAAAGAAGTTCTCCAAAAGCAATGAGGCCTCCACTTCAAATCAGAATTTTACATGCTTTGAGTGTGGCAAACCTCGCCACATGAAGATGGATTGTCCAAACATCAAGAAGAGTTCTTTCAAAGGAAAGAATGAATTAAAGAATGGACGAAGAGCCTACATTGCTTGGGAAGACAACGACACAAGTTCAGCCTCTGAAGCAGAAAGCGAAGAGCAGACGCATCTCTCCCTCATGGCGTCTCATCATTCAGACGATGAAGAGGTAAATGAATCTATCCATTTTTCTTCTTTCGAATTACAAACTGCATTTAATGATCTACATGATGAATATATGAAATTGTCTAAAATGTTTCTAAAAAAAAATCTGAATTAGATTCTCTTAGAAACATACCTTCATCATCATGTTTAAATTGCATTACTCTTGGCAACAAAGTTTCTACATTAAGTTTTGAACTCAATAAAATGAACAAGAGTAGCAAGAGCTTGAGTAAGATCATTAATGATCAAAGACACTCTACGGACCGAAGAGGTCTATGGAAAAAGGCCTTCTTTTAAGAAACAAATTAAGTCTATCATAACAGACTTTCGGAAAACATGTATCCATGCATCTACACATAGCGAACATAAATCTAGACCTAAGAATAGGCATGTAATAGGAACTCGTTGGGTATTTCACAATAAATCAGATGAAAATGGTATAATCATTAGAAACAAGGCTAGACTAGTAGCCCAAGGATACAACCAAGAGTAAGGTATAGACTTTGATGAAACTTTCTCTCCGGTTGCTAGACTTGAAGCAATTAGGCTACTACTTGCATATGCATGCTCTTTGAACTTTCAACTTTACCAAATGGATGTAAAGAGTGCATTCCTTAACGGGTATATACAAGAGGAAGTATTTGTAGAACAACCTCCTAGTTTTGAGGACTACAAACATCCCTCTCACGTATACAAGTTAAAGAAAGCCCTATATGGCTTAAAGCAAGCTCCACGTGCTTGGTATGACCGTCTAACCCACTTTCTAACAGAAAAAGGTTTTACAAAAGGCAAGGTCGATACTACACTATTTATTAAGAAGATAAATCATCATACTTTACTTGTTCAAATTTATGTTGATGATATTATTTTCGGTTCTACTAATGAAAGTTTGTGTAGTGAATTTGGCAAAATAATGCAAGGAGAATTTGAGATGTCTATGATTGGAAAGTTAAATTACTTTCTTGGACTCCAAATTAAGCAACTCAATAATGATATCTTTGTAAGTCAGTCCAAATATTGCAAAGACTTGTTGAAAAGATTTGAGATGGATGACTGCAAGCCGATTGCTACTCCTATGGGATCAAGTACATACATCGATGTTGATGACGCTGGAAAATGTATTGAAATATCTAAGTATCGAGGTATGATCGGATCTCTTTTATATCTTACTGCCAGTAGACTTGATATTATGTTTAGTGTATATCTTTGTGCGCGATATCAATCTAAACCCAAAGAGTCACATCTAGTTGCCGTTAAGAGAATCATGAAGTATCTCAAAGGCACAACCGATGTTGGACTATGGTATCCCAAGGGAAGTGTATACGAATTGATTGGCTTCTCGGATTCAGACTTGGCAGGATGCAAGTCTGAGAGAAAAAGTACAAGTGGTACTTGCCACATTCTAGGGAATGCTTTAGTTTCTTGGTCCTGTAAGAAACAAGCTTGTGTTGCCTTAAGCACCACTGAAGCGGAATATATTGCTGCCGGTAGTTGTTGTGCACAAGTGTTGTGGCTCAAACAACAATTATGGTATTATGGCTTAAACTTAGGCTGCACACCCTTAAATGTGACAATACTAGTGCTATTAATCTCACCAAAAATCCGATTAAGCACGCAAGAACCAAACACATTGATATAAGGCACCATTTCCTTAGGGACCATGTCCAAAAGAGGGATGTGTTGGTAGAATTTATTGATACTCATAACCAACTAGCAGACATATTTACTAAACCGTTAGCAAAAGAACCTTTTTATAAAATTAGACGAGAATTAGGCATTCTCGATGAAGCTTACTTGTCCTAATATGCTTAAATATTTATATGTATGCTTCATTGTTTATATTCAATGCCTACTTGATCTTAAATTGTGTGTTTTATACTTTAATTTTCAAGTTTTTAGAGCCAAAAATCTCTTTCAGCATCAGTGGGGAGAAAATTGGTTACAGTAATCGATTAATGGAAACCAAGTAATCGATTACTCAGTGCTACTGTTTGAAAATTTTAAATTTTTGAAAGTGAGTAATCGATTACTCACCCAGTGTAATCGATTACTCTGTTCAGTTATATATATGAACTGCTGCATTTTTCAGAAATCCACCATTTTTCTCTCTCCTGTAACTCGAAGGTTTCCCTCTCTAAGCTCTCTCAATCTCTAAAAACCTCATTTCTACTCCGTTTTGATTGATTTTTTTTGCAAATCACATCACATTTTCAATTCTAAACACGTCTACACCCTCTATTTCGTGATTTGTGGCCTAAATTAAAAACCCCCAAATTTCCAAAAACCCTAAACCTTCAAACACCAACAATGGCTTCATCTTCAAAAAGACCACGTTCTTCAAAGTCTAAGCAAGGAGAATCAACTACCAAGTCCAACCCATTGAACTTGACAAGGCTTCTTGCTAATGAAGCTCAAAGGAAGGTCTTTGAGGAAAACTTCCATGGACGCGCCATCTTCACTCCTAAGTACGGTAATATTGGGAACTTTGAGTTTGAAGATTTTCTTTTTCCTTATCTTTTGCGGCAACAAAAACTTTTTGACTTTTGCTGCGAAGCGAACGATATTTATCCTGAGCTTGTTCGCGTATTTTACTGCAACATGAACTTTAGGAAAAATCTTATGACTTCCCATGTTAAGGGAAAGACATTGTTTTGGATATGAAAACCTTTAGTTCTATTTGCTGTGATATACCGATGATAGGCGACATTACTAGGTTCGACCTGGTATGTGAATGGGATGATTACGATCGCAAGAAATTCTATCTTTCTATTTGTAAAATTTCTAAGGAGGAAATATAAAGGTGAAAGCAACAAAGCCTTGGCGAGACTGTTAAGAACAGGGATATCCTCTCTGCTGGATATCTCACGCTGGAAGATCGTTTGATCCATTATTTTCTTTCCTATGTCATTTTGCCAAAATTTTCAAACCATTCGCAAATAAGTGACATAGAGCTCCAATTGATGTATGCTATCAAGTTTAACATCAAAATTAATTGGACTAAGATGATAATGAATCAAATGTGGCATGTTCGCGGCTCCCGAAGTCCGTTGCCCTATGCCATCTTCATTACCAAAATCCTAGAGCATTTCGGCGTACCTTTAGAAGGTGAGACCAAAGTGGCCATCAATCTTCGCGAAAGCATGGTTGATATTGAGGTTGTCCACAAGATGGGATTCGTTATAGATCCTGTCACTCGTCGAACCTACAAGCATCGTACCGACCGCCAAGCTGCTCCTACCGACGAACCAGAACCTACTGCTACACCAAACCAGCCTGAGTCTCATGCTCAATCTTCTGCATCTGCTGCAATGCCTACTAATCAGATGATTATGGATGAATTGGTTTCTCTTCGAGGCTACATCACCACAAGGATGGATGCTTTCGATACTCAGAGCCAACAAATCCATTACGAACTTCATCGTCTTTCTTCGAGGCTAAGCAACATGGATGTTGATGAAGATAGTTCCGAGCCCGAGTCTTAGATTATTTTGTCTAGGTTTCTGATTCTGTAATGACTATGGTTGTGTATTTTCCATTTGCTTTTGAACATTGTTTGGGTTATTTCTTGTTGTTTTTGGATTTCGTGTATGAACATCTTTTTTTCGTTGTTATGAAATGTGTTTATGTTTCATACATGGTGTTAATTATGCTTATATATTGGTACTTGAATTTTCATATTCTATAATTGTATGCTATGCTCTACAAATATCTATTGTGCTAGACTCTTGGCTTTTCTTCTTTTTGATGAAGTCAAAAGGGGGAGAAAAGTTGGGAGGTGTGTATTTTCTGTTAATATTCTTTCAGGCACATAATTCCAAAAGAAAGGGGGAGCATACATGCATACATATAGGGGGAGCATACTCAAGACAAGTCAAGATATATCATCAAGTATGCTGCTCTCAGAAAATTACACTTTCAAGAAGACATTGGTTTGTCATCATCAAAAAGGGGGAGATTGTAAAGAAGATCTTGCTCCTAACCTTGGCACGGTTTTGATGAAGACACCAATATCACAAAAAGAAGAAGACCGACAAAGACTATCGAAGATAAAGCTTCAAGATTTAGAGTCTAAGTCTTTAGGTACTTCTATCCTTACAACTCCTTTATTTACTTAGTTAATAATGCTCAAAATTGTTTTCAAGAAAATCACGAAAAACTAAGTGTGAATAAAAATAATTTTCAAAAACAACATGTAACGGGTTACCATACTTGAGTAACAAGTTACATGAGTGAGAAAAGAGTTTTCAAACCTCTAACAGCTATGAGTAATCCATTACAGACTTTGGATTAACAGATTACCATTTTTAGAAAACAGGGTAATCGATTACTCAAAGTAGTGTAATCGATTGCACTAAGGCAAATTCACAAAGCTGTCAAACAGTGTTGTTGAGTAATCGATTACTCAAATCCAGTAATCGATTACACTGTGTGAATTTTCAAAAAGTTGTTAACATGATTGTTGGGTAATCGATAACCCATTTGCAGTAATCGATTACTGAGAGCTGTTGCATCAGTTTTTGAGATTTCAAGTGAAGAGGTTTCACTTCAAACTTATTGCTTTTCATTCCAAACGAAACCTACTCATGACTAAGGGTATTATGGTTGATTGGAAGCCTATATAAAGGCATTGAAACACTCTCACAACATAAGAACAACATACAAACAACTCAGATTTCAAACTCTCTTTAAAAGCTCTCACACTTTCTGTTTTTAGACACACTTTTCAAGCAACCTACTCTTAAACTTTCAAAGTTATTTCGAAGTTGCTTCTAAGTGTTTTTCATATTGTTAAAGAGCATTATTATCTCAAGTATAAAAGTTGTTATTGGATTTCAAGTTCTAGAAATTGTCATATACACTTGTAAGGAAATCCAAGCCAAATTGTACATTCTTCACTTTTGCAAAGATTACTTTCTTTCACAAGGGTGTGAAGAGAAAGGGTGAGTGACTTGGTATAGTGTTTACCAAGGGTGTTACATGGAATAGAGTTTTCCAAGGGGATTAGATATAAGTGAGTGTGTAAGGTACAAGGAGATCTCGGGATGAGATATTTGTAATTGCAACTCATTATATTTAATGAAGGAATCTCTTGCGCGTCAAGAGTACTGGACCTAGCCTTCAGTGGACAAGAAGGTGAACCAGTATAAAACACCTGTGTACTATGTTTCCCTTCTCTTTGTTGATTATTTATCCTTCATAAAGTCAATATTTTTCTTCATATTATTTCTGTTGCACGTTAACTTTGATATTGTAGAAAAATTGGCCAAACTTATTGCAACAACCAATTCACCCCCCCCCCCCCCCTCTTAGTTGCAATCACAGTCTTACACTTACACAATACCAGATAGGGTAAGTCAGACATTTCCTCAAAGAGCCAATACCACGGTGGGCAAGTCATACATTTGCTCAAAGAGCCAATACCACATAAGTCAAGTAAGACATTTGCTCAAAGAGCCAATACCATGTTACATTCAACTTGTACATTCCTCCTATCACTCTCACAATCAATCTAGTTTATACTCATATCCATACAACAACATCATTCACAACATAATCATTTCCACTACGTTATCCTCACATCACAACTTCATCATAACACAAATTACCACCTCAATGTCACAAGCACAATGTATCTCATTTATTACCACAATAATACAATTCACAACATCATCATCGTCATATAACATAGTCATGTCCTTTTATCACGAATAACCAACTCACAACACATTCATCATCACATAATACAATCATGTCCATTTATCACCAAGAAACATCTCATAACACAATCATCATCACAAACATACTCATTTCCACATATAACAAATAAATAACTCATAACTTCATCAGTATCATAAACATACTCATTTCCACTTATTACCATTAAACAGTTCATCACACAATCATTATTACAAACATACCCGTATATGTTTATAACAAATAAGAACCTCATAACTTAGTCATTTTCATAAATATACTCATATCTTTTTATCACAATAAACAACTCATAACATATTTTTCATCATTCAACATATCAACGATAGAACCATTTCTCATGACGATGTATTACTGTAAATGAGCATTTTACATTTTAATCCAATAAAACGGTTTTTACCACTCATATATCTCTACATTTATGGCTAATACCTCTTCATGGAAAATAAAGACTCTAACATGGACCACAAACTTCCAAGAGAGTTTCTATCTGTTAATATTCTCCGATTCTTGAGGGAAATCGGAGAAGATGACTCTAATGAAATACTCTATGACCACAATGGTATTCTCCCTCACCTTAGGTTGCGTAAGCTCCGTTGCTCCACAAAAGAGCCACATCTCCCTCCATCTCTTCTAACCTCCATTGTTGTTTTTTCACCTTTAAGATTTCTCAAATGTGCCACCAAGAAGTAATAGGAAGAGGTTGATGAGTTTTGAGGTTTAGTGAAGGGGAGAATAGTCCATTTGGGTGGAGCCGCCGTTGGGAGAGAAAGGAGGGGAAAGAATATGAAGATTAGGGTTTGTGAAATCCTTTCTTCACTTTTATAGCTGGGTAGTCTCGCTTGGGCAAGAATGGCTCGCTTGGGCGAGAATGGCTCGCTTGGGCGAAAAGCCCACGACATTTTATCTTTCAAGACACGGACCCTCTCGCCTGGGCGAGATTCTCTCGCTCAAGCAAGAATCTCACAGCCTGCCCAAGCTTCTCTCTCTCAAGCGACCACTTTCTCGCTTGGGCGAGATTCCCAAAATTCTCAAATTTAAAACACTAAGTCTCTCGCATGAGCGAAACCCTCTCGCTCAAGCGAGAATCCGGCAGTATGTCCCATTCAATAGTACAATATTAGTTATGTTCATAATTCAAAACGCGGAAATAATCAATCGTACTATTTCGTCAAAATATATCGTTACATTTCATCTTAAATCCATACTCTATACATTTATCCTTTCTCCAATAATACTCTTATTAAAATCATTAAACCAACTTCATTATACATTTAGGAGAAGTCCCATTTCACAAATGAATTGATTCTACATAGTTCTCATATCACATACATTAATCAAATATCATATCAATTATACAAAGTAACTACTCTATTTTGTGCCCTTCTCCACAAGCATCCAATACGCTATAGCCACCATCTGAATTCCAATGCATAACACATACAAGCAGAGACAAAATGGGGTAAGAACCAACTACGTTGACTGTAGTGTGGAATTAAATAAAGTAATAACATTAAAGTATTACACCCTACATAACATCTAAAATCCAGCATGTTAGACATATACCAATCAATACAGTAAACCACATAATGTTCATATATCCAATTAGTATAGGCATCATGTCTAACCTAGACCATTAAATCAATCGGTACAACCTACCATTTAATCCAACTCAATATTCATCAATATCATCATACAATAGTCTCCTTTTAAACAACTAACAACAATGAAATACTCTAAATCATACCAGACTAACAAAGCATTACAATACTTCCCAAAGCGATACTATACTACATAGGACAAGTCTACAATACCACATAGGTCAAGTCATACATTGCTCAACGAGCCAATACCACGTTGGGCAAGTCATACATTTGATCAAAGAGCCAATACCACATAGGGCAAGTCAGACATTTGCTCAAAGAGCCAATACCACATAGGGCAAGTCAGACATTTGCTCAAAGAGCCAATACCACGTTGGGCAAGTCATACATTTGCTCAAAGAGCCAATATGTGACACCCTAAATTTGATGTTATTAAATTATAGTATCAGTCCTGAGAGTCTCGCTTGAGCGAGAAAGGAGTCACCTGGGCGAGAGTGAGTCACCTGGGTGAGTGGAATCCTAAGCTATACTGAAGGATTCTTACTTGAGCGAGAATTGTCTCGCTTGAGCAAGATTTAGCTCGCCTGAGCGAGAGTTGTCTCGCCTGGGCGAGAAGTGGCACTCTGAAGCTGTAGAGGATGTCAGATCCTCGCTTGAGCGAGAGTGTCAGATCTTAGTTTTTAAAATGGGCGGGATTTTCTCGCTTGAGCGAGAATGGGCTCGCATGAGCGAGAACCTGTCGCTGTTACATTAAATAAGGAACCCCAAACACATTTTAGGGTTAGAACTTGGAGAGAAGTAAGGGAAGAGAGCATTTTCAAGAGCAAGGAGTCTTGAGAATCATCTAAAAGCTTCAGAAGAGGTAAATCTCTTGGTTTTAACTCTCTTTCTCCCTTTAAAACTTGTTTTGGGTATGTTGGATCTCTTCTCAAAAGGTGGAAAGCCATGGAAAGTCATCCTTTTGAGTTATGGTTCGTTTTATGTTATTTTTCCCTTGAAAACTCTTGGTTTAGAGTTGGTATTTAAAGAATGGAAAGGATTTGTGGGTTGATTCATGAAAACCCCAAAACCCTAAAATGAAAATGTGGTTAAAGAGGAAATGGGTGAAATGTTAGATGTAATAGATGAGTATGTGCTCTAATGTTGAAATATGAGATGAATATGTATGTTTTAGATGTTTGGAAACTTTTAATGAAAGTAGTTTGGAAATATTGAAAATGTGTCAATCTCTTGTATGGTTTAAGATAAAATATGAGTTGTTTATGTGTTATATTGAATAAATGACTAATATTGTTGTTATATGGTGGGGATGAGGAAAGATCCTAAGGTTGGAGGCGGTGTCGGTGGAACTTGCAAAGTTACCAAGGACCAAACCCAACACTCACCAAGGTAAGGATAAATCTTTAACTTGCATGTCGTATTGAGAAAATGCGTGGAATTGTTGTTTATGAATTGATGGTGTATCAATGAAAAGGAAATACGTTTTCAGTTGACCATGATTGGTTAGCGACTTTGGCTCAAATAATGTAGCAAGCTTTGTCTCAAGTTATGTAGCAAACTTTGGCTCAAGTAATGTAGCAAACTTTGGCTCAAGTAATGTAGCAAGCTTTGGCTCAAGCGATGCAGCAAGCTTTGGCTCATGCGATGTAGCAAGCTTTGGCTCAAGCGATGTAGCAAGCTTTGGCTCAAGTGATGTAGCAAGCTTTGGCTCAAGCGATGTAGCAAGCTAAGCGATGTAGCAAACTTTGGCTCAAGTTATGTAGCATGATTTTCAAAAGTATAAACGATGGAAATGGTTTTAAGTATAATTGATTCTAAATTGTTTACTTAACCGTATTAAAATGTGGATTAATGTAAATTGGCATTTATTGAGTTAACAACTTACTCCTTGGTGTTTTTTTTTGGATATGTTTGTAGACATGGAAAATTGTAACTCTGGATATTTGTAGTTATGGGTATTTTGGAAACCCATAGCTAGTTGTATGCGGCAGTTACCGGGATATATTAATATGGATTATGATTTTCTGTTGGATGAACGTGTATGTGAATATTGCGTTACGGAATGAGTATGAACAGGAAAGTGGGATTAAAATAAGGTTGTTGAATTTGTGATTATAAGTTATAGGAAAAATGTATGTAAAAGGAATAAAATAAGGAAAAAAATTCAAGGATAGAATTTGGGTCCTTACAATATGGTATCAAAGCATAGTTAATCCTGCGGCCTAGGGTATGGCCTTACATGCTTCTTTGTTATCTTTTTTCGCTTGAATTATTTGGTTTGTACAAATTGCTAAGTGATTATGTGATCCTTGTTTAGATAAAATTCGGCTACTGACAAGTGAATGAGTACAGGTACACATGGCAGGAAGAGGAGGAGGAGCGAGTCAGAATGTTCCAAATGATCTGTTGGTTCAGATAGTAGCTGCACTACAACAAGTTAATGAGAACTTGCATAGCCTGAACTAGAAAACCGCACCAAGTCCGAGTTTGCAACCCCTAGTTCCACCCGGACCGGCAGAGTACCGAGGTTTGGATGAATTCTGCAGGTGGAACCCTAGTCAGTTCCACAGAGGATTTCCTCCTGATTTTGCCATTGAGTGGATCCAAGGAGTGGAGAGGATCTTCAGGGCCATGAGCTGTTCGGAGGCTCAGAAGATGGCGTATGCCACTTATATGCTAGTGAAGGAGGCCGAGAACTGGTGGGAATTTACTCGGCGCCAAATGGAAGCGGAGGGACAATTGATTTCCTGGGGTACATTCAAGGAGAAATTCCTTCATAAGTACTTTCCTACTGATATGAAGAGGAAGAAGGAGATGGATTTTTTTGAAGTTGGAGGAGGGAAACATGTCGATGGGAGATTATGCGGCCAAGTATGAAGAATTGGCCCGATTTTGTCCCTACTCCGAATTTGAGGTGGACGGGAGGTCCAAGTGTTATAAGTTTGAATCGGGCTTGAAGCCCAAGTTGAAAAGCATGTTTGGGAACCAAGAGATTGCTGATTTTCCCTACCTTAGTGAACAAGTGTAGGATGTATGAGGATGACCTGACAGCCGATGAGGCGGCGACACCTAAAGTAATTCCTCCCAAGAACTTTGGGCCTCAACGAAATTTTTCGCACGGAAAGGGAAAGGTCAAGGTGTTTCTAGAGGAACAAAAACCTTACCACCAACTGGTAGCAAGGGATATACTTCGCATGGGCCAAGGACTCATGTAAATGCGGGAGGGTCACAATTGAACTTTCCATCTCTATGTAGCAAATGTGGCCGAAATCATGTCGGAGATGTGTGCCCCGGGATGACACTTAGCTTCTTTCACTGCAAGGAGGTTGGGCATATCAAGAGGTATTTTCCTAAGTTACGACAGAGTGTGAATGTTGTGAGGGCTGAACGACCTCGATCAACCGTCAAGGTGTTTACCATGAGTGGTGCAGAGGCATCAGATGTTGATGGTATGATCCAAGGTAATTGCACGGTGGCAGGTATTTCGCTTTTAGTGTTGTTTGATTCGGAAGCGACACACTCCTTTATATCTATTGAATTTGTGAATCGCCTGAAGTTGCACACGGAGTCGTTGTCTTACGATTTGGTCATATCTACCCTAACTAGTGTTCCTGTGGTGGTGTCGACGTTTGTGTCTCGATGTCCGGTAGTAGTAAACGGTAGGAATTTTTCAGTGGATTTGATCTGCTTACCACTGTCCCAGTTAGATCTAATAATTGGAATGGACTGGTTATCAGCAAATCATGTTATGCTGAATTGTACCGATAAGACTGTGGTGTTTGGAGATCTGTGTGAAGTTTCTGACCAGACTAGTTGTGTGAAGCTAGTGTCGGCTAAGGGAGTCGGGACTTCCATTAAGGAAGGGGGATCAGTGTTTGTGTTGTTGGCATCACTTAAGAGTATTGAGAAACCTGCATTGATGATATTCCGATAGTCGGTGAATTCCCTGAGGTATTTCCTGGTGATATTCCGGAATTGCCTCCAGTCAGAGAAGTCGAATTCTCTATTGACTTGTTGCCTGGAACGGGACCCATGTCTATAGCTCCTTATAGGATGGCACCGTTAGAACTGGCTGAGCTGAAAAAGCAGGTTGAAGAATTGTTGGCGAAGAAGTTCATTTGTCCTAGTGTCTCACCGTGGGGTGCACCGGTCTTGTTGGTCAAGAAGAAAGATGAGAGTATGAGGTTGTGCACTGATTACAAACAATTGAACAAGGTCACTATAAAAAACAAGTATCCATTGCCTTGAATTGATGACTTGATGGATCAATTGAGAGGAGCGGTGGTGTTTTCGAAGATTGACCTTCGGTCGGGTTATCATCAACTTCGAGTTAAGTTGGAGGATATTCTTATAACTGCTTTTAGGATGAGGTATGGGCATTTTGAGTATTTGGTGATGCCCTTTGATGTGACGAATGCCCCAACAATATTTACCGACTACATGAATCGGATTTTTCATCCGTACTTGGATTCATTTGTAGTGGTATTTATTGACGAAAGTCTGGTTTACTCCAAGAGCCGAGAGGAACAGGCGGAACACCTGAGAATTGTTCTAGATCTTCTGAGTAAGAATCGGTTGTATGGAAAGTTGTCAAAATGTGATTTATGGTTGGAATCAGTGAACTTCCTTGGACATGTGATATCCCAGAAGGAGTGGCAGTAGACCCTTCTAAGGTCGAGGCAGTGATGGAATGGGCGGTGCCCAAGTCAGTTACTAAGATCAAGAGCTTTATGGGTTTAGCTGGTTACTACAGAAAGTTCATAGAGGAGTTTTCCAAATTGGCATTGCCTCTTACTAAGCTTACTAGGAAAGGAGAACCATATGTGTGGACGATCCGTTGCGAAGGAAGTTTTCAAGAGTTGAAGCGGAGGTTGACTACGGCACCAGTGTTGGTTCTTCCTTGTACTGATCGTGATTTCAGTGTGTATTGCGATGCTTCTAAGCAGGGTTTGGGTTGTGTGTTGATGCAAGACGAGAAAGTTGTTGCTTATGCTTCGCGACAGTTGAGAACACATGAACAAAACTACCCCACACATGATCTGGAACTAGCTGCAGTGGTTTTTGCCTTGAAAATCTGGAGGCACCATCTCTATGGTGTGAGATTTGAATTGTACAGCGACCACAAGAGTTTGAAGTATCTGTTTGATCAAATGGAACTAAACATGAGACAGAGAAGGTGGATGGAGTTCCTTAAGGACTATGATTTCGGATTGCAGTATCATCCGGGAAAGGCCAATGTGGTAGTCTATTCTTTAAGTCAGAAGTCCTTACATATGTCGGCTTTAATGGTTCGGGAAGAGAAACTAATTGAGGAGTTCAAGGATATGAACTTGGCAGTTCAAGTGGGACCCCATAGCATGATCTCGGGAATGCTTAAAGTCACTAATGAATTATTTGACCAGATCGGAATGATGCAAGTTGAGGACCGAGAATTGGAGTTCAAACGAGATTTGATGACTAGTGGGAATGAGACAAATTTTGAAATGGACTCTGGTGGAATGTTGCGATACAAGGGAAGGGTGTGTGTGCCTCTTGATGCTGAATTGCGAAAGAGTATTCTGGAAGAGTCACACAAAAGTAAAATGAGTTTTCATCCGAGAACTACAAAGATCTGAAAAAGTTGTTTTGGTGGTCTGGGTTGAAAAGGGATGTGGCTTTGTATGTTTCGAGTTGTCTCGTCTGTCAGAAAGCCAAGATTGAACATCAACGGCTAGCGGGAGAGTTACAGTCACTAGAAATTCCCGTTTGGAAGTGGGATAGTATCTCCAAGGATTTTGTATCGGGTTTTCCAAAGACTCGGAAAGGGTATGATTCGATATGGGTAATAGTGGATCGGTTAACTAAGTTTGCACACTTTTTACCTATGAACATGAGATACTCTTTGGAGCGATTGGCGGAACTGTATATGAAGGAGATTGTTCGGTTGCATGGGATACCGTCGAGCATTGTTTCGGATAGAGATCCCCGTTTCACTTCAAACTTTTGGACTAGTTTCCAGTCTGCTTTGGGGACTAAGTTGAAATTGAGTTCAGCTTATCATCCGCAGACGGATGGTCAATCGAAAAGGACTATACAGTCGTTGGAGGATCTTTTGAGGGCTTGTGTTTTGGAACAACTAGGGAGTTGGGATAGCATGTTGCCTTTGATTGAGTTCACCTACAATAACAGTTTCCATACTAGTATCGGGATGGCCCCTTACGAAGCTTTGTATGGGAGAAAATGTAGGACTCTAGTGAGTTGGTTTGAAATTGGGGAGAATTTAGTATTGGGACCCGAGTTGGTCCGAGGAACGACGAAAAATATCAAGAAGATCCGGGAAAATATGCGAATAGCACAGAGTCGGCAGAAAAGCTATTACGATACGAGGCGAAAACCTCTTGTGTTTAAGGAGGGGGATCATGTATTCATGAGAGTAGTCCTGACTACTGGGATTGGTAGAGTGTTGAAGTCTCGTAAGCTTACTCCGAGATTTATTGGACCATATCAGATATTGAAGAGGATTGGGCCGGTAGCATATCAGATTGCTTTACCTCCCTTGTTGACAAATATTCACAATGTGTTTCATGTATCTCAGTTGAGGAAATATGTTGGGGACCCTTCTCATGTGGTTGATGTTAGGTATCAGTGGTTACAATACACCTAGAAGGGGGGGGGTTGAATAGGTGTAGCGGTTAGAATGTCCGCTTTTCGAAAACAACACTTAATGCTGAAAAACACCTTGATTAATCGATTAACGAAACAGGGTAATCGATTAACACTTTCAACACAGTCCACTTAATCGATTAACATATTGAAGTAATCGATTAACACACCACACTTAATCGATTAAACCAAGACAGTAAGCAAACGCAAGTACAGTTTCTTGCTCGACAATTAATTGATAATGAAACGATTATACCAGGCTTACAGAATATTATCAGAGTACAAGTAATATAGTATAGACACAAATTATCAATTAAATCTACTTAACAAATTAATCGATCAAATGCAATAAAGAGATAGAGATAGAAAAAGTCCTGCAACAAGAATTTTATCCTGGTTCGTTTGCTTGTCCACCGCAAACTACATCCAGGCCTCCCGGCTGATCTGGGAGATTTTTCTTCACTATAATTGAATGAATGTTAATTACATACACACTATCCAATTACAACAATTAGACACTTACAAGATAAAAAGAAACCTATTCTATGGTTTGACTCCCTTCCTACCGACAAAGAAAACCTTTCTTTCGGCGTAGCCCCAGCCAAGAACCTTGTTCTTTACTTATCCCTAAGTCTAACACTCAGTGAAGACACACTCAATCTCTTGGTGATATGACACCTTGAGATTCCCACAATTACAACACTTTTTCAAACAAAACAATACAGAGTAAATTTAAGCTATAACAAGACTTATATCTAACAAGATAAGGCTTTACTCTAATCACCTAATACAAGCTCATGTAGTATGAAAGATGTATTAGTGAAAAACAGAATGCATAATGTGTAAACATCTAATCAAGAATCATGTAAAAATGCAAGAACATGTGACAAGAAAAGATGAGAAATGTATCATGAAAAGCACTCAATCCTAAAGCATAGAATTCTCTCTTTTCTAAGCTCACAAATGCATTTACAACTAGATGCAACAATTAACACGAAAATATGCTCTAACTCTCTAAAAATTTAACATGCAACTTATGAGATCAATTCTGAAAAAAGCAGTTTATAAAGAATTGAAATAAAAGCCCAGTTAATCGATTAACGACAGCTTTAATCGATTAAGCTTCACAAAAATGTTAGATTAATCGATTGACATTTGTTGTAATCGATTACACTGTGCAAACAGTTAGATTAATCGATTAAGCCAAGTGGTAATCGATTAACAACACACTTTCATGTGTAAAAACTTCAAATATGTTATGCACTTAAATTCATACATGTTTAATACTTAGATTATGCCTAGAATGCACATGTACATGTATTTATATGATGCATGAACATATTATGAATGACATATCTCAAGATGAAAAAGATTTAAAAGATTTATGCAATTGAGATATGTATTAGGTGACTTAAGCCTTGGACTCAACCTAAACTAATCTAGTCTAAGCAAGATACCAATCGGAAGGCTTAAGCATGTTGATTTGTTGATGATCTTCAAGCTCATGTTATCACAAGTTGTCCTCATCAAAACCAAGTCATATAAGGAGAGCTTTCCAAAGTGTTCCTCTTGACATGCACACTTTCAGTTGAGTCGGACCAAATAGAATTAAAAGATAACTTAACTTTTGCTACCTTGTTAGTGAAAATTTTGGATACTAGTATCAAGAGGTTGAGGGGCAAAGAGATAGCCTTGGTGAAGGTACTATGGAGTCAAGTAGACGAAGGAGACGCTACATGGGAAGTGGAGCATGATATGAGGAAGGATTACCCTCATTTGTTCGAATCGAGGTATGTTTAATTTTCGGGGACGAAAATTCTTTAAGAGGAGGAGGATTGTGAGACCCTGAATTTGAGGTTATTAAATTACAGTATCAGTCCTAGGAGTCTCACTTGAGCGAGAAAGGTGTCGCTTCGGCGAGAGTGACTCACCTAGGTGAGTGGAATCCTGGGATATACTGAAGGATTCTCGCCTGAGCGAGAATTGTCTCGCTTGAGCGAGAGTTGGCTCGCCAGAGTGAGAGCTGTCTCGCCTGGACAAGAAGTGCCACTCTGAAGCAATAGAGGTTGTAAGATCCTCGCTTGAGCGAGAGGATCCTCGCTTGAGCGAGAGGGTCAGATCTGAGTTTTTAAAATGGGCGGGATTTTCTCGCTTGAGCGAGAATGGGCTCGCTTGAGCGAGAACCCGACGCTGTTACATTAAATAAGGAACTCCAAACACATTTTTGGGTTAGAACTTGGAGAGAAGTGAGAGAAGAGAGCATTTTCAAGAGCAAGGAGTCTTGAGAATCATCTAGAAGCTTGAGAAGAGGTAAATCTCTTGATTTTAACTCTCTTTCTCTCTTTGAAACTTGTTTTGGGTATGTTGGATCTCTTCTCAAAAGGTGGGATGTAAGGACCCAAAATCTACCCTTAAAATATTTTCCTTATTTTATTCATTTTTCATGCATTTTCCTATAACTTATAGTTACATATCCAACAACCTTATTTTAAATCCCACTTTCCTATTCACACTCATTACATAAGTCAATATCAACATACCCATTCGTTTAACATAAAAACATAATTCATATTAATGCATCCCGGTAACTACCGCATACAACTAGCTATGGGATTCCAAAATACCCATAGCTACAATTATCCAGAGTTACAAACGTTCAGTTCAAAAACATAATAAGTTAGGTTACAAAACAATGAAAAGAAGGACTTCGAAAACTAAAAGCCTCTAAGCTCCCAATCCAAACATCCTTAAATCTTCCGCCTACCTGCAATGGGATTAACATTGACAATACACAAGAAAACACAAAGAAGTAAGTCGTTAACTCAATAAATTTTAAGATAAGTTAATCCACATTTTAATAAGGTTAAGTAAGCAGTTTAAAAGTCATAAATACTTACAACCAATATAACCATTTATATCTTTGAAAAACATGCTACATAACATGAGCCAATGTTTGCTACATCGCTTGAGGCAAAGCCTCTACACCACTTAAGGGTAGCTAAAAAACAGATTTCCCTTTCTTTTTTTGAAAACATGGTACATAACTTCAGCCAAAGTTTGCTGCAACACTTGAGCCAAAGCTTGCTACATAACTTGACCCAAAGTTTGCTACATCGCTTGAGCCAAAGCTTGCTACATCGCTTGAGCCAAAGCTTGCTACATCGCTTGAGCCAAAGCTTGCTACATTGTCGCTTGAGCCAAAGTTTGCAACATTACTTGAGCCAAAGTTTGCTACATTACTTGAGCCAAAGTTTGCTACATTACTTGAGCCAAAGTTTGCTACATCACTTGAGCCAAATTTTGCTACATTACTTGAGCAAAAGTTAGCTACATTACTTGAGCCAAAGTTTGCTACATCACTTGAGCCAAAGTTTGCTACATTACTTGAGCCAAAGTTTGCTACATTACTTGAGCCAAAGTCGCTAACCAATTATGGTCGGCTAAAAACGTGTTTCCTTTTTCATTGATACACCATCAAGTCATAAACAGTACATTCGCGCAATCATTATTATAAACATACCCATATATGTTTATAATAAATAAGCGACTCACAACTTAATCATTTGCACAACCAGAAAATCCACACATTTTCCATTAAATGCGCAAGTTAAAGACTTATCCTTACCTCGGTGAGTATTGGGGTCGGTTTTGGGTAACTTTACAAGTTTCTTTCGCTACCTCCTCCAACCTTGGGATCTTTCCTCATCCCCACCAAACAACAACAAAAGTCAGTACTTCATTCGCAATAATATACATGTAACTCATATTACCTTTACAACAAACATATATGATATTCACATATTCCAAATGTTTCCAAAACTACTTTCATTAGAAGTTTTCAAACATTAAAACACACATTTTCACCTTCTAATCAACATTCAACATTCATCAACCACATTCTAAATCTAACATTTTACCCATCTCCTATTTTACCACATTCTCATTTGCGGGGGGGGGGGGGGGGGGGGGGGGGGGGGGGGGGGTTTGGGGTTTTCATGAATCAACCCACAAACTCTTTCTATTCCTTGAATACCAACTCTAAACCAAGATTTTACAAGCGAGAAACTAGATAAAATGAACCACAACTCAAAAGGAAGAGTTTCCAGGGTTTCTCAGATTTTGAGAAGAGATCCCATACACCCAAAAATGAGTTTGCAAGGGAGGAAGAGAGTTGGAATCAAGAGATTTACCTCTTCTCAAGCTTCTAGATGATTCCCACGAGTTCTTGCTCTCAAAATCACCTTCTTCTCTCTTCTCTCTCAAATTCTAACCTTAAAAGTGTTTGAGGGTTTCTATTTTAAAGTGAAATCGTCGGGTTCTCGCTCAAGTGAGCCCATTCTCGCTCAAGCGAGAAAATCCCGCCTTTTTAAAATTTCAGATCTAACCCTCTCGCTCAAGCGAGGATCTCACAGCCTCTACAGCTTCAGAGTGTCACTTGTCGCCCATACGAGACAACTCTCACTCAAGCGAGACATTTCTCGCTCAGGTGAGAATCCTTCAGTATAGCCCAGTATTTCACTCACCCTGGTGAGCCACTCTCGCCTAGGCGACACCTTTCTCGCTCAAGCGAGATTCCTAGGACTGATACTATAATTTAAAGACTTTAAATTTAGGGTGTCACCATCCTCCCCCTCTTATAGGAATTTTCGTTCCCGAAAATTTTATTAGGCTACTCTCAGGAAATACTATCATCGCCTAGACTTTAGGCATAAGATATACTCAACTAAACTTAGATCCAACCATCTAACAATTTAGATCGCTTAGTCAACAAATAAGGACATATACCACGCAACAGTGATACCACATAGACAAATCATGGGCTAAACTCTTAGAGTTCAGATACCAAAGCCAAACACCAAGTCAACTAAGAGAAAATTATCACAACTGGAATAAAGATTCTCAAGCATTCCTCTGTCACAATAGATCTTCCCGATCTATCACTACAACAATCACTCAAAACGATGTCAGAATCGCAATAACACTTACGAAAACAATTCGAAGTGGGACTCTATACTCATGATATACCAAGATGTACTAGATCTCACCCAAAATGCAATAACTAGATCGACATCCACTAGATGGTAGCAGCGTCTTTTCATTTCATACATGAAAATAACTACAATTAACCCAAAAATTCTCACTAACATTTTCAAACTTGTGCTTGCTATCACACAAAAACAAGATAGTCATTCAACAAGTATCATTTAATCCGACAAGATTTTGGAGTTCTTTCAAATATGACAAGATTTTGTAGCAAAATTTGGCTTAAGTAATGTAGCAAGCTTTGGCTCAAGCGATGCAGCAAGCTTTGGCTCATGCGATGTAGCAAGCTTTGGCTCAAGCGATGTAGCAAGCTTTGGCTCAAGCGATGTAGCAAGTTTTGGCTCAAGCTATTTAGCAAGATTTTCAAAAGTATAAACGATGGAAATGGTTTTAAGTATAATTGATTCTAAATTGTTTACTTAACCGTATTAAAATGTGGATTAATGTAAATTGGCGTTTATTGAGTTAACAACTTACTCCTTGGTGTTTTATTTGCGTATTGTCAATGTTAATCCCATTGCAGGTAGGCGGAAGATTTAAGGATGTCTGGATTAGGGGCTTAGAGGCTTTTAGTTTCGAAGTCCTTATCTGCAAGGAACCCCAAACACATTTTAGGGTTAGAACTTGGAGAGAAGTAAGGGAAGAGAGCATTTTCAAGAGCAAGGAGTCTTGAGAATCATCTAAAAGCTTCAGAAGAGGTAAATCTCTTGATTTTAACTCTCTTTCTCCCTTTGAAACTTGTTTTGGGTATGTTAGATCTCTTCTCAAAAGGTGGAAAGCCATGGAAAGTCATCCTTTTGAGTTATGGTTCGTTTTATGTTATTTTTCCCTTGAAAACTCTTGGTTTAGAGTTGGTATTTAAAGAATGGAAAGGATTTGTGGGTTGATTCATGAAAACCCCAAAACCCTAAAATGAAAATGTGGTTAAAGAGGAAATGGGTGAAAGGTTAGATGTAATAGATGAGTATGTGCTCTAATGTTGAAATATGAGATGAATATGTATGTTTTAGATGTTTGGAAACTTTTAATGAAAGTAGTTTGGAAATATTGAAAATGTGTGAATCTCTTGTATGGTTTAAGATAAAATATGAGTTGTTTATGTGCTATATTGAATAAATGACTAATATTGTTGTTATATGGTGGGGATGAGGAAAGATCCTAAGGTTGGAGGCGGTGTCGGTGGAACTTGCAAAGTTACCAAGGACCAAACCCAACACTCACCAAGGTAAGGATAAATCTTTAACTTGCATGTCGTATTGAGAAAATGCGTGGAATTGTTGTTTATGAATTGATGGTGTATCAATGAAAAGGAAATACGTTTTCAGTTGACCATGATTGGTTAGCGACTTTGGCTCAAGTAATGTAGCAAGCTTTGGCTCAAGTTATGTAGCAAACTTTGGCTCAAGTAACGTAGCAAACTTTGGCTCAAGTAATGTAGCAAGCTTTGGCTCAAGCGATGCAGCAAGCATTGGCTCATGCGATGTAGCAAGCTTTGGCTCAAGCGATGTAGCAAGATTTGGCTCAAGCGATGTAGCAAGCTTTGGCTCAAGCGATGTAGCAAGCTAAGCGATGTAGCAAACTTTGGCTCAAGTTATGTAGCATGATTTTCAAAAGTATAAACGATGGAAATGGTTTTAAGTATAATTGATTCTAAATTGTTTACTTAACCGTATTAAAATGTGGATTAATGTAAATTGGCATTTATTGAGTTAACAACTTACTCCTTGGTGTTTTTTTTTTGATATGTTTGTAGATATGGAAAATTGTAACTCTGGATATTTGTAGTTATGGGTATTTTGGAAACCCATAGCTAGTTGTATGCGGCAGTTACCGGGATATATTAATATGGATTATGATTTTCTGTTGGATGAACGTGTATGTGAATATTGCGTTATGGAATGAGTATGAACAGGAAGTGGGATTATAATAAGGTTGTTGAATTTGTGATTATAAGTTATAGGATAAATGTATGTAAAAGGAATAAAATAAGGAAAAAAATTTAAGGATAGAATTTGGGTCCTTACTGTGAAGAAGATCTTACTCCTGACCTTGGCATGGTTTCGATGAAGACATCAATATCACAAAAAGAAGAAAGGAAGAAGACCTACAAAGACTATCGAAGACAAAGCTTCAAGATTTAGAGTCAAAGTCTTTAGGTACTTCTATCCTTACAACTCATTTACTTACTTAGATAATAATGCTCAAAATTGTTTTCAAGAAAATCAGAAAAATCTAAGTGTGAATAGAAATGATTTTCAAAAACAACATGTAACGGGTTACCATACTTGAGTAACAAGTTACACGAGTGAGAAAAGAGTTTTCAAACCTCTAACAGCTATGAGAAATCCATTACTGACTTTGGAGTAACATGTAACACCCTAAATTTTAAGCCTTTAAAATTATAGTATCAGTCCTAAGACCCTCGCTTGAGCGAGAGATTCTCACCTGGGCGACAGAGGCTCACATGGGATGGTGAAATCCTGGAGTATACTGGAAGATTCTCGCCTGAGCGAGAGTTGTCTCGCCTGGGCGAGAAATATCATTTTGGGGCTGTTGGCACTGTGAGATTCTTGTAACGACCCAAAATTCTACCCTTGAATTTTTTTCCTTATTTAATCCAATTCCATGCATTTAACAACCAATCATAATTTCCGAGTGACTAAATTTATTTAAAACGTCTCACTTCTCCCTCACATCCGATCAATAACCCAAAAGTAGCATACAACATCCGATAGCAGAAAAGCATAATTCATTAATATAACCTAGTAACCACCGCATACAATTAGCTATGGGTTTCCAAAACACCCATAGCTACATATATCCCGAGTTACTAGTCTCCATGATCAATATCATATACAAAAATAATATTCATAGTATAATTAGTTACTTCGATTACAATCAATTAAAGTTACAAAAGAATGGATAAAGAGACATCAAAAACAATGGTCTCTAATCCCCTACTCAAAATCATCCTTCTCCGTCCACCTACCTGTAATGGGATTAACATTTACCATACACAAACAACACAAAGGAATAAGTCATTAATTCAATAAAACTTCAATGTAAGTTAATCCACATTTAATAGGTTTAGACAGTGATATAATTTAAATACTCTTAAAACCTTTTTCGTCATATATACTTTTGATACATAACTCGAGCTAGAGTCGCTAACCCATTCTGGTCGGCTAAAACGAGTTTTATTTTTATTGGCACTCCACCAATACATAAACCATAAATACACCCATCATCACTACAAACATACCCATATATATCTGTACTGACTAAATGATTTACCATTTATTACTTTATATTTTGAGTCTTATTTCCATTGGTACTCCCCCAATAAATAGACAATAAACGCACCCGACATCATTACAGCATTGCGTATATGCCTGTAACTACAAAGTGACTCAAGTTTATTGTATTATCTGAGTCTTATTTCCATTGGTACTCCCCCAATAAATAGTCAATAAATGCACCCGACATCATTACAACATAACGTGTATGCTTGTAACTACAAAGTGACTTACAATTATTGCTTTATTTTGAGTCTTATTTCCATTGGTACTCCCCCAATACAAACATGATAAATACACCCGACATCATTATAAACATATCTACGTATGCTTATAACTACAAAGTGGTTTACATTTCATGATTTCATTTTCGAGTCTTATTTCCATTGGTACTCCCCCAATAAGTAAACCGTAAATTCACTTCTAACCATTATCAACATACCCATATATGTTCATAATGATTAAGTGATTCACATTTTTATCCATCATCCATAACAGAAAATCCACGCATTTTCCAACACAAGGCATAAATTAAAGACTTATCCTTACCTTGGTGAGTGTTGGGTTTGGTTTTTGGTGACTTCGTAAGTTCCACCGGCACCGCCTCCCAATTTAGGATCTTTCCTCATTCCCACCACATAACACAATGTTAGTCATTTATTCCAAATAACAAATACATAACTTATATTGCATCATGTAAACATACAAGATATTTATCATATTTTTCCATGGTTCCATACTACTTTCATTTTTGGGTTTTCAACCATCTAAAACATACATATCATCTCATATTTTAACATTATAAAGCAACTCATCTTCTACCTCTAGCATTTTACCCATTTTTCCACTCCAACCACATTTTCTCTCTCTAGGGTTTTGGGTTTCCATGAGTCAACCCACAAACCCTTTCCATTCTTGGAATACTAACTCAAAACCAAGAGTTTATAAGGTACAAGCGACGTAAAACGAACCATAACTCGAAAGAGAGAGTTTCCATGGTTTTACCCACTTTGAGAAGAGATCCATAATACCAAAAATGGGTTCTCAAGAGAATAAGAGAGTTAGGATAGAGATTTTTTACCACTTCTCAAGCTCTTGGACAAGAATCAATGCTCCTAGACCTTGGGAATGCTCTCTTCTCTCACCTCTCTTCAATTCTTAACCTAAAAATGTATTTGGGGTTTCCCTCATTTATTGTTCTCGTCGGGTTCTCGCTTAAGAGAGCTTTCTCTCGCTCAAGCGAGAAAATCCCGCCCATTTTAAAAACTCAACTCTGACCCTCTCGCTCAAGCGAGGGACTCTCGCTCAAGCGAGAATCTCACAGTGTCAACAACCCCAAAATGTCATTTATTGCCCAGGCGAGACAACTCTCGCTCAAGCGAGAATCCTCCAGTATAGCCCAAGATTTCACCCTCCCAGGTGAACCTCTGTCGCCCAAGCGAGAATCTCTCGCTCAAGCGAGGATCCGAGGAATGATTCTATAATTTTAAAGACTTAAAATTTGGGGTGTTACAATCCTCCCCCTCTTATAAGAATTTTCGTCCCCGAAAATTAAACATACATCGATTCGAACAAATGAGGGTAGTCCTCTCTCATCTCTTGCTCAACCTCCCAAGTAGCGTCTCCTTCGTCCACTTGACTCCACAACACCTTGACCAAGGCAATCTCCTTGCCTCTCAATCTCTTTACAATGGTATCCTTGATTCTCACGGGCAACGTCGCAAAAGTCAAATTATCCTTCAACTCTATCTGATCAGACTCAACCACATGAGATGGGTCTCCAACATATTTCCTCAACTGAGACACATGAAATACATTATGGAGATCGGACAACAACGGAGGTAAAGCAATACGATACGCTATCGGCCCAATTTTCTTCAATATCTGATACGGCCCAATAAATCGAGGAGTCACCTTACGAGACTTCAACACTCTACCGAGGCCGGTAGTCGGGACAACTCTCATGAAGACATGATCTCCATCATTAAATTCAAGAGGTTTCTGTCTCTTACCATAATATCTCTTCTGTCGACTTTGGGCGATTCTCATATGTTCCCGGATTTTCTTGATCTTATCCGTCGTCTCCTGGACCAGCTCGGGTCCCAATATCAAGTTCTCCCCAGTTTCAACCCAACTCACTAGAGTTCGGCACTTCCTACCATACAACGCCTTATAAGGTGCCATCCCAATACTCGAATGGAAGCTATTGTTGTAGGTAAACTTGATCAACGGCAACATGCTATCCCAACTCTCTGGTTGTTCTAGGACACAGGCCTTTAGAAGGTCCTCCAATGACTGTATGGTCCTTTCTGATTGATCGTCCGTTTGTGGATGATAAACTGAACTCAGCTTCAACTTAGTTCCCAAAGCGGTTTGCAAACTAGTCCGAAAGTTTGAAGTGAAACGGGGGTCCCTATCCGACACAATGCTTGACGGTATTCCATGCAAGCGAACAATTTCCCAGATATACAGCTCGGCCAACCTCTCCAAAGAGTACCTCATGTTCATAGGCAGAAAGTGAGCAGATTTAGTTAACCGATCCACGATCACCTATATCGAATCATATCCTCTCTAAGTCTTCGGAAAACTAGACACAAAGTCCATGGAGATACTGTCCCACTTCCCAACGGGAATTTCTAGGGATTGTAACTCTCCTGCCGGTCGTTGATGCTCAATTTTTGCTTTCTGACATATTAAACAACTCGAAACATACGTCGCCACATCTCTCTTCAATCCAGACCACCAAAACAACTTCTTCAAGTCTTGGTACATTTTCGTTGTCCCCGGATGAAAACTCATCTTACTCTTATGGGACTCCTCCAAAATACTCTTCCGTAATTCTTCATCATGTGGTACACATACCCTCCCCTTGTAAAGCAACAATCCACTAGGGTCCGATGCGAAATCATTTTCCTTACCACTTAGCATCAAATCTCGTTTAGCCATTAGCTCAATATCCTCTACCTGCATCACCCGGATTTGATCGAACCGTTCATTTGTGACCTTAAGCATCCCTAGA
Organism: Lupinus albus; assembly: GCA_009771035.1. Taxonomy (NCBI): domain Eukaryota; kingdom Viridiplantae; phylum Streptophyta; class Magnoliopsida; order Fabales; family Fabaceae; genus Lupinus; species Lupinus albus. Next base: position 980,980 of record WOCE01000027.1, on the reverse strand, counting down.
ATCACACTATGGGTCTTTATCTGAACTTCCAAATTCATATCCCTGAATTCTTTGATCAGTTTCCCTTCTCTGATCATCAACGCCGACATATGCAAGGATTTCCGACTTAGAGCATCGGCCACCACATTGGCCTTTCCCGGATGATACTGCAGCCCAAAATCATAATCCTTAAGGAACTCCATCCACCTTCGTTGTCTCATATTTAATTCCTTTTGATCAAATAGGTACTTCAAACTCTTGTGGTCGCTGTATACCTCAAATCTCACACCATAAAGATGGTGTCTCCAGATTTTTAAGGCAAAGACCACGGCTGCTAATTCCAAGTCATGGGTAGGGTAGTTTTGTTCATGTGTCCTCAACTATCGAGAAGCATAAGCAACAACCTTCCCTCCTTGCATCAACACACAACCCAAACCTTGCTTGGATGCATCACAGTATACACTGAAGTCATTATCCGTACACGGAAGAACCAACACGGGCGCCATAGTCAACCTTCGTTTCAACTCTTGAAAGCTTTCTTCGCAACGAAGTGTCCACACAAACGGTTCTCCTTTCCTAGTGAGCTTAGTCAATGGTAGTGCCAACTTCGAAAATCCCTCTACGAATTTCCGATAATAGCCTGCCAAACCCAGGAAGCTCCGGATTTTAGTAACCGACTTGGGAACGGCCCATTCCGTAACCGCTTCCACCTTTGAAGGATCCACAGCTACCCCTTCCTTGGGCGAGGAAATGTGATATTTTGGAGCTATTGAGGCTGTAAGATCCTCGCTTGAGCGAGAGGATCCTCGCTTGAGCGAGAGATGCCTCGCCTGGGCGAGAGGGTCAGATCTGAGTTTTTAAAATGGGCGAGATTTTCTCGCTTGAGCGAGAATCAGCTCGCTTAAGCGAGGACCCGACGTTGTTACATTAAATAGGGAACCCCAAACACATTTATGATGGTTAACCTAGAGAGAAGTGAGAGAAGAGGGTTTTTTCAAGAACAAGAAGGCTTATGAGTCATTTAGAAGCTTGAGAAGAGGTAAAGCTCTTGATTCTAACTCTCTTCTTCCCTTTGAAACTTATTTTGGGTATGTTGGATCTCTTCTCAAAATGAGGGAAACCATGCAAACTCATCCTTTCAAGTTATGGTTCGTTTTATGTTATTTTTATCTTGTAAACTCTTGGTTTAGAGTTAGTATTTCAAGAATGGAAAGGGTTTGGGGGTTGATTCATGAAAACCCCAAAACCCTAAAGTGAAAATGGGGTTAAAGAGGAAAATGAGTAAAATGCTAGAGGTATAAGATGACTAAGCATTCTAATATTGAAATATGAGATGAATATGTATGTTTTAGATGTTTGTAAACTTATGATGAAAGTAGTTTATAAACATTGAAAATATGATAAATATCTTGTATGGTTAAATAATGCAATATGAGTTATTTATGTGATATTGGAATAAATGACTAACATTGTGTTATATGGTGGAAATGAGGAAAGATCCTAAAGTTGGAGGAGGTGTCAGTGGAACTTGCGAAGTTGCCAAGAACCAAACCCAACACTCACCAAGGTAAGGAGGAATCTTTAAATAGCATATTGAAATGGATAATATGTGGATTTTCTGGTTTTGTATAATGATAAAGTGATGAATCACTTAGTTATTGTAAACATATATAGGTATGTTTGTAATAATGGAACGCGTGGATTTACTGTTTACGGATTGACGATGTATCAATGAAAAGAAAATATGTTTTTAGCCGACCATAATTGGTTAGCGACTTTGGCTCAAGTTATGTAGCAATGCTTTGGCTCAAGCTATGTAGCGATACTTTGGCTCAAGTTATGTAGCGATACTTTGGCTCAAGTTATGTAGCGATACTTTGGCTCAAGTTATGTAGCGATAGTTTGGCTCAAGTTATGTAGCGATAGTTTGGCTCAAGTTATGTAGCGATACTTTGGCTCAAGTTATGTAGCGATGATTTGTCTCAAGCTATGTAGTGATACTTTGGCTCAAGTTATGTATCGATACTTTGACTCAAGTTATGTAGCGATGCTTTAGCTCAAGCTATGTAGCAAAACTTTGGCTCAAGTAATGTAGCACAAAATGAATTTATAAAACAAATGGTTTACTAACCCCCTTTAAAATGTGGATTATCTTATAATGGTATTTATTGTTTTAATGACTTACTCCTTTGTATGTTGTGTGTATTTTCCATTGATAATCCCATTGCAGGTAAACAAGGTAGTTGAGGATGCTTGGTTCGAGGCTTTAGGAGCTTAGGACTTGGATCCTCTATTTTGCTTTTTGTGTTGTAAATTGTTATTTGGATGATTGTATTCGTAACCATTTAACTTACTACATTTTTCGTAATGCTGGATATTAGTAACTATGGGTGTTTTGGAAACCCATAGTTAAACATATGCGGTAATTACCGATGAAAGTTATATATGAATTATGTTTTCCGCAACAGGAGATGTGTGTTAACATAATATATTAATAGAGGTAGTTTTACGAAGTGATTATGGGGGAAATTAGAGTAAGATGTGGAATGTATGTATAAAATGATTAAAATAAAAGAAAAAATTTCAAGGGTAGAAATTGGGTCCTCACAACTCGGGTACATGGTGTATCCGGAAAGAGTTTGCAATTATTGATTATTCCCTAGATGGTAGTGAAAACATATAATGAATTAGATTTGCAAAGTGAAAACAAATGATAGTTAAAACAAATTAGTTTATGAAATTACCTCTAGAATGAAAATATGGTTTCTTGGATGCGTGAAACTTTCTTTCACGGTAGTAGAAGCTTCAGGCCCCTCAACAAACTTACAAGCTTCCATCCGATTTTCCATTGCATGGAATCGTTCAGCGAGTGAATCACATTTGACATGCAAGACAGCTGCATCTGCTTTTGTTAGACGCTTTGCAGAAGGGGTCACAAACTGTTTGCTAGCCCCAAATCCAGCACCACGGATACGGCCAGGGTACTGAGGCAGCCCTAATGCCTTTTCAAGTAAAACCTGACTATCCGCGGTGCGGAAACTTTCCCTTTCTTTTAGGGTAACCCGAGACATCAAGAAAACAGATAAATAACCACATTGATAAAGAAAGTATGGAAATCAACACGGTTTAATAAAATGATAAGAACTTACAACACGGTTCACTTCTTCTTGAACTTTTTCATTATCGACAACACCTTGTTTGTTCTTCCGAGCATCCACCCACAAAACATCGAGGTCTACGGCGGCACTCGAAGGTGTCTCGCTTTGTTCGAGCTACAAATACATAACCAATAATAATGTAATTAAATATATATGAATACAAAACTTTACCAATTAATAGTTAATGTACTAAATTACATACGAATTAACAATACTTACAATTTTTTCTTCAACTCCTCTATAGCCCATTCAAGAAGCTCTATATGGATAAATCGGGTTAGATGCTCTCTTACGATTTTGTTCACTGATTTTCTGAAAAAAAACAAACAACATTAACATTATATATTACACAAAAGCACATAAGAATTCAAAGTCAACATTAACATTATATATTACCACGAATTTTTCGTCTTTTGTGCGATAATTGACAAATTCTATCCAATCCACCTCATCAATGAGATTTGCATATTTGGCTGGAGGCTTGAGGTTGACATTGCCTTCAGCATCTCTGATACATTTCCCGCAATTGGTTCTAAATTCTCGGAGAGCCTTGCCAGCACTCTTCATGATGTAATCTTTGTGTTCCTCATCAACATCAAAAGTTGCCTAAATATACAGAATAGTTTCATAAACATTTTCATGCATAACCATTATAAGTTGCCTAAAAATAAAAATACATCAAAAGTTGCCTAAAAGTTGCATAAAAATTTTCATGCATAAACAATTTGCATGGAATACAAATACATTGTTACATAAACACAAAATAATATCCTTCCAAATAAAACACAAAGAATACAAATTGCATGGAAACTTACGGTTATATCCTTCCAAATAATATCCTTCGCTGCATTCAGCCTATCATCAGACTAATGTTTGAACTTTATGGATATATTTTGTCGAACAACAACTCCAATTTAGCTTACTAAGGTGTTTCCACCTTTATTGTTCAATGGTTGGCCCCTTGCGTTCCATTCAACCGTCAATTTGTCACCTTTATTATTGTTTCTTGCACGAACAACACTCTTCATGGCAGTGATACCACGTGGTTTACGTTTCTGAGTTTGTGTTTGTGGAGTTTGTGGTTCTGGAGTTTTTGTTATTGGAGTTTGAGTGTTAACCATTGTTCCTTCTTCGTTTACTTCATTTTGAGAAGACATTGTTTGTGGTTTGAGAGTGTTGAAGGGTTTCTTGGTTTGAGAGTGTTCAAGGGTTTCCTTTTCTGTGTATTAGAAGTTTGAGAAGTGTGTAACCAAACGTTTCAGTGTCAACTTTTTTTTTATATTTTAATTTTCATTTACAACAGCGCAGCGATACAATTTGCTGTAGTAATTTAAACATTAACAGCGAGACTTATATGATTCGTTGTTAAATATGTACGGTTAACAGCGAAATTTCAGCCGACGTTGTTGAAGAGGTTACATAAACAGTGTCATCTAAAAATTCATCATGACAATAGACTCATAGACTTTACTGACATATCCAATCACTTAATTAAACTTACTATTCAAAATATATTTTTTCAAATTATTTAAATAAATTCGAACATTTCCACAGCGAAGTGATATACTTTCGTTGTTGATTATTCAATTTGAGTTTAATTTTCACTTATACGATTAAACTAATTAAAAAATTTTCAAAAAGAGACTCAAAGACTTTACGACACATATGCTTAATTAAACTTAATATTCAAATTAATTTTTTTCAAATTATTTAAATAAATCCGAACATTTCCACAACGAAGTGATATACTTTCGCTATTGATTATTCATTAAAACATATTTTCTCTGTTGATAAGTCATTTAAGTGATATACTTTCGCTGCTGATTATTCATTTAAACTAAACGATTAACTTACTAATTCGTTGTTGATGATTCACTTTTTGATTCTTTTAAAACACGTCAGTTATAAGTTAAAGTGTTCACTTAAACGGTTAAACTAATTACATTTTTTTCCAAAAAAGAGAGTCAAAGACTTAACGGCATATATCCTTAATTAAACTTAATATTCAAATTCATTTTTTCAATTATTTAAAAATATACGACTATTTCCACAGCAAAGTGATATACTTTCGCTGTTGATTATTTATTAAAACGTATTTTCGCTGTTGATAAGTCATTTAAGTGATATACTTTCGCTGTTGATTATTCATTTAAAAGTTACTATTTCGCTGTTGATGATTCACATTTTTATTCTTTTAAAACACATCAGTTATATAGTCAACAACAAAAGTATATCACTTTGCTGTGGAATTAGTCATTTAAGTGATATACTTTCGCTGTTGATTATTCATTTAAAACTTACTATTTCGCTGTTGATGATTCACATTTTAATTCTTTTAAAACACGCCAGTTATAAGTTGAAGTGTTGAACAAAATGAAATTGAAACTTATATATATTGAAATTGAAATTATACATAAAACACAATAAAATGAAATGGAAATTGAATGTTATATATTGAAAACTGAAATGAAAATTGTTTGTTACATGGAAACATTAAATCCTTAAAGCTAAATGTTACATTTTTGTTCAATATTGAAGATCTAGGACAAGTTTTATTCTTAACAAAACCAACTTTGTGAACATTGGATAGATGCTCTTTTGCAGTTCTCTTGTGAAGAAATGAAAACCAATCCAAAAGAACATTGAAGATCTGTTAATCCATGCTCTTGTGAAGGAACCAGCAGCTGAACCTCAAGGGAATTATCAAGAAGTTCAGTTATGCTCTTTTGCAGCCTCTGGAAGTGGAAATTCTGAATGGAAGGAACCAGCTTGAAGGTTGCAAAGAGCCAGTTAAAAGATGAGTTATTTTTTAAAATAAGAAATCATATGAGGGGAAAGCACTTGGAATAAGTGAAGAAAGCATTTGGATTTTCTTCACTTATTCTCAAATTTGCAAAGTGAAGGATATCATTTGGAAGGATATCTTCACTTTGCAAGTACGGTTCCCAAATCATATTTGAGAGCATTGGATAGATGCTCTCTTACGATTTTCTTCACTAATTTTCAAGAAAGACTCATCTTTCATAGAAAGTGTCCAGCACAAAGGACATGTTCCCATTTTTGTTGAATATTGAAGATCTGGGGCAGGCTGAAACTTTCTAGTTATGCATGACATAAATAAGACATGCGTGATATTATGATCGATGCGAATAATAGCATGCATCACAAAGGACACGTTCCCATTTTTGTTCAACATTGGAGATTTGTTCTCCCCCTGTTACAAACTTAAACTGATATCAATAACCAAAATATAAATGAAAAAATATAAATAAATAAACAAAATCCAAAATACCTCCATGAAAAATAAAGATAACATAAAGATCTCCATGAAAAATAGTTTGAAGTTCCTTATCTCCGGTAAAGTGATATCCATGAAAAATAGAGAGAATTTTGATTCAATATATAGACTAAAAGATTTATGGGAAACTTATATCTTTAATGTGGAAAACTGATATCTTTAATGTGGGAAACTTGTATCTTTAATGTGGGAAACTGATATATTTAATGCTTCAACCACTCTCAAAGAAATCCATATAACGAAGCAAAACTGCAAAACCATTTAAAAAAGAGCCATTACACATATTCCATTTAGATATTTTTCAATCTTTAACAGCGATGCGCTTAACTTCGCTGTGGATAATTCATTATTTTCTATATTCAACAACGATGCGTTCTATTTCGCTGTCTAAAGTTTAGAGACTTATATGTACAAGTTTAAAACTTTAAATAAATCTGAACATTTCCACAACGTAGTGATAGACTTTCGCTGTTGATTATTTATTTAAGTTAATAAGTTGTATTTTCACTTAAAAAATGATTTTAAAATAATTACAAGTTACAACTACTTTTCGTTAAAAAATAATTCCCAATTTCGACAGCGCAACATATTTATTCGCTTTGATAATTCAATTTTGCGCTGTTTAAAATGAATATGTTGCAGTGTCGATAATGGGAATTATTTTCTGTTGATTTTTCATTTAAGTTAATAATTCTTATTTTCACATAAATAGTTAAATGATTAAACTAATTACAAAACTTAGTAGCATTAATTCATTTTCGTTAAAAAAATAATTCCAATTTCGACAGCACAACATATTATTTCGCTGTGATAAGTTGAACACGGGAGTTATAAACATTGAAATTGAAATTGATATTGTACAAAATACACAATAAACTGAAATTGAAATTGAATGTTTTATATATTGAAAACTGAAGTGAATGTTACATGGAAAAATGCTAAATGTTACATTTTTGTTCAATATTGAAGATCAATTAAATATTCTAAGTTGAATGTTGTATTAGTGAACGTTGGATATATGCTCTTTTGCGGTTCTCTTGTCAAAGATATAACACCATACAAAGTGAAGGCTCCAATTCTCTTGTTAATCCATGTTCTTGTAAGCAAGGGAATAAAAACCAAAGCAAGTGAAGGGATCCAATTCTCTTGTTGAAGATTTGGGACGGCTGACACTTCTAGTTATGCACGACATAAATAAGATAGTGTTGAATCAAAGAAAAAGTGTGCTGCAAAAAGCATCCATGGTCTTGTGAGGATTGTGAAAAGATATTGTAAAACCTCACAAACTGAAGAAAGAAGTAAATGATGAGTCTTTTTTGAAAATAAGTAAAAGATGTGAATATAAGAGTTGAACATTGAAAAAGACTCATCTTTTACAACATTCTCCAAAGTGAAGTATTCAATTTTCTTGTGAAAAGATATTGTAAGAAACAACGTCTGAACCTCAAGAGCTTGTTGATATTATGATCGATGTGAATAATAGCCTAAAAGATTAATATTGTTGACAAAGGACACGTTCCCATTTTTGATAAATATTGGACCATTGTTCTCCAAACATAAAATAACCAAAATAAAAAACACCTCACGATCAACGAATCGATGAAAAATATAGAGCAGTTTGTTTTAATTTAAAGACTAAAAGATGATGAAATCCTACTTCCTTTTCTTTCAATATATAGACTAAAAGATTTATGGGAAACTGATATTTTTATTGCTTCAAACATATCTCTAAGAAGCCAATATAACGAAGCAAAACCATTTAAGAAAGAGTCGTTACACATTTCTAGTTAGATATTTTTCTATCTTTAACAGCGATGCGTTTTAATTCGCTGTGATCATTCATTTTTTCTATATTCAACAGCGCAAAATTTACATCACTGTTGTATATTATTCTTCGCTGTTGATTATTAATTTAAGTGATATACTTTCGCTGTTGATGTTTCATTTAAACTAGACAAATAAATTATTATTTCCCTATCGATTATTAATTTATGTGATATACTTTCACTGTAGATGATTCATTTATAATAACTTATTATTTCGCTATTGATGATTCATTTACACTAAACGAATAAATTATTATTTCGTTGTTCATCAATCACAATATCACATTTTCATTCTTGAATTCGCTGTTGATTATTAATTTAAGTGATATACTTTCGCTGTAGATGATTCATTTATACTAAACCATTAACTTATTATATCGTTGTTCATCATCTTTTACATCGCTGTTGATTATTCATTTAAGTGATATATACTTTCGCTGTTGTTGATTCAACGATTAACTTATTATTTCTGTAACCCCCTAATTTCTCCTCTTTGAAGCTTGGTGAAACTCAGTAGGCCTGGGAGATGCTGGAGGATTCTCGCCTCGGCGAGAGAGCCTCGCTTGAGCGAGAAGCCCAGGATTTCTCCCAAGATTTTCCCTGAGAGTCTCGCTTGGGTGAGATTTGTAAGACTGAGATTGCAACTAAGAGGGGCGGGGGGTGAATTAGTTGTTGCAATAAGTATGGCCAATTTTTCTGCAATATCAAAGTTAACGTGCAGCGGAAATAATATGCAGAAAAATATTGACTTAGGAAGGATAAATAAATAATAAAGATAAGGGAAAGAGAGTACACATGTGTTTTATACTGGTTCACCTTCTTGTCCACCGAAGGCTACGTCTAGTACTCTTGATGCACAAGAGATTCCTTTATTAGATATAATGAGTTGCAATTACAAATATCTCACCCCGAGATCACCTTGTACCTTACACACTCACTTATATCTAATCCCCTTGGAAAACTCTTTTCCAAGTAACACCCTTGGTAAACACTATACCAAGTTACACCCTTGGTAAACACTATACCAAGTCACTCACCCTTTCTCTTCACACCCTTGTGAAAGAAAGTAAACTTTGCAAAAGTGAAGAATGTGCAATTTGGCTTGGATTGCTTTACAAGTGTATATGACAATTTCTATAACTTGCAATCCAATAACAACTCGTATACTTGAGATAATAATGCTCTTTAACACTTAGAAGCAACTTCAAAATAACTTTGAAATTTTAAGAGTAGGTTGCTTGAAAAGTGTAAGTAAAATCAGAAAGTGTGAGAGCTTTTTGAAAGAGAGTTTGAAATCTGAGTTGTATATGTTGTTGTTGTTGTGAGAGTATTTCCATGCCTTTATATAGGCTTCCAATCAACCACAATACCCTTAGGCATGAGTAGGTTTCGTTTGGAATGAAAAGCAATCAGTTTGGAGTGAAACCTCTTCACTTGAAATCTGAAAAACTGATGCAACAGCTCTCAGTAATCGATTACTGCAAATGGGTAATTGATTACCCAACAATCCTGTTAACAGCTTTTTGAAAATTCAAACAGTGCAATCGATTACTGGATTTCAGTAATCGATTACTCAACAACACTATTTGACAGTTTTGTGAATTTGCCTTAGTGTAATCGATTACACTACTTTGATTAATCGATTACCCTGTTTTCTAAAAATGGTAATCTGTTACTCCAAACTCTGTAATGGATTACTCATAGCTGTTAGAGGTTTGAAAACTCTTTTCTCACTCATGTAACTTGTTACTCAAGTATGGTAACCTGTTACATATTGTTTTTGAAAATTATTTTTATTCACACTTAGTTTTTTTCTGATTTTCTTGAAAACAATTTTGAGCATTATTAACTAAGTAAATAAAGGAGTTGTAAGGATAGAAGTACCTAAAGACTTAGACTCTAAATCTTGAAGCTTTATCTTCGATAGTCTTTTGTCGGTCTTCTTCCTTTCTTCTTTTTGTGATACTGGTGTCTTCATCAAAACCGTGCCAAGGTCAGGAGCAAGATCTTCTTCAAAATCTCCCCCTTTTTGATGATGACAAACCAATGTCTTCTTGAAAGTGTAATTTTCTAACAGCAGCATACTTGATGATATATCTTGATTTGTCTTGAGTATGCTCCCCCTATATGTATGCATGTATGCTCCCCCTTTCTTTTGGAGTTATGTGCCTGAAAGAATATTGACAGAAAATACACATCTCCCAACTTTTCTCCCCCTTTTGACTTCATCAAAAAGAAGAAAAGCCAAGAGTCCATCACAATAGACAGTTGTAGAGCATAGCATACAATAGTTCATAGTATATGAAAGTTCTAGTAACAATATATAAGCATATATATATAAGACAATAACACCATGTATGAAACATAAACATCATTGCATAAATAAGAAAATAAAGATGTTCATACAAAATCCAGAAATAGCAGAAATAACAAGAAAATAATCCCAACAATGTTTAAACATCCACATGGAAAATACACAGCCGTAGACATTACAAAGTCAAAAACCTAGACAAATGATCTAAGACTCGGGCTCGGAACTATCTTCATCAACATCCATGTTGCTTAGCCTCGAAGAAAGACGATGAAGTTCGTAATGGATTTGTTGGCTCTTAGTATCGAAACCATCCATCCTTGTGGTGATGTAGCCTCGAAGAGAAACCAATTCATCCATAATCATATGATTAGTGGGAATTGCAGCAGATGCAGAAGATTGAGCATGAGACTCAGGCTGGTTTGGTGCAGTAGTAGGTTCTAGTTCGTCGGTAGGAGCAGGTTGGCGGTAGGTACGATGTTTGTAGGTTCGACGAGTGACGAGATCTATAACGAATCCCATATTGTGGACAACCTCAATATCAACCTTGCTTTCGCGAAGATTGAGGGCCACTTTGGTCTCACCTTCTAAAGGTTCGCCGAAATGCTCAAGAATTTTGGTAATGAAGATGGCGTAGGGCAACAGACTTTGGGAGCCGCGAACATGACACATTTGATTCATTATCATCTTAGTCCAATTAATCTTGACGTTAACTTGAAAGCATACATCAATTGGAGCTCTATGTCACATATTTGCGAATGGTTTGAAAATTTCGGCAAAATGACATAGGACATAAAATAATGTATCAAACGATCATCTGGCGTGAGATATCCAGCAGAGATGATATCCCTGTTCTTAACAGTCTCGCAAAGGCTTTGTTGCTTTTGCCTTTCTATTTCTTCCTTTGAAATTCTACAAATAGAAAGATAGAATTTCTTGCGATCGTAATCATCCCATTCACATACCAGGCCGAACCCAGTAATGTCGCCTATCATTGGTATATCACAGCAAATAGAACTAAAGGTTTTCATATTCAAAACAATGTCCTTTCCCTTAACATGGGAAGTCATAAGATTTTTCCTAAAGTTCATGTTGCAGTAAAATACGCGAACAAGCTCAGGATAAATATCATTCACTTCGCAGCAAAAGTCAAAAAAGTTTTTGTTGCCGCAATAGATAAGGAAAAAGAAAATCTTCAAACTCAAAGTTCCCAATGTTACCGTACTTAGGAGTGAAGATAGCGCGTCTGTAACACCCCAAATTTTAAGTCTTGAAAATCATAGTATCAGCCCTTGGATACTCGCTTGAGCGAGAGAGGTTCATCTAGGAGGGTGAAATCCTGGGCTACACTGGAGGATTCTCGCCTGAGCGAGAGTTATCTCGCCTGGGCGAGAAATGTCATTTTGGGGATGTTGCCACTGTGAGATTCTCGCTTGAGCGAGAGGGTCATATTTGAGTTTTTAAAATGGGCGGGATTTTCTCGCTTGAGCGAGAACCCGACGAGACAACATTTAATGAGAAACCCATAAAAAAAACTAGGGTTTAGAAAAGAAGAAGGGAGCGAGAAGAGAGCTTTTCAAGGGCAAAAAGCTTGGATACTCATCTAAGAGCTTGAGAAGAGATCCTAAGGTTGGAGGCGGTGTCGGTGGAACTAGAGAAGTTGCCAAGAACCAAACCCAACACTCACCGAGGTAAGGATAAGTCTTTAATCGTACGTTTGAACTCGAAAATGTGTATTCTCTGATTATGCAATGTTTGAGTTGTAAAGTATGCATTTAGTATAAACATATATGGGTGTGTTTATATTAAAGTAGGCGTAGGTTTACGGAACGGAAAGTATGGTACTTCTGGTTATGTGATTAATCGAGTGGGAATCACGAAATTAGTATAAACATATATGGGTGTGTTTATACTAATGTGAGCGTGGATTTACCGGAAATGTTTTATGGTGAAATTAATGAAAAATAAATGTATTTTTGGCCGACCATGAATGGTTAGCGACTCTCGCTTGAGTATATAAGCGAAACTATGGCTTGAGTATATAAGCGAAACTCTGGCTTGAGTATATAAGCGAAACTCTGGCTTGCGTATATAAGCGAAACTCTGGCTTGAGTATATAAGCGAAACTCTGGCTTGAGTATATAAGCGAAACTCTAGCTTGAGTATATAAGCGAAACTCATGCTTGAGTATATAAGCGAAACTCTAGCTTGAGTATATAAGCAAAACTCTGTTTTGAGTATATAAGCAAAACTCTGGCTTGAGTATATAAGCACGATTTGTTTTAAGAAAATAAGAATCTGCTTTTAGCTAACCCTAAGTGGTGTAGCGACTTTGGCTCAAGTTATGCAGCAAAACAAAATGAATTTCAAAGATGGTTTACTAACCCCTTTTATAATGTGGATTATCCTATAATGATATTTATTGAATTATTGACTTACTCCTTTGTGTGTTTTGTGCTTTTGTCATTGATAATCCCATTGCAGATAAACAGGTTATATGAGGGAGACTCATTTTTGGGAGCTTTAGGAGCTTTATATTATGGATTCATTTAATTGCACTATTTTGTACATGAGTGCATATTTGACAGTTTAAACGTTATGTAACTACATATAGATATTAACCTACATGGTGTTGTAACTCTGGATATGTATAGCTATGGGTATTTTGGAAACCCATAGCTAGTTATATGCGGTGGTTACTATGTTTATTTAATGAGAATTACGTTTTTCTGTCAAACGATTGTGTATGTTAATAATGAGTAGATTGCGAGATATGATGCTTTGAGTCAGAAATCATTACTTGTGTCCTCGTTGATGATCCATGAGGAGAAGTTAATTAAGGAGTTCCGAGATATGAACTTGGTAGTTCAAGTGAGACCCCATAGTATGATTTTGGGAATGCTCAAGGTAACAAATGAGTTATTTGACCATATCAGAATAATACAAATTGAGGATCGCGAGTTGAAAGTCTAACGAGATTTAATTACTAGTGGGAAGGAGACTGAGTTTGAGAGGGATTCTAGTGGATTATTGCGATGCAAGGGAAGGGTGTGTGTGCCTTTTGATGAGGAATTGCGAAGAAGTATTCTTAAGGAATCTCACAAGAGTAAGATGAGTTTTCACCTGGGAACTACAAAGATGTATCAAGATCTGAAAAAGTTGTTTTGGTTGGCCGAAATGAGCAAGGATGTGGCTTTGTATGTGTCGAGTTGCTTAATTTGCCAAAAAGCTAAGATTGAACATCAGAGACCGGCTGGAGAACTTCAATCTCTGGATATTCCTATGTTGAAGTGGGATAGTATTTCAATGGACTTTGTGTCAGGTTTCCCGAGGACTCAAAAGGGGTATGATTCGATATGGGTAATAGTGGATCGGTTAACTAAGTCTGCTCACTTCTTACATATGAACATGAGGTATTCTTTGGAGCGATTGGCGGAGTTGTATATCCAGGAAATAGTTCGGTTTCATGGAATACCAGAGAGTATTGTATCGGATAGAGATCCCCGTTTCACTTCAAAATTTTGGACTAGTTTGCAATCCGCTTTAGGGACTAAGTTGAAAATGAGCTCTGCTTATCATCCACAAACGGATGGACATTCCGAAAGGACCATACAATCGTTGGAGGACCTTTTGAGGGCGTGTGTTCTGGAACAACCTGGAAGTTGGGATGTTATGTTGCCTTTGATCGAGTTCAGGTACAACAATAGTTTCCATTCAAGTATCGGGATGGCACCTTATGAGGCCTTGTATGGAAGGAAATGCAGAAGTCCGGTGAGTTGGTTCGAATCTGGAGAGAACTCGGTATTGGGACCCGAGTTGGTTCGTGAGACAACCGATAAGATAAAGAGGGTAAGGGAGAACATGAAAGTAGCACAAAGTCAGCAAAAGAGTTATTTTGACCAGAGGCGGAAACCTCTTGAGTTCAATGAGGGGGATCAAGTGTTCATGGGAGTAGTTCTGACTACTGGAATAGGGAGGGTGTTGAAGCCCCGTAAGCTTACTCTAAGGTTCATTGGACCATACCAGATATTGAAGCGGATTGGGCCGGTAGCCTATCGGATTGCCTTACCGCCCTTGTTCTCAAATCTCCACAATGTGTCTCATGTGTCTCAATTAAGGAAATATGTTGGGGATCGATCTCATGTGGTTGAGTCGGATCAGATAGAACCGAAGGATAATCTGACTTTTAGGACATTGCTTGTGAGGATCATGGACAGAAGTGTCAAGAAATTGAGGCGGAAAGAGATTCCCTTGGTGTAGGTATTATGGAGCCAAGTTGATGAAGGGGAAACAACTTGGGAAGTAGAACGTGACATGGTGGAGGATTATCCGTATTAATTTGAATAAGGTATGTTTAATTTTCGGGGACGAAAATTCTTGTAAGAGGGGAGGATTGTAACCCCCTAATTTCTCCTCTTTGAAGCTTGGTGAAACTCAGTAGGCTCGAGAGATGCTAGAGGATTCTCGCCAGGGCCAGAGAGCCTCACTTGAGTGAGAAGTCCATGATTTCTCCCAGGATTTTCCCTCAGAGTCTCCCTTGGGCGAGATTTGGCTCGCTTGGGCGAGGGAGAGTGTTGGAGGCTGAGAGATTCTCGCCTGGGCGAGAGGAATATTTCTGGAGCTGTTGGATCCTCGCTTGAGCGAGAGTCCCTCGCTTGAGCGAGAGAACCCGAGTTTGAAATTTAAAGACTCGGGGCGTCCTCGCCTGGGCGACGTATTCTCGCCGGGCGAGAATCTAAAACCCTGAACCCTAATAAAGGGCCCCAAACACGAAAAGAAAGGGGTTTTTCGAGAGAAAAGAGAAGAGGAAGCGATTTTCTTGGCAAGAGCTCGTATAAAGGCTAAGAGAAGCTAGAGAAGAGGTAAACCTCTTGATTTTAACACTCACTCTCTTTTAGAAACTCATTTTGGTCATTTGGGTCTCTTCTCTTGGTATGGAAAATCATAGACTTATATCTTTTGAGTTGTAACTCGTTTTTATCTAACTTTCTCCTTGAAAACTCGTGGTTTAGAGTTTCTATTCGGAAATGGGGATGATTGGTGGTTGATTCAAGAGAACCCCAAACCCTAAAACGAAAATGAGGTTGAAAAGGGAGAAAGGTTAAGTTAGAAACGTGGTTTATGCGAGCATGTCGGGATCGAGACGATAAAAATAAAGATGCGAGCTTGTTGGGCTCGAGACGATAAAATAAATATGCTAGCATGTCGGGATCGAGACGATAAAATAAATACGCGAGCATGTCGGGCTCGAGAAGAAAAAATAAAATTGGGAGCATGTCGAACTCGAGACAATAAAAATAAACATTCGAGCATGTCGAGCTCGAGACGATAAAATAAATTTGTGAGAATATCGGCTCGAGACGATAAAATAAATTTATGAGAATATCGGCTCGAGACGATAAAATAAATTTGTGAGAAAGTCGGCTCGAGACGATAAAATAAATATGCGAGCATGTCGGGATCGAGACGATAAAAATAAATATGCGAGCCTGTCGGGCTCGAGACTCTAAAATAAATATGCGAGCATGTCAGGCTCGAGTCGATAAAATAAATACGTGAGCATGCTGGGCTCGAGAAGATAAAATAAATTTGGGAGCACGTCGAACTCAAGACAATAAAAATAGACATTTGAGCATGTCGGGCTCGAGACGATAAAATAAATTTGTGAGAATCGGCTCGAGACGATAAAATAATTTTATAAGAATGTCGGCTTGAGACGATAAAATAAATATGCGAGCATGTCGGGATCGTGACGATAAAAATAAAAATGCGAGAATGTCGGACTCGAGACGATAAAATTAATATGTGAGCATGTCGGGCTCGATACGATAAAAATAAATATGCTAGCATGTCGGGCTCTAGACGATAAAATAAACATGCGAGCATGTCAGGCTCTAAACGATAAAATAAATAAGCAAGCATGTTGGGCTCAAGAGGATAAAATATATATGCGAGCATGTCTGGCTTGAGACGATAAAATAAATATGCGAGCATGTCGGGCTCGATACGATAAAAATAAATATGCTATAATGCCGGGCTGTAGACGAATAAAAAAATATGCGAGCATGTCAAGCCTCTAAACGATAAAATAAATAAGCGAGCATGTTGGGATTGAGGGTATCAAATAGATATGCGATTATGTCTGGCTCGAGAAGATAAAATAAATTTGCGAGCATCTCGGCCTCTAGGCGATGAAATCAATATGCCAGCATGTCGGGATCGAGACCATAAAATAAATACATGACCGTGTCAGACACTAGACGATAAAATTAATATGCGAGCATGTCGGGCTCGAGACGATAAAATAAATTTGCGAGCATGTCGGGATCGAGACGATAAAATAAGTATGCGATAATGTCGGGCTTGAGATGATTAAATAAATTTCGGAGCATATCGGGCTCTAGACAATAAAATAAATATGCGAGCAAGTCGGCCTCGAGACGATAAAATAAATATGCGAGCATGTCGGGATCTAGACGATAAAATAAATATGCGAGCATGTCGGGCTCTAGAAGATAAAATAAATATGCGAGTATGTCGGGCTCGAGATAATAAAATAGATATGCGAGCATGTATGGCTCGAGACGATAAAATAAATATTCAAGCATCTCGGGATCGAGACGATAAAATTAAATACGCGAGAATGTCAGACTCCAGACGATAAAGTTAATATTTGAGCATGTCGGGCTCGAGACTATACAATAAATACTCGAGCTTGTCGGGCTTGAGATGATAATATAAATATGCAAACATGTCGGGCTCGAGACGAGAAAATTAATATGCTAGCATATCGAGCTCCAGACAATAAAATAAATATGCGAGAATGATGGGCTCGAGACGATAAAATAAATATGTGATCGTGTCGAGCTCTAGACGATAAAATTAATATGCTAGCTTATCGGGCTCGGGAGCAGGAGCAGGAGTGGGAGCAGGAGGAGGAGCGGGGGCAGGAGGAGGAGCGCAGGAGCAGGAGAAGAAGCGCAAGAGTGCTGGAGCAGTAGCAGTAGCGCAAGAGTGCTGGAGTGCAGGAGAAGGAGCTTAAGACGATTAAATAAATATGGGAGCATGTTAGGCTCTAGACTTTAAAATTTATATGCGAGCATGTCGGGCTCGAGATGATAAAACAAATATGCGAGCATGTCGGGCTCGAGACGATAAAATAAATATTCGAGCATCTCGGGCTAGAGACGATAAAAATATATTCGCGAGAATGTCAGACTCCAGACGATAAAATTAATATTCGAACTTGTCAGGCTCGAGACTTTAAAAAAAATACTTGAGCTTGTCGTGCTTGAGATGATAAAATAAATATTCGAGAATGTCGACCTCGAGACGACAAAAATTTTGCGAGCATGCCGAGCTCGAGACGATAAAATAAATTTGTCGGCATGTCAATCTATAGACAATAAAATAAATATGGGAACATGTCGGGCTCGAGATGATAAAAATCAATATTTGAGCATGTTGGGCTCGAGACTATAAAATAAATATGCGAGCATGTGGGGCTCGATACGCTAAAATAAATAGGGAGCATGATGGGCTAGAGACGGTAAAAATAAATTTGCGAGCATGTCGGGCTTGAGACGATGAAATAAATTTGTGAGCATGTCGGGCTGGTGACGATGAAAATGAATATGCGAGCATGTTGTGTCGGGGACAATAAAAATGAATATGCGAGCATGTGAGGATCGAGGCGATAAAATAAATTTGCGAGCTCGTTGGGCTCGAGATGATAAAATAAATATGCGAGCATGTCGGGATCGAGACGATAAAAATAAAGATGCGAGCCTGTCGGAATCGAGACGATAAAATAAATATGCGAGCTTGTCAGGCTCGAGACGATAAAATAAATACGCGATCATGTCGGGCTTGAGAAGGTAAAATAAATTTGGGAGCATGTCGAACTCGAGACAATAAAAATAAACATTTTAGCATGTCGGGCTCGAGACGATAAAATAAATTTGTGATAATATCGGCTCGAGACGATAAAATGAATTTGTGAGAATGTCAGATCGAGACGATAAAATAAATATGCGAGCATGACGGGATCGAGACGATAAAAATAAATTTGCGAGAATGTCGGACTCGAGACGATAAAATAAATATGTGAGCTTGTCGGGCTTGAGAGGATAAAATAAATATGCAAGCCTATCGGGATCGATACGATAAAAATAAATATGCTAGCATGACGGGCTTTAGACGATAAAATAAATTTGCGAGCTTGTCAGGCTCAGTAACACCCTAAATTTAAGTCTTTAAAATTATAGTATCAGTCCTGGGATTCTCGCTTGAGCGAGGATTCTCACCTGGGCGAGAAAGGCTCACCTAGGAGGGTGAAATCCTGGGCTATACTGGAGGATTCTCGCTTGAGCGAGAGTGTCTCGCTTGAGCGATGGATGCCTTGCCTGGGCAAGAGGGTCAGATCTGAAATTTTGAAATAGGCGGGATTTTCTCGCTTGAGCGAGAGTGAGCTCGCTTAAGCGAGGACCCGACGCTGTCACATTAAAAAGGGAACCCCAAACACATTTTAGGGTTAGAAATTTAGAGAGAAGAGAGGAGAAGGTAATTTTGAGAGCAAGAACTCGTGGAAATCATCTAGAAGCTTCAGAGGAGGTAAATCTCTTGACTCTAACTCTCTTTCTCCCTTTCAAACACGTTTTTGGGTGTATGGATCTCTTCTCAATGTATGAGAAACCATAGAAACTCTTCCTTTAGAGTTATGTTTCGTTCTATGTGGTTTTTCTCTTGTAAGCTCTTGGTTTAGAGTTGGTATTTGATGAATGGAAAGGTTTTGTGGGTTATTCATGAAAACCCCAAAAACCCCCAAAATGAGAACATGAGTAAAAAGGGAAATAGGTGAAATGTTAAATGTGGATGATGAGTTTGTGCTTTAATGTTGATATATAAGATGAACATGTACGTTTAGATGTTTGGAAACTTGTATTGAAGTAGTTTTGGAAACCTTGAAAATATGTGAATCCCTTTTATGTTTGATGATGAAATACGAGTTGTTTATGTGTTACTTTGAATACATGACTGACATTTTTGTTATTGATGGGAATGAGGAAAGATCCTAAGGTTGGAGGAAATCGCGGAGGAGACTTTTAAAGTTACTCGGAACCGACCCCAATGCACACCAAGGTAAGGGATAAGTGCTTCTAACTCATACGAGCTGATATGAATGAGGTATGTGAAAGAGGTAATATGTTTGTAAGAATATTATTGTTACCCTACCCGAAGTGGTAGTGGTTTATGGTTATTACCCTACCCGAAGTGGTAGTGGTTTATTGTTCTTATCCTATACGTAGTGGTAGTGGATTATTGTCGTTATCCAACCCGTAGGGGTAGTGAATTTATTGTTGTTGTCCTACCAGGAGTGGTAGTGGATTGATGTCGTTGTCTTACCAGGAGTGGTAGTAGATTATTGTGAACTAGACCTGCCCGATGTGGTATGGAGAATGAACTAGACCTACCCGATGTGGTATGGAGAATGAACTAGACCTGCCCGATGTGGTATGGAGAATGAACTAGACCTGCCCGATGTGGTATGGGGAATTAACTAGACCTACCCGATGTGGTATGGAGAGTTAACTAGACCTGCCCGATGTGGTATGGAGAATGAACTAGACCTGCCCGATGTGGTATGGGGAATTAACTAGACCTACCCTATGTGGTATGGAGAATTAACTAGACCTTCCCTATGTGGTATAGAGAATTAACTAGACATTCCCGATGTGGTATGGAGAATGAACTATACCTGCCCGATGAGGTATGGGGAATTAACTAGACCTACCCGATGTGGTATGGAGAATTAACTAGACCTGCTCGATGTGGTATGGAGAATTAACTAGACCTACCCGATGTGGTATGAAGAATTAACATGACCTGCCCGATGTGGTATGGAGAATGAACAAGACCTGCCCGATGTGGTAGAGGATTATCTTTGTGAAAGAACTCGGTGAATATGATTACAGGTGAATACGATTAATGGGGAATGAGTGTGTTTGAATGATAGTAATATGCATGCTATAGGATATATATTATGGGATATATATACTATAGGGTGAATATGAATGATGAGAAATGAGGATGTTTGGAATGAAAGTAATATGCATGCTATAGAATATATATTATGGGATATATATACTATAGCGTGAATATGAAGGATGAGAAATGAGGATATTTGGAATGAAAGTAATATGCATGCTATAGAATATATATTATGGGATATATATACTATAGGGTGAATATGAAATATGAGAAATGAGGATGTTTGAAATGAAAGTAATATGCATACTATAGAATATATATTATGGGATATATATATACTATAGGATGAATATGAATAACATGGAATTGAAAGAAAGAAGATATGAATGTTTATTTTTACGGGTTTGTGGTTATAATTTATCTCAATGCTTAATCGTATTTGACATGTGGATTATCATGTAATGTTAGTTTTGAACTAATGACTTACTCCCTTGTTTTTGTGTGTTGTTTATGATAATCCCATTGTAGGTCAATGAAGGATTTGAGGAGGAAGATCACTTAGGAATCTTAAGCGTTTATTAACTTCGATGTCTTTATCTCTACTTTGACATTGTAGATGACTAGATAACATTTTGGGATGAATGTAAGTCTGATTTGGATAATACTGGAGATATGTGGTTATAGACTTTATGACTCTTGGAAACTCATAACTGGTTGTATGCGGTAATTGCTAATTGAATGAATTATGTTTTTCTGCAATATGAATTGTATGATGATATAATAGGTTAAAAGGGTAGTTTCAAGGAATGACTCATGAGGGTTTTAAGAAAGATGATGAATGTATGTAAGGGAGGATTAAAATAAACGAAAAATTTTCAATGGTAGAATTCGGGTCCTTACAATATGGTATTAGAGCATAGTTAATTCTGCGGCCTAGGGTATGGCCTTAATTGCTTCTTTGTAACATGTTTATGATTTGACTTGTTAAAATTGTGTGAATTGAATGTTTAAAGCATGTAGCCTTGGTGTAGTGACATGTAATGTGCTATGAGACTATGTGATAACTGACTTGTGTGAGTTAAATTTGTGCACTGACTATCAATAAGCGCAGGTTAAGACATGGCTGGATGAGGAACGGGTCAGAACATTTCAAATGATTTGTTGGTTCATATGGTGGCTGCACTACAACAGATGAATGAGTACTTGCGTAATCTGAATCAGAATCCTGCACCAAGTCCAAGTTCGCAACCCCTAGTCCCACCCGAACCGGCAGAGTACCGAGGCCTGGATGAGTTTTGCAAGAGGAACCCTAGTCAGTTCCACGGGGGATTTGCTCCTGATGCTGCCATTGAGTGGATTCAGGGAATAGAGCGGATCTTCAGGGCCATGAACTATTCAGAGGCTCAGAAGTTGACCTATGCCACTTAAATGCTAGCAACGGAGGCCGAGAACTGGTGGGAGTTTACTCGACGCCAAATGGAGGCGGAGGGACAATTGATTTCCTGGAGTACATTCAAGGCGAAATTCCTTCACAAATACTTCCTTGCTGATCTGAAAAGGAAGAAGGAAATGAAGTTCTTGAAATTGGAACAGGGAAATATGTCGGTTGGGGAATATGTGGCTAAATTCGAGGAATTGGCCCGGTTTTGTCCCTACTCTGAGTTGGAAGTGAATGGATGATCCAAGTGCTCTAAATTTGAATCGGGCTTAAGGCCCAAGCTGAAAAGGATGTTCAGACATCAGGAGATTGCTGATTTTGCTACTTTGGTCAACAAGTGCAGAATGTACGAGGATAACTTGAAGGTGGTTGAGGTGGTGACGCCCAAAACAGATTATCCCCGGGACTATGGGCCCCAACGCAACTATAGGCAAGGGAGAGGTAAAGAGAGAGTGGAAGATGACCGAAAACCTTATGCGGCAACTAATGGACACCGTGACCAAAATTTCCGAAGGTCTAGACAACTTACCGTTCCTACCGAAGGGGTTTCTACTCCCATGTGCAACAAATGTGGTAGACCCCATTATGGGAGTACATGCTCGGGATCGGGAAATGGATGTTTCCACTGCAAGGAGTTGGGACACATTAAAAGGTTTTGTCCCAAGCTAGATCGGAGACTTAATGTCATTCATGCTGAGGGGGCAAGGAACCATAGTCGGGAGGTTATCCCGAGTGGCGCAGGGACATCAGGTATTGATGATCCGATTAGAGGTAATTGCATGGTGACAAGTATTCCTTTTAGTGTTGTTTAATTCGGGAGCGACACACTCCCTAGATTTGTCGAATGTGTGAATCGACTGAGATTGCACACCAAGTCGTTGTTTTCGACTTAGTTGTATTCACCCCACCCAGTGTACCGGTGGTGGGTATCGATACTGGTGTCTCAGTGTATGGTTGGGGTAAATGGTAGAACCTTTACCATAGTTTTGATACGCTCAATGATGTTCCAGCTGGATTTAATCCTGGCGATGGACTAGCGATCAACAAATCGTGTTATGTCTGAATATGAGATAAATGTTGATGTGAAAGAGTATTGTTAAGTATCGTAGTGAGGATTTAAGATCTAGTTGCATAGATATGTATATATATGCTAAGGGGTAAAACTCATATTGCCAGATAAGGGAGGAGGCTAGTTAAGTTACTTACCTCGTCCTTGTGATGAATGCATTTAAATAGACGTGAAACTTTTGGGCTCTGATGATCGGCCCTTTTGCAGTAGAACATTGGCGATGCACGATATAGTGGTAGTGTAGACCAATTATCTGCTTTGAATGTTGTACTGACAAAAGTTATTTCCATTCCATGAGCGTTATAAATTGCTATGCATGATTGTAGTGTAACCGTATGAGAGAAAGGGTGTTGAGTTATGTTGAAATGATTATGTGAACTTCATTTTCACGACATGGTTGCCATGAGTCGTGGGTTCAAACCATCTTTGAAAATCATTTTTGGGTGACATGTAGCTTGTGGCTGAACATTGATTTAGTATCATGTTGGAGAATTCCAGAAATTTAGCAACCGTATCTTGATAAATAGGAGGTTGTTAAAAAAACAAGAAAATTTTTTGGTGATACGATTATGACCATGTATTTTTAGACGGACTGCAAGTGGGGTACTAAATTTATACTTGCTAGCGTAATTGGGGTATCCAATTCTAACACATGTTATGGAACTGAGTGTTTGTCAACTTGCACTTGTCGATTGGTAACAGAGTACCTAGTTTTGGGGTGAATCATTGGTTTTGTGTGTTCAATTGAGGCTAGGGATCGGTAATTTCTTTCTACTGCAAGGTATGATGGCAGAAATGTTCGATGTAAGTGGATCATTACTGGATAGTTTGATTTTGTACGAGGAGAGAAACTCTAAAAGTCTTAGTTTTGTAGATGTTTTGTTGAGTGACTACCCGGAGTCTAGGGGTAGTGAATTTATTGTTGTTGTCCTACCCGGAGTGGTAGTGGATTAATGTCATTGTCCTACCAGGAGTGGTAGTGGATTATTGTGAACTAGACCTGCCCGATGTGGTATGGAGAATGAACTAGACCTGCCCGATGTGGTATGGAGAATGAACTAGACCTGCCCGATGTGGTATGGAGAATGAACTAGACCTGCCTGATGTGGTATGGAGAATGAACTAGACCTGCCCGATGTGGTATGGGGAATTAACTAGACCTACCCGATGTGGTATGGAGAATTGACTAGACCTGCCCCCGATGTGGTATGGAGAATGAACTAGACTTGCCCGATGTGGTATGGGGAATTAACTAGACCTACCCTATGTGGTATGGAGAATTAACTAGACCTTCCCGATGTGGTATATGGAGAATTAACTAGACCTGCCCGATGTGGTATGGGGAATTAACAAGACCTGCCCGATGTGGTATGGGGAATTAACTAGACATGCCCAATGTGGTTTGGAGAATTAACTAGACCTGTCCGATGTGGTATGGAGAATTAACTAGACCTACCCGATGTGGTATGGAGAATTAAATAGACCTGCCCGATGTGGTATGGAGAATGAACTAGACCTGCCCGATGTGGTATGGAGAATGAACTAGACCTACCCGATGTGGTAGAGGATTATCTTTGTGAAAGAACTCGGTGAATATGATTACGGGTGAATACGATTAATGGGGAATGAGTATGTTTGAATGATAGTAATATGCATGCTATAGGATATATATTACGGGATATATATACTATAGGGTGAATATGAATGATGAGAAATGAGGATGTTTGGAATGAAAGTAATATGCATGCTATAGAATATATATTATGGGATATATATACTATAGTGTGAATATGAAGGATGAGAAATGAGGATGTTTGGAATGAAAGTAATATGCATGCTATAGAATATATATTATGGGATATATATACTATAGGGTGAATATGAAATATGAGAAATGAGGATGTTTGAAATGAAAGTAATATGCATACTATAGAATATATATTATGGGATATATATACTATAGGAGTAATATGAATAACATGGAAATGAAAGAAAGAAGATATGAATGTTTATTTTTACGGGTTTGTGGTTATAATTTATCTCAATGCTTAATCGTATTTGACATGTGGATTATCATGTAATGTTAGTTTTGAACTAATGACTTACTCCCTTGTTTTTGTGTGTTGTTTATGATAATCCTATTGTAGGTAAATGAAGGATTTGAGGAGGAAGCTCACTTAGGAATCTTAAGCGTTTATTAACTTGGATGTCTTTATCTTTACTTTGACATTGTAGATGACAAGATAACATTTTGGGATGAATGTAAGTCTGATTTGGATAATACTGGAGATATGTGGTTTTGGACATTATGACTCTTGGAAACCCATAACTGGTTGTATGCGGTAATTACTAATTGAATGAATTATGTTTTTCTGCAATATGAATTGTATGATGATATAATAGGTTAAAAGGGTAGTTTCAAGGAATGACCCATGAGGGTTTTAAGAAAGATGATGAATATATGTAAGGGAGGATTAAAATAAACGAAAAATTTTCAATGGTAGAATTCGGGTCTTTACAAGCCCTAACGATAAAATAAATAAGCAAGCATGTTGGGCTCGAGAGGATAAAATTGATATGCAAGCATGTCTTGCTTGTGACGATAAAATAAATATGGGAGCATGCCGGGCTCGATACGATAAAAATAAATATGCTAGCATGTCGGGCACTAGACGATTAGAAATATATTTGAGCTTGTCAGGCTCTAAACCATAAAATAAGTAAGCGAGCATGTTGGGATTGAGAATATAAAATAGATATGCGATTATATCTAGCTCAAGATGATAATATAAATATTCGAGCATGTCGGGTTGTAGACGATAAAAGAAATATGCCAGCATGTCTGGATCGAGACCATAATATAAATATATCACTGCGTCGGACTCTAGACGATAAAATTAATATGCGAGCTTGTCGGGATCGGGACGATAAAATAAATATGCTAGCATGTCGGGCTCGGGAAGATAAAAATAAATTTGCGAGCATGTCGGGCTCAAGACGATAAAATAAATTTTCGAGCTTGTCGGGATCGAGGCGATAAAATAAATATGCGAGCATGTCGGGCTCGAGATGATTAAATAAAATTGCGAGCATGTCGGGCTCAAGAGAATAAAATAAATATGCGAGCATGTCGACCTCGAGACGATAAAATAAATATGCAAGCATGTCGGGATCTAGACGATAAAATAAATATGCGAGCATGTTGGGCTCTAGAAGATAAATTAAATATGAGAGCATGTCGGGCTCGAGATAATAAAATAGATTTGCGAGCATGTCTGGCTCGAGACGGTAAAATAAATATTCGAGCATCTCGTGCTCGAGACGATAAAATTAAATATCCGAGAATGTCGGACTCCAGATGATAAAATTAATATTCGAGCATGTCAAGCTCGATATTTTAAAATAAATACTCTATCTTGTCGGGCTTGAGATGATAAAATAAATATGCAAGCATGTCGGGCTCGAGACGACAAAAATAATTTCGCGAGCATATCGAGCCCGAGACGATAAAATAAATTTACAGGCATGTCGAGCTCCAGACAATAAAATAAATATGCGAGAATGACGGGCTCGATACGATAAAATAAATATGTGATCGTGTCGAGCTCTAGACGATAAAATTAATATGCGAGCATATCTGGCTCAGGAGCAGGAGCGGGAGCAGAAGCAGGAGCGTAGGAGCAAGTGCAGGAGCAGGAGCGCAGGAGTGCGGGAGCAGGAGCAGGAGCAGGAGTTGAGGACGATAACATAAAAATGCGAGCATGTCGGGCTCTAGACTTTAAAATTTATATGCGAGAACGTCGGCCTCGAGATGATAAATTACATATGCAAGCATGTCGGGTTCGAGACAAAAAAATAAATATTCGAGCATCTCGGGTTCGAGACGATAAAAATAAATATGCGAGAATGTCGGACTCCAGACGATAAAATGAATATTCGAGCATGTTGGGCTCGAGACTATAAAATAAATACTCGAGCTTGTCAGGCTGGAGATGATAAAATAAATATCCGAGCATGTCGGGCTCGATTCGATAAAAATAAATATGCTAGCATGTCGGGCTCAAGACGATAAAATAAATATACGAGCTTGTTAGGCTCTAAACGATAAAATAAATAAGCTAGCATGTTGGGCTCGAGAGGATAAAATTGATATGCGAGCATATCTTGCTTGTGACAATAAAATAAATATGCGAGCATGTCGGGCTCGATACGATAAAAATAAATATGCTAGCATGTCGGGCACTAGACGATTAGAAAAATATGCGAGCATGTTAGGCTCTAAACGATAAAATAAGTAAGCGAGCATGTTGGGATTGAGAGTATAAAATAGATATGCGATTATGTCTAGCTCAAGATGATAAAATAAATATGCTAGCATGTCGGGCTGTAGACGATAAAATAAATATGCCAGCATGTTTGGATGGAGACCATAATATAAATATATCACCGTGTTGGACTCTAGACGATAAAATTAATATGCGAGCTTGTCGGGATCGGGACGATAAAATAAATATGCTAGCATGTCGTGCTCGGGAAGATAAAAATAAATTTGCGAGCATGTCGGGCTCAAGACGATAAAATAAATTTTCGAGCTTGTTGGGATCGAGACGATAAAATAAATATGCGAGCATGTCGAACACGCGATAATTAAATAAAATTGCGAGCATGTCGGGCTCAAGACAATAAAATAAATATGCGAGCATGTCGACCTCGACACGATAAAATAAATACGCGAGCATGTCGGGATCTAGACAATAAAATAAATATGCGAGCTTGTTGGGCTCTAGAAGATAAATTAAATATGCGAGCATGTCGGGCTCGAGATAATAAAATAGATTTGCGAGCTGTCTGGCTCGAGACGATAAAATAAATATTCGAGCATCTCGGGCTCGAGAAGATAAAATTAAATATCTGAGAATGTCGGACTCCAAATGATAAAATTAATATTCGAGCATGTCAAGCTCAATATTTTAAAATAAATACTCTATCTTGTCGAGCTTGAGATGATAAAATAAATATGCAATCATGTCGAGCTCTAGACGACAAAAATAATTTTGCGAGCATGTCGAGCCCGAGACAATAAAATAAATTTGCAGGCATGTCGAGCTCCAGACAATAAAATAAATATGCGAGAATGACGTGCTCGAGACGATAAAAGAAATATGTGATCGTGTCGAACTCTAGACGATAAAATTAATATGCGAGCATATCAGGCTCAAGAGCAGGAGCGGGAGCAGAAGCAGGAGCGTAGGAGCAATAGCAGGAGCAGGAGCGCATGTGTGTGGGAGCAGGAGTTGAGGACGATTACATAAAAATGTGAGCATGTCGGGCTCTAGACAGTAAAATTTATTTGCGAGAACGTCGGCCTCGAAATGATAAAATACATATGCAAGAATGTCGGGCTCGAAACAAAAAAATAAATATTCGAGCAACTCGGGCTCGAGACGAAAAAAACAAATACGCGAGAATGTCGGACTCCAGACGATAAAATTAATATTCGAGCATGTTGGGATCGAGACTATAAAATAAATACTCGAGCTTGTCGGGCTGGAGATGATAAAATAAATATGCTAGCATGTCGGGCTCGATACGATAAAAATAAATATGCTAGCATGTCGGGCTCAAGACGATTAGAAAAATATGCGAGCATGTCAGGCTCTACACGATAAAATAAGTAAACGAGCATGTTGGAATTGAGATTATGTCTTGCTTGTGACGATAAAATAAATATGCGAGCATGTCGAACTCTAGACGATAAAATTAATATGCGAGCATATCGGGCTCAGGAGCAGGAGCGGGAGCAGAAGCAGGAGCGTAGGATCAATAGCAGGAGCAGGAGCGCAGGAGTGCGGGAGCAGGAGCAGGAGCAGGAGTTGAGGACGATTACATAAAAATGCGAGCTTGTCGGTCTCTAGACATTAAAATTTATATGCGAGAACGTCGGCCTCGAGATGATAAAATACATATGCAAGCATGTCGGGCTCGAGAAAAAAAAATATTCGAGCATCTCGGGCTCGAGACGATAAAAATAAATACGCGAGAATGTCGGACTCCAGACGATAAAATTAATATTCGAGCATTTTGGGCTCGAGACTATAAAATAAATACTCGAGCTTGTCGGGCTGGAGATGATAAAATAAATATGCAAGCATGTCGGGCTCGATACGAGATAAATAAATATGCTAGCATGTCAGGCTCAAGACGATAAAATAAATATGCGAGCTTGTCAGGCTCTGAACGATAAAATAAATAAGCAACAATGTTGGGCTCGAGAGGATAAAATTGATATGCGAGCATGTCTTTGAAAGTGTGCATGTCAAGAGGA
The DNA here is from genome assembly GCA_009771035.1 of Lupinus albus. Taxonomy (NCBI): domain Eukaryota; kingdom Viridiplantae; phylum Streptophyta; class Magnoliopsida; order Fabales; family Fabaceae; genus Lupinus; species Lupinus albus. Next base: position 951,586 of record WOCE01000027.1, on the reverse strand, counting down.
ACACTTTGGAAAGCTCTCTTTATGTGTCATGGTTTTGATGAGGACAACTTGTGCTAATAAGAGCTTGAAGATCATCAACAAATCAACGTGCTTAAGTCTTCTGATTGGTACTTAGCTTAGACTAGATTAGTTTAGGTTGAGTCTAAGGCTTAAGTCACCTAATACATATCTCATTTGCATAAATCTTTTTTATCTTGAGATATGTCATTCATAATATGTTCATGCATCATATAAATACATGTATATGTGCATTCTAGGCATAAACTAAGTGTTATACATGTATGAATTAAAAGTGCATAACATATTTGAGCTTTTACACATGAAAAAAATGCTGTTAATCGATTACAGCATAGGTTAATCGATTAATCTAACTGTTTGCACAGTGTAATCGATTACAACAAAGGTTAATCGATTAATCTAACAATTTTGTACAGTTTAATCGATTAAAGCTGTCGTTAATGGATTAACTGGGCTATAAAATCAATTCTTTATAAACTGCGTTTTTCAGAATTGATCTCCTAAGTTGCATGTTAAATTTTTAGAGAGTTAGAGCATTTTTTTTCGTGTTAATTGTTGCATCTAGTTGTAAATGCATTTGTGAGTTTAGAAAAGAGAGAATTGTATGCTTTAGGATTGAGTGCATTACATGATACGTTTCTCATCTTTTCATATCACATGTTCTTGCATTTTATTGATGATTCTTGATTAGATGTTTACATACTATGAATTCTGTTTTTCAAACTAATACATTTTCATACTGCATGAGTTTGTATTAGGTGATTAGAGTAAAGTCTTATCTTGTTAGATATAAGTCTTGTAATAGCTTAAGTTTACTCTATTTTTGTTTTTGATTGAAAAAGTGTTGTAATTCTGGGAATCTCAAGGTGTCGTATCGCCAAGAGATTGAGGGTATCTTCACTGAGTGTTAGACTTAGGGATAAGTAAAGAACAGAGGTTCTTGGCTGGGGCTACGCCGAAAGAAAGGTTTTCTTTGTCGGTAGGAAGGGAGTCAAACCATAGAATAGGATCTTTATTATCTTGTAAGTGTCTAAGTGTGGTAATTGGATAGTGTGTATGTAATAAACATTGATTCAATTATAGTGAAGAAAAATCTCCCAAATCAGCCGGGAGGCCTGGATGTAGTTTGCGGTGGACAAGCAAACGAACCAGGATAAAATTCGTGTTGCAGGATTTTTCTATCCCTTTCTCTCTTTATTGCATTTGATCGATTAATTTGTATAGTAGATTTAATTGATAATCTGTTTCTGTACTATACTGATTACACTCTGATAATTCTGTAAGCTCTATATACTCGCTTCGTTATCAATTAATTGTCGCGCAAGAAATTGTATCTGCATTAGCTTACTGTCACGGTTTAATCGATTAAGTGTAGTGTGTTAATCGTTTACATTAGTTCTGTTAATCGATTAAGAGGACTGTGTTGAATGTGTTAATCGATTACCCTGTTTCGTTAATCGATTAATTAGGTGTATTTCAGCATTAAGTGTTGTTTTTCGAAAAGCGGATATTCTAACCGCTATACCTATTCAACCCCCCCCCCCCCCTCTAGGTGTATTGTAACCACTGATACCTAACAAGTGGTATCAGAGCTAGTGCGCAGTGCTAGCTCAACCGCGTATTCGTGATCCTTAGGGAAAAAGGAATGGGTTCGTCAAACCCATTTGGTGGTGATGGTTCATCCATTAATCGACCACCTATATTCAGTGGTGAAGGGTATGCCTACTGGAAAGTCCGCATGCAAATTTTTATTGAAGCCATAGACTCGGATATTTGGGAATCCGTAGTCAACGGCCCTTTCGTTCCACAGCATCTTGTGGACGATGAACCTAAAGACAAGCCTAAAAGTCTATGGACCGATGATGAGCGCAAAAAGGTCCAGCATAACCTACGCGCCAAAAATATCATGACATCGGCCCTATCCTATGATGAGTTCTTTAGAGTCTCGCAGTGCCAAAATGCAAAAGAAATGTGGGACACTTTACAAGTGACTCACGAAGGCACTAGCGAAGTCAAGCGCGCTAGATTAAATGCGCTGACCCACGAATATGAGTTATTTCGCATGTTACCTAGTGAATCAATCTGTGATATGCAAAAGCGATTTACTCATATTGTTAATCATTTAGTTGCTCTAGATAAATCATTTGCCAGAGGTGAACTAACTAATAAAGTTTTGCGTTGTCTTGACAGGAAATGGCAACCAAAGGTAACTGCAATTGTTGAATCCAAAGACTTGGATTCTATGCCTCTAGCTACATTATTTGGAAAGCTTCAAGAGCACGAAATGGAATTGGGGCGCTTGACTATGCACGAAGATTCAGACCGGAAGAAGAAAAACATCACATTGAAGGCCACGACCTCCAAATCAAAAGAAGAAAAAGATGATGATGAATCTGACTCCGATCTAGATGATGAAACTATGAATCTCCTTGTTCGAAAATTTAGTAAATTCATCAAAAGAAAAGGTGGATTCAAAAAGTTTCAAAAGAAAGAAGCAAAAGAGTCAACCAACAAAGGCAAGAACAACAAAGATCGCTTCACTTGCCATGAGTGTGGAAAAGCCGGACATATGAGATTTCAATGTCTTACCTATCTGAAAAAGGTTGATTCAGAGAAGAGCACTCCCAGGGAATTCAAATCCAAGAAAGCTTACATTGTATGGGATGTACCTGAGGAGGAAACAACATCAAGCACTTCTAGTGAGGAGGAGTCAGCGAAGCTGTGTCTGATGGTCAGATCTGACAACGATGGCAACTCAGACTCACACGAGGATAATAATGAGGTATATTCTGACACCTCATCCACTTCGGATGACTTACCCTCGTATGATGTTTTATATAATGCTTATGTTGAGTTACATGAGGAACTAAAGAAATTGGCAAGAATAAACATTGATAAGAAAAGGGAAATCCTTAGAAATGAAAAGAAATTAAGCCAATTACAAAAAGAATTAGATGAATTAAAATTAGAAAATGAAACTTTAGATCTCATCTATTCTTGTAACACATGTAACTGCTCTGCTAATAATTTATGTCAAAAGCCTGTATGTGAGACTTGCGAGATTTTGCAAGAAGACAATCTTAAACTAAAAGAAAAACTCGAACGTCTCACAAACAGTAAACAGCAATTAGACACTCTGCTCAGTCAAACAAGAAACGTTGGTGATTGTACTGGTCTAGGTTATACTCGCTCTGCTAAGAACAAGAGACCATATAGAAAACCTGTAGCTCATACTAAGAATAAAAATCATAAGCATTCACCTACATGTTTTTATTGTAATACGTATGGTCATACTTCTTACTCATGTTACATTAGAAAATATGGTATACCTAGCGGAGTTTATGTATGGATAAAGAAGGGAGATAATTCCCTAATCACTAATAGAAAAGGACCCAACATAATTTGGGTACCTGAGAAAAGCAGGTGATCTGTTTTGCAGGTATGTCTTCGAACACAAGGACAAAAATGGTATTTAGACAGTGGATGTTCGAGACATATGACAGGTGACAGATCAAATTTCCTGGATCTATCACTTAAAGGAAAAGGATACGTCACGTACGGAGACAACAACAAGGGAAAGATACTTGGCACCGGAACAGTTGGTAACTCATCTCAAACTCAAATTGAAAATGTTCTTTATGTTGAAGGACTAGAACATAATCTTCTGAGTATAAGCCAACTCTGTGACAAAGGTAATCGTGTATCTTTCGATTCTGACTATTGCATCATTTCGTGACATTTTATCTAATGATGTTAAATTTGTTGGTCATCATATAAATAATATTTACATGGTTAACTTGGATGATGTCACCACATTATTTTCAAAATGTTTTATTTCTAAAGAAGATGACATCTGGCTCTGGCACAGACGCGTTGCACACATCCATATAAAACATCTAGATAAATTGTCATCAAACGAACTAGTTGAGGGGCTACCAAAACTAAATTTTAAAACTAAAGAGATTTGTGACACTTGTCAAAAGTGTAAACAAACCAAAAACTCTTTCAAAAACAAAAATGTGATATCTACTTCAAGACCTTTGGAGTTACTCCATATGGACTTGTTTGGACCATCACAAATCATGAGTTTTGGTGGTAGCTACTATGCTCTAGTTATTGTTGATGATTTCTCTCGATTTACATGGACATTATTTTTATCTGCTAAAAGCGACGCCTTCAAGTCTTTTAAAAATCTTGCCAAGCAAATTCAAAACCAACTCAACCTGAAAATAGTATATATACGAAGTGATCACGGGGGAGAATTTGAGAACTTTCAGTTCGACAAATTCTGTGATAAGCATGGCATCATGCATCAGTTCTCTGCTCCTCGCACTCCACAACAAAATGGAGTTGTTGAGAGGAAAAATCGTGTGCTAGAAGAATTAGCGAGAACCATGCTCAATGAAAGTAATACCCCCAAATATTTCTGGGCAGATGCAGTTCATACTGCAGTGTTATGTTATAAATCGAGTACTTTTAAGGCCTAATTTGAATAAAACTCCTTATGAACTATTAAAAGGTCGTAAACCAAACATATCCCATCTTCACGCTTTCGGTTGCAAATGTTTTATATTAAATAATGGAAAGCGGGCTTTAGGAAAATTTGATTCAAAAGCCGACGAGGGAATATTTTTGGGATACTCGATTCATAGCAAAGCGTTCAGAATTTTTAATAAATATTCAATGCAAGTTGAAGAGTCTATCCATGTACAATTTGATGAATCTTCTCCAAAAGAGAAGAGAAAGGTCGTATCTGATGATGTTGCAGGTGCTTTGGAAGAAGCATACTCAAAGAACATGGATAATGAAGAAGCAACCAATGAAGAATGTCAAAACAAATCTCAGGAGCATTCAGATATGCCAGTTGTGTGGAAAACCAAGAAAGCTCACCCGATCGACAAAGTAATAGGTGACATATCTACGGGAGTGGTAACCCGTAGTTCCTTACGAAACTTTTGTAACTTTGTAGCTTTTGTATCTCAAATTGAGCCTAAGACCATTGATGAGGCCATTGAGGATGTGCACTGGGGTATAGCTATGCAAGAAGAGCTAAACCAGTTCGAACGTAATAATGTTTGGGACTTGGTCCCTAAACCTAAAGATCATCTTGTGATTGGTACTCGATGGGTCTTCAGAAATAAGCTTGATGAATCAGGCTTAATCATTCGAAATAAGGCACGCTTGGTGGCCAAAGGCTACAACCAGGAGGAAGGTATCGATTATGACGAAACCTATGCCCCTGTAGCCAGATTAGAGGCCATCAGGATGCTACTTTCCTTTGCATCGATTATGAACTTCAAACTATTTCAAATGGACGTAAAAAGCGCCTTCCTGAATGGCTATATTCAAGAAGAAGTTTATGTTAACCAACCGCCTGGTTTTGAAAATTTTAAATATCCGAACCATGTTTATAAACTTAAAAAGGCACTCTATGGTCTCAAACAAGCTCCTAGAGCTTGGTATGATAGACTTAGTACCTTTCTTTTAGAAAAAGGGTTCGAAAGAGGCTTGGTTGACACAACGCTTTTTATTCGTAAATCAGAAAACTCTGTATTACTTGTACAAATCTATGTGGATGACATAATTTTTGGATCTACTAATGATATTTTGTGTAAAGATTTTTCTGAGATGATGCAGGGGGAGTTCGAAATGTCTATGATGGGAGAACTCACATTCTTTCTAGGACTTCAGATAAAGCAACTAGAAAGTGGGATTTTCATCCATCAGGCAAAATATTGCAAAGAGCTGCTCAAGAAATTTGAGATGAACAATTGTAAGGAAGCTTCCACTCCTATGGCATCTGCTTGCTACCTAGATAAGGACGAAAAAGGAAAAGCAATAGAGGTAACAAAGTATCGATGAATTATTGGGTCTTTACTTTACTTAACTGCAAGTCGACCTGATATCATGTTTAGCGTATGCATGTGTGCGAGATTTCAATCATCACCTAGAGAATCACATCTTAAAACTGTTAAAAGAATCATGAGATACTTAAAAGGAACAACTAACATGGGATTATGGTATCCTCGGGATGCCTCACTATCCTTGGTAGGTTATTCCGATTCCGATTTCGCCGGATGTAAATTGGATCGGAAAAGCACTAGTGGTACCTGTCACTTGTTGGGCAGTTCATTAGTAGCATGGCACAGCAAAAAGCAAGCCTGTGTTGCTTTGTCCACCGCCGAAGCGGAATACATTGCCGCTGGTGTGTGTTGCGCTCAAATCCTTTGGATGAAGCAGCAACTCAAGGACTATGGTCTTAAACTTGAAAAGATCCCTATTAAATGCGATAATACAAGTGCCATAAACCTTTCCAAGAATCCCGTTTTGCATTCTAGAACTAAGCATATAGAAATTAGACATCATTTTCTGCGTGATCATGTACAAAAAGGTGACTGCGTTCTTGAATTTGTTGAAACTTCTAAACAATTAGCCGATATTTTCACCAAGCCCCTTCCCAGGGATACTTTCTTTGTTCTAAGGAGAGAACTTGGAATTCTTGATGAACAATATCTCGATTGAAATTGTTTAGTTGTTTGCATTATCGTCTAGCCTCTCTATGTCTATGTATCTTTAGCTTAAATGATATATGTTACAATGCAAATATATGTCTCTTGATTAATTCTTTCTGTGATTCTGAATGTCTCGATAAATTTGTCACAATGCATGCAAAAGCCTTAAAAAGTTGAAACCATTCTACTGCCTGAAAATCCATTTTTTTCACTATGTGTAATCGATTACACTTGCTTTTAATCGATTACCTGGGCATCAGTTCTTTGAAAATTCGAAATTTTACACTGGCTTAATCGATTAAACCTACCCGTTAATCGATTAAAACCAGCTTTTTAAAGGCAGACATTAACTCGGTTTCACACTTTCCTTGGCATTTTCACATTCTCGTTTATACTTTGAGTTTCTAAATCAGTAACAAAACTAATCCAAGTGCACTAAAGTAGAAACACCTCATCCTCACCCTCTCAAACCATCAAGGAATCATACTTCTTCATCCTCATTATACCCCATTTCCAAGGTTCCACCAAGCATAACCTAGGTTAGGTTTGCCTACACCCTTCTCTGATTATTCACTGTTATTTCGGGTTCTGCCAAATAATGGAGCAAGGTCGCACTAAAAGGGTCAAGACCTCAGCCACTCGTGTACGAAGACGGGAGGTCAGTTCACCTTCTATTCGGGACCGTGGTGACCCCTACTATTCACTCATCTTGCAAGAAACCCGTATGGCGAAATTTCAAGGTCGCAAACCCACGTACATACGGTATGTTGATTTAACCTGGTTGGCGGAACAAAACTTTAGTTTCCCGCATGATATGGAAGCTCAGGGAACCATTCAGTTTATGGAATTAAAGGGACAAGTTTACCCTGCTCTAGTTAGGGAATTTTATGCTAATTTTAGATATAAGGATGGAAAGTACTGGTCTATGATCTATGGCAATCTGTTTGAACTTAATGATGATATTTTTACGAATGTCGGTGGTTTATCATCTTCTGGTTATAGTATAGGAGATTGTTCCTGGGTTAAGGAAAACTTTGATCCTACTGAGGTTTATAAGTCATTTCTAAGAGGCCCTCACTTATACATTCAGGGTCAGCTGACCAAAGCTGGGTCATTATCTGTTGAGAACAGACTGTTGCATTACATTATTGCTTACATTTTAGTGCAGAGGAACACAAATCACGCACAGCCTACTGTGAATGATTTACGTTTCATGTATGCAGTAAAGAATAATGTAATGATTAACTGGCCTGAGGAGATCTTGAAAATTATGAACAGTGTGTCTTTGTCTCAGTCGAAGCTGCTTCCCTACAGTATCTTCATCTCACGCATTGTTGATTATCTGCGCATTGACGTTTCCGATACCATCATCGTTGAATACACTGATAAGGATCATCTGGTTGGTGAAAGCCTCATTCATAAAATGGGTATATACAAGTATGGTACTACTTGGCAATACCAAGAGGACTACACCACTATTGGTCTGGATTTATCTGATGATGATAATCAGGATGACAGAGGTAATCAGCACGCTACAACTCAGGGGGAGCCTTCTGGATCAGCACCTCAGAACTCTGCTTTTGGCTTAGATCAGTTGGAAGCTATGGAGCAACGGCTTAACAACCGTATGGATCTTCACTTCCAAGGATTGAAAGACTCATACTTTGCTGGTATGGAACAGTATGAGGAGCGACAAACTGCGTACTCAGACAACCAATTTCGGGAGTTGAGGAATCTGATTCAATCTACTGCTGAAGCTCAGAATGCCTTGTTTTGTTCAGAATTTCAGAAGTTATCTGTGCTTATCAGGGGAGATCAGAACATTGTCATTCCTGCTGAACACACTGACGATCCTCATCCTCCACCTCAACCTTAGTCTAGAAGACTTTAGACCTAGGATATCTTACCATTAGGTTTATTTCTTCTTTATGGCACTTTTTGGATTTAGCTGTTGTTATGGATTCTAGTTTCTCTTTTGTGTGCCTCTTTCATGTTCTTAATTAACATTTCCTGGTTTATATGGCTGCTAAACATTGTTACTCTTTATGCTACTTTTTATAATTATGTCGAATAGCCTACTCTGTTTCCGTGTATGGTTCTTGATCGTATGAGATTTTCTACTTTGATATGGTAAATCTTGTATGTCGTTCACTTCACCAGTTTGGCTATTTCTATTGTATAAACTAGCGCATTTGTTTAATCCTCTTTAACATAAAACAGGTTAATTGTTAAATCCCAAATTAACTCATTGACTTTGTTTTATGCATTACTCATATCTCTGCCTCATTTTTGACCTGAGTTTTCTTTTTGATAATGTCAAAAGGGGGAGAAAGGTTGTTTTGTTGTTTTCTGATTGTGCAGGTTGATCGTAATAACAGCTTCCGAAATTTGCGCATCATATCAACCACGCCAACACAATCTTCAAGCTATTTCATCACAGTTGATATATTTGATGTGGAGTTTGTCATCATCAAAAAGGGGGAGATTGAAAGTGTGCATGTCAAGAGGAACACTTTGGAAAGCTCTCTTTATGTGTCATGGTTTTGATGAGGACAACTTGTGCTAATAAGAGCTTGAAGATCATCAACAAATCAACGTGCTTAAGTCTTCTGATTGGTACTTAGCTTAGACTAGATTAGTTTAGGTTGAGTCTAAGGCTTAAGTCACCTAATACATATCTCATTTGCATAAATCTTTTAAATCTTTTATCTTGAGATATGTCATTCATAATATGTTCATGCATCATATAAATACATGTACATGTGCATTCTAGGCATAAACTAAGTGTTATACATGTATGAATTAAAAGTGCATAACATATTTGAGCTTTTACACATGAAAAAAATGCTGTTAATCGATTACAGCATAGGTTAATCGATTAATCTAACTGTTTGCACAGTGTAATCGATTACAACAAAGGTTAATCGATTAATCTAACAATTTTGTACAGTTTAATCGATTAAAGCTGTCGTTAATCGATTAACTGGGCTATAAAATCAATTCTTTATAAACTGCGTTTTTCAGAATTGATCTCATAAGTTGCATGTTAAATTTTTAGAGAGTTAGAGCATTTTTTTCGTGTTAATTGTTGCATCTAGTTGTAAATGCATTTGTGAGTTTAGAAAAGAGAGAATTCTATGCTTTAGGATTGAGTGCATTACATGATACAGTTTCTCATCTTTTCATATCACATGTTCTTGCATTTTATTGATGATTCTTGATTAGATGTTTACATACTATGCATTTTGTTTTTCACACTAATACATTTTCATACTGCATGAGTTTGTATTAGGTGATTAGAGTAAAGTCTTATCTTGTTAGATATAAGTCTTGTAATAGCTTAAGTTTACTCTATTTTGTTTTGATTGAAAAAGTGTTGTAATTCTGGGAATCTCAAGGTGTCGTATCAGCCAAGAGATTGAGGGTATCTTCACTGAGTGTTAGACTTAGGGATAAGTAAAGAACAGAGGTTCTTGGCTGGGGCTACGCCGAAAGAAAGGTTTTCTTTGTCGGTAGGAAGGGAGTCAAACCATAGAATAGGATCTTTATTATCTTGTAAGTGTCTAAGTGTTGTAATTGGATAGTGTGTACTGTAATAAACATTGATTCAATTATAGTGAAGAAAAATCTCCCAAATCAGCCGGGAGGCCTGGATGTAGTTTGCGGTGGACAAGCAAACGAACCAGGATAAAATTCGTGTTGCAGGATTTTTTCTATCCCTTTCTCTCTTTATTGCATTTGATCGATTAATTTGTATAGTAGATTTAATTGATAATCTGTTTCTGTACTATACTGATTACACTCTGATAATTCTGTAAGCTCTGTATACTCGCTTCGTTATCAATTAATTGTCGCGCAAGAAATTGTATCTGCATTAGCTTACTGTCACGGTTTAATCGATTAAGTGTAGTGTGTTAATCGATTACATTAGTTCTGTTAATCGATTCAGAGGACTGTGTTGAATGTGTTAATCGATTACCCTGTTTCGTTAATCGATTAATTAAGGTGTATTTCAGCATTAAGTGTTGTTTTTCGAAAAGCGGATATTCTAACCGCTACACCTATTCAACCCCCCCCCCCTTCTAGGTGTATTGTAACCACTGATACCTAACAAGTGGTATCAGAGCTAGTGCGCAGTGCTAGCTCAACCGCGTATTCGTGATCCTTAGGGAAAAAGGAATGGGTTCGTCAAACCCATTTGGTGGTGATGGTTCATCCATTAATCGACCACCTATATTCAGTGGTGAAGGGTATGCCTACTGGAAAGTCCGCATGCAAATTTTTATTGAAGCCATAGACTCGGATATTTGGGAATCCGTAGTCAACGGCCCTTTCGTTCCACAGCATCTTGTGGACGATGAACCTAAAGACAAGCCTAAAAGTCTATGGACCGATGATGAGTGCAAAAAGGTCCAGCATAACCTACGTGCCAAAAATATCATGACATCGGCCCTATCCTATGATGAGTTCTTTAGAGTCTCGCAGTGCCAAAATGCAAAAGAAATGTGGGACACTTTACAAGTGACTCACGAAGGCACTAGCGAAGTCAAGCGCGCTAGATTAAATGCGCTGACCCACGAATATGAGTTATTTCGCATGTTACCTAGTGAATCAATCTGTGATATGCAAAAGCGATTTACTCATATTGTTAATCATTTAGTTGCTCTAGATAAATCATTTGCCAGAGGTGAACTAACTAATAAAGTTTTGCGTTGTCTTGACAGGAAATGGCAACCAAAGGTAACTGCAATTGTTGAATCCAAAGACTTGGATTCTATGCCTCTAGCTACATTATTTGGAAAGCTTCAAGAGCACGAAATGGAATTGGGGCGCTTGACTATGCACGAAGATTCAGACCGGAAGAAGAAAAACATCACATTGAAGGCCACGACCTCCAAATCAAAAGAAGAAAAAGATGATGATGAATCTGACTCCGATCTAGATGATGAAACTATGAATCTCCTTGTTCGAAAATTTAGTAAATTCATCAAAAGAAAAGGCGGATTCAAAAAGTTTCAAAAGAAAGAAGCAAAAGAGTCAACCAACAAAGGCAAGAACAACAAAGATCGCTTCACTTGCCATGAGTGTGGAAAAGCCGGACATATGAGATTTCAATGTCCTTACCTATCTGAAAAAGGTTGATTCAGAGAAGAGCACTCCCAGGGAATTCAAATCCAAGAAAGCTTACATTGTATGGGATGTACCTGAGGAGGAAACAACATCAAGCACTTCTAGTGAGGAGGAGTCAGCGAAGCTGTAGTCTGATGGTCAGATCTGACAACGATGGCAACTCAGACTCACACGAGGATAATAATGAGGTATATTCTGACACCTCATCCACTTCGGATGACTTACCCTCGTATGATGTTTTATATAATGCTTATGTTGAGTTACATGAGGAACTAAAGAAATTGGCAAGAATAAACATTGATAAGAAAAGGGAAATCCTTAGAAATGAAAAGAAATTAAGCCAATTACAAAAAGAATTAGATGAATTAAAATTAGAAAATGAAACTTTAGATCTCATCTATTCATGTAACACATGTAACTGCTCTGCTAATAATTTATGTCAAAAGCCTGTATGTGAGACTTGCGAGATTTTGCAAGAAGACAATCTTAAACTAAAAGAAAAACTCGAACGTCTCACAAACAGTAAACAGCAATTAGACACTCTGCTCAGTCAAACAAGAAACGTTGGTGATTGTACTGGTCTAGGTTATACTCGCTCTGCTAAGAACAAGAGACCATATAGAAAACCTGTAGCTCATACTAAGAATAAAAATCATAAGCATTCACCTACATGTTTTTATTGTAATACGTATGGTCATACTTCTTACTCATGTTACATTAGAAAATATGGTATACCTAGCGGAGTTTATGTATGGATAAAGAAGGGAGATAATTCCCTAATCACTAATAGAAAAGGACCCAACATAATTTGGGTACCTGAGAAAAGCAGGTGATCTGTTTTGCAGGTATGTCTTCGAACACAAGGACAAAAATGGTATTTAGACAGTGGATGTTCGAGACATATGACAGGTGACAGATCAAATTTCCTGGATCTATCACTTAAAGGAAAAGGATACGTCACGTACGGAGACAACAACAAGGGAAAGATACTTGGCACCGGAACAGTTGGTAACTCATCTCAAACTCAAATTGAAAATGTTCTTTATGTTGAAGGACTAGAACATAATCTTCTGAGTATAAGCCAACTCTGTGACAAAGGTAATCGTGTATCTTTCGATTCTGACTATTGCATCATTCGTGACATTTTATCTAATGATGTTAAATTTGTTGGTCATCATATAAATAATATTTACATGGTTAACTTGGATGATGTCACCACATTATTTTCAAAATGTTTTATTTCTAAAGAAGATGACATCTGGCTCTGGCACAGACGCGTTGCACACATCCATATAAAACATCTAGATAAATTGTCATCAAACGAACTAGTTGAGGGGCTACCAAAACTAAATTTTAAAACTAAAGAGATTTGTGACACTTGTCAAAAGTGTAAACAAACCAAAAACTCTTTCAAAAACAAAAATGTGATATCTACTTCAAGACCTTTGGAGTTACTCCATATGGACTTGTTTGGACCATCACAAATCATGAGTTTTGGTGGTAGCTACTATGCTCTAGTTATTGTTGATGATTTCTCTCGATTTACATGGACATTATTTTTATCTGCTAAAAGCGACGCCTTCAAGTCTTTTAAAAATCTTGCCAAGCAAATTCAAAACCAACTCAACCTGAAAATAGTATATATACGAAGTGATCACGGGGGAGAATTTGAGAACTTTCAGTTCGACAAATTCTGTGATAAGCATGGCATCATGCATCAGTTCTCTGCTCCTCGCACTCCACAACAAAATGGAGTTGTTGAGAGGAAAAATCGTGTGCTAGAAGAATTAGCGAGAACCATGCTCAATGAAAGTAATACCCCCAAATATTTCTGGGCAGATGCAGTTCATACTGCGTGTTATGTTATAAATCGAGTACTTTTAAGGCCTAATTTGAATAAAACTCCTTATGAACTATTAAAAGGTCGTAAACCAAACATATCCCATCTTCACGCTTTCGGTTGCAAATGTTTTATATTAAATAATGGAAAGCGGGCTTTAGGAAAATTTGATTCAAAAGCCGACGAGGGAATATTTTTGGGATACTCGATTCATAGCAAAGCGTTCAGAATTTTTAATAAATATTCAATGCAAGTTGAAGAGTCTATCCATGTACAATTTGATGAATCTTCTCCAAAAGAGAAGAGAAAGGTCGTATCTGATGATGTTGCAGGTGCTTTGGAAGAAGCATACTCAAAGAACATGGATAATGAAGAAGCAACCAATGAAGAATGTCAAAACAAATCTCAGGAGCATTCAGATATGCCAGTTGTGTGGAAAACCAAGAAAGCTCACCCGATCGACAAAGTAATAGGTGACATATCTACGGGAGTGGTAACCCGTAGTTCCTTACGAAACTTTTGTAACTTTGTAGCTTTTGTATCTCAAATTGAGCCTAAGACCATTGATGAGGCCATTGAGGATGTGCACTGGGGTATAGCTATGCAAGAAGAGCTAAACCAGTTCGAACGTAATAATGTTTGGGACTTGGTCCCTAAACCTAAAGATCATCTTGTGATTGGTACTCGATGGGTCTTCAAAAATAAGCTTGATGAATCCAGGCTTAATCATTCGAAATAAGGCACGCTTGGTGGCCAAAGGCTACAACCAGGAGGAAGGTATCGATTATGACGAAACCTATGCCCCTGTAGCCAGATTAGAGGCCATCAGGATGTTACTTTCCTTTGCATCGATTATGAACTTCAAACTATTTCAAATGGACGTAAAAAGCGCCTTCCTGAATGGCTATATTCAAGAAGAAGTTTATGTTAACCAACCGCCTGGTTTTGAAAATTTTAAATATCCGAACCATGTTTATAAACTTAAAAAGGCACTCTATGGTCTCAAACAAGCTCCTAGAGCTTGGTATGATAGACTTAGTACCTTTCTTTTAGAAAAAGGGTTCGAAAGAGGCTTGGTTGACACAACGCTTTTTATTCGTAAATCAGAAAACTCTGTATTACTTGTACAAATCTATGTGGATGACATAATTTTTGGATCTACTAATGATATTTTGTGTAAAGATTTTTCTGAGATGATGCAGGGGGAGTTCGAAATGTCTATGATGGGAGAACTCACATTCTTTCTAGGACTTCAGATAAAGCAACTAGAAAGTGGGATTTTCATCCATCAGGCAAAATATTGCAAAGAGCTGCTCAAGAAATTTGAGATGAACAATTGTAAGGAAGCTTCCACTCCTATGGCATCTGCTTGCCACCTAGATAAGGACGAAAAAGGAAAAGCAATAGAGGTAACAAAGTATCGATGAATTATTGGGTCTTTACTTTACTTAACTGCAAGTCGACCTGATATCATGTTTAGCGTATGCATGTGTGCGAGATTTCAATCATCACCTAGAGAATCACATCTTAAAACTGTTAAAAGAATCATGAGATACTTAAAAGGAACAACTAACATGGGATTATGGTATCCTCGGGATGCCTCACTATCCTTGGTAGGTTATTCCGATTCCGATTTCGCCGGATGTAAATTGGATCGGAAAAGCACTAGTGGTACCTGTCACTTGTTGGGCAGTTCATTAGTAGCATGGCACAGCAAAAAGCAAGCCTGTGTTGCTTTGTCCACCGCCGAAGCGGAATACATTGCCGCTGGTGTGTGTTGCGCTCAAATCCTTTGGATGAAGCAGCAACTCAAGGACTATGGTCTTAAACTTGAAAAGATCCCTATTAAATGCGATAATACAAGTGCCATAAACCTTTCCAAGAATCCCGTTTTGCATTCTAGAACTAAGCATATAGAAATTAGACATCATTTTCTGCGTGATCATGTACAAAAAGGTGACTGCGTTCTTGAATTTGTTGAAACTTCTAAACAATTAGCCGATATTTTCACCAAGCCCCTTCCCAGGGATACTTTCTTTGTTCTAAGGAGAGAACTTGGAATTCTTGATGAACAATATCTCGATTGAAATTGTTTAGTTGTTTGCATTATCGTCTAGCCTCTCTATGTCTATGTATCTTTAGCTTAAATGATATATGTTACAATGCAAATATATGTCTCTTGATTAATTCTTTCTGTGATTCTGAATGTCTCGATAAATTTGTCACAATGCATGCAAAAGCCTTAAAAAGTTGAAACCATTCTACTGCCTGAAAATCCATTTTTTTCACTATGTGTAATCGATTACACTTGCTTTTAATCGATTACCTGGGCATCAGTTCTTTGAAAATTCGAAATTTTACACTGGCTTAATCGATTAAACCTACCCGTTAATCGATTAAAACCAGCTTTTTAAAGGCAGACATTAACTCGGTTTCACACTTTCCTTGGCATTTTCACATTCTCGTTTATACTTTGAGTTTCTAAATCAGTAACAAAACTAATCCAAGTGCACTAAAGTAGAAACACCTCATCCTCACCCTCTCAAACCATCAAGGAATCATACTTCTTCATCCTCATTATACCCCATTTCCAAGGTTCCACCAAGCATAACCTAGGTTAGGTTTGCCTACACCCTTCTCTGATTATTCACTGTTATTTCGGGTTCTGCCAAATAATGGAGCAAGGTCGCACTAAAAGGGTCAAGACCTCAGCCACTCGTGTACGAAGACGGGAGGTCAGTTCACCTTCTATTCGGGACCGCGGTGACCCCTACTATTCACCCATCTTGCAAGAAACCCGTATGGCGAAATTTCAAGGTCGCAAACCCACGTACATACGGTATGTTGATTTAACCTGGTTGGCGGAACAAAACTTTAGTTTCCCGCATGATATGGAAGCTCAGGGAACCATTCAGTTTATGGAATTAAAGGGACAAGTTTACCCTGCTCTAGTTAGGGAATTTTATGCTAATTTTAGATATAAGGATGGAAAGTACTGGTCTATGATCTATGGCAATCTGTTTGAACTTAATGATGATATTTTTACTGAATGTCGGTGGTTTATCATCTTCTGGTTATAGTATAGGAGATTGTTCCTGGGTTAAGGAAAACTTTGATCCTACTGAGGTTTATAAGTCATTTCTAAGAGGCCCTCACTTATACATTCAGGGTCAGCTGACCAAAGCTGGGTCATTATCTGTTGAGAACAGACTGTTGCATTACATTATTGCTTACATTTTAGTGCAGAGGAACACAAATCACGCACAGCCTACTGTGAATGATTTACGTTTCATGTATGCAGTAAAGAATAATGTAATGATTAACTGGCCTGAGGAGATCTTGAAAATTATGAACAGTGTGTCTTTGTCTCAGTCGAAGCTGCTTCCCTACAGTATCTTCATCTCACGCATTGTTGATTATCTGCGCATTGACGTTTCCGATACCATCATCGTTGAATACACTGATAAGGATCATCTGGTTGGTGAAAGCCTCATTCATAAAATGGGTATATACAAGTATGGTACTACTTGGCAATACCAAGAGGACTACACCACTATTGGTCTGGATTTATCTGATGATGATAATCAGGATGACAGAGGTAATCAGCACGCTACAACTCAGGGGGAGCCTTCTGGATCAGCACCTCAGAACTCTGCTTTTGGCTTAGATCAGTTGGAAGCTATGGAGCAACGGCTTAACAACCGTATGGATCTTCACTTCCAAGGATTGAAAGACTCATACTTTGCTGGTATGGAACAGTATGAGGAGCGACAAACTGCGTACTCAGACAACCAATTTCGGGAGTTGAGGAATCTGATTCAATCTACTGCTGAAGCTCAGAATGCCTTGTTTTGTTCAGAATTTCAGAAGTTATCTGTGCTTATCAGGGGAGATCAGAACATTGTCATTCCTGCTGAACACACTGACGATCCTCATCCTCCACCTCAACCTTAGTCTAGAAGACTTTAGACCTAGGATATCTTACCATTAGGTTTATTTCTTCTTTATGGCACTTTTTGGATTTAGCTGTTGTTATGGATTCTAGTTTCTCTTTTGTGTGCCTCTTTCATGTTCTTAATTAACATTTCCTGGTTTATATGGCTGCTAAACATTGTTACTCTTTATGCTACTTTTTATAATTATGTCGAATAGCCTACTCTGTTTCCGTGTATGGTTCTTGATCGTATGAGATTTTCTACTTTGATATGGTAAATCTTGTATGTCGTTCACTTCACCAGTTTGGCTATTTCTATTGTATAAACTAGCGCATTTGTTTAATCCTCTTTAACATAAAACAGGTTAATTGTTAAATCCCAAATTAACTCATTGACTTTGTTTTATGCATTACTCATATCTCTGCCTCATTTTTGACCTGAGTTTTCTTTTTGATAATGTCAAAAGGGGGAGAAAGGTTGTTTTGTTGTTTTCTGATTGTGCAGGTTGATCGTAATAACAGCTTCCGAAATTTGCGCATCATATCAACCACGCCAACACAATCTTCAAGCTATTTCATCACAGTTGATATATTTGATGTGGAGTTTGTCATCATCAAAAAGGGGGAGATTGAAAGTGTGCATGTCAAGAGGAACACTTTGGAAAGCTCTCTTTATGTGTCATGGTTTTGATGAGGACAACTTGTGCTAATAAGAGCTTGAAGATCATCAACAAATCAACGTGCTTAAGTCTTCTGATTGGTACTTAGCTTAGACTAGATTAGTTTAGGTTGAGTCTAAGGCTTAAGTCACCTAATACATATCTCATTTGCATAAATCTTTTAAATCTTTTTTATCTTGAGATATGTCATTCATAATATGTTCATGCATCATATAAATACATGTACATGTGCATTCTAGGCATAAACTAAGTGTTATACATGTATGAATTAAAAGTGCATAACATATTTGAGCTTTTACACATGAAAAAAATGCTGTTAATCGATTACAGCATAGGTTAATCGATTAATCTAACTGTTTGCACAGTGTAATCGATTACAACAAAGGTTAATCGATTAATCTAACAATTTTGTACAGTTTAATCGATTAAAGCTGTCGTTAATCGATTAACTGGGCTATAAAATCAATTCTTTATAAACTGCGTTTTTCAGAATTGATCTCATAAGTTGCATGTTAAATTTTTAGAGAGTTAGAGCATTTTTTTCGTGTTAATTGTTGCATCTAGTTGTAAATGCATTTGTGAGTTTAGAAAAGAGAGAATTCTATGCTTTAGGATTGAGTGCATTACATGATACGTTTCTCATCTTTTCATATCACATGTTCTTGCATTTTATTGATGATTCTTGATTAGATGTTTACATACTATGAATTTTGTTTTTCACACTAATACATTTTCATACTGCATGAGTTTGTATTAGGTGATTAGAGTAAAGTCTTATCTTGTTAGATATAAGTCTTGTAATAGCTTAAGTTTACTCTATTTTTGTTTTTGATTGAAAAAGTGTTGTAATTCTGGGAATCTCAAGGTGTCGTATCGCCAAGAGATTGAGGGTATCTTCACTGAGTGTTAGACTTAGGGATAAGTAAAGAACAGAGGTTCTTGGCTGGGGCTACGCCGAAAGAAAGGTTTTCTTTGTCGGTAGGAAGGGAGTCAAACCAAAGAATAGGATCTTTATTATCTTGTAAGTGTCTAAGTGTTGTAATTGGATAGTGTGTACGTAATAAACATTGATTCAATTATAGTGAAGAAAAATCTCCCAAATCAGCCGGGAGGCCTGGATGTAGTTTGCGGTGGACAAGCAAACGAACCAGGATAAAATTCGTGTTGCAGGATTTTTCTATCCCTTTCTCTCTTTATTGCATTTGATCGATTAATTTGTATAGTAGATTTAATTGATAATCTGTTTCTGTACTATACTGATTACACTCTGATAATTCTGTAAGCTCTGTATACTCGCTTCGTTATCAATTAATTGTCGCGCAAGAAATTGTATCTGCATTAGCTTACTGTCACGGTTTAATCGATTAAGTGTAGTGTGTTAATCGTTTACATTAGTTCTGTTAATCGATTCAGAGGACTGTGTTGAATGTGTTAATCGATTACCCTGTTTCGTTAATCGATTAATTAGGTGTATTTCAGCATTAAGTGTTGTTTTTCGAAAAGCGGATATTCTAACCGCTACACCTATTCAACCCCCCCCCCCCCCCCCCTCTAGGTGTATGTTAACCACTGATACCTAACAAGTGGTATCAGAGCTAGTGCGCAGTGCTAGCTCAACCGCGTATTCGTGATCCTTAGGGAAAAAGGAATGGGTTCGTCAAACCCATTTGGTGGTGATGGTTCATCCATTAATCGACCACCTATATTCAGTGGTGAAGGGTATGCCTACTGGAAAGTCCGCATGCAAATTTTTATTGAAGCCATAGACTCGGATATTTGGGAATCCATAGTCAACGGCCCTTTCGTTCCACAGCATCTTGTGGACGATGAACCTAAAGACAAGCCTAAAAGTCTATGGACCGATGATGAGTGCAAAAAGGTCCAGCATAACCTACGTGCCAAAAATATCATGACATCGGCCCTATCCTATGATGAGTTCTTTAGAGTCTCGCAGTGCCAAAATGCAAAAGAAATGTGGGACACTTTACAAGTGACTCACGAAGGCACTAGCGAAGTCAAGCGCGCTAGATTAAATGCGCTGACCCACGAATATGAGTTATTTCGCATGTTACCTAGTGAATCAATCTGTGATATGCAAAAGCGATTTACTCATATTGTTAATCATTTAGTTGCTCTAGATAAATCATTTGCCAGAGGTGAACTAACTAATAAAGTTTTGCGTTGTCTTGACAGGAAATGGCAACCAAAGGTAACTGCAATTGTTGAATCCAAAGACTTGGATTCTATGCCTCTAGCTACATTATTTGGAAAGCTTCAAGAGCACGAAATGGAATTGGGGGCGCTTGACTATGCACGAAGATTCAGACCGGAAGAAGAAAAACATCACATTGAAGGCCACGACCTCCAAATCAAAAGAAGAAAAAGATGATGATGAATCTGACTCCGATCTAGATGATGAAACTATGAATCTCCTTGTTCGAAAATTTAGTAAATTCATCAAAAGAAAAGGCGGATTCAAAAAGTTTCAAAAGAAAGAAGCAAAAGAGTCAACCAACAAAGGCAAGAACAACAAAGATCGCTTCACTTGCCATGAGTGTGGAAAAGCCGGACATATGAGATTTCAATGTCTTACCTATCTGAAAAAGGTTGATTCAGAGAAGAGCACTCCCAGGGAATTCAAATCCAAGAAAGCTTACATTGTATGGGATGTACCTGAGGAGGACAAATTCTGTGATAAGCATGGCATCATGCATCAGTTCTCTGCTCCTCGCACTCCACAACTGAGAGGAAAAAGTGAGAAGAGGAACCATGCTCAATGACAGTAATACCCCCAAAATTTCTGGGCAGATGCAGTTCATACTGTTATAAATCGAGTACTTTTAAGGCCTAATTTGAATATAACTCCTTATGAACTATTAAAAGGTCGTAAACCAAACATATCCCATCTTCACGCTTTCGGTTGCAAATGTTTTATATTAAATAATGGAAACTTTAGGAAAATTTGATGCCGACATACTCGATTCAGCAAAGCGTTCAGAATTTTTAATAAATATTCAATGCAAGTTGAAGAGTCTATCCAGTACAATTTGATGAATCTTCTCCAAAAGAGAAGAGAAAATCTGATGATGTGCAGGTGCTTTGGAAGAAGCATACTCAAAGAACTGAAGAACAACCAATGAAGAATGTCAAAACAAATCTCAGGAGCATTCAGATATGCCAGTTGTGTGGAAAACCAAGAAAGCTCACCCGATCGACAAAGTAATAGGTGACATATCTACGGGAGTGGTAACCCGTAGTTCCTTACGAAACTTTTGTAACTTTGTAGCTTTTGTATCTCAAATTGAGCCTAAGACCATTGATGAGGCCATTGAGGATGTGCACTGGGGTATAGCTATGCAAGAAGAGCTAAACCAGTTCGAACGTAAAAATGTTTGGGACTTGGTCCCTAAACCTAAAGATCATCTTGTGATTGGTACTCGATGGGTCTTCAAAAATAAGCTTGATGAACCAGGCTTAATCATTCGAAATAAGGCACGCTTGGTGGCCAAAGGCTACAACCAGGAGGAAGGTATCGATTATGACGAAACCTATGCCCCTGTAGCCAGATTAGAGGCCATCAGGATGTTACTTTCCTTTGCATCGATTATGAACTTCAAACTATTTCAAATGGACGTAAAAAGCGCCTTCCTGAATGGCTATATTCAAGAAGAAGTTTATGTTAACCAACCGCCTGGTTTTGAAAATTTTAAATATCCGAACCATGTTTATAAACTTAAAAAGGCACTCTATGGTCTCAAACAAGCTCCTAGAGCTTGGTATGATAGACTTAGTACCTTTCTTTTAGAAAAAGGGTTCGAAAGAGGCTTGGTTGACACAACGCTTTTTATTCGTAAATCAGAAAACTCTGTATTACTTGTACAAATCTATGTGGATGACATAATTTTTGGATCTACTAATGATATTTTGTGTAAAGATTTTTCTGAGATGATGCAGGGGGAGTTCGAAATGTCTATGATGGGAGAACTCACATTCTTTCTAGGACTTCAGATAAAGCAACTAGAAAGTGGGATTTTCATCCATCAGGCAAAATATTGCAAAGAGCTGCTCAAGAAATTTGAGATGAACAATTGCAAGGAAGCTTCCACTCCTATGGCATCTGCTTGCCACCTAGATAAGGACGAAAAAGGAAAAGCAATAGAGGTAACAAAGTATCGATGAATTATTGGGTCTTTACTTTACTTAACTGCAAGTCGACCTGATATCATGTTTAGCGTATGCATGTGTGCGAGATTTCAATCATCACCTAGAGAATCACATCTTAAAACTGTTAAAAGAATCATGAGATACTTAAAAGGAACAACTAACATGGGATTATGGTATCCTCGGGATGCCTCACTATCCTTGGTAGGTTATTCCGATTCCGATTTCGCCGGATGTAAATTGGATCGGAAAAGCACTAGTGGTACCTGTCACTTGTTGGGCAGTTCATTAGTAGCATGGCACAGCAAAAAGCAAGCCTGTGTTGCTTTGTCCACCGCCGAAGCGGAATACATTGCCGCTGGTGTGTGTTGCGCTCAAATCCTTTGGATGAAGCAGCAACTCAAGGACTATGGTCTTAAACTTGAAAAGATCCCTATTAAATGCGATAATACAAGTGCCATAAACCTTTCCAAGAATCCCGTTTTGCATTCTAGAACTAAGCATATAGAAATTAGACATCATTTTCTGCGTGATCATGTACAAAAAGGTGACTGCGTTCTTGAATTTGTTGAAACTTCTAAACAATTAGCCGATATTTTCACCAAGCCCCTTCCCAGGGATACTTTCTTTGTTCTAAGGAGAGAACTTGGAATTCTTGATGAACAATATCTCGATTGAAATTGTTTAGTTGTTTGCATTATCGTCTAGCCTCTCTATGTCTATGTATCTTTAGCTTAAATGATATATGTTACAATGCAAATATATGTCTCTTGATTAATTCTTTCTGTGATTCTGAATGTCTCGATAAATTTGTCACAATGCATGCAAAAGCCTTAAAAAGTTGAAACCATTCTACTGCCTGAAAATCCATTTTTTTCACTATGTGTAATCGATTACACTTGCTTTTAATCGATTACCTGGGCATCAGTTCTTTGAAAATTCGAAATTTTACACTGGCTTAATCGATTAAACCTACCCGTTAATCGATTAAAACCAGCTTTTTAAAGGCAGACATTAACTCGGTTTCACACTTTCCTTGGCATTTTCACATTCTCGTTTATACTTTGAGTTTCTAAATCAGTAACAAAACTAATCCAAGTGCACTAAAGTAGAAACACCTCATCCTCACCCTCTCAAACCATCAAGGAATCATACTTCTTCATCCTCATTATACCCCATTTCCAAGGTTCCACCAAGCATAACCTAGGTTAGGTTTGCCTACACCCTTCTCTGATTATTCACTGTTATTTCGGGTTCTGCCAAATAATGGAGCAAGGTCGCACTAAAAGGGTCAAGACCTCAGCCACTCGTGTACGAAGACGGGAGGTCAGTTCACCTTCTATTCGGGACCGCGGTGACCCCTACTATTCACTCATCTTGCAAGAAACCCGTATGGCGAAATTTCAAGGTCGCAAACCCACGTACATACGGTATGTTGATTTAACCTGGTTGGCGGAACAAAACTTTAGTTTTCCGCATGATATGGAAGCTCAGGGAACCATTCAGTTTATGGAATTAAAGGGACAAGTTTACCCTGCTCTAGTTAGGGAATTTTATGCTAATTTTAGATATAAGGATGGAAAGTACTGGTCTATGATCTATGGCAATCTGTTTGAACTTAATGATGATATTTTTATGAATGTCGGTGGTTTATCATCTTCTGGTTATAGTATAGGAGATTGTTCCTGGGTTAAGGAAAACTTTGATCCTACTGAGGTTTATAAGTCATTTCTAAGAGGCCCTCACTTATACATTCAGGGTCAACTGACCAAAGCTGGGTCATTATCTGTTGAGAACAGACTGTTGCATTACATTATTGCTTACATTTTAGTGCAGAGAAACACAAATCACGCACAGCCTACTGTGAATGATTTACGTTTCATGTATGCAGTAAAGAATAATGTAATGATTAACTGGCCTGAGGAGATCTTGAAAATTATGAACAGTGTGTCTTTGTCTCAGTCGAAGCTGCTTCCCTACAGTATCTTCATCTCACGCATTGTTGATTATCTGCGCATTGACGTTTCCGATACCATCATCGTTGAATACACTGATAAGGATCATCTGGTTGGTGAAAGCCTCATTCATAAAATGGGTATATACAAGTATGGTACTACTTGGCAATACCAAGAGGACTACACCACTATTGGTCTGGATTTATCTGATGATGATAATCAGGATGACAGAGGTAATCAGCACGCTACAACTCAGGGGGAGCCTTCTGGATCAGCACCTCAGAACTCTGCTTTTGGCTTAGATCAGTTGGAAGCTATGGAGCAACGGCTTAACAACCGTATGGATCTTCACTTCCAAGGATTGAAAGACTCATACTTTGCTGGTATGGAACAGTATGAGGAGCGACAAACTGCGTACTCAGACAACCAATTTCGGGAGTTGAGGAATCTGATTCAATCTACTGCTGAAGCTCAGAATGCCTTGTTTTGTTCAGAATTTCAGAAGTTATCTGTGCTTATCAGGGTAGATCAGAACATTGTCATTCCTGCTGAACACACTGACGATCCTCATCCTCCACCTCAACCTTAGTCTAGAAGACTTTAGACCTAGGATATCTTACCATTAGGTTTATTTCTTCTTTATGGCACTTTTTGGATTTAGCTGTTGTTATGGATTCTAGTTTCTCTTTTGTGTGCCTCTTTCATGTTCTTAATTAACATTTCCTGGTTTATATGGCTGCTAAACATTGTTACTCTTTATGCTACTTTTTATAATTATGTCGAATAGCCTACTCTGTTTCCGTGTATGGTTCTTGATCGTATGAGATTTTCTACTTTGATATGGTAAATCTTGTATGTCGTTCACTTCACCAGTTTGGCTATTTCTCTTGTATAAACTAGCGCATTTGTTTAATCCTCTTTAACATAAAACAGGTTAATTGTTAAATCCCAAATTAACTCATTGACTTTGTTTTATGCATTACTCATATCTCTGCCTCATTTTTGACCTGAGTTTTCTTTTTGATAATGTCAAAAGGGGGAGAAAGGTTGTTTTGTTGTTTTCTGATTGTGCAGGTTGATCGTAATAACAGCTTCCGAAATTTGCGCATCATATCAACCACGCCAACACAATCTTCAAGCTATTTCATCACAGTTGATATATTTGATGTGGAGTTTGTCATCATCAAAAAGGGGGAGATTGAAAGTGTGCATGTCAAGAGGAACACTTTGGAAAGCTCTCTTTATGTGTCATGGTTTTGATGAGGACAACTTGTGCTAATAAGAGCTTGAAGATCATCAACAAATCAACGTGCTTAAGTCTTCTGATTGGTACTTAGCTTAGACTAGATTAGTTTAGGTTGAGTCTAAGGCTTAAGTCACCTAATACATATCTCATTTGCATAAATCTTTTAAATCTTTTTTATCTTGAGATATGTCATTCATAATATGTTCATGCATCATATAAATACATGTACATGTGCATTCTAGGCATAAACTAAGTGTTATACATGTATGAATTAAAAGTGCATAACATATTTGAGCTTTTACACATGAAAAAAATGCTGTTAATCGATTACAGCATAGGTTAATCGATTAATCTAACTGTTTGCACAGTGTAATCGATTACAACAAAGGTTAATCAATTAATCTAACAATTTTGTACAGTTTAATCGATTAAAGCTGTCGTTAATCGATTAACTGGGCTATAAAATCAATTCTTTATAAACTGCGTTTTTCAGAATTGATCTCATAAGTTGCATGTTAAATTTTTAGAGAGTTAGAGCATTTTTTTCGTGTTAATTGTTGCATCTAGTTGTAAATGCATTTGTGAGTTTAGAAAAGAGAGAATTCTATGCTTTAGGATTGAGTGCATTACATGATACGTTTCTCATCTTTTCATATCACATGTTCTTGCATTTTATTGATGATTCTTGATTAGATGTTTCCATACTATGAATTTTGTTTTTCACACTAATACATTTTCATACTGCATGAGTTTGTATTAGGTGATTAGAGTAAAGTCTTATCTTGTTAGATATAAGTCTTGTAATAGCTTAAGTTTACTCTATTTTTGTTTTTGATTGAAAAAGTGTTGTAATTCTGGGAATCTCAAGGTGTCGTATCGCCAAGAGATTGAGGGTATCTTCACTGAGTGTTAGACTTGGATAAGTAAAGAACAGAGGTTCTTGGCTGGGGCTACGCCGAAAGAAAGGTTTTCTTTGTCGGTAGGAAGGGAGTCAAACCAAAGAATAGGATCTTTATTATCTTGTAAGTGTCTAAGTGTTGTAATTGGATAGTGTGTACGTAATAAACATTGATTCAATTATAGTGAAGAAAAATCTTTATTATCAAGTAATTGTCGCGCAAGAAATTGTATCTGCATTAGCTTACTGTCACGGTTTAATCGATTAAGTGTAGTGTGTTAATCGATTACATTAGTTCTGTTAATCGATTAAGAGGACTGTGTTGAATGTGTTAATCGATTACCCTGTTTCGTTAATCGATTAATTAGGTGTATTTCAGCATTAAGTGTTGTTTTTCGAAAAGCGGATATTCTAACCGCTACACCTATTCAACCCCCCCCCCCCCCTTCTAGGTGTATTGTAACCACTGATACCTAACAGTCTTGCTTGTGACGATAAAATAAATATGCGAGCATGTCGGGCTCGATACGATAAAAATAAATATGCTAGCGTGTCGAGCACTAGACGATTAGAAAAATATGCGAGCATGTCAGGCTCTAAACGACAAAATAAGTAAGCGAGCATGTTGGGATTGAGAGTATAAAATAGATATGTGATTATGTCTGGCTCAAGATGATAAAATAAATATGCTAGCATGTCGGGCTGTAGACGATAAAATAAATATGCCAGCATGTTTGGATCGAGACCATAATATAAATATATCACCGTGTCGGACTCTAGACGATAAAATTAATATGCGAGCTTGTCGGGATCGGGACGATAAGATAAATATGCTAGCATGTCGGGCTCGGGAAGATAAAAATAAATTTCGAGCAT
This sequence comes from Lupinus albus, assembly GCA_009771035.1. Classification (NCBI taxonomy): domain Eukaryota; kingdom Viridiplantae; phylum Streptophyta; class Magnoliopsida; order Fabales; family Fabaceae; genus Lupinus; species Lupinus albus. The sequence continues at coordinate 924,336 of WOCE01000027.1, read as the reverse complement.
GTCGGGCTCAAGACGATAAAATAAATTTTCGAGCTTGTCGGGATCGAGACGATAAAATAAATATGCGAGAATGTCGGGCACGAGATGATTAAATAAAATTGCGAGCATGTCGGGCTCAAGACAATAAAATAAATATGCGAGCATGTCGACCTCGAGACGATAAAATAAATATGCGAGCATGTCGGGATCTAAATGATAAAATAAATATGCGAGCATGTTGGGCTCTAGAAGATAAATTAAATATGCGAGTATGTCGGGCTCAAGATAATAAAATAGATTTGCGAGCATGTCTGGCTCGAGACGGTAAAATAAATATTCGAGCATCTCGGGCTCAAGAGGATAAAATTAAATATCCGAGAATGTCGGACTCCAGACGATAAAATTAATATTCGAGCATGTCAAGCTCGAGATTTTAAAATAAATACTCTATCTTGTCGGGCTTGAGATTATAAAATAAATATGCAAGCATGTCGGGCTCGAGACGACAAAAATAATTTTGCGAGAATGTCGAGCCCGAGACAACAAAATAAATTTGCGGGCATGTCGAACTCTAGACCATAAAATAAATATGCGAGAATGACGGGATCGAGACGATAAAATAAAAATGTGATTGTGTCGAGCTCTAGACTATAAAATTAATTTGTGAGCATATCGGGTTCGGGAGCAGGAGCAGGAGTTTAGGACGATTAAATAAATGTGCGAGCATGTCGGGCTCTAGACATTAAAATTTATATGCGAGAACGTCGGCCTCGAGACGATAAAATACATATGCAAGCATGTCGGGCTCGAGATGAAAAAATAAATATTCGAGCATCTCGGGCTCGAGACGATAAAAATAAATACGCGAGAATGTCGGACTCCAGACGATAAAATTAATATTCGAGCATGTCGGGCTCGAGACTATAAAATAAATAATCGAGCTTGTCGGGCTGGAGATGATAAAATAAATATGCGAGCATGTCGGCCTCGAGACGAAAAAAATAAATTTGCGAGCATGCCGAGCTGGAGACGATGAAATAAATTTGCGGGCATGTCGAGCTCAAGTCAATAAAATAAATATGAGAGAATGACGGGATCGAATCGTTAAAATAAGTATGTGATCGTTTCGAGCTCTAGACGATAAAATTAATATGCGAGCATATCAGGCTCGGGAGTAGGAGCGGGAGCAGAAGGAGGAGCAGAAGCAGGAGCGCAGGAGCAAGAGCAGGATCGTAGGAGTGCAGGAGGAGGAGCAGGTGCAGGAGCTCAGGACGTTTAAATAAATATGCATGCATGTCGGGCTCTAGACATTAAAATTTATATGCGAGCATGTCGGCCTTGAGATGATAAAATACATATGCGAGCATGTCGAGCTCGAGACGATAAAATAAATATTCGAGTATGTCGGGCTCGAGACTTTAAAATAAATACTCTAGCTTGTCGGGCTTGAGATGATAAAATAAATATACGAGCATGTCGGCCTCGAGACGACAAAAATAAATTTGCGAGCATGTCGAGCTCTAGACGATAAAATAAATTTGCGGGTATGTCGAGCTCCAGACAATAAAATAAATATGCGAGAATGACAGGCTCGAGTCGATAAAATAAGAATGTGATAGTGTCGAGATCTAGACGATAAAATTAATATGCGAGCATATCGGGCTCGGGATCAGGAGTTGGAGGAGGAGCGTAGGAGCGTAGGAGCAGGAGCGTAGGAGTGCAGGAGTAGGAGCAGGAGCTCAAAACGATTAAATAAATATGCGAGCATGTTAGGCTCTAGACTTTAAAATTTATATGCGAGCATGCCGGGCTCGAGATGATAAAAAAATATGCGAGCATGTTGGGCTTGAGATGATAAAATGAATATTCGAGCATGTCGGCCTCGAGACGACAAAGATAAATTTGCGAGCATGCCGAGCTCGAGACGGTAAAATAAATTTGCGGGCATGTCAAGCTCTAGACAATAAAATAAATATGCGAGCATGACAGGCTAAAGGCGGTAAAATAAATATGTGATTTTGTCGAGCTCTAGATGATAAAATTAATATGCGAGCATATCAAGCTCGGGTGCAGGAGCAGGAGGAAGGGCGCAGGAGCAAGAGCGCTGGAGTGCAGGAGTAGGAGCATGAGCAGGAGTAGGAGCTCAGGAGCATGAGCAGGAGAAGGAGAAGGAGCAGAAGCGGAGGAGCAGGAGCAGGAGCGCAAGATAATGAGCGAGCATGTCAGGCTCAATTCGATAAAATAAATATGCGAGCCTTTCCGGCTCTAGACGATAAAATAAATATGCGAGCATGTCGGACTCGAGACGATAAAAATTAATATGCGAGCATATCGAGCTCGAGACGATAAAATAAATTTGCGAGCATGTCGAGCTCGAGACGATAAAATAAATATGCAAGCTTGTCGGACTTGTGGTGATAAATAAATATGCGAGCTTGTCGGGCTTGTGATGATAAAATAAATATGCGAGCTTTTTGGGCTCCAGACAACAAAAATAATTTTGCGAGCATGCCAAGCTCGAGATGATAAAATAAATTTGCGAGCATGTCGAGCTCCAGACAATAAAATAAATATACGAGGTTGACGGGCTCGAGACGGTAAAATAAATATGTGATGGTGTCGAGCTCTAGACGAACTTTGCGAGCATGTCGGGCTCGGGATCAGGATCTGTAGCAAGAGTAGGAGTAGGAGCGTAGGAGTGATCGAGGTCGTGCCCGATGCAAATATTAAAACAATTAAGTATAGTACTAGGAAGTGACTCCTAGGTCGTTTCCCAGAGATTATCTTTCACACATTGGTTCAAACACCTTACACGCACACACACAATGGGGGTTTTAGTGGTTGTTAAGGTATGAAACTAAAGCTAAAACAGAACGAAACAGTAACAAGCAAAACAGTAAAGAGGCTAAATCCTTTTGGTTTAATTGTTTACAACTCAATCCTTGGTTACAAAACATCAAAATCAGATTCTCAGTGTTCCTTTGTTGAGAGTCGATTAACTAAGCGATGATCAACTCACAATTAAATTGTTAAACCTCTAACTAAGTGAAATTGGCATAAGCAACAAACAGTTAACAAAGTCACACGAATCAAAGCATTAATTTCAGATTCTACACATTGAATTCCTAATCTGTTCATAACTCTAATGTTTAAGCTTCAAACTAAGTGAAATCAACATAAACATAGAGCATTTACAGATTCACATAAACAAAGCGATTATGTGCTAGAGAACTAATTAACTGAGCGAAAATCAGTTCACAAACCTACATCAAAACAATGGAATTAAGCAAACCACAATATGAAATAGGATAGAAGATTCAAACATAGAGAAACCGAAATTGCATTAAATGAATAAAGAGAAATCGAAATGCATTAAGAACTAAACCTCAGGAGCGTGATACATTACCAAAGGAACTTAGTCCAAGGTCTAGCCTTCCATGGAGGAAGAAGCCAAAACCGAAATTGAAGAAAATGAAGAAGAAGAAGCCAAAACGAAAATGAATCCTAAACCCCAAAAGGGGGGAAACGAAATTCTCTCTTCCTAAAGCTGAAATGTTAAGTATGTAATGTAAAAGTGTTAGTGTAAAAGAGAAATCCAAAGGTTAATAAAGGGGAAAACTGAAATGGGCCCTAAACAATGGGCTCAAAACCCAAAACGGAATTAAAAATCCTATAACTAAATACAATCTTCACTTTAGCACACATCTTCCACTTGTAATAGCCAAAATGTCCTTGGTGCCAAATATGTCCTGAAAATGGAATTAGATTTAATTAGGCTAAATAATCCCAAATTAACTCATTTTAGGAATAATAGTCCAGTAAAGCCTAAAACACTAAACCATGTCAAACAATGCCAATTAGACACCAAGAATCATTAACAATGGTAAAATAAGGTTATTAATAGTGTGTAATATTTGATTCATCAAATACCCTCACACTTAACCTTTTGCACTCCTGGGCAAAATCAAGAAATAATGTTATGCTAACTAATGCACCAAAGTGAGTCATGTAAGAAGATTATTAAAAACTAGGAAATCAAAAATCCTAAAGATGGCATACTTCACAATGAATTCTAAGAAATGCAAAGAGATGGGCAAAATCAAACACACTAGAATAAAAAGATCAAAGAATCAAGATATCCATGAAGATCATCCAATCAATTCAAGCATGCAAAGAAACCAATTAAATCAAGAGGTGAGTCACAATAATGATAGATCCTCACAAGATATGCTCTCTAAAGTGTTTACACTCATGTGTATTAGGTTGTAAGTATTTACACTCAAGGCACTTCATGAAAACAGACACAACCATAAGCTTGATAAGTTTCTAACATCAACATGACCAACACATGCATATAGTGATCAAAAGGACTTTTCAAAGTTGTAATGGGACCAAGGCTCAAGGGGGGGGTGGGGGCTAGCAAAGGATAATTTCATTCAAGGTAGGCTATATGGCATGTGGCTTATTCAAAAGAAATGCTTAAATCACTTCAAAATGTGCAATATGAGAATCAAGTATCAACAAGAAACATGTCAAGTTCTAGAGTGCAAGTAATCAAGAGTGCAACAATCACACATGAAAGAATAATAGATGGCATACAACAATCAATCCAGAATTAAGGCTCAAAATCTCACAAGGGACAAGTCTATCACAATTGCTTCAACCTCTCAATTCTCAAAAGTAACTTAGCACACAGAAAATGCATGGATTCACAACACAATATATCAAGAATCAACTTAAAAGAAAGCATGAGAGAAAATGCCCAAAATCTACGCAAAATCTAGAATCAAAGAAAAGTATGCATCAACAATTATCAAGGTCAAACGACACTTAAACGACACATTGTCCCAATGTAGCACAGACAGAATATCCACGCAGTTATATCAACAATTGTAATTGACAAGTGGAATAAAAGTAAAGAAGGAGAGAAAGAAAGAAAGACTCCCTGAATCATGGAGGGAGGAAATCAAACTCATAACTATAAAGGACAGTCCCAAAGCATAAACAGCAATGTTGCACTCAAGATCAAACGGGGGTATCCAATCAGGTGCCTACAAAACAAATGGAAATATAGTAGCAAAGCTAGGCTTTGTTGTAGCCTGCACCTGAACACATAAATCAGATTGTTGTATGATTCCTGCATCAATTGTGTTAGTGCAATGTAAATGTGTAACAGGAGAATCAACAACAATATTAAGAAACTCATCAATACAAGAGTCACACAACTCAGAATCAGTACGTGCATGGCAAGTGTACAATGAAGTGCAAGGAACATCAATATCAATGTTCAAAAACTCATCAATGCAAAAACTACATGTTTCAAAATTAGTGCATGCATGACAAGTGGATGGATCAGTCAATGATGGAGGTTGAAAATCATGAAGAAAATTAGAAAGGTGTGTATCATTGAACTCATGGAGCAAATCAAGGTGGAAAACAGAATGGCCCTCGGATGGATGCTTTAAAGGATCAAAAATGTTAAACCGAGCCACTTTATCATCGAATTCCATAGAAAGTGTCCCAGCATGGATATCGATCTTGGTTCGGGCTGTTATCAAGAATGGTCTCCCCAAAATAATTGGAACAGTGTTACTAGGGGATCCCTCTTCCATATCAAGAATGTAAAAATTAGCAAGAAAGATTAGTTGATCAACCCGAACCAAGACATCCTCTACCAAACCGGCAGGGTATGCAGTAAAGGTGAGCACGACCCGGCCCTACCCGCTCACCCGGTATGACCCGATCGTGGTCGGGTCTGAAAAGGGTCGGGTCTTATCGGGTCTAGGGCCGGGTTCGGGTTCAAAAATTAGACCCAAACAATATTTAGGGCCGGGTAGGGACCAAACAGGACCGGTCTCGACCCGTCCCATTTTCACTTTCTCACGATGTTTGTATGTATCTCTGTTCAAATATATACAAAGTAATGATACTTTTTTGGTCGAAAATATCATTGATTCTCTAATTTTTCATCATATATAATGTCAAATTACATGTCAAATTACATATGTCAAATTACATATTCAAAATAATAAATAATATTTAGAAAAATTTATGTAAAATGAGTATACGTTATATTTAATCGGGTATAGGGTCGGGTCCGGGTTTAAAGGCTGACCCTGTGAATATTTAGGGACGGGTTAACTCCGGGTCTAGGGTCAGGTCCGGGTTCAGAAAAATGGCCTGAACAACATTTAGGGTCGGGTAAGGACAAGCCTTAACCCGTCCCAACCCGGCCCACACTCACCCCTAGTATGTAGTACTCCTATTTGCTAATTGGATTACCACACCCGTAGGTTGCAATGGTCCAAGTGAAAGGAGTTTAAATACATTCATAGGCATAACATTAATGGATGCTCTTAAATCAAGCATGGCATTTTCAAATTTTCTATTACCTATGATGCAAGGTATAGTAAATGTACCTGGGTCCTTACACTTTTCTGCGATGTGAGGAACAGACATACCTATCACTGCAGACACATTCCTTCCCATGTTGATTCTTTCATTACCTTTCAGCTTCCTCTTGTGAGTGCACAAATCTTTCAAAAACTTGGCATATCTTGGAATCTGTTTGATGGCATCAAGGAGAGGTATGTTTACCTCAACCTTTCTGAATGTATCCAAGAGATCCTTGTCCAGCTCTTCCATATTCCCCATCTTCTTTGTTGGAACGATTTTTGGTGGAAATGGAAGAGGACTGGAAAATGGTTGTTGTGTAGTGTAAGGACCCAAATTATACCCTAATTTTTCGTTCTTTTATTCTCAGACATGCATGTAGTAGTAATTAGTTTCCTTATATTATCCTAGGAATTTTCTTTCCCCATGTAATTATAATTCACATTTCATATTGACATATTTTCTACCCAAGCCATTTGGGGTTCAAAACCCATAAACATCACATATTAATTAAAGAGGGGACTCCGTCCCCACACGTTTGTCAATACTACATCAAATCTTGAGAAACGGGGTTACAAATCAAATGGTTCAGGCAATAGGTACAATTACATGCATAGATACAAAATAGCATATTACTATCCCTATTACATCCAAGATAGGAAAACTACACTAACGCGCCTCCTGGATCTACTAGTCCTTTGCTTTACCTGTTCACCGATTATCACCAACACAATCAACACGAAACACAAGGGATTAAGACATAGGAATCATGATAATCAGTGTTAGAAATCTTTAGACAATAGTTATTAAAAGTAAATGAAAGTAAACGTAACATAAGAATACTCAAAACATTTAATCATTCACTCACAATTTATTCAACCTATCGCGCACCCATTATTATATTCAATACCACGTTGGGCAAGTCAGACATCGCCATGAGGCCAATACCACATCGGGCAAGTCAGACATTGGCCATAAAGGCCAATACCACATTGGGCAAGTCAAACAATTGCCATATGGCCAATACCACATCGAGCAAGTCATACATTTGCCATAAAGGCCAATACCACATTGGGCAAGTCATACAATTGCCATAATGGCCAATACCTCATTGGGCAAGTCATACATTTGCCATAAAGGCCAATACCGCATTGGGCAAGTCATACATTTGCCATAAAGATAAATACCACATTGGGCAAGTCATACAATTGTTTACTCTTATCCTTCACACAACATAAAGTAATATAGAATTACCTCAAACATTCACAACGCTTAACCCTTACATTGGTAGGCGTTGGTGGTAGTGTTAGGCAACTTGTTAGTTCCTCCTCCGCTTCCTCCAACCCTAGGGTCTTTCCTCATATACACCATACACAATACCCAAAATCAATAATGTACTGATATTATCACATAAATAACCAACACAACATATTTATTGCATAAAACCGCTCATATTTCTAATATCTTCCACAATCATCTCTATTAGGAGTTTCGAGCATGTAAAACATTCTTATTAGCTCTATTTAACATTAAAAACCTTAAACCACGTTTTCTAACTTAGCCTTTCTCCCTTTTTAACCTCATTTTCGTTTTAGGGTTTGGGGTTTTTCATGAATCAACCCCCAATCGTCCCCTCTCTGAATAGAAACTCTAAACGACAGGTTTTCAAGAAGAAAATAAGATAAAAACGTGTTTCAACTCAAAAGAGAAAAGTCTATGATTTTTCATACCAAGAGAAGAGACCCAAATGTCCAAAATGAGTTTCTAAAAGAGAGTGGGTGTTTAAAATCAAAAAGTTTATCTCCTCTCTAGCTTCTTATAGCTCTTACACGAACTCTTGTCAAGAAAATCGCCTCCTCTTCTCTTTTCTCTCAAAAACCTCCCAATTTTCGTGTTTGGGGCTCTATTTTAGGGTTCAGGATTTTAGATTCTCAACCAAGCGAGAATACATCACCCAGGCGAGAAACCCCGCCTTTTTTTAATTTTCAAACACTGATGCTCTCGCTCAAGCGAGGGATTCTCGCTGAAGCGAGGATCCTTCAGTGTCAACACACTCTCCCTCGCCCAGGAGAGCCAACTATCGCTCAAGCGAGGCTTTTCTCGCCCAGGCGAGCCACATCTCGCTCAAGCGAGGCTCCCAGATAAAATCCTAGGAGAAACACTGATACCCTCGCCCAAGCGAGACTCTCTCGCTCTAGCGAGAATCAGTCAGTAGCTCCCAGACTTACTGAGTTTCACCATGTTCCAAATATCAGAAATTTAGGGGGTTACAATCGTCCCCCTCTTATAAGAATTTTCGTCCCCGAAAATCAAACATACCTTTATTCGAATAAGTGCGGGTAATCCTCCACCATGTCATGTTCTACTTCCCAAGTTGCATCCCCTTCATTAACTTGGCTCCATAATACTTTCACCAAGGGAATCTCCTTCCCCCTCAATTTCTTGACACTTCTGTCCATAATCCTCATAGGCAAGGTTCTAAAAGTCAGATTATCCTTCAGTTCAATCTGATCCGTCTCAACAACATGAGATGGATCCCCAACATATCTCCTTAGTTGAGACACATGAAATACATTGTGGAGATTTGACAACAACTGGGGTAAGGCAATTCGATAGGCTACCGGCCCAATCCGCTCCAATATCTGGTATGGTCCAATGAACCTTGGAGTCAGCTTACGGGACTTCAACACCCTCACTGTTCCAGTAGTCGGGACTACTCTAATGAACACATGATCCCCCTCCTTGAACTCAAGAGGTTTCCGCCTTAGATCATAATAACTCTTTTGCCAACTTTGTGCTACTTTCATGTTCTCCCTTACCCTCTTTATCTTCTCGGTTGTCTCACGAAATAACTCGGGTCCCAATACCAAATTTTCTCTTGTTTCAAACCAACTCACCGGAGTTCGACATTTCCTTCCGTACAAGGCCTCATAAGGTGCCATCCCGATACTTGAATGGAAACTATTGTTGTACGTGAACTCGATCAGGGGCAGCATACCATCCCAACTTCCAGGCTGTTCTAGAACACATGCCCTCGGAAGATCTGTGAAGAAGATCTTGCTCCCGACCTTGGCATGGTTTTGATGAAGACACCAATATCACAAAAAGAAGAAAGGAAGAAGACCGACAAAGACTATCGAAGATAAAGCTTCAAGATTTAGAGTCTAAGTCTTCAGGTACTTCTATCCTTACAACTCCTTTATTTACTTAGTTAATAATGCTCAAAATTGTTTTCAAGAAAATCAGGAAAAACTAAGTGTGAATAAAAATAATTTTCAAAAACAACATGTAACGGGTTACCATACTTGAGTAACAAGTTACATGATTGAGAAAAGAGTTTTCAAACCTCTAACAGCTATGAGTAATCCATTACAGACTTTGGAATAACAGATTACCATTTTTAGAAAACAGGGTAATCGATTACTCAAAGTAGTGTAATCGATTACACTAAGGCAAATTCACAAAGCTGTCAAATAGTGTTGTTGAGTAATCGATTACTCAAATCTAGTAATCGATTACACTGTGTGAATTTTCAAAAAGTTGTTAACAGGATTGTTGGGTAATCAATAACCCATTTGCAGTAATCGATTACTGAGAGCTGTTGCATCAGTTTTTCAGATTTCAAGTGAAGAGGTTTCACTCCAAACTGATTGCTTTTCATTCCAAACGAAACCTACTCATGCCTAAGGGTATTATGGTTGATTGGAAGCCTATATAAAGGCATTGAAACACTTTCACAACATACAACAATATATGCAACTCAGATTTCAAATTCTCTTTCATAAAGCTCTCACACTTTCTGATTTTACTTACACTTTTCAAGCAACCTACTCTTAAACTTTCAAAGTCATTTTGAAGTTGCTTCTAAGTGTTTTTCAAATTGTTAAAGAGCATTATTATCTCAAGTATAAGAGTTGTTATTGGATTGCAAGTTATAGAAATTGTCATATACACTAGAAAGGCAATCCAAGCCAAATTTTACATTATTCACTTTTGCAATGTTTACTTTCTTTCACAATGGTGTGAAGAGAAAGGGTGAGTGACTTGGTATACTGTTTACCAAGGGTGTTACATGGAATAAAGTTTTCCAAGGGATTAGATATAAGTGAATGTGTAAGGTACAAGGAGATCTCGGGGTGAGATAATTGTAATTGCAACTCATTATATTTAATAAATGAATCTCTTGTGCGTCAAGAGTAATGGACGTAGCCTTCGGTGGACAAGAAGGTGAACCAGTATAAAACACTTGCGTACTCTCTTTCCCTTCTCTTTGTTATTTATTTATCCTTCCTAAGTCAATATTTTTCTGCATAATATTTCCGTTGCACGTTAACTTTGATATTGCATAAAAATTGGCCATACTTATTGCAACAACTAATTCACCCCCCCCCCCCCCCCACCTCTTAGTTGCAATCTCAGTCTTACAATTAGCACTAGAGCTATTTTTGAGAAAGTTACTCTCAAAATCTGATCCTACTACAACATGGCCTCAAGATCATTCCTAGGAGAAGGATCCAACATAAACAGACCTCCAAGCTTTGCTAGAGAGTGTTACGACTTCTGGAAAATCAAAATGACCATACGTGCCATTTATCGTTGTCAACAGCACAAGAGAGACAAAGCCAAAATCTTCATGGAATGATGAAGATAAAAAGAAGGTGCAATATGATTTGAAAGCAAAGAACATCCTCACATCGACACTTGGAATAGATGATTTCTTTAGAGTGTCCAACTGCAAATCCGCTAAGGAAATGTGGGACACTTTGGAGACAACTCATGAAGGTACCGAAGAGGTAAAGAGATCGAGACTCAACATTTTATCCCTGGAATACGAAATGTTTCGTATGAGACCTGGAGAGAAGATCTTGGATCTTCAAAACAAATTCACTCATCTCACCAACCACCTTATTGCACTTGGCAAAGTGCTGTCAAATAGTGACTTGAACTTAAAAGTTCTAAGGTCACTAACAAGAACATGACAACCAAAGGTAACGGTTATTTCCGAAAAGAAAAGTCTTTCAAAAATGTCCTTGGCTGCTTTGTTTGGAAAATTGCAGGATCATGAACTTGAATTTAGTCAACTTGATCAACACGAGGAACTAGAGAAGAAGAAGAATATTTCTCTCAAGGCAAAAGTTGAGAAATATGATTCATCAGAGGATGAAGACGACAAGGAAGAGACTGACGACATGAGCCTCTTCGTCAAAAAGTTCAGCAAGTTCCTAAGAAGGAACAAAGGCGGAAGAACCGGGAAAATAAAGAAGTTCTCCAAAAGCAATGAGGCCTCCACTTCAAATCAGAATTTTACATGCTTTGAGTGTGGCAAACCTCGCCACATGAAGATGGATTGTCCAAACATCAAGAAGAGTTCTTTCAAATGAAAGAATGAATTAAAGAATGGACGAAGAGCCTACATCGCTTGGGAAGACAACGACACAAGTTCAGCCTCTGAAGCAGAAAGCGAAGAGCAGACGCATCTCTCCCTCATGGCGTCTCATCATTCAGACGATGAAGAGGTAAATGAATCTATCCATTTTTCTTCTTTCGAATTACAAACTGCATTTAATGATCTACATGATGAATATATGAAATTGTCTAAAATGTTTCTAAAACAAAAATCTGAATTAGATTCTCTTAGAAACATACCTTCATCATCATGTTTAAATTGCATTACTCTTGGCAACAAAGTTTCTACATTAAGTTTTGAACTCAATAAAATGAGCAAGAGTAGCAAGAGCTTGAGTAAGATCATTAATGATCAAAGACACTCTATGGACCGAAGAGGTCTATGGAAAAAGGCCTGCTTTTAAGAAACAAATTAAGTCTATCATAACAGACTTTCGGAAAACATGTATCCATGCATCTACACATAGCGAACATAAATCTAGACCTAAGAATAGGCATGTAATAGGAACTCGTTGGGTATTTCACAATAAATCAGATGAAAATGGTATAATCATTAGAAACAAGGCTAGACTAGTAGCCCAAGGATACAACCAAGAGTAAGGTATAGACTTTGATGAAACTTTCTCTCCGGTTGCTAGACTTGAAGCAATTAGGCTACTACTTGCATATGCATGCTCTTTGAACTTTCAACTTTACCAAATGGATGTAAAGAGTGCATTCCTTAACGGGTATATACAAGAGGAAGTATTTGTAGAACAACCTCCTAGTTTTGAGGACTACAAACATCCCTCTCACATATACAAGTTAAAGAAAGCCCTATATGGCTTAAAGCAAGCTCCAAGTGCTTAGTATGACCGTCTAACCCACTTTCTAACAGAAAAAGGTTTTACAAAAGGCAAGGTCGATACTACACTATTTATTAAGAAGATAAATCATCATACTTTACTTGTTCAAATTTATGTTGATGATATTATTTTCGGTTCTACTAATGAAAGTTTGTGTAGTTTATTTGGCAAAATGATGCAAGGAGAATTTGAGATGTCTATGATTGGAAAGTTAAATTACTTTCTTGGACTCCAAATTAAGCAACTCAATAATGATATCTTTGTAAGTCAGTCCAAATATTGCAAAGACTTGTTGAAAAGATTTGAGATGGATGACTGCAAGCCGATTGCTACTCCTATGGGATCAAGTACATACATCGATGTTGATGACGTTGGAAAATGTATTGAAATATCTAAGTATCGAGGTATGATCGGATCTCTTTTATATCTTACTGCCAGTAGACTTGATATTATGTTTAGTGTATATCTTTGTGCGCGATATCAATCTAAACCCAAAGAGTCACATCTAGTTGTCGTTAAGAGAATCATGAAGTATCTCAAAGGCACAACCGATGTTGGACTATGGTATCCCAAGGGAAGTGTATGCGAATTGATTGGCTTCTCGGATTCAGACTTGGCAGGATGCAAGTCTGAGAGAAAAAGTACAAGTGGTACTTGCCACATTCTAGGGAATTCTTTAGTTTCTTGGTCCTGTAAGAAACAAGCTTGTGTTGCCTTAAGCACCGCTGAAGCGGAATATATTGCTGCCGGTAGTTGTTGTGCACAAGTGTTGTGGCTCAAACAACAATTACGGTATTATGGCTTAAACTTAGGCTGCACACCCTTAAATGTGACAATACTAGTGCTATTAATCTCACCAAAAATCCGATTATGCACGCAAGAACCAAACACTTAGGGACATATTTACTAAACCGTTAGCAAAAGAAGGATGTGTTGGTAGAATTTATTGATACTCATAACCAACTAGCGGACATATTTACTAAATCGTTAGCAAAAGAACCTTTTTATAAAATTAGACGAGAATTAGGCATTCTCGATGAAGCTTACTTGTCCTAATATGCTTAAATATTTATATGTATGCTTCATTGTTTATATTCAATGCCTACTTGATCTTAAATTGTGTGTTTTATACTTTAATTTTCAAGTTTTTAGAGCCAAAAATCTCTTTCAGCATCAGTGGGGAGAAAATTGGTTACAGTAATTGAAAATTTTAAATTTTTGAAAGTGAGTAATTGATTACTCACTCAGTGTAATCGATTACTCTGTTCAGTTATATATAAAAACTGCTGCATTTTTCAGAAATCCACCGTTTTTCTCTCTCCTGTAACTCGAAGGTTTCCCTCTCTAAGCTCTCTCAATCTCTAAAAACCTCATTTCTACTCCGTTTTGATTGATTTTTTTTGCAAATCACATCACATTTTCAATTCTAAACACGTCTACACCCTCTATTTCGTGATTTGTGGCCTAAATTAAAAACCCCCAAATTTCCAAAAACCCTAAACCTTCAAACACCAACAATGGCTTCATCTTCAAAAAGACCACGTTCTTCAAAGTCTAAGCAAGGAGAATCAACTACCAAGTCCAACCCATTGAACTTGACAAGGCTTCTTGCTAATGAAGCTCAAAGGAAGGTCTTCGAGGAAAACTTCCATGGACGCGCCATCTTCACTCCTAAGTACGGTAACATTGGGAACTTTGAGTTTGAAGATTTTCTTTTTCCTTATCTTTTGCGGCAACAAAAACTTTTTGACTTTTGGTGCGAAGCGAACGATATTTATCCTGAGCTTGTTCGCGTATTTTACTGCAACATGAACTTTAGGAAAAATCTTATGACTTCCCATGTTAAGGGAAAGACATTGTTTTGGATATGAAATCCTTTAGTTCTATTTGCTGTGATATACCGATGATAGGCGACATTACTAGGTTCGACCTGGTATGTGAATGGGATGATTACGATCGCAAGAAATTCTATCTTTCTATTTGTATAATTTCTAAGGATGAAATAGAAAGGCGAAAGCAACAAAGCCTTGGCGAGACTGTTAAGAACAGGGATATCCTCTCTGCTGGATATCTCACGCTGGAAGATCGTTTGATCCATTATTTTCTTTCCTATGTCATTTTGCCAAAATTTTCAAACCATTCGCAAATAAGTGACATAAAGCTCCAATTGATGTATGCTATCAAGTTTAACATCAAAATTAATTGGACTAAGATGATAATGAATCAAATGTGGCATGTTCGCGGCTCCCGAAGTCCGTTGCCCTATGCCATCTTCATTACCAAAATCCTAGAGCATTTCGGCGTACCTTTAGAAGGTGAGACCAAAGTGGCCATCAATTTTCGCGAAAGCATGGTTGATATTGAGGTTGTCCACAAGATGGGATTCGTTATAGATCCTGTCACTCGTCGAACCTACAAGCATCGTACCGACCGCCAAGCTGCTCCTGCCGACGAACCAGAACCTACTGCTACACCAAACCAGCCTGAGTCTCATGCTCAATCTTCTGCATCTGCTGCAATGCCTACTAATCAGATGATTATGGATGAATTGGTTTCTCTTCGAGGCTACATCACCACAAGGATGGATGCTTTCGATACTCAGAGCCAACAAATCCATTACGAACTTCATCGTCTTTCTTCGAGGCTAAGCAACATGGATGTTGATGAAGATAGTTCCGAGCCCGAGTCTTAGATTATTTTGTCTAGGTTTCTGATTCTGTAATGACTATGGCTGTGTATTTTCCATTTGCTTTTGAACATTGTTTGGGTTATTTCTTGTTGTTTTTGGATTTCGTGTATGAACATCTTTTTTTCGTTGTTATGAAATGTGTTTATGTTTCATACATGGTGTTAATTATGCTTATATATTGGTACTTGAATTTTCATATTCTATAATTGTATGCTATGCTCTACAAATATCTATTGTGCTAGACTCTTGGCTTTTCTTCTTTTTGATGAAGTCAAAAGGGGGAGAAAAGTTGGGAGGTGTGTATTTTCTGTTAATATTCTTTCAGGCACATAATTCCAAAAGAAAGGGGGAGCATACATGCATACATATAGGGGGAGCATACTCAAGACAAGTCAAGATATATCATCAAGTATGATGCTCTCAGAAAATTATACTTTCAAGAAGACATTGGTTTGTCATCATCAAAAAGGGGGAGATTGTAAAGAAGATCTTGCTCCTAAACTTGACAAGGCTTCTTGCTAATGAAGCTCAAAGGAAGGTCTTCGAGGAAAACTTCCATGGACGCGCCATCTTCACTCCTAAGTACGGTAACATTGGGAACTTTGAGTTTGAAGATTTTCTTTTTCCTTATCTTTTGCGGCAACAAAAACTTTTTGACTTTTGGTGCGAAGCGAACGATATTTATCCTGAGCTTGTTCGCGTATTTTACTGCAACATGAACTTTAGGAAAAATCTTATGACTTCCCATGTTAAGGGAAAGACATTGTTTTGGATATGAAATCCTTTAGTTCTATTTGCTGTGATATACCGATGATAGGCGACATTACTAGGTTCGACCTGGTATGTGAATGGGATGATTACGATCGCAAGAAATTCTATCTTTCTATTTGTATAATTTCTAAGGATGAAATAGAAAGGCGAAAGCAACAAAGCCTTGGCGAGACTGTTAAGAACAGGGATATCCTCTCTGCTGGATATCTCACGCTGGAAGATCGTTTGATCCATTATTTTCTTTCCTATGTCATTTTGCCAAAATTTTCAAACCATTCGCAAATAAGTGACATAAAGCTCCAATTGATGTATGCTATCAAGTTTAACATCAAAATTAATTGGACTAAGATGATAATGAATCAAATGTGGCATGTTCGCGGCTCCCGAAGTCCGTTGCCCTATGCCATCTTCATTACCAAAATCCTAGAGCATTTCGGCGTACCTTTAGAAGGTGAGACCAAAGTGGCCATCAATTTTCGCGAAAGCATGGTTGATATTGAGGTTGTCCACAAGATGGGATTCGTTATAGATCCTGTCACTCGTCGAACCTACAAGCATCGTACCGACCGCCAAGCTGCTCCTGCCGACGAACCAGAACCTACTGCTACACCAAACCAGCCTGAGTCTCATGCTCAATCTTCTGCATCTGCTGCAATGCCTACTAATCAGATGATTATGGATGAATTGGTTTCTCTTCGAGGCTACATCACCACAAGGATGGATGCTTTCGATACTCAGAGCCAACAAATCCATTACGAACTTCATCGTCTTTCTTCGAGGCTAAGCAACATGGATGTTGATGAAGATAGTTCCGAGCCCGAGTCTTAGATTATTTTGTCTAGGTTTCTGATTCTGTAATGACTATGGCTGTGTATTTTCCATTTGCTTTTGAACATTGTTTGGGTTATTTCTTGTTGTTTTTGGATTTCGTGTATGAACATCTTTTTTTCGTTGTTATGAAATGTGTTTATGTTTCATACATGGTGTTAATTATGCTTATATATTGGTACTTGAATTTTCATATTCTATAATTGTATGCTATGCTCTACAAATATCTATTGTGCTAGACTCTTGGCTTTTCTTCTTTTTGATGAAGTCAAAAGGGGGAGAAAAGTTGGGAGGTGTGTATTTTCTGTTAATATTCTTTCAGGCACATAATTCCAAAAGAAAGGGGGAGCATACATGCATACATATAGGGGGAGCATACTCAAGACAAGTCAAGATATATCATCAAGTATGATGCTCTCAGAAAATTATACTTTCAAGAAGACATTGGTTTGTCATCATCAAAAAGGGGGAGATTGTAAAGAAGATCTTGCTCCTAAACTTGACAAGGCTTCTTGCTAATGAAGCTCAAAGGAAGGTCTTCGAGGAAAACTTCCATGGACGCGCCATCTTCACTCCTAAGTACGGTAACATTGGGAACTTTGAGTTTGAAGATTTTCTTTTTCCTTATCTTTTGCGGCAACAAAAACTTTTTGACTTTTGGTGCGAAGCGAACGATATTTATCCTGAGCTTGTTCGCGTATTTTACTGCAACATGAACTTTAGGAAAAATCTTATGACTTCCCATGTTAAGGGAAAGACATTGTTTTGGATATGAAATCCTTTAGTTCTATTTGCTGTGATATACCGATGATAGGCGACATTACTAGGTTCGACCTGGTATGTGAATGAGATGATTACGATCGCAAGAAATTCTATCTTTCTATTTGTATAATTTCTAAGGATGAAATAGAAAGGCGAAAGCAACAAAGCCTTGGCGAGACTGTTAAGAACAGGGATATCCTCTCTGCTGGATATCTCACGCTGGAAGATCGTTTGATCCATTATTTTCTTTCCTATGTCATTTTGCCAAAATTTTCAAACCATTCGCAAATAAGTGACATAAAGCTCCAATTGATGTATGCTATCAAGTTTAACATCAAAATTAATTGGACTAAGATGATAATGAATCAAATGGGCATGTTCGCGGATCCCGAAGTCCGTTGCCCTATGCCATCTTCATTACCAAAATCCTAGAGCATTTCGGCGTACCTTTAGAAGGTGAGACCAAAGTGGCCATCAATTTTCGCGAAAGCATGGTTGATATTGAGGTTGTCCACAAGATGGGATTCGTTATAGATCCTGTCACTCGTCGAACCTACAAGCATCGTACCGACCGCCAAGCTGCTCCTGCCGACGAACCAGAACCTACTGCTACACCAAACCAGCCTGAGTCTCATGCTCAATCTTCTGCATCTGCTGCAATGCCTACTAATCAGATGATTATGGATGAATTGGTTTCTCTTCGAGGCTACATCACCACAAGGATGGATGCTTTCGATACTCAGAGCCAACAAATCCATTACGAACTTCATCGTCTTTCTTCGAGGCTAAGCAACATGGATGTTGATGAAGATAGTTCCGAGCCCGAGTCTTAGATTATTTTGTCTAGGTTTCTGATTCTGTAATGACTATGGCTGTGTATTTTCCATTTGCTTTTGAACATTGTTTGGGTTATTTCTTGTTGTTTTTGGATTTCGTGTATGAACATCTTTTTTTCGTTGTTATGAAATGTGTTTATGTTTCATACATGGTGTTAATTATGCTTATATATTGGTACTTGAATTTTCATATTCTATAATTGTATGCTATGCTCTACAAATATCTATTGTGCTAGACTCTTGGCTTTTCTTCTTTTTGATGAAGTCAAAAGGGGGAGAAAAGTTGGGAGGTGTGTATTTTCTGTTAATATTCTTTCAGGCACATAATTCCAAAAGAAAGGGGGAGCATACATGCATACATATAGGGGGAGCATACTCAAGACAAGTCAAGATATATCATCAAGTATGATGCTCTCAGAAAATTATACTTTCAAGAAGACATTGG
Organism: Lupinus albus; assembly: GCA_009771035.1. Taxonomy (NCBI): domain Eukaryota; kingdom Viridiplantae; phylum Streptophyta; class Magnoliopsida; order Fabales; family Fabaceae; genus Lupinus; species Lupinus albus. Next base: position 905,382 of record WOCE01000027.1, on the reverse strand, counting down.
TTTGTCATCATCAAAAAGGGGGAGATTGTAAAGAAGATCTTGCTCCTAAACTTGACAAGGCTTCTTGCTAATGAAGCTCAAAGGAAGGTCTTCGAGGAAAACTTCCATGGACGCGCCATCTTCACTCCTAAGTACGGTAACATTGGGAACTTTGAGTTTGAAGATTTTCTTTTTCCTTATCTTTTGCGGCAACAAAAACTTTTTGACTTTTGGTGCGAAGCGAACGATATTTATCCTGAGCTTGTTCGCGTATTTTACTGCAACATGAACTTTAGGAAAAATCTTATGACTTCCCATGTTAAGGGAAAGACATTGTTTTGGATATGAAATCCTTTAGTTCTATTTGCTGTGATATACCGATGATAGGCGACATTACTAGGTTCGACCTGGTATGTGAATGGGATGATTACGATCGCAAGAAATTCTATCTTTCTATTTGTATAATTTCTAAGGATGAAATAGAAAGGCGAAAGCAACAAAGCCTTGGCGAGACTGTTAAGAACAGGGATATCCTCTCTGCTGGATATCTCACGCTGGAAGATCGTTTGATCCATTATTTTCTTTCCTATGTCATTTTGCCAAAATTTTCAAACCATTCGCAAATAAGTGACATAAAGCTCCAATTGATGTATGCTATCAAGTTTAACATCAAAATTAATTGGACTAAGATGATAATGAATCAAATGTGGCATGTTTGCGGCTCCCGAAGTTCGTTGCCCTATGCCATCTTCATTACCAAAATCCTAGAGCATTTCGGCGTACCTTTAGAAGGTGAGACCAAAGTGGCCATCAATTTTCGCGAAAGCATGGTTGATATTGAGGTTGTCCATAAGATGGGATTCGTTATAGATCCTGTCACTCGTCGAACCTACAAGCATCGTACCGACCGCCAAGCTGCTCCTGCCGACGAACCAGAACCTACTGCTACACCAAACCAGCCTGAGTCTCATGCTCAATCTTCTGCATCTGCTGCAATGCCTACTAATCAGATGATTATGGATGAATTGGTTTCTCTTCGAGGCTACATCACCACAAGGATGGATGCTTTCGATACTCAGAGCCAACAAATCCATTACGAACTTCATCGTCTTTCTTCGAGGCTAAGCAACATGGATGTTGATGAAGATAGTTCCGAGCCCGAGTCTTAGATTATTTTGTCTAGGTTTCTGATTCTGTAATGACTATGGCTGTGTATTTTCCATTTGCTTTTGAACATTGTTTGGGTTATTTCTTGTTGTTTTTGGATTTCGTGTATGAACATCTTTTTTTCGTTGTTATGAAATGTGTTTATGTTTCATACATGGTGTTAATTATGCTTATATATTGGTACTTGAATTTTCATATTCTATAATTGTATGCTATGCTCTACAAATATCTATTGTGCTAGACTCTTGGCTTTTCTTCTTTTTGATGAAGTCAAAAGGGGGAGAAAAGTTGGGAGGTGTGTATTTTCTGTTAATATTCTTTCAGGCACATAATTCCAAAAGAAAGGGGGAGCATACATGCATACATATAGGGGGAGCATACTCAAGACAAGTCAAGATATATCATCAAGTATGATGCTCTCAGAAAATTATACTTTCAAGAAGACATTGGTTTGTCATCATCAAAAAGGGGGAGATTGTAAAGAAGATCTTGCTCCTAAACTTGACAAGGCTTCTTGCTAATGAAGCTCAAAGGAAGGTCTTCGAGGAAAACTTCCATGGACGCGCCATCTTCACTCCTAAGTACGGTAACATTGGGAACTTTGAGTTTGAAGATTTTCTTTTTCCTTATCTTTTGCGGCAACAAAAACTTTTTGACTTTTGGTGCGAAGCGAACGATATTTATCCTGAGCTTGTTCGCGTATTTTACTGCAACATGAACTTTAGGAAAAATCTTATGACTTCCCATGTTAAGGGAAAGACATTGTTTTGGATATGAAATCCTTTAGTTCTATTTGCTGTGATATACCGATGATAGGCGACATTACTAGGTTCGACCTGGTATGTGAATGGGATGATTACGATCGCAAGAAATTCTATCTTTCTATTTGTATAATTTCTAAGGATGAAATAGAAAGGCGAAAGCAACAAAGCCTTGGCGAGACTGTTAAGAACAGGGATATCCTCTCTGCTGGATATCTCACGCTGGAAGATCGTTTGATCCATTATTTTCTTTCCTATGTCATTTTGCCAAAATTTTCAAACCATTCGCAAATAAGTGACATAAAGCTCCAATTGATGTATGCTATCAAGTTTAACATCAAAATTAATTGGACTAAGATGATAATGAATCAAATGTGGCATGTTTGCGGCTCCCGAAGTTCGTTGCCCTATGCCATCTTCATTACCAAAATCCTAGAGCATTTCGGCGTACCTTTAGAAGGTGAGACCAAAGTGGCCATCAATTTTCGCGAAAGCATGGTTGATATTGAGGTTGTCCATAAGATGGGATTCGTTATAGATCCTGTCACTCGTCGAACCTACAAGCATCGTACCGACCGCCAAGCTGCTCCTGCCGACGAACCAGAACCTACTGCTACACCAAACCAGCCTGAGTCTCATGCTCAATCTTCTGCATCTGCTGCAATGCCTACTAATCAGATGATTATGGATGAATTGGTTTCTCTTCGAGGCTACATCACCACAAGGATGGATGCTTTCGATACTCAGAGCCAACAAATCCATTACGAACTTCATCGTCTTTCTTCGAGGCTAAGCAACATGGATGTTGATGAAGATAGTTCCGAGCCCGAGTCTTAGATTATTTTGTCTAGGTTTCTGATTCTGTAATGACTATGGCTGTGTATTTTCCATTTGCTTTTGAACATTGTTTGGGTTATTTCTTGTTGTTTTTGGATTTCGTGTATGAACATCTTTTTTTCGTTGTTATGAAATGTGTTTATGTTTCATACATGGTGTTAATTATGCTTATATATTGGTACTTGAATTTTCATATTCTATAATTGTATGCTATGCTCTACAAATATCTATTGTGCTAGACTCTTGGCTTTTCTTCTTTTTGATGAAGTCAAAAGGGGGAGAAAAGTTGGGAGGTGTGTATTTTCTGTTAATATTCTTTCAGGCACATAATTCCAAAAGAAAGGGGGAGCATACATGCATACATATAGGGGGAGCATACTCAAGACAAGTCAAGATATATCATCAAGTATGATGCTCTCAGAAAATTATACTTTCAAGAAGACATTGGTTTGTCATCATCAAAAAGGGGGAGATTGTAAAGAAGATCTTGCTCCTAAACTTGACAAGGCTTCTTGCTAATGAAGCTCAAAGGAAGGTCTTCGAGGAAAACTTCCATGGACGCGCCATCTTCACTCCTAAGTACGGTAACATTGGGAACTTTGAGTTTGAAGATTTTCTTTTTCCTTATCTTTTGCGGCAACAAAAACTTTTTGACTTTTGGTGCGAAGCGAACGATATTTATCCTGAGCTTGTTCGCGTATTTTACTGCAACATGAACTTTAGGAAAAATCTTATGACTTCCCATGTTAAGGGAAAGACATTGTTTTGGATATGAAATCCTTTAGTTCTATTTGCTGTGATATACCGATGATAGGCGACATTACTAGGTTCGACCTGGTATGTGAATGGGATGATTACGATCGCAAGAAATTCTATCTTTCTATTTGTATAATTTCTAAGGATGAAATAGAAAGGCGAAAGCAACAAAGCCTTGGCGAGACTGTTAAGAACAGGGATATCCTCTCTGCTGGATATCTCACGCTGGAAGATCGTTTGATCCATTATTTTCTTTCCTATGTCATTTTGCCAAAATTTTCAAACCATTCGCAAATAAGTGACATAAAGCTCCAATTGATGTATGCTATCAAGTTTAACATCAAAATTAATTGGACTAAGATGATAATGAATCAAATGTGGCATGTTCGCGGCTCCCGAAGTTCGTTGCCCTATGCCATCTTCATTACCAAAATCCTAGAGCATTTTGGCGTACCTTTAGAAGGTGAGACCAAAGTGGCCATCAATTTTCGCGAAAGCATGGTTGATATTGAGGTTGTCCACAAGATGGGATTCGTTATAGATCCTGTCACTCGTCGAACCTACAAGCATCGTACCGACCGCCAAGCTGCTCCTGCCGACGAACCAGAACCTACTGCTACACCAAACCAGCCTGAGTCTCATGCTCAATCTTCTGCATCTGCTGCAATGCCTACTAATCAGATGATTATGGATGAATTGGTTTCTCTTCGAGGCTACATCACCACAAGGATGGATGCTTTCGATACTCAGAGCCAACAAATCCATTACGAACTTCATCGTCTTTCTTCGAGGCTAAGCAACATGGATGTTGATGAAGATAGTTCCGAGCCCGAGTCTTAGATTATTTTGTCTAGGTTTCTGATTCTGTAATGACTATGGCTGTGTATTTTCCATTTGCTTTTGAACATTGTTTGGGTTATTTCTTGTTGTTTTTGGATTTCGTGTATGAACATCTTTTTTTCGTTGTTATGAAATGTGTTTATGTTTCATACATGGTGTTAATTATGCTTATATATTGGTACTTGAATTTTCATATTCTATAATTGTATGCTATGCTCTACAAATATCTATTGTGCTAGACTCTTGGCTTTTCTTCTTTTTGATGAAGTCAAAAGGGGGAGAAAAGTTGGGAGGTGTGTATTTTCTGTTAATATTCTTTCAGGCACATAATTCCAAAAGAAAGGGGGAGCATACATGCATACATATAGGGGGAGCATACTCAAGACAAGTCAAGATATATCATCAAGTATGATGCTCTCAGAAAATTATACTTTCAAGAAGACATTGGTTTGTCATCATCAAAAAGGGGGAGATTGTAAAGAAGATCTTGCTCCTAAACTTGACAAGGCTTCTTGCTAATGAAGCTCAAAGGAAGGTCTTCGAGGAAAACTTCCATGGACGCGCCATCTTCACTCCTAAGTACGGTAACATTGGGAACTTTGAGTTTGAAGATTTTCTTTTTCCTTATCTTTTGCGGCAACAAAAACTTTTTGACTTTTGGTGCGAAGCGAACGATATTTATCCTGAGCTTGTTCGCGTATTTTACTGCAACATGAACTTTAGGAAAAATCTTATGACTTCCCATGTTAAGGGAAAGACATTGTTTTGGATATGAAATCCTTTAGTTCTATTTGCTGTGATATACCGATGATAGGCGACATTACTAGGTTCGACCTGGTATGTGAATGAGATGATTACGATCGCAAGAAATTCTATCTTTCTATTTGTATAATTTCTAAGGATGAAATAGAAAGGCGAAAGCAACAAAGCCTTGGCGAGACTGTTAAGAACAGGGATATCCTCTCTGCTGGATATCTCACGCTGGAAGATCGTTTGATCCATTATTTTCTTTCCTATGTCATTTTGCCAAAATTTTCAAACCATTCGCAAATAAGTGACATAAAGCTCCAATTGATGTATGCTATCAAGTTTAACATCAAAATTAATTGGACTAAGATGATAATGAATCAAATGGGCATGTTCGCGGATCCCGAAGTCCGTTGCCCTATGCCATCTTCATTACCAAAATCCTAGAGCATTTCGGCGTACCTTTAGAAGGTGAGACCAAAGTGGCCATCAATTTTCGCGAAAGCATGGTTGATATTGAGGTTGTCCACAAGATGGGATTCGTTATAGATCCTGTCACTCGTCGAACCTACAAGCATCGTACCGACCGCCAAGCTGCTCCTGCCGACGAACCAGAACCTACTGCTACACCAAACCAGCCTGAGTCTCATGCTCAATCTTCTGCATCTGCTGCAATGCCTACTAATCAGATGATTATGGATGAATTGGTTTCTCTTCGAGGCTACATCACCACAAGGATGGATGCTTTCGATACTCAGAGCCAACAAATCCATTACGAACTTCATCGTCTTTCTTCGAGGCTAAGCAACATGGATGTTGATGAAGATAGTTCCGAGCCCGAGTCTTAGATTATTTTGTCTAGGTTTCTGATTCTGTAATGACTATGGCTGTGTATTTTCCATTTGCTTTTGAACATTGTTTGGGTTATTTCTTGTTGTTTTTGGATTTCGTGTATGAACATCTTTTTTTCGTTGTTATGAAATGTGTTTATGTTTCATACATGGTGTTAATTATGCTTATATATTGGTACTTGAATTTTCCTATTCTATAATTGTATGCTATGCTCTACAAATATCTATTGTGCTAGACTCTTGGCTTTTCTTCTTTTTGATGAAGTCAAAAGGGGGAGAAAAGTTGGGAGGTGTGTATTTTCTGTTAATATTCTTTCAGGCACATAATTCCAAAAGAAAGGGGGAGCATACATGCATACATATAGGGGGAGCATACTCAAGACAAGTCAAGATATATCATCAAGTATGATGCTCTCAGAAAATTATACTTTCAAGAAGACATTGGTTTGTCATCATCAAAAAGGGGGAGATTGTAAAGAAGATCTTGCTCCTAACCTTGGCACGGTTTTGATGAAGACACCAATATCACAAAAAGAAGAAGACCGACAAAGACTATCGAAGATAAAGCTTCAAGATTTAGAGTCTAAGTCTTTAGGTACTTCTATCCTTACAACTCCTTTATTTACTTAGTTAATAATGCTCAAAATTGTTTTCAAGAAAATCACGAAAAACTAAGTGTGAATAAAAATAATATTCAAAAACAACATGTAACGGGTTACCATACTTGAGTAACAAGTTACATGAGTGAGAAAAGAGTTTTCAAACCTCTAACAGCTATGAGTAATCCATTACAGACTTTGGAGTAACAGATTACCATTTTTAGAAAACAGGGTAATCGATTACTCAAAGTAGTGTAATCGATTACACTAAGGCAAATTCACAAAGCTGTCAAACAGTGTTGTTGAGTAATCGATTACTCAAATCCAGTAATCGATTACACTGTGTGAATTTTCAAAAAGTTGTTAACATGATTGTTGGGTAATCGATTACCCATTTGCAGTAATCGATTACTGAGAGTTGTTGCATCAGTTTTTCAGATTTCAAGTGAAGAGGTTTCACTTCAAACTTATTGCTTTTCATTCCAAACGGAACCTACTCATGACTAAGGGTATTATGGTTGATTGGAAGCCTATATAAAGGCATTGAAACACTCTCACAACATAAGAACAACATACAAACAACTCAGATTTCAAACTCTGTTTAAAAGCTCTCACACTTTCTGATTTTAGACACACTTTTCAAGCAACCTACTCTTAAACTTTCAAAGTTATTTCAAAGTTGCTTCTAAGTGTTTTTCATATTGTTAAAGAGCATTATTATCTCAAGTATAAAAGTTGTTATTTGATTGCAAGTTCTAGAAATTGTCATATACACTTGTAAGGAAATCCAAGCCAAATTGTACATTCTTCACTTTTGCAAAGTTTACTTTCTTTCACAAGGGTGTGAAGAGAAAGGGTGAGTGACTTGGTATAGTGTTTACCAAGGGTGTTACATGGAATAGAGTTTTCCAAGGGGATTAGATATAAGTGAGTGTGTAAGGTAAAAGGAGATCTCGGGATGAGATATTTGTAATTGCAACTCATTATATTTAATAAAGGAATCTCTTGCGCGTCAAGAGTACTGGACCTAGCCTTCAGTGGACAAGAAGGTGAACCAGTATAAAACACCTGTGTACTCTGTTTCCCTTCTCTTTGTTGATTATTTATCCTTCATAAAGTCAATATTTTTCTTCATATTATTTCTGCTGCACGTTAACTTTGATATTGTAGAAAAATTGGCCAAACTTATTGCAACAACCAATTCACCCCCCCCCCCCCCTCTTATTTGCAATCACAGTCTTACACTTACACAATACCAGATAGGGTAAGTCAGACATTTCCTCAAAGAGCCAATACCACGGTGGGCAAGTCATACATTTGCTCAAAGAGCCAATACCACATAAGTCAAGTAAGACATTTGCTCAAAGAGCCAATACCATGTTACATTCAACATGTACATTCCTCCTATCACTCTCACAATCAATCTAGTTTATACTCATATCCATACAACAACATCATTCACAACATAATCATTTCCACTACGTTATCCTCACATCACAACTTCATCATAACACAAATTACCACCTCAATGTCACAAGCACAATGTATCTCATTTATTAGCACAATAATACAATTCACAACATCATCATCGTCATATAACATAGTCTTGTCCTTTTATCACGAATAACCAACTCACAACACATTCATCATCACATAATACAATCATGTCCATTTATCACCAAGAAACATCTCATAACTCAATCATTATCACAAACATACTCATTTCCACATATAACAAATAAATAACTCATAACTTCATCAGTATCATAAACATACTCATTTCCACTTATTACCATTAAACAGCTCATCACACAATCATTATTACAAACATACCCGTATATGTTTATAACAAATAAGCAACTCATAACTTAGTCATTTTCATAAATATACTCATATCTTTTTATCACAATAAACAACTCATAACATATTTTTCATCATTCAACATATCAACGATAGAACCATTTCTCATGACGGTGTATTACTGTAAATGAGCATTTTACATTTTAATCCAATAAAACGGTTTTTACCACTCATATATCTCTACATTTATGGCTAATACCTCTTCATGGAAAATAAAGACTCTAACATGGACCACAAACTTCCAAGAGAGTTTCTATCCGTTAATATTCTCCGATTCTTGAGGGAAATCGGAGAAGATGACTCTAATGAAATACTCTATGACCACAATGGTATTCTCCCTCACCTTAGGCTGCGTAAGCTCCGTTGCTCCACAAAAGAGCCACATCTCCCTCCATCTCTTCTAACATCCATTGTTGTTTTTTCACCTTTAAGATTTCTCAAATGTGCCACCAAGAAGTAATAGGAAGAGGTTTTGATGAGTTTTGAGGTTTAGTGGAGGGGAGAATAGTCCATTTGGGTGGAGCCGCCGTTGGGAGAGAAAGGAGGGGAAAGAATATGAAGATTAGGGTTTGTGAAACCCTTTCTTCACTTTTATAGCTGGGTAGTCTCGCTTGGGCGAGAATGGCTCACTTGGGCGAAAAGCCCACGACATTTTATCTTTCAAGACACGGACCCTCTCGCCTGGGCGAGATTCTCTCGCTCAAGCAAGAATCTCACAGCTTGCCCAGGCTTCTCTCGCTCAAGCGACCACTTTCTCGCTTGGGCGAGATTCCCAAAATTCTCAAATTTAAAACACTGAGTCTCTCGCATGAGCGAAACCCTCTCGCTCAAGCGAGAATCCGACAGTATGTCCCATTCAATAGTACAATATTATTTAAGTTCATAATTCAAAACGTGGAAATAATCAATCGTACTATTTCGTCAAAATATATCGTTACATTTCATCTTAAATCCATACTCTATACATTTATCCTTTCTCCAATAATACTCTTATTAAAATCATTAAACCAACTTCATTATACATTTAGGAGAAGTCCCATTTCACAAATGAATTGATTCTACATAGTTCTCATATCACATACATTAATCAAATATCATATCAATTATACAAAGTAACTACTCTATTTTGTGCCCTTCTCCACAAGCATCCAATACGCTATAGCCACCATCTGAATTCCAATGCATAACACATACAAGCAGAGACAAAATAGGGTAAGAACCAACTACGTTGACTGTAGTGTGGAATTAAATAAAGTAATAACATTAAAGTATTACACCCTACATAACATCTAAAATCCAGCATGTTAGACATATACCAATCAATACAATAAACCACATAATGTTCATATATCCAATTAGTATAGGCATCATGTCTAACCTAGACCATTAAATCAATCGGTACAACCTACCATTTAATCCAACTCAATATTCATCAATATCATCATACAATAGTCTCCTTTTAAACAACTAACAACAATGAAATACTCTAAATCATACCAGACTAACAAAGCATTACAATACTTCCCAAAGCGATACTATACTACATAGGACAAGTCTACAATACAACGTAGGGCAAGTCATACATTGCTCAACGAGCCAATACCACGTTGGGCAAGTCATACATTTGATCAAAGAGCCAATACCACATAGGGCAAGTCAGACATGTGCTCAAAGAGCCAATACCACATAGGGCAAGTCAGACATTTGCTCAAAGAGCCAATACCACGTTGGGCAAGTCATACATTTGCTCAAAGAGCCAATATGTGACACACTAAATTTGATGTTATTAAATTATAGTATCAGTCCTGAGAGTCTCGCTTGAGCGAGAAAGGAGTCACCTGGGCGAGAGTGACTCACCTGGGTGAGTGGAATCCTAGGCCATACTGAAGGATTCTTACTTGAGCGAGAATTGTCTCGCTTGAGCAAGAGTTAGCTCGCCTGAGCGAGAGTTGTCTCGCCTGGGCGAGAAGTGGCACTCTGAAGCTGTAGAGGATGTCAGATCCTCGCTTGAGCGAGAGTGTCAGATCTAAGTTTTTAAAATGGGCGGGATTTTCTCGCTTGAGCGAGAATGGGCTCGCATGAGCGAGAATGGGCTCGCATGAGCGAGAACCTGACGCTGTTACATTAAATAAGGAACCCCAAACACATTTTAGGGTTAGAACTTGGAGAGAAGTAAGGGAAGAGAGCATTTTCAAGAGCAAGGAGTCTTGAGAATCATCTAAAAGCTTGAGAAGAGGTAAATCTCTTGATTTTAACTCTCTTTCTCCCTTTGAAACTTGTTTTGGGTATGTTGGATCTCTTCTCAAAAGGTGGAAAGCCATGGAAAGTCATCCTTTTGAGTTATGGTTCATTTTATGTTATTTTTCCCTTGAAAACTCTTGGTTTAGAGTTGGTATTTAAAGAATGGAAAGGATTTGTGGGTTGATTCATGAAAACCCCAAAACCCTAAAATGAAAATGTGGCTAAAGAGGAAATGGGTGAAATGTTAGATGTAATAGATGAGTATGTGCTCTAATGTTGAAATATGAGATGAATATGTATGTTTTAGATGTTTGGAAACTTTTTTAATGAAAGTAGTTTGGAAATATTGAAAATGTGTGAATCTCTTGTATGGTTTAAGATAAAATATGAGTTGTTTATGTGTTATATTGAATAAATGACTAATATTGTTGTTATATGGTGGGGATGAGGAAAGATCCTAAGGTTGGAGGCGGTGTCGGTGGAACTTGCAAAGTTACCAAGGACCAAACCCAACACTCACCAAGGTAAGGATAAATCTTTAACTTGCATGTCGTATTGAGAAAATGCGTGGAATTGTTGTTTATGAATTGATGGTGTATCAATGAAAAGGAAATACGTTTTCAGTTGACCATGATTGGTTAGCGACTTTGGCTCAAGTAATGTAGCAAGCTTTGGCTCAAGTTATGTAGCAAACTTTGGCTCAAGTAACGTAGCAAACTTTGGCTAAAGTAATGTAGCAAGCTTTGGCTCAAGCGATGCAGCAAGCTTTGGCTCATGCGATGTAGCAAGCTTTGGCTCAAGCGATGTAGCAAGCTTTGGCTCAAGCGATGTAGCAAGCTTTGACTCAAGCGATGTAGCAAGCTAAGCGATGTAGCAAACTTTGGCTCAAGTTATGTAGCATGATTTTCAAAAGTATAAACGATGGAAATGGTTTTAAGTATAATTGATTCTAAATTGTTTACTTAACCGTATTAAAATGTGGATTAATGTAAATTGGCATTTATTGAGTTAACAACTTACTCCTTGGTGTTTTTTTTGTGGATATGTTTGTAGACATGGAAAATTGTAACTCTGGATATTTGTAGTTATGGGTATTTTGGAAACCCATAGCTAGTTGTATGCGGCAGTTACCGGGATATATTAATATGGATTATGATTTTTTGTTGGATGAACGTGTATGTGAATATTGCGTTATGGAATGAGTATGAACAGGAAAGTGGGATTATAATAAGGTTGTTGAATTTGTGATTATAAGTTATAGGAAAAATGTATGTAAAAGGAATAAAATAAGGAAAAAAATTTAAGGATAGAATTTGGGTCCTTACTGTGAAGAAGATCTTGCTCCTGACCCTGGCATGGTTTCGATGAAGACACCAATATCACAAAAAGAAGAAAGTAAGAAGACCTACAAAGACTATCGAAGACAAAGCTTCAAGATTTAGAGTCAAAGTCTTTAGGTACTTCTATCCTTACAACTCATTTACTTACTTAGATAATAATGCTCAAAATTGTTTTCAAGAAAATCAGAAAAATCTAAGTGTGAATAGAAATGATTTTCAAAAACAACATGTAACGGGTTACCGTACTTGAGTAACAAGTTACATGAGTGAGAAAAGAGTTTTCAAACCTCTAACAGCTATGAGAAATCCATTACTGACTTTGGAGTAACATGTAACACCCTAAATTTTAAGCCTTTAAAATTATAGTATCAGTCCTAAGACCCTCGCTTGAGCGAGAGAGGCTCACCTGGGATGGTGAAATCCTGGAGTATACTAGAAGATTCTCGCCTGAGCGAGAGTTGTCTCGCCTGGGCGAGAAATATCATTTTGGGGCTGTTGGCACTGTGAGATTCTTGTAACGACCCAAAATTCTACCCATGAATTTTTTTTCCTTATTTAATCCAATTCCATGCATTTAACAACCAATCATAATTTCCGAGTGACTAAATTTATTTAAAACGTCTCACTTCTCCCTCACATCCGATCAATAACCCAAAAGTAGCATACAACATCCGATAGCAGAAAAGCATAATTCATTAATATAACCTAGTAACCACCGCATATAATTAGCTATGGGTTTCCAAAACACCCATAGCTACATATATCCCGAGTTACTAGTCTCCATGATCAATATCATATACAAAAATAATATTCATAGTATAATTAGTTACTTCGATTACAATCAATTAAAGTTACAAAAGAATGGATAAAGAGACATCAAAAACAATGGTCTCTAATCCCCTACTCAAAATCATCCTTCTCCGTCCACCTACCTGCAATGGGATTAACATTTACCATACACAAACAACACAAAGGAATAAGTCATTAATTCAATAAAACTTCAACGTAAGTTAATCCACATTTAATAGGTTTAGACAGTGATATAATTTAAATACTCTTAAAACCTTTTTCGTCATATATACTTTTGAAAAACCATGCTACATAACTCGAGCTAGAGTCGCTAACCCATTCTGGTCGGCTAAAACGAGTTTTATTTTTATTGGAACTCCACCAATACATAAACCATAAATACACCCATCATCACTACAAACATACCCATATATATCTGTACTGACTAAGTGATTTACCATTTATTACATTATATTTTGAGTCTTATTTCCATTGGTACTCCCCAATAAATAGACAATAAACGCACCCGACATCATTACAGCATTGCGTATATGCCTGTAACTACAAAGTGACTCAAGTTTATTGTATTATCTGAGTCTTATTTCCATTGGTACTCCCCCAATAAATAGTCAATAAATGCACCCGACATCATTACAACATAACGTGTATGCTTGTAACTACAAAGTGACTTACAATTATTGCTTTATTCTGAGTCTTATTTCCATTGGTACTCCCCCAATACAAACATGATAAATACACCCGACATCATTATAAACATATCTACGTATGCTTATAACTACAAAGTGGTTTACATTTCATGATTTCATTTTCGAGTCTTATTTCCATTGGTACTCCCCCAATAAGTAAACCGTAAATTCACTTCTAACCATTATCAACATACCCATATATGTTCATAATGATTAAGTGATTCACATTTTTATCCATCATCCATAACAGAAAATCCACGCATTTTCCAACACAAGGCATAAATTAAAGACTTATCCTTACCTCGGTGAGTGTTGGGTTTGGTTTTTGGTGACTTCGTAAGTTCCACCGGCACCGCCTCCCAATTTAGGATCTTTCCTCATTCCCACCACATAACACAATGTTAGTCATTTATTCCAAATAACAAATACATAACTTATATTGCATCATGTAAACATACAAGATATTTATCATATTTTTCCATGGTTCCATACTACTTTCATTTTGGGTTTTCAACCATCTAAAACATACATATCATCTCATATTTTAACATTATAAAGCAACTCATCTTCTACCTCTAGCATTTTACCCATTTTTCCACTCCAACCACATTTTCCCTCTCTAGGGTTTTGGGTTTCCATGAGTCAACCCACAAACCCTTTCCATTCTTGGAATACTAACTCAAAACCAAGAGTTTATAAGGTACAAGCGACGTAAAACGAACCATAACTCGAAAGAGAGAGTTTCCATGGTTTTACCCACTTTGAGAAGAGATCCATAATACCAAAAATGGGTTCTCAAGAGAATAAGAGAGTTAGGATAGAGAGTTTTTACCTCTTCTCAAGCTCTTGGACAAGAATCAATGCTCCTAGACCTTGGGAATGCTCTCTTCTCTCACCTCTCTTCAATTCTTAACCTAAAAATGTATTTGGGGTTTCCCTCATTTAATGTTCTCGTCGGGTTCTCGCTTAAGAGAGCTTTCTCTCGCTCAAGCGAGAAAATCCCGCCCATTTTAAAAACTCAACTCTGACCCTCTCGCTCAAGCGAGGGACTCTCGCTCAAGCGAGAATCTCACAGTGTCAACAGCCCCAAAATGTCATTTATTGCCCAGGCGAGACAACTCTCGCTCAAGCGAGAATCCTCCAGTATAGCCCAAGATTTCACCCTCCCAGGTGAACCTCTCTCGCCCAAGCGAGAATCTCTCGCTCAAGCGAGGATCCGAGGAATGATTCTATAATTTTAAAGACTTAAAATTTGGGGTGTTACAATCCTCCCCCTCTTATAAGAATTTTCGTCCCCGAAAATTAAACATACATCGATTCGAACAAATGAGGGTAGTCCTCTCTCATCTCTTGCTCAACCTCCCAGGTAGCGTCTCCTTCGTCCACTTGACTCCACAACACCTTGACCAAGGCAATCTCCTTGCCTCTCAATCTCTTTACAATGGTATCCATGATTCTCACGGGCAACGTCGCAAAAGTCAAATTATCCTTCAACTCTATCTGATCAGACTCAACCACATGAGATGGGTCTCCAACATATTTCCTCAACTGAGACACATGAAATACATTATGGAGATCGGACAACAACGGAGGTAAAGCAATACGATACGCTATCGGCCCAATTCTCTTCAATATCTGATACGACCCAATAAATCGAGGAGTCACCTTATGAGACTTCAACACTCTACCGATGCCGGTAGTCGGGACAACTCTCATGAAGACATAATCTCCATCATTAAATTCAAGAGGTTTCCGTCTCTTATCATAATAGCTCTTCTGTCGACTTTGGGCGATTCTCATATGTTCCCGGATTTTCTTGATCTTATCCGTCGTCTCCTGGACCAGTTCGGGTCCCAATATCAAGTTCTCCCCAGTTTCAACCCAACTCACTGGAGTTCGGCACTTCCTACCATACAACGCCTTATAAGGTGCCATCCCAATACTCAAATGGAAGCTATTGTTGTAGGTAAACTCGATCAACGACAACATGCTATCCCAACTCCCTGGTTGTTCTAGGACACAGGCCTTTAGAAGGTCCTCCAATGACTGTATGGTCCTTTCTGATTGATCGTCCGTTTGTGGATGATAAGCTGAACTCAGCTTCAACTTAGTTCCCAAAGCGGTTTGCAAACTAGTCCGAAAGTTTGAAGTGAAACGGGGGTCCCTATCCGACACAATGCTTGACGGTATTCCATGGATATACAGCTCTGCCAACCTCTCCAAAGAGTACCTCATGTTCATAGGCAGAAAGTGAGCAGATTTAGTTAACCGATCCACGATCACCTATATCGAATCATATCCTCTCTGAGTCTTCGGAAAACTAGACACAAAGTCCATGGAGATACTGTCCCACTTCCCAACGGGAATTTCTAGGGATTGTAACTCTCCTGCCGGTCGTTGATGCTCAATTTTTGCTTTCTGACATATTAAACAACTCGAAACATACGTCGCCACATCTCTCTTCAATCCAGACCACCAAAACAACTTCTTCAAGTCTTGGTACATTTTCGTTGTCCCCGGATGAAAACTCATCTTACTCTTATGGGACTCCTCCAAAATACTCTTCCGTAATTCCTCATCATGTGGTACACATACCCTCCCCTTGTAAAGCAACAATCCACTAGGGTCAGATGCGAAATCATTTTCCTTACCACTTAGCATCAAATCTCGTTTAGCCATTAGCTCAATATCCTCTACCTGCATCACCCGGATTTGATCGAACCGTTCATTTGTGACCTTAAGCATCCCTAGAATCACACTATGGGTCTTTATCTGAACTTCCAAATTCATATCCCTGAATTCTTTGATCAGTTTCCCTTCTCTGATCATCAACGCCGACATATGCAAGGATTTCCGACTTAGAGCATCGGCCACCACATTGGCCTTTCCCGGATGATACTGCAGCCCAAAATCATAATCCTTAAGGAACTCCATCCACCTTCGTTGTCTCATATTTAATTCCTTTTGATCAAATAGGTACTTCAAACTCTTGTGGTCGCTGTATACCTCAAATCTCACACCATAAAGATGGTGTCTCCAGATTTTTAAGGCAAAGACCACGGCTGCTAATTCCAAGTCATGGGTAGGGTAGTTTTGTTCATGTGTCCTCAACTATCGAGAAGCATAAGCAACAACCTTCCCTCCTTGCATCAACACACAACCCAAACCTTGCTTGGATGCATCACAGTATACACTGAAGTCATTATCCGTACACGGAAGAACCAACACGGGCGCCATAGTCAACCTTTGTTTCAACTCTTGAAAGCTTTCTTCGCAACGAAGTGTCCACACAAACGGTTCTCCTTTCCTAGTGAGCTTAGTCAATGGTAGTGCCAACTTCGAAAATCCCTCTACGAATTTCCGATAATAGCCTGCCAAACTCAGGAAGCTCCGGATTTCAGTAACCGACTTGGGTATGGCCCATTCCGTAACCGCTTCCACCTTTGAAGGATCCACAACTACCCCTTCCTTGGTTATCACATGCCCAAGAAAATTCACCGACTCCAACCAGAAATCACACTTAGACAATTTCGCATACAGCTGGTTCTTACTCAGGAGTTCTAGAACAATCCTCAAGTGCTCTGCATGTTCCTCTCGGCTTTTGGAGTAAACCAGAATGTCATCAATAAACACCACTACAAATGAATCCAAATATGGATGGAAAACCTGATTCATGTAGTCGGTAAATATCGCTGGGGCATTCGTTACGCAAAAAGGCATGACCAAATATTCGAAATGTCTGTACCTGGTTCTAAACGTCATCTTAGGAATATTTTCCGACTTCACGCGTAGTTGGTGGTAGCCAGACCGAAGATCAATATTTGAAAACACTACCGCCCCTCTCAACTGATCCATTAAGTCATCGATCCGAGGCAACGAATACTTGTTTTTAATAGTGACCTTGTTTGAAACGACCCAAATTCTACCCCTGAAAATTTTTCGTTTATTTTAATCCTTCCTTGCATACAGTCGTCACTTTAGTTAAAAACTCTCAAGAATCACTCTTTGAAAAATACTCTTGACCCTATCATATGATCATGCAAATTTATTTTGCGGAAGAACATAATTCATTCAACTAAACATTACCACATGCAACCAGTCATGGGTGTTTCCGAGTTATAAGTCCATAACCATATTATCCTAATCAGATTACATTCATCTCAAAACCTTTATCAAATCAACTACAATGTCAGAATACAATCCAGACATTCAAGTTAAAACACAAAAGCTTCCTAGCGAGCTCCCTCCCCAAAAATCTTTCATTCACCTACAATGGGATTATCATAAACAACACACAAAACAAAGAGAGTAAATCATTAGTTCAAAACTAACATCCCATGATAATCCACATTTCAATACGATTAAGCTTTAATATAGTTTATAAACACAATTACGCAAATGTAAGCATTCATATCTTCTTTCTTTCTTTTCCACTTCATTCATATTCGTACTATAGTATATATATCCCGTAATATATATTCTATAGCACACATATTACGTTCTTTCGAAATATCGTACTCCTCAATATTCATATCCACCCTATAGGACCTATATCCCATTATATATTCCTATAGCATGTATATTACTTTCATTCTTAACGCCTTCCCTTTTATCACTCATATTCACCCTATAGAATATATATCCCATACTATATATCCTATAGCATGCATATGACTCTCTTGGTGACATTCTCATTTCTCATCATTCATATTCACCCTATAGAATATATATCCCATACTATATATCCTATAGCATACATATGACTTTCATTTCTCCGAGTCTTATTTCCATTGGTACTCCACCAATAAATAGTCAATAAATGCACCCGACATCATTACAGCATAGCGTATATGCCTGTAACTACAAAGTGACTTACAAATTATTGATTTCATTTTGAGTCTTATTTCCATTGGTAGTCCCCCAATATATAGTCAATAAACGCACCCGACATTATTACAACATAGCGTACATGCCTGTAACTACAAAGTGACTTACAAATTATTGATTTCATTTTGAGTCTTATTTCCATTGGTACTCCCCCAATAAATAGTCAATAAACGCACCCGACATCATTACAGCATAGCGTATATGCCTGTAACTACAAAGTGACTTACAAATTATTGATTTCATTTTGAGTCTTATTTCCATTGGTAATCCCCCAATAAATAGTCAATAAATGCACCCGACATCATTACAACATAGCGTATATGCCTGTAACTACAAAGTGACTTACAATTTATTACTTTGACTCCGAGTCTTATTTCCATTGGTACTCCCCCAATAAATAGTCAATAAATGCACTTCTAACCATTATCAACATACCCATATATGTTCATAATGATTAAGTGATTCACATTTTATCTATTATCCATAACAGAAAATCCACGCATTTTCCAACATAATGCATAAATTAAAGACTTATACTTACAAACACTTCTCCTCTTTCACATACCTCATTCATATCAGCGAGTATGATTTAGAGACACTTATCTCTTACCTTGGTGAGTGTTGGGGATCGGTTCCGAGTAACTTTAAAAGTCTCATCCGCGATTTTCTCCAACCTTAGGATCTTACCTCATTTCCACCAATAACAACAATGTCAATCATTTATTCAAAATAACGCATAACAACTCATATTTCATCATGAAACATACTAGGGATTCACATATTTTCAAGATTTCCAAAACTACTTCAATACAAGTTTCCAAACATCTAAACATACATGTTCATCTCATATATCAACATCAAAGCATAAACTCATCATCCACATCTAACATTTCATCTCTTTCTCTTTATACCCATATTCTCATTTTGGGGGTTTTTGGGGTTTTCATGAATAACCCATAAAACCTTTCCATTCATCACAGATCAACTCTAAACCAAGAGTTTACAAGAGAAAAACAACATAAAACGAACTATAACTCTGAAGGATGAGTTTCCATGGTTTCTCATGTTTTAAAGATAGATATAACATACCCAAAACAAGTTAGAGAGGAAGAAGAAGAATTAGGAACAAGAGGTTTACCTCTTCTCAAGCTCTAAGATGAGTCCTAAGGCTCTTTGCTCTAGAAAAGCTCTTTTCTATCTCTTCTCTTCAAAGTTCTAACCCTAAAATGTGTTTGGGGTTTCTATTTTAAAGAGCAGTCGTCGGGTTCTCGCTCAAGCGAGCCCATTCTCGCTCAGGCGAGAAAATCCCGCCTTTTTAAAATTTCAGATCTGATGCTCTCGCTCAAGCGATGGATTCTCGCTCAGGCGAGAATCTAACAGTCCCAACAGGCTTCCTCTCGCTCAAGCGAGGGATTCTCGCTCAAGCGAGAATCTCACAGTGTCAACAGCCCCAAATTGCCATTTCTCACCCAGGCGAGGCAACTCTCGCTCAGGCGAGAATCCTCCAGTATATCCCAGGATTTTACACTCCCACGTGATCCTTTCTCGCATCAGGCGATAATCTCTCGCTCAAGCGAGACTTTCCGGACTTGTTCAACTGCCGGTAGTCGGTACACAACCGCATACTACCATACTTTTTCTTAAGTAGCAAAACAGGTGCGCCCCACGGTGAGACACTCGGGCAAATGAATTTCTTAGCCAACAATTTATCAACCTGCTTTTTCAACACAGTTAACTCTAACGGTGCCATTCTATAAGGAGCTATAGAGATGGGTCCCGTTCCCAGCACTAAATCAATGGAGAATTCAACTTCTCTCACTGGAGGCAATTCCGGAATATCACCAGGAAAGACTTATGGAAACTCACGAACTATCGAAATGTCCTCCACCTTGGATTTCTCAATACCTTCCAGGGACGCCAACAACATAAACACAGCCCCTCCCTCCTTACAGGAAGTTCTGACTTCCTTTGCTGACATCGGCTTCATACAACCGACATCCTCCGAAATCCCATATGGATTTCCAAACATCACGGTCTTATCAGCACAATTAAGCACCACATGATTTTCTAACAACCTGTCCATCCCCAGAATCAAATCTAACTGGGATAGTGGTAAGCAGATTAAATCCACGGTAAAATCCCTACCGTTTACAACCATCGGACACCGAGACACAACTGTCAACACCACCACAGGCACATCAGTTGGGGTGGATACGACCAAGTCGTAAGGCAACGACTCAGTTTGTAAATTCAGTCGGTCCACGCAGTCAATGGATACAAAGGAGTGTGTCGCTTCCGAATCAAACAACACTAAAAGAGGAATACCTGACACCATGCAATTACCTTTAATCAGGCCATCTACGCCCGATGCCTCTGCCCCACTCATGGTGAACACTCTGCCAGTGGATCGAGGTCGTTCAACCCTCACAGCATTCACGCTCTGCGGTAGCTTAGGACAATTCCTTCGAATATGTCCAACTTCCTTGCAATAAAAAAAAGTGAGCGCCATTCCGGGGCACGAGTCACCAACATGAGTTCGGCCACATTTGTTGCACAGAGAGGGTGTGTTCAACATGACCCTCCAGCAGGGACATGAGTCCTAGATCCATGTGAAGGATAACTCCGATTACTTGTCGGTGGGGAGTAAGGCTTCCTCTCCTCATGGAACGCCTTTCCTTTGCCTTTTACGTGTGGGAAGTTTCGTTGAGGCCCAAATTGTTTGGGAGGAACCACCCTAGCTGTTGTCGCTTCGTCAGCTGCCAGATCGTCTTCATACACCCTACACTTGTTCACCAGGGTAGGGAAATCAGCAATCTCTTGGTGCCCAAACATACTTTTCAACTTGGGCTTCAAACTCGATTCGAATTTGGCGCATTTCGACCTTCCGTCCATTTCCAACTCGGCGTAGGGGCAAAACTGGGCCAACTCTTCAAACTAGACCGCATAGTCCCCTACTGACATGTTCCCCTGTTCTAGCTTCAGAAATTCCATCTCCTTCTTCCTTTTCAAATCAACGGGAAAGTACTTGTGTAGGAATTTCTCCTTGAAGGTACCCCAGGAGATCAGTCATCCTTCGGCTTCCATCTGTCGCCGAGTATACTCCCACCAGTTCTCAGCCTCAGTCACCAACATGTAAGTAGCATAGGTTAGTTTCTGAGCCTCAGTGCAGTTCATGGCTCTGAAGATCTGCTCTAACCCTTGGATCCACTCGATGGCAGCATCAGGAGCAAATCCCCCTTGGAACTGAGTGGGGTTCCTCCCGCATAACTCATCTAAGCCCCGATATTCCGCCGGCCCAGGTGGAACTAGTGGATGTGGATTCGGGCTTGATGTCGGATTCTGGTTCAGATTCTGCAAGTTCTCGTTGACCTGCTGTAGCGCCGCCACCATCTAGGCTAACAAGTAATTCGGGACGTTCTGACTCGCCCCTCTTCCTCTTCCTCTTCCTTCCATGAGTACCTGTACTCACTCAATTGTTAGTAAGCGAATTTGTATAAACATAGTGCACACAACACTTAACATTTAGCATCATCCAAACAACTTCAGCACATAAGGATACAAAGAAGCATGCAAGGCCATATCCTAGGTCGCAGGATTAACTATGCTCTGATACCATATTGTAATGACCCAAAATTCTACCCTTGAAAATTTTTCCTTATTTAATCCAATTCCATGCATTTAACAACCAATCATAATTTCCGATTGAGTAAATTTATTTAAAACGTCTCACTTCTCCCTCACATCCGATCTATAACCCAAAAGTAGCATATAACATCCGATAGTAGAAAAACATAATTCATTAATATAACCTAGTAACCACCGCATACAATTAGCTATGGGTTTCCAAAACACCCATAGCTACATATATCCTGAGTTACTAGTCTCCATGATCAATATCATATACAAAAATAATATTCATAGTATAATTAGTTACTTCGATTACAATCAATTAAAGTTACAAAAGAATGGATAAAGAGACATCAAAAACAAAGGTCTCTAATCCCCTACTCAAAATCATCCTTCTCCGTCCACCTACCTGCAATGGGATTAACATTTACCATTGGTACTCCCCCAATAAATAGACAATAAACGCACCTGACATCATTACAGCGTTGCGTATATGCCTGTAACTACAAAGTGACTCAAGTTTATTGTATTATCCGAGTCTCATTTCCATTGGTACTCCCCCAATAAATAGTCAATAAATGCACCCGACATCATTACAACATAACGTGTATGCTTGTAACTACAAAGTGACTTACAATTATTTCTTTATTCCGAGTCTTATTTCAATTGGTACTCCCCCAATACAAACATGATAAATACACCCGACATCATTATAAACATATCTACGTATACTTATAACTACAAACCCTTTCCATTCTTGGAATACTAACTCAAAACCAAGAGTTTATAAGGTACAAGCGACGTAAAACGAACCATAACTCGAAAGAGAGAGTTTCCATGGTTTTACCCACTTTGAGAAGAGATCCATAATACCAAAAATGGGTTCTCAAGAGAAGAAGAGAGTTAGGATAGAGAGTTTTTACCTCTTCTCAAGCTCTTGGACAAGAATCAATGCTCCTAGACCTTGGGAATGCTCTCTTCTCTCACCTCTCTTCAATTCTTAACCTAAAAATGTATTTGGGGTTTCCCTCATTTAATGTTCTCGTCGGGTTCTCGCTTAAGCGAGCTTTCTCTCGCTCAAGCGAGAAAATCCCGCCCATTTTAAAAACTCAACTCTGAACCTCTCGCTCAAGCGAGGGACTCTCGCTCAAGCGAGAATCTCACAGTGTCAACAGCCCCAAAATGTCATTTCTCGCCCAGGCGAGACAACTCTCGCTCAAGCGATAATCCTCCAGTATAGCCCAGGATTTCACCCTCCTAGGTGAACCTCTCTCGCCCAAGCGAGAATCTCTCTCTCAAGCAAGGATCGGAGGATTGATTCTATAATTTTAAAGACTTAAAATTTGGGGTGTTACAATTCTCGCTTGAGCGAGAATACCTCGCTTGAGCGAGAGGGTCAGATTTGAGTTTTTAAAATGGGCGGGATTTTCTCGCTTGAGCGAGAATAAGCTCGCTTAAGTGAGAACCCGATGAGACAACATTTAATGAGAAACCCCTAAACACAATCTAGGGTTTAGAAAAGAAGAAGAGTGAGAGAAGTGAGCTTTTCAAGGACAAAAAGCTTGGATACTCATCTAAGAGCTTGAGAAGAGGTAAAACTCTAGATTCTAACTCTCTTCTTCTCTTTAAAACCTATTTTGGGTATGTTGGATCTCTTCTCAAAAATGAAGGAAGCCATGGAAACTCATCCTTTTGAGTGATGGTTCATTTTATGTCATTCTTACCTTGTAAACTCTTGGTTTAGGGATAGTATCTCAAGAATGGAAAGGGTTGTGGGTTGATCCATGAAAACCCCAAAACCCTAAAAGTGAAAATGTGGTAAAAGGAAAGAATGAGTAAAATGCTAGAGGTAGAAGATGAGTTTACCTCCAAATATTGGAATATGAGATGTTTATGCATGTTTTATATGGTTGAATATTTATGATGAATATTTTGTATGATTAAATGATGCAATATAAGTTGTTTATGCGATATTTGGAATAAATGACTAACATTGTGTTATGTGGTGGGTTGAGGAAAGATCCTAAAGTTGGAGGCGGTGTCGGTGGAACTTGAGAAGATGCCAAGCACCAAACCCAACACTCACCGAGGTAAGGATAAGTCTTTAATTGTGCATTTGGAATCGAAAATGTGTATTTTCTGATTATGCAATGATTTAGTTGTAAAGTACGCATTTAGTATGAACATATATGGGTGTCTTTATACTAAAGTAGGCGTAGATTTACGGAAAGGAAAGTATGAGGTACTTTTTGGTTATGCGATGATTGAGTTGTGAATCACATATTTAGTATAAACATATATGGGTGTGTTTATACTAATGTGGGCGTGGATTTACCGGAAATGTTTTATGGTGAAATTAATGAAAAGGAAATATATTTCTAGCCGACCATGAATGGTTAGCAACTCTGGCTTGAGTATATAAGCAAAACTCTGGCTTGAGTATATAAGCAAAACTCTGGCTTGAGTATATAAGCAAAACTCTGGCTTGAGTATATAAGCATGTTTTATTTAAAAAGGAAAATGTGAATCTGCTTTTAGCTAACCCCGAGGGGTGTAGCGACTTTGGCTCAAGTTATGTAGCAAAGTAAAATGATTTTCAAAAATGGTTTACTAACCAAAATTCTAATGTGGATTATCTTATGATAATGTTTATTTGAATTAACGACTTACTCCTTTGTATGTTTGTGTACTTGTCATTGATAATCCCATTGCAGATAAACAGGTGACATGAGGGGGAATCATTTTTGGGGATTCTTAGGGAGCTTTACATTTTGGAGTTATTCATTTGCACCATTTTGTAAATGAGTGCATAGTTGTTATTTTGAAATATGATGTAACTAATGATGTAGATACAATTGCAAACTTGAGAGTGTAACTCTGGATATGTGTAGCTATGGGTATTTTGGGAAACCCATAGCTAGTCATATGCGGTGCTTACAAGGTTTAATTAATGTGAATTATGCTTTTCTGTAGAACGTTTTTGTATATTAATATTGATATAGATTGTGAAGAGGGAAATAAGACTTGTATTAAAGACATTTAATTGGTAATGTAAGTTAGGAGAGATTGCATGTAATTGAACTAATTTGAGATAAAAATTTCAAGGGTAGAATTTCGGTCATTACATAACAGATTACCACTTTTAGAAAACAGGGTAATCGATTACTCAAAGTAGTGTAATCGATTACACTAAGGCAAATTCACAAAGCTATTAAACAGTGTTGTCGAGTAATCGATTACTCAAATCTAGTAACCGATTACACTGTGTGAATTTTCAAAAAGCTATTAACAGGATTGTTGGGTATTCCATTACCCATTTGCAGTAATAGATTACTAAGAGCTGTTGCATCAGTTTTTCAGATTTCAAGTGAAAGGGTTTCACTCTAAACTGATTGCTTTTCATTCCAAACGAAACCTACTCATGCCTAAGGGTATTATGGTTGATTGGAAGCCTATATAAAGGCATTGAAACACTCTCACAACATAAGAACAACATACAAACAACTCAGATTTCAAACTCTCTTTAAAAGCTCTCACACTTTGTGATTTTACACACACTTTTCAAGCAACCTACTCTTAAACTTTCAAAGTTATTTTGAAGTTGCTTCTAAGTGTTTTTCATATTGTTAAAGAACATTATTATCTCAAGTATAAGAGTTGTTATTGGATTGCAAGTTCTAGAAATTGTCATATACACTTGTAAGGCAATCCAAGCCAAATTGTACGTTCTTCACTTTTGCAAAGTTTACTTTCTTTCACAAGGGTGTGAAGAGAAACGGTGAGTGACTTGGTATAGTGTTTACCAAGGGTGTAACTTGGTACAGTGTTTACCAAGGGTGTAACTTGGTACAGTGTTTACCAAGGGTGTTACTTGGAATAGAGTTTTCCAAGGGGATTAGATGTAAGTGAGTGTGTACGGTACAAGGAGAACTCGGGGTGAGATATTTGTAATTGCAACTCATTATATTTATTGAAGGAATCTCTTGCGCGTCAAGAGTACTGGACGTAGCCTTCGGTGGACAAGAAGATGAACCAGTATAAAACACATGTGTACTCTCTTTCCCTTCTCTTTGTTGATTATTTATCCTTCTTAAAGTCAATATTTTTCTGCATATTATTTCCGCTCCACGTTAACTTTGATATTGCAGAAAAATTGGCCATACTTATTACAACAACTAATTCACCCCCCCCCCTCCTAGTTGCAATCTCAGTCTTATAATTGGTATCTGTGAACGCTCAATTTTATCCGACCCAAAATACATTCTTAAAAAACTGATAATAAATAGTAAACAAATTCAAAATTGTAATTTAGAATGTCTGAAAACAATATTTTAAGTAAAAAATATTTGGTGCTAAAAAGGGGCGTAATACATTCACTTAAAAATGAAACTAAACCTCCCACCCCCAACTTATTCAGGTGCCTTAATGGGAAGGTCCTCCCAAATTATACATTCACCATCTCTTATAACTTAAACAAATCAAGATTCTATCTCTCAAAAGGAAAAGAAATCAAATCATCATCAATTTAATAAAGGCAATCAAACAAGATTCCAAAAATAACACTAAATATATATATTTAATACAATCAATCAACATAATCCCCTCATCATCTCTATACTTATACACACATACATACCATAGACCGACATAACCCCCATCTAGAAAAGCTTCTTACTTTTACCATTCGCCACACCCACGTTCCTGAATATCCAAATCGGTAGTCCCAATTTCACAACGCTTGCATTCATACATAAGCATATTCGATTGCCATAGAGAACATACATTTTTTCACAAGTGACCAGAGTACACTAGAAGAGATATCATGCATCAGTCAGGGATCGTATAATACAAACAATCCTACATACACCCAATATACGAATCAGAAAAGGGAAATGACTCAATCATCACAACAAGCATAATAATCCAAATTCAGTAATTTTAGCATCTCCGAAAACAAGGCAAAAGGTAAAAGCTTACTCAAGTAAGTCATTTGTTCAAACCATTAAATAACAATGCATTTTTGTTCGTCCTGAATACCAAACAGTCACACATATTCAATGGAATTACCTCTATTTATTTGATTTTCAACTATTGGTCCAAGTGTGTGAAGTTTGAGATGGGACAATTGGTCACGATGAAATTTCTGATTTCCCTACACTAGTGAACAAGTGTAGGATGTATGAGAATATTGTGCGGAGGAGGGACGCTGCTGCTAGAAAAGATAACCCTCCAAAACACTATGGCCCTCAACGAAACTTCTCACTCGGCAAAGGAAAAGGGAAGATGTTTCAAGAGGAACAGAAGCCTTACTTTCCTCCAACGGGTGGTCGAGGAAACACTTCACATGGGCTGAGGACTCATGGTAATGCTAGTGAGTCACGGTTGAACTCTTCATCCGGGTGTGGCAAATGTGGCCAAACTCATATAGGTGACTCATGCCCGGGAACGATGCTTACCTGTTTCTACTGCAAGGAGGTTGGGCACACCAGGAGATATTGTCCTAAGCTGACACCGGGTGTAAATGTTGTGAGAGCTGAGCGACCTCGATCTACTAGCAGAGTATTCACCATGAGTGGTGTAGAGACATCTAGTGTTCATGGCTTGATCAAAGGTAATTGCATGGTGCCAGTTATTCCTCTTTTAGTGTTGTTTGATTCGGGAGCGACACACTCCTTTGTGTCTAATGGCTGCGTGGATAGACTGAAATTACAAATTGAGTCGTTGCCTTTCGACTTGGTCGTGTCCACCCCAACTGATGTGCCTGTGGTGGTATTGACAGTTGTGTCTCGATGTCCAGTAGTGGTAAACGGTAGAACTTTTACCGTGGATTTGATCTGCTTAACACTAACCCAGTTGGATCTAATTTTGGGGATGGACTGGTTGTCGACGAATCATGTGATGTTAAATTGTGCTGATAAGACCGTGGTATTCGGGAATCTTGATGATGTTTCTGATGAGGTCAATGACATGAAGCCATTGTCGGCAAAGGAAGTCAGGACTTCTTGTAAAGAGGGAGGAGCCGTGTTTATGTTGTTGGCATCCCTAGAGGGTAGTGAAAGACCCAAAGTTGAGGATATTCTGATAGTTCGCGAGTTTTCTGAGGTATTTCCTAGCGAAATTCCGGAATTACCTCCCATAAGAGACGTAGAATTCTCTATAGATTTGATACCGGGAACGGGACCCATCTCTATAGCTCCTTATAGGATGGCACCGTTAGAATTGGCGGAGTTGAAAAAGCAGGTTGAGGACTTGTTGGCAAAGAAGTTCATTCATCCTAGCGTCTCGCCTTGGGGTGCGCCTATTTTGTTGGTTAAGAAGAAGGATGGTTGTATGTGGTTGTGTACCGACTACCAGCAGTTGAACAAGGTCACTATTAAGAACAAGTATCCGTTGCCTCGGATCGATGACTTAATGGATCAGTTGAGAGGAGTGGTAGTGTTTTCAAAGATTGATCTTCGGTCTGGCTACCACCAACTTCGCGTGAAGTCGGAAGATATTCCTAAGACGGCGTTTAGAACCAGGTACAGACATTTTGAGTATTTGGTCATGCCTTTTGGGGTAACGAATGCTCCAGCAATATTTACTGACTACATGAATCAGATTTTTCATTCGTATTTAGATACCTTCGTACACATTTTGATTTACTCCAAAAGTTGAGAGGGACATGCTGAGCATTTGTGGATTGTGCTAGAACTTCTTAGCAAGAATCGGTTGTATGCAAAGCTGTCAAAATGCGACTTCTGGTTGGAGTGAATCAATTTTCTTGGACATGTAATATCCAAGGAAGGAGTGGCAGTAGATCCTTCAAAGGTTGAAGCGGTTATGGAATGGGCAGTGCCCAAGTCAGTCACTGAGATCAGGAGCTTTCTGGGTTTGGCTGGGTATTATCGGAAATTCATAGAGGGATTTTCGAAGTTGGCTCTACCTTGGACAAAACTCACTAGGAAAGGGGAACCGTATGTGTGGACACTTCGATGTGCAGAAAGTTTCCAAGAGTTAAAACGAAGGTTGACTAGGGCGCCAGTTTTGATCCTTCCTTGTACTAATCGGGACTTCAATGTTTATTGTGATGCATCCAAGCAAGGTTTGGGTTGTGTGTTGATGCAAGAAGGGAAGGTTGTGGCCTATGCTTCTCGACAGTTGAGGACGCACGAGCAAAACTATCCTACCCACGATCTTGAGTTGGCTGCAGTGGTCTTTGCCTTAAAAATCTGGAGACACCATCTCTATGGTGTGAGATTTGAAGTGTATAGCGACAACAAGAGTTTGAAGTACTTATTTGATCAAAAGGAATTAAACATGAGACAAAGGAGATGGATGGAATTCCTTAAGGATTACGACTTTGGGTTGTAGTACCACCCGGGAAAGGCCAATGTAGTGGCGGATGCACTGAGTTGAAAGTCGCTGCACATGTCGGCTTTGATGGTTAGAGAAGGGAAACTGATTGAAGAGTTCAGAGATATGAACTTGGAGGTTCATATAAAGCCTCATAGTATGATTTTGGGGATGCTGAAAGTCACAAATGAGTTGTTTGATCAAATTCGGATAATGCAAGTGGAGGATAGTGAGCTAATGGATAAACGGGATCTGATGTTGAGTGGTAAGGATACCAATTTCACAATGGACCCTAGTGGAATGTTGCGTTACAACGGGAGGCTGTGTGTGCCTCGTAATGATGAGTTTCGGAGGGATATTTTAGAGGAGTCCCATAAGAGCAAACTGAGTTTTCACCCGGGAACCACGAAGATGTATCAAGATTTGAAAACACTGTTTTGGTGGTCTGGGTTGAAAAGGGATGTGACCTTGTATGTCTCGAGTTGTTTGGTATGTCAGAAGGCCAAGATTGAGCATCAGCGACCAGCGGGAGAATTACAATCCCTAGAAATTCCCGTTTGGAATTGGGATAGTATCTCCATTGATTTTGTTTCTGGTTTTCCGAAGACTCAGAGAGGATATGATTCGATATGGGTGATTGTGGATCAGTTAACTAAATCTGCTCATTTCCTGCCTATGAACATGAGGTACTCTTTGGAGAGGTTGGCAGAACTGTATATCCGGGAAATTATTTGCTTGCATGGAATACCGTCAAGCATTATGTCGGATAGGGACCCCCATTTCACTTCAAACTTTTGGACTAGTTTGCAAACCGCTTTGGGAACTAAGTTGAAGCTGAGTTCAGCTTATCATCCACAAACGGACGGTCAATCAGAAAGGACAATACAGTCATAGGAGGACCTTTTGAGGGCATGTGTCATATAACAACCAGGGAGTTGGGATGGCATGTTGCCGTTGATCGAATTTACCTACAACAATAGCTACCATTCGAGTATTGGGATGGCACCTTATGAGGCGTTGTATGGTAGGAAGTGTCGAACTCCAGTGAGTTGGTTTGAAATTGGTGAGAGCTTGATATTGGGGCCCGAACTAGTTCAAGAGATGACAAATAAGATCAAGAAAATCCGGGAGAATATGAGAATCGCCCAGAGTCGGCAGAAAAGCTACTACGATAAGAGGCGGAAACCTCTTGAATTTTAGGAGGGAGATCATGTATTTATGAGAGTAGTCCCGACCACCGGAATTGGTAGAATGTTGAAATCTCGTAAGATGGCTCCGTGATTTATTGGGCCTTATCAAATACTGAAGAGGATTGGGCTGGTAGCGCATCGTATTGCCTTACCACCGTTATTGTCGAATCTCCACAATGTGTTTCATGTGTCTCAGTTGAGAAAATATGTTGGAGATCCATCACATGTGGTTGAGTCGGATCAGATAGAGTTGAAGGATAACCTGACTTTTGCGACGTTGCCTGTGAGAATCATGGATACCAGTATCAAAAGGTTGAGGGGCAAAGAGATTCCTTTGGTGAAGGTGTTGTGGAGCCAAGTGGACGAAGGAGACGCTACTTGGGAAGTTGAGCAAGAAATGAGGGAGGATTACCCTCATTTGTTTGAATTGAGGTATGTTTAATTTTCGGGGACGAAAATTCTTATAAGAGGGGGAGGATTGTAACACCCTAAATTCTAAGCCTTTAAAATTATAGTATCAGTCCTGAGACCCTCGCTTGAGCGAGAGATTCTCGCTTGGGCGAGAGAGGCTCACCTGGGAGGGTGAAATCCTGGAGTATACTGGAACATTCTCGCCAGAGCGAGAGTTGTCTCGCATGGGCGAGAAATATCATTTTGGGGTTGTTGGCACTGTGAGATTCTCGCTTGAGCGAGAATACCTCACTTGAATGAGAGGGTCAGATTTGAGTTTTTAAAATGGGCGGGATTTTCTCGCTTGAGCGAGAACCCGACGAGACAACATTTAATGAGAAACCCCTAAACACAATCTAGGGTTTAGAAAAGAAGAAGAGTGGGAGAAGAGAGCTTTTCAAGGACAAAAAGCTTGGATACTCATCTAAGAGCTTGAGAAGAGGTAAAACTCTAGATTCTAACTCTCTTCTTCTCTTTAAAACCTATTTTGGGTATGTTGGATCTCTTCTCAAAAATGAAGGAAACCATGGAAACTCATCCTTTTGAGTGATGGTTCATTTTATGACATTCTTACCTTGTAAACTTTTGGTTTAGAGATAGTATCTCAAGAATGGAAAGGGTTGTGGGTTGATTCATGAAAACCCCAAAACCCTAAAAGTGAAAATGTGGTAAAAGGAGAGAATGAGTAAAATGCTAGAGGTAGAAGATGAGTTTACCTCCAAATATTGGAATGTTTATGCATGTTTTAGATGGTTGAATATTTATGATGAATATTTTGTATGATTAAATGATGCAATATAATTTGTTTAACATTGTGTTATGTGGTGGGATGAGGAAAGTTCCTAAAGTTGGAGGCGATGTCGGTGGAACTTGAGAAGTTGCCAAGCACCAAACCCAACACTCACCGAGGTAAGGATAAGTCTTTAATTGTGCATTTGGAATCGAAAATGTGTATTTTCTGATTATGCAATGATTGAGTTGTAAAGTACGCATTTAGTATAAACATATGTGGGTGTGTATATACTAAAGTAGGCGTAGATTTACGGAAAGGAGAGTATGAGGTAATTTTTGGTTATGCGGTGATTGAGTTGTGAATCACGTATTTAGTATAAACATATACGGGTGTGTTTATACTAATGTGGGCGTGGATTTACCAGAAATGTTTTATGGTGAAATTACTGAAAAGGAAATATATTTTTAGTCGACCATGAATGGTTAGCGACTCTGGCTTGAGTATATAAGCAAAACTCTGGCTTGAGTATATAAGCAAAACTCTGACTTGAGTATATAAGCAAAACTCTGGCTTGAGTATATAAGCAAAACTCTGGCTTGAGTATATAAGCAAAACTCTGGCTTGAGTATATAAGCAAAACTCTGGCTTGTGTATATAAGCATGTTTTATTTAAGAAGGAAAATGAGAATCTGCTTCTAGCTAACCCCGAGGGGTGTAGCGACTTTGGCTCAAGTTATGTAGCAAAGTAAAATGAATTTAAAAAATGGTTTACTAACCCAAATTCTAATGTGGATTATCTAATGATGATGTTTAATTGAATTAATGACATACTCCTTTGTATGTTTGTGTACTTGTCATTGATAATCCCATTATAGATAAACAGGTGACATGAGGGGGAATCATTTTTGGGGATTCTTAGGGAGCTTTACATTTTGGAGTTATTCATTTGCACTATTTTGTCCATTAGTGCATAGTTGTTATTTTGAAATATGATGTAACTAATGATGTAGATACAATTGCAAAATTGAGAGTGTAACTCTGGATATGTGTAGCTAGGGGTATTTTGGGAAACCCATAACTAGTCATATGCGGTACTTACAAGGTTTAATTAATGCGAATTATGCTTTTCTGTCGAACGTTTTTGTATATTAATATTGATATAGATTGCGAAGAGGGAAATAAGACTTGTAGTAAAGACATTTAATTGGTAATGTAAGTTAGGAGAGATTGCATGTAATTGAACTAATTTGAGAAAAAAATTTCAAGGGTAGAATTTCGGTCCTTACATAACAGATTACCACTTTTAGAAAACAGGGTAATCGATTACTCAAAGTAGTGTAATCGATTACACTAAGGCAAATTCACAAAGCTATCAAACAGTGTTGTTGAGTAATCAATTACTCAAATCTAGTAACCGATTACACTGTGTGAATTTTCAAAAAGTTGTTAACAGGATTGTTGGGTAATCGATTACCCATTTGCAGTAATAGATTACTGAGAGTTGTTGCATCAGTTTTTCAGATTTCAAGTGAAAGGGTTTCACTCCAAACTGATTGCTTTTCATTCCAAATGAAACCTACTCATGCCTAAGGGTATTATGGTTGATTGGAAGCCTATATAAAGGCATTGAAACACTCTCACAACAAAAGAACAACATACAAACAACTCAGATTTCAAACTCTCTTTAAAAGCTCTCACACTTTGTGATTTTACACACACTTTTCAAGCAAACTACTCTTAAACTATCAAAGTTATTTTGAAGTTGCTTCTAAGTGTTTTTCATATTGTTAAAGAACATTATTATCTCAAGTATAAGATTTGTTATTGGATTGCAAGTTCTAGAAATTGTCATATACACTTGTAAGGAAATCCAAACCAAATTGTACGTTCTTCACTTTTGCAAAGTTTACTTTCTTTCACAAGGGTGTGAAGAGAAATGGTGAGTGACTTGGTATAGTGTTTACCAAGGGTGTAACTTGGTACAGTGTTTACCAAGGGTGTTACTTGGAATAGAGTTTTCCAAGGGGATTAGATATAAATGAGTGTGTAAGGTACAAGGAGATCTCGGGGTGAGATATTTGTAATTGCAACTCATCATATTTAATAAAGGAATGTCTTGCGCGTCAAGAGTACTGGACGTAGCCTTCGGTGGACAAGAAGATGAACTAGTATAAAACACCTGTGTACTCTCTTTCCCTTCTCTTTGTTGATTATTTATCCTTCCTAAAGTCAATATTTTTCTGCATATTATTTCCGCTCCAACTTAACTTTGATATTGCAGAAAAATTGGCCATACTTATTGCAACAACTAATTCACCCCCCCCCCCCCCCCCCTCTTAGTTGCAATCTCAGTCTTATAATTGGTATATGTGAACGCTCAATTTTATCCGACCCAAAATACATTCTAAAAAAACTGATAATAAATAGTAAACAAATTCAAAATCGTAATTTATAATGTCTGAAAACAATATTTTAAATAAAAAATATTTGGTGCTAAAAAGGGGCGTAATACATTCACTTAAAAATGAAACTAAAACTCCCACCCCCAACTTCTTCAGGTGCCTTAATGGGAAGTTCCTCCCAAATTATACATTCACCATCTCTTATAACTTAAACAAATCAACATTCTATCTCTCAAAAGGAAAAGAAATCAAATCATCATCAATTTAATAAAGGCAATCAAACAGGATTCCAAAAATAACACTAAATAAATATATTTATTACAATCAATCAACATAATCCCAAAGGGATGACACTAAGGATATGCAAATTAATGATCATGGTAAATTAAGCATAATTAGGAAGCAATAATTAGAATTAAGGTGATGATCAACAATTATAAATAGAACATCAAATAGTGGTTTCAATAAGGCAACTAGAGATTGAGAGTAGAGAAAACTAAGGCAATTAAGAGCATTAAAATCATGATTGGAAATATGTATATATCATTTTAAAAAGAGAATATGTAGATAGGCAATGGGGGATTGGATACAGATTAGAAATTGAAGAGGTTCTCATGAATCTCAATCATTACAAAAGGAAGTAAGCTATTTTAAAAAGAGGAGACCCATAAAAAAAATACCCACACTCATTTTTCACCCTAATCCAGATACCCACACCACATTAGACAAAGTTTTTGGCAATCAATAAACACACTACACCTATCTATCTCTTCCATCTCTAATCCCCCTCATCATCTCTATACCTATACACACATACATACCATAGACCGACATAACCCCCATCTAGAAAAGCTTCTTACTTTTACCATTCGCCACACCCACGTTCCTGAATCTCCAAATCGGTAGTCCCAAATACACAACACATGCATTCATACATAAGCATATTCGATTGCCATAGAGAACATACATTTTTTCACAAGTAACCAGAGTAAACTAGAAGAGATATCATACATCAATCAGAGATCGTATAATACAGACAATCCTACATACACCCAATAGAGGAATCAGAAAAGGGAAATGACTCAGTCATCACAACAAGCATAATAACCCAAATTCAGTAATTTTTGCATCTCCGAAAACAAGGCAAAAGGTAAAAGCTTACTCAAGTAAGTCATTTGTTCAAACCATTAAATAACAATGCATTTTTTGTGCGTCCTGAATACCAAACAGTCACACATATTCAATGGAATTACCCCTACTTATTTGATTTTCAACTATTCATCCAATGTTATATGCTTAGCACATGTATATGTGTTTTTACTGAGTTGTTTAGAAATGATTATGTCCCAATCAATTGACTCCATAGAGATGGATACTAACATTTGGCTAAAATTAAAATTAAAATTAAAATTTCCTAGTGATACATGTATCAAATAATGCATTATCTTTATTCATTTTACCGAAATGTTTTAAATAAAAATTATCTTATTATTCAAACTATTTTTATATGGAATTTTTATAGCAAGGTTATGGTTCAAGTCGACACTTACTTCCTCGAAAATGGGAAGAAGGTGAGCGACCAACATCGTCTCTAAACTATTAATTCCATATATCGAAAATGTTTTAAATAAAAATTATCTTACTACTCAACGATTTTAATGGAATTTTTATTGTAAGGTTACAGTTCGAGTTGACTCTGACTTCTCCGGAAATGGGAAGAAGGTGAGTGACCAACACCGACTCTAAACTATTAATTCCATGCCAAAAATGTATTAAATAAAAATTACCTTATTACTTAAATGAATTTTAATGGAATTTTTATAGTAAGGTTACAATTCTAGTTGACTCTGACTTCTCTAAAAATGAGAAGAAGGTGAGCGACCAACACCGACTCTAAACTATTAATTCCATGCCTAAAATGTTTTAAATAAAAATTACCTTATTACTTAAACGAATTTTAATGGAATTTTTATAGTAAGGTTATGGTTTGAGTTGACTCTGACTTCTCTGAAAATGGGAAGAAGGTGAGCGACCAATACCGTCTCTAAACTATTAATTCCTTATCAAAAGTATTTTACGAAAAATCATATTGTAATTCAGCATATTTTAAAACTACTCAAACCAATTTAATTATTTTTCAAACCAGAACTACGTAGCCTTGATTTCCCTATTGCACCTAGGGATACGTAGGAGCAAGATGAACTCTTGTCAGGCACAACAATAAAAAATAAAACATTTCGCTTTTTTTACTGAATTTTAATAAATAATTTTTAAAGGTATAAAAGTCCATGTTATTAGAAAGGGTACCATTTTAGTACGGGCGGACGGGGTGCTAATACCTTCCCCGATCCGTAATCGACTCCCGAGCTCAGAATCTCTGTTCCAATTTAGAGTTTTCTACGTTTTATCCGCAAAAAAAACGTAGTGGCAACTCCAAAACAAATGGAAGAGGTAGAAATCGAGTTCGCCTCTCCCTAAGTCGCAGGGCCGGTCTTCCAACCGAAAATCGGGTCGCGACAACTGGTGACTCTGCTGGGGACAACCCATAAGAGAGTCAGGCCTAGTGCCGCTAATTACATGGACTCAAATACCCTTCTTTTATTGCTTTGATTCATTTGTGTTTATGGGTCCTTTTATATATTTATTGATATGTGATTGATTATTTTAACAGCTTTATCGCGGTGGGAATTTATCCTTTTTACAAATATTTGTACGCTTCCTCACACACAAACACAATACACTCAAGTTGCACACACATATTAGTGATTAGGATTTAAGATAGAAGGGACATCTGCTTTTCTGGTAAGTGACCTTGAGTCACATCTGGTATTAGTGGAATGGACCACCCAGATCGTTCCCAGTATCATGAACTATCAGCTTGGAGGGCTCGATCCTTCTCGTTTCTAGCCCATGATATTTGGTTTCCTTTCTTTCGGGAATGGATGTGATCTGGTCACTTAGAAAGTCTAAGGCTTTTGTTGAGTCCACTTTAGATGAAATATATTCCCTCGCCGTAGGGTTATGACCTTTAGACTATCCAAAACCTTGTAGGTGTACCTTTTTTTAGGACACAGGAAGCATAACCTAAATTTTATCCATCATAATTTGGGACCTATGTCCCACATGAAAATGTTCATGCTTGAGTGTTGTAAGGATGTCATTGCACTTAGATGTCCTTATGTCACAAGGACGGCTTAATCATATGATTCCCTACTATGGGCTAAATGCCCTAGGGACAATTCTAACCATGGGCTATGCGCCCTAGGGGCAATTCTAATCTCTACCATGGGCTATGTTCCCTAGGGATAATTTCTATTCCCTACCATGGGCTAAGAGCCCTAGGGATCAATTTTCTGATATCTCAATAAATTCGGGGTTTTACCGTTTAACTCTAGCAAGCCTTAACTATACAACAGATGTCAAATCCACCATGACAATTTACTATATTGTAAATTAAGGCCACATTCCCCTAATAAGGATCTATCATGCCCTACGAGCGTACAAAATACATTTAGTGCATCGTGTACATGCATACCATTCATACATTCATCATTACAGCTCATTCAATCATTCATCGAAAAATAAAAAAAATCACCATCATAACATTCATACAAAATCATATATAATCAAAATTCAAAAATATCATTCACACATTCATACATGCATTCAAAAAGTGAAAAAAAATCCTTCAATAACACCTTCATCTATCCATACAAAAATAATATATATTATCATGCATTCATCTGCATATTACATAAAAAGCAAACATTACATTTCATGTAATAGTATGCCATGCATTTCATACATTACGTAAAAGACAAAAAAAATCAATTCATGTGCTTTATATGCATTAAAAAAGATAAAGATATTTTGGCATTTTTCATGCATTGCATGTACAAAAAGTCATACCTCATACAACATGCATATCATTTATCCATAAACAAAATATTCAGTGATCAAGTTCCTTTTCTAAAAGAGATTTGGTAAAGACCTATACATCAGTTCTTAGCATTATGGCAATATCATATTATCCAAACTAACATAAAAAAGGAAGAACATCTCGTATTTAATAGATGCAATCCAGGTATGAAACCTCGAGTTTCCTCTGAAATTGTCATCAACTGCAGGTGACCTTGTGGGATACGCTCCCTAGACAACAAATGCAGGACAAGATGTTTGTTGGGCAATGCCTAGAAACGATCTAAATGCAATCATGGTCTGAGGCCTTGTATTTCGTCTTATATTAGCATCATCATAGGAGAAGCTATTATGGTACGCCTCATAGTAATCAATTGCGGGGTGAAATGTTTAATTATACCAACATCTCTTGATGAAAAGGAATTACTTTTTCTAAAATTCGTATTCCAAATATCCCAACAAAAAAAATTGCATCACTATTGCTCATAAGCACCCTTACAACAATTGTTTTCAATCAAATCAAGATAATCAAGTCATACTTGGAAGTCCTCAAGGAACTGGTGAATCAAGTCATATTTTGGAACTCATACTACTTTCCCCAATGCTAAAGGTCATCAAATAATGAAGTATCATATTTTCATTTCATATATTTTTAAAGATTACATACTATTGCATTGATCATGTAAATTATCATCTCGTACTCCATTCCACAAATCTCATCTAAAAAAAAAAACCAAATCAAACCAAATCGATTTATGCATTAGTATGAGATAGTTGCTTCAATAATTTGTATGAAATGGAGGATGATGCAAATGTAAGACCCATAATAGTGCAAGTCCTTAAGCAAATCTTTTCTGAATGACACAAGGCATCCTTAAAAAATCAAACACAAAGAAGATATCCTAGTCACCTAATTCGAGCCTTAGACTTTATGAAAGGAAATTTCTTCTAAATGACCCACAAAATATAAATAACCCGGGGCCAGGTAATTACTCAACTATTTTCCTTGACATTCAATTATTAAAGAAAAATAAATACACTCTACCTACGTTATTTTCCATATCTAACCGGAGGGGTGGAAATCCAAATAAAAATGTTCATCGGTAAAAGTGCAAAAAAAAAAAACCAAAAGCGAAATGCAAAAAAGGGCCCGTTGGGATTTCAAAATAAAAATCTCAGGCAAAATTTAGGGCAAACAAGATGCACTATCAACTTCAAATTCCTCTTGGGAAGATCTTCGCCTAAACATTAGGCTTTCGCCTCTTACAGAAATCCAACAAAATTTTAGCAATTGAATGTCATGATTAGAAAATTGTTGAGAATAGGACAATGGAGATATGAGAAATAAAAAGGGGTTTGGGAAACACTTATTTGAGCCTATATCCTTTTTCTTGGTAACCCTTAGCCAGGCCAAGATACAAGCTTAAAAGACATCGTTGAGGAATCAATTTGCCTAAGGCATGCACTGGGCAGAGAAAAGCTGACTCCAATAAATCTCATTAAGTTTTGATAAGAATATCTCACTTTTAATGCATCAGATTAAATCCCAACATTTCATCAACATCACCACAATATGAACAATCAAACCCAAAAAAATAAAGATCTTTTTTTTTACATGATCAGTGTTTTTAGTATTTCTTTTTAAAGAGTTATGCATGAGAACACACGACAAGTGGAAACCGAAGGAGGGTGCAATAAGTCAAGAAAATGATGACGACCAATCCAAACTGGGGCAATTTTGAAAAGATTTCGTCCAAGACCCTCTTGGTTAAGCCGACAATGGACAATATGGATACTGGGGTGACATCCAACACATCAAATTGTGGCATGGCTGAAGTTGCTTATCATGGATCAATCCAAGTCCCTCAACCAAGCTGACACAAGATCTTGTGCTCCCGCCTTTAGAATTCAAGCGTGACTAATGCTTTCTTGAAGATTGCCACACTCGAGGGTGTTCAAAGTCAAAATAGTCAAGTAAAACAAAAGAAAAAATGAAGAAAAAAAACGAAAACAAAAAAGAAAAGAGTGCTAGGTTGAAAACCCACAAGGGCAACCTAAGAAAAGGATAGTGGTGCTAAGTCGGAAACCTTCAATGGCGACTTAGTATCATAATAAAAGGAGAGAATTCCCAACAGATGCCTACAATAGGTACTTTGAGCAAAATTAGGGAAAATAAGTGAACACCCTCAAGTGAAAACTCATTATTGCTTATCCTCAACCATGCAAACGGGGGCAACTTTTTCAAAGCAGAGTCAAAACCTATGTTTGAAAGGATTCCGCACAAGACTATGATAAAAATACTGGGGAAATTAAGTGGGGATCCTACTATTCCAATAAATTCTTAAAGACACTGAGGCAATTTACTGGATATCCAAAATAAATTCTTAACAAGACACTAGGGCGTTTAACTGATTCACCTACTACAAACTGGGGCAGTTCCTCGAAGGACCAATGTGATATCAGAAAACAGTCCACTCAACAACAGCTCTGCGAACCAAAGACAAAAAATATATTGAAATCAAAAAGTTGTGAGGACATTAAGAACAATTTTGAAGAAAAAATTTCAAATCCAATTTTCAAAAGCTAAATGCCATTTTGACAATTTCATCAAATGATCGTGGTTCTTAAACCACTTCATCTGACAAACATGCTATAATTTCAATCATTATGCATCATGCATGTTATACATACATATCACCAATTCAAAATCAATGAATACCCATGCATATAGGAGTTTCATGCATCAAATATCATACTCTCACATAATCATATATACAAACCATGCATCATATACTCACCTTCAAAGGTTGTCAATAAAAAAAAACATTGTCAGACTCAGACACCGAATTGTTATGACGTTGCTAGACTTAGACGCTAGAATGTTCTTAAATAAAAAAGCATTGTCTCGAGCCATTGAGCTCTCACCTATTTACTTTATTATCTTGAGCCATTGAGTGCTCTCGAGCCACTGAGTGCTCGCATATTTACTTTATTGTCTTGAGCCACTGAGTGCTCTCGAGCCACTAAGTGCTCTCGAGCCACTGAGTGCTCTCGAGTCACTGAGTGCTAGCATATTTACTTTATTGTCTTGAGCCACTGAGTCCTCTCGAGCCACTGAGTACTCGCATATTTATTTTATTGTCTTGAGCCACTGAGTGCTCTCGAGCCACTGAGTGCTCGCATATTTACTTTATTGTATCGAGCCACTGAGTGCTCGCATATTTACTTTATTGTATCAAGCCACTGAGTGCTCGCATATTTACTTTATTGTCTTGAGCCACAAAGTGCTCTCGAGCCACTGAGTGCTCGCATATTTATTTTATTGTCTAAAGTGACACATGTATTCATACATTCTTGTTCTAATTGTTGCATTGGGTCCATTGTCTAGGCCTCGACAAAATTCATGTTCATTTCTTTACTAGTTACTTACTATGATATCATACAAACTTCAGTTTACTTGCTTTCAAGTAAGCAACAAGTAAGCAACAAGTAAATGAATCTATCTTTTTTTTTCCGAATTGCAAACTGCATTTAATGATCTACATGATGAATATATAAAATTGTCAAAAATGTTTCTAAAACAAAAATATGAACTATGTTCTCTTAGAAACATACCTTCATCATCCTCATGTTCAAATTGCATTACTCTTGGCAACAAAGTTTCTACATTGAGTCTTGAACTCAACAAAATAAGCAAGAGTAGCAAGAGCCTGAGTAAGATCATTAATGATCAAAGACACTTTATGGACCGAAGAGGTCTTGGCTATGAAAAGGGCCCTGCTCTTAAGAAACAAAGTAAGTCTATCATAACAGACTTTTGGAAAACATGTATCCATGCATCTACACATAGCAAACATAAATCTAGGATACATATGCATCAACCTATTTGCTCTTATTGTAAAAATTATGGGCACACACCAAATACTTGTCATATTAGAAAATATGGTGTTCCCCTAGGATATTTTAAATGGGTTGAGAAAGGATCTAACCATGTAGGACCCATGTAGGATATTAACCTGTTTTGTAGGTTGATTTGAGCGCCGCCCGCAATTTATGGTACTTGGATAGCGGTTTCTCAAAGCATATTATAACACCCTAAATTTGAGTCTTCAAGATTATAGTAACTGTCCTGGAAGCCTCGCTTGAGCGAGAGTTGTCTCGCCTCGGCGAGAAATGGCAATTTTGGGCTGTTGACACAGTGTAATCGATTACACACTCCTGGTAATCGATTACATAGTATTTAAAGCATCAGATGTGTGCATCTGACACAGTGTAATCGATTACACACTTCTGGTAATCGATTACATAGTATTTAAAGCATCAGATATGTGCATCTGACACAGTGTAATCGATTACATACTTATGGTAATCGATTATGATAATATATTTAAACAGTGTAATCGATTACACACATCAGATATGTGCATCATACAAGGTTATGATAATATAATGGGGTAAAGAGTATTTTTAAAGAGTGATACTTGAGGGTTTTCAATGAAGGTGGACTGTATGTAAGAAAGGATTAAAATAAATGAAAAAATTTCAAGGGTAGAATTTGGGTCCTTACACATATGACGGGCGATAAAAGTAAGTTCTCTGCCCTTACTCCAAGGGACAAAGGCTATGTCACATATGGTGACAACAACAAAGGAAGAATTCTTGGAGTCGGTAGAATCGGCAAGCCACCTTCAACAACCATAGAAGGAGTGCTATATGTGGAAGGACTTAAGCACAATCTTCTAAGCATAAGTCAACTTTGCGACAAGGGCTTCCATGTATCATTCTACCCAGATAAGTGCATCATCGAAAGTAAGGAATTTCTAAACTCTAAACTTGTTGGTAAGAGAATTAATAACATTTACATGATAGATATAGATTCATCTCTTCCTATAACATGTTTAGTTGTAAATGATATTCATGATGCATGGTTTACCCAAGATTCACATACATATGGACCATTTGAATAAGCTAATCAAGAAAGATTTGGTTGTTGGTTTACCCAAGATGAAGTTTGTTAAAGACAAACTATGTGGTGCAAGTCAAATGGTTAAACAAACAAAAACCTCTTTCAAGCCAAAGCATATGGTTTCTTCGGATAGACCACTGCAGTTACTACACATGGACTTATTTGGCCCCTCAAGGACAAAAAGTCTTGGTGGTAACTACTATGCTCTTGTTATAGTAGACGATTTTTCACGCTACACTTGGACTCTATTCTTAGTACATAAGAGTGAGGCATTCAAACCCTTTAGCACTTATGCTAAAAGGGTCCAAAACGAAAAGTCACTTAAAATCGCTGCTATAAGATGTGATCATAGGGGAGAGTTTCAAAATGCGTCTTTTGAGGAATTTTGTGATGATCTTGGGATTAATCACCACTTTTCTGCTCCTAGAACACCACAACAAAATGGTGTTGTAGAGAGAAAGAATCGGTCATTGGAAGAACTCGCTAGAACAATGTTGAATGAAACTAACCTCCCAAAGTATTTTTGGGCTGATACGGTAAGCACCGCTTGTTATGTTTCAAATAGAGTTCTAATAAGACCCATTCTAAAGAAAACCCCCTATGAACTCTTCAAAGGAAGAAAACCAAACATTTCACACTTGCATGTATTTGGTTGTAAATGTTTCATCTTAAATAATTGCAAAGAAAATTTAGGCAAGTTTGATGCAAAGGAAGATGAAGGAATCTTCCTAGACTATTCTCTCACGAGTAAAGCTTATAGAGTCTTTAACAAAAGAACTCCAGCCATGGAAGAATCTGTCCATGTCTCCTTTGATGAAACCAATCCTCTAATCAAGGAAAGGTTGAAAATTTATGAAGAAGATTTGCCTAATCCTACTTTTAATGAAAATGCTATTATTGAAACTACACCTAATATAGAGCATGTGGAAGTGGATGATAATCCTTCCATTCAAGAAGATCATATTCACTCTGATTTACCCAAAGAGTGGAGAACTCATCGAGATCATCCTATAGACAACATTATTAGCAATATTTACAAAGGTGTTAACACTCACTTAATGCTATAAAATGCTTGTCTAAACATGGTCTTTGTTAATCAAATAGAACCATCTAATATTAATGAAGCAGTCGAGGATGAACGTTGGATTCTTGCTATGCAAGAAGAACTTAACCAGTTTGAGAGAAACGAAGTTTGGGAACTTATTCCTAGACCTAAGAATAGGCATGTGATAGGAACTCGCTAGGTATTTCGCAATAAATCAGACGAAAATGGTATAATCATTAGAAACAAGGCTAGACTAGTAGCCCAAGGATAAAATCAAGAGGAAGGTATAAAATTTGATGAATCCTTCGCTCCGGTTGCTAGACTTGAAGCGATTAGACTGCTACTTGCATATGCATGCTCCTTAAATTTTCAGCTTTACCAAATGGACGTAAAGAGTGCATTCCTTAACGGGTATATACAAGAGGAAGTATTTGTAGAACAACCTCCTGGTTTTGAGGATTACAAACATCCCTCTCAGGTATACAAGTTAAAGAAAGCCCTCTATGGCTTAAAGCAAGCTCCACATGCTTGGTATGACCGTCTAACTAACTTTCTAACAGAAAAAGGTTTTACAAAAGGCAAGGTCGATGTAAGGACCCAAATTCTACC
Source organism: Lupinus albus (assembly GCA_009771035.1). Lineage (NCBI taxonomy): Eukaryota > Viridiplantae > Streptophyta > Magnoliopsida > Fabales > Fabaceae > Lupinus > Lupinus albus. Next base: position 860,746 of record WOCE01000027.1, on the reverse strand, counting down.
CTTTAAATTTTTTTCTCATTTTAGTTTAATTCCATGCAATCACTCATAACTCACCTTACCAATTTAATGTCCTTACTTCAAAATCTTATTTCCTTCCTCACACTCAATCCATGCATCAATAGTGACATACAAAATCATTCGATAGAAAAACATAATTCGTATTAATGCAAGTTAGTAACTACCGCATATAACTAGCTATGGCTTTCCAAAATACCCATAGCTACACATATCCAGAGTTACACCCTCATGTTAGAAAATATATATATACCTACAATTACATAATGTTTTAGACCATCAACTATGCACTCATATACAAAATAGTGCTAATGAATAAATCCAAAATATGAAGCTCCCTAAGCTCCCAAAAATGAGTCCCCCTCATGTCACCTGTTTATCTGCAATGGGATTATCAATGACAAGTACACAAACATAGAAAGGAGTAAGTCGTTAATTCAATAAACATCATTATAAGATAATCCACATTAGAAAAGGTTAGTAAACCATTTTTGAAATTCATTTTACTTTGCTGCATAACTTGAGCCAAAGTCGCTACACCCCTCGGGGTTAGGTAAAAGCAGATTCTCATTTCTTTTAGAAGAAAACATGCTACATATACTCGAGCCGGAGTTTTGCTTATATACTCAAGCCAGAGTTTTGCTTATATACTCAAGCCAGAGTTTTGCTTATATACTCAAGCTAGAGTTTCGCTTATATACTCAAGCCAGAGTTTTGCTTATATACTCAAGCCAAAGTTTTGCTTATATACTCAAGCCAGAGTTTTGCTTATATACTCAAGCCAAAGTTTTGCTTATATACTCAAGCCAGAGTCGCTAATCTTTCATGGTCGACTAAAAATATATTTTCTTTTCATTGAATTCACCATCAATCATTTCTCGTAAATCCACGCCATCTTTAGTATAAACACACCCATATATGTTTATACCAAATACGTGATTCACAGTATAATTATTGCTTGACCAGAAAATACACACATTTTCCATCTTCCGTAAATCTACGCCTACTTTAGTATAAACACACCCATATATTTTTATACTAAATGCGTAATTCACAACTCAATCATTGCATAACCAGAAAATACACACATTTTCTACTCCAAATGCACAATTAAAGACTTATCCTTACTTCGGTGAGTGTTAGGTTTGGTTCTTGGCAACTTCACAAGTTCCACCGACACCGCCGCCAACTCTAGGATCTTTCCTCATCCCACCACATAACGCAACGTTAATCATTTATTCCAAATATCACATAAACAACTCATATTTCATTATTTAAACATATCAGGTATTCATCACATTTTAGATGTTTCTAAATTACTTTCATCTTAAGCATACAACCATCTAAAACATGCTTATTCATTTCATATTTCAACATTAGAAGGTAAACTCATCTTCTACCCCAAGCATTTTACTCATTTTCACTTTAGGGTTTTTGGGGGTTTTATGACTCAACCCACCAACTATTTCCATTTTCAAAATATTAACTCTAAACCAAGAGTTGTAAGAGAGAAACAACATAAAACGAACCATAACTCAAAAGGATGAGTTTCCATGGTTTCCTTCATTTTTTAGAAGAGATCCAACATAACAAAAATAGGTTTTAAAGAGAAGAAGAGAGTTAGAATCTAGAGTTTTACCTCTTCTCAAGCTCTTAGATGAGTATCCAAGCTTTTGTCCTTGAAAAAGCTCTCTTCTCTCACCCTTCTTCTTTTCTAAACCCTAGAGTGTTTAGGGGTTTCTCATTAAATGATGTCTCGTCGGGTTCTCACTTAAGCGAGTTTATTCTCGCTCAAGCAAGAAAATCCCGCCCATTTTAAAAACTCAGATATGACCCTCTCGCTCAAGCGACGGATTCTCGCCCAAGCGAGAATCTCAGTGTGTCAACAGCCCCAAAATGCCATTTCTCGCCCAGGCGAGACAACTGTCGCTCAGGCGAGAATCCTCCAGTATAGCCTAGGATTTCACCCTCCCAGTTGAACCTCTCTCGCCCAAGCGAGAATCTCTCGCTCAAGCGAGGATCCCAGGACTGATACTATAATTTAAAGACTTAAAATTTAAGGTGTTACAGTCAATACTACATTATTTATTAAGAAGATAAATTATCATACTTTACTTGTTCAAATTTATGTTGATGATATTATATTCGGTTCTACTAACGAAAGTTTGTGTAGTGAATTTGGCAATATGATGCAAGGAGAATTTGAGATGTCTATGATGGGAAAGTTAAATTACTTTCTTGGACTCCAAATTAAGCAACTTAGCAATGGAATCTTTGTAAGTCAGTCCAAATATTTCAAAGACTTGTTGAAAAGATTTGAGATGGATGACTGCAAGCCGATTGCTACTCCTATGGGATCAAGTACCTATATCGATGCTGATGACGCTGGAAAATGTATTGAAATATCTAAGTATAGAGGTATGGTCGGATCTCTTTTATATCTTACTCCCAGTAGACCTGATATTATGTTTAGTCTATGTCTATGTGCGCGATATTAATCTAAACCCAAAGAGTCACATCTAGTTGTCGTTAAGAGAATCATGAAGTATCTCAAAGCCACAACCGATGTTGGAATGTGGTATCCCAAGGGAAGTGTATGTGAATTGATTGGCTTCTCGGATTCAGACTTTGTGGGATGCAAGTCTGAGAGAAAAAGTACAAGTGGTACTTGCCACATTCTAGGGAATGCTTTAGTTTCTTGGTCTTGCAAGAAACAAGCTTGTGTTGCCTTAAGCACCGCTGAAGCGAAATATATTGCTGCCGGTAGTTGTTGCGCACAAGTGTTGTGGCTCAAACAACAATTACGGGATTATGGCTTAAACTTAGGTTGCACACCCTTGAAATGTGACAATACTAGTGCTATTAATCTCACCAAAAATTCGATTATGCACTCACGAACCAAACACATTGATATAAGGCATCATTTCCTTAGGGACCATGTCCAAAAGAAGGATGTGTTGGTAGAGTTCATTGATACTCATAACCAACTAGCGGACATATTTACTAAACCGTTAGCAAAGGAACCTTTTTATAAAATTAGACGAGAATTAGGCATTCTCGATGAAGCTTACTTGTCCTAACATGTTTAAATGTTTATGTGTAAGCTTCATTATTTATATCCAATGTCTACTTGATTTTAAATTGTGTGTTTTATGCTTTAATTTTCAAGTTTTAAGAGCCAAAAATCAATTTTAGCATCAGTGGGAAAACAATATGTTACAGTAATCGATTACTGTAATGGTGTAATCGATTATAGAGAGACACTGTTTGAAAATTTTGAATTTTTGAAAGTGAGTAATCGATTACTCTGTGCAGTTATTTATATGAATTACTGCATTTTTCAGAAATCCTCCATTTTTCTCTCTCCTATAACTCGAAGGTTTCCCTCTCTAAACCCTCTCAATCTCTAAAAACCTCATTTCTACTCCGTTTTGATTGATTTTTGTTGCAAATCACATCACATTTTCGATTCTAAAAACTTCTACACCTTCTATTTCGTGATTTGTGGCCTCAATCAAAAAACCCCAAATTTCCAAAAACCCTAAACCTTAAAAAACCAACAATGGCTTCTTCTTCAAAGAGACCACGTTCTTCAAAGTCTAAGCAAGGAGAATCAACTTCCAAGTCCAACCCGTTGAACTTGACAAGGCTTCTTGCAAATGACGCTCAAAGGAAGGTCTTCGAAGAAAACTTCCATGGACGCGCCATCTTCACTCCTAAATACGGTAACATTGGGAACTTTGAGTTTGAAGATTTTTTATTTCCTTATCTTTTGCGGCAACAAAAACTTTTCGACTTTTGTTGCGAAGCGAACGATATCTATCCTGAGTTTGTTCGCGTATTTTACTGCAATATGAACTTTAGGAAAAATCTCATGACTTCCCATGTTAAGGGAAAGGATATTGTTTTGGATATGAAAACCTTTAGTTCTATTTGTTGTGACATAACTAGTTTCGGCCTGGTATGTGAATGAGATGATTACGATCGCAAGAAATTCTATCTTTCCATTTGTAGAATTTCTAAAGATGAAATAGAAAGGTAAAAGCAACAAAGCCTTGGTGAGACTGTTAAGAACAGGGATATCCTCTCTGCTGGATATTTCACGCTGGAAGATCGCTTGGTACATTATTTTCTTTCCTATGTCATTTTGCCGAAATTTTCAAACTATTCGCAAATAAGTGACATAAAGCTCCAATTGATGTATGCTATCAAGTTTAACATCAAGATTAATTGGGCTAAGATGATAATGAATCAAATGTGCCATGTTCGCGGCTTCCAAAGTCTGTTGCCCTGCGCCATCTTCATTACCAAAATCCTTGAGCATTTTGTCGTATCCTTAGATGGTGAGACCAAAGTGGCCCTCAATCTTCACGAAAGCAAGGTAGATATTGAGGTTGTCCACAAGATGGAATTCGTTATAGATCCAGTCACTCGTCGAACCTACAAGCATCGTACCGACCGCCAACCTGCTCCTTCTGACGAACTAGAACCTACTGCTGAGCCAAACTAGCCTGAGTCTCGTGCTCAATCTTCTTCATCTGCTACAATGCCCACTAATCAGATGATTATGGATGAATTAGTTTCTCTTCGAGGTTACATCACCACAAGGATGGATGCTTTCGATACTCAGAGCCAACAAATCCATTATGAACTTCATCATCTTTCATTGAGGTTAAGCAACATGGATGTTGATGAAGATAGTTCTGAGCCCGAGTCTTAGATTATTTGTCTAGGTTTCTGACTTTGTAATGACTCTGGCTGTGCTGTTCCATTCCCATTTTAACATTGTTTGGATTTTATTTTTTTCTGCTATTTTGGATTTCGTGTATGAACATCTTTATTTTCATTGTTATGCAATGTTGTTTATGTGTCATACTTGGTGTTATTGTCTTAAGTATATATGCTTATATTGTTACAAACTTTCATATACTATGAAATATTGTATGCTATGCTCTACAAATGTCTATTGTGCTAGACTCTTGGCTTTTCTTCTTTTTTATGAAGTCAAAAGGGGGAGAAAAGTTGGGATATGTGTATTTTATTTTAATATTCTTTCAGGCACATAACTCTAAAAGAAAGGGGGAGCATACATGCATACATATAGGGGGAACATACTCAAGACAAGTCATGATATATCATCAAGTATGCTGCTCTCAGAAAATTACACTTTCAAGAAGATCTTGCTAATGACCTTGGCAGGGTTTTGATGAAGACACCGATATCACAAAAAGAAGAAAGGAAGAAGACCTACAAAGACTATCGAAGACAAAGCTTCAAGATTTAGAGTCTAAGTCTTTAGGTACTTCTATCCTTACTACTCATTTACTTACTTAGTTAATAATGCTCAAAATTGTTTTCAAGAAAATCAGAAAAATCTAAGTGTGAATAAAAATAATTTTCAAAAACAACATGTAACAGGTTACCATACTTGAGTAACAAGTTACATGAGTGAGAAAAGAGTTTTCAAACCTCTAACAGCTATGAGTAATCCATTACTGACTTTGGAGTAACAGATTACCACTTTTAGAAAACAGGGTAATCAATTACTCAAAGTAGTGTAATCGATTACACTAAGGCAAAGTCACAAAGCTGTCAAACAGTGTAATCGATTACTCAAATCCAGTAATCGATTACACTGTGTGAATTTTCAAAAAGCTGTTAACAGGATTGTTGGGTAATCGATTACCTGTTTGCAGTAATCGATTACTGAGAGCTGTTGCATCAGTTTTTCATATTTCAAGTGAAAGGGTTTCACTTCATACTGATTGCTTTTCATTCCAAACGAAACCTACTCATGCCTAAGGGTATTATGGTTGATTGGAAGCCTATATAAAGGCATTGAAACACTCTCACAACATAAGAACAACATACAAACAACTCAGATTTCAAACTCTCTTTAAAAGCTCTCACACTTTCTGATTTTAGACACACTTTTCAAGCAACCTACTCTTAAACTTTCAAAGTTATTTCGAAGTTGCTTCTAAGTGTTTTTCATATTCTTAAAGAGCATTATTATCTCAAGTATAAAAGTTGTTATTGGATTGCATGTTCTAGAAATTGTCATATACACTTGTAAGGAAATCCAAGCCAAATTGTACATTCTTCACTTTTGCAAAGTTTACTTTCTTTCACAATGGTGTGAAGAGAAAGGGTGAGTGACTTGGTATAGTGTTTACCAAGGGTGTTACATGGAATAGAGTTTTCCAAGGGGATTAGATATAAGTGAGTGTGTAAGGTACAAGGAGATCTCGGGATGAGATATTTGTAATTGCAACTCATTATATTTAATAAAGGAATCTCTTGCGCGTCAAGGGTACTGGACCTAGCCTTCAGTGGACAAGAAGGTGAACCAGTATAAAACACTTGTGTACTCTATTTCCCTTCTCTTTGTTGATTATTTATTCTTCATAAAGTCAATATTTTTCTTCATATTATTTCCGCTGCACGTTAACTTTGATATTGTAGAAAAATTGGCCAAACTTATTGCAACAACCAATTCACCCCCCCCCCCCCCCCCCCCCCCCCCTTAGTTGCAATCACACTCTTACACTTACACAATACCACATAGGGTAAGTCAGACATTTCCTCAAAGAGCCAATACCACGGTGGGCAAGTCATACATTTGCTCAAAGAGCCAATACCACTTAAGTCAAGTAAGACATTTGCTCAAAGAGCCAATACCATGTTACATTCAACATTTACATTCCTCCTATCACTCTCACAATCAATCTAGTTTATACTCATATCCATACAACAACATCATTCACAACATAATCATTTCCACTACGTTATCCTCACATCACAACTTCATCATAACACAAATTACCACCTCAATGTCATAAGCACAATGTATCTCATTTATTACCACAATAATACAATTCACAACATCATCATCGTCATATAACATAGTCATGTCCTTTTATCACGAATAACCAACTCACAACACATTCATCATCACATAATACAATCATGTCCATTTATCACCAACAAACATCTCATAACACAATCATTATCACAAACATACTCATTTCCACATATAACAAATAAATAACTCATAACTTCATCTGTATCATAAACATACTCATTTCCACTTATTACCATTAAACAACTCATCACACAATCATTATTACAAACATACCCGTATATGTTTATAACAAATAAGCAACTCATAACTTAGTCATTTTCATAAATATACTCATATCTTTTTATCACAATAAACAACTCATAACATATTTTTCATCATTCAACATATCAACGATAGAACCATTTCTCATGACGATGTATTACTGTAAATGAGCATTTTACATTTTAATCCAATAAAACGGTTTTTACCACTCATATATCTCTACTTTTATGGGTAATACCTCTTCATGGAAAATAAAGACTCTAACATGGACCACAAACTTCCAAGAGAGTTTCTATCCGTTAATATTCTCCGATTCTTGAGGGAAATCGGAGAAGATGACTCTAATGAAATACTCTATGACCACAATGGTATTCTCCCTCACCATAGGTTGCGTAAGCTCCGTTGCTCCACAAAAGAGCCACATCTCCCTCCATCTCTTCTAACCTCCATTGTTGTTTTTTCACCTTTAAGATTTCTCAAATGTGCCACCAAGAAGTAATAGGAAGAGGTTTTGATGAGTTTTTGAGGTTTAGTGGAGGGGAGAATGGTCCATTTGGGTGGAGCCGCCGTTGGGAGAGAAAGGAGGGGAAAGAATATGAAGATTAGGGTTTGTGAAACCCTTTCTTCACTTTTATAGTTGGGTAGTCTCGCTTGGGCGAGAATGGCCCGCTTGGGCGAAAAGCCCACGACATTTTATCTTTCAAGACACGGACCTTCTCGCCTGGGCGAGATTCTCTCGCTCAAGCAAGAATCTCACAGCCTGCCCAGGCTTCTCTCGCTCAAGCGACCACTTTCTCGCTTGGGCGAGATTCCCAGAATTCTCAAATTTAAAACACTGAGTCTCTCGCATGAGCGAAACCCTCTCGCTCAAGTGAGAATCCGGCAGTATGTCCCATTCTTCAGGACTGTTACCTCTTCTTAAGGAGGATAAATTTAGGGTGTCACAGTATACAAAAGGGTTGTTGGATTGCAAGAGAATTTCTTATATTATCTTGTATAAAGCAATCCTTGCCATTGCTAACTATTTTCTTCAAAGTTTGTAAAAAAATTTCTTTGACAAGGGTGTGATTAGAAAAGGGTTAGAGTGACTTGGAAAGGTTGTTTCCAAGAGAGTGACATAGGTATTTGAGAGTGAGTAAGGTACAAGAAAAGTCTCGGGGTGAGTAATGGACATAGGTATTTGTGCTTCAAGAGTAATGGACGTAGCCTTCAGTGGATAAGAAGGTGAATTAGTATAAAAATCCTTGTGTACTATTTTTTCCCTTATCTCCTTAAGTTTTGTTTAATATTTTTCTGCATTACATTTTCCGCTGCTACTAACTCTCAAACTGCAGAAGAATCAATCACTATCTCAAGTCAACTAATTCACCCCCCCCCCCTAGTTGCTATCCTAGTCTTACAATTGGCACCAGAGCTATTTTGAGTAATTTACTCTCAAACTGATCCTGTTTCAAAGATGGCAGCATGATCATTTCTAGGAGAAGGTTCCAACATCAATCGCCCTCCAAGCTTTGTTGGATCTGGTAAATCAAAATAAGAATCTTCATAGAATCTCAAGATATGGATATCTGGAATGCGATTGAGGAGGACCTTATGAGCCATTTATGGTTATCAATACTGTGAGGGAAATAAGCTCAAATCTTCATGGAATGATGCAGACAAGAAGAAAGTGCAATATAATCTCAAGGCAAAAAACATCCTCACTTCAGCACTTGGTATAGATGAATTCTTCAGAGTATCAAATTACAAATCTGCCAAAGCAAAGGTAGACAAGTATGATTCATCAGGAGACGAATCAGAAAAGGAAGAGATGGAAGACATGAATCTTTTGGTAAGGAAATTCAGCAAATTCCTTCAAAGGAACAAAGGCGCAAAAACTGGTCAGATGAAAAGGTTCACCAAGAACAATGAAGCCTCCACTTCAAATCAAAACTTCACATGTTTTGAATGTGGAAAGCTTGGTCACATGAAAATGGAATGCCCTAACCTGAAGAAGAATCCCTTCAAAGGGAAGAAGGAAATAAATATCGGGTGAAGAGCTTACATTGCTTGGGAAGACAACAACACTAGCTCTGCATCTGAGCCAGAAAATGAAGAACAAACACATCTTTCTCTAATGGCATCTCATCATTCTGATGATGAAGAGGTAAGTGAAACTAAACCTTTTTCTTCTTCTGAATTACAAATAGCATTTAATGAATTGCATGATGAGTATGTCAAACTCACAAAATATTTCTAAAACAAAAAACAAAATTAGATATATTTAGAAATAAGTCATCATCATCCTCTTCATGTCAAAATTGCATCACTCTTGAAAAGAAAATCTCATCAATAAGTCTTGAACTTAATAATCAAACAAGAGTAGCAAACATCTAGATAAGATAATTAAAGATCAGAGACATGTTAAAGACCGAAAAGGTCTAGGCAATTCTAAAAGCCAAGCTTCTAAGAAACAAAATGTCTCAACAAAAATAATCTTTCAAAAGCAAAGTGTTAATGCATCAAACTGTGATAAAAATAAATCTAGAACACATAAGCATCTTCCCATATGTACTTATTGTAAGAATCATAGGCATACACCAAATGTTTGCATGATTAGAAAGTATGGTGTACCCTTAGGTCATTTTAAATGGGTAGAGAAAGGTGCTAACCATGTAGGACCCAAAGGAAATTGGGTACCTAATATTACTTAACCTGTTTTGCAGGAAAACTTTAGAGCCACCTGAAACTTATGGTACTTGGATAGCGGCTATCAAAACACATGACGGGAATAAAGAAAAATTATCTGTCCTCACTCCAAGGGACAAAGGATACATCACATATGGTGACAACAACAAAGGAAGAATACTTGGAGTTGGTAGAATCAACAAGCCACCATCAACAACTATAGAAGGAGTACTTTATGTCGAGGGACTCAAACACAACTTGTTGAGCATAAGTCAACTATGCGACAAAGGATTCCATGTGGCATTCTACCTAGATAAGTGCATCATTGAAAGTAAGGATTATAATAACTCTAAACTAGTTGGTAAGAGAATAAATAATATATATATGATTGATTTAGATGATTCTTCTTTACCAATAAAATGTTTAGTGGTTCACAATAATAATGATGCATGGCTTTGGCATAGGAGAATTGCACATATACATATGGATCATCTAAATAAAATGATCAAGAAAGATTTAGTTGTTGGTTTACCCAAAATGAAGTTTGTTAAAGACAAACTATATAGTGCTTGTCAAAAGGGTAAACAAACAAAAACTTCTTTCAAACCTAAGCATATGGTTTCTTCTGATAGACCATTTCAGTTACTACATATGGACTTATTTGGCCCCTCACGGACCAAAAGTTACGGTGGTAACTACTATGCTCTTGTTATAGTAGACGATTATTCTAGATACACTTGGACTCTATTCTTAGTTCATAAGAATGAGGTGTTTAATGGCTTTAGCAAATATGCTAAAAGAGTTCAAAATGAAAAATCTCTGAAAATCGCTGCTATAAGAAGTGATCATGGGGGAGAATTTCAAAATGCTTCTTTCGAAGAGTTTTGTGATGATCTAAGTATCAATCACAATTTCTCTGCTCCTAGAACACCACAACAAAATGATGTTGTACAAAGAAAGAATCGATCATTAGAAGAACTTGCTCGTACTATGTTAAATGAAACTAATCTCCCAAAACACTTTTGGGCTGATGCAGTAAGTACATTATGTTATGTTTCAAACAAAGTTCTTATAAGACCAATTCTCAATAAAACGCCCAATGAACTCTTCAAAGGTAGAAAACCAAACATTTTTCATTTGCATGTATTTGGTTGTAAATGCTTTGTTTTAAATAATGGTAAAGATAACTTAGGCAAGTTTGACGCAAAAGCTGATGAAGGAATCTTCCTAGGCTACTCCCTTACGAGTAAAGCTTATAGAAACATTAATAAAAGAACTCTAGCCATGGAAAAATTTGTTCATGTATCTTTTGATGAAACCAATTCTATTATAAAGGACGGGTTAACTCTTGATGAAGAGGACTTGCCTAGTTCCCCTTTAATAGAAATGTCTTCTACCAATACAGAGAGCACTTGAAAATGAATGATACTCTATCTTCTCAAGAAGAGCATATTCATTCTAATTTACCTCAAGAATGGAAAACTCATAGAGACCATCCTTTTGACAACATCATTGGTGATATAAGAAAAGGTGTAACCACCCGCTTAAAGCTAAATGATGCCTGTTTAAACATGGCCTTCGTCTCTCAAATAGAACCCTAAAAGATTGACGATGCAATCAATGATGAACACTAGATTCTTTCAAAGCAAGAAGAGTTAAACCAGTTTGAGAGAAATGAAGTTTGGGAACTTGCTCCTAGACCAAATGATAGGCATGTTATAGGAATTCGTAATAAATCAGATGAAAATGGTTTTATTATTAGAAATAAAGCTAGACTGGTAGCACAAGGATACAATCAGGAAGAAGGTATAAACTTTGATGAAACCTTCGCTCCTGTTGCTAGACTTGAAGCTATTCGGTTATTACTTGCATATGCTTGCTCTCTAAATTTTCCGTTATATAAAATGGATGTTAAGAGTGCATTTCTTAATGGTTATATACCAGAAGAAGTATATGTAAAACAACCTCTTGGGTTTGAAGACTACAAACATCCTTCCCATGTATATAAACTTAAGAAGGCCCTCTACGGTTTGAAGCATTCTCCACGTGCCAGGTATGATCGTCTAACAAATTTTCTACTTGAAAAAGGTTTTACCAAAGGAAAGATTCACACTACTCTCTTTATTAAGAAAATAAATCATCATACTCTTCTTGTACAAATATATGTAGATGATATTATTTTTGGTTCTACTAATGAAATGCTATGTAGTGACTTTGGGAAAATGATGCAAGGGGAGTTTGAAATGTCAATGATGGGGAAGTTAAACTACTTCCTTGGATTACAAATTAAACAACTCAAGGATGGTATATTTGTAAGTCAATCCAAATATTGCAAGGAATTGCTGAAAAGATTTGAAATGGATGATTGCAAACCCATTGTCACTCCTATGGGTTCTGGTACATACATTGATACAGATGAAACTGTAAAATGCATCGACCTATCAAAGTATCGAGGTATGATCGGTTCCCTACTTTATCTAACTATTAGTAGACCTGATATAATGTTTAGTGTATGCTTGTGTGCACGTTATCAATCAAAACCAAAAGAATCACATCTAGTTGTTGTCGAAAGAATATTGAAATATCTAAAAGGCAAAATTGACGTTGGACTTTAGTATCCAAAGGGAAGTATATGTGATTTGGTAGGATATTCGGATTTAGATTTTGCTGGATGCAAAACTGAGAGAAAAAGTACTAGTGGTACTTGTCATATATTAGGAAAAGCACTAGTCTCTTGGTCATGCAAGAAACAAGCATGTGTTGCCTTAAGTATTGCTGAAGCAGAATACATAGCAGCAGGTAGCATTTGTGCACAAATGTTGTGGCTTAAACAACAACTACTAGACTAAGGCTTAGACTTAGGTTGTATTCCCTTAAAAATGACAATACTAGTGCTATAAATCACACAAAGAATCCAGTAATGCATTCTAGAACCAAACACATTGATATAAAACACCACTTCCTTAGAGACCATGTCCAAAAGAAAGATGTGGCCTTAGAATTTGTTGATACTCATGACCAACTAGCTGATATTTTCACTAAACCTTTGGTCAAAGAATCTTTCTATAAAATTAGACGAGAATTAGGCATACTTGATGAAGCTTACTTATCTTAATTTGTTCATACATGACTATATATTTGCTTCATTATGTTTTTCTTATGCCTACTTGTACTTAAAACTACTTAGATTTGCCTTACATTTCAAATTTTGATATACTAGAGGTAAATAATCAATTACGGGGCATTAGTAGGCCTGAAATTTCAAATTTCTGAGGTAAGCAATCGATTACTCTGGAGAGTAACCGATTACAATAAGCGATAGTAAGCTAAAGTAATCGATTATGTCCATGTGTAATCGATTACAAGGAGCTACTCTTTGAAATCTAGAGATTTTATACGTTGAGTAACCGATTACTCCTCTTAAGGTAATCGATTACTCTGACCAGTATTTACAAGTTTTTCCTCCAGTTTCAACACTTCATCTTCTTCCTCACTCTCAAACTCGAAAAAGTACTCCTCTCTCTCTCTAAAAATCTCATTTTTCATCCGTTTTAAGTGATTTTTGTGTCATTTCATACTACATTTTCATTTCTAACCACTTCTATTCGATTACATTTGTGTTTAGTGGCCTAAATCAAAAACTCCCAAATTCCAAAATTCCAAAATCCGAACTTTTCAAAACACTCAACCCTGGCTTCATCATCAAGAGCAAAAAAGCAACGTACTAGTGTGACTAACAAGAAGCAAGGAACTTCATCTTCAGAAGCTAATCCTTTGGACTTGGCACGACTTCTTGCAAATGATGAACAACACACGATTTTTTCCAAACATTTTCTTGGAAGACCCATTTTCGCTCCAAAGTATGGCTTTATAAGTAACTTTGAGCTTGATGATTTTCATTTTCCTACCCTGTTAAGGCAACAAAATTTATTTGCATTCTTTGAGGAATCAAATGCCTACTATCCTGAACTTATTAGAGTGTTTTACTGTAATTTGAACTTGAGGAAAAATCGTTTAATACCCTCAGTAAAAGGAAAGGAAATCATTTTAGATATGCGAACTTTTAGTTCAATTTGCGGTAATATACCCTATCATGGAAGCATAAAAGACTTTGTTCTTGCATGTGATTGGGATAATTATTACAGAAAAGAGTTCTACTACTCTATGTGTAGATTCTCTAAAGAGGAAATTGATTTGTGTAAGCAAATGGCGTTAGGTGAAACTATTAAGAATAGAGATATCCTTGTTGTAGGAAATCTTAATCTCGAAGATCGCCAGCTTCATTACTTTCTTAGCTATGTCATACTGCCTAAGTTTTCAAACCATTCTCAATTTAATGACATAGAGTTACAATTGATGTATGCTCTTAAGCATAATCTTGAAATCAATTGGGCTTTGACAGTAATGAGACACATGTGGTCTGTTCGGGAGACTAACAGCCCATTTTCTCTTGCTTGGTGTATTGTGTGCTTCCGTAGTTATTTTAAATAATTGCATTCGATGATATTGTACCCGTATGTGGGAGTTTTCATTTACGTTTAATATTTTAGTTTAATTGACTAAAACGTGTAGGGTTTAGTATTGTGGGAATATTGTTTAGTTATTCCTCCTATCGTTTTATATACATTATCTAAGTGGATTTTGTTGAATCGGATTTTTAATGGATTATTGTCTAAAGGAAAAAGAAAGAAAATTTAGAAAATTATTGAACATTTCCATGTTATGGAAATTGAGGTGTTACATCGGGCTCTAGACGATAAATAAATATGCGAGCATGTTGGGTTCTAGACGATAAAATAAATATGCGAGCATGTCGGGCTCGAGAGGATAAAATTAATATGCGTGCTTGTCGGCTTGAGAAGATAAAATAAATATGCTAGCATGACAGACTCGAGATGATAAAAATAAATATTCGAGCATGTCGAGCTCGAGACGATAAAATTAATTTGCCATAATGTCGAGCTCGAATCGATAAAATAAATACGCGAGTTTGTCATGCTCGAGATAGAAAAATAAATATGCGAGCATGTCGCGCTTGAGACGATAAAATAAATATGCGAGCTAATCGGGCTCGAGATGATAAAAATAAATAAGCAGCATGTCTGGCTCTATACGATAAAATAAATATCTGAGCATGTCGGGCTCGAGATAATAAAACAATTATGTGAGCATGTCCAGCTCGAGATGATAAAGTAAATATGTGAGCTTGTCGGGCTTGAGATGATAAAATAAATATGCGAGCATGTTAGACTCGAGACGATAAAAATAAATAATCTAGCATGTCGGGCTTGAGACGATAAAATAAATATTCGAGCATGTCAGGATCCAAATGATAAAAATAAATACACGAGAATGTCAGACTTGAGACAATATAATAAATATGCGAGTGTGTCGGGCTCGAGATGATAAAATAAATTCGCGAGCTTGTCCAGATTGAGATGGTAAAATAAATATGTGAGCATGTCAGCCTCGAGAGGATAACAATAAATATGTGAGCATGTCGTGCTCTAGAAGATAAAATAAATATGTGAGCATGACAGGCTCAAGACGATAAGATAAATATTCGAGCATGTCGGGTTAGAGATGATAAAATTAATACGGGAGGATGTCGGGCTAGAGACGATAAAATAAATATGTGAGCATGTCGGGCTCGAGACGATAAAATTAATATGCGAGTATGTCGCACTTGAGACGATAAAATAAATAAGCGAGCATGTTGGGCTCGAGACGATAAAATAAATATGAGAGCATCTCGGCTCGAGACGATAAAATAAATTTGCGAGCATGTCGAGCTCTAGAGGATAAAATAAATATTAGAGCATGCCGAGCTCGAGACGATAAAATAATTATACGAGCAAGTTTGGCTCGAGACGATAAAATAAATTCGCGAGCTTGTCGGGCTTGAGAGGATAAAATAAATATGCGAGAATGTCGAACTTGAGACATAAATATAAATATGCGAGCGTGTCTGGCTCGACACGATAAAATTAAATCTTCTAGCATGTCGAGCTCGAGACGATAAAATAAATATGTGAGTGTGTCGGGCTCGAGACGACAAAATAAATATGCGATAATGTCGGGCTCGAGATGATAAAATAAATATGCGAGAATGACGGACTCGAGACGATAAAAATAAATATGCGAGTTTTTCAGGCTTGAGATGAAAAATTAAATATGCCAGCATGTCGGGATCTAGACGATAAAATAAATATGCGATCATGTCGGGATCTAGGCGATAAAATAAATATGCGAGCATGTTGGGCTCGAGAGGATAAAATTAATATGCGAGATTGTCGACTTGAGATGATAAAATAAATATGCGAGCATGTCAGACTCGAGATGATAAAAATAAATGTGAGCATGTCGAGCTCGAAACTATAAAATTAATTTGAAAGAATGTCGAGATCGAGTTGATAAAATAAATTTATGAGCTTGTCGGGCTCGAGACGATAAAATAAATACTTGAGCATGTATGGCTCGAGATGATAAAAATAAATATGCGTGAATGTCGAGCTCGAAACGATAAAATAAATATGCGAGTGTGTCAGGATCGAGACGATAAAAATAAATATGAGAACATGTCGGGCTCTAGACGATAAACTAATATGCAAGCAAGTCGGGCTCTTGACGATATAATTTACATGCGAGCATGTCGTGCTCGAGACGAGACAATAAATATGCGAGCATGTCAGGCTTGAGACGATAAAAATAAATATGCGAGCATGTCGGTCTCGAGATGATAAAAATGAATATAAGAACATGTCGGGCTCTAGACGATAAAACATATATGCGAGCATCTCGTGCTCGAGACGATAAAATAAATATTCGATAATGTCGGGCTCGTTACGATAAAAATATTCGAGCATGTTGGGCTCAAGATGATAAAATAAATACGCGAGCTTGTCGGGCTAGAGTTGATAAAATAAATATGTGATCATGTCGGCCTCGAGACGATAAAAATAAATATGCGAGCATGTCGAGCTCGAGACGATGAAAGTAATTTGCCGGAATGTCGAGCTCCAGACGATAAAATAAATATGCGAGCGTGATGGGCTCGAGACAATAAAATAAATATGCGAGCGTGTCGGGCTCTAGACAAAAAAATAAATATGCAAGCATGTCGGGCTCGAGAAGATTAAAATAAATTTGCGAGCGTATCGGGCTCGAGATGATAAAACTAAATATGCGAGAATGTCAGACTCGAGATGATAAAATAAATATGTGAGCTTCTCGGGCTTAAGAGGATAAAATAAATATGCGAGAATTTCAGGATGGAGATGATAAAAATGAATATGCGAGCCTGACGGGATTGAGACTACGTAATAAAAATGCAAGCATGTCAGGCTCGAGACGTTAAACTAAATTTGCAAGCATTTCGGGCACCAGAGGATAAAATAAATATGCGAGCATGTCGGCCTTGAGATGATAAAATACATATGTGAGCATATTGAACTCAAGATGATAAAAATAAATATGCGAGTATGTAGGGCTCGAGATGATAAAAATAAATATGAGAACATGTCGGGACTAGACGAAAAAAAAATTGTGAGCATGTCGGGCTCTAGACGATAAAATTTAAAAGATAGCATGTCGGATTCGAGACGATAAAATAAAAATGCGAGCTTGTTGTGCTCAGGACGATAAATAAATATTCGAGCATGTCGGGCTGGAGATGATAAAAGTAATTACGTGAGTTGGTCTGGCTGGAGATGATATAATAAATATGCGAGCATGTCGGCCTTGAGACGATAAAATTAGATATGCGAGCATGTCGAGGTCGAGACGATAAAATAAATTTGCGGACATGTCGAGCTCTACATGATAAAATAAATATGCGAGCATAAATGGCTCGAGACCATAAAATAAATTTACGAACATGTTGGGTTGGAGACGATAAAAATGAATATGCGAGCATGTCGGGCCCGAGACGATAAAAATAAATATTATGGTATGGTTGGGCTCGAGATGATAAAATAAATACGCGAGCTTGTTAGGATGTAGACAATAAATTAAATATGCGAGCATGTCAGGCTCGAAACGATAAAAATAAATATTCGAGCATGTCGAGCTTGAGACGATAAAATAAATATTCGAGCATGTCGGTCTCCAAATGATAAAATTAAATACACGAGAATGTCAGACTCAAGACAATATAATAAATATGCGAGTGTGTCGGGCTCGAGATGATAAAATAAATACGCGAGCTTGTCCAGATTGAGATGGTAAAATAAATATGTGAGCATGTTAGCCTCGAGACAATAAAAATAAATATGTGAGCATGTCGAGCTCCAGAAGATAAAATAAATATGTGAGCATGACAGGCTCAAGACGATAAGATAAATATGCGAGCATGTCAGGCTAGAGATGATAAAATTAAAAAGCGAGGATGTCGGGCTCGAGACGATAAAATAAATATGTGAGCATGTCGGGCTCGAGACGATAAAATTAATATGCTAGCATGTCGCACTTGAGACGATAAAATAAATATGCGAGCATGTTGTGTAAGGACCCAAATTCTACCCTTGAAATTTTTTCCTTATTTAATCCATTTATTCCTACATTCTTTATTATACCTTATCATATTCAGTATTCATTACGTAAAAACTCGGTTATCATACTATACTACCCACTTCTTTACATGACAGAAAAACATAATTCGTATATTCCTTTCCCCGGTAATTACCGCATACGACTAGCTATGGGTTTCCAAAATACCCATAGCTTTTAATATCCAATATTAAAAAAAATGTAGAAAGTCAATCAGTAAGGATTGCAATCATCCAAGTAACAATTTACATCACAAAAAGCAAAATAAAGAATCCAATGTTCTGAGCTCCTAAGACCTCGAACCAAGCATTCTCAACCATCCTGTTTACCTGCAATGGGAGTATAAACGGCAAATACACACAACATACAAAGGAGTAAGTCATCAAGACAATAAATACCATTGTAAGATAATCCACATTTTAAAGGGGTTAGTAAACCGTTTTAGAAATTCATTTCTGCTACATCACTTTAGCCAAAGTATCGCCACATAACTTGAGCCAAAGTATCGCTACATAACTTGAGCCAAATTATCGCTACATAACTTGAGCCAAAGTATCGCTACATAACTTGAGCCAAAGTATCGCTACATAACTTGAGCAAAGTATCGCTACATAACTTGAGCAAAGTATCGCTACATAACTTGAACCAAAGTTTCGCTACATAACTTGAGCTAAAGTCGCTAACCAATCATGGTCGGCTAAAAACGATTTTTCTTTTCATTGACACTCCATCAATTCATAAACAGTAAAAACATTCCATTTTTATTACAAACATACCCACGCATTTTCTAACAAAATTGCATAAGTTAAAGACTTATCCTTACCTTGGTGAGTGTTGGGTTGGGTCTTGGTAACTTCGCAAGTTCCACCGACACCGCCGCCAACTTTAGGGTCTCTTCTCAAGCTCCTAGATGAGTATCAAAGCTCCTTGCCCTTGTAAAAGCTCTCTTCTCTCACCTCTCTTCAATTTCTAACCCTAAAATGTGTTTGAGGCTTCTCATTTAACGCAATCTCGTCGGATTCTCGCTTAAGCGAGCCCATTCTCGCTCAAGCGAGAAAATCCCGCCTATTTTAAAACTCAGATCTGACCCTCTCGCCCAGGCAAGGGAACTCTCGCTCAGGCGAGGCAGCTCTCGCTCAAGCGAGGATCCTCTCGCTCAAGCGAGGATCTTACAGCCTCGACAGGTCCAAAATGTCATTTTTCTCGCCCAGGCGAGACAACTCTCGCTCAGGCGAGACCACTCTCGTTTAGGCGAGAATCCTTCAGTATTGCCCAATATTCCACTCACTCAGGTGAGCCTCTCTCGCTCAAGCGTGTCTTCTCTCGCTCAGGCGAGATTCCCAGATAAAATCCTGGGAGGAACTCTAACTCTCTCGCTTGGGCAAGGACCTCTCGCTCAAGCGAGAATCTGGCAGTATGCCTTACTCTCTAGGGCTAATTCTCTAACTTAGGATATATAAATCTAGGGTGTCACAATCCTCCCCCTCTTGTAAGAATTTTCGTCCCCGAAATTAAACATACCTCGATTCGAACAAATGAGGGTAATCTTCCCTCATATCACGCTCCACTTCCCAAGTAGCGTCCCCTTCGTCCACTTGGCTCCACAGTACCTTCACCAAGGCAATCTCTTTGCCCCTTAGTCTTTTGACACTAGTATCCATGATTCTCACGGGCAACGTCGTAAAAGTCAAGTTATCCTTCAACTCTATCTGATCAGACTCAACCACATGAGATTAATCCCGACATATTTCCTCAACTAGGACACATGAAACAAATTGTGGAGATTCGACAATAACGGGGGTAAAGCAATCCGATATGCTACTGGCCCATTCCTCTTCAATACTTGATACGGCCCAATAAATGGCGGAGTCAGCTTACGAGACTTCAACACTCTACCAATCCCGGTAGTCGGGACTACTCTCATGAAAACATGATCTCCCTCTTTAAACTCAAGAGGTTTCCGCCTCTTATCGTAATAGCTTTCCTGCCGACTTTGGGCTATTCTCATATTTTCCCGAATCTTCTTGATCTTTTCTGTCGTCTCTTGAACTAGCTTGGGTCCTAATATCAAGTTCTTCCCAGTTACAAACCAGCTCACTGGAGTTTGGCACTTCCTACCATACAATGCCTCATAGGGTGCCATTCCAATACTCGAATGGAAGCTATTGTTGTAGGTAAATTCAATCAAAGGCAACATGCTATCCCAACTTCCTGATTGTTCCAAAACACAAGCCCTCAAAAGATCCTCCAATGACTGTATAGTTCTTTCTGATTGACCGTCCGTTTGTGGATGATAAGCTGAACTCAATTTCAACTTAGTTCCCATTGCGGACTACAAACTAGTCCAAAAGTTTGAAGTGAAACGGGGATCCCTATCTGATACAATGCTCGACGGTATCCCATGCAAACAAACTATTTCCCGAATATATAGTTCAACCAATCGCTCCAAAGAATACCTCATGTTCATAGGTAGAAAGTGTGCAGACTTAGTTAACCGATCCACTATCACCCATATCGAATCATACCCTTTTTGAGTTCTTGGAAATCACGATACAAAATCCATGGAAATACTATCCCACTTCCAAATGGGAATTTCTAGGGATTGCAGTTCTCCCACTGGCCGTTGATGCTCAATCTTGGCTTTTTGACAGACAAGACAACTCGAGACATACAAAGCCACGTCCCTTTTCAACCTAGACCACCAAAATAGCTTTTTCAAATCTTGGTACATCTTTGTAGTTCCCGGGTGAAAACTCATTCTACTCTTGTGTTCCTCCTCTAAAATACTCTTTCGCAATTCCCCATCACGAGGCACGCACACTCTCTCTTTGTATCGCAACATTCCACTAGGGTCCGATGCGAAATCAGTTTCCTTTCCACTCATCATCAGATCTCGTTTAACCATTAGCTCATTATCCTCAACTTGCATTACTCGGATTGGATCAAACAGTTCATTACTCGGATTGGATCAAACAGTTCATTTTTCACGTTGTAATCGATTACACCATGTTGGTAATCGATTACAACCCGACGACACCTCTTTAAAACAGAAACCCAAACACATTTTAAGGTTAAAAACTTTGAAGGGAGGTGAGAGAAGAGAGTTTTTCCAAGGGCAAGGAGTTTTGATACTCACCTAAGAGCTTGAGAAGAGGTAAAACTCTTGATTCTAACTCTCTTAAACTCATTTTGGGTATGTTGGATCTCTTCTCCAAATGTGAGAAACCATGGAAACTCATCCTTTGGAGTTATGGTTCGTTTTATGTGTTTTTCTCTTGTAAACTCTTAGTTTAGAGTTAGTATTTCGAGAATGGAAAAGGTTTGTGGGTTGATTCATGAAAACCCCAAAACCATAAAGGGATAATGTGGTTAAAGTGGAAAATGGGTAAAATGCTAAAGGTAGAAGATGAGTTTACGTTCTAATGTTGAAATATGAGATGAATATGTATGTTTTAGATGGTTGTAAACTTATGATGAAAATAGTTTAGCAACATTGAAAATATGATGAATATCTTGTATGGTTAAATAATGCAATATAAGTTGTTTATGTGATATTTGGAATAAATGACTAACATTGTGATTGTATGGTGGGAATGGGAAAGATCCTAGAGTTGGCGGCGGTGACGGTGGAACTAGCGCAGTTACCAAGAACCCAACCCAACACGCACCAAGGTAAGGATAAGTCTTTAATTTGGCACTTGAAATGAAAATGGATGTATTTTCTGGTTGTGCAAGGATTAATTGGTGAATCACGTATTTATAATAAACATATATGGGTATGTTTGTAATAAGGATTGCGTGGATTCACTGGATGCGATTGATAGTGAAATCAACGAAAAATGAAATATATTTTTAGCTAATCCTAAGGGGTGTAGCGACTTCGGCTCGAGTTTATGTAGCAACACTTCAGCCCGAGTTTACGCGGCATGTTTTCTTTATAAAAGAGATGAGAATCTGTTTTTAGCTAACCCTAAGGGGTGTAGCGACTTCGGCCCGAGTTTATGAGGCAACACTTCGGCCCGAGTTTATGAGGCAACACTTCGGCCCGAGTTTATGAGGCAACACTTCGGCCCGAGTTTATGAGGCAACACTTCAGCCCGAGTTTATGCGGCATGTTTTCTTTATAAAAGAGATGAGAAATTGTTTTTAGCTAACCCTAAGGGGTGTAGTGACTTTGGCTCAAGTAATGCAGCAAAACAAAAATGAATTTCAAAGTGATTTACTAACTTTTCTAAATGTGGATTATCTTATAATGACGTTTATTGAATTAATGACTTACTCCTTTATGTGTTTGTGTTTCGTCATTGATAATCTCATTGCAGATAAACAGGTGACCTGAGGTGGTCTTATTTTGGAAGCTTAGGAGCTTTATATTTTTGGATTACAATTATTAGCACTATTTTGTACATTAGTGCTTATTGAATTCTTTGGAATATTTTGTAACTATGGATATATGACTTATACGATTGATTGTGATTCCGCATATACGTAGCTATGGGTATTTTGGAAACCCATAACTAGTTGTATACGGTAGACACTAAGGTTTAACGAAATGAATTATGTTTTTCTGCTTAATCGAACGTAGGTGAATATGCAACTTGAAATAAGTATGTCAGAATTATGATTGTAAGTGTAGAAAAATGCATGTAAAAGGAATAAAAAAAAAACTAAAGGGAAGAATTTGAGTCTTTACAATCGCTCGAGCCCGACATGCTAGCATATTTATTTTATCGTCTCAAGCGCGACATGCTCGAATGTTTATTTTTTATTCTCGAGCCCAACAAACTCGCATATTTATTTTATCATCTCGAGCCCGACATGTTCGCATATTTATTTTATCGTCTAGAGCCCAACACACTCGAATATTTATTTTATGGTCTCGAACTTGTCTTTCTCGCATATTTATTTTATCGTCTCGAAGTCGACATGCACGGATATCTATTTTTATCGTCTCAAGGCGGACATGCTCGCATATTTATTTTATCATCTCTAGCACGACAAGCTAACGTATTTATTTTATCGTCACGAGCCCGACATGCTCGCGTATTTATTTTATCGTCTCGAGCTCGACATGCTCACATATTAATTTTATCGTCTCGAGCTGGACATTCTCGCATATTTATTTTTATCGTCTCGAGCCAGACATGCTCGTATATTTACTTTATCGTCTCCAGTCCGACATTGTAGCATATTTATTTTTATCATCTCGATCCCGACATGCTCGCATATTCATTTTTATCTTCTCCACCCCGAAATTCTCGCACATTCATTTTTATCGTCTTCGGCCTGACATGCTCGCTAATTCATTTTAATTCTCGAGCCTGACATGCTCGCTTATAGATTTTAATCTTCTCGAGTCCGACCTGCTCACATATTTATTTTACCGTCCCGAGCCGAACATGCTCGCATTTTAATTTTAACCTCTAGAGAACGACACGTTCACATATTTATTTTATCGTTTCGAGCCCGTCATGCTCGCATGATTATTTTATGGTTTGGAGCTCTACATAACCACAAATTAATCTTATCATCTCGAACTCAACATGCTCACATATTTATTTTTATCGTGTCGAGGCCGACAAGCTCGTGTATTTAATTTATCGTCTCGAGCCCGACATGCTGGAATATTTATTTTATCATCTCTATCCCGACAAGCTAATGTATTTATTTTACCATCTCGAGCACGACTTGTTCGCGTATTTATTTTATCGTCTCGAGCTCCACATGCTCACATATCTATTTTATCGTCTTGAGCTAGACATTCTCGCATATTTATTTTTATCGTCTCGAGTCCGACATGCTCGCATATTTATTTTATCGTCTCGATCCAAACATGCTCGCATATTTACTTTATCGTCTCGAGCCCAACATGCTCGCTTATTTATTTTATCTTCTAGAGCCCGAAATGCTCACATATTTATTTTATCGTCTAGAGCCTTACATGCTTCATATTTATTTTTATCGTCTCGAGCAGGACATGCTCGCATATTTATTTTATCGTCTCAAGTGCGACATGCTCCATATTTATTTTTTCATCTCGAGCCTAACAAACTCACATATTTATTTTAACGTCTCGAGCCTTACACGCTTGCATATTTATTTTATCATCTCGAGACTGACATGCTGGCATATTTATTTTATCATCTCGAGCCCGACCAGCTAGAATGTTTATTTTTTATTTTCGAGACCGACAAGCTCAAGTATTATTTTATCATCTCGATCCTAACATGCTTGAGTATCTATTTTATCGTCTCAATCCTGACATTCTCGCATATTTATTTCTTCCATCTCAAGCCCGACATGCTCGCATATTCATTTTTATCGTCTCCAGCCCGACAAGCTCGCATATTAATTTTATCATCTCGAGCCCGACCAGCTCGAATATTTATTTTATCGTATTGAGCCCGATATTCTCGCATATTTATTTTATTCTCTCAAGCCCAACATGCTCGCGTATTTATTTTACAGTCTCCAGCCCTACAAGCTCACATATTTATTTTATCATCTCGAACCCGACATGCTCGCATATTTATTTTTATCATCTCTAGCCTGACATGCTCGCATAATTTTTTTATTGTCTCTAGCCCGACATGCTCTTAAATTTATTTTATCATCTCGAGCCCGACATGCATCCATATTTATTTTATCGTCTAAAGCCCGACATGCTCGAATATTTATTTTATCGTCTTGATCCCTACATGCTCGCATTTTAATTTTATCTTCTAGAATCCGACATGCTCGCATATTCATTTTATCGTCTACAGCCCGACATGTTCGCATATTTATTTTTATCGTCTCGAACCCGACATGCTCGCATATTTATTTTTATCGTCTCGAGCCCAGCATGCTCGGGTATTTATTTTATCATCTCGATTCCGACTTGCTCACAAATTTATTTTATCGTCTCGAGCTCGACATGCTCGCAAATTTATTTTATAGTCTTGAACTCGATTTTCTCGAATTTTATTTGTATCATCTCGAGTCCAACACGCTCGCATATTTATTTTATCATCTCAAGCTCGACAAGCTCTCTTATTTATTATATCGTCTCGTGCCAGACATGCTCACATATTTAATTTATCGTCTCGAGTCCGACATGCTCGCAAATTTATTTTATTGTCTAGAGCCCGAAATGCTCCCATATTTATTTTATCGTCTAGAGCCCAACACACTCTCATATTTATTTTATCGTCTCGAGCCCGACATGTTCGAAAATTTATTTTATCGTATCGAGCTCGACATGCTCGAAATTTGTTTTTATCGTATCGAGCCCGACATGATAGAAAAGTTTTTTTTATCGTCTCGAGCCCGACATGCTCGCATTTTTATTTTATCTTCACGAGCCGACATGCTGACATATTTATTTTTATCGTCTCCAGCCCGATATGCTCGCATATTTATGTTATCGTCTAGAGCCCGACATTCTCGCTTATTTATTTTACCATCTACAGCCCGACAAATTCCGATATTTATTTTTAATGTCTCGAACCATAGATGCTCGCATATTTATTTTTCATGTCTCGAACCATACATGCTGGCATATTTATTTTATCGTCTCGAGCCCGACAAGCTCACATATATATTTTATCGTCTCGAGACCGACATGCTCGAATATTTATTTTATCTTCTCGAGCATGTCATGCTCGCGTATTTACTTTTATCGTCTCGAGCCCGACATGCTCATATATTTATTTTACCGTCTCAACGCCGACATGCTCGCTTATTTATTTTTAACTTTTCGATCCCGATATACTCACATATTTATTTTATCATCCCGATCCCAACATGCTCCCATATTCGTTTTTATCGTCTCCAACCCTACATTCTTGCATATTCATTTTTATCGTCTCCAGCCCGACATTCTTGCATATTTCTTTTATCCTCTCAAGCCCGACAAGCTCGTATATTTATTTTATCATCTCGAGTTCGACATTCTCGCATATTTATTTTTAGCGTCTTGAGGCCGACATGCGCGCATATTTATTTTATCGTCTCAAGCCCGACATGCTGCCATTTTTATTTTTATCATTTAGAGACCGACAAGATCACATATTTATTTTTTCCACACTCGCATATTTATTTTATCTTCTCGAGCTCGACATGCCCGCATATTTATTTTATCATCTCGACCGCAACATGCTCGAATATTTATTTTTATCATCTCGAGTTCGACACGCTCGCATATTTTTTATCGTCTCGATTTCGACATTCTCGCATATTTATTTTATCCTCTCAAACTCGACAAGCTCGCATATTTATTTTATCGTCTCGATCCCGACACGCTCACATATTTATTTTATCGTCTCGAGTCCGACATTCTCGCTTATTTATTTTTATTGTCTCTATCCCGACATGCTCGCTAATTGATTTTTATCTTATCGAGCCTTACAAGCTCGCCTATTTATTTTATCGTCCTAAGCCCAACCTGTGCGCATATTAATTTTATCGTCTAAAGACTGACACGCTCATATATTTATTTTATCGTGTCGAGCCCTACACACTCACAAATTTATTTTATCAACTCGAGTTCTACATTCTAGCAAATTAATTTAATCGTCTCGAGCTCGACATTCTCGCATATTTATTTTCATCCTCTCGAGTCTGACATGCTCGCATATTTATTTTATCATCTGAAGCCGACAAGCTCGTATATTTATTCTATCCTCTCGAGCCGGACATAATCGCATATTTATTTTATCCTCTAGACCCGACATTATCAGATATTTATTTTATCGTCTAGAGCCCCACATGCTCCCATAATTATTTTTATCGTATTGACCGACATTCTCGCATATTTATTTTATCGTCTCAAGCCCGACATGCTTACATATTTATTTTTTCATCTCTAGCCTGACAAGCTCACATATTAATTTTATCGTCTCGAGCCCGACACGCTCACATATTTATTTTGTTGCCTCGAGTCCGACATTCTAGAATATTTATTTTTTCCTCTCTATCCTGACAAGCTCGAATATTTATTTTATTGCCTCGAGCCCGACAAGCATGTTGTGAAGAAGATCTTGCTCCTGACCTTGGCACGGTTTTGGTGTGAAGCGAATGATATTTATCCCGAGCTTGTTCGCGTATTTTACTGCAATATGAACTTTAGGAAGAATCTTTTGACTTCCCATGTTAAGGGAAAAGATATAATTTTGGATACCAAAACCTTCAGTTCAATATGTTGTTATATACCGATGCAAGGAGGCTTTACTATTTTCGGCCTAGTTTGTTGCAAGAGATTCTATCTTTCTCTATGTTGAATCTCTAAGGAAGAAATAGAACAGCGAAAGCAACAAGGCTATGGTGAGACTATTAAGAACAGAGATATCCTCTCTGCTGGATATCTCAAGCTAGAAGAGCGTTTGCTCCATTATTTTCTCAGCTATGTTATTTTTTGCCCAAATTTTCAAATCATTCGCAAATTAGTGACATAGAGCTCCAATTGATGTATGCTATTAAGTATAACATCAAGATAAATTGGACTCAAATGATTATGAGGCAAATGTGGAATATTCGCAGTTCACAAAATCCGTTGCCTTACGCTCTCTTCATTACAAAGATTCTTGAGCACTTCGGCGTATCTCTTGATGGTGAGACAAAAGTGGCTCTCAATCTTCACGAAAGCAAAATTGATATAGAGGTTGTCCAAAAGATGGGATTTACTTTAGATCTTGTTACTCGTCACACCTATAGGCATCGCACCGACCGACCGACTGCTCCTACCGAACAACCAGAACCTACCATACCTGACTAGAATGAGTTTCAAGCTCCATCTTCCTCATCTGCTGCCATGCCTTCTAATCAGATGATCATGGATGAATTGGTTTCCCTTCGAGGCTACATAACTACAAGGATGGATGCTCTCGACAATAAGAACCAACAAATCCATTATGAACTTCATCGTCTTTCGTCAAGGCTAAATAGCATGGATATCGATGAAGACAGTTTCGACCCTAAATCTTAGATTCTTTTTCTAGGTTTCTGTTGTAATGAGTGTGGCTGTGAAATTTCTGTTTGAATTTGAACATTGTTTGGTTATTTTCTTTTACTTTCTTGTTTTGGATATTATGTATGAACATCTATTTTATTGCGGTTTTATGCAATTTTATATGCTTTAGATTCATATGTTATAATTCTGCTTATATTGTGCAAAATTTCATATGCTATTAAACAAATTGTATGCTATGCTATATATTGTCTGTTATGTTGGACTCTTGTCTTTTCTTCTTTTTGATGAAGTCAAAAGGGGGAGAAAAGTTGGGAGAAGTGTATTTTCTGTAAAATATTTTCAGGCACATAACTCCAAAAGAAAGGGGGAGCATACAAGATAGGGGGAGCATACTCAAGACATGTCAAGAAAAATCATCAAGTATGCAACTCTCAAAAAACTACACTTTCAAGAAGATATTGGTTTGTCATCATCAAAAAGAGGGAGATTGTGAAGAAGATCTTGCTCCTGAACTTGGCACGGTTTTGATGAAGACACTAACATCACAAAAAGTAGAAAGGAAGAAGACCTATCAAGACTAAAGAAGAAAAATCTTCAAAGATTTAGAGTCTAAGTCTTTTAGGTACTTCTATCCTAAAACTCCTTTATTACCTTAGTTAATAATGCTCAAAAATGTTTTAAATAAAATTGGAAAATTCTAAGTGTGAATAAAAATAATTTTCAAAAACAACGTGTAACGGGTTAGTGTACTTGAGTAACAAGTTACATGAGTTAGAAAAGAGTTATCCAACCTCCAACGGCTAAAAGTAATCCATTATTGTCTTTGAAGTAATAGATTACCATTTTAAGTAAACACGGTAATCCATTGCTCAAAGAGCTGTAATCGATTACACCAAAGCATTTTTCAAATCTGTGTAACTGAACACTTGAGTAATCGATTACTCAATTACAATAATCGATTACTGAGAGCTGTTGTATCAGTTTTCAGATTTCAAAGTGAAAATGTTTCACTCCAAATTGACTTGTTTCACTCCAAACGAAACCTACACTTCCCTATAGGTGTTATGGTTGATTGAAAAGCCTATATAAAGGCATTGAAACACTCATAACTCACATATACATACAACACAACTCAAATTACAAACTTTCACAAAAACTCTCAAAAGGCTGTCACACTTTCTGAATTTTCTGCACTTTTTAGCAACATACTCTTAAACTTTCTAAGTTATTTCAGAGTTGCTTTTAAGTGTATTTCAAACCTTTTCAAAGTAAAAGAGCATTATTATTTATCGTATAAGAGATTTTTTTTGGATTGCAAGTTAAGAACTATCATATCCACTTGTAAAGGCAACCTAGCCATATTGTATATTCTTCATTTTGCTAAATACACTTTCTTTTACAAGGGTGTGAAGAGAAAGGGGTTGAATGACTTGGAATAGTGTTTTCCAAGGGTGTTACTTGAAATAGGGTTTTCCAAGGGTTTTAAGTATGACTGATTGTGTAAGCTACAACGAGATCTCGAGGTGACATATTTGTAATTGCAACTCATTATATTTAATAAAGAAATCTCTTGTGCGTCAAGAGTACTGAACGTAGCCTTCGGTGGACAAGAAGGTGAACCAGTATAAAACACATGTGTACTCTCTTTTCCTTATCTTTCTACTTTCAAAGTCATTATTTTTCTGCATACTTTTTCCGCTGCACTTAAACTTTGATTTTGCAGAAAAATTGGTCATAGTATTGCAACAACTAATTCACCTCCCCCCTTTAGTTGCATTCTCATTCTTACAATTGGCACCAGAGCTATTTTTGAGTAAGATATTCTCAAAATCTCATCCTACAACAAGATGGCCTCAAGATCATTCCTAGGTGAAGGCTCCAACATAAACAGACCTCCAAGTTTTGTTGGAGAATGCTACAACTTCTGGAAAATCAGATTGAGGATTTTCATAGAGTCACAAGACTTGGACATATGGAATGCGATCGAGGAAGGACCATATGTGCCATTCATGGTAGTCAACAGCACGAGGGAAATAAAGCCAAAATCTTCATGGAACGATGAAGATAAGAAGAAAGTACAATATGATTTAAAGGCAAAGAACATCCTCACATCGGCGCTTGGCATCGACGAATTCTTTAGAATATCTAACTGCAAATCCGCTAAGGAAATGTGGGATACTTTAGAGACCACACATGAAGGAACCGAGGAGGTAAAGAGATCGAGATATAATACTATGTCTTAAGAATACGAAATGTTTCGTATGAGACCATGAGAGAAAATTCTTGGTCTCCAAAAGAGATTCACTCATCTCACTAACCATCTTATTGCACATGGCAAAGTGTTGTCAAACAGTGACTTGAACCTAAAAGTTATAAGATCACTTACAAGAACATGGCAACCAAAGGTAACAGGCATTTCTAAAAAGAAAAGTCTTTCTAAAATGTCTTTGGCTGCTTTGTTTGGAAAATTGCAGGAACACAAACTTGAACTTAGCCAACTTGATCAACACGAAGAACAAGAGAAGAAGAAGAATATTTCTCTTAAGGCAAAAATGAAGAGACGGATGACATGAGCCTCTTCGTGAAGAAGTTCTGCAAGTTCCTTAGAAGGAACAAAGGCGCAAGAACCGGTCAAATGAAGAAGTTCACCAAGATTAATGAGGCCTCCACTTCAAATCAAAATTTTACATGCTTTGAGTGTGGCAAGCCTGGCCACATGAAAATGGACTGTCCAAACATGAAGAAGAGTTCTTTCAAAGGAAAGAACGAAATGAAGAATGGACGAAGAGCCTACATCGCTTGGGAAGATAATGACACAAGTTCAGCCTCTAAACCAGAAAGCGAAGAGCAAGCACATCTCTCTCTAATGGCGTCTCATTACTCAGATGATGAAGAGGTAAACGAGTCAATCCCTTTTTATTCTTATGAATTACAATCTGCTTTTAACGATCTGCATGACGAGTACATGAAATTAACGAAAATGTTTCCAAAACAAAATATGAACTACATTCTCTTAGAAACAAACTATCATCATCCTCATGTCTAAATTGCATTACTCTTAGAGAAAAAGTTTCAACATTGAGTCTTGAACTCAATAAAATGAATAAGAGTAGCAAACACTTCAGTAAGATCATTAATGATCAAAGGCACTCTACGGACCGAAGAGGTCTTGGCTATGCAAAAGGCCCTGCTCTTAAAAAGCAATGTAAGTCTACCATGATAGACTTTCAAAAATCATGTATCCATGTATGTACACATAGTAAAAATAAAACTAGGATACATAAGAATCAACTCATATGTTCTTATTGCAAAAATTATGGGCACACACCAAATACTTGTTCTATTAGAGAATATGGTGTTCCCTTAGGACATTTTAAATGGGTTGAGAAAGTATCTAACCATGTAGGACCCAAGACAAGTTGGGTACCTAATATAACATAACCTGTTTTGCAGGGAAATTTGAGAGTTGCCCGCAATTTATGGTATTTGGATAGCGGCTGCTCAAAGCACAAGATGGGCGATAAAAGTAAGTTCCCTGTCCTCACTCCAAGGGACAAAGGCTATGTCACATATGGTGACAACAACAAGAGAAGAATACTTGGAGTCGGTAGAATCGGCAAGCCACCTTCAACAACCATAGAAGGAGTTCTATATGTGGAAGGACTCAAGCACAATCTTCTAAGTATAAGTCAACTATGTGACAAGGGCTTCCATATATCATTCTACCCAGATAAATGCATCATTGAAAGTAAGGAATCTCTAAACTCTAAATTCATTCGTAAGAGAATTAATAGCATTTATATGATAGACATAGATTCATCACTTCCAATAACATGTTTAGTTGTAAATGATAATCATGATGCATGGCTTTGGCATAGGAGAATTGCTCACATTCATATGGATCATTTGAATAAGCTAATTAAGAAAGATTTGGTTGCTGGTTTACCCAAGATGAAGTTTGTTAAAGACAAACTATGTGGAGCATGTCAAATGGGTAAACAAACAAAAACTTCCTTCAAACCAAAGCATATGGTTTCTTCTGATAGACCATTGCAGTTACTACACATGGACTTGTTTGGCCCCTCAAGGACAAAAAGTTATTGCGGTAACTACTATGCTCTTGTTATAGTAGACGATTTCTCACGATACACTAGGACTCTATTCTTAGTTCATAAGAATGAGGCATTCAAAGCCTTTAGCACTTATGCTAAAAGAGTCCAAAATGAAAAATCTTTAAAAATCGCTGCTATAAGAAGTGATCCTAGGGGAGAATTTCAAAATGCTTCTTTTGAGGAATTTTGTGATGATCTTGGGATTAATCACAACTTTTATGCTCCTAGAACACCACAACAAAATGGTGTTGTAGAGAGAAAGAATCGGTCTTTAGAAGAACTTGTTCGAACGATGTTAAATGAAACTAACCTCCCAAAGTACTTTTGGGCTGATGCGGTGTGTACTGGGTGTTATGTTTCAAATCGAGTTCTCATAAGACTTATTCTAAATAAAACCCCCTATGAACTCTTCAAAAGTAGAAAACCAAACATTTCTCACTTGCATTTATTTGGCTGTAAATGTTTCATTATAAATAATGGCAAAGAAAATTTAGGCAAGTTTGATGCAAAAGCCGATGAAGGAATCTTCCTAGGCTACTCTCTCACGAGTAAAGCCTATAGAGTTTTTAATAAAAGAACTTTAGCCATGGAAGAATCCGTTCATGTCTCCTTTGATGAAACTAATCCCTTAATCAAGGAGAAGTTAATTCTTGATGAAGAGGACTTGCCAAGTTCCACTATCAATGATAATGCTATTATTGAAACTACACCTAATGCAGAGCATGTGGAAGTGGATGTTAATCCATCCTTTCAAGAAGAGCATATTCATTATGATTTACCTAAAGAGTGGAGAACTCATCGAGATCACCCTATAGACAACATCATCGGCGACATAAGTAAGGGTATCACTACCCACTTAATGCTGGAAGATGCATGTCTAAACATGGCCTTCGTCTCTCAAATAGAACCCTCCAAGATTGATGAAGCAATCGAGGATGAGCAGTGGATTCTTGCTATGCAAGAAGAACTTAACCAGTTTGAGAGAAACGAAGTTTGGGAACTTGTTCCTAGACCTAAGAATAGGCATGTAATAGGAACTCATTGGGTGTTCCGAAATAAATCAGATGAAAATGGCATCATCAATAGAAATAAGGCTAGACTAGTAGCCCAAGGATACAACCAAGAGGAAGACATAGATTTTGATGAAACCTTCGCTCCGATTGCTAGACTTGAAGCTATTAGATTATTGCTTGCATATGCATGTTCTTTGAACTTTCAGCTTTACCAAATGGACGTAAAGAGTGCATTTCTTAACGGATATACACAAGAGGAAGTATTTGTAGAATAACCTCCTGGTTTCGAGGACTACAAACATCCCTCGCATGTATACAAGTTAAAGAAAGACCTCTATGGATTAAAGCAAGCTCCACATGCATGATATGAACATCTAACAAACTTTTTAACGGAAAAATGATTTTCTAAAGGAAAGGTCGACACTACACTTTTTATATAGAAAATAAATCATCACACTCTCCTAGTTCAAATCTATGCTATGTAGATGATATTATTTTCAGTTCTACTAATGAAAGTTTGTGTAGTGAGTTTGGCAATATGATGCAAGGATAATTTGAGATGTCCAAGATGGGAAAGTTGAACTACTTCCTTGGACTTCAAATTAAGCAACTTAGCGATGGCATCTTTGTAAGTCAGTCCAAATACTGCAAAGACTTGTTGAAAATATTTGAGATGGATGACTGCAAGCCAATTGCTACCCCGATGGGATCAAGTACCTATATCGATGTAGATGAAGCTAGAAAATGTATTGAAATATCTAAGTATCGATGTATGATCTGATCTCTTCTTTATCTTACTACCAGTAGACCTGACATCATGTTTAGTGTATGCTTGTGTGCTCGTTATCAATCTAAACCTACAGAATCACTGTAACGACCTGAAGTTCTACCCTTGAAATTTTTTCCTTATTTAATCCAATTCCATGCATTTAACAATCAATCAAAGTTTCCAAATGACTAAATTTATTTAAAATATCTCACTTCTCTCTCACACCCGATCTATGAACCAAAAGTAACATACAACATCAGATAGCAGAAAATCATAATTCATTAAAATAACCTAGTAACCCCCGCATACAATTAGCTATGGGTTCACAGTGTAACACCCCAAATTTTAGTTTTCAAGATTATAGTAATAGTCCTGGAAGCCTCGCTTGAGCGAGAGTTGTCTCGCCTGGGCGAGAAATGGCAATTTTGGGCTGTTGACACAGTGTAATCGATTACACTCTGCTGGTAATCGATTACATCTGCTGGTAATCGATTACATCTGCTGGTAATCGATTACACTCTGCTGGTAATCGATTACATCGTATTAAAAGCATCAGATATGTGCATTTGACACAGTGTAATCGATTACACATTTCTGGTAATCGATTACACATTGCTGGTAATCGATTACACATTTCTGGTAATCGATTACATCGTATTAAAAGCATCAGATATGTGCATCTGACACAGTGTAATCGATTACACATTGCTGGTAATCGATTACACATTGCTGGTAATCGATTACACATTGCTGGTAATCGATTACATCGTATTAAAAAGCATCAGATATGCGCATTTTTCACGATGTAATCGATTACACCATGTTGGTAATCGATTACAACCCGACGACACCTCTTTAAAACAGAAACCCAAACACATTTTAAGGTTAAAAACTTTGAAGGGAGGTGAGAGAAGAGAGCTTTTCCAAGGGCAAGGAGTTTTGATACTCACCTAAGAGCTTGAGAAGAGGTAAAACTCTTGATTCTAACTCTCTTAAACTCATTTTGGGTATGTTGGATCTCTTCTCCAAATGTGAGAAACCATGGAAACTCATCCTTTGGAGTTATGGTTCGTTTTTTGTGTTTTTCTCTTGTAAACTCTTAGTTTAGAGTTAGTATTTCGAAAATGGAAAAGGTTGGTGGGTTAATTCATGAAAACCCCAAAACCCTAAAGGGATAATGTGGTTAAAGTGGAAAATGGGTAAAATGCTAAAGGTAGAAGATGAGTTTACGTTCTAATGTTGAAATATGAGATGAATATGTATGTTTTAGATGGTTGTAAACTTATGATGAAAATAGTTTAGCAACATTGAAAATATGATGAATATCTTGTATGGTTAAATAATGCAATATAAGTTGTTTATGTGATATTTGGAATAAATGACTAACATTGTGATTGTATGGTGGGAATGGGAAAGATCCTAGAGTTGGCGGCGGTGACGGTGGAACTAGCGCAGTTACCAAGAACCCAACCCAACACGCACCAAGGTAAGGATAAGTCTTTAATTTGGCACTTGAAATGAAAATGGATGTATTTTCTGGTTGTGCAAGGATTAATTGGTGAATCCCGTATTTATTATAAACATATATGGGTATGTTTGTAATAAGGATTGAGTGGATTCACTGGAAGCGATTGATAGTGAAATCAATGAAAAAAAAAATATATATTTTTAGCTAACCCTAAGGGGTGTAGTGACTTCGGCTCGAGTTTATGTAGCAACACTTCAGCCCGAGTTTACGCGGCATGTTTTCTTTATAAAAGAGATGAAAATCTGTTTTTAGCTAACCCTAAGGGGTGTAGCGACTTCGGCCCGAGTTTATGAGGCAACACTTCGGCCCGAGTTTATGAGGCAACACTTCGGCCCGAGTTTATGAGGCAACACTTCGGCCCGAGTTTATGAGGCAACACTTCGGCCCGAGTTTATGAGGCAACACTTTGGCTCGAGTTTATGCGGCATGTTTTCTTCATAAAAGAGATGAGATATTGTTTTTAGCTAACCCTAAGGGGTGTAGTGACTTTGGCTCAAGTAATGCAGCAAAACAAAAATGAATTTCAAAGTGATTTACTAACTTTTCTAAATGTGGATTATCTTATAATGACGTTTATTGAATTAATGACTTACTCCTTTATGTGTTTGTGTTTCGTCATTGATAATCCCATTGCAGATAAACAGGTGACCTGAGGTGGTCTTATTTTGGAAGCTTAGGAGCTTTATATTTTTGGATTACAATTATTAGCACTATTTTGTACATTAGTGCTTATTGAATTCTTTGGAATATTTTGTAACTATGGATATATGACTTATACGATTGATTGTGATTCCGCATATACGTAGTTATGGTTATTTTGGAAACCCATAACTAGTTGTATACGGTAGACGCTAAGGTTTAACGAAATGAATTATGTTTTTCTGCTTAATCGAACGTAGGTGAATATGCAACTTGAAATAAGTATGTCGGAATTATGATTGTAAGTGTAGGAAAATGCATGTAAAAGGAATATAAAAAAAAAATTCAAGGGAAGAATTTGAGTCTTTACAATATGGTATCAGAGCATAGTTAGTCCTGCGACCTCGGGTATGGCCTTACTAGCTTCTTTGTAACTTTAAAATGATTGGACTATGTGGTTGAAGCAAACTGTTGTGTGATTATTTGTTGATTGGTTTGATTAATCCTGGTTTACTGACAAATGAGAACCACGATAAACAGGTACCCGTTACTGAAATGTCTGGAAGAGGACGAGGAAGAGGATCGGGTCAGAATGAACTGTTGGCCCAGATTGCGGCAGTGCTGGCAAATGTGAATGAGAACTTGCAACATCTGAATCAGAATGTGACACCAAGCCCGAGTTCACAGCCTTTGGTTCCACCCGGTCCGGCTGAGTATCGAGGTTTGGATGAGTTCTGTAGGAGGAACCCCAGTTCGTTTCAAGGGGGGTTCGCTCCTGATGCAGCCATCGAGTGGATTCAGAGATTGGAGAGAATTTTCAAGGCCATGAGCTGTACTGATGCTCAGAAGTTGGCGTATGCTACCTATTTGTTAGAAAAAGAGGCCGAAAACTGGTGGGAATTCACTCGGCGCCAAATGGAGGCGGATGGGCAAATAATTCTGTGGTGCACATTCAGGGAGAAATTCCTTCGAAAATATTTTCCTGCTGATCTTAGGAGTCAAAAAGAAATGGAATTCTTGAGGTTGGAACAAGGGAACTTGTCAGTGGGGGACTATGCAGCCAAGTTTGAAGAATTGGCCCGATTTTGCCCTTACTCTGAATTGGAGGCGGACGGAAGGTCCAAGTGCTCGAAGTTTGAATCGGGTTTGAAGCCCAAGCTGAAAACGATGCTTAGGCATCAAGAGATCTCTGATTTCTCTACACTAGTCAACAAGTGTAGGATGGTGGAGGATGATATGAAGGCGGACGAAGTGGTGGCGTCAAGATCACTTCCTCCCAAGAATTTTGGGCCCCACAGGAATTTTGTGCACGGGAAGGGAAAGAGTAAGGCGTTTCCGGAAGAGGGGAAGCCTTATCCCCCGCCTATGGGTAACATAGGATATGCTCCACATGGGTCAAGAACTCATGCCAATGCTGAAGGGTCACAACAAAACCCTCCATCCGGTGTAACAAATGCGGCCGGAAACACTTTGGTGATTCTTGCCCCGGATCCACGCTTAGCTGTTATTACTGCAAGGAGAGTGGGCATCTTAAGAGGCATTGTCCAAAATTTCGGCAGAGTATGAATGCTGTTCGTGCTGAACGACCTCGATCCACCGGCAGAGTTTTCACCATGAATGGTGCAGAGACTTCAAATGCAGAAGGCCTGATAAGAGGTAATTGCATGGTGGCAGGTATTCCTCTTTTAGTGTTGTTTGATTCGGGGGCGACACACTCCTTTGTATCTAATGACTGTGTGGATAGGCTGAAATTGCAAACTGAGTCGTTGCTTTTCGACTTGGTCGTATCCACTCCAACTGATGTGCCTGTGGTGGTGTCGACAGTAGTGTCTCGATGTCCAGTGGTAGTAAATGGTAGGACATTTACCGTGGATTTGATCTGCTTACCACTGTCCCAGTTAGATCTAATTCTGGGAATGGACTGGTTGTCGGCGAATCATGTGATGCTTAATTGTGCTGATAAGACAGTGGTATTCGGAGATCCAGTTGGGATTTCTGAGGGGGTCGGTTGTATGAAGCCGATGTCGGCAAAGGAAGTCAGAACTTCTTGTAAAGGGGGAGGGGTCGTGTTTATGTTAATGGCATCCCTGGAGGGTATTGAGGAACCCAAGATTGGAGAAATTCCGATAGTTCGTGAGTTTCCTGAGGTATTCCCAGGTGAGATTCCGGAATTGCCTCCAGTAAGAGAAGTTGAATTCTCTATTGATTTGGTACCTGGAACGGGACCCATCTCTATAGCTCCTTATAGGATGGCACCGTTAGAGTTGGCTGAATTGAAAAAGCAGGTTGAGGACTTGTTGGCGAAGAAGTTCATTCGTCCTAGCGTCTCGCCATGGGGTGCGCCTGTTTTGTTGGTTAAGAAAAAGGATGGTAGTATGCGGTTGTGTACCGACTATCGGCAATTGAACAAGGTCACTATTAAGAACAAGTATCCGTTGCCTCGGATCGATGACTTGATGGATCAGTTGAGAGGGGCGATAGTATTTTCAAAAATTGACCTTCGGTCAGGTTACCACCAACTTTGGGTGAAGTCGGAA
This sequence comes from Lupinus albus, assembly GCA_009771035.1. Lineage (NCBI taxonomy): Eukaryota > Viridiplantae > Streptophyta > Magnoliopsida > Fabales > Fabaceae > Lupinus > Lupinus albus. Next base: position 821,844 of record WOCE01000027.1, on the reverse strand, counting down.
GACATTCCTAAAACTGCTTTTAGGACAAGGTATGGACATTTTGAATATTTGGTCATGCCTTTTGGTGTAACAAATGCCCCAGCAATATTTACCGACTACATGAATCGGATTTTTCATCCGTATTTGGATTCATTTGTAGTGGTATTTATTGATGACATTTTGGTTTACTCCAAAAGCCGAGAAGAGCATGCTGAGCACCTGAGGGTTGTGCTAGAGCTTCTTAGTAAAAATCGGTTGTATGCAAAGCTGTCCAAGTGTGATTTCTGGTTGGAATCGGTAAACTTTCTTGGACATGTGATATCCAAGGAAGGAGTGGCAGTGGACCCTTCAAAGGTAGAAGCGGTTATGGAATGGGCGGTGCCCAAGTCAGTCACTGAGATCAGGAGCTTTCTGGGTTTGGCAGGGTATTATCGGAAATTCATTGAAGGATTTTCGAAGTTGGCACTACCATTGACTAAGCTCACTCGGAAAGGAGAACCATATGTGTGGACACTTCGTTGTGAAGAAAGCTTTCAGGAGTTGAAACGAAGGTTGACTACGGCACCAGTGTTGGTTCTTCCTTGTACCGACAAGGATTTCAGTGTCTATTGTGATGCTTCCAAGCAAGGTTTGGGTTGTGTCCTGATGCAAGAAGGGAAAGTGGTTGCCTATGCTTCTCGTCAGTTAAGGACGCACGAACAGAACTACCCTACTCATGATTTGGAATTGGCCGCAGTGGTTTTTGCTTTAAAAATCTGGAGACACCATCTCTATGGCGTGAGATTTGAGGTGTACAGCGACCACAAGAGTTTGAAGTACCTATTTGACCAAAAGGAATTGAATATGAGACAGAGACGTTGGATAGAATTTCTCAAAGATTATGATTTTGGATTGCAGTACCATCCGGGAAAGGCTAATGTAGTGGCTGATGCGCTAAGTCGGAAATCTTTACACATGTCGACTTTGATGATTAGGGAAGGGAAACTGATTGAAGAGTTCAGGGATATGAATTTGGATGTTCAGATAAAGCCTCATAGTATGATTGTGGGAATGTTGAAGGTCACCAATGAACTGTTTGAGAAAATCCGAGTTTTGCAAGTTGAGGATGTTGAGATAATGGCAAAACGGGATTTAATGCTAAGTGGCAAGGAAACTGATTTCGCATCAGACCCTAGTGGAATGTTGCGTTATAAAGGGAGGATTTGTGTGCCTCATGATGAGGAATTACGGAAGAGTATTTTGGAAGAGTCTCATAAGAGCAAGATGAGCTTTCACCCGGGAACTACCAAGATGTACCAAGATTTGAAGAAATTGTTTTGGTGGTCAGGGTTGAAGAGGGATGTGGCTTCGTATGTCTCGAGTTGTTTGGTATGCCAGAAAGCCAAGATTGAGCATCAGCGGCCAGCAGGAGAGTTACAATCCCTAGAAATTCCCGTTTGGAAGTGGGACTGTATCTCCATGGATTTTGTGTCTGGTTTTCCGAAGACTCGGAAAGGGTACGACTCGATATGGGTAATAGTGGATCGGTTGACTAAGTCTGCTCATTTCTTGCCGATGAACATGAGGTACTCCCTAGAACGATTGGCGGAACTGTATATCCGGGAAGTTGTTCGGTTGCATGGGATACCGTCGAGCATTGTGTCGGATAGAGATCCCCGTTTTACTTCCAACTTTTGGACTAGTTTACAGTCCGCATTGGGAACTAAGTTGAAGTTAAGTTCAGCTTATCATCCACAAACGGACGGTCAGTCGGAAAGAACTATACAATCATTGGAAGATCTTCTAAGGGCTTGTGTCTTGGAACAACCAGGAAGTTGGGATGGTATGTTACCTTTGATCGAATTCACCTACAACAATAGCTTTCATTCGAGTATCGGGATGGCACCTTATGAGGCGTTGTATGGTAGAAAGTGTCGAACTCCAGTGAGTTGGTTTGAAACTGGGGAGAACTTGATATTGGGACCCGAAGTGGTTCAGGAGACAACGGACAAAATCAAGAAAATCCGGGAGAATATGAGAATCGCCCAAAGTCGACAGAAGAGCTATTATGATAAGAGGCGGAAACCCCTTGAGTTTAACGAGGGAGATCATGTTTTCATGAGAGTTGTCCCGACTACCGGTATCGGTAGAGTGTTGAAGTCTCGTAAGCTGACTCCTCGATTTATTGGGCCTTATCAGATATTGAAGAGAATTGGGCCGGTAGCGTATCGTATTGCTTTACCTCCGTTGTTGTCCAATCTCCATAATGTATTTCATGTGTCTCAGTTGAGGAAATATGTTGGAGATCCATCTCATGTGGTTGAGTCTGATCAGATAGAGTTGAAGGATAATTTGACTTTTGCGACGTTGCCTGTGAGAATCATGGATACCAGTATAAAGAGATTGAGAGGTAAGGAGATTGCCTTGGTAAAGGTGTTGTGGAGCCAAGTGGACGAAGGAGACGCTACTTGGGAAGTTGAGCAAGAGATGAGGGAGGATTACCCTCATTTGTTTGAATCGAGGTATGTTGATTTTCGGGGACGAAAATTCTTTTAAGAGGGGGAGGATTGTAACACCCCGAATTTTAGTTTTCAAGATTATAGTAACAGTCCTGGAAGCCTCGCTTGAGCGAGAGTTGTCTCGCCTGGGCGAGAAATGGCAATTTTGGGCTGTTGACATAGTGTAATCGATTACACTCTGCTGGTAATCGATTACATCTGCTGGTAATCGATTACACTCTGCTGGTAATCGATTACATCGTATTAAAAGCATCAGATATGTGCATTTGACACAGTGTAATCGATTATATATTTCTGGTAATCGATTACACATTGCTGGTAATCGATTACACATTTCTGGTAATCGATTACATCGTATTAAAAGCATCAGATATGTGCATCTGACACAGTGTAATCGATTACACATTGCTGGTAATCGATTACACATTGCTGGTAATCGATTACACATTGCTGGTAATCGATTACATCGTATTAAAAAGCATCAGATATGCGCATTTTTCACGTTGTAATCGATTACACCATGTTGGTAATCGATTACAACCCGACGACACCTCTTTAAAACAGAAACCCAAACACATTTTAAGGTTAAAAACTTTGAAGGGAGGTGAGAGAAGAGAGCTTTTCCAAGGGCAAGGAGTTTTGATACTCACCTAAGAGCTTGAGAAGAGGTAAAACTCTTGATTCTAACTCTCTTAAACTCATTTTGGGTATGTTGGATCTCTTCTCCAAATGTGAGAAACCATGGAAACTCATCCTTTGGAGTTATGGTTCGTTTTATGTGTTTTTCTCTTGTAAACTCTTAGTTTAGAGTTAGTATTTCGAAAATGGAAAAGGTTGGTGGGTTGATTCATGAAAACCCCAAAACCCTAAAGGGATAATGTGGTTAAAGTGGAAAATGGGTAAAATGCTAAAGGTAGAAGATGAGTTTACGTTCTAATGTTGAAATATGAGATGAATATGTATGTTTTAGATGGTTGTAAACTTATGATGAAAATAGTTTAGCAACATTGAAAATATGATGAATATCTTGTATGGTTAAATAATGCAATATAAGTTGTTTATGTGATATTTGGAATAAATGACTAACATTGTGATTGTATGGTGGGAATGGGAAAGATCCTAGAGTTGGCGGCGGTGACGGTGGAACTAGCGCAGTTACCAAGAACCCAACCCAACACGCACCAAGGTAAGGATAAGTCTTTAATTTGGCACTTGAAATGAAAATGGATGTATTTTCTGGTTGTGCAAGGATTAATTGGTGAATCCCGTATTTATTATAAACATATATGGGTATGTTTGTAATAAGGATTGAGTGGATTCACTGGAAGCGATTGATAGTGAAATCAATGAAAAAAAAAATATATATTTTTAGCTAACCCTAAGGGGTGTAGTGACTTCGGCTCGAGTTTATGTAGCAACACTTCAGCCCGAGTTTACGCGGCATGTTTTCTTTATAAAAGAGATGAAAATCTGTTTTTAGCTAACCCTAAGGGGTGTAGCGACTTCGGCCCGAGTTTATGAGGCAACACTTCGGCCCGAGTTTATGAGGCAACACTTCGGCCCGAGTTTATGAGGCAACACTTCGGCCCGAGTTTATGAGGCAACACTTCGGCCCGAGTTTATGCGGCATGTTTTCTTCATAAAAGAGATGAGAAATTGTTTTTAGCTAACCCTAAGGGGTGTAGTGACTTTGGCTCAAGTAATGCAGCAAAACAAAAATGAATTTCAAAGTGATTTACTAACTTTTCTAAATGTGGATTATCTTATAATGACGTTTATTGAATTAATGACTTACTCCTTTATGTGTTTGTGTTTCGTCATTGATAATCCCATTGCAGATAAACAGGTGACCTGAGGTGGTCTTATTTTGGAAGCTTAGGAGCTTTATATTTTTGGATTACAATTATTAGCACTATTTTGTACATTAGTGCTTATTGAATTCTTTGGAATATTTTGTAACTATGGATATATGACTTATACGATTGATTGTGATTCCGCATATACGTAGTTATGGGTATTTTGGAAACCCATAACTAGTTGTATACGGTAGACGCTAAGGTTTAACGAAATGAATTATGTTTTTCTGCTTAATCGAACGTAGGTGAATATGCAACTTGAAATAAGTATGTCGGAATTATGATTGTAAGTGTAGGAAAATGCATGTAAAAGGAATATAAAAAAAAAATTCAAGGGAAGAATTTGAGTCTTTACAATATGGTATCAGAGCATAGTTAGTCCTGCGACCTCGGGTATGGCCTTACTAGCTTCTTTGTAACTTTAAAATGATTGGACTATGTGGTTGAAGCAAACTGTTGTGTGATTATTTGTTGATTGGTTTGATTAATCCTGGTTTACTGACAAATGAGAACCACGATAAACAGGTACCCGTTACTGAAATGTCTGGAAGAGGACGATGAAGAGGATCGGGTCAGAATGAACTGTTGGCCCAGATTGCGGCAGTGCTGGCAAATGTGAATGAGAACTTGCAACATCTGAATCAGAATGTGACACCAAGCCCGAGTTCACAGCCTTTGGTTCCACCCGGTCCGGCTGAGTATCGAGGTTTGGATGAGTTCTGTAGGAGGAACCCCAGTTCGTTTCAAGGGGGGTTCGCTCCTGATGCAGCCATCGAGTGGATTCAGAGATTGGAGAGAATTTTCAAGGCCATGAGCTGTACTGATGCTCAGAAGTTGGCGTATGCTACCTATTTGTTAGAAAAAGAGGCCGAAAACTGGTGGGAATTCACTCGGCGCCAAATGGAGGCGGATGGGCAAATAATTCTGTGGTGCACATTCAGGGAGAAATTCCTTCGAAAATATTTTCCTGCTGATCTTAGGAGTCAAAAAGAAATGGAATTCTTGAGGTTGGAACAAGGGAACTTGTCAGTGGGGGACTATGCAGCCAAGTTTGAAGAATTGGCCTGATTTTGCCCTTACTCTGAATTGGAGGCGGACGGAAGGTCCAAGTGCTCGAAGTTTGAATCGGGTTTGAAGCCCAAGCTGAAAACGATGCTTAGGCATCAAGAGATCTCTGATTTCTCTACACTAGTCAACAAGTGTAGGATGGTGGAGGATGATATGAAGGCGGACGAAGTGGTGGCGTCAAGATCACTTCCTCCCAAGAATTTTGGGCCCCACAGGAATTTTGTGCACGGGAAGGGAAAGAGTAAGGCGTTTCCGGAAGAGGGGAAGCCTTATCCCCCGCCTATGGGTAACATAGGATATGCTCCACATGGGTCAAGAACTCATGCCAATGCTGAAGGGTCACAACAAAACCCTCCATCCGGTGTAACAAATGCGGCCGGAAACACTTTGGTGATTCTTGCCCCGGATCCACGCTTAGCTGTTATTACTGCAAGGAGAGTGGGCATCTTAAGAGGCATTGTCCAAAATTTCGGCAGAGTATGAATGCTGTTCGTGCTGAACGACCTCGATCCACCGGCAGAGTTTTCACCATGAATGGTGCAGAGACTTCAAATGCAGAAGGCCTGATAAGAGGTAATTGCATGGTGGCAGGTATTCCTCTTTTAGTGTTGTTTGATTCGGGGGCGACACACTCCTTTGTATCTAATGACTGTGTGGATAGGCTGAAATTGCAAACTGAGTCGTTGCTTTTCGACTTGGTCGTATCCACTCCAACTGATGTGCCTGTGGTGGTGTCGACAGTAGTGTCTCGATGTCCAGTGGTAGTAAATGGTAGGACATTTACCGTGGATTTGATCTGCTTACCACTGTCCCAGTTAGATCTAATTCTGGGAATGGACTGGTTGTCGGCGAATCATGTGATGCTTAATTGTGCTGATAAGACAGTGGTATTCGGAGATCCAGTTGGGATTTCTGAGGGGGTCGGTTGTATGAAGCCGATGTCGGCAAAGGAAGTCAGAACTTCTTGTAAAGGGGGAGGGGCCGTGTTTATGTTAATGGCATCCCTGGAGGGTATTGAGGAACCCAAGATTGGAGAAATTCCGATAGTTCGTGAGTTTCCTGAGGTATTCCCAGGTGAGATTCCGGAATTGCCTCCAGTAAGAGAAGTTGAATTCTCTATTGATTTGGTACCTGGAACGGGACCCATCTCTATAGCTCCTTATAGGATGGCACCGTTAGAGTTGGCTGAATTGAAAAAGCAGGTTGAGGACTTGTTGGCGAAGAAGTTCATTCGTCCTAGCGTCTCGCCATGGGGTGCGCCTGTTTTGTTGGTTAAGAAAAAGGATGGTAGTATGCGGTTGTGTACCGACTATCGGCAATTGAACAAGGTCACTATTAAGAACAAGTATCCGTTGCCTCGGATCGATGACTTGATGGATCAGTTGAGAGGGGCGATAGTATTTTCAAAAATTGACCTTCGGTCAGGTTACCACCAACTTTGGGTGAAGTCGGAAGACATTCCTAAAACTGCTTTTAGGACAAGGTATGGACATTTTGAATATTTGGTCATGCCTTTTGGTGTAACAAATGCCCCAGCAATATTTACCGACTACATGAATCGGATTTTTCATCCGTATTTGGATTCATTTGTAGTGGTATTTATTGATGACATTTTGGTTTACTCCAAAAGCCGAGAAGAGCATGCTGAGCACCTGAGGGTTGTGCTAGAGCTTCTTAGTAAAAATCGGTTGTATGCAAAGCTGTCCAAGTGTGATTTCTGGTTGGAATCGGTAAACTTTCTTGGACATGTGATATCCAAGGAAGGAGTGGCAGTGGACCCTTCAAAGGTAGAAGCGGTTATGGAATGGGCGGTGCCCAAGTCAGTCACTGAGATCAGGAGCTTTCTGGGTTTGGCAGGGTATTATCGGAAATTCATTGAAGGATTTTCGAAGTTGGCACTACCATTGACTAAGCTCACTCGGAAAGGAGAACCATATGTGTGGACACTTCGTTGTGAAGAAAGCTTTCAGGAGTTGAAACGAAGGTTGACTACGGCACCAGTGTTGGTTCTTCCTTGTACCGACAAGGATTTCAGTGTCTATTGTGATGCTTCCAAGCAAGGTTTGGGTTGTGTCCTGATGCAAGAAGGGAAAGTGGTTGCCTATGCTTCTCGTCAGTTAAGGACGCACGAACAGAACTACCCTACTCATGATTTGGAATTGGCCGCAGTGGTTTTTGCTTTAAAAATCTGGAGACACCATCTCTATGGCGTGAGATTTGAGGTGTACAGCGACCACAAGAGTTTGAAGTACCTATTTGACCAAAAGGAATTGAATATGAGACAGAGACGTTGGATAGAATTTCTCAAAGATTATGATTTTGGATTGCAGTACCATCCGGGAAAGGCTAATGTAGTGGCTGATGCGCTAAGTCGGAAATCTTTACACATGTCGACTTTGATGATTAGGGAAGGGAAACTGATTGAAGAGTTCAGGGATATGAATTTGGATGTTCAGATAAAGCCTCATAGTATGATTGTGGGAATGTTGAAGGTCACCAATGAACTGTTTGAGAAAATCCGAGTTTTGCAAGTTGAGGATGTTGAGATAATGGCAAAACGGGATTTAATGCTAAGTGGCAAGGAAACTGATTTCGCATCAGACCCTAGTGGAATGCTGCGTTATAAAGGGAGGATTTGTGTGCCTCATGATGAGGAATTACGGAAGAGTATTTTGGAAGAGTCTCATAAGAGCAAGATGAGCTTTCACCCGGGAACTACCAAGATGTACCAAGATTTGAAGAAATTGTTTTGGTGGTCAGGGTTGAAGAGGGATGTGGCTTCGTATGTCTCGAGTTGTTTGGTATGCCAGAAAGCCAAGATTGAGCATCAGCGGCCAGCAGGAGAGTTACAATCCCTAGAAATTCCCGTTTGGAAGTGGGACTGTATCTCCATGGATTTTGTGTCTGGTTTTCCGAAGACTCGGAAAGGGTACGACTCGATATGGGTAATAGTGGATCGGTTGACTAAGTCTGCTCATTTCTTGCCGATGAACATGAGGTACTCCCTAGAACGATTGGCGGAACTGTATATCCGGGAAGTTGTTCGGTTGCATGGGATACCGTCGAGCATTGTGTCGGATAGAGATCCCCGTTTTACTTCCAACTTTTGGACTAGTTTACAGTCCGCATTGGGAACTAAGTTGAAGTTAAGTTCAGCTTATCATCCACAAACGGACGGTCAGTCGGAAAGAACTATACAATCATTGGAAGATCTTCTAAGGGCTTGTGTCTTGGAACAACCAGGAAGTTGGGATGGTATGTTACCTTTGATCGAATTCACCTACAACAATAGCTTTCATTCGAGTATCGGGATGGCACCTTATGAGGCGTTGTATGGTAGAAAGTGTCGAACTCCAGTGAGTTGGTTTGAAACTGGGGAGAACTTGATATTGGGACCCGAAGTGGTTCAGGAGACAACGGACAAAATCAAGAAAATCCGGGAGAATATGAGAATCGCCCAAAGTCGACAGAAGAGCTATTATGATAAGAGGCGGAAACCCCTTGAGTTTAACGAGGGAGATCATGTTTTCATGAGAGTTGTCCCGACTACCGGTATCGGTAGAGTGTTGAAGTCTCGTAAGCTGACTCCTCGATTTATTGGGCCTTATCAGATATTGAAGAGAATTGGGCCGGTAGCGTATCGTATTGCTTTACCTCCGTTGTTGTCCAATCTCCATAATGTATTTCATGTGTCTCAGTTGAGGAAATATGTTGGAGATCCATCTCATGTGGTTGAGTCTGATCAGATAGAGTTGAAGGATAATTTGACTTTTGCGACGTTGCCTGTGAGAATCATGGATACCAGTATAAAGAGATTGAGAGGTAAGGAGATTGCCTTGGTAAAGGTGTTGTGGAGCCAAGTGGACGAAGGAGACGCTACTTGGGAAGTTGAGCAAGAGATGAGGGAGGATTACCCTCATTTGTTTGAATCGAGGTATGCTGATTTTCGGGGACGAAAATTCTTTTAAGAGGGGGAGGATTGTAACACCCCGAATTTTAGTTTTTAAGATTATAGTAACAGTCTTGGAAGCCTCGCTTGAGCGAGAGTTGTCTCGCCTGGGCGAGAAATGGCAATTTTGGGCTGTTGACACAGTGTAATCGATTACACTCTGCTGGTAATCGATTACATCTGCTGGTAATCGATTACACTCTGCTGGTAATCGATTACATCGTATTAAAAGCATCAGATATGTGCATTTGACACAGTGTAATCGATTACACATTTCTGGTAATCGATTACACATTGCTGGTAATCGATTACACATTTCTCGTAATCGATTACATCGTATTAAAAGCATCAGATATGTGCATCTGACACAGTGTAATCGATTACACATTGCTGGTAATCGATTACACATTGCTGGTAATCGATTACACATTGCTGGTAATCGATTACATCGTATTAAAAAGCATCAGATATGCGCATTTTTCACGTTGTAATCGATTACACCATGTTGGTAATCGATTACAACCCGACGACACCTCTTTAAAACAGAAACCCAGACACATTTTAAGGTTAAAAACTTTGAAGGGAGGTGAGAGAAGAGAGCTTTTCCAAGGGCAAGGAGTTTTGATACTCACCTAAGAGCTTGAGAAGAGGTAAAACTCTTGATTCTAACTCTCTTAAACTCATTTTGGGTATGTTGGATCTCTTCTCCAAATGTGAGAAACCATGGAAACTCATCCTTTGGAGTTATGGTTCGTTTTATGTGTTTTTCTCTTGTAAACTCTTAGTTTAGAGTTAGTATTTCGAAAATGGAGAAGGTTGGTGGGTTGATTCATGAAAACCCCAAAACCCTAAAGGGATAATGTGGTTAAAGTGGAAAATGGGTAAAATGCTAAAGGTAGAAGATGAGTTTACGTTCTAATGTTGAAATATGAGATGAATATGTATGTTTTAGATGGTTGTAAACTTATGATGAAAATAGTTTAGCAACATTGAAAATATGATGAATATCTTGTATGGTTAAATAATGCAATATAAGTTGTTTATGTGATATTTGGAATAAATGACTAACATTGTAATTGTATGGTGGGAATGGGAAAGATCCTAGAGTTGGCGGCGGTGACGGTGGAACTAGCGCAGTTACCAAGAACCCAACCCAACACGCACCAAGGTAAGGATAAGTCTTTAATTTGGCACTTGAAATGAAAATGGATGTATTTTCTGGTTGTGCAAGGATTAATTGGTGAATCCCGTATTTATTATAAACATATATGGGTATGTTTGTAATAAGGATTGAGTGGATTCACTGGAAGCGATTGATAGTGAAATCAATGAAAAAAATATATATTTTTAGCTAACCCTAAGGGGTGTAGCGACTTCGGCTCGAGTTTATGTAACAACACTTCAGCCCGAGTTTACGCGGCATGTTTTCTTTATAAAAGAGATGAAAATCTGTTTTTAGCTAACCCTAAGGGGTGTAGCGACTTCGGCCCGAGTTTATGAGGCAACACTTCGGCCCGAGTTTATGAAGCAACACTTCGGCCCGAGTTTATGAGGCAACACTTCGGCCCGAGTTTATGAGGCAACACTTCGGCCCGAGTTTATGAGGCAACACTTCTGCCCGAGTTTATGAGGCAACACTTCAGCCCGAGTTTATGCGGCATGTTTTCTTCATAAAAGAGATGAGAAATTGTTTTTAGCTAACCCTAAGGGGTGTAGTGACTTTGGCTCAAGTAATGCAGCAAAACAAAAATGAATTTCAAAGTGATTTACTAACTTTTCTAAATGTGGATTATCTTATAATGACGTTTATTGAATTAATGACTTACTCCTTTATGTGTTTGTGTTTCGTCATTGATAATCCCATTGCAGATAAACAGGTGACCTGAGGTGGTCTTATTTTGGAAGCTTAGGAGCTTTATATTTTTGGATTACAATTATTAGCACTATTTTGTACATTAGTGATTATTGAATTCTTTGGAATATTTTGTAACTATGGATATATGACTTATACGATTGATTGTGATTCCGCATATACGTAGCTATGGGTATTTTGGAAACCCATAACTAGTTGTATACGGTAGACGCTAAGGTTTAACGAAATGAATTATGTTTTTCTGCTTAATCGAACGTAGGTGAATATGCAACTTGAAATAAGTATGTCGGAATTATGATTGTAAGTGTAGGAAAATGCATGTAAAAGGAATATAAAAAAAAAATTTCAAGGGAAGAATTTGAGTCTTTACACACAGAACACCCATAGCTACATCTATCCCGAGTTACTAGTCTCCATGATCAATATCAAGTACAAAAATAATATTTGTAGTACGGTTAGTTACTTCGATTACAATCAATTAATGTTACAAAAGAATAGATAAGGAGACATCAAAACAAAGGTCTCTAAACTCCTACGCAAAATCATCCTTTCTCCGTCCACCTACCTGCAATGGGATTAACATTTATCATGCACAAACAACACAAAGGAATAAGTCATTAATATCAATAAAACTTCGAAGTAAGTTAATCCACTTTTAATATGTTTAAGCGACGATATAAATTAAATTCACTAAAAATCATTTTCGTCATCTGTACATTTGAAAAACCATGCTACATAACTCGAGCTAGAGTCGCTAACCCATTCTGGTCGGCTAAAACGAGTTTTATTTTCATTCGCACTCCACCAATATATAAACCATAAATCCACCGTCATCACTACAAACATACCCATATATATTTGTAGTGACTAAGTGATTTACCATTTATACTTTATTCCGAGTTTTATTTCCATTGGTACTCCCCCAATACATAGTCAATAAATGCACCCGACATCATTACAACATATCTCGTATGACTGTAACTACAAAGTAACTTACAATTTATTGCTTTATTCCGAGTCTTATTTCCATTGGTACTCCCACAATAAATAGTCAATAAATGCACCCGACATCATTACAACATAACGTATATGCTTGTAACTACAAAGTGACTTACAATTTATTGCTTTACTACGAGTCTTATTTCCATTGGTACTCCCCCAATACAAAAATGATAAATACACCAGAAATCATTAAAAACATATCCACGTATGCTTATAACTACAAAGTGATTTACATTTCATGATTTCATTTCGAGTCTTATTTCCATTGGTACTCCCCCAATAAGTCAACCGTAAATTCACTTCTAACCATTATCAACATACCCATATATGTTCATAATGATTAAGTGATTCACATTTTATCTTCCATAACAGAAAGTCCACGCATTTTCCAATACAATGCATAAATTAAAGACTTATCCTTACCTCAGTGAGTGTTGGGTTTGGTTTTTGGCGACTACGCAAGTTCCACCAGTACCACCTCCAAACTTAGGATCTTTCCTCATTCCCACCACATAACACAATGTTAGTCATTCATTCCAAATAACAAATACATTAACGTATATGGCATCATATAAACATACAAGATATTTGTCATATTTTCTATGGTTCCATACTACTTTCATTATGAGTTTTCAACCATCTAAAACATACATGTCATCTCATATTTTAACTTTATAAAGCAACTCATCTTCTACCTCTAACATTTTACCCATTTTTCCACTCTAACCACATTTTCTCTCTCTAGGGTTTTGGGGTTTCCATGAGTCAACCCACAAACCCTTTCCATTCTTTGAATACTAACTCAAAACCAAGAGTTTACAAGGTACAAGCGACGTAAAACGAGCCATAACTCGAAAGAGAGAGTTTCCATGGTTTTACTCACTTTGAGAAGAGATCCCTAATACCAAAAATGGGTTCTCAAGAGAAGAAGAGAGTTAGGATAGAGAGTTTTACCTCTTATCAAGCTCTTGAACAAGAATCAAAGCTCCTAGACCTTGGGAATGCTCTATTCTTTCACCTCTCTTCATTTCTTAACCTAAAAATGTGTTTGTGGTTTCCCTCATTTAATGTTCTCGTCGGGTTCTCGCTTAAGCGAGCTTTCTCTCGCTCAAGCGAGAAAATCCCGCCCATTTTAAAAACTCAACTCTGACCCTCTCGCTCAAGCGAGGGATTCTCGCTCAAGCGAGAATCTCACAGTGTCAACAGCCCCAAAATGCCATTTCTCGCCCAGGCGAGACAACTCTCGCTCAGGCGAGAATCCTCCAGTATAGCCCAGGATTTCACCCTCCCTGGTGAACCTCTCTCGCCCAAGCGAGAATCTGTCGCTCAAGCGAGGATCCGAGGATTGATTACATAATTTTAAAGACTTAAAATTTGGGGTGTTACAATCACACCTAGTTGTCGTTAAGAGAATCATGAAGTATCTCAAAGGCACAACCGATGTTGGATTGTGGTATGCAAAAGGAAGCGTATGCGATTTGGTTGGCTTCTCGGATTCAGATTTTGCGGGATGCAAATCTGAGAGGAAAAGTACAAGTGTTACTTGTCACATCCTAGGGAATGCTATAGTTTCTTGGTCTTGCAAGAAACAAGCTTGTGTTGCCTTAAGTATCGCTAAAGCGAAATACATAGCAGCCGATAGTTGTTGTGCCCAAGTGTTGTGGCTTAATCAACAATTACGGGATTATGGCTTAAACTTAAGCTGCACACCTTTGAAGTATGACAACACTAGTGCTATAAACCTCACTAAGAATCCGATTATGCACTCAAGAACCAAACATATCGATATGAGGCATCACTTCCTTAGGGACCATTTCCAAAAGAAGGATGTGTCAGTAGAATTCATCGATACTCACAACCAACTAGCGGACATATTCACTAAACCTTCAGCAAAAGAACATTTCTACAAAATTAGACGAAAATTAGGCATTCTCGATGAAGCTTACCTTTCCTAACATGTTTATATGTTTATATGTATGCTTCATTGTTTGTATCTAATTCCTACTTGTTCTTAAAATATGTTTATTATGCATTAAATTTCAAGTTTTAGAGTTAAAAACTATTTTCAGCTTCAATAGGGAGACAACATGTTACAGTAATCGATTACAGTGTTTAGGTAATCGATTACTCAGAGATCCTGTGCAGTTTTTGTATAAACTGATGCACTGTTTCAGAAAACTCTTCATTTTCTCTCTCCTGTAACTCGTGTCTTCTCCCTCTACATCCTCTCAATCTCTAAAAACTTCAATTTTGCACCGTTTTGGTTGATTCTTGTTGCAAATCATATCACATTCTTGTTTTTAAACACTTCTACACCTTCATTTTCGTGATTTGTGGCTTCAATCGAAAGCCCTGAATTTCCAAAACCTAAACCTAAAACCTTCAAAAATCCACAATGGCTTCTTCTTCCGTTGAACTTAAAAAGACTTCTTGCCAACGATGAACAAGGAAAGGTTTTCGAAGAACATTTCCATGGACGAACTATTTTCACTCCCAAATACGGTAATATCGGAAACTTTGAATTTGAAGACTTTCTATTTCCTTACTTATTGCGACAACAAAAACTCTTTGATTTTTGGTGTGAAGCGAATCATATTTATCCCGAGCTTGTTCGCGTATTTTACTGCAATATGAACTTTAGGAAGAATCTTTTGACTTCCCATGTTAAGGGAAAAGATATAATTTTGGATACCAAAACCATTAGTTCAATATGCTGTTATATACCGATGCAAGGAGACATTACTAATTTCGGCCTAGTATGTGAATGGGATGACTATGATTGCAAGAGATTCTATCTTTCTCTATGTAGAATCTCTAAGGAAGAAATAGAACAGCGAAAGCAACAAGGCTATGGTGAGACTATTAAGAACAAAGATATCCTCTCTGCTGGATATCTCAAGTTGGAAGAGCGTTTGCTCCATTATTTTCTCAGCTATGTCATTTTGCCCAAATTTTCAAATCATTCGCAAATTAGTGACATAGAGCTCCAATTGATGTATGCTATTAAGTATAACATCAAGATAAATTGGACTCAAAAGATTATGAGGCAAATGTGGAATATTCGCAGTTCACAAAATCCGTTGCCTTACGCTCTCTTCATTACAAAGATTCTTGAGCATTTCGGCGTATCTCTTGATGGTGAGACAAAAGTTGCTCTCAATCTTCAGGAAAGCAAGATTGATATAGAGGTTGTCCAAAAGATGGGATTTACTTTAGATCTTGTTACTCGTCACACCTATAGGCATCGCACCGACCGACCGACTACTCCTACCAAACAACCAGAACCTACCATACCTGACCAGCATGAGTTTCAAGCTCCATCTTCCTCATCTGCTGCCATGCCTTCTAATCAGATGATCATGGATGAATTGGTTTCCCTTCGAGGCTACATAACTACAAGGATGGATGCTCTCGACAATAAGAACCAACAAATCCATTATGAACTTCATCGTCTTTCGTCAAGGCTAAATAGCATGGATATCGATGAAGACAGTTTCGAGCCTAAATCTTAGATTCTTTTTCTAGGTTTCTATTGTAATGAGTGTGGCTGTGAAATTTCGGTTTGAATTTGAACATTGTTTGGTTATTTTCTTTTACTTTCTTGTTTTGGATATTATGTATGAACATCTATTTTATTGCGGTTTTATGCAATTTTATATGCTTTAGATTCATATGTTATAATTCTTCTTATATTGTGCAAAATTTCATATGCTATAAAACAAATTGTATGCTATGCTATATATTGTCTGTTATGTTGGACTCTTGGCTTTTCTTCTTTTTGATGAAGTCAAAAGGGGGAGAAAAGTTGGGAGAAGTGTATTTTCTGTAAAATATTTTCAGGCACATAACTCCAAAAGAAAGGGGGAGCATACAAGATAGGGGGAGCATACTCAAGACATGTCAAGAAAAATCATGAAGTATGCAACTCTCAAAAAACTACACTTTCAAGAAGATATTGGTTTGTCATCATCAAAAAGAGGGAGATTGTGAAGAGGGAGATTGTGAAGAACTTGGCACGGTTTTGATGAAGACACTAACATCACAAAAAGAAGAAAGGAAGAAGACCTATCAAGACTAAAGAAGAAAAATCTTCAAAGATTTAGAGTCTAAGTCTTTTAGGTACTTCTATCCTAAAACTCCTTTATTACCTTAGTTAATAATGCTCAAAAATGTTTTAAAGAAAATTGGAAAATTCAAAGTGTGAATAAAAATAATTTTTAAAAACAACATGTAACGGGTTACTATACTTGAGTAACAAATTAAATGAGTGAGAAAAGAGTTATCCAACCTCCAACGGCTAAAAGTAATCCATTACTGTCTTTGAAGTAACAGATTACCATTTTAAGTAAACAGGGTAATCCATTACTGAAAGAGCTGTAATCGATTACACTGTGTAAAATTCGAAAATGCCGTTTGATAGGATGTTTGGGTAATCGATTACTCACTTGCTGTAATCGATTACTGAAAGCTGTTGTATCAGTTTTAAGATTTCAAAGTGAAAATGTTTCACTCCAAACTGACTTGTTTCATTCCAAACGAAACCTACACTTCCCCATAGGTGTTATGGTTGATTGGAAAGCCTATATAAAGGCAATGAAACACTCATAACTCACATATACTGACAACACAACTTTCTAAGTTATTTTAGAGTTGCTTCTAAGTGTATTTCAAACCTTTTCAAAGTAAAGAGCGTTATTATCTATCGCATAAGAGTTTTTTTTGGATTGCAAGTTAAGAACGATCATATCCACTTGTAAAGGCAATCCAGCCATATTGTATATTCCTCATTTTGCTAAATACACTTTTTTTTACAAGGGTGTGAAGAGAAAGGGGTTGAGTGACTTGGAATAATGTTTTTCAAGGGTGTTACTTGGAATATGGTTTTCCAAGGGTTTTAAGTAGTAATGTACAAGGAGATCTCGGGGTGAGATATTTGTAATTACAACTCATTATATTTAATAAAGGAATCTCTTACGCGTCAAGAGTACCGGACATAGCCTTCCGTGGACAAGAAGGTGAACCAGTACAAAACACATGTGCACTCTCTTCTCCTTATCTTTCTACTTTCAAAGTCATTATTTTTATGCATACTTTTTCCGTTGCACTCAAACTTTGATTTTGCAAAAAAACTGGCCACAGTATTGCAACAACTAATTCACCCCCCCCCCTCCTAGTTGCATTCTCATTCTTACACATGCATATTTATTTTATCGTCTCGAGTTCGACATTCTCGCATAATAATTTTTATCGTCTCGATCCCGACATGCTCGAATATTTATTTTATAGTCTAGAGCCCGAAATGCTCGCGAATTTATTTTATCGTCTCGAGCCGACATGCTCGCATATTTATTTTATCGTCTCGATCCCAACATGCTCGCATATTCATTTTTATTGTCTCCAGCCCGACATGCTCGCATATTCATTTTTAACGTCTATAGCCCGACATGCTCGCTAATTTATTTTATCGCCTCGAGCCCGACATGCTCGCAAATTTATTCTTTTCTTCCTGAGCCCGACATGCTCACATATTTATTTTATCATCCCTAGCCCAAAATGCTCGCATATTAGTTTTATCGATTTATTAAATTTATCGGGTTAATGACTTACTCCTCTGTGTTTCTCCATGTATTTGTTTATGAAAATTCCATTGTAGGTAAACGGAGGATTTGAGGAAGCTTGATTTGAAGCCCAAGGAGCTTTTTGAATCTAGATTCCTTTATTTTCACTTTTTGTATCAAACTGACTATGTGATAATTTGAATATTTGTAACCGTGGGTATTATTATTTTGGAAACTCATAACTATTGGTGTATCGTAAGTACTCGGAGATATTAAAATGAATTATGTTTTTGTGCATTGTGAAGGTGTGTATGAATATTGAATGTTAAACTATTATGAAATAACAACTATGACTACGGTAAAGTCATTGGGTTATAAATATAAGTATAGGAGAGAAAAGAATACATGTGTAAATGACTGAAAATAAGGAACAATTTTCAAGGGTAGAATTTGGGTCCTTACATCTTCTTGAAGGCAGTCTTAGGGATATCCTCTGATTTTACTTAGTTGGTGATAACCCGATCGGAGGTCAATCTTAGAAAACACTACTGCTCCTCTCAACCGATCCATCAAGTCATCGATCCTAGGTAATGGGTACTTGTTCTTAATTGTAACCTTGTTCAGTTGTCTGTAGTCGGTGCATAACCTCATACTCCCATCTTTCTTCTTTACCAACAACACTGGTGCACCCCACGGTGAAACACTAGGACGAATGAACTTCTTAGCCAACAAGTCCTCAATATGCTTTTTCAGATTCGCTAGTTCTAGAGGTGCCATTCTATAAGGAGCTATAGAAATGGGTCCCGTTCCCGGCACTAAATCAATGGAGGTGTTCTCAAGAATGGTCTCCCCAATATAATTGGAACTGTGTTACTGGGGGATCCCTCTTCCATATCATGAATGTAAAAATCAGCAGGAAAGATTAGTTGATCAACCCGAACCAAGACATCCTCTACCAAACCGGCAGGGTATGCAGTACTCCTATTTTCTATTTAGATTACCACACCCGTAGGTTGCAAGGGTCCAAGTGAAAGGAATTTAAATACATTCACAGGAATAACATTAATGGATGATCCTAAATCAAGCATGGCATTTTCAAATTTTCTATTACCTATGATGCAAGGTACAGTAAATGTACTTGGTTCCTCACACTTTTCTGGGATGTGAGGAACAGGCGTACCTATCATGGCAGAAACATTCCTTCCCATGTTGATCCTTTCATTACCTTTCAGCTTCCTCTTGTGAGTGCACAATTCTTTTAGAAACTTGGCATATCTCGGAATCTGCTTGATGGCATCAAGGAGAGGTATGTTCACCTCAACATTTTTGAATATATCCTATAGATCCTTGTCCAGCTCTTCCATATTCCTCATATTCTTGGTTGGAATGATTTTTGGTGGAAATGGAAGAGGAATGGAAAATGGCTGTTGTGCAGCACTTGAGGAAGGTTGATTTGCATGAGTTTTTCTTGTTGTGTTCCATTTTCTTCTAAAACAGATTTATTCCTTTTTGACACATCCACATCATGTTCTTTTTGAAAAACAAAATATGTTCTAGGTGTAGGCACTTCAGTCTGCTTGCCTGATCTGAGGGTGATGGCACTCACATTCCTTGGGTTAAGCATAGTTTGAGAAGGTAATTTGTCAGAATTATGTGACAGCATTGTGTTTAGTGAAGTAGCCATCTGCCCCATCTGGGTGGTTAGATTCTGAACGGAAGACTCTTGTCTCTAACTTGAAGCTCTGGTTTCTTGTTGGAACTGCATGTTCTACTTTGTCATTTGCCTCACCAATTCTTCCAAAGAGGGTTCATTAGGTGTAGGAGTGTTAATCATTTGATGCCTCTGTTGTTGGATTGGTCGGGGCACATATGATGATCTATTCTGCCCAGCATTATTGTTCTGAAATGGTGCCTGATTTCTCCAACCAGGATTGTATGTACTTGATGAGGGTGGATCATAATGTTGCTGCTGATATGGAGGTATGTTGTTGTAGATGTTAGTAGCATAAGCCTCAGGATGATCACTAGTTCTTGGCTCAAGCAGAGAAGGGCACACATCAATATAATGATCAGTTGAGGTGCAAATTCCACATACTCTTGACATTGAATATTTTTGTTGATTAATGGCTAATTGAGTGATCAAGGTGGTGAGGGAATCAATTTTGGTCCCAAGCTTGTCTTGCCTTGCTGCATTTGTCCCAACGTCGTGGACTCCTCTAACAACTATGGCATCACCACTCCTTGCATTGAATTGTTGAGAATTGGAAGCATCTTCTCAATCAAACATCTTGCCTCAAAAGGAGTCATGTCTCCAAGTGCACCACCACTAGCAGCATCAATGATACTTCTATCTATGTTGTTCAGACCCACATAAAAATACTGCAGGAGGAGTTGCTTAGAGATCTGATGATGAGGACAACTAGCACACAATCTCTGAAACCTCTCCAAGTAGTCATATAAGCTCTCACCATGTTGCTGCCTAATATTAGAGATGTCCTTTCTGATTGCAGTGGTCCTGGATGCAGGGAAGAATTTACCCAAGAATGACCTCTTCAAGTCACCCAACTAGTGATGGAACCAGGAGCCAAATAGTACTACCAGTGCTTTGCAGGGCCCTCAAGAGAATGAGGGAAAGCCTTTAGACAAATGTGATCCTCCATAACATCATGTGGTTTCATAGTTGAGCAGACAATATGGAACTCCTTAAGATGTTTATGAGGATCCTGACCTGCAAGTCCATTAAACTTAAGAAACAAATGGATTAGTCCAATTTTAAGCATATATGGTACATCCTCATATTGGATACACAAACTGTCATAAGTAAAAACAGGGGCAGCCAACTCCCTTAATGTCCTCTCACGGGGACCAGGAGGAGTAGGTGATTGGGCCATATTTTCAGAATGAACAGAATGGTCAAAATTAGGAAATGCAATAGAATGCACAGAAACATAATGCTCAGAAGTAGTATTTTCTGCAACAGGATGTTCAGAAACAGAAACAAAATTAGTAACTAAAATTCTACTTTGTTTAACTAACCTATGATATGTTCTATCAATTTCAGGATTTATTGAATGCAAAATGCATGTATTCCTCCTAGTCATGCATTACAGTCAACAGTAGGAACAAAGTACGAAAGTAATGGAAATGCATTTTATAATTGTAGAATCAACCAAGTCTTTGCATCAATAACATCCTAGAATCATATAGAACATGTACAAAAAGTTTCAAGGACAAAATTCAAAGCCTAACTATTGTAAAAATGCAAAACAGTATCACTATAAACCTTATAAAATAAAAAAGAAATAGTAAAAAGGGGTTTTTCGGATGTTTGGTTCGGAGCCGACAGACTATGTGGCAAAGGATATAACTTCTTTTTCTGCCCCAAATGCATATGTCATACGTCCAATTCTAATAAACATAGAGCAACGGAGTTGTTGGCTCTGAGTATCGAAAGCATCCATCCTTGTGGTGATGTAGCCTTGAAGAGAAACCAATTCATCCATAATCATCTGATTAGTGGGAATTGCAGCAGATGTAGAAGATTGAGCATGAGACTCAGGCTCGTTTGGTGCAGTAGTAGGTTCTGGTTCGTTAGTAAGAGCAGGTTGGCGGTCGGTACGATGCTTGTAGGTTCGACGAGTGACAGGATCTATAATGAATCCCATCTTGTGGACAACCTCAATATCAACCTTGCTTTCGCGAAGATTGAGGGCCACTTTGGTCTCACCTTCTAAAGGTACGTCGAAATGCTCAAGAATTTTGGTAATGAAGATGGCGTAGGGTAACGGACTTTGGGAGCCGCGAACATGCCACATTTGATTCATTATCATCTTAGTCCAATTAATCTTGATGTTAAACTTGATAGCATACATCAATTGGAGCTCTATGTCACTTATTTGCGAATGGTTTGAAAATTTCGGCAAAATGACATAGGAAAGAAAATAATGTATCAAACGATCTTCCTGCGTGAGATATCCAGTAGAGAGGATATCCCTGTTCTTGAAAGTCTCGCCAAGGCTTTGTTGCTTTCGCCTTTCTATTTCCTTCTTAGAAATTCTACAAATAGAAATATAGAATTTCTTGCGATCGTAATCATCTCATTCACATACCAGGCTGATCCCAGTAATGTCGCTTATCATCGGTATATCACAGCAAATAGAACTAAAGGTTTTGATATCCAAAACAATGTTCTTTCCCTTAACATGGGAAGTCATAAGATTTTTCCTAAAGTTCATGTTGTAGTAAAATACGCGAACAAGCTCAGGATAAATATCGTTCGCTTCGCAGCAAAAGTCAAAATGTTTTTGTTGCTGCAAAAGATAAGGAAAATGAAATTCTTCAAATTCAAAGTTCCCAATGTTACCATATTTAGGAGTGAAGATAGCGCATCCATGGAAGTTTTCCTCAAAGACCTTCCTTTGAGCGTCATTAGCAAGAAGCCTCGTCAAGTTCAACGGGTTGGACATGGAAGTTGATTCTCCTTGCTTAGACTTTGAAGAACGTGGTCTTTTTGAAGACGAAGCTATTGTTGGTGTTTGAAGGTTTAGGGTTTTTGGAAATTTGGGGGTTTTTGACTTAGGCCACAAATCACAAAATAGAAGGTGTAGAAGTGTTTAGAATTGAAAATGTGATGTGATTTGCAACAAAAATCAGTCAAAACAGAGTAGAAATGAGGTTTTTAGAGATTGAGAGGGTTTAGATAGGGAAGAACACGAGTTACAGGAGAGAGAAAGAATGGAGAATTTCTGAAAAATGCAGCAGTTCATATATATA
The DNA here is from genome assembly GCA_009771035.1 of Lupinus albus. Taxonomy (NCBI): domain Eukaryota; kingdom Viridiplantae; phylum Streptophyta; class Magnoliopsida; order Fabales; family Fabaceae; genus Lupinus; species Lupinus albus. The sequence goes on along the minus strand of WOCE01000027.1, from coordinate 799,288 downwards.
ACTTCACAGAGTAATCGATTACACTAAGTGAGTTATCGATTACTCACTTTCAAAAATTCTAAATTTTTCAAACAGTGTCTCTCTGTAATCAATTACACCATTACAGTAATCGATTACTGTAACATACTGTTTTTCCACTGATGTTAAAAAAATGATTTTTGGCTCTAAAAACTTGAAAATTAAAGTATAAAACACACAATTTAAGATCAAGTAGGCATTGAATATAAACAATGAAGCATACATATAAACATTTAAACATGTTAGGTCAAGTAAGCTTCATCGAGAATGCCTAATTCTCGTCTAATCTTATAAAAAGGTTCTTTTTTGCTCACGGTTTAGTAAATATGTCCGCTAGTTGGTTATGAGTATCAATGAATTCTACCAACACATCCTTCTTTTGGACATGGTCCCTAAGGAAATGATGCCTTATATCAATGTGTTTGGTTCTTGAGTGCATAATCTGATTTTTGGTGAGATTAATAGCACTAGTATTGTCACATTTCAAGGGTGTGCAGCCTAAGTTTAAGCCATAATCCCGTAATTGTTGTTTGAGCCACAACACTTGTGCACAACAACTACCGGCAGCAATATATTCCACTTCAGCGGTGCTTAAGGCAACACAAGCTTGTTTCTTACAGGACCAAGAAACTAAAGCATTCCCTAGAATGTGGCAAGTACCACTTGTACTTTTTCTCTCAGACTTGCATCCTGCAAAGTCTGAATCCGAGAAGCCAACCAATTCGCGTACACTTCCCTTGGGATACCACAATCCAACATCGATTGTACCTTTGAGATACTTCATGATTCTCTTAACGGCAACTAGATGTGACTCTTTGGGTTTAGATTGGTATCGCGCACAAAGACATACACTAAACAAAATATCAGGTCTACTGGAAGTAAGATATAAAAGAGATCCGATCATACCTCGATACTTAGATATTTCAATACATTTTCCAGCGTCATAAGCATCGATGTATGTACTTGATCCCATAGGAGTAGCAATCGGCTTGCAGTCATCCATCTCAAATCTTTTCAACAAGTATTTGCAATACTTGGACTGACTTACAAAGATTCCATTGTTAAGTTGCTTAATTTGGAGTCCAAGAAAGTAATTTAACTTTCCCATCATAGACATCTCAAATTCTCCTTGCATCATATTGCCAAATTCACTACACAAACTTTCATTAGTAGAACCGAAAATAATATCATCAACATAAATTTGAACAAGTAAAGTATGATGATTTATCTTCTTAATAAATAGTGTAGTATCGACCTTGCCTTTTGTAAAACCTTTTTCGGTTAGAAAGTTGGTTAGACGGTCATACCAAGCACGTGGAGCATGCTTTAAGCCATAGAGGGCTTTCTTTAACTTGTATACGTGAGAGGGATGTTTGTAGTCCTCAAAACCAGGAGGTTGTTCTACAAATACTTCCTCTTGTATATACCCGTTAAGGAATGCACTCTTTACATCCATTTGGTAAAGTTTGAAAGTTCAAAGAGCATGCATATGCAAGTAGTAGTCTAATTGCTTCAAGTCTAGCAACTGGAGTGAAGGTTTCATCAAAGTCTATACCTTCCTCTTGGTTGTATCCTTGGGCTACTAGTCTAGCCTTGTTTATAATGATTATACCATTTTCATCTGATTTATTGCGAAATACCTAGCGAGTTCCTATTACATGCATATTCTTAGGTCTAGGAACAAGTTCCCAAACTTCGTTTCTCTTAAACTGGTTGAGTTCTTCTTGCATAGCAAGAATCCAATGTTCATCCTCGATTGCTTCATCAATCTTTGATGGTTCTATTTGAGAAACAAAGGCAATGTTTAGACAAGCATTTTCTAGCATTAAGCGAGTGGTAACACCTTTGTTAATATCGCCAATAATGTTGTCTATAGGATGATCTCGATGGGTTCTCCACTCTTTTGGTAAATCAGAGTGAATATGCTCTTCTTGTATTGAAGGATTATCATCCACTTCCACATGCTCTATATTAGGTGTAGTTTCAATAATAGCATTTTCATTAAAAGTAGAGTTAGGCAAATCTTATTCATCAATGGTCAACCTTTCCTTGATTAGAGGATTGGTTTCATCAAAGGGGACATGGAAAAATTCTTCCATGGCTAGAGTTCTTTTGTTAAAGACTCTATAAGCTTTACTCGTGAGAGAATAGCCTAGGATGATTCCTTCATCTGCCTTTACATCAAACTTGCCTAAATTTTCCTTGCCATTATTCAAGATGAAAATTTACAACCAAATACATGCAAGTGTGAAATGTTTGGTTTTCTTCCTTTGAAGAGTTCATAGGGGGTTTTCTTTAGAATAGGTCTTATTAGAACTCTATTTGACAAAATGACAAGTGGTGATTACCGCATCAGCCCAAAAGTACTTTGGGAGGTTAGTTTCATTCAACATTGTTCTAGCGAGTTCTTCCAAAGACCGATTCTTTCACTCTACAACACCATTTTGTTGTGGTGTTCTAGGAGCAGAAAAGTTGTGATTAATCCCAAGATCATCACAAAATTCCTCAAAAGAAGCATTTTGAAACTCTCCCCCATGATCACTTCTTATAGCAGCGATTTTAAGTGACTTTTCGTTTTGGACTCTTTTAGCGTAAGTGCTAAAGGCTTTGAATGCCTCATTCTTATGTACTAAGAATAGAGTCCAAGTGTAGCGTGAAAAATCATCTACTATAACAGGAGCATAGTAGTTACCACCAAGACTCTTTGTCCTTAAAGGACCAAATAAGTCCATGAGTAGTAACTACAATGGTCTATCCGAAGAAACCATATGCTTTTGCTTGAAAGAGGTTTTTGTTTGTTTACCCATTTGACATGCACCACATAGTTTGTCTTTAACAAACTTCATCTTGGGTAAACCAACAACCAAATCTTTCTTGATTAGCTTATTCAAATGGTCCATATGAATGTGAGCAATTCTCCTATGCCAAAGCCATGCATCTTGAATATCATTTATAACTAAACATGTTATAGGAAGAGATGAATCTATATCTATCATGTATATGTTATTAATTCTCTTACCAACAAGTTTAGAGTTTAGAAATTCCTTACTTTCAATGATGCACTTATCTGGGTAGAATGATACATGGAAGCCCTTGTCGCAAATTTGACTTAAGCTTAGAAGATTGTGATTAAGTCCTTCCACATATAGCACTCCTTCTATGGTTGTTGAAGGTGGCTTGCCGATTCTACTGACTCCAAGAATTCTTCCTTTATTGTTGTCACCATATGTGACATAGCCTTTGTCCCTTGGAGTAAGGACAGAGAACTTACTTTTATCGCTCGTCATGTGTTTTGAGCAACCGCTATCCAAGTACCATAAATTGCGGGCGGCGCTCAAATCAACCTACAAAACAGGTAAAGTTATATTAGGTACCCAACTTGTTTTGGGTCCTACATGGTTAAATCCTTTCTCAACCCATTTAAAATGTCCTAGGGGAACACCATATTTTCTAATATGACAAGTATTTGGTGTGTGCCCATGTTTTTTACAATAAGACCAAATTGGTTGATGCATATGTATCCTAGATTTATGTTTCCTATGTGTAGATGCATGGATACATGTTTTCCGAAAGTCTGTTATGATAGACTTACTTTGTTTCTTAAGAGCATGGATTTTTCCATAGCCAAGACCTCTTCGGTCCGTAGAGTATCTTTGATCATTAATGATCTTACTCAAGCTCTTGCTACTCTTGTTCATTTTATTGAGTTCAAGACTCAATGTAGAAACTTTGTTGCCAATAATAATGCAATTTAAACATGAGGATGATGAAGGTATGTTTCTAGGAGAATCTAATTCAGATTTTTGTTTTAGAAAATTTTTAGACAATTTCATATATTCATCATGTAGATCATTAAATGCAGTTTTTAATTCGGAAGAAGAAAAATGGATAGATTCATTTACCTCTTCATCGTCTGAGTGATGAGACGCCATGAGAGAGAGATGCGCTTGTTCTTCGCTTTCTGGTTCAGAGGCTGAACTTGTGTCATTGTCTTCCCAAGCGATGTAGGCTCTTCGTCCATTCTTTAATTCATTCTTTCCTTTGAAAGAACTCTTCTTGATGTTTGGACAGTCCATCTTCATGTGGCCAGGTTTGCCACACTCAAAGCATGTAAAATTATGGTTTGAAGTGGAGGCCTCATTGCTTTTGGAGAAATTCTTTATTTGTCAGGTTCTTCCGCCTTTGTTCCTTCTTAGGATCTTGCTGAACTTTTTGACGAAGAGGCTCATGTCTTCAGTCTCTTCCTTGTCGTCTTCGTCCTCCGATGAATCATATTTCTCAGCTTTTGCCTTGAGAGAAATGTTCTTCTTCTTGTTTTCTAGTTCTTCGTGTTGATCAAGTTGACTCAATTTGAGTTTGTGTTCCTGCAACTTGCCAAACAAAGCAGCCAATGACATTTTCGAAAGGCTTTTCTTTTCGGAAATAGCCATTACCTTTGGTTGCCATGTTCTTGTTAGTGACCTTAGAACTTTTAAGTTCAAGACATTATTTGACAGCACTTTGCCAAGTGCAATAAGATGGTTGGTGAGATGAGTGGATCTCTTTTAAAGATCCAATATTTTCTCTCCAGGTCTCATACGAAACATTTCGTATTCCTGGGATAAAGTGTTGAGCCTCGATCTCTTTACCTCTTCGGTTCCTTCGTGAGTTGTCTCCAATGTGTCCCACATTTCCTTAGTGGATTTGCAGTTGGACACTCTAAAGAACTCATCTATTCCAAGTGCCGATGTGAGGATATTCTTTGCTTTCAAATCATATTTCACCTTCTTCTTATCTTCATCATTCCATGAAGATTTTGGCTTTGTCTCTCTGATGCTGTTGACAACGGTAAATGGCACGTATGGTCCTTCCTCGATAGCATTCCAAATATCCAAGTCTTGCAACTCTATGAAAATCCTCATTCTGATTTTCCAGAAGTCGTAACACTCTCCAACAAAGCTTGGAGGTCTGTTTATGTTGGATCCTTCTCCTAGGATTGATCTTGAGGCCATTTTGTAGTAGGATCTGAATTTGAGAGTAACTTTCTCAAAGATAGCTCTAATGCCAATTGTAAGACTGAGATTGCGACTAAGAGGGGGGGGGGGGGGTGAATTAGTTGTTGCAATAAGTATGGCCAATTTTTCTGCAATATGAAAGTTAACTTGCAGCGGAAATAATATGCAGAAAAATATTGACTTAGGAAGGATAAATAAATAATAAAGAGAAGGGAAAGAGAGTACACAGGTGTTTTATATTGGTTCACCTTCTTGTCCACCGAAGGCTACGTCCAGTACTCTTGACGCGCAAGAGATTCCTTTATTAAATATAATGAGTTGCAATTACAAATATCTCACCCCGAGATCACCTTGTACCGTACACACTCACTTATATCTAATCCCCTTGGAAAACTCTATTCCATTTAACACCCTTGGTAAACACTATACCAAGTTACACCCTTGGTAAACACTATACCAAGTCACTCACCCTTTCTCTTCACACCCTTGTGAAAGAAAGTAAACTTTACAAAAATGAAGAATGTACAATTTGGCTTGGATTGCCTTACAAGTGTATATGACAATTTCTATAACTTGCAATCCAATAACAACTCGTATACTTGAGATAATAATGCTCTTTAACACTTAGAAGCAACTTCAAAATAACATTGAAAGTTTAAGAGTAGGTTGCTTGAAAAGTGAAAGTAAAATCAGAAAGTGTAAGAGCTTTTTGAAAGAGAGTTTGAAATCTGAGTTGTATATGTTGTTGTTGTTGTTTGAGTGTTTCATGCCTTTATATAGGCTTCCAATCAACCACAATACCCTTAGGCATGAGTAGGTTTCGTTTGGAATGAAAAGCAATCAGTTTGGAGTGAAACCTCTTCACTTGAAATATGAAAAATTGATGCAACAGCTCTCAGTAATTGATTACTGCAAATGGGTAATCGATTACCCAACAAATCCTGTTAACAGCTTTTTGAAAATTCACATAGTGTAATCGATTACTGGATTTGAGTAATCGATTACTCAACAACACTGTTTGACAGCTTTGTGAATTTGCCTTAGTGTAATCGATTACACTACTTTGAGTAATCGATTACCCTGTTTTCTAAAAATGGTAATCTGTTACTCCAAATTCTGTAATGGATTACTCATAGCTGTTTGAGGTTTGAAAACTCTATTCTCTCTCATGTAACTTGTTACTCAAGTATGGTAACCCATTACATGTTGTTTTATAAAATTATTTTTATTCACACTTAGTTTTTCCTGATTTTCTTGAAAACAATTTTGAGCATTATTAACTAAGTAAATAAAGGAGTTGTAAGGATAGAAGTACCTAAAGACTTAGACTCTAAATCTTGAAGCTTTATCTTCGATAGTCTTTTGTCGGTTTTCTTCCTTTCTTCTTTTTTTGATATTGGTGTCTTCATCAAAACCGTGCCAAGGTCAGGAGCAAGATCTTCTTCACACCCCCCTCCTTACAGGAAGTCCTGACTTCCTTAGCCGATAACGACTTCATATAACTAGCCTCATCAGAAATTTCATTCGGATTTCCGAATACCACGGTCTTATCAGCACAATTAAGAATCACATGATTTGCCGACAACCAGTCCATTCCCAGAATTAGATCTAAATGAGATAGTGGTAAGCAGATTAAATCCATGGTAAATGTCATATCGTTTACCACTACTGGACATCGTGACACAACCGTCGACACCACCACAAGCACTTTATTAGGGTGGATACGACCAATTCGAAAGGCAATGACTCAGTTTGAAATTTCAGTCTATCCACGCATTCAATAGATACAAAGGAGTGTGCCGCTTCCGAATCAAATAACACTAAAAGAGGAATACCTGCCACCATGCAATTACCTTTTATCAAGCGATCTACACCCGATGCCTCTACACCACTCATGGTGAACACTCTACTAGTGGATCGAAGTCGTTCAGCCCTCACCGCATTCACACTCTGCTGTAACTTAGGACAATATCTTCTGACATGCCCAACCTCCTTGCAGTGAAAGCAGCTAAGTGTTTTTCTGGGGCATGAGTCACCAACATGAGTTCGACCACATTTGCCGCACAAGGATGGAGAGTTCAACCATGACCCTCCGGCATTGACATGAGTCCTCGGACCATGAGAAGTATAACCCCGACTATCCGTTTGAGGAGAGTAAGGCTTCCGCTCCTCTTGAAACACCTTGCCCTTCCCCTTTCCGTGCGAGAAGTTCCGTTGAGGCCCAAAGTTTGTGGGAGGAATCACCAAAGGTGTCGCCGCTTCATCGGCTGCCAAGTCATCCTCATACACCCTACACTTGTTCACTAAGGTAGGGAAATCAGCAATCTCTTGGTGCCCAAACATGCTTTTCAACTTGGGCTTCAAAACCGATTCGAACTTGAAGCACTTGGACCTTCCGTCCACCTCCAATTTGGAGTAAGGACAAAATCAGGCTAATTCTTCAAACTTGGCCGCATAATCTCCCACCGACATGTTTCCCTGTTCCAACTTCAAAAACTCCATTTCCTTCTTCCTCTTCAGATCAGCAGGGAAGTATTTCAGAAGGAATTTCGCCTTGAATGTACTCCAGGAAATCAGCTTTCTCTCCGCCTCCATTTGGCGTCTAGTAAACTTCCACCAGTTCTCGACCTCCTTCACTAGCATATAAGTGGCATAGGCCAACTTCTGAGCCTCCGAATAGTTCATGGCCCTGAAGATCCGCTCCATTCCCTGAATCCACTCAATGGCAGCATCAGGAGCAAATCCCCGGTGGAACTGATTGGGGTTCCTCCTGCAAAACTAATCCAGACCTCGGTACTCTACCGGTCCGGGTGGAACTAGGGGTTGCGAACTCGGACTTGGTGCTGGGTTCTGATTCAGATTGTGCAAGTTCTCGTTCATCTGTTGTAGTGCAGCCACCATATGAGCCAACAAATCATTTGAAACGTTATGACTCGTTCCTCTCCCTCTTCCTCTTCCAGCCATGTCTTAACATGCGCTCATTGATAGTCAGCACAGAAATCTAACTCATATAAGTCAGGTTATCACATAGACTAATAGCACATTACATGTCACTACATCAAGGCTACATGCTTTAAACATTCAATTCACACAATCTCAACTAATCAAATCGTAAACATGTTACAACGAAGCAAGTAAGGCCATACCCTAGGCCGTAGAATTAACTATGCTCTGATACCATATTGTAATGACCCAAATTCTACCCTTGAAAATTTTTCCTCATTTTAATCCAATTTCATGCATTCTCCAGTAACTTACATTTACAAATTAAATAACCTTATTTTAAAATCTCACTTTCCCCTTCACACTCAACCTATGAACCAATAACGATATACACATTCGTTTGATAGAAAAACATAATTCATATTAATGCAGCTCAGTAATTATCGCATACAACTAGCTACAAATATCCAGAGTTACCAGTATCCATGGTCCCTAACATGTACAAAATCATGCCCATGATTACAAATAGTCAGTTCAGAATATAATCAGTTAGATTACAAAAGAATGGAAATAAGGACTTTAAAAATAAAAGCCTCTAAGCTCCACAATCAAAACATCCTTACACCTTCAACCTACCTACAATGGGATTAACATTGACCATACACAGAAAAACACAAGGGAGTAAGTCGTTAACTCAATAAATATCAATGTACGTTAATCCACATTTTAATAGGGTTAAGTAAGCAATTTAAAAGTCATAAATACTTAAAACTGATACAACCATTTATATCTTTGAAAAACATGCTACATAACTTGAGCCAAAGTTTGCTACATCGCTTGAGACAAAGCCGCTACACCACTTAAAGGTAGCTAAAAATAGATTTCCCTTTTATTTTGAAAACATGCTACATAACTTGAGCCAAATCTTGCTACATCGCTTGAGCCAAAACTTGCTACATCGCTTGAGCCAAATCTTGCTACATCACTTAAGCCAAAGCTTGCTACATTACTTGAGCCAAAGTCGCTAACCAATCATGGTCAGCTAAAAACGTGTTTTCTTTTCATTGACACTCCATCAATTTATAAACAGTAAATCCACGCCATTATTATTATAAACATACCCAAATATGTTTATAATAAATAAGTGGTTGAAAACTTGATTCATTATCCACAATCAGCAAATCCACGCATTTTGTAACACAATGCATAAGTTAAAGACTTATCCTTACCTTGGTGAGTGTTGGGTTCGGTTCTTGGTAACTTCGCAAGTTCCACCGACACCGCCTCCAACTTTAGGATCTTTTATCATTCTCACCATATAACACAATGTTAGTCATTTATTCCAAATATCACATAAACAACTCATATTGCATTATTTAACCATACAAGATATTTAACATATTTTCAATGTTTCTAAACTACTTTCATTATAAGTTTACAAACACCTAAAACATACATATTCATCTTCTACCTCTAGCATTTTACCCATTTCCTCTTTAACCACATTTTCACTTTAGGGTTTTGGGGCTTTCATGAATCAACCCACAAACCCTTTCCATTCTTGAAATACCAAATCTAAACCAAGATCTTAAAAGATAAAAACAACATAAAACGAACCATAACTCAAAAGGGTGAGTTTCCATGGTTTCTCACATTTTGGGAAGAGATCCAACATATCCAAAACAAGTTTTACAGGGAAGAAGAGAGTTAGAATCGAGAGTTTTACCTCTTCTCAAGCTTCTAGATGAGTATCAAGGCTCCTTCTCCTTAGCAAAGCTCTCTTCTCTCACCTCTCTTTAATTTCTAACCCTAAAATGTGTTTGGGGGTTTCTCATTTAATGCAACTCGTCGAGTTCTCGCTCAAGCGAGCCCTTCCTCGCTCAAGCTTAATGACAACAAACTAAGTCTTAGTCATTTCCATCATATTCCATGCTTAATGACAACAAAAATTCAAGAAAAGCTAATTGATAGAATCCAACAAAGTCACTCATATGTGTTTAGATGTACTCTCTAACCAGATTTAAGGTTTTGTTCATTTGATTAGATTGGTCATTATTCAATCTATTCACTTTTTGTCTGATTCATGCATTCATATCCCGAAGTTAGTCAAACTCATAATCCTAATCTATTTCATTCACAACGCCACACATTTCTCTCTATTTTTTTAGATTCAAGACACAATTGGATTTTTATTCGATTTTTCCAGGTGCACTTTAATGAATAAAAACACAATTCATAATTAAACACACTTGAAGCAAAAATAATTTGGTGGAATAGTTTGTTGTTCTCATGGTATGCTCATCATTACATCACTTCTTCATCATCATCACATTACTTTTTCATCATCATCACATCATTTCATCATTTGCATTATCATCTCCATCTGTACCAGAACTAGATGGTCCACCAACTCTCACCTCCCTTGGACATATAAGCCTGACCCTAGGCCATGGATGTCGGGCATTGAAATCTTTAGGGCTAATCCATAACTGATTGTCTGGGTATTGGATTTGGTATGTCTCATAAAAGCCCTGCTTTTGGTGCATTTGTGAAAGAGTGAGTGTGTGCAAGAAATTGATGATTGAAAATGCCATAGAGCTCTTGTGGTGAAAATATCCTCTTGCTCTTTTTTTTGAAAAAAAAAAAGAATGAAAGGGTGACACCCTAAATCCCACTCTTTAAAACTAAAGGCGTGCCCTCTCGCCCATGCTAGGTTCTCTCGCTTGGGCGAGGACCTCAGAATTATGAGCCTGTATTTCTCGCTTAAGCGATGACTTGTCGCTTGGGTGAGAATGAGACAGGAAGTTTGGGCACTTTTATCGCTTGGGCGTGGGTTTCTAGCTTGAGTGAGGACCTCAGAATTCTATTCTATCTTTCTCTCTTAAGCGACAAACTGTCACCTGGGCGAGAATGAGACAATTTACCACACAACAAAATATCATTGGGAAAAAAAACAACAACAACTAAAACATTAAATGTTGGATTACCTTCTAGGTAGTGCTTGTTTAATGTCATTAGCTCGACTCCTGTTTCTTTATGGATTCAAGAGGTGGATGATTGTGGTGAGTCTCTCGAGCTCACCACCCAAGTATGGTTTAATCCTCTGGCCATTAGCTATCCAGCTTTCAATCGCCCCATGCGACTTTATGTCTTTTCCGGGAAACAATTTCATCCGAGAATTGAACTAGTATTGATTGTCCTGGTTGGAAGTCCCTTTTTTGGATCTTCCTGTCATGGTACATTTTTACTTTCTCCTAGTACAACTTTGAGTATTCATATGTAGTAAGGCTCCGAGGTTGTGCAACCGGTTTGTAATCCATCTCCATATGAATTTTGTGCTCCATATTAATCCCCTTCAGATCTGACAAAGTCCAACCTATAGCCTCTTCATTTTCCTTCAAAACTTCAATCAGTTTTTGTTCTTCCTCATGTGATAAAGTTTTGCTGATCACAACCGGTTTGTTATCTCCATCCTCCAAAAATGCATACTTTAAGTGTGAAGGCAACATTTTCAGTTCCAACTTCTGAGTTTCAATTTTCTGAGTTTTAGAAAGTTCCTCAGTTTGGACTTGCTAAGATGACACCACTCAGAGTGCATCTAACTCTCCTTCGGATGATGTATGGCTTCAAAAACATTGAAGTTCGCTTCATCATCTTGTACTCTAACCTTCAACTTGCCATCATCAACATCAATAATCACCCTGGAAGTTCTCATTAAAGGTCTACCCAAAATCAAAGGAGCTTTTGTGTCTTCTTCAATATCCATAATTACAAAATCAACTGGGAATACGAACTTGTCCACCTTAACCAGGACATCTTTTGCATCTCCATAAGGAAATTTTATTGATCTGTCTGCAAACTTCAAATTAATCCTTGTAGGTTTGATTTCCAAATCTCCAATTCTCCGTAACATGGACAAAGGCATTAGATTGATGATGGCACCCAAATCTAGTAGTGTTTTCCCCACATATAATTCTCCAATATTGACTAGTATTGTGAAGCTTTCGGATCCTTAGTCTTTTCAGGTAATGACTTCTGAATTATAGCACTGCATCCAACTTCAAGTGTTACCGTCTCCTTAGAAAAATTCATTTTCCTTGTCAAAAGATCCTTCATGAACTTGGCATAAGTAGGCATTTGTTCCATAGCCTCCATGAAAGGTATATTAAACTGAAGGTTCTTCAATATATCCATGAACCTTGTATACTATCTCTCTTTGTCTTTCTTGAATGGATTCTTCGTATAAGGAAGATTCTTCAATTGTGGTAGCTCACTCTTCTTCTTCACAACCGGCTCACTTTTTTCTCTCTTTTTTTCTTTGTTCACTTCCTCACTATCTACATTGTCCTCATTTTGTGTCTCTTCAAACTCAACTTTTTCCCTCTCAATCTCTTTATCTTTAAGAACCTCCTCCTCTACCGCCAAATTCTCACCAATATCCTGATTAATCACCTTCCCACTCTTGGTAGAAATGGCTTTGCAACGTTCCTTGGGATTCGTTTGGGTGTTTGCTAAAAACTGTTGGCGATCTAAATGCTGCTCTGTTATCTGTTTCGCCAATTGACCCACTTGTGTTTCCAAATTCCTTATAGATGCTTCAGTATTTTTCTTGTTTGTTATTGAAGCTTGCATGAAATTTTTTAAAGTGTCCTCCAGTTTGGTTTGTCTTTCATGCAATGGTGGGTATTGACCCTATTAGAATGGTATCTGAAATGGTGGTTGTCTGTTTGATGGTCCTGACTCTAGTCTCCAACCATAATTCTGATTCTGATTGCCCCTCCAACACTGCAAAAATTGACTATTGTACGAAGGGTTGTTGGAGAAATTGCCTTGTCGAGATTGGTTGTTGATATAATGCACTTCTTCCTCCTGACTGGTACTTGGCATTGAAAAATGACCAGTTAGATGATCACCTCCATAAAAATCACATCTCAACACTTGTTGTTAACTCAGAGCGGATTGCACAACATGCAAATGTTGTGGCAACTTTGACATTTGCTTTGTAAGGGCTTCAATTTGCTGAGTTATGATTTTATTTTGTGCTAGAATAGTATCAGATGTGTTCAAATCAAGCACTCCTCTCTTCTATACTGACCTCCGATTATGTTGTGCTTTCCTATCTATTGAAGATAAGGAAGTTATGATCCTTGTAGCTTGTTCAACATCCACAACCATCATTTTTCCACCTGTTGTTGCATCTAAAATCATTTTAGTCCCATGCTTCAATCCATTGTAGAATACGTTAAGCTGATCCACATCTTCAAAACCATGATAGCGGCATTTTCTCAATAGCACCTGAAAACGCTCCCAAGCTTCATAAAATGCTTCATTTGCACCTTGTCGAAAAGTTGATATCTCAAATTTGGCAAGCACATAACGAGCTTGTGGAAAGAACCGTGTCAATAACTTAGATTCCAAATCACTCCAATAAGTCAAGCTTTGGGTCGGGTGACTTTTAACCATTCCCTAGCTTCACCAATTAGGGAAAATGGGAATAACATCATATAAGCAGTTTCTCTTTCATTATCATTATAACCCATAGTCACCACCAATTCAAAGAAATTGTCCAAATGTGCATATGGATCTTCATAATCCTTTGCAGAGAATTGATGTGCACTGACCAGATTCAGAAAATTTGGCTTGATTTCAATTATCCTTTTAGTATGTGGAATGACAATGCTTGAATAGTGCCTCAGACCTTGGTGCATAATCACCTAATGCCCTTCTTGGAGAATTAAGTCTCTCATTGTTTCCATTAGCAGCATTAGCATTTTCCATTTTTTTAGATTTAGGCTCTGGAATTGTTATATGTTGAGAACTAGACTATGCCTCTTGAGTATCCTGCTTCTTCTTATCTTTTGCTTTCTTTCTGTTGCACTTGGCTGATCATTCAATCTCAAGATTAAACTGCAATTGATCTTCAGTAGCCTTTCCTCTCAAAAGCATAAATGAGAAGACTACAACAAGGGTTAGCACATAGATGAATAAAAACTAAAACTACTTACAAAGAAATAAAATTAATTACACATTGCTCCCCGACAACGGCGCAATAAACTTGTTGGAATTTTTGTGTGTGGCAAGTGAACCATATCATTCAGGTAACAAAATCGGGAAATACCGGGATATTGTCCTTGGAGATCAAATCAGATCTATATTATTCTCTCAAAGTATAGATTGAGTACATATATATAAGGATTTGAATTGATGAAATTCAATGAATTGAGTTTATCTAAAAGAGCTAATTGAAAGTGTTTTTCTAATATAAATATAAAATGGTTGGGATTGACATTCATCATTCCTCCTATAACACCTTAAATTTTACTTTTCCTAAGTGTAGTGAAACTCTGAAGGTCTGGGAAATACTAGGCAATTCTCGCTTGAGCGAGAGGGTCTCGCCCAAGCGAGGGGCTCAGGGTTTCTCCCAGGATTTTTCTGGGATTCTCGCTTGAGCGAGGGGATTCTCGCTTAAGTGAGAGAGAGCTGAGGAGATTGGGTGATTCTCGCCTGAGCGGGGGTGTTCTCGCTTAAGCGGGAGGGAAGCTATGAGGACTGGAGGATTCTCGCTTGAGCGAGGCTTTGCCGCTTGAGCGAGGCTTCGCCGCTTGAGCGAGAGCATCAGTGTTTGAAATTCAAAAAGTCGTGAACATCTCGCTTCAGCGAGAATCTAAAAACCTGAATCCTGAAATAGAACCCGAAACATGAAATGGGGATATATTTTTGGGAGAAAAGAGAGCAAGAGGGGATTTTGTTGGCAAGAGTTCGTGAAGAAGCAAAGAGAAGCTAGAGAAGAGGTAAAACTCTTGATTTTAACACACACTCTTGTTTTGAAACTCATTTTGTATATTCGGGTCTCTTCTCTTGCCATGAAAAACCACATAACTATCTCTTTCGAGTTGTGGTTCGTTTTTCTCTAGCTTTTCTCTTGAAAACTCGTAGTTTAGAGTTTGTCTTCAGAAACAGTGTTGATAAGAGGTTGATTTTGGAAACCCCAAATCTAAAACGAGCATGGGTGAAATATTAGGTTAAAAATGTGGTTTATGGGTTTTAATGTTGAGTGAGTAGTGAATGCTTAAGGTTTACATGCTTTGAATTTCTAATGAGGATGGTTTTGAAAACATTGAAACATGAGTTACTTTTTATGGATGAATATGTTGTATGAAGTTGTTTGTTTGATAATACGAATAAATTATTTATTGTTGTTGTTGTGTGGTGTGAATGAGGAAAGATCCTAAGGTTGGAGGAGGTGAAGGAGAAACTAGCAAAGTTATCAAACACCTGTAAGCACCCAAATTCTACCTTGAAAATTTTTCATTTATTTTAACTCATTTATTTTAACTTATTTATACAAAGTCCTTCAATTATATCACGTGTCAATAATCCTATAAACTTTAACTCATATATTCCATTCATTTTAGAATTACCTTGAACATACATTTTATATCCCATTCATACACTACTTCCAATTTTGCAGAAAATCATAATACGCACTCATAACTTAAAGAAGTGTCAACATATGTTAAGTTATGGGGTTACAAAATTAAGGTGCCCATAAATACAGTTAACAGTCAGTACATATTCAATTAGTGCACAAAGGATATTCAAATATAAAATCTTGATCACTAAGCTCCTAATCAAGGCATTCCATAAACGCCCGCTTACCTGCAATGGGATTATTATTGACAAATACACATAAACACACAAAGGAGTAAGTCATTAACTGAATAAATATCAATATACGATAATCCACATTTTAAATAGAGTTAAGTAAACAATTTAAAGAGTCGTACATAAAGTAAATGCATATAATCACCATCTCATACTACCTCCTCCAACAACTCTTTCTTCCACATTCCCAAATATTAAACCTTGTTACCTTACTCATGATACTATTCCACATAGTTACATTTCATACATATACATATACATACCTTTACAATTCCACTTAGGGAAAGACACTCAATTCAGTACCACTTACGGCAAGACATTCAATAAAATATCACTTAGGGCAAGACATTCAATACAATACCATTTAGGGCAAGACATTCAATACAATACCACGTAGGGCAAGACATTCAACATTTATAAATTCCCACATCTTATTCTCTTTGAGTCATCCACATATAAACACATGTCTTATGTGTTATGAATTGTAATACAATGCTTATCCTTACCTTGGTGGGTGTTGGGGTTGGTATTTGGCAACTTTGTTAGTTCCTCCTTCACCTCCTCCAATCTTAGGATCTTTTCTCATTCCCACCACATAACAACAAAATCAGTCATTTATTCACAATAACTCATAAACAACTCATATGTACATATCTAACCATAAAACAGGTTCATATATTTTCAATGGTTTCCAAACTATCTCCATTAGGAGTTTTCAAGCATTTAACACATACATATTCACATTTTTCTCAACATTCAAAACTCATAAACCCATTCTACATCTAACACTTCACCCCCTTCCCTTTTTAACATCATTTTTGTTTTGGGGTTTTCATGAATCAACCCCAAATCATCCCCATTTTCAAATACCAACTCTAAACCAAGAGTTTTCAAGAGGAAAGTTAGATAAAACGAACCACAACTCTAAAGAGAGGGTTTCATGGTTTTTCATGTTAAGAGAAGAGATCCAACAAGAACAAATAGAGTTTCAAAACTAAATAGAGTTTCAAAATCAAGTGATTTACCTCTTCTCTAGCTTCTAGTAGATTCCACACGAACCCTTGCTCTCAAAATCGCCTCTACCTCTCTTTTCTCTCAAAAGTTCTACCCATTTTCGTGTTTGGGGTTCTATATTAGGGTTCAGACTTTTAGATTCTCTCCCAAGCGAGGATACATCGCTCAGGCAAGAGTTTCACGCCTTTTTAAAATTCAAACTCTGATGCTTTCGCTCAAGCGAGGATCCAACAGCCTCCAGAGTGCCTCTCTCGCCCAGGCGAGCCAACTCTCGCTCAGGCGAGAATTCCAAGGAAAATCCTGGGAAAATACTAACACCCTCGCTTGGGCGAGGCTTCTCTCACTCAAGCGAGAATCCTTCAATATGTGAAGAAGATCTTGCTCCTGACCTTGGCACGGTTTTGATGAAGAAACCAACATCACAAAAAGAAGAAAGGAAGAAGACCTACCAAGACTATCGAAGACAAAGCTTCAAGATTTAGAGTCTAAGTCTTTAGGTACTTCTATCCTTACAACTCATTTGTTTACTTAGTTAATAATACTCAAAATTGTTTTCAAAGAAAATCAGAAAAATCTAAGTGTGAATAAAAATAATTTTCAAAAACAACATGTAACGGGTTACCATACTTGAGTAACAAGTTACATGAGTGAGTGAAAGAGTTTTCAAACCTCTAACAGCTATAAGTAATCCATTATTGACTTTGGAGTAACAGATTACCATTTTTAGAATACAGGGTAATCGATTACTCAAAGGGGTGTAATTGATTACATTAAGGCAATTTCACAAAGCTGTCAAACAGTACCTTTGGGTAATTGATTACTCAAATCTAGTAATCGATTACACTATGTGAAATTTTGAAAAGCTGTTAACAGGATGTTTGGGTAATTGATTACCCTCTTATAGTAATCGATTACTGAGAGCAATTGTATCAGTTTTCAGATTTCAAAGTGAAGAGGTTTCACTCCAAACTGATTTTTTTCACTCTAAACGAAACATACTGATCGAGGTCGTACTAGATGCAAATAATATAATAGTTAAAATGTAGTACTAGGAAGTGACTCCTAGGTCGTTTCCCAAGGATTATCTTTCAGAAAATAGTTCAAACACCTTGTACTCACACACACAAAGGGGGGTTTTGTTGTTCTTATGAATGTAAGCATAAACTAAAAACAGAAACAGTAATTCAATAAAAATGTGAAACGGCTAAACCCATTTCGTTTCCTTAATCACAACTCAATCCTCGGTTTCACAATATCAAAATCAGATTGTAATCATTGAATTCCGAATTTGTTGAAAATCAACTAACTAAGCGATAATCAACTCACTAACAAATTCACACGAATTAAGCATTCATGCACTAGAGAAATGATTCACTAAGCAAAAATCAGTTCACATATCTATTTCTAAAGCATGGAATTAAGCAACCCACAACCAGAAATTGAATAGAAGAAATCAACAAATAAGAAACCGAAATTGCATTAATAACCAAACCTCAAGAGTTGTGATACATTACCAAAGGAGTTTAGTCCAGAAATTTAGCCTTCCATGGAAATATTAAGCAAAACCGAAATGGAGTAGATGAAAAACGAAAATAAACTAAACCCTAGCAGAGCATAAAGAGGGAAAACGGGAATGTGTATTCTAAAGCAATGAAAAAAAAAAGTGTAATGTTAAAGTGTGCACTTCAAAACCGAAAATCATGTGTTTAAATGGTGTAAAACGAAAATGGGCCCTAAACAATGGGCCCTAAACCCAAACGGAAATAAAAATCCTAATACAATATATTATCTTCACTTTTGCACACATCCTCCACTTGTAATGTCCAAAATGTCCTTGGTGCCAAATATAACCTGAAAATGGAATTAGATTTAATTAGACTAAATAATCCCAAATTAACTCATTTTAGGAATAATAGTCCAATAAAGCCCAAAACACTAAACCATGCCAAACAAAGCCAATTAGACAACAAGAATCATTAACAATGGTAAATTAAGGTTATGAAGAGTGTGTAATATATGACTGATCAAATACCCCCACACTTAACCTTTTGCACTCCTGGGTAAAATCAAGAAATAATGATATGCTAACTAGTGCACCAAAGTGAGTCATATAGTAGATTATTAAAAACTAGAAAATGAAAAATCCTAGAGATGACATACTTCACATTGAATTCTATGAAATGCAAAGAGATTGGCAAAATCAAGCACACAAGAGTAACAAGATCAAAGAATCAAGATATCCATGAAGATCATCTAGACAATTCAAGCATGCAAAGAAACCAATCAAATCAAGAGCTGAGTCACAACAATGATAGATCCTTACAAGATATGCTCTCTAAAGTTTTTACACTCATGTGTCTTAGGTTGTAAGTATTTACACTCAAGGAACTTCATGACAACAAACACAACCATAGGCTTGACAAGTTTCTATCATCAACATCATAAACATATGCATAAAGTGATCAAAAGGACTTTTCAAGGTGGTAATGGGGCCAAGGACAAAGTCGGATAAAATATGGATATGTAGCTTAAAACCAAGAGAATAGAGGAGCAATGGGGAATAAGTAAAAAGTAAGATATAATCAACCCAAAATAAGTAAATCATCCTCTAATTCCAATCCTCTCAATTCTCTTTGCCACACTCAACTTTTATTATAAAAAAAATCAATTTTTTTTCAATGACACCACACTTATGTACTCAATTACATCCACCAATGAGTCATAACCAAGAATTATAAACAATGAAGAACAATGCACCCTTACTTAATACCCATTCCCAAAACAATTCCAAAGCTCCAAAATTCCCCAAAGTTAGGATAATCATGGTTTTTCACTTATAGGCTTGTAATGAGCTATATAACAAAGAAATGGTAAACATGATCAAAAGGGCTAGCAAAGGATAATTTCATTCAAGGTAGGCTATATGGCATGTGGCTTATTCAAAAGAAATTCCTAAATCACTTCAAAATGTGCAATATGAGAATCAAGTATCAACAAGAAACATGTCAAGTTCTAGAGTGCAAGTAATCAAGAGTGAAACAATCACACATGAAAGAATAATAGATGACATACAACAATCCATCCAAAATTAAGGCTCAAAATCTCACAAGGGACAAGTCTATCACAATTGCTTCAACCTCTCAATTCTCAAAAGTAACTTAGCACACAGAAAATGCATGGATTCACAACACAATATATCAAGAATCAACTTAAAAGAAAGCATGAGAGAAAATGCCCAAATCTAAGAAAAATCTAAGAATCAAATAAAAGCATGCATCAACAAAAAGCTACATTAGTCTCCCCCCCCACACTTAAACGACACATTGTCCCAATGGAGCACAGTCAGAATATCCACGCAGTTATATCAACAAATGTAATTGGACAAGTGCAATAAAAGTAAAGAATGAGAGAAAGAAAAACTCCCTGATTCATGGAGGGAGGAAAGCAGGTTCAACCAAAGAAACTTCCTCCACAACTTCATCCACAAAGGAAGGATTTGTGAGGAAAGGCTTAAGGCGATGCCCATTGACCTTGAAGATCTTATCTGTGGATTAACTTGAGATTTCTATTGCACCATAAGGAAACACATTAGTTACAACAAAAGGACCAATCCATCTAGAACGAAGCTTACCACTCATGAGACCAAGCCTAGAGTTATACAACAACACTTTTTGGCCAACCACAAATTCCTTTCTAGAAATCAAGCTATCATGGAATCTTTTGGTCTTCTCTTTATAGAACTTAGAGTTCTCATAGGCTTCTAAGTGGATCTCATCCAGTTCACTAAGTTGGAGCTTCCTTTCTTCACCAGCTTGATCAAGAGCCAAGTTTCATGTCATCACAGCCCAATAAGCACGATGCTCAATCTCCATTGGAAGATGACATACTTTACCAAAGACAACCCGATAAGGAGACATCCCTATGGGTGCCTTGTAAGCAGTTCGAGTGCCCAAAGAGCATCCTCAAGTCTGTTGCTCCAATCTTTCGTGTTAGGCTGCACCATCTTCTCCAAAATCCTCTTTATCTCTCTGTTTGAAATCTCAGCTTGCCCATTTGTTTGGGGGTGATATGGTGTGGAAAATCTATGAACAACCCCGTACTTCTTGAGCATAGCTTGCATGGATCGATTGCAGAAGTGTGTGCCTTGGTTGCTAACAATAGCTCTGGGTATGCCAAACCTGCAAAAGATGTGAGACTTAACAAAATTCGTAACAACCCGAGCATGATTAGTCCTTGTGGCCTTAGATTCCACCCATTTAGAAACATAATCAATAGCAAGCAATATATAAGTAAAACCAAAAGAAACAGGAAAGGGACCCATGAAATCAATACTCCAGATATCAAAAACCTCACATAACAACATAGGTTGTTGAGGCATCTCTTGTCTCCAAGAAATGGTACCACCTGCTCTCTGACACTGCTCACAAGTACTACAGATCCTCCACGCATCTTTGAAGATGGTGGACCAATACAATCCACAATCAAGTACATTCCTTATTGTTCTTTGGGTACCAAGATGTTCCCCCACTGTAGAGGCATGACAAAACTAAAGGACTGACTCAATCTCATTATCTGGAATGCATCTTCTAATCACCTGGTCATTACAAAATCTCCATAAATAGGGGTCATCCCAAAAATAAAATTAAGCATCACTTTTAAGTTTCTCATTTTGAGCCCTAGATGCAAGTGGAGGAAAAACAGATGCAACCAAATAATTCACAATATTAGCAAACCAAGGGTTGGGGGAAGAAACAAAGATATGTAAAAGTTGTTCACTGGGAAAATCATCCCGAATGGGCATAATATCAACATCTCTGTCTATCCTGCTCAAGTGATCAGCAACCAAATTTTGTGCTCCACTCCAATCACGAATCTCCAAATCAAACTCTTGGAGAAAGAGCATCCATCTAATCAACCTTGGCTTAGACTCAACTTTCTTCAACAAGAACCTTAGTGCTGCATGGTCAGTGAAAACAACAATTCTAGAAACAAGCAAATAAGATCTAAATTTACCCAGAGCAAATACAATAGCTAAAAGCTCTTTTTCAGTGGTGGTATAATTTGCTTGTGCAGTATCTAAAGTCCTAGAAGCATAATGAATCACCCCAGGCAATTTGTCTACTTTTTGTGCAAGGACAGCCCCCAATGCATAATTAGAAGCATCACACAATAGCTCAAAAGGGACTGTCCAATCAGGTGCTTGGATGATAGGAGTGGTGGTCAAAGCTCTCTTGAGGCAGTCAAATGCCTCTCTACATTTGTCATCAAAATCAAACACCACATCCTTTTGCAACAAATTGGATAGTGGAAGAGCCTTCTTGCTAAAATCTTGAATGAACCTGCGATAGAAACATGCATGACAAGGAAAAGAACGAACCTCTCACACGCAAGAGGGGTAAGGCAATAGTGAAATAACATTTATCTTGGCAGGATCTACCTCTATGCCCTTATTAGAGATCACATGGCCTAGAACTATGCCTTGCTCTACCATGAAATGACACTTCTCATAATTTAGAATAAGGTTAGTTTATATGCATTTATGCAAAACTCTATCCAGACTATCCAAACATGCATCAAATGAAGATCCATATACAATAAAATCATCCATAAACACCTCTATGCAACTTTCCAAAAAGTCACTAAAAATGCTTACCATACACCGCTGGAATGTACCAGGGGCGTTGCATAGGCCAAAAGGCGTTCTCCTATAGGCAAAAGTGCCAAAGGGGCAGGTGAATGTGGTCTTCTCCTGATCCTCAGGAGCAATATGGATTTGAAAGTATCCAAAAAAACCATCAATAAAACAATAGTGAGATGTACCTGCTAACCCTTCAAGCATCTGGTCAATAAAGGGTAAAGGAAAATGGTCCTTTCTTGTTGCTTGATTGAGCCTCCTATAGTCAATGCAAACTCTCCAACTTTTCTGCACTCTAGTAGGAATTAGCTCATCCCTCTCATTTCTCACCACTGTAATTCCTGTCTTTTTAGGAACTACCTGAACTGGACTCACCCAATGGCTATCAGAATTGGGATATATAATCCCAGCTTGTAGAAGCTTAGTGACCTCTTTCTTCACAACATCAAGAATCACTGGATTGAGTCTCCTTTGTGGTTGCCTCACTGGTTTAGCTCCATCCTCCAAGAGTATTCTATGCATGCACATGGATGGGCTAATACCAGGAATGTCAGCTAAGGTCCAACCAATTGCCTTCTTGTGCATTTTCAGCACTTGTAGCAACTTCTCCTCTTGGTCAACATCAAGGGAGGTAGAAAAAATGATAGGGAGCTTCTCATCATCCTCTAAGTAAGCATACTTGAGGTTATCAGGTAAAGGTTTCAGCTCCAATATAGGTGCCTGCAAAATAGATGGGACCAAATTAGAAGGCTTAGATTCTGCAGCCTGCACCTGAACAAGTGAATCAGATTTTTGTACAATTCCTATAGCAATTGAGTTAGTGCAATATGACCCTATATCATGTGGATCAATAATAATAACCAAAATGTCATCATTGCAAGAACTACACAGTTCATAATCAGTGCATGCGTGACAAGTGTGTGAGGCTATCAATGATAAAGAATCGGAATCATGAATAAAATAAGAGATATGCTCATTAATCAACTCATCAAGCAAATCAACATGAAATACATAATGGTCCTCTGATGGATGCTTCATAGCATCAAAAATATCAAACCGGACCACAATATCATCAAATTCCATGGAAAGTGTGCCAGCATGGACATCAATCTTGGTTCGGGCTGTTCTTAAAAATGGTCTCCCTAAAATAATAGGAATTGCGTTACGGGAGGATCCCTCTTCCATATATAGTATGTAAAAATGAGCAGGGAATATAAGTTCACCAACCCGGACCAAGTCATCCTCTACCAGGCCAGTAGGATAAGCAGTACTCCTATTTGCTAATTGAATTACCACAACAGTAGGCTTTAAAGGTCCAATCGACAAAGACATAAAAACAGACATAGGCATGACATTAATTGAAGCTCCTAAGTCTAGCATGACATTCTCAAATTTATTGTTACATATGATGCAAGGAATAGTAAATGTACCTGAGTCCTTACATTTGTCAGGAATGTGAGGAGTAGGTTTACCTATGAGTGCAGAAACATTTCTACCCATGCATATCCTTTCATTACCCTTCAGCTTCCTTTTGTGAGTGCACAACTCCTTTAGGAACTTTGCATATCGTGGAATCTGCTTGATGGCATCAAGTAGAGGTATGTTCACCTTTACCTTTGAAAATGTTTCCAAGATCTCCTTGTTGACCTCTTCCATTTTCTTGCTTGGAATGATATTTGGGGAAATGGAAGAGGGATGGGAGGTGGTTGTTGTGCTGCACTTGAGGAAGGTGTAGATGCATGAATGTGTTTGCCAATGTCATCAACCTTTTGTAGAGTAGAATCTGGTGTAGAGGTTGCCAATTCAGTCTGCTTTCCTGACCTTAGGGTGATGGCACTCACATTTTTCGGGTTAATCACAGTTTGAGAAGGTAACTTGTCAGAATTCTGCGATTGCAATGTGTTCAATGAAGTAGCCATCTGTCCCATTTGTGTGGTCAGATTCTGAATTGAAGACTCTTGTCTCTGAATAGAAGCTCTAGTTTCTTGTTGTAACTGCATGTTCTGCATTGTCATTTGCCTCACCAACTCTTCCAATGACGGTTCACTAGGTGCAGGTGGAGGATTATTAATCACTTGTTGCTGCCTTTGTTGTTGAATTGGTGAGGGAACATAAGGTCTATTATGTCCAGCATTGTTGTTCTGAAATGGTGTATGAGGAGGTTGTTGTTGTGTGTGATCAGACCACTTGAGATTTGGATGATTTCTCCAACCAGGGTCGTATCTGCTTGAAGATGGATCATAATTTTGCTGTTGTTGATTTGGTCTGTTGTTGTAGATGTTTGCAGCATAAGCCTCAGGTTGATCAGTAGTTATTGGCTCAAGCAGAGAAGGACAAACATCATTGTAATGGCCAAGTGAGGTGCAAATGCCACATACTCTTGCCATTGGCTGTTTCTGTTGATTCATGGCTAATTGAGTGACCAAATCAGTCCCAACATCATGCACACCTCTCACAGTTATGGCATCACTGCTCCTTGCATTGAACTATTGAGAGTTAGAAGTCATATTCTCAATCAAATCTCTAGCTTCAAAGGGAGTCATATCTCCAAGTGCACCTCCACTAGCTGCATCAATAATACTCCTGTCCATGTTGTTCAAACCTTCATAAAAATATTGGAGTAGCAGTTGCTCTGAAATTTGATGATGGGGGCAGCTTGCACACAATCTCTTGAATCTCTCCCAATACTCATATAAACTTTCTCCATGTTGTTGCCTAATCCCAGAAATATCTTTTCTGATTGCAGTGGTCCTGGAGGAACGGAAGAATTTACCAAGGAATGTCCTCTTCAGGTCACCCCAACTTGTAATGGATCCAGGAGCCAAGTAGTACAACCAGTCTTTTGCAGGGCCTTCAAGTGAAAGATGTAACACCCTAAATTTAAGTCTTTAAAATTATAATATCAGTCCTGGAAGTCTCGCTTGAGCGAGAGATTCTCACCTGGGCGAGAAAGGTTCACCTGGGAGGGTGAAATCCTAGGCTATACTGGAGGATTCTCGCCTGAGCGAGAGTTGTCTCACTTGGGCGAGAAATGGCATTTTGGGACTGTTGAGACTGTGAGATTCTCGCTTGAGCGAGAATCCCTCACTTGAGCGAGAGGGTCAGATCTGAGTTTTTAAAATAGGCGGGATTTTCTCGCTTGAGCGAGAAAGGGCTCGCCTAAGCGAGAAACTGACGCTGTTACATTAAATAGGAGACCCCAAACATATTTATAAGGGTTAACCTAGATAGAAGTGAGAGAAGGGAGCATTTTCAAGAGCAAGAAGGCTTGTGAGTCATTTAGAAGCTTGAGAAGAGGTAGATCTCTTGATTCTAACTCTCTTCTTCCCTTTGAAACTTGTTTTGGGTATGTTGGATCTCTTCTCAAGATGAGAGAAACCATGGAAACTCACCCTTTCGAGTTATGGTTCATTTTATGTTATTTTATCTTGTAAACTCTTGGTATAGAGTTAGTATTTCTAGAAAGGAGAGGGTTTGTAGGTTGAGTCATGAAAACCCTAAAACCCTAAAGGGGAAAAAGGGTAAAGTGCTAGAGGTAGAAGATGAATAAGCTTCCGAATGTTGAAATAGGAGATGAATATGTATGTTTTAGATGTTGTAAACTTTTGACGAAAGTAGTTTAGCAACATGGAACATGTGTTAAATACATTGTGTGGTTAAATAATGTAATATGAGTTGTTTATGTGATATTTGGAATAAATGACTAACATTGTGTTGTATGGTAGGAATGGGAAAGATCCTAGAGTTGGCAGCGGTGTCGGTGGAACTAGTGCAGTTACCAAGAACCCAACCCAATACTTGCCAAGGTAAGGAGAAGTCTTTGGCTCAAGTTATGTAGCAAAACTTTGACTCAAGTTATGTAGCGATACTTTGGCTCAAGTTATGTAGCGATGCTTTGGCTCAAGCTATGTAGCAAAACTTCGGCTCAAGTTATGTAGCGATACTTTGGCTCAAGTTATGTAGCGATGCTTTGGCTCAAGTTATGTAGCAAAACTTTGGCTCAAGTTATGTAACGATACTTTGGCTCAAGTTATGTAGCGATGCTTTGGCTCAAGCTATGTAGCAAAAAAAAAATGAATTTATAAAACAAATGGTTTACTAACCCCTTTGAAATGTGGATTATCTTATAATGGAATTATTGTTTCGATGACTTACTCCTTTGTATGTTGTGTCGAGGTCGTACTCGATACAAATAATATAACAATAAAGTATAGTACTAGGAAGTGACTCCTAGGTCGTTTCCCAAGGATCTTTCACACAATAGTTCAAACACCTTACACGCACACACACAATGGGGGTTTCGGTGGTTGTTATGCTATGAAACTAAAGCTAAAACAGAACACAAACAGAAAACAAAATAGTAAAGAGGCTAAATCCCTTTGGTTTCCTTGTTCACAACTCAATCCTCGGTTCCAATATATCAAAATCAGATTCTCAGTGTTCCTTTGTTGAGAGTCGATTAACTAAGCGATGATCAACTCACAGTTAAATTGCTTAACCTCTAACAAACAGTTAACAAAGTCACACGAATCAAAGCATCAATTTCAGAATCGAAACATTGAATTCCTAATCTGTTCATAACTCTAATGTCTAAGCTTCAAACTAAGCGAAATCAACATAAACATAGAGCATTTACAGATTCACATAAACTAAGCGATTATGTGCTAGAGAACTAATTGACTAAGTGAAAATTAGTTCACAAACCTACAACAAAACCATAGAATTAAGCAAACCACAATCTGAAATAGGATAGAAGATTCAAACATAAAGAAACTGAAATTGCATTAAACGAATAAAGAGTAACTGAAATGCATTAAGCACAAAACCTCAAGAGTGTGATACATTACCAAAGGAATTTAGCACTAAACCTCTAGCCTTCCATGGAGGAAGAAGCAAAACCGAATTTGGAGGAGGAAGAAGATGAAAAACAAAAACCTAAAAGAACCCCAAAAGGGGGAAAACGAAAATGTAATGTAAAGTTGAAATGTTTTGTTCTAATGTAAAGTTATGAGTGAAAAACGAAATCCTAAGGTATTAAAGGGTAAAACCGAAATGGGCCCTAAACCATGGGCCCAAACGGAATTAAAAATCCTATAACTAAATACAATCTTCACTTTAGCACACATCTTCCACTTGTAATGCCCAAAATGTCCTTGGTGCCAAATATGTCCTGAAAATGGAATTAGATTTAATTAGGCTAAATAATCCCAAATTAACTCATTTTAGGATTAATAGTCCAATAAAGCCTAAAACACTAAACAATGCCAAATAAAGTCAATTAGACACCAAGAATCATTAACAATGGTAAAATAAGGTTATTAATAGTGTGTAATATTTGACTCATCAGTATTTGCCTTTGATAATCCCGTTGCAGGTAAACAGGTAGTTGAGGATACTTGGTTCGAGGCTTTAGAAGCTTAGGACTTGGATCCTCTATTTTTTGATTTTTGTGTTGTAAAATTGCTATTTGGATGATTGTATTCATAACCATTTAACTTACTAACATTTTTGTGTAATGTTGGATATTAGTAACTATGGGTATTTTGGAAACCCATAGTTAAACATATGCGGTAATTACCGATGAAAGTTATATATGAATTATGTTTTCCGCAATATGAGATATATGTTAATATCATGTAGTATAAAGGTAGTTTTACGAAGTGATTATGGGGGAAAATTAGAGTAAGATGTGGAATGTATGTATAAAAGGATTGAAATAAAGGAAAAAAAATTAGGGTAGAATTTGGGTCTTTACAACATGGTATCAGAGCATAGTTAATTCTGCGGCCTAGAGTATGGCCTTACATGCTTCTTTGTGATCTGTATGTGCTTGAATTGCTTAGTGGGCATTGACTGTTGTGTGCTTATGTAACACTTACCTTATTAGAAGTGTTTACTGACTAGTACTTGAGTACAGGTACCTATGGAAGGAAGAGGAAGAGGAGCGAGTCAGAATGTTCCGAACGACCTGTTGGCACAGATGTTGGCGGCATTACAACAGGTTAAGGAGAACATGCACAATCTGAACCAGAACCCCGTGTCAAGTCCTAGCTCACAACCTTTAGTTCCGATGGGGTCGGCCGAGTACCGTGGGTTGAATGAGTTCCGCAAGCAGAATCCTAGCCATTTCCAAGGTGGGTTCGCTCCTGATGCGGCGAACGAGTGGATTCAAGACTTGGAACGCATATTCCGAGCCATGGGTTGTAGTGACATTCAGAAGGTGACGTATGCTTCTTATATGTTGATGAAGGAGGCTGCAAATTGGTGGGAATTTACTCGGCGGTAGATGGAAACGGAGGGGCGAGTGATTACATGGACTACCTTCAAGGAGAAATTCCTTCAGAAATATTTTCCTTCTAATCGGAAGAGGAAGAAGGAAATGGAGTTTCTGAGGTTGGAGCAGGGTAACATGTCTGTAGGAGAGTATGCGGCCAAGTTTGAGGAATTGGCCCGGTTTTGTCCATATGTTGAGTTGGAAGTAGATGGAAGGTCCAAATGTTCTAAGTTTGAATCGGTCCTGAAGCCCAAGCTAAAAAGGATGTTCAGGCATCAAGAAATCGCGAATTTTTCCACCCTAGTAAACAAGTGCAGGATGTTTGAGGACGACCTGACTAAAGATGAAGTGGTGACTCCTCGAACCAATCCTCCGAAACACTTTGGGCCTCAAAGGAGTTATGGAAAAGGGAAGGGTAAGGTTTTCCGAGAGGAACAAAAAACATACTCCCTTACTGCTGGGAACCGGGGAAATAGTTCGCATGGGCCGAGGCCACATGTTAAGGTGGGAGGATCACAAGTTCAGTCTCCGTCCTTTTGCAACAAATGTGGCAAGAATCATATTGGTGAGTTGTGCCCTGGGACGACACTTAGCTGCTTCCACTGCAAGGAAGTTGGGCACATCCAACGATATTGTCCTAAGCTACTACAGGGCGTGAATGATGTGAGGGCAGAACGACCTAGAACCACTGGTAGGGTGTTCACCATGAGTGGTGCAGAGACATCGGGTGTAGATGGCCTGATAAAAGGTAATTGCATGGTGGCATGTAACCCTCTTTTAGTGTTGTTTGATTCGGGAGCGACACACTCCTTTGTATCTATTGAATGTGTGGATTGACTGAAATTGCAAACTGAGTCATTGCCTTTCGACTTGGTTGTATCCACCCCAACTAACGTGCCGGTGGTGGTGTCGACAGTTGTGTCTCGATGTCCGGTAGTGGTAAACAGTAGGACATTTACTGTGGATTTGATATGCTTACCACTGTCTCAGTTAGATCTAATTCTGGGAATGGACTGGTTGTCGGCGAATCATGTGGTGCTTAATTGTGCTGATAAGACCGTGGTATTCGGAGATCCAACTGGGATTTCTGAAGAAGTTAGTTATATGAAGCTGTTGTCGACAAAGGAAGTCAGGACTTCCTGTAAAGAGGGAGGAGCCGTATTTATGTTGTTGGCATCCTTGGAGGGTATTGAGAAACCCAAGATTGAGGATATTTCGATAGTTCGTGAGTTTCCTAAGGTATTTCTTGGTGATATTCTGGAATTGCCTCTAGTGAGAGAAGTTGAATTTTTTATTGACTTGGTACCTGGGACGGGACCCATCTCTATAGCACCTTATAGGATAGCACCATTAGAATTGGCTGAGTTGAAAAAGCAGGTTGAGGACTTATTGGCAAAGAAGTTCATTTGTCCTAGTGTCTCTCCGTGGGGTGCGCTTGTTATTTTGGTTAAGAAGAAAGAATGTAGTATGCGGTTGTGTACTGACTACAGGCAATTGAACAAGGTTACTATAAAGAATAAGTATCTGTTGCCTAGAATTGATGACTTAATGGATCAGTTGAGAGGAGCAGTGTTGTTTTCAAAGATTGACCTTCGGTCGGGTTACCACCAACTTCGTGTGAAGGCAGAAGACATTCCTAAAATTGCTTTTAGGACAAGGTATGGACATTTTGAATATTTGGTCATGCCTTTTGGCGTAACGAATGCCCCAGCAATATTTGCCGACTACATGAATCATATTTTTCATCCGTATTTGGATTCATTCATAGTGGTATTTATTGATGACATTCTGGTTTACTCCAAAAGTCGGGAGGAACATGCAGAGCACTTGAGGATTGTTCTAAAACTCTTGAGTAAGAACCAGTTGTATGCTAAATTGTCTAAATTTGATTTCTGGTTGGAATCGGTGAACTTTCTTGGACATGTAATATCCAAGGAAGGGGTGGATGTTGATCCTTCAAAGGTTGAAGCGGTTATGGAATGGGCATTGCCCAAGTCGGTTACTAAAATCCGGAGTTTTCTGGGTTTGGATGGTTATTATCGGAAATTCATTGAGGGATTTTCGAAGTTGGCTCTACCATTGACTAAGCTCACTAGGAAAGGGGAACCGTATGTGTGGACACTTCGTTGTGAAGAAAGCTTTCAAGAGTTGAAACGAAGGTTGACTATGCCACCATTGTTGGTTCTTCCTTGTACCGAAAAGGATTTCAGTGTTTATTGTGATGCTTCCAAGCAAGGTTTGGGTTGTGTTCTGATGCAGGAAGGGAAAGTTGTTGCTTATGCTTCTCGTCACTTAAGAACGCACGAGCAAAACTACCCTACTCATGATTTAGAATTGGCAGTAGTGGTCTTTGCTTCAAAAATCTGGAGACACCATCTTTATGGCGTAAGGTTCGAGGTGTATAACAACCACAAGAGTTTGAAGTACCTGTCCGATCAAAAGGAATTGAATATGAGGCAAAAAAGGTGGATGGAATTCCTAAAGGACTATGATTTTGGGTTGTAGTACCATCCGGCAAAGGACAATGTAGTGGCCGATGCGCTAAGTCGGAAATCCTTACACATGTCGGCTTTGGTGGTTAGAGAAGGGAAACTGATAGAGGAGTTCAGGGATATGAACCTGGACGTCCAAATAAGACCTCATAGTATGATACTAGGTATGCTTAAGGTCACAAATGAACTATTTGATCGAATCCGAGTAATGCAAGTCTAGGATAGTGAGCTAATGGTCAAACGAGATTTGATGATGAGCGGAAAGGAAACCGACTTCGTAACGGACTCTAGTGGGATGATGCGTTACAAAGGGAGGGTGTGATTCGAGTTGTGGCTTTGTATGTCTCAAGTTGTTTAGTGTGTCAGAAAGCCAAAATTGAGCATCAACGACCGGCGGGAGAGTTACAATCCCTAGAAATTCCTGTGTGGAAGTGGGATAGTATCTCCATGGATTTTGTATCGGGTTTCCCTAAAACTCAGAAAAGAATATGATTCGATATGGGTGATAGTGGATCGGTTAACAAATCTGCACACTTTCTGCCTATAAACATGAGATACTCTTTGGAGCAATTGGCGGAACTGTATATCCTGGAAATAGTTCGTTTGCATGGAATACCGTCGAGCATTATATCGGACAGGGATCCCCGTTTTACTTCCAACTTTTGGACTAGTTTGCAGTCCGCATTGGGAACTAAGTTGAAGTTGAGTTCAGCTTATCATCCACAAACGGACGGTCAATCGGAAAGAACAATACTTTCATTGGAGGATCTTCTGAGGGCTTGCGTCTTGGAACAACCAGGGAGTTGGGATGGCATGTTACCTCTGATTGAATTTACTTACAACAATAGCTTCCGTTCGAGTATTGGAATGACACCTTATGAGGCGTTGTATGGTAGGAAATGCCGAACTCTAGTGAGTTGGTTCGAGACTGGGGAGAACTTGATATTGGGGTCCGAGCTGGTCCAAGAGACTACGGATAAGATCATGAAAATCCGGAGAACATGAGGATCGCCCAGAGTCGGCAGAAAAGCTATTACGATAAGAGGCGGAAACCTCTTGAGTTTAATGAGGGAGATCATGTTTTCATGAGAGTAGTTCCGACTACCGGAATTGGTATGGTGTTGATGTCTTGCAAGCTGACTCCGAGATTTATTGGACCGTATCTAGTATTGAAAAGGATTGGGCTGGTAGCATATCGGATTGCTTTGCCTCCGTTGTTGTCGAACCTTCATAATGTGTTTCATGTGTCTCAGTTAAGGAAGTATGTTGGAGATCCTTCTCATGTGGTAGAATCTGATCAGATAGAGCTGAAGGATAACTTGACCTTTTCGACATTGCCCGTGAGGATCGTGGATACTAGTATCAAGAGACTAAGAGGTAAGGAGATTCCGTTGGTGAAAGTACTATGGAGGCAAGTAGACGAAGGGGATGCTACTTGGGAGATGGAACGTGACATGAGGGAGGATTACCCTCATTTGTTCGAATCGAGGTATGTTTAATTTTCGGGGACGAAAAATCTTATAAGAGGGGGAGGATTGTAACACCCTACATTTAAGTCTTTAAAATTATAGTATCAGTCCTAGAAGTCTCGCTTGAGCGAGAGATTCTCGCCTGGGCGAGAAAGGCTCACCTGGGAGGGTGAAATCCTGGGCTATACTTGAGGATTCTCGCCTGAGCGAGTGTTGTCTTGCCTGGGCGAGAAATAGCATTTTGGGACTGTTGAGACTATGAGATTCTCGCTTGAGCGAGAGGGTCAGATCTGAGTTTTTAAAATAGGCGGGATTTTCTCGCTTGAGCGAGAAAGGGCTCGCTTAAGCGAGAACCCGACGCCATTACAGTAAATAGGGGACCCCAAACACATTTATGAGGGTTAACCTAGATAGAAGTGAGAGAAGGGAGCATTTTCAAGAGCAAGAAGGCTTGTGAGTCATTTAGAAGCTTGAGAAGAGGTAGATCTCTTGATTCTAACTCTCTTCTTCCCTTTGAAACTTGTTTTGGGTATGTTGGATCTCTTCTCAAAATGAGAGAAACCATGGAAACTCATCCTTTTGAGTTATGGTTCGTTTTGTGTTATTTTATCTCGTAAACTCTTGGTATAGAGTTTGTATTTCTAGAAAGGAGAGGGTTTGTAGGTTGAGTCATGAAAACTCCAAAACCCTAAAGGGGAAAATGGGTAAAGTGCTAGAGGTAGAAGATGAATAAGCTTCCTAATGTTGAAATAGGAGATGAATATGTATGTTTTAGATGTTGTAAACTTTTGATGAAAGTAGTTTAGCAACATGGAACATGTGTTAAATATCTTGTGTGGTTAAATAATGCTATATGAGTTGTTTATGTGATATTTGGAATAAATGACTAACATTGTGTTGTATGGTGGGAATGGGAAAGATCCTAGGGTTGGCGGCGGTGTCGGTGGAACTAGTGCAGTTACCAAGAACCCAACCCAATACTCACTAAGGTAAGGAGAAGTCTTTAAATAGCATATGGAAATGGATAATATGTGGATTTTATGATTGTGTATAATGATAAAGTGATGAATCGCTTAGTTATGGTAAACATATATGGGTATGTTTATGATAATGGAACGCGTGGATTTACTGTTTACGAATTGATTTTGTATCAATGAAAAGAAAATATGTTTTTAGCCGACTATAAATGGTTAGCGACTAAGCACATATGGCACATCCTCATTGGGATACTGGATGCACAAGCTATCATAGGTGAAATCGGGTGCAGCTAGCTCCATTAATGTCCTCTCACGAGGACCAGGAGGAGTAGGTGGTTGAGCCATATTTTCAGGGTGCACATAATTTTCAGAATGCTCAGAATCAGACAATGCAACAGAATGCACAAAATCAGTATATTGCACAGAATGCACAGAAACAGGAATATAATCAGAAACAGAATCAGTTATACTATGGAAAGGTAAATTTCTACTCTGTCTAACTAACATATGATATGTTCTATCAATTTCAGGATTTATTGGATGCAAATGGCCTGTATTGCCCCTAGTCATTCAATACAATCAACAGTATGAAGAAAGTTGGCAGTAGTAATGGAAATGCGTTTTATAATTGTAGAATCAACCAAGTCTTTGCATGAATAACATCCTAAAATCATATATAGAACATGTACAAAAAGTTTCAAGGAAAAATTCAAAGTCTAACTAATGTAAAAATGCAAAACAGTTTCACTATAAACCTTATAAAATAAAAAAGAAATAGTAAAAAGGGGTTTTTCGGATTTTTGGTTCGGAGCTGACAGACTTCGTGTGTGGCAATGGATATAACTTCTTTTTCTACCCCAAATGCAAATGTCATACGTCCAATTCTGAAATACGGAGACAAAGTTATGCTAAAATTAGATTTTCAACTATTCACTTCTCACAAATTATAGCTCGGAAAGTGAATCTTCTTTCTCTGGTGTTCAATGTGGGATGAAAGAAGTGTGGAAACAAAATTTCATGCAAAAATTCCACCCACAACTATATGAACTAGCAAAACAGAATCATTTAAAACATGAAAAATGCGTAACAATGAACAGTAACAACAACAACAACACAACTTTGGAACTAAATCAGAATTTTCACCCCAAATTCACTACAGAAATGGCTAACTAAACTACACTACACTAAACTAAACTATATGAAATTACAGAGAACCTTTGTACGAACAGATAATCCCAGCAACGGCGCCAAATTTGATCGAGGTCGTACTCGATGCAAATAATATAACAGTTAAAATGTAGTACTAGGAAGTGACTTCTAGGTCGTTTCCCAAGGATTATCTTTCAGGCAATAGTTCAAACACCTTGTACTCACACACACAAAGGGGTTTTTTGTTGTTCTTATGAATGTCAGCATAAACTAAAAACAGAAACAGTAATTAACAGAAAAGTGAAACGGCTAAACCCCTTTGATTTCCTTAATCACAACTCAATCCTCGGTTTCACAATATCAAAATCAGATTGTAATCATTGAATTCCGAATTTGTTGAAAATCAACTAACTAAGCGATAATCAACTCACAAACAAATTCACACGAATTAAGCATTCATGCACTAGAGAAATGATTCACTAAGCGAAAATCAGTTCACAAATCTATTTATAAAGCATGGAATTAAGCAACCCACAACCAGAAATTGAGTAGAAGAAATCAACAAATGAGAAACCGAAATTGCATTAATAACCAAACCTCAAGAGTTGTTATACATTACCAAAGGAGTTTAGTACAGAAATTTAGCCATCCATGGAAGGATTAAGCAAAACCGAAATGGAGAAGATGGAAAACGAAAAAAAATTAAACCCTAGTAGATCACAATGAGGGAAAATGGGAATGTGTATTCTAAAGCAATGTAAAAAAAAGTGTAATGTTAAAGTGTGCACTTCAAAACCGAAAATCATGTGTTTAAATGGTGTAAAAGGGAAATGGGCCCTAAACAATCGGCCCAAAACCCAAACGAAAATAAAAATCCTCATACAATATACAATCTTCACTTTTGCACACATCCTCCACTTGTAATGTCCAAAATGTCCTTGGTGCCTAATATAACCTAAATATGGAATTAGATTCAATTAGACTAAATAATCCCAAATTAACTCATTTTAGGAATAATAGTCCAATAAAGCCCAAAACACTAAACAATGCCAAACAAAGTCAATTAGATCCAAGAATCATTAACAATGGTAAATTAAGGTTATGAATAGTGTGTAATATGACTCATCACATACACTTCCTAGAGGTGTTATGGTTGATTGGATGGCCTCAAGATTATTCCTAGGAGAAGGCTCCAACATAAACAGACATCCAAGCTTTGTTGGAGAATGTTACGACTTTTGGAAAATCAGAATGAGGATTTTCATAGAGTCATAAGACATGGATATCTGGAATGCTATCTTTAAGTCAATTAGACACCATACGTGCCATTCACCGTGCTCCAAGGGACAAAGGCTATGTCACATATGGTGACAACAACAAAGGAAGAATTCTTGGAGTCGGTAGAATCGGCAAACCACCTTCAACAACCATAGAAGGAGTGATGTATGTGGAAGGACTTAAGCACAATATTCTAAGCATAAGTCAACTTTGCGACAAGGGCTTCCATGTATCATTCTACCCAAATAAGTGCATCATTGAAAGTAAGGAATTTCTAAACTCTAAACTTGTTGGTAAGAGAATTAATAACATTTACACGATAGATATAGATTCACCTCTTCCTATAACATGTTTAGTTGTAAATGACACTCAGGATGCATGTCTTTAGCATAGGAGAATTTCTCACATTCATATGGACCATTTGAATAAGCTAATCATGAAAGATTTGGTTGTTGGTTTACCCAAGATGAATTTTGTTAAAGACAAACTATGTGGTGCATGTCAAATGGGTAAACAAACAAAAACTTCTTTCAAGCCAAAGCATATGGTTTCTTCTAATAGACCATTCCAGTTGCTTCACATGGTCTTATTTGGACCTTCAAGGACAAAAAGTTTTGGTGGCAACTACTACGCTCTTGTTATAGTAGATGATTTTTCACGTTACACTTGGACTCTATTCTTAGTACATAAGAATGAGGCATTCAAAGCCTTTAGCACTTATGCTAAAAGAGTCCAAAATGAAAAGTCACTTAAAATCGCTGCTATAAGAAGTGATCATGGGGGAGAGTTTCAAAATGCTTCTTTTGAGGAATTTTGTGATGATCTTGGGATTAATCACAACTTTTCTGCTCCTAGAACACCAAAACAAAACGGTGTTGTAGAGAGAAAGAATCGATATTTAGAAGAACTTGCTCGGACAATGTTAAATGAAACTAACCTCCCAAAGTAATTTTGGGTTGATGCAGTTAGCACTGCGTGTTATGTTTCAAATAGAGTTATCATAAGACCTATTCTAAATAAAACACCCTATGAACTCTTCAAAGGAAGAACACCAAACATTTCACACTTGCATGTATTTGGTTGTAAATGTTTCGTCTTAAATAATGGCAAAGAAAACTTAGGCAAGTTTGATGCAAAGGCCGATGAAGGAATCTTCCTAGGATACTCTCTCATGAGTAAAGCCTATAGTGTTTTTAATAAAAGAACTTTAGCCATGGAATAATCTGTTCATGTCTCCTTTGATGAAACTAATCCCTTAATCAAGGAGAAGTTAACTCTTGATGAAGTGGACTTGCAGTTCCACTATCAATGATAATGCTATTATTAAAACTACACCTAATGCAGAGCATGTGGAAGTGGATGATAATCCATCCTTTCAAGAAGAGTATATTCATTTTGATTTACCTAAAGAGTGGAGAACTCATCGATATCACCCTATAGACAACATCATCGGCGACATAAGTAAAGGTATTACTACCCGCTTAATGCTGGAAGATGCATGTCTAAACATGGCCTTCGTTTCTCAAATACAACCCTCCAAGATTAGTGAAGCAATCGAGGATGAACACTGGATTCTTGCTATGCAAGAAGAACTTAACCAGTTTGAAAGAAACGAAGTTTGGGAACTTGTTCCTAGACCTAAGAATAGGAATGTAATTGGAACTCGTTGGGTGTTCCGAAATAAATCATATGAAAATGGCATCATCATTAGAAACAAGGCTAGGCTAGTAGCCCAAGGATACAACCCAAAGGAAGGTATAGACTTCGATGAAACCTTCGCTCCGGTTGCTAGACTTGAAGCTATTAGATTACTGCTTGCATATGCATGTTCTTTGAACTTTCAGCTTTACCAAATGGATGTAAAGAGTGTGTTCATTAACGGGTATATACAACAGGAAGTATTTGTAGAACAACCTCCTGGTTTTGAGGACTACAAACATCCCTCCCATGTATACAAGTTAAAGAAAGCCCTATATGGCTTAAAGCAAGCTCCACGTGCCTAGTATGATTGTCTAACTAACTTTTTAATAGAAAAAGGATTTTCTTAAGGCAAGGTCGACACTACACTTTTTATTAAGAGAATAAATCATCATACTTTACTTGTTCAAATCTATGTAGATG
Organism: Lupinus albus; assembly: GCA_009771035.1. Lineage (NCBI taxonomy): Eukaryota > Viridiplantae > Streptophyta > Magnoliopsida > Fabales > Fabaceae > Lupinus > Lupinus albus. The sequence continues at coordinate 761,259 of WOCE01000027.1, read as the reverse complement.
ATATTATTTTCGGTTCTACTAATGACAGTTTGTGTAGTGAATTTGGCAATATGATGCAAGGAGAATTTGAGATGTCTATGATGGGAAAGTTAAACTACTTCCTTGGACTCCAAATTAAACAACTCAGCGATGGCATATTTGTTAGGCAGTGCAAATATTGCAAAGATTTGTTGAAAAGTTTAAGATGGACGACAACAAGCTGATTGCTACTCCTATGGGATCAAGTACCTATATCGATGCTGATGACGCTGGGAAATGTATTGAAATATATAAGTATCGAGGTATGATCGGTTCCCTTCTTTATCTTACTGCTAGTAGACCAGATATTATGTTTAGTTTATGCTTATGTGCGCGATATCAATCTAAACCCAAAGAGTCACATCTGGTTGTTGTTAAGAGAATCATGAAGTATCTTAAAGGCACAACCGATGTTGGACTATGGTATCCAAAGGGAAGCGTATGTGAATTGGTTGGCTTCTCGGATTCAGACTTTGCGGGATGCAACTATGAGAGAAAAAGTACAAGTGGTACTTGCCACATTCTAGGGAATGCTTTAGTTTCTTGGTCTTACAAGAAACAAGCTTGTGTTGTCTTAACATGTTTATATGATGATATGTATGCTTCATTGTGTGTATCCAATGCCTACTTGATCTTAAACTATTTATGTTATTCTTTAAATTTCAAGTTTTTAGAGTCAAAAATCATTTTTAGCATCAGTGGGGAGACAAAAGGTTACATTAATCGATTATTGGAAACCATGTAATCGATTACTCAATGCTATTGTTTTAAAATTTTGAATTTTTGAATGTGGGTAATCGATTACTCACTTAGTGTAATCAATTACTCTGTGTAGTTTATATATGAACTGCTGCACTTTTTCGGAAAACACTTCACTTTATCTCTCATGTAAATCGTGCTCTCTCACTCTAAACCCTCTCAATCTCTAAAAACTTCATTTTTGCTCCGTTTTGATTGATTTTTGTTGCAAAACACATCACATTCTTGATTTTATACACTTCTACATATTCTTTTTCATTATTTGTGTCCTCAATCAAAAACCCCAAAATTTCCAAAACAAAACCCTAAACCTTCAAAACCAACAATGGCTTCTTCTTTAAAGAGACCAAGAACTTCTAATTCTAAACAAGGAGAATCATCCTCCAAGTCCAACCCGTTGAACTTGACAAGGCTTCTTGAAAACGACGCTCAAAGGAAGGTCTTCGAAGAAAATTTCCATGGACGTGCCATTTTCACTCCAAAATATGATAACATAGGAAATTTTGAATTTGAAGATTTTCTATTTCCCTACCTTTTGCGGCAACAAAAACTTTTTGACTTTTGCTGCGAAGTGAACGATATCTATCTTGAGCTTGTTCAGGTATTTTATTGCAATATGAACTTTAGGAAGAATCTTATGACTTCCGATGTTAAGGGAAAGGATATAGTTTTGGATATCAAAACCTTTGGTTCTATTTGCTGTGATATACCGATGACAGGCGACATCTCTATTTGTAGAATCCCTAAGGAGGAAATAGAAAAGAGAAAGCAACAAAGGCTTGGTGAGACTGTTAAAAACAGGTATATCCTCTCTATTGGATATCTCACGCTGGAAGATCGTTTGGTTCATTATTTTCTTACCCATGTCATTTTGATGAAATTTTCAAATCATTCGCAAATTAGTGACATTGAGCTCCAATTGATGTATGCTAATAAGTATAAAATTTAGATAAATTGGACTAAGATGATAATGCAACAAATGTGGCATGTTCGCGGCTCCCAAAGTCAGTTGCCTTACGCCATCTTCATTACAAAAATCCTTGAGCATTTCAGCGTATCTTTAGATGGTGAGACAAAAGTGGCCCTCAATCTTCGCGAAAGCAAGGTTGATATTGAGGTTGTCCACAAGATGGGATTTGTTATAGATCCTATCACTCTTCGAACCTATAAACATTGTACCGACCGCCAAACTGCTCCTACCGATGAACCAGAACCTACTGTACCAAACCAACATGAGTCTCATGCTCCATCTTCTTTATCTACTGCAATGCCCACTAATCAGATGATTATGGATGAATTGGTTTCTCTTCGAGGCTACATTACCACAAGGATGGATGCCTTCGACACTCAGAGCCAACAAATCCATTATGAACTTCATCGTCTTTCATCGAGGCTGAGCAACATAGATGTTGATGAAGATAGTTCTGAGCCTGAGTCTTAGATATATTGTCTAGGTTTCTGTTATATAATGATTATGGTTGTGCATTTTCTATGTGTTTTTGAACATTGTATGGGCTGTTTATTTTTAATTCTTGTTGTTTTGGATATTTCTGTATGAACATCTTGTTATTGCGATTTTTATGCAATGCTTTCGATTTATGTTTCATACATGGTTTAAATTATTCTGTTTATAATTATTAAAATTTCATATTCTATGAAAATATTGTATGCTATGCTCTACAAATGTATATTGTGCTGGACTCTTGGCTTTTCTTCTTTTTGATGAAGTCAAAAGGGGGAGAAAAGTTGGGAGTAGTGTATTTTCTGTAATATTCTTTCAGGCACATAACTCCAAAAGAAATGGAGAGCATACATATAGGGGAAGCATACTCAAAGACAAGTCATGATATATCATCCAATATGCTGCTCTCAGAAAACTACACCTTCAAGAAGATATTGGTTTGTCATCATAAAAAAGGGGGAGATTGTGAAGAAAATCTTTCTCCTGACCATGGCACGGTTTTGATGAAGACACCAACATCACAAAAAGAAGAAAGGAAGAAGACCTACCAAGATTATCGAAGGCAAAGCTTCAAGATTTAGAGTCTAAGTCTTTAGGTACTTCTATCCTTACAACTCATTTATTTACTTAGTTAATAATGCTCAAAATTGTTTTCAAAGAAAATCAGAAAAATCTAAGCGTGAATATAAATAATTTTCAAAAACATTTACGGGTTACCATACTTGAGTAACAAGTTACATGAGTGAGAAAAGTGTTTTCAAACCTCTAATAGCTATAAGTAATCCATTACTAACTTTGGAGTAACAAATTACTATTTTTAGAAAATAGGGTAATCGATTACTCAAAGGGCTGTAATCGATTACACTAAGGCAATTTCACAAAGTTGTCAAACAGTACCTTTGGGTAATTGATTACTCAAATCCAGTAATCGATTACACTGTGTGAAATTTCAAAAAGCTGTTAACAGGATGTTTGGGTAATCGATTACCCACTAATAGTAATCGATTAATAAGAGTTGTTGTATTATTTTTCAGATTTCAAAGAGAAGAGGTTTCACTCTAAATTGATTTGTTTCACTCCAAACGAAACATACACTTCCTAGAGGTGTTATGGTTGATTGGATGGCCTATATAATGGCATTTGAAACACTCTAAACAAACACACAACTCATATTAAAAACTCTCATTTGAAACTCTCAAAAAGCTCTCACATTTTCTGATTTTTCCTACACTTTTCAAGCAACCTACTCTCAAACTTTCAAAGTTATTTTTGAAGTTGCTTCTAAGTGTATTTCGTACTTTCAAAGAGCATTATTATCTTAAGTATAATAGTTGTTGTTGGATTGCAAGTTCTAGAAATTGTCATATACACTTGTAAGGCAATCCAAGCCATATTGTATATTCTTCACTTTTGCAAAGTTCACTTTCTTTCACAAGGGTGTGAAGAGAAAGGGGTTGAGTGACTTGGTATAGTGTTTACCAAGGGTTTTACTTGGAATAGGGTTTTCCAAGGCATTAGATATAAGTGAGTGTGTAAGGTACAAGAAGATCTTGGAGTGAGATAATTATAATTGCAACTCATTATATTTAATAAAGGAATCTATTGCGAGTCAAGAGTACTAGATGTAGCCTTCGGTGGGCAAGAAGATGAACCAATATAAAACACTTGTGCACTCTCTTCTCCTTATCTTTGTTACATTTCTATCCTTCCAAGTCAATATTTTTCTGCATAGTATTTTCGCTGCACTTTAACTTTGATATTGCATAAAATTTGGCCATTTATTTGCAACAACTAATTCACCCTTCCACCTCTTAGTTGCAATCTCATTTTTACACAGTATACCCTAGATTTTTGACTTTTACAATACTTAGGAAAATGAAACTTAGGGTGTTACAACACCAACACCAACACATACCAAGGTGAGGGAGAAGCATTCTACTTGTATATTGTGTTAATGAACAATGGTAAATTATCTGGACATTTATTGGTGATAATGAAAGTTGTATAACATATCTTGGCTCCCCTAAGCGTGTAGTAATTTATAGGCTCAATGTAGCATATATTGTCTCCCCTATGTGGAGGAAATCGCGGAGGAGACTTTTAAAGTTACTCGGAACCGATCCCCAATGCTCACCAAGGTAAGGGATAAGTGTCTCTAAATCATACTTGCTGATATGAATGAGGTATGTGAAAGAGGTAATGGTTAAAGTGATATGTCTGTAATTTATGCATTATGTTGGTAAATGCGTGACTTTTCTGTTTTGCAAAACGAATTCAATCTAATTTGGGGGAGTCCCAATGGAAATAAGACTCAAGACGAATTCAATCTAATTTGGGGGAGTCCCAATGGAAATAAGACTCAAAACGAATTCAATCTAATTTGGGGGAGTCCCAACGGAAATAAGACTCAAAACGAATTCAATCTAATTTGGGGGAGTCCCAATGGAAATAAGACTCAAAACGAATTCAATCTAATTTGGGGGAGTCCCAATGGAAATAAGACTCAAAACGAATTCAATCTAATTTGGGGGAGGCCCAATGGAAATAAGACTCAAAACGAATTCAATCTTATTTGGGGGAGTACCAATGGAAATAAGACTCGGAGTAATGAAAGTCATAGGCATGTTATGGGATATATAGTATGGGATATATATTCTATAGGGTGAATATGAATGATGAGAAATGAGAATGTCGTAATGATAGTCATATGCATGCTATAGGATATATAGTATGGGATATATATTCTATAGGGTGAATATGAGTGATGGAAAGGAAGATGTTAAGGATGAAATTAATATACATGCTATAGGGAATATATTATGGAATATATGCTCTATAGGGTGAATAGGAATAACGAGTAGCACAATGTCTTCGAGGGGATGTAATATGCGTGCTATAGGATATATATATCATGGAAAATATATACTATAGGACGAATATGAATAACATGGAAATGGAAGAAAGAAGATATGAGTGTTCCAATTATGTACTTGTGGTTATAAATTATATCAATGCTTAACTGTATTTAAATGTGGATTATCATGTGATGTTAGTTTTTGAACTATTGACTTACTCCCTGTGTTTTGTGTGTTTTTATGATAATCCCATTGTAGGTAAATGAAGGATTTTGAGGAGGAAGCTCACTTAGGGAGATTTTGTGTTTATCAATTTGTTTGTCTTTGATGCTACTTGACATTGTAGTTGAATTGATGACATTTTGAGATAAATGTAATCTGATTAGGATAATACGGAGATTTGTAGTTATGGACTTTATAACTCCGTAAAACCCATAACTGGTTGTATGTGGTAATTGCTAATTGAATGAATTATATTTTTCCGCAACATAACTTTGTATGATAATACAATGGGGTAAAGAGTATTTTCAAAGAGTGTTTCATGAGGGTTTTTAAGTAAGGTGATAGATGTATGTAAGAGAGGATTAAAATAAATGAAAAATTTTCAAGGTGGAATTTGGGTCCTTACAATCCATACGTAATTCCATCCTTCTTTTCATAATCATCTTTCACATTCATGTTTATCTTGGTTCATTTCTCTTACCACATAGGGCAAGTCAAACATTTGCTATAAATAGCCAATACCACAAAGGCAAGTCATACATTGCTACGAATAACTAATACCACGAGGGAAAGTCATACATTGCTACGAATAGCCAATACCATGAAGGCAAGTCATACATTGCTACGAATAGCCATTACCACGAAGGCAACTCATACATTGCTATGAATAGCCATTACCACGAAGGCAACTCATACATTGCTACAAATAGCCATTACCACGAAGGCAACTCTTACATTGCTACGAATAGCCAATACCACGAAGGCAAGTCATACATTGCTCAATGAGCCAATACCACAAGGGCAAGTCATACATTGCTACGAATAGCCATTACCACGAAGGCAAGTCATACATTGCTCAACGAGCCAATACCACAAAGGGCAAGTCAGACATTACTCAACGAGCTAATACCACGAAGGCAAGTCATACATCGCTACGAATAGCCATTACCACGAAGGCAACTCATACATTGCTATGAATAGCATTACCACGAAGGCAACTCATACATTGCTCAACAAGCCAATACCACGAAGCTCAAGTCATACATTGCTCAACCTCTTAAGGGAGCTAAAAATAGGTTTTCTTCCCATTACTTCACAATCCATATATAATCAAAAAATCCACGCATTCGCTATCATCATATACAATTAAACACTTCTCCTTACCTTGGTGAGTGTTGGGGTTGGTTTTGAGTAACATTACAAGTTTCCTTCGCTACCTCCTTCAACTTTAGGATCTTTCCTCATCCCCACCAAACAACAACAAAAGTTAGTAATTCATTCACAATAATATACACACAACTCATATTACATTTACAAACATATATGATATTCACATATTTCCAATGTTTCCGAAACTACTTTCATTAGAAGTTTCCAAACATTAAAACATACATATTCATCTTCTATTTTACATTAGAACACATACTCATCTTCTTCATCTACCATTTCACCCATTTTCCTCTTTTATCACATTCTCATTTTGGGGGTTTTGGGGTTTTCATGAATCAACCCTCAAACCCTTCCCATTCTTTGAATATCAACTCTAAACCAAGAGTTTACAAGAGAGAAACTAAATAAAACGAACCACAACTCAAAAGGAAGAGTTTCCATGGTTTCTCATATTTTGAGAAGAGATCCCATACACCCAAAACGAGTTTGAAAGGGAGAATGAGAGTTAGAATCAAGAGATTTACCTCTTCTCTAACTTCTAGTTGATTCCCACGAATCCTTGCTCTCAAAATCATCTTCTTCTCTCTTCTCTCTCAAGTTCTAACCCTAAATGTGTTTGAGGGTTTCTATTTTAAAGTTTCAGCGTCGGGTTCTCGCTCAAGCGAGAAAATCCCGCCCATTTTGAAAACTCAGATTTGGCGTTCTCGCTCAAGCGAGGATCCTCCAGTGCCAACACCTCTCTCCCTTGCCCAGGCGAACCAAATCTCGATCAGGCGATAATCCTTCAACATCTCCCAGTTTTCCACTCCCCTAGTGAGCCATCTCTCGCCCAGGCGAGCCTTATCTCTCTCAAGCGAGACCTCCATATAAATTCCTGGGAGAAACTCTGACCCTCTCGCTTGGGCGAGGCCCTCTCGCTCAAGCGAGAATCTGGCAATATGTCTCACTCTTCAGGACTGTTACTACAACTTAAGAAATACAAATTTAGGGTGTCACAAATCCCTTGGTTATTTAATAAATTATATAGCATTAAGTCCAATGTAAAAGCAATTCATAATTCATTGTCTATTCCTAGATCAATGATACATCAAGAAAGATTATCCAAATTTGATCCGAAGTTTCACTTCCTATTTGAACTTAGATATGATATGAAGAATCTAATAAGTAGTTAGAATCAAGCAGTAAGCAAATGATAAATTTCCAAAATCAAAATAACTGAATACATATTCAAATTGAATCCATGAAGTACAAGGGTTAGAAGATTACATTCAATCCCACTTTGCCACTCATCCTATACATTACAATGGTTGAATAATGTAGAATACAAAAGAATCCAGATTTAGAGTCGTTCCCATGACTTCTTCCCTTCTCCTTCATGTTTCTCTCTCTAGAAATCTAACTTATGGTAACCCCCTCTTGTTCATGTAACCGCCTATATCTAATTCAGCATTTTGGTCTCTCGATAAAGCTAGAGATTCTCGCTTAAGCGAGAAAGGCAACTGTTTTGAATAGATGGGTCTCGCTTCGGCGACAGGTTCCATCTGGGTGAGAAACCCACAGAGAGTTTGGTCTTCAACCTTGGAATTGTTGCTTGAGGGCTATTCTCTCGCTCAAGCAAGAGGCAGACATGGGCTTGGGCTACCCTGTGGCTTGGGCGAGAGATCTAGAGCTTCTTTTCCACAAATTCCTTCAATTTCCATCTTTTTCAATCCTCATTAAGCAAGACTAACTACACTGGATTCTTTATAGTTTGTACACAATTTTCATCATAATTCTACAATAAGTGCCCAAAATTATATGCAATTTCTTCACAACATGGCACTTAACATAACACAATATATTTTTCTCTGATATATTGAATTGGAATTATAAATATCACCCCGAGATTTAAAGTACATCACATGCTCACCCATACCTCACCACTTAGAAAAAAAACCACAACTAAGCCAACATTCTTCCCCTTTTCACCACACCCGATTGTAACGACCCAAGTTATACTCTAGGATTTTTACGGATTTTCGATATGCAAGACAACTTTTCATGTTATATGTAACGTCTCAATTATCACTAGAAAATATATTTTCCAATTATTATTTCAATTATGTATACTTAATCATTATTCTGAATTTCATACGTTTGATCTAAATGATTGCAGAAAACAGTAAATGCATATTCATACGATTGTAATGTCTCATCACGTGATAGTTAAAGGGTACGCAATTAAGGAAATCCCCATAAAAAATAACATCCCATTATTGGGTTTACACGTCACAAATCCTAGAAAAGGTTATAATTGTAAGACCCAAGTTGGGACAACATGCAACCTCGATCTTCTATTTCTCCGCTTAACATGCAATACAATTATCATGGGTAGAACAAAAGAGAAATACAAAGGAGTAAGACATTAAACTTCACAATAATTAACATTATAAAATTTACACAAAATCTTAAGACATATAAATATATAATAGATAGACAGTTTTATTTACTACTCTTACCACCTCGGCCATTATAACCTCAAGCATCATACAATACTCGCTACCAAATACCTTCTTGTTATATTGCCTCAAGTCCTCTTTCGATCATCACCCAAACTTACCATATTCAGTGTATCCCATTCCGGGTCAAGATTTACACTACACCACTTAGGGTCAAGATTTATTCTACACCATATAGGGTCAAGATTACTATACAACATAGGGCAAGTCAAGATTTATTAGGTATCAGTGGTTATAATACACCTAGAAGGGGGGGGGTTGAATAGGTGTAGCGGTTAGAACATCCGCTTTTCGAAAAACAACACTTAATGCTGAAATACACCTAATTAATCGATTAACAGAACAGGGATAATCGATTAACACAATCAACACACTCGACTTAATCGATTAACAGAATGAGTATAATCGATTAACAAACTTGACTTAATCGATTAAATAGAAATAGTAAGCTTAGGCAGATACGATTACTTGCACGACAATTAATCGATAACAAAACGAATTTACAGAGCTTACAGATTTATCAGAGTATTAATAGTATAGCACAGAAACATATTAGCTATTAAATCCACTATACAAGTTAACCGATTAAATGCAATAAAGAGAGAGAGAGAGAAAAATCCTGCAACACAAATTTTTATCCTGGTTCGTTTGCTTGTCCACCGCAAACTACATTCAGGCCTCCCGGCTGATTTGGGAGATTTTCTTCACTATAATCGAATCAATGTTATTACATACACATCATCCAATTACAACACTTAGACAATACAAGATAATAAAGACTCTTATTCTATGGTTTGACTCCCTTCCTACCGACAAAGAAAACCTTTCTTTCGGCGTAGCCCCAGCCAAGAACCTCTATTCTTTCCTTATCTCTAAGTCTAAACACAATGATGATACACTCAATCTCTTCGGCGATACGACACCTCGAGATTCCCAATGTTACAACAATTTCTCAGTCAATAAGAAAATAGAGTAAACTTAAGCTATTACAAAGCTTATATCTAACAAGAAAACACTTTACTCTAATCACCTAATACAAACTCATGCAATATGAAGATGTATTAGTTTGAAAACAGAATGCATAGAATGTAAAAATCTAATCAAGAAGCATCAATAATATGCATGAACATGTGATATGAAAAGATGAGAAATATATCATGTAATGCACTCAATCCTAAAGCATAGAATTCTCTCTTTTCTAAACTCACAAATGCATTTACAATTAGATGCAACAATTATCACGAAAAATGCTCTAACTTTCTAAAAATGCAACATGCAACTTCTAAGATTAATTCTGAAAAACACAGTTTATAAAGAATTAATTCTGAAACCCAGTTAATCGATTAACGAATGCCTTAATCAATTAAACTGTTCAAACAGTTAGATTAATCGATTAACCTATGCCTTAATCGATTAACGGCATATTTTCATGTGTAAAAAACTCAAATACGTTATGCACTTAATTCATACATGTTTAACACTTAGTTTATGCCTAGAATGCACATATACATGTATTTATGTGATGCATGAACATATTATGAATGACATATCTCAAAATGAAAATGATTTAAACGATTTATGCATATGAGACATGTATTAGGTGACTTAAGCCTTAGACTCAACTTAAATTAATCTCTAGTCTAAGCTTAGTACCAATCAGAAGACTTAAGCACGTTGATTTGTTGATGATCTTCAAGCTCTTATTCGCACAAGTTGTCCTCATCAAAACCATGACACATAAAGAGAGCTTTCCAAAGTGTTCCTCTTGACATGCACACTTTCAATCTCCCCCTTTTTGATGATGACAAACACTACATCAAATATATCAACTGTGATGAAATAGCTTGAGGATTGTGTTGGCATGGTTGATATGATGCGCAAATATTTCGGAAGCTATTATTACGATCAACCTGCACAATCAGAAAACAACAAAACAACCTTTCTCCCCCTTTTGACATTATCAAAAAGATAACCCAGGTCAAAAATAAGGCAAAGATATGAGTTATGCATAAAACAAAGTCAATGAGTTAATTTGGGATTTAACAATTAACCTGTTTTATTTTGTAGAAAATTTGAACAAATGCGCTAGTTTATACAAAAGAAATAGCCAATTTGGTAAAATGAACGGCATACAAGATTTACCATATCAAATCACAATAAGCAGAAAATCTCATATGATCAAGAACCATTCACGTAATCAAAATAAGTTATTCGACATAATCAAAAATAACAATAGCATAAAGAGTAAAAGTATTCAGCAACCATACAAACCACGAAATGTCAATCAAGAACAGAAAAGAGGCACACACAAGAAAAACTTGAATCCATAACAACAACTGAATCCAGAAACTCAAAGTATAAGAGAGGTTGAGAAAATGCCAAAAAAAGTGTAAAACCGAATTGCTGTCTGCCTTTAAAATGCTGGTTTTAATCGATTAACGAGCAGGTTTAATCGATTAAACCAATGTAAAATTTGAATTTTAAAAAAAAACTGATGCCCAGGTAATCGATTAACAGCAAGTGTTTAATCGATTAATCATAGTAAAAATTGATTTTTAGGGAGTAGAATGGTTTCAACTTTTTAGGGCTCATGCATGCATTGTGACGGATTAATCGAGACATTCATAATCACATAAAGAGTTAATCAAGAGACATATTTGTGCATTTTAACATATATCATTTAAGCAAAAGACACATAGGCATACAGAGGCAAGACGATAATGCAAACAACTAAACAATTTCAATCGAGATATTGTTCATCAAGAATTCCAAGTTCTCTCCTTAGAACAAATAAAGTATCCCTGGGAAGGGGCTTGGTGAAAATATCAGCTAACTGTTTAGAAGTTTCAACAAATTCAAGAACGCAGTCACCTTTTTGTACATGATCACGCAAAAAAAGATGTCTGATTTCTATATGCTTAGTTCTAGAATGCAAAACGGTATTCTTGGATAGGTTTATGGCACTTGTATTATCGCATTTAATAGGGATCTTTTTAAGTTTAAGACCATAGTCCTTGAGTTGCTGCTTCATCCAAAGGATTTGAGCGCAACACACACCAGCGGCAATGTATTCCGCTTCGGCGGTGGACAAAGCAACACATGCTTGCTTTTTGCTGTGCCATTCTACTAATGAACTGCACAACAAGTGACAAGTACCACTAGTGCTTTTCCGATCCAATTTACATCCGGCGAAATCGGAATCGGAATAACCTACCAAGGATAGTGTGGCATCCCGAGGATACCATAATCCCATGTTAGTTGTTCCTTTTAAATATTTCATGATTCTTTTAACAGTTTTAAGATGTGATTCTCTAGGTGATGATTGAAATCTCGCACACATACATACACTAAACATGATATCAGGTCGACTTGCAATTAAGTAAAGTAATGACCCAATTATTCCTCAATACTTTGTTACCTCTATTGCTTTTCCTTTTTCGTCCTTATCTAGGTACCAAGCAGATGCATAGGAGTGGAAGCTTCCTTACAATTGTCCATTTCAAATTTCTTGAGCAGCTCTTTGCAATATTTTGCCTGATGGATGAATATCCCACTTTCTAGTTGCTTTATCTGAAGTCCTAGAAAGAATGTGAGTTCTCCCATCATAGACATTTCGAACTCCCCCTGCATCATCTCAGAAAATTCTTTACACAAAAAATCATTAGTAGATCCAAATATTATGTCATCCTTGTACAAGTAATACATGATTTTCTGATTTACGAATAAAAAGCGTTGTGTCAACCAAGCCTCTTTCGAACCCTTTTTCTAAAAGAAAGGTACTAAGTCTATCATACCAAGCTCTAGGAGCTTGTTTGAGACCATAGAGTGCCTTTTTAAGTTTATAAACGTGGTTCGGATATTTAAAATTTTCAAAACCAGGCGGTTGGTCAACATAAACTTCTTCTTGAATGTAGCCATTCAGGAAGGCGCTTTTTACGTCCATTTGAAATAGTTTGAAGTTCATAATAGATGCAAAGGAAAGTAGCATCCTGATGGCCTCTAATCTGGCTACAGGGGCATAGGTTTCGTCATAATCGATACCCTCCTCCTGGTTGTAGCCTTTGGCCACCAAGCGTGCCTTATTTCGAATGATTAAGCCTGATTCATCAAGCTTATTTCTAAAGACCCATCGAGTACCAATCACGGGGTGATCTTTAGGTTTAGGGACCAAGTCCCAAACATTATTACGCTCGAACTGGTTCAGCTCTTCTTGCATAGCTATACCCCAGTGCACATCCTTAATGGCCTCATCAATGGTCTTAGGCTCAATTTGAGATACACAAGCTACAAAATTACAAAAGTTTTGTAAGGAACTACGGGTTACCACTCCCGTAGATATGTCACCTATTACTTTGTCGATCGGGTGAGCTTTCTTGGTTTTCCACACAACTAGCATATCCGAATGCTCCCGAGATTTGGTTTGACATTCTTCATTAGTTGCTTCTTCATTATCCATGTTCTTTGAGTATGCTTCTTCCAAAGCACCTACAACATCATCAGATACGACCTTTCTCTTCTCTTTTGGAGAAGATTCGTCAAATTGTACAAGGATAGACTCTTCAACTTGCATTGAATATTTATTAAAAATTCTGAACTCTTTGCTATGAATCGAGTATCCCAAAAATATTCCCTCATCGGCTTTTGAATCGAATTTTCCTAAAGCCCGCTTTCCATTATTTAATATAAAACATTTGCAACCGAAAGCGTGAAGATGGGATATGTTTGGTTTACGGCCTTTTAATAGTTCATAAGGAGTTTTATTCAAATTAGGCCTTAAAAGTACTCGATTTATAACATAACAAGCAGTATGAACTGCATCTGCCCAGAAGTATTTGGGGGTATTACTTTCATTAAGCATGGTTCTCGCTAATTCTTCTAACACGCGATTTTTTCTCTCAACAACTCCATTTTGTTGTGGAGTGCGAGGAGCAGAGAACTGATGCACAATGCCATGCTTATCACAGAATTTGTCGAACTGAAAGTTCTCAAATTCTCCCCCGTGATCACTTCGTATATATACTATTTTCAGGTTAAGTTGGTTTTGAATTTGCTTGGCAAGATTTTTAAAAGACTTGAAGGCGTCGCTTTTCGCAGATAAAAATAATGTCCATCTAAATCGAGAGAAATCATCAACAATAACTAGAGCATAGTACCTACCACCAAAACTCATGATTTGTGATGGTCCAAACAAGTCCATATGGAGTAACTCCAAAGGTCTTGAAGTGGATATCACATTTTTGTTTTTAAAAGAATTTTTAGTTTGTTTACACTTTTGACAAGTGTCACGAATCTCTTTAGTTTTAAAATTTAGTTTTGGTAGCCCCTCAACTAGTTCGTTTGATGACAATTTATCTAGATGTTTAATATGGATATGTGCAACGCGTCTGTGCCAGAGCCACATGTCATCTTCTTTAGAAATAAAACATTTTGAAAATAATGTCGTGACATCATCCAAGTTAACCATGTAAATATTATTTATATGATGACCAACAAATTTAACATTATTAGATAAAATGTCACGAATGATGCAACAGTCAGAATCGAAAGATACACGATTACCTTTGTCACAGAGTTGGCTTATACTCAGAAGATTATGTTCTAGTCCTTCAACATAAAGGGCATTTTCAATTTGAGTTTGAGATGAGTTACCAACTGTAACAGTGCCAAGTATCTTTCCCTTGTTGTTGTCTCCGTACGTGACGTATCCTTTTCCTTTAAGTGAGAGATCCAGGAAATTTGATCTGTCACCTGTCATATGTCTCGAACACCCACTGTCTAAATACCATTTTTGTCCTTGTGTTTGAAGACATACCTGCAAAACAGATCACCTGCTTTTGTCAGGTACACAATTTATGTTGGGTCCTTTTCTGTTAGTGATTAGGGAATTATCTCCCTTCTTTATCCATACATAAACTCCGCTAGGTATACCATACTTTCTAATATAACATGAATAAGAAGTATGACCATATGTATTACAATAAAAACATGTAGGTGAATCCTTATGATCTTTATTTTTAGTATGAGCTACAGGTTTTCTATATGGTCTTTTATTTTTAGCTGAGCGAGTAAAACCTAGACCAGTACAATCACCAACGTTTCTTGTTTGACTAAGCAGAGTGTCTAATTGCTGTTTACTGTTTGTGAGACGTTCGAGTTTTTCTTTTAGTTTAAAATTGTCTTCTTGCAAAATCTCGCAAGTCTCACATACAGGTTTTTGACATAAATTATTAGCAGAGTAGTTACATGTGCTACAAGAATAGATGAGATCTAAAGTTTCATTTTCTAATTTTAATTCATCTAATTCTTTTTGTAGTTGGCTTATTTTCTCTTCATTTTTAAGGATTACCCTTTTCTTATCAATGTTTATCCTTGCCAATATCTTTAGTTCCTCATGTAACTCAACATAAGCGTCATATAAAACATCATAAGAGGGTGAGTCAACCGAAGTGGATGAGGTGTCAGAATGTACCTCATTATTATCCTCGTGTGAGTCTGAGTTCCCATCGTTGTCAGATCTAGCCATCAGACATAGCTTCGCTGACTCCTCCTCACTAGAGGTGCTTGATGTCGTTTCCTCCTCAGGTACATCCCATACAATGTAAGCTTTCTTGGACTTGAATTCCCTGGGAATGCTCTTCTCTGAATCAACCTTTTTCAGATAGGTAGGACATTGAAATCTCATGTGTCCTGCTTTTCCACACTCATGGCAAGTGAAGCGATCTTTGTTGTTCTTGCCTTTGTTGGTTGATTCTCTTGCTTCTTTCTTTTGAAACTTTTTGAGTCCACCTTTTCTTTTAATGAGTTTGCTAAATTTTCGAACAAGGAGACTCATAGTTTCATCATCTAGATCGGAGTCAGATTCATCATCATCTTTTTCTTCTTTTGATTTGGAGGTCGTGGCCTTCAATGTGATGTTTTTCTTCTTCCGGTCTGAATCTTCGTGCATAGTCAAGCGACCCAATTCCATTTCGTGCTCTTGAAGCTTTCCAATTAGTGTAGCTAGAGGCATAGAGTCCAAGTCTTTGGATTCAACAATTGCAGTTACCTTTGGTTGCCATTTTCTGTCAAGACAACGCAAAACTTTATTAGTTAGTTCACCTCTGGCAAATGATTTATCTAGAGCAACTAAATGATTAACAACGTGAGTAAATCACTTTTGCATATCACTGATTGATTCACTAGGTAACATGGGAAATAACTCATATTCATGGGTCAGCGCATTTAATCTAGCGCGCTTGACTTCGCTAGTGCCTTCGTGAGTCACTTGTAAAGTGTCCCACATTTCTTTTGCATTTTGGCACTGCGAGACTCTAAAGAACTCATCATAGGATAGAGCCGATGTGATGATATTTTTGGCGCGTAGGTTAAGCTGGACCTTTTTGCGCTCATCATCGGTCCATAGACTTTTAGGCTTGTCTTTAGGTTCATTGTCCACAAGATGCTGTGGAACGAAAGGGCCGTTGACTACGGATTCCCAAATATCCGAGTCTATGGCTTCAATAAAAATTTGCATGCGGACTTTCCAGTAGGCATACCCTTCACCACTGAATATAGGTGGTCGATTAATGGATGAACCATCACCACCAAATGGGTTTGACGAACCCATTCCTTTTTCCCTTAGGATCACGAATACGCGGTTGAGCTAGCACTTCGTACTAGCTCTGATACCACTTGTTAGGTATCAATGGTTACAATACACCTAGAAGGGGGGGGGGGGGGGGGGGGGGGTTGAATAGGTGTAGCGGTTAGAACATCCGCTTTTCGAAAAACAACACTTAATGCTGAAATACACCTAATTAATCGATTAACAGAACAGGGATAATCGATTAACACAATCAACACACTCGACTTAATCGATTAACATAATGAGTATAATCGATTAACAAACTTGATTTAATCGATTAAATAGAAACAGTAAGCTTAGGCAGATACGATTACTTGCACGACAATTAATCGATAACAAAACGAATTTACAGAGCTTACAGATTTATCAGAGTATTAATAGTATAGCACAGAAACATATTAGCTATTAAATCCACTATACAAGTTAACCGATTAAATGCAATAAAGAGAGAGAGAGAGAAAAATCCTGCAACACAAATTTTTATCCTGGTTCGTTTGCTTGTCCACCGCAAACTACATTCAGGCCTCCCGGCTGATTTGGGAGATTTTCTTCACTATAATCGAATCAATGTTATTACATACACATCATCCAATTACAACACTTAGACAATACAAGATAATAAAGACTCTTATTCTATGGTTTGACTCCCTTCCTACCGACAAAAAAAACCTTTCTTTCGGCGTAGCCCCAGCCAAGAACCTCTATTCTTTCCTTATCTCTAAGTCTAAACACAATGATGATACACTCAATCTCTGCGGTGATACGACACCTCGAGATTCCCAATGTTACAACAATTTCTCAGTCAATAAGAAAATAGAGTAAACTTAAGCTATTACAAAGCTTATATCTAACAAGAAAACACTTTACTCTAATCACCTAATACAAACTCATGCAATATGAAGATGTATTAGTTTGAAAACAGAATGCATAGAATGTAAAAATCTAATCAAGAAGCATCAATAATATGCATGAACATGTGATATGAAAAGATGAGAAATATATCATGTAATGCACTCAATCCTAAAGCATAGAATTCTCTCTTTTCTAAACTCACAAATGCATTTACAATTAGATGCAACAATTATCACGAAAAATGCTCTAACTTTCTAAAAATGCAACATGCAACTTCTAAGATTAATTCTGAAAAACGCAGTTTATAAAGAATTAATTCTGAAACCTAGTTAATCGATTAACGAATGCCTTAATCGATTAAACTGTTCAAACAGTTAGATTAATCGATTAACCTATGCCTTAATCGATTAACGACATATTTTCATGTGTAAAAAACTCAAATACGTTATGCACTTAATTCATACATGTTTAACACTTAGTTTATGCCTAGAATGCACATATACATGTATTTATGTGATGCATGAACATATTATGAATGACATATCTCAAAATGAAAATGATTTAAACGATTTATGCATATGAGACATGTATTAGGTGACTTAAGCCTTAGACTCAACTTAAACTAATCTCTAGTCTAAGCTTAGTACCAATCAGAAGACTTAAGCACGTTGATTTGTTGATGATCTTCAAGCTCTTATTCGCACAAGTTGTCCTCATCAAAACCATGACACATAAAGAGAGCTTTCCAAAGTGTTCCTCTTGACATGCACACTTTCATTTATACTACAACACATTGGGTCAAGATTACTATACCACATAGGGGAAGTCCAGATTTATACTACACCACATACGGTCAAGATTACTATACCACATAGGGCAAGTCAAGATTTATACTACACCACATAGGTTCAAGATTATTATTTTGATTCTCATTCAACAGATCATCATTATCCATTCATCTCTACATACCAAGATAATATACTATCATATATTAACACAATTAAGTATAATACTTCTCCCTTACCTTAGTAGGAGTTAGCGTTTTAATCCATCAACCTCGTTGGATCTTCCATTGTCTCCTCCAACCTTAGGAACTTCCCTCATTTATATGACACAACAATAACAACCAATCATTATTCATGTCACACCAATAGACAATTTCATACAAACACTTGTCAGTCATAAACGGAACAAGTTCATATTTCAACGAATCGCAAAGTTAAACTACTTGATGTCTAAAGTATTTACATAAGGTATATTTCCTTTTGCAAGAAAACATCACAACCCACAAACCCCTTTTCCACCTCATCCCCTATCCCCATTCACAACTATTCCATTTTAATCAATAGTTTCCAAAAATCAACAACCTACCGACATCCTTTTCGAAAATAAACCCCAAACCACAAGTTTCAGAAGAAAAATCAAATAGAAACGAACCACAACCCAAAAAGGAAGGATTATGATGTTTTTCACATTAAGAGAAGAGATCCATGTACACACTAAGGGGGTTTCACAACAATGGTGAGTGTTAGAATCAAGAAGTTTACCTCTTCTCAAGCTTTTCTTTCGCTTTCTACAAGTGTTAGGGGTGGGTAGTCGCTTCTCTTCTTTTCTTTTTCGCAAACGTGACCCAATACTCACTCGGGACTTCTATTTTAGGTTTCAGGTTTTCGGGCTCTCGCTCAAGCGACAAGGGCTCGCTTGGGAAAGAAACCCACAACGATTCACACAGGACGCTCAACTTCTACATCCCTTGAGCGACCACTCCCTCGCTTAGTCGAGGATCATAGGTACATCAGGGTAGAAACTCTGAGCCCCTTGTGTAAGGACCGAAATTCTACCATTGAAATTTTTTTCTCAATTTAGTTCAATCACATGCAATCTTTCCTATCTCCCATTACCAATTTAATGTCTTTACTTCAAATCTTATTTCCTTCTTCGCAATCTATCTCAATATTAACATACAAAATCGTTCGACAGAAAAACATAATTCGCATTAATTAAACCTTGTAACCATCGCATATAACCAGCTATGGGTTTCCAAAATACCCATAGCTACACATATCCAGAGTTACAATCTCAAGTTTACAATTATATCTATATCGTTAGTTACATCATATTTCAAAATATCAACTATGCACTCATGTTCAAAATAGTGCAAGTGAATAAATCCAAAATATAAAGCTTCGTAAGACTTCCCAAAAATGAGTCCCCCTCATGTCACCTGTTTATCTGCAATGGGATTATCAATGACAAGTACACAAACATACAAAGGAGTAAGTCGTTAATTCAAATAAACATCATCATAAGATAATCCACATTAGAAATTGGGTTAGTAAACCATTTTTGAAATTCATTTTACTTTGCTGCATAACTTGAGCCAAAGTCGCTACACCCCTTGGGGTTAGCTAAAAGCAGAATCTCATTTTCTAGTTTTAAATAAAACATGCTTATATACTCAAGCCAGAGTTTTGCTTATATACTCAAGCCAGAGTTTTGCTTATATACTCAAGCCAGAGTTTTGCTTATATACTCAAGCCAGAGTTTCGCTTATATACTCAAGCCAGAGTCGCTAACCATTCATGGTCGGCTAAAAATATATTTCCTTTTTATTAATTTCACCATAAATCATTTCCTGTAAATCCACACCCACATTAGTATAAACACACCCATATATGTTTATACTAAATACGTGATTCACAACTCACTCATTGCATAACCAGAAAGTACAACATACTTTCCTTTCCGTAAACCTACGCCTACTTTAATATAAACACACCCATATATGTTTATACTAAATGCGTACTTTACAACTCAATCATTGCATAATCAGAAAATACACCTTTTCGATTCCAAATGCACAATTAAAGACTTATCCTTACCTCGGTGAGTGTTGGGTTTGGTTCTTGGCAACTTCTGAAGTTCCACCGACACCGCCTCCAACTTTAGGATCTCATCTCAAGCTCTTAGATGACTATCCAAGCTTTTTGTCCTTGAAAAAGCTCCATTCTCTCACTCTTCTTCTTTTCTAAAACCCTAGATTGTGTTTGGGGGTTTCTCATTAAATGTTGTCTCGTCGGGTTCTCGCTTAAGCGAGCTTATTCTCGCTCAAGCGAGAAAATCCCGCCCATTTTAAAAACTCAGATCTGACCCTCTCGCTCAAGCGAGGGATTCTCGCTCAAGCGAGAATCTCACAGTGCCAACAGCCCCAAAATGATATTTCTCGCCCAAGCGAGACAACTCTCGCTCAAGCGAGAATCTTTCAATATACCCCAGGATTTCACTCTCCCAGGTGAGCCTCTCTCGCCCAGGCGAGAATCCTCCAATATAGCCCAGTATTTCATCCTCCTAGGTGAGTCTCTCTCTCGCTCAAGCGAGAATCTCTGGCTCAAGCGAGGGTCTCAGGACTGATACTATTATTTTAAAGGCTTAAAATTTAGGGTGTTACAATACTCCCCCTCTTATAAGAATTTTCGTCCCCGAAAATTAAACATACCCTTATTCAAACAAATGAGGGTAATCCTCCCTCATTTCTTGCTCAACTTCCCAAGTAGCATCTCCTTCGTCCACTTGGCTCCACAACACTTTCACCAAAGGAATCTCTTTGCCCCTCAACCTTTTGATACTGGTATCCATGATTCTCACAAGCAACGTCGCAAAAGTCAGGTTATCCTTCAACTCTATCTGGTCCGACTCAACCACATGAGATGGATCTCCAACATATTTTCTCAACTGAGACACATGAAACACATTGTGGAGATTCGACAATAACGGTGGTAAGGCAATACGATACGCTACCGGCCCAATCCTCTTCAGTATTTGATAAGGCCCAATAAATCGCGGAGTCAGCTTACGAGATTTCAACACTCTACCAATTCCGGTAGTCGGGACTACTCTCATGAAAACATGATCTCCCTCCTTAAATTCAAGAGGTTTTCGCCTCTTATCGTAGTAGCTTTTCTGCCGACTTTGGGCGATTCTCATATTCTCCCGGATTTTCTTGATCTTATCCGTCGTCTCTTGAACCAGTTCGGGCCACAATATCAAGTTCTCCCCAGTTTCAAACCAACTCAGTGGAGTTTAGCACTTCCTACCATACAACGCCTCATAAGGTGCCATCCCAATACTCGAATGGAAGCTATTGTTGTAGGTAAATTCGATCAACGGCAACATGCCATCCCATCTCCCTGGTTGTTCTACGACTTAGGCCCTCAAAAGGTCCTCCAATGATTGTATTGTCCTTTCTGATTGACCGTCCGTTTGTGGATGATAAGCTGAACTCAGCTTCAACTTAGTTCCCAAAGTGGTTTGCAAACTAGTCCAAAAGTTTGAAGTGAAATGGGGGTCCCTATTCGACACAATGCTTGACGGTATTCCATGCAAGCGAACAATTTCCCGGATATACAGTTCTGCCAATCTCTCCAAAGAGTACCTCATGTTCATAGGTAGAAAGTGAGCAGATTTAGTTAACCGATCCACGATCACCCATATTGAATCATATCCTCTCTGAGTCTTCAGAAAACCTGACACAAAATCCATGGAGATACTATCCCACTTCCAAACGGGAATTTCTAGGGATTGTAATTCTCCCGTTGGTCGTTGATGCTCAATCTGAAAGTGTGCATGTCAAGAGGAACACTTTGGAAAGCTCTCTTTATGTGTCATGGTTTTGATGAGGACAACTTGTGCGAATAAGAGCTTGAAGATCATCAACAAATCAGCGTGCTTAAGTCTTCTGATTGGTACTAAGCTTAGACTAGAGTTTAGTTTAAGTTGAGTCTAAGGCTTAAGTCACCTAATACATATCTCATATGCATAAATCTTTTAAATCATTTTCATCTTGAGATATGTCATTCATAATATGTTCATGCATCACATAAATACATGTATATGTGCATTCTAGGCATAAACTAAGTGTTAAACATGTATGAATTAAGTGCATAACGTATTTGAGTTTTTTACACATGAAAATATGCTGTTAATCGATTAAGGCATAGGTTAATCGATTAACCTAACTGTTTGCACAGTTTAATCGATTAAGGCATTCGTTAATCGATTAACTGGGCTTCAGAATTAATTCGTTATAAACTGCGTTTTTCAGAATTGATCTCATAAGTTGCATGTTGCATTTTTAGAGAGTTAGAGCATTTTTCGTGTTAATTGTTGCATCTAGTTGTAAATGCATTTGTGAGTTTAGAAAAGAGAGAATTCTATGCTTTAGGATTGAGTGCATTACATGATACATTTCTCATCTTTTCATATCACATGTTCATGCATATTATTAATGCTTCTTGATCAGATTTTTTCTATGCATTCTGTTTTTCAAACTAATACATTTTCATACTGCATGAGTTTGTATTAGGTGATTAGAGTAAAGTGTTGTCTTGTTAGATATAAGCTTTGTAATAGCTTAAGTTTACTCTATTTCGTTTTGATTAAGAAATTGTTGTAACATTGGGAATCTCGAGGTGTCGTATCGCCAAAGAGATTGTGTGTATCTTCATTGTATTTAGACTTAGGGATAAGGAAAGAACAGAGGTTCTTGGCTGGGGCTACGCCGAAAGAAAGGTTTTCTTTGTCGGTAGGAAGGGAGTCAAACCATAGAATAGGAGTCCTTATTATCTTGTGTTGTCTAAATGTTGTAATTGGATGATGTGTATGTAATAACATTAATTCGATTATAGTGAAGAAAAATCTCCCAAATCAGCCGGGAGGCCTAGATGTAGTTTGCGGTGGACAAGCAAACGAACCAGGATAAAATTCGTGTTGCAGGATTTTTCTCTCTCTCTCTCTCTTTATTGCATTTGATCAGTTAACTTGCATAGTAGATTTAATGTCTAATATGTTTCTATGCTATACTTTTAATACTCTGATAAACCTGTAAGCTTTGTAAACTCGGTTTGTTATCGATTAATTGTCGTGCAAGTAATCGTATCTGTTAGCTTACTGTTACTGTTTAATCGATTAAGTCAAGATTGTTAATCGATTACATTCGTTCTGTTAATCGATTAAGTGGGCTGTGTTGATTGTGTTAATCGATTACCCTGTTCTGTTAATCGATTAATTAGGTGTATTTCAGCATTAAGTGTTCTTTATCGAAAAGCGGATATTCTAACCGCTACACCTATTCAACCCCCCCTTCTAGGTGTATTGTAACCACTGATACCTAACAAGTGGTATCAAAGCTAGTGCGAAGTGCTAGCTCAACCGCGTATTCGTGATCCTAAGGGAAAAAGGAATGGGTTCGTCAAACCCATTTGGTGGTGATGGTTCATCCATTAATCGACCACCTATATTCAGTGGTGAAGGGTATGCCTACTGGAAAGTCCGCATGCAAATTTTTATTGAAGCCATAGACTCGGATATTTGGGAATCCGTAGTCAACGGCCCTTTCGTTCCACAGCATCTTGTGGACGATGAACCTAAAGACAAGCCTAAAAGTCTATGGACCGATGATGAGCGCAAAAAGGTCCAGCATAACCTACGTGCCAAAAATATCATCACATCGGCCCACGAATATGAGTTATTTCGCATGTTACCTAGTGAATCAATCAGTGATATGCAAAAGCGATTTACTCATATTGTTAATCATTTAGTTGCTCTAGATAAATCATTTGCCAGAGGTGAACTAACTAATAAAGTTTTGCGTTGTCTTGACAGGAAATGGCAACCAAAGGTAACTGCAATTGTTGAATCCAAAGTCTTGGACTCTATGCCTCTAGCTACATTATTTGGAAAGCTTCAAGAGCACGAAATGGAATTGGGGCGCTTGACTATGCACGAAGATTTAGACCAGAAGAAGAAAAACATCACATTGAAGGCCACGACCTCCAAATCAAAAGAAGAAAAAGATGATGATGAATCTGACTCCGATCTAGATGATGAAACTATGAGTCTCCTTGTTCGAAAATTTAGCAAATTCATCAAAAGAAAAGGTGGATTCAAAAAGTTTCAAAAGAAAGAAGCAAGAGAATCAACCAACAAAGGCAAGAACATCAAAGATCGCTTCACTTGCCATGAGTGTGGAAAAGTCGGACACATGAGATTTCAATGTCCTACCTATTTGAAAAAGGTTGATTCAGAGAAGAGCACTCCCAGGGAATTCAAGTCCAAGAAAGCTTATATTGTATGGGATGTACCTGAGGAGGAAACAACATCAAGCACCTCTAGTGAGGAGGAGTCAGCGAAGCTATGTCTGATGGTTAGATCTGACAATGATGGGAACTCAGACTCACACGAGGATAATAATGAGGTATATTCTGACACCTCATCCACATCGGATGACTTACCCTCTTATGATGTCTTATATAATGCTTATGTTGAGTTACATGAGGAACTAAAGAAATTGGCAAGGATAAACGTTGATAAGAAAAGGGTAATCCTTATAAATGAAAAGAAAATAAGCCAACTACAAAAAGAATTAGATGAATTAAAATTAGAAAATGAAACTTTAGATCTCATCTATTCTTGTAGCACATGTAACTGCTCTGCTAATAATTTATGTCAAAAACCTGTATGTGAGACTTGCGAGATTTTGCAAGAAGACAATTTTAAACTAAAAGAAAAACTCGAACGTCTCACAAACAGTAAACAGCAATTAGACACTCTGCTTAGTCAAACAAGAAAGTTGGTGATTGTACTGGTCTAGGTTATACTCGCTCGGCTAAGAATAAAAGACCATATAGAAAACCTGTAGCTCATACTAAAAATAAAGATCATAAGCATTCGCCTACATGTTTTTATTGTAATACATATGGTCATACTTCTTATTCATGTTACATTAGAAAATATGGTATACCTAGCGGAGTTTATGTATGGATAAAGAAGGGAGATAATTCCCTAATCACTAACAGAAAAGGACCCAACATAATTTGGGTACCTGAGAAAAGCAGGTGATCTGTTTTGCAGGTATGTCTTCGAACACAAGGACGGAAATGGTATTTAGACAGTGGATGTTCGAGACATATGACAGGTGACAGATCAAATTTCCTGGATCTCTCACTTAAAGGAAAAGGATACGTCACGTACGGAGACAACAACAAGGGAAAGATACTTGGCACTAGAACGGTTGGTAACTCATCACAAACTCAAATTGAAAATGTCCTTTATGTTGAAGGACTAGAACATAATCTTCTGAGTATAAGCCAACTCTGTGACAAAGGTAGTCGTGTATCTTTCGATTCTGACTGTTGCATCATTCATGACATTTTATCTAATAATGTTAAATTTGTTGGTCATCGTATAAATAATATTTACATGGTTAACTTGGATGATGTCACCACATTATTTTCAAAATGTTTTATTTCTAAAGAAGATGATATCTGGCTCTGGCACAGACACGTTGCACATATCCATATAAAGCATCTAGATAAATTGTCATCAAACGAACTAGTTGACGGGCTACCAAAACTAAATTTTAAAACTAAAGAGATTTGTGACACTTGTCAAAAGTGTAAACAAACCAAAAACTCTTTTAAAAACAAAAATGTGATATCCACTTCAAGACCTTTGGAGTTACTCCATATGGACTTGTTTGGACCATCACAAATCATGAGTTTTGGTGGTATCTACTATGCTCTAGTTATTGTTGATGATTTCTCTCAATTTACATGGACATTATTTTTATCTGCGAAAAGCGACGCCTTCAAGTCTTTTAAAAATCTTGCCAAGCAAATCCAAAACCAACTTAACCTGAAAATAGTATATATACGAAGTGATCACGGGGGAGAATTTGAGAACTTTCAGTTCGATAAATTCTGTGATAAGTATGGCATTATGCATCAGTTCTCTGCTCCTCGCACTCCATAACAAAATGGAGTTGTTGAGAGGAAAAATCGCGTATTAGAAGAATTAGCGAGAACCATGCTTAATGAAAGTAATACCCCCAAATACTTCTGGGCAGATGCATTTCATACTGCATGTTATGTTATAAATCGAGTACTTTTAAGGCCTAATTTGAATAAAACTCCTTATGAACTATTAAAAGGCCGTAAACCAAACATATCCCATCTTCACGCTTTCGGTTGCAAATGTTTTATATTAAATAATGGAAAGCGGGCTTTAGGAAAATTTGATTCAAAAGCCGATGAGGGAATATTTTTGGGATACTCGATTCATAGCAAAGCGTTCAGAATTTTTAATAAATATTCAATGCAAGTTGAAGAGTCTATCCATGTACAATTTGACGAATCTTCTCCAAAAGAGAAGAGAAAGGTCGTATCTGATGATGTTGCAGGTGCTTTGGAAGAAGCATACTCAAAGAACATGGATAATGAAGAAGCAACTAATGAAGAATGTCAAACCAAATCTCAGGAGCATTCAGATATGCCAGCTGTGTGGAAAACCAAGAAAGCTCACCCGATCGACAAAGTAATAGGTGACATATCTACGGGAGTGGTAACCCGTAGTTCCTTATGAAACTTTTGTAATTTTGTAGCTTTTGTATCTCAAATTGAGCCTAAGACCATTGATGAGGCCATTGAGGATGTGCACTGGGGTATAGCTATGCAAGAAGAGCTGAACCAGTTCGAGCGTAATAATGTTTGGGACTTGGTCCCTAAACCTAAAGATCACCCCGTGATTGGTACTCGATGGGTCTTCAGAAATAAGCTTGATGAATCAGGCTTAATCATTCGAAATAAGGCACGCTTGGTGGCCAAAGGCTACAACCAGGAGGAGGGTATCGATTATGACGAAACCTATGCCCCTGTAGCTAGATTAGAGGCCATCAGGATGCTACTTTCCTTTGCATCTATTATGAACTTCAAACTATTTCAAATGGACGTAAAAAGCGCCTTCCTGAATGGCTACATTCAAGAAGAAGTTTATGTTGACCAACCGCTTGGTTTTGAAAATTTTAAATATCCGAATCACGTTTATAAACTTAAAAAGGCACTCTATGGTCTCAAACAAGCTCCTAGAGCTTGGTATGATAGACTTAGTACCTTTCTTTTAGAAAAAGGGTTCGAAAGAGGCTTGGTTGACACAACGCTTTTTATTCGTAAATCAGAAAATTATGTATTACTTGTACAAATCTATGTGGATGACATAATATTTGGATCTACTAATGATATTTTGTGTAAAGATTTTTCTGAGATGATGCAGGGGGAGTTCGAAATGTCTATGATGGGAGAACTCACATTCTTTCTAGGACTTCAGATAAAGCAACTAGAAAGTGGGATATTCATCCATCAGGCAAAATATTGCAAAGAGCTGCTCAAGAAATTTGAAATGAACAATTGTAAGGAAGCTTCCACTCCTATGGCATCTGCTTGCTACCTAGATAAGGACGAAAAAGGAAAACCAATAGAGGTAACAAAGTATCGAGGAATGATTAGGTCATTACTTTACTTAACTGCAGGTCGACCTGATATCATGTTTAGCGTATGTTTGTGTGCGAGATTTCAATCATCACCTAGAGAATCACATCTTAAAACTGTTAAAAGAATCATGAGATATTTAAAAGGAACAACTAACATGGGATTATGGTATCCTCGGGATGCCACACTATCCTTGGTAGGTTATTCCGATTCCGATTTCGCCGGATGTAAATTGGATCGGAAAAGCACTAGTGGTACTTGTCACTTGTTGGGTAGTTCATTAGTAGCATGGCACAGCAAAAAGCAAGCCTGTGTTGCTTTGTCCACCGCCGAAGCAGAATACATTGTCGCTAGTGTGTGTTGCGCTCAAATCCTTTGGATGAAGCAGCAACTCAAGGACTATGGTCTTAAACTTGAAAAGATCCCTATTAAATGCGATAATACAAGTGCCATAAACCTTTCCAAGAATCCCGTTTTGCATTCTAGAACTAAGCATATAGAAATTAGACATCATATTTTGCGTGATCATGTACAAAAAGGTGACTGCGTTCTTGAATTTGTTGAAACTTCTAAACAGTTAGCTGATATTTTCACCAAGCCCCTTCCCAGGGATACTTTCTTTGTTCTAAGGAGAGAACTTGGAATTCTTGATGAACAATATCTCGATTGAAATTGTTTAGTTGTTTGCATTATCGTCTTGCCTCTCTATGCCTATGTGTCTCTTGCTTAAATGATATATGCTCAAATGCAAAAATATGTCTCTTGATTAACTATTTCTGTGATTATGAATGTCTCGATTAATCCGTCTCAATGCATGCATGAGCCCTAAAAAGTTGAAACCATTCTACTGCCTGAAAATCAATTTTTACGATGAGTAATCGATTACACACTTTCTGTTAATCGATTACCTGGGCATCATTTGTTTGAAAATTCGAAATTTTACATTGGTTTAATCGATTAAACCTACCCGTTAATCGATTAAAACCAGCATTTTTAAGGCAGAAAGCAATTCGGTTTTACACTTTTTTTTTGGCATTTTCTCAACCTCTCTTATACTTTGAGTTTCTGAATCAGTAGCAAAACTAATCCAAGTGCACTAAAGTAGAAAAACCTCATCCTAACCCTCTCAAACCATCAAGAAATCACACTTTTTCATCCTCATTCAACCCCATTTCCAATTTTCCACCAAGCAAAACCCTAGGTTAGGTTTGCCTAAATCCTTCTCTGCTCATTCACTGTTATTTCGGGTTCCACTATATAATGGAGCAAGGTCGCACTAAGAGGGTCAAGACCTCAGCTACTCGTATACGAAGAAGGGAAGTCGGTTCACCTTCTACTCGGGACCGCGGTGACCACTACTGCTCACTTATCTTGCAAGAAACCCATATGGCAAAATTTCAAGGTCGCAAACCCACGTACATAAGGTATGTTGATTTAACCTGGTTGGCAGAACAAAATTTCAGTTTCCCGCATGATATGGAAGCTCAGGGAACCGTTCAGTTTTTGGAATTAAAGGGACAAGTTTACCCTGCTCTAGTTAGGGAATTTTATGCGAATTTTAGATACAAGGATGGAAAGTACTGGTCTATGATTTCTGGTAATCTGTTTGAACTTAATGATGATATTTTTATGAATGTCGGTGGTTTATCATCTTCTGGTTATGGAATAGGAGATTGTTCCTGGGTTAAGGAGAACTTTGATCCTACTGAGGTTTATAAGTCATTTCTAAGAGGCCCTCACTTATACATTCAGGGTCAACTGACCAAAGCTAGGTCATTATCTGTTGAGAACAGACTGTTGCATTATATTATTGCTTACATTTTGGTGCAGAGGAACATGAATCACGCACAGCCTACTGTGAATGATTTACGTTTCATGTATGCTGTAAAGAATAATGTAATGATCAACTAGCCTGAGGAGATTTTGAAAATAATGAACAGTGTGTCTCTGTCTCAGTCGAAGCTGCTTCCCTATAGTATTTTCATTTCATGCATTGTTGATTATCTGCACATTGATGTTTCTGATGCCATCATTGTTGAGTACACTGATAAGGATCATCTGGTTGGTGAAAGCCTCATTCATAAAATGGGTATATACAAGTATGGTACTACTTGGCAATACCAAGAGGACTACACTACTATTGGTCTGGATTTATCCGATGATGATAATTAGGGTGGCATGGGTGATCAGCACGCTACAACTCAGGGGGAGCCTTCTGGAACAGCACCTCAGAACTCTGCTTTTGGTTTAGATCAGTTGGAAGCCATGGAGCAACGGCTTAACAACCGTATGGATCTTCACTTCCAAGGATTGAAAGACTCATACTTTGCAGGTATGGAACAGTATGAAGAGCGTCAAACTGCTTATTCAGACAACCAGTTTCAGGAGTTGAGGAATCTGATTCAATCTACTGCTGAAGCTCAAAATGCTTTGTTTTGTTCAGAATTTCAGAAGTTATCTGTGCTTATCAGGGGAGATCAGAACATTGTCATTCCTGCTTATCACATTGACGATCCTCCACCTCCACCTCAACCATAGACCTAGGATATCTCACAATTAGGTTTATTTCTTCTTTATGGCACTTTCTGGATTCAGCTGTTGTTATGGATTCAAGTTTCTCTTTTGGGTGCCTCTTTAATGTTCTTAATTGACATTTCATGGTTTGTATGGTTGTTGAATACTCTTACTCTTTATGCTATTGTTATTTTGATTATGTCGAATAGCTTATTTTGATTACGTGAATGGTTCTTGATCATATGAGATTTTCTGCTTATTGTGATTTGATATGGTAAATCTTGTATGCCGTTCATTTTACCAAATTGGCTATTTCTTTTGTATAAACTAGCGCATTTGTTTAATTTTCTACAAAATAAAACAGGTTAAGTGTTAAATCCCAAATTAACTCATTGACTTTGTTTTATGCATAACTCATATCTCTGCCTTATTTTTTGACCTGGGTTATCTTTTTGATAATGTCAAAAGGGGGAGAAAGGTTATTTTGTTGTTTTCTGATTGTGCAGGTTGATCGTAATAACAGCTTCCGAAATAATTGCGCATCATATCAACCATGCCAACACAATCTTCAAGCTATTTCATCACAGTTGATAAATTTGATGTAGTGTTTGTCATCATCAAAAAGGGGGAGATTGAAAGTGTGCATGTCAAGAGGAACACTTTGGAAAGCTCTCTTTATGTGTCATGGTTTTGATGAGGACAACTTGTGCGAATAAGAGCTTGAAGATCATCAACAAATCAACGTGCTTAAATCTTCTGATTGGTACTAAGCTTAGACTAGAGTTTAGTTTAAGTTGAGTCTAAGGCTTAAGTCACCTAATACATGTCTCATATGCATAAATCTTTTAAATCATTTTCATCTTGAGATATGTCATTCATAATATGTTCATGCATCACATAAATACATGTATATGTGCATTCTAGGCATAAACTAAGTGTTAAACATGTATGAATTAAGTGCATAACGTATTTGAGTTTTTTACACATGAAAATATGTTGTTAATCGATTAAGGCATAGGTTAATCGATTAACCTAACTGTTTGCACAGTTTAATGGATTAAGGCATTCGTTAATCGATTAACTGGGCTTCAGAATTAATTCGTTATAAACTGCGTTTTTCAGAATTGATCTCATAAGTCGCATGTTGCATTTTTAGAGAGTTAGAGCATTTTTCGTGTTAATTGTTGCATCTAGTTGTAAATGCATTTGTGAGTTTAGAAAAGAGAGAATTTTATGCTTTAGGATTGAGTGCATTACATGATACATTTCTCATCTTTTCATATCACATGTTCATGCATATTATTGATGCTTCTTGATCAGATTTTTTCTATGCATTCTGTTTTTCAAACTAATACATTTTCATACTGCATGAGTTTGTATTAGGTGATTAGAGTAAAGTGTTGTCTTGTTAGATATAAGCTTTGTAATAGCTTAAGTTTACTCTATTTCGTTTTGATTGAGAAATTGTTGTAACATTGGGAATCTCGAGGTGTCGTATCGCCAAAGAGATTGTGTGTATCTTCATTGTATTTAGACTTAGGGATAAGGAAAGAACAGAGGTTCTTGGCTAGGGCTACGTCGAAAGAAAGGTTTTCTTTGTCGGTAGGAAGGGAGTCAAACCATAGAATAGGAGTCTTTATTAACTTGTGTTGTCTAAATGTTGTAATTGGATGATGTGTATATAATAACATTGATTCGATTATAGTGAAGAAAAATCTCCCAAATCAGCCGGGAGGCCTGGATGTAGTTTGCGGTGGACAAGCAAACGAACCAGGATAAAATTCGTGTTGAAGGATTTTTCTCTCTCTCTCTCTCTTTATTGCATTTGATCGGTTAACTTGTATAGTAGATTTAATGTCTAATATGTTTTTATGATATACTGTTAATACTCTAATAAACCTGTAAGCTTTGTAAACTCGGTTTGTTATCGATTAATTGTCGTGCAAGTAATCGTATTTGTCTTAGCTTACTATTACTGTTTAATCGATTAAGTCAAGTTTGTTAATCGATTACATTCGTTTTGTTAATCGATTAAGTGGGCTGTGTTGATTGTGTTAATCGATTACCCTGTTCTGTTAATCGATTAATTAGGTGTATTTCAGCATTAAGTGTTGTTTTTCGAAAAGCGGATATTCTAACCGCTACACCTATTCAACCCCCCCCCCTTCTAGGTGTATTGTAACCACTGATACCTAACACAATCTTGGCCTTCTGACATACCAAACAACTCGAGACATACAAGACCACATCCCTTTTCAACCCAGACCACCAAAACAGTGTTTTCAAATCTTGATACATTTTCGTGGTTCCCAGGTGAAAACTCAGTTTACTCTTATGGGACTCCTCTAAAATATCCCTCCATAATTTATCAGTACGAGGCACACACACCCTCCCTTTGTAACGCAACAGTCCACTAGGGTCGGTTGTGAAATTGGTATCCTTACCACTCAGCACCAGATCCCGTTTATCCATTATCTCACTATCCTCAACTTCCATTATCCGGATTTGTTCAAACAACTCATTTGTGACTTTAAGCATTCCCAAAATCATACTATGGGGCTTTATCTGAACCTCCAAGTTCATATCTCTAAACTCTTCAATCAGTTTCCCTTCTCTAACCATCAAAGCCGACATGTGCAACGACTTTCGACTCAGTGCATCCGCCACTACATTGGCCTTTCCCAGGTGGTATTGCAACCCAAAATCGTAATCCTTAAGGAATTCCATCCATCTCCTCTGCCTCATGTTCAATTCCTTTTGATCAAATAAGTACTTCAAACTCTTGTGGTCACTGTACACTTCAAATCTCACGCCAAAGAGATGGTGCCTCCAGATTTTTAAGGCAAAGACCACTACAACCAACTCAAGGTCGTGGGTAGGATAGTTTTGCTCGTGCGTCCTCAACTGTCGAGAAGCATAGGCCACAACCTTCCCTTCTTGCATCAACAAACAACCCAAACCTTGCTTGGATGCATCACAATAAACACTGAAGTCTCGATCAGTACAAGGAAGGACCAAAACTGGCGCCGTAGTTCACCTTCGTTTTAACTCTTAGAAACTTTCTTCACATCAAAGTGTCCACACATACGGTTCCCCTTTCCTAGTGAGTTTGGTCAAAGGTAGAGCCAACTTCGAAAATCTCTCTATGAATTTACGATAATACCCATCCAAACCCAGAAAGCTCCTGATCTCAGTGACTGACTTGGGCACTGCCCATTCCATAATCGCTTCAACCTTTGAAGGATCAACTGCCACTCCTTCCTTGGATATTACATGTCCAAGAAAATTTACTGACTCCAACCAGAAGTCGCATTTTGACAGCTTTGCATATAACCGATTCTTGCTAAGAAGTTCTAGCACAATCCGCAGGTGCTCAGCATGTCCCTCTCGGCTTTTGGAGTAAATCAAAATGTCATCAATGAATACCACTACGAAGGTATCTAAATACGGATGAAAAATCCGATTCATGTAGTCGGTAAATATTACTGGGGCATTCGTTACCCCAAAAGGCATGACCAAATATTCAAAATGTCCATACCTGGTTCTAAACGCCGTCTTAGGAATATCTTCCGACTTCACGCGAAGTTGGTGGTAGCCAGACCGAAGATCAATCTTTGAAAACACTACCGCTCCTCTCAACTGATTCATCAAGTCATCGATCCGAGGCAACGAATATTGGTTCTTAATAGTTACCTTGTTCAACTTCCGGTAGTCGGTACACAACCGCATACTACCATCCTTTTTCTTAACCAACAAAACAGGCGCACCCCATGGCAAGACGCTAGGACGAATGAACTTCTTTGCCAACAAGTCATCAACCTGCTTTTTCAACTCCGCCAATTCTAACGGTGCCATCCTATAAGGAGCTATAGAGATGGGTCCCGTTCCCGGTACCAAATCAATAGAGAATTCAACTTCTCTTACAGGAGGTAATTCCGGAATTTCGCCTGAAAATACCTCAGGAAACTCACGAACTATCGGAATATCCTCAACTTTGAGTTTTTCACTACCCTTTAGGGTTGCCAACAACATAAACATGGCTCCTCCTTCTTTACAAGAAGTCCTGACTTCCTTTGCCGACAATGGCTTCATGTCATTGACCTCATCAGAAACCTCATCAAGATTCCCGAATACCACGGTCTTATCAGCACAATTTAACATCACATGATTCGTCGAAAACCAGTCCATCCCCAAAATTAGATCCAACTGGGTTAGTGGTAAGCAGATCAAATCCACGGTAAAATTTCTACTGTTTACCACTACCGGACATCGAGACACAACTGTCGATACCACCACAGGCACATCAGTTGGGGTGGACACGACCAAGTCAAAAGACAACGACTCAGTTTGTAATTTCAATCTATCCACGCAGTCATTAGATACAAAGGAGTGTGTCGCTCCCAAATCAAACAACACTAAAAGAGGAATACCTGCCACCATGCAATTACCTTTGATCAGACCATCAACACCAGATGTCTCTGCACCACTAATGGTGAATACTCTGCCAGTAGATCGAGGTTGCTCAGCTCTCACAGCATTTACACTCTATGTTAGCTTAGGACAATATCTCCTGGTGTGCCCAACCTCCTTGTAGTAGAAACAGGTAAGCATCGTTCCAGGGCATGAGTCACCTATATGATTTCGGCCACATTTGCCGCACCCGGATGGAGAGTTCAACCGTGACCCTCCGGCATTACCATGAGTCTTCATCCCATGTGAAGTATTCCCTCGACTACCCGTTGGAGGAGAGTAAGGCTTTCGTTCCTCTTGAAACATTATCCCTTTTCCCTTGCCGTGTGAGAAGTTCCGTTGAGGGCCATAGTGTTTTGGAGGGTTATCTTTTCTAGCAGCAGCGTCCCTCCTCCGCACATTATTCTCGTACATCCTACACTTGTTCACTAGTGTAGGAAAATCAGAAATTTCATCGTGACCAAATGTCACTCGGAGCTCGGGCCTCAACCCCATCTCAAACTTCACACATTTGGACCTCCCGTCCAACTCTAGTTCAGCATAAGGGCAGTACCGGATCAACTCTTCAAATTTGGCAGAATATTCCCCCACCGACATGTTCCCCTGCTCTAATTGCAGGAATTCCCTCTCCTTCTCCCTTTTCAGGTCTGCAGGAAGGTACTTATGGAGGAATTTACTTTTGAAGGCTTCCCACATGATGATTTGCCCTTCGATCTCCATTTGTCTCCTGGTCATTTTGTAAGCACCCAAATTCTACCCATGAAAATTTTTCTCATTTTAATTCAAGTCCATTCAATCACTCATAACTCACTTTACCATTTTAATATCCTTACTTCAAAATCTTATTTCCCCTCCTCACACTCAATCCATGAATCAATAACCACATACATAATCATTTTACCTAGAACTTCTCATGAATCATTCCTGGAACTAATCTTATAACCTATTATATTATCATACAATTAATCTTGTAGAAAAACATAATTCATTCATATCATTCCCTATGAGTACTAAGACCTCAAAGGTTCTGATCCTCCAAAATAACATTACGCATGGTTACAAATATCCAAATAATGGTTAGTCATGATTACAATCATTTAAATCCGCAGGTAATCATTTAGAATACGAAAAACATAAATAGTGAATCCAAAATCTAAAGCTCCTAAAGCTCCCGACCTGGCATACTTCATTCGTCTATTTACCTGCAATGGGATTATCAATGACAAAAGTAGAAAACACACAAAGGAGTAAGTCATTAATTCAATAAACGTCATTATAAGATAATCCACATTAGAAAAATGAGTTAATAAACCATTTGTTTTATAAATTCATTTTGTGCTACATTACTTGAGCCAAAGTTTTGCTACATAGCTTGAGCCAAAGCGTTGCTACCTAACTTGAGCCAAAGTATTGCTACATAACTTGAGCCAAAGTTTTGCTACATAGCTTGAGCCAAAGCATTGCTACATAACTTGAGCCAAAGTTTTGCCACATAACTTGAGCCAAAGTGTTGCTACATAACTTGAGCCAAAGTGTTGCTACATAGCTTGAGCCAAAGCATTGCTACATAACTTGAGCCAAAGTATTGCTTCATAACTTGAGCCAAAGTGTTGCTACATAGCTTGAGCCAAAGCATTGCTACATAACTTGAGCCAAAGTATTGCTTCATAACTTGAGCCAAAGTTTTGCTACATAACTTGAGCCAAAGTATTGCTTCATAACTTGAGCCAAAGTTTTGCTACATAACTTGAGCCAAAGTGTTGCTATATAACTTGAGCCAAAGTGTTGCTACATAGCTTGAGCCGAAGCATTGCTACATAACTTGAGCCAAAGTCGCTAACCATTTATGGTCGGCTAAAAATACGTTTCATTTTCATTGATTTCACTATCAACCATTTCCTGTAAATTCACGCCATCTTTAGTATAAACACACCCATATATGTTTATACTAAACACGTGATTCACAATATAATTATTGCATGATCAGAAATACACACGTTTTCCATCTTCCGTAAATCTACGCCTACTTTAGTATAAACACACCCATATATGTTTTTACTAAATGCGTAATTCACAACTCAATCATTGCATAACCAGAAAATACTTACATTTTCTATTCCAAATGCACATTAAAGACTCATCCTTACCTTGGTGAGTATTGGGGTTCGGTTCTTGGCAACTTCTCGAATTCTACCGACACCACCTCCAACCTTAGGATCTCACTTCTCATCCCACCACATAACACAATGTTAGTTTTTTATTCCAAATATTACATAAACAACTTATTTTGCATCATTTAATCATACAAAATATTCATCATCAATATTCAACCATCTAAAACATGCATAACATCTCATATTTCAATATTTGGGGGTAAACTCATCTTCTACCTCTAACATTTTACTCATTCTCTCCTTTTACCACATTTTCACTTTTAGGGTTTTTTGGGATTTTCATGAATCAACCCACAACCCTTTCCATTCTTGAGATACTATCTCTAAACCAAGAGTTTACAAGATAAAAACAACATAAAACGAACCATAACTCTAATGGATGAGTTTCCATGATTTCTCATGTTATGAAAATAAATCCAACATACCCAAAACAAGTTAGAGAGGAAGAAGAAGAGTTAGGAACAAGAGGTTTACCTCTTCTCAAGCTCTAAAATGAGTCATAAGGCTCCTTGCTCTTGAAAAGCTCCCTTCTCTCTCTTCTCTTCAAGTTCTAATCCTCAAATGTGTTTGGGGTTTCTATTTTTAAAGAGCAGTCGTCGGGTTCTCGCTCAAGCGAGCCCATTCTCGCTCAAGCGAGAATCTCACAGTAGCAATTTTCGCTTAACGCATAGATGTAATCGATTACATGGATTGTGTAATCGATTACATCGTGTAAAATGCACATATCTGATGCTTTTATCTGCATGTAATCGATTACATGTATTGTGTAATCGATTACATCATGTAAAATGCACATATCTGATGCTTTTATCTGCATGTAATCGATTACATGTATTGTGTAATCGATTACATCATGTAAAATGCACATATCTGATGTTTTTATCTGCATGTAATCGATTACATGTATTGTGTAATCGATTACACTGCCCAAAATTGCCATTTCTCGCCCGGGTGATACAACTCTCGCTCAGGCGAGAATCCTCCAGTATAGCCCAAGATTTCACCCTCCCAGATGCACCTCTCTCGCTCAAGCGAGAATCTCTGGATCAAGCGAGGCTTCCAGGACTGATACTCTAATTTTTAAAGACTAAAATTCGGGGTGTTACAATCCTCCCCCTCTTATAAGAATTTTCGTCCCCGAAAATTAAACATACCTCGGAAATCAAAATCATCACCTAAACCTTAGGCACAAGGATACTCCACCAAAATCACAAATTCGATTCTCTAATCCATTAAGATTACTTAATCAGTCACTATGGGCATACACCACTAAATCATGATATCACCAAACCAATTCATGAACTAACTCCTCAATGTCCAAATGTTAAGATCTCAGCCTTTAATAACTCGAGTGCCATGGGAACTAATCCATAATTCAGACTAAAGATTTTTTTCTTATATCCATCAAGAACCATAGATCTCTAACACCTATCCATCTATCAATCCTAACATACTTTAAGAATCCCGATAACACTCTCGAACTTCAGCGAATGGGGAACTCCTGATCCATATCTATCTAAATGCATCTTTTAACATCCATCATACACTAGCTAGTCTCATCTCAACTCGAGACTCTAGCACAATTTCATTTTACTAGATCCACAAAATACTTACACAATAGAATTATTAGTGTCTCATCCATTGTACACAATCAAACTATTCACTAATTGTCTAATTACATAAAATATTTCTACCATCAAATCTTATCGTCTAAAGAAATTATCGATTTCTAGCCTCCACTGAAACCATAAAACCATTGATTCACACCAAAACTAGGTATTCTGTTACCAATCGGCAAGCCCAAGTCGACCAACACTCAAACCTACAACTTGTGTTTGGTTTGGTCACCCCAATACAGTTAGTAAATATAAACTTATTAACCCATTCGCATTATGTCCAGAAATACATGGGCGTCTCATATCACTAAACTTTTAACAACCTCATACTTATTCCGATATGGTTGCTAAAATTTCGGAATTCTCCAACATGATACTAAATCATTACTTAGGCACAAGCTAAGTTTTCCCAAAAATGATTTTCGAAAGCGGTTTGAATCCACGACTCATGGCAACCACGTCGTGAAACAAGGTTCGCACGTTCATTTCGACACAACCCAAAACTTCTTCTCTCCTATGGTTACACCACACCCATACACCGCAATTACGGACGTTCACGAAACAACAACAACTTTTGCCGGTACACATTCAACGCAGACAATTTCGGATCACCACCACTATTTCATGCGTTGCCAATGTCCTACCGCAAAAGAACCAGTCATTCGAGACCAAAAGTTTCACGTCTAATCCATTGCATTCATCACATTGGTGGGGTAAGTAACTTAACTAGCCTCTTTTCTCGACTATCATTATAAGTCTTACCCTTTTGCACCCATATACATATCAATGCAACTAGATCTTAATTCTTCACCTCAACAAGTACACACAGTTAAACATAACACAATTTGCTGATCGCTAGTCCATTTCCAGGATTAAATCCAACTGGGACATCATCGCGCATATCAACACTATAGTAAAGGTTCTACCATTTACCCCAACCGTACACTAAGACACTCCCGATCCAAAATAAGTTTTTGAGGTTCAACATCCCCGCACATAGCTTGGTGTTCAATACCAATATACATTTGTTACGGCGGGTACTCATCTTTAACAAAAAAAATAAATTTCATAGACCAGAAGCTTCATACACAAGAATTAAAAATAACTTTTTCATACTTAATCGATTTTGGGGTACCAACCATAGGTCACCTCAAAATGATAATACATCTGATTAGTCAACGTCCATGTAAACACATTAATCGCAAGGACCTTTAGGTAATTTATCCAACCTCTATTTCATTTTTCGAAATGAGTTTCACCTCTTAGCGTGCGCATACACACTAAGGCCAACAAAGGGAATTAACCTTTAACAACTCATAAGAGAAAACAAGTATCCCCGACTTAAACATTTTTCTTGTCAGTATACTTATTATAAAAGTCAATCATTCATAGACGAAAGTCCACTTTCCAAGACAAAATAAATAGTTCTTTCAAATCTTAACATCTCGAAATACTAACGAGTTCTTAAATACCCTTTTGTGACATTTACTGAATGAATACCGATCCCTTTTCCGAAGGAGGGTCCTGACTTTCTTAGCCGACATTGGCCCCATACCACTGGCCTGGTCAGAGACCTTGCACAGATCCTCAACCGCGACAACCCTGTCAGCGCTATTCAATCATAACATGATTTGCCGACAATCAGTCCATCCCCAGAATTATATCTAACTGGGATAACGACAAGCAGACTGAGTCTATGGTAAATATCACACATTTTACCACAACCGGACTCCAGAACATAAACGTCGACACCACCACCAGCACAAAGATTGGGTTCGACGCGACCAAGTCGGAAGTAATGACTCAGTTTACAATCTCAGTCGGTTTTCACATTTAACATATATGAGGGAGTGTGTCGCTCCCGAATCAACAACACTAAACAAGGAATACCTGTCACCATGCGTTTACCTCTCGCCGGATCATCAACACCCGATGTCCCTGCGCCACTTGGGGTAACCATCCGACCGTGGTCCCTTGCCTCCCCAGCATGCATGACATTAGGTCTCCGATCCAGCTTGGGACAATACTTTTTAATATGCCCAAACTCCTTGTAGTGGAAACATTCATTCCCTTTTCCCGGGTACGTACTTCCATAGTGAAGTCTACCGCACTTGTTACACTAGT
This sequence comes from Lupinus albus, assembly GCA_009771035.1. Lineage (NCBI taxonomy): Eukaryota > Viridiplantae > Streptophyta > Magnoliopsida > Fabales > Fabaceae > Lupinus > Lupinus albus. Next base: position 720,582 of record WOCE01000027.1, on the reverse strand, counting down.
CAGTAAGCTAATTTTAATTCACTCAAGTCAAGAAATCACATAGTCTCATAACAAGTCGCATGTCATCATACCAAAGCCACATGCTTTAAACATTCAATACACACAATCTCAACTAGTCAAATTTTTACACATGTTACAAAGAAGCAAGTAAGGCCATGCCCTAGGTCGCAGAATTAACTATGCTCTGATACCATATTGTAAGCACCCAAATTCTACCCTTGAAAATTTTTCTCATTTTAATTCAATTCCATTCAATCACTCATAACTCACATTACCATTTTAATATCCTTACTTCAAAATCTTATTTCCCCTCCTCACACTCAATCCATGAATCAATAACCACATACATAATCATTTTACCTAGAACTTCTCATGAATCATTCCTGGAACTAATCTTATAACCTATTATATTATCATACAATTAATCTTGTAGAAAAACATAATTCATTCATATCATTCCCTATGAGTACTAAGACCTCAAAGGTTCTGATCCTCCAAAATAACATTACGCATGGTTACAAATATCCAAATAATGGTTAGTCATGATTACAATCATTTAAATCCGCAGGTAATCATTTAGAATACGAAAAACATAAATAGTGAATCCAAAGTCTAAAGCTCCTAAAGCTCCCGACCTGGCATACATCATTCGTCTATTTACCTGCAATGGGATTATCAATGACAAAAGTACAAAACACACAAAGGAGTAAGTCATTAATTCAATAAACGTCATTATAAGATAATCCACATTAGAAAAATGAGTTAATAAACCATTTGTTTTATAAATTCATTTTGTGCTACATTACTTGAGCCAAAGTTTTGCTACATAGCTTGAGCCAAAGCGTTGCTACCTAACTTGAGCCAAAGTATTGCTACATAACTTGAGCCAAAGTTTTGCTACATAGCTTGAGCCAAAGCATTGCTACATAACTTGAGCCAAAGTTTTGCCACATAACTTGAGCCAAAGTGTTGCTACATAACTTGAGCCAAAGTGTTGCTACATAGCTTGAGCCAAAGAATTGCTACATAACTTGAGCCAAAGTATTGCTTCATAACTTGAGCCAAAGTGTTTCTACATAGCTTGAGCCAAAGCATTGCTACATAACTTGAGCCAAAGTATTGCTTCATAACTTGAGCCAAAGTTTTGCTACATAACTTGAGCCAAAGTGTTGCTACATAGCTTGAGCCAAAGCATTGCTACATAACTTGAGCCAAAGTATTGCTTCATAACTTGAGCCAAAGTGTTGCTACATAGCTTGAGCCAAAGCATTGCTACATAACTTGAGCCAAAGTATTGCTTCATAACTTGAGCCAAAGTTTTGCTACATAACTTGAGCCAAAGTATTGCTTCATAACTTGAGCCAAAGTTTTGCTACATAACTTGAGCCAAAGTGTTGCTACATAACTTGAGCCAAAGTGTTGCTACATAGCTTGAGCCAAAGCATTGCTACATAACTTGAGCCAAAGTCGCTAACCATTTATGGTCGGCTAAAAATACGTTTCCTTTTCATTGATTTCACTATCAACCATTTCCTGTAAATTCACGCCATCTTTAGTATAAACACACCCATATATGTTTATACTAAACACGTGATTCACAATATAATTATTGCATGATCAGAAATACACACGTTTTCCATCTTCCGTAAATCTACGCCTACTTTAGTATAAACACACCCATATATGTTTATACTAAATGCGTAATTCACAACTCAATCATTGCATAACCAGAAAATACTTACATTTTCTATTCCAAATGCACATTAAAGACTCATCCTTACCTTGGTGAGTATTGGGGTTCGGTTCTTGGCAACTTCTCGAATTCTACCGACACCACCTCCAACCTTAGGATCTCTCTTCTCATCCCACCACATAACACAATGTTAGTTTTTTATTCCAAATATTACATAAACAACTTATTTTGCATCATTTAATCATACAAAATATTCATCATCAATATTCAACCATCTAAAACATGCATAACATCTCATATTTCAATATTTGGGGGTAAACTCATCTTCTACCTCTAACATTTTACTCATTCTCTCCTTTTACCACATTTTCACTTTTAGGGTTTTTTGGGATTTTCATGAATCAACCGACAACCCTTTCCATTCTTGAGATACTATCTCTAAACCAAGAGTTTACAAGAAAAAAACAACATAAAACGAACCATAACTCTAACGGATGAGTTTCCATGATTTCTCATGTTATTAAAATAAATCCAACATACCCAAAACAAGTTAGAGAGGAAGAAGAAGAGTTAGGAACAAGAGGTTTACCTCTTCTCAAGCTCTAAAATGAGTCATAAGGCTCCTTGCTCTTGAAAAGCTCCCTTCTCTCTCTTCTCTTCAAGTTCTAACCCTCAAATGTGTTTGGGGTTTCTATTTTTAAAGTGCAGTCGTCGGGTTCTCGCTCAAGCGAGCCCATTCTCGCTCAAGCGAGAATCTCACAGTAGCAATTTTCGCTTAACGCATAGATGTAATCGATTACATGGATTGTGTAATCGATTACATCGTGTAAAATGCACATATCTGATGCATTTTTCTGCATGTAATCGATTACATGTATTGTGTAATCGATTACATTATGTAAAATGCACATATCTGATGCTTTTATCTACATGTAATCGATTACATGTATTGTGTAATCGATTACATCATGTAAAATGCACATATCTGATGTTTTTATCTGCATGTAATCGATTACATGTATTGTGTAATCGATTACACTGCCCAAAATTGCCATTTCTCGCCCGGGTGATACAACTCTCGCTCAGGCGAGAATCCTCCAGTATAGCCCAAGATTTCACCCTCCCAGATGCACCTCTCTCGCTCAAGCGAGAATCTCTGGATCAAGCGAGGCTTCTAGGACTGATACTCTAATTTTTAAAGACTAAAATTCGGGGTGTTACACATTTCCCACCAATTCTCTGCCTCCTTTACCAGCATGTAGGTGGCATAGGCCACTCTATGAGAATCAGAACGGCTCATGGCCCTGAAGATTCTTTCCAATCCATGGACCCATTCAATGGCCGCATCCGGAGTGAATCCGCCTTGGAACTGACTGGGTTTTCTCCTGCAGAATTCGTCCAGACCTCGGTATTCTGTCGGCCCAGGTGGAACTAGTGGGTGTGAACTCGGACTTGGCGTCGGGTTCTGGTTCAGATTGTGCAAGTTCTCATTGACTTGTTGCAAGGCCGCCACCATTTGCGCCAGTAAATCATTCGGGACATTCTGACTTGCCCCTCTTCCTCTTCCTCTTCCAGCCATGGGTACGTATACTCACTCACTAGTTAGTAATCGAATTTGTATAATAACCGTGCACATAACCACTTAACAATTTGCACAAGTGAACAATCTCAACACATAAAGTTTTCAAATAAGCATGTAAGACCATACCTTAGGTCACAGGATTAACTATGCTCTAATACCATATTGTAAGGACCGAAATTCTACCCTTGAAATTTTTTTCTCAATTTAGTTCAATTACATGCAATCTCTCCTATCTCCCATTACCAATTTAATGTCTTTACTTCAAATCTTATATCCCTCTTCGCAATCTATCTCAATATTAACATACAAAATCGTTCGACAGAAAAACATAATTCGCATTAATTAAACCTTGTAACCACCGCATATAACCAGCTATGGGTTTCCAAAATACCCATAGCTACACATATCCAGAGTTACAATCTCAAGTTTACAATTATATCTATATCGTTAGTTACATCATATTTCAAAATATCAACTATGCACTCATGTTCAAAATAGTGCAAGTGAATAAATCCAAAATATAAAGCTCCCTAAGACTTCCCAAAAAAGAGTCCCCCTCATGTCACCTGTTTATCTGCAATGGGATTATCAATATCAAGTACACAAATATACAAAGGAGTAAGTCGTTAATTCAAATAAACATCATCATAAGATAATCCACATTAGAAATTGGGTTAGTAAACCATTTTTGAAATTCATTTTACTTTGCTGCACAACTTGAGCCAAAGTCGATACACCCCTCGGGGTTAGCTAAAAGCAGAATCTCATTTTCCAGTTTTAAATAAAACATGCTTATATACTCAAGCCAGAGTTTTGCTTATATACTCAAGCCAAAGTTTTGCTTATATACTCAAGCCAAAGTTTTGCTTATATACTCAAGCCAGAGTTTTGCTTATATACTCAAGCCAGAGTTTTGCTTATATACTCAAGCCAGAGTTTTGCTTATATTATACTCAAGCCAGAGTTTTGCTTATATACTCAAGCCAAAGTTTCGCTTACATACTCAAGCTAGAGTCGCTAACCATTCATGGTCGGCTAAAAATATATTTCCTTTTTATTAATTTCACCATAAATCATTTCCTGTAAATCCACGCCCACATTAGTATAAACACACCCATATATGTTTATACTAAATACGTGATTCACAACTCAATCATTGCATAACCATAAAGTACAACATACTTTCCTATCCGTAAACCTACGCCTACTTTAATATAAACACACCCATATATGTTTATACTAAATGCGTACTTTACAACTCAATCATTGCATAATCAAAAAATACACCTTTTCGATTCCAAATGCACAATTAAAGACTTATTGTTACCTTGTGAGTGTTGGGTTTGGTTCTTGGCAACTTCTCAAGTTCCACCGACACCGCCTCCAACTTTAGGATCTCTTCTCAAGCTCTTAGATGAGTATCCAAGCTTTTTGTCCTTGAAAAAGCTCCCTTCTCTCACTCTTCTTCTTTTCTAAAACCCTAGATTGTGTTTGGGGTTTCTCATTAAATGTTGTCTCGTCGGGTTCTCGCTTAAGCGAGCATATTCTCGCTCAAGCGAGAAAATCCCGCCCATTTTAAAAACTCAGATTTGACCCTCTCGCTCAAGCGAGAATCTCACAGTGCCAACAGGCCCAAAATGATATTTCTCGCCCAGGCGAGACAACTCTCGCTCAAGCGAGAATCTTCCAGTATACCCCAGGATTTCACCCTCCCAGGTGAGCCTCTCTCGCCCAGGCGAGAATCTCTCGCTCAAGCGAGGATCCTCCAGTATAGCCCAGTATTTCATCCTCCTAGGTGAGTCTCTCTCTCGCTCAAGCGAGAATCTCTCGCTCAAGCAAGGGTCTCAAGACTGATACTATAATTTTAAAGGCTTAAAATTTAGGGTGTTACACCTTGCTTGGGCGTGCTCTTCTCGCTCAAGCGAGAAACACCCATAAATCAGCAAAAAATCTAAGTTAAACTATCATTTTTTAGAAAGGAAAATTGGGGCGTTATAATCCTCCCCCTCTAACAAGAATTTTCGTCCCCGAGAATTAAACATACCTCGATTCAAACAAGTGGGGATAGTCTTCCATCATGTCACGTTCTACCTCCCAAGTAGCGTTTCCATCATCCAGTTGACTCCAAAGCACTTTTACTTGAGGGATCTCTTTCCCTCGCAACCTCTTGACGCTTCTGTCCATGATCCTTACTGGTAGAGTTATAAAGGTCAATTTTTCTTTCCAGTCAATCCTGTTAGGCTCAATGATATGTGATGGATCCCCAATATACTTCCTCAATTGAGACACATGGAAAACATCGTGGAGGTTTGATAGTAACGGAGGTAAGGCTATTCAATAAGCTATCGGACCAATCCTCTTCAAAATCTAATACAGTCCGATGAACTTTGGGGTAAGCTTACGGGATTTCAAGACTCGACCAATCCCTATAGTCGAGACTACTCTCATAAAGACATGATCTACTTCTTGAAACTCAAGAGGCTTCCTCCTCCTATCATGATAACTCTTCTGTCGACTTTGGGCTATTTTCATATTCTCTCTTATCTTCTTAATTTTCTCAACCGTTTCTTGTACTACTTCAGGTCCCAACACCAAATTTTCTCCAGTTTCAAACTAACTTATAGGAGTTCTACACTTCCTACCATATAGTGCCTCATATGGCGCCATCCCAATGCTCTAATGAAAGTTGTTGTTATAAGTGAATTCAATCAAAGGTAGCATGTTGTCCCAACTTCCGGGTTGTTCATGTACACATGCTCTCAATAGATCTTCCAACGATTGAATAGTCTTTTCCGTCTGTCCGTCCGTTTGTAGATGATAGGCGGAGCTCAACTTCAACTTAATTCCCAAAGCAAATTTCAAGCTAGTCCAAAAGTTAGAAGTGAAACGGGGATATTGATCCGATATGATACTTGTAGGAATCCCATGCAATCTAATTATCTCTCTTAAATACAATTTTGCTAACCGTTCTAGCGAGTACCTTATGTTGATAGGCAGAAAATGAGCAGAGAGTTTTATTTACTACTCTTACCACCTCAGCCATTATAACCTCAAGCATCATACAATACCCGCTACCAAATACCTTCTTTTTATATTGCCTCAAATCCTCTTTCGATCATCACCCAAACTTACCATATTGAGAGTATCCCATTCCGTGTCAAGATTTACACTACATCACTTAGGGTCAAGATTTATTCTACACATATATGGTCAAGATTACTGTACCACATAGGGCAAGTCAAGATTTATACTATACCACATAAGGTCAAGATTGCAATACCACATAGGGCAAGTCAAGATTTATAATACACCACATAGGGTCTAGATTACTATACCACATAGGGCAAGTCAAGATTTATACTACACAACATAGGGTCAAGATTACTATACCACATATGGCAAGTCAAGATTTATACTACACCACATAGGTTCAAGATTATTATTCCAATTCTCATTCAACATATCATAATTATCCATTCATCGCTAAATACCAAGATAATCTGCTATCATGTATTAACACAATTAAGTATAATACTTCTCCCTTACCTGTGTAGGAGTTAGCGCTTTAATCCTTCAACCTCGTTGGATCTTCCATTGTCTCCTCCAACCTTAGGAACTTTCCTCATTTATATGACACAACAATAACAACCAATCATTATTCATGTCACACCAATAGACAATTTCATACAATCACTTGTCAGTCATAAACGGAACAAGTTCATATTTCAACGAATCGCAAAGTCAAACTACTTAATGTCTAAAGTATTCACACAAGGTATATTTCCTTTTGCAAGAAAACATCACAACCCACAAACCCCTTTTCCACCTCATCTCCTACCCTCATTCACAACTATTCTATTTTAATCAATAGTTTCCAAAAATCAACACCCTACGAACATCCTTTTCGAAAATAAACCCCAAACCACAAGTTTCAAAAGAAAAATCAAATAGAAGCGAACCACAACCCAAAAATGAAGGATTATGAGGTTTTTCACATTAAGAGATGAGATACGTGTACACACTAAGGGGTTTCACAACAATGGTGAGTGTTAGAATCAAGAGGTTTACCTCTTCTCAAGCTTTTTTTCCGCTTTCTACAAGTGCTAGGGGTGGGGAGTCACTTCTCTTCTTTTATTTTTCACAAAAGTGACCCAATACTCACTTGGGACTTCTATTTTGGGTTTCAGGTTTTCGGGCTCTCGCTCAAGCGAGAATCACACAGGGCGCTCCGCTTCTACGTCGCTTGAGCGACTGATCGAGGTCGTACTCAATACAAATAATATAACAATTAAGTATAGTACAAGGAAGTGACTCCAATACAATTTCGCTTATATACTCAAGCCAGAGTTTCGCTTATATACTCAAGTCAGAGTTTCGCTTATATACTCAAGCTAGAGTTTCGCTTATATACTCAAGCCAGAGTCGCTAACCCTTCAGGGTCGGCTAAAAATATATTTTCTTTCCATCGAATTCACCATCAATCATTTCCCGTAAATCCACGCCATCTTTAGTATAAACACACCAATATATGTTTATACTAAATACGTGATTCACAATATAATTATTGCATGGCCAGAAAACACACACATTTTCCATCTTCCGTAAATCTACGCCTACTTTAGTATAAACACACCCATATATGTTCATACTAAATGCGTAATTCACACTCAATCATTTCATAACCAGAAAATACCCACATTTTCCTTTTTCGTAAATCTACGTCTTCTTTAATATAAACACACCCATATATGTTTATACTAAATGCGTAATTTACAACTTGGTCTTTGCATAACCAGAAAATACACATTTTCTATTTCAAATGCAAAATTAAAGACTTATCCTTACCTCAGTGAGTGTTGGGGGTTGGTTTTTGAGTAACTTTACCAGTTCCCTCCACAATCTCCAACCTTAGGATCTTTTCTCAATCCCACCAATAACAACAATGTCAGTCATTTATTCAAAATAACACATAAACAACTCGTATTTCCTCATCAAACATACAAGGGATTCACATATTTTCAAGATTTCCAAAACTACTTCAACACAAGTTTCCAAACATCTAAACATACATGTTCATCTCATATATCACATCAAAGCACAAACTCATCATCCACATCTAACATTTCATCTCTTTCTCTTTATACTCATATTCTCTTTTTGGGGGTTTTTGGGGTTTTCATGAATAACCCACAAAACATTTCCATTCATCAAATATCAACTCTAAACCAATAGTTTACAAGAGAAAAATAACATAAAACGAACCATAACTCTAAAGGATGAGATTCCATGGTTTCTCATGTTTTGAAAATAGATCCAACATACCCAAAACAAGTTAGAGAGGAAGAATAAGACTTAGAAACAAGAGGTTTACCTTTTCTCAAGCTCTAAGATGAGTCCTAAGGCTCTTTGCTCTTGAAAAGCTCTCTTCTCTCTCTTCTCTTCAAAGTTCTAACCCCAAAATGTGTTTGGGGTTTCTATTTTAAAGAGGAGTCGTCGGGTTCTCGCTCAAGCGAGCCCATTCTCGCTCAGACAAAAAAATCTCGCCTTTTTAAAATTTCAGATCTGACGCTCTCGCTCAAGCGAGGGATTCTCGCTCAAGCGAGGGATTCTCGCTCAAGCGAGGGATTCTCGCTCAAGCGAGAATCTCACAGTGGCAATAACCCCAAATTGCCATTTCTCGCCCAGGCGAGACAACTCTCGCTCAGGCGAGAATCCTCCAGTATAGCCCAGGATTTTACACTCCTAGGGGATCCTTTCTCGCTCAGGTGAGAATCTCTCGCTCAAGCGAGACATCCAGGACTGATACTATAATTTTAATGACTCAATTTTAGGGTATTACAATCCTCCCCGTCTTATGAGAATTTTCGTCCCCGAAAATTAAACATACCTCAGAAAATAATATCATCACGTAGACCTTAGGCACAAGAATACCCAACCAAAATCATAATCGATCCGCTAATCCATTAAGATTACTTAATCGGTCACTAAGGGCATACACCACTAAACCGTGATATCACCAAACCAATTCATGAACTAACTCATCAATGTCCAAATATTAAGATCTCAGCCTTTAATAACTCGAATGCCGTGAGAGCTAAACCGTAATTCAGATTAAAGATTTTTCCCATATTCGTCAAAAACCATAGGTATCTAGGACTGATCCGGTTAACAATTCTCATCTATGTTAAGAATCCCTATAACACTCCCGAAATTCAGCGAAAGGGGAACCCCTTATCCCTCATCCACTCCAATGCCTCATTTAACATCAATCATACCCTAGCTAGTTTCATTTCCACTCAAGAATCTAGCACAATTTCATTTTACTCAATCAACAAAATACTTACACAATAAGACTCTTAGTGTCTTTTCCGTTGTACACAATCAAACTATCCAGTAATTGTCCCATTACATCAAATATTCCCGTCATCAAATCTTATCGTCGAAAGGAATTACCGATTCCTAGCCTTAATTGAAACCGTAAAACCATTGATTCACACCAAAACTAGGCACCCTGTTACCAATCGGCACGTGCAAGTCGACAAACACTCAAACCTACAACTTGCGTTCGTTTTAGTCATCCCAATTCCGTTAGCAAAAATAAACTCATTAACCCACTCGCATTAAATCCGGAAATACATGGGCATGTTGTATCACCAAACTTTGAACAACCTCATACTTATTCAGATATGGTTGCTAAAATTTCGGAATTCTTCCAATATGATACTAAATCATTATTTAGCCACAAGCTATGTTTCACCCAAAAATGATTTTCGAAAGCGGTTTGAATCCATGACTCGTGGCAACCACGTCGTGAAACAAAGTTTGCATACTCATTACAACATAACCCAAAACTCCTTCTCTCATATGGTTACACAACACTATACACCGCAATTTCTGACGTTCCCGAACAGAAATGACTTTTGCCGGTACAACATTCCACGCAGATAGTTGAGGTACACCACCACTATATCATGCCTTGCCAATGTCCTACTGCAAAAGAACCGATCATTCGAGGCCAAAAGTTTCACGTCTATTCAAATGCATTCATCACATTGACGGGGTAAGTAACTTAACTAGCCACTTTCCTCGACTATAATTATAAGCTCTACCCCTTAGCACCCATATACATATCAATGCAACTAGATCTTAATTTTTCACCTCAACAATCATCACACAGTTAAGCATAACACGATTTGTTGACTGCTAGTCCATCTCTAGGATTAAATCCAGCTGGGACATCATTGCGCATATCAACATTATGGTCAAGGATCTACCATTAAACCCAACCGTACACTAAGACACCCACGATACAAAATAAGTTTTTGAGGTTCAACATCCCCGCACATGATTTGGTGTTCACTACCAATATACATTTGCTACGACGGGTACTCCTCTTTAACAAAAATCAAATTTTATAGACCAGGAGCTTCATGCACAAGAATCAAAAATAACTTTTTCATACTGAATCGATTTTGGGTTACCAACCATAGGTCACCTCAAAATGATAACACATCCAAATAGTCGATGCCCATGTAAACACATTAGTCGCAAGGACATCTAGGTAACTTTTCCAACCTCGATTTCATTTTCGAAATATGAGTTTCACCACTTAGTGTACGCATACCCACTAAGGCCAACAAAGGGAATTAACCTTTAACAACTCCTAAGGGTAAACAAGGATCTCCGACTTAGAATTCAATCATAACCTGATGTGCCGACAATCAGTACATCCCCAGAATTAAATCTAACTGGGATGACGACAAGCAGACTGAATCTACGGTAAACATCACACCATTTACCACAACCGGACACTAGAACATAACGTCGACACCACCACCAACACACAGATTGGGGTGGACACGACCAAGTCAGAAGTAATGACTCAGTTTACAATTTCAACTGGTTTTCACATTTAACACATATAAGGGAGTGTGTCGCCCCCGAATCAACAACACTAAACAAGGAATACCTGTCACCATGCGATTACCTCGGATCAAATCGTCAACATCGGTCGTATCAGTACCACTAACGGTGCTCACTTGGCCCGTTGTACTAGGCCTCCCAACCTCCACAATATTTACCTTTTGAGTCAACCTTGGACAAAACCTTCTTATGTGTCCCTTTTCTTTACAGTGGAAACAACCATTTCCCGAACCAGGACAAATGGTTCCCACATGCTTCCGCCCACATTTGCTGCACATAGGAAATACGTCGGGTTGAAATCCTCCAACGGTAGGTTTTGACCCTTGATCACCATGGTTACGATACACGAGTTAGAGTATATGATTGTTGGATTTCATTCACCTTCTCCTCATACATCCTACACCGGGTCAGACCATCCGCTTCTGATGCATCTTCACCACACATGATAACCATTCTGCCGATAGATTGAGGTCGTCCAGTGCCCATAGCATTCATACTCTGCCGTGACATAGGACAAATGCCTCTTTATATGTCCGGTCTCTTTGCAACGAAAACTGTGTTTCGTCCTTCCAGAAAACAATCCTCCTTCATGTTTTCGGTTACACTTGCTGCACCAGGATGGAGAGTTTAACCGTGACCCTCCAGCATTTGCATGGTTCCTCGGCCCATGCGAAGTGTACCTCCAAGTGTCAACAGGTGGAAAACAAGGCTTTTGCTCTTCGGGAAACATCTTGCCCTTGCCCCTTCCGGGCACAAAGTTTCTTTGAGGCCCGAAGTTCTTGGGGAATTTGGATTTGGAGGTCGCCACTCCACCCGCCTTCATGTTAGTACCCTCCATTCCTTGGACCCACTCAACAGCAGCATTCGGAGCGAATCCGCTTTGGAATAGAGAGCCAGGACCTGACGCCACGCTCCGATTCAGATTTTGTAAATTCTCATTCATGCCCTGGAGCACCCCTACCAGTTGTACCAACAATTGATTGGGAATATTTTGACTCGTTCCTCTTCCTCTTTCGGCCATGTGTACCTGTACTCATACACTTGTCAGTAGCTGAATGTTAACTAGACAAGAGTCACATAATCGCCTAGCAATTTGTACAAACTAACAAAATTTAAGCACGTAAAGGTCACAAAGAAGCATACAAAACCATACCCTAGGCCGCATGACTAACTATGCTCTGATACCATATTGGAAAGACCCAAATTATACACTTGAAAATTTTTCTCATTTTAATTCAATTCCATGTAACCACTCATAACTCACATTACCAATTCAATATCCTTACTTCAAAATCTATTTCCCTCCTCACACTCAATCCCTGAATCAATATGACATGCATAATCATTTTACTTAGAAGCCCTCATGAATTATTCCTTGCACTAATCTTTTAACCTATTATATTATCATACAATTCATATTGCAGAAAACATAATTCATTCATATCATTCCCTATGAGTACCAAGACCTCAAAGGTTCTGATCCTCCAAAATAACATTACGCAGGAATACAAATATCCAACTAATGGTTAGCCATGATTACAATCATTTAAATCCGCAAGTGGTCATTTAGAATACGAAAACATAAACAGTGAATCTAAAGTCTAAGGCTCCTAAAGCTCCCGACCTAGCATACTTCAATCATTTATTTACCTGCAATGGGATTATCAATGACGAAAGTACAAAACACACAAAGGAGTAAGTCGTTAATTCAATAAACATCATTATAAGATAATCCACATTATCAAAGGGTTTAGTAAACCATTTTGGAAATTCATTTTGTTTTGCTGCATAACTTGAGCCAAAGTCGCTACACCCCACAGGGTTAGCTAAAAGCAGATTCTCATTTCTTTTAGAAGAAAACATGCTACATATACTCGATCCAGAGTTTCGCTTATATCCTCAAGCTAGAGTTTCGCTTATATACTCAAGCTAGAGTTTCGCTTATATACTCAAGCCAGAGTTTCGCTTATATACTCAAGCCAGAGTTTCGCTTATATACTCAAGCCAGAGTTTCGCTTATATACTCAAGCCAGAGTTTCGCTTATATACTCAAGCCAGAGTTTCGCATATATACTCAAGCCAGAGTTTAGCTTATATACTGAAGCCAGAGTCGCTAACCCTTCAGGGTCGGCTAAAAATATATTTTCTTTCCATCGAATTCACCATCAATCATTTCCCGTAAATCCACGCCATCTTTAGTATAAACACACCCATATATGTTTATACTAAATACGTGATTCACAATATAATTATTGCATGGCCAGAAAACACACACATTTTCCATCTTCCGTAAATCTATGCCTACTTTAGTATAAACACACCCATATATGTTCATATTAAATGCGTAATTCACACTCAATCATTTCATAACCAGAAAATACCCATATTTTCCTTTTTCGTAAATCTACGTCTTCTTTAATATAAACACACCCATATATGTTTATACTAAATGCATAATTTACAACTTGGTCTTTGCAAAACCAAAAAATACACATTTTCTATTTCAAATGCAAAATTAAAGACTTATCCTTACATCGGTGAGTGTTGGGGGTTGGTTTTTGAGTAACTTTACCAGTTCCCACCATGATCTTCTCCAACCTTAGGATCTTTTCTCAATCCCACCAATAACAACAATGTCAGTCATTTATTCAAAATAACACATACACAACTCGTATTTCCTCATCATACATACAAGGGATTCAAATATTTTCAAGATTTCCAAAACTACTTCAACACAAGTTTCCAAACATCTAAACATACATGTTCATCTCATATATCACATCAAAGCACAAACTCATCATCCACATCTAACATTTCATCTCTTTCTCTTTATACTCATATTCTCTTTTTGGGGGGTTTTGGGGTTTTCATGAATAACCCACAAAACATTTCCATTCATCAAATATCAACTCTAAACCAATAGTTTACAAGAGAAAAACAACATAAAACGAACCATAACTCTAAAGGGTGAGTTTCCATGGTTTCTCATGTTTTGAAAATAGATCCAACATACTCAAAACAAGTTAGAGAGGAAGAAGAAGAGTTAGAAACAAGAGGTTTACCTTTTCTCAAGCTCTAAAATGAGTCCTAAGGCTCTTTGCTCTTGAAAAGCTCTCTTCTCTCTCCTCTCTTCAAAGTTCTAACCATAAATGTGTTTGGGGTTTCTATTTTAAAGAGGAGTCGTCGGGTTCTCGCTCAAGCGAGCCCATTCTCGCTCAGGCGAGAAAATCCCGCCTTTTTAAATTTTCAGATCTGACCCTCTCGCTCAAGCGAGGGATTCTCGCTCAAGCGAGGGATTCTCGCTCATGCGAGAATCTTACAATGTCAATAGCCCCAAATTGCCATTTCTCGCCCAAGCGAGACAACTCTCGCTCAAGCGATAATCCTCCAGTATAGCCCAGGATTTTACCCTCCTAGGGGATCCTTTCTCACTCAGGTGAGAATCTCTCGCTCAGGGGATCCTTTAGGGTGTTACACGCCTAAGGGAGAACCATACATGCCACTTGGCTACTTGTCGTTTGAGCGACTATCCCTCGCTTAAGCGAGAATTGCACAAAAACTCAGGTAGAATTCTCTGCACCCCTCGCTTGGGCAAGCCCTGCTCGCTCAAGCGAGAAACACCCAGAAATCATCAATAATTTTAAGATAAACTATCATTTTGGAGAAAGGAAAATCGGGGTGTTACACTTATGGTGAAAAGTTTACACAAGATGAAATTAAGAAATTTGTTAGGGCAAGGATTGTCTTACAAGATATAACAATTCTATAACTTAATCCTCAACATCTTTCTATATATGAAGTACACAATGCTCTTAGTGTTTTAAGTATGAAAACTCAATGAAAAATACTTGGTTATAACATCATAAAATTCTGAAAGTTTAAAACTCAAGTTGGAAAAACAAAGTGTAGAGAATTTGATTGAAAGATTGTATGAAAGTTGTATGTTCAAGTCTCTACTAATTTGAGTGTTCCAAGGCCTTTAAATAGGCTCCCAACCAGTCTTTATATCTCATTACAAAGGTACAAGACATTTGGAATGAAACCCATTCATTTTAGATGAAACTTGTTTTGTTTGGATATGAAACTATGGTGCAACAACTCTTCGTAGTCGATAATAGCAAGCAGTAACCGATTAACCTAGCATTATGTCCAACTGTTACCGGTTACTCTATGTCATTTTTGTTGGGTAACTCATTACTCAGTTTGGGCAACCTATTACTTAGTCCAAGTAACTTGTTACTCACTGTCACATAGTTCATGTAATATGTATATTAGGTCCAGTAACATATTACTCAGGTCAAGTAACCCATTACTTAGCATATTGAAAATTAATTTCTTTTTTACTCTAAGTTTCCAATTGATCTCAAAAATATTTTTCCACTATGAGCATTGCGACTAAGTATATAAAAGGATTAACAATATAAGTACCTAAATAGAAGACTTACAAAATCTTGTTCTTGAGGCTTGGTCTTCCATTTCTTCAAGGTCTTCTTCCTTTTGCTTCTTTTCGGTGATCTTGGTGTCTTCATCAAAACCATGTTAAGATCAGAAGCAAAACCTTCTACACAAGATTAAAGAAGTCCACTCATGTTTCAAAGTTGTGGTGGACTCCCACTCAGAGTGAGGAGCACCCCATCTAGTAAGGTCATCTAGTACCTCACTAGCTCGTTGAGCCCACCACATGTTGAAAATAATTAGGGACACTAGGCACTCTTTTGAGTAATTATGGAGCGTCAACGTACCCTGTGGTCGGTCTCCCCGACCATGCATGAGGGCATAAAAGGCTCGCCTTGCCCGACTTAACCGTGAAAAATTGTCGAAGAAACTTTCGCTATTGTTATCCTCCTCTAAGACGTTTACTCTCGCCATTTTTTGAAAAGAAAATACGAAGAAGGAAAGAAAGAAGATAGGAAGGTTACCTAGAAGAATAGGAGAAAATGAGCAAGGAGAGCTAGAGTTGTTGAGGATCATAAGTTCTCCGCAATAACAGTAAAAGCAAAATGACTAATGAAAATGGGTGAACCCATATTTATAAGAACGAAAGGAGATAGAGAATGTTAGGCCTCAAATGACCAACACCCACTCAAAGGTTCCTCTAGAATGCATCTTGACCGTCGAGAAGCTCTCAAGTACAAATCCAAGGGCAAGCAAGGAAACTAGAGCGGCAAAACATTAACCCACGTTAAAAGACCCATTCACCTTGGTCGTTCTAAAGCACTCAAGTACAGATGCAAGAGATGACACACACGCCAAGGTGACATACATCAATTAATTAATGAAAGGATATCAACGCAGGTCATGTGAAAGGATGTCACCCAACCAACCACATGTCATAGCTCTTCACAAAATAAATGACCACCCCTACGTGTCAGCTAGTCGATTAAAGGATTCAGAACCGAAGAGACAACACACAATCAATAGGCTCACCTAGACTTTTAAAAATATTCCTCCCTCAGATAGATGAACTAGCCGCTAAGACTGACCACTAATCAACCCAAATATTCCCCTTGATATAAGGACACGATTTTTATAACCCGAAAATTCTTTTTTAAAACCTTATTCATGAAAGTGAAGTGATTACATTTGAAAGACTTTACCTAAACGTTTTGGAAACTTGAGTGAATACATTTATAAATTACAAGGCGGAAATATTCCAAATACCTATCTTTTCAATAGCATGTCATTGCACTTCCTTTCAAATACATAATCTAAACAATTACCCTTTAACAAAGTACCCTTTTAATTACAAATATTAAATCAACTTCATTTTACACTTTAGGAGAAGTCCCATGTTACAAAAGAATTAAACCAACAAGGTTCTCATATTACAAACGTCTTCATATAACATGTCAATCACATAAAACACAACTCTACCAAGTACTCCTCTCCGCAAGCGTCCAATGCGCTACCTCCACAACCTGAACTCAAATAATACAACACATACAAGGAAAGACAGAGGGAGTAAGAACCAACTACGGCGACCGTAGCGTGGATTTACATGGTGTAATAACATTAAAGTATTAAAACCACACACATCTAACATCAATCATGATAACATATACCAATCAACACATATTATCCATATTCACCCTATAGTACACATATATCCCATACTATATGTGTTCTATAGTGTGTATATGTATTCATCACATATTATCCATATTCACCTTATAGTACACATACATTCCATACTATATGTGTTCTATAGTGCACATATTTATTCATCACATATTATCCATATTCACCCTATAGTACACATACATCTCATAATATATATGTGCTATAGTGTGCATATTTTATTCATCCAAACATACTCATTTCTCATCATTCATATTCACCCTATAAGATATATCCCATAATATATATCTTATGGCATGCATATGATTTTCATTCTGAATATACACTTTTCACATCATTCACATTCCGTAGTAATTTACCCTTGATCTCTCTCAACAATTATGCACCGTACAAATAATCCTCTACCACATCGGGTAGCTCTAGTTAATCACCATACCACATCGGGAAGGTCGAGTAATTCCCCATACCACATCGGGCAGGTCTAGTAATCCCCATACCACATCGGGCAGGTCGAGTAATTCCCCATACCACATCGGGCAGGTCAAGTAATTCCCATACCACATCGGGCAGGTCGAGTTTCCACATTATACTCACATCCATGTCATACACAATCAACACAAGACATCTCATTATTTTATCACCATAAAATAACACACAACACCTTCATTGTCACAAACATACCCTCATCCATTTTAACACCTTAACAGGTCATCACACATTCATTGTTACAAACACACCCTTATCCATTTTAACACCTTAACAGGTCACCACACACTCATTGTTAGAAACACACCCATACATGTTTATACTAATCAACCACTCACAACATACTCATTTATGTTTATGACCATAAATAACTCACACGCCATCATTATCACACAACGTAACCATTATCATAAACAAAACACACATAACATATCCTTCATCATATACACATTAACGTTAGAACCATCTTTAATGATAGTGTATTACCATAAATGAACATATAGTGTTTTACTTAAATAAACGGTTTTCCCCACACATATATCTCCACTTTTATGGCTAATACATCCTCATGTAAAATAAAGACTCTCACATGGACCACAAAATCCCAAGAGTGTTTCTATCCGTTAATATGCTTTGATTCTTGAGGGAAATCGGAGATGATGACTCTAATGAAATACTCTAAGACCACAATGGTCTTCTCCCTCACCTTAGGTTGCGTAAGCTCCATGGATCCGCAAAGAGCTCCGTCCACCTCCATCTCCTTCAACCTCCATCTCCCCCAACCTCCATTATTACTTTTTAATCTCCAAAGCTCTCCAATGTTCCATTAACAAGCAAGAGGAAGAAATTTTGATGTGTTTTTGAGGTTTAGTAGAGGAAAGAGTCAGAATCTATGGGGAGCCGCCGTTGGGAGTGAAATGGGAGAAAAGAAAATGAAGATTAGGGTTTGTGAAACCCTTTCTTTTCTTTTATAGATGGGCACTCTCGCTCGGGCGAGAATATCTCTCTTGGGCGAGAAACCCACGATATTTTAATTTTCCAGACACCAGCTCTCTCGTTTGGGTGAGATTCTCTCGCTCAAGCGAGAATCTCACAGCCTGCCCAGGCTTTCTCTCGCTCAAGCGACCCATTCCTCGCTTGGGAGAGACTCCCAAAATTTCCAAATTCAAAACACTGATCCTCTCGCTTGGACGAGATCCTCTCGCTCAAGCGAGAATCTAACAGTATGTCTCATTCTTCATGATTGTTACCTAATTTCAAGGAGGATAAATTTGGGGTGTCAATCCTTCCCCCGTTAAAGAAATTTCGTCCCCGAAATTTTATTAGGTTACTCTCGGGAAGGTATGTTCATCGCCTACACGTTAGGCATAAGATACACTCGACCGCACTTAGACTCAACCGTCTAAATCATTAAGATCGCTTAGACGACAAGCAAGGGTATATATCACGCAACAGTGATACCACATAGTCCCAATAATGGGCTACTCTTCTAGAGACCAAATACCCAAGCCAAACATTATGACAACCAAGAGAAAATTATTACAACCGAACTAAAGATTCTCGAGTATTTCCTCCATCACAATAGACCTCCCTGATCTATTACCACAACAATCGTTTAAAACGATCAACCTATACTGTCAGATTCGCCACAACACTCTCGAACCCAGTTCAAAGTGAGACTCCATACTCATCGTTTACCAAGATGTACTAGCTCGCACCCAAAAATGCAATAGCTAGATCGACATCCACTCGATGGAAACAACATCATTTCATTGCATACGTGCAAATAACCACGGTTTACTCAAAAATCTCCACTAGCATTTCAATTTATACTTGCTACAATCACATAAACATGATATTCATCCAAGTAGCATTTAGACAAACAAGATTCTTGGAGTCTTTCACATACCAATCAAAATCACCAAGTCAATATTCCAACTCAACCAAACACTTCTACTACAACGAATGCGGTTTAAGAAGATTTGCTAGTTCATAAATTTCAGCTAGGCATACAAGGTCGTAGACCCACTCAAATCGCATACGTTGATACCATTGATTTTTGCTATTTACGAACATCCAATCCAAAAACATGAGTTTTATATGGATACCCAAAATACAATGATGGACATGCATTTCGTGCTCAAGTCTACATCATATCCAGAAACACATGGTCATAATTACCTCACAAGATTTTTTAACACATCACATTCATCCAAGATGAGGTTGTTAAAAATTCGGATTTCAACATGAAACTTAATCAACGCTTAGCCGAATAGTATACTTCATTCAAAAATGATTTTGGAAAATAGATTGGATGTAAGTTTCATCAAAATCATCTTGTGGAGACAAGATTTTTCATAGTCATTTCAAAATCACTTAAAACCCATTTTCTTATTCAACACCGAATGCCCAAATCAAAATTTTCAAAAGCTAGTTATTTCTGAAGTTACATTTCATCCAGGACATGAGAGTCCCCACAGTACACTAACAGAAACATGCTTATACCATCACATTGCAATTATGCATAACAATTACTGACGTACATGAAATAGAAACAAGTCTTGTAAGCATAATATCGAAGCAGTTAATTTGAGTCCCTTACCACTATATTGTGCATTGCAAATACTCAACTACACAAGGTCAATCATCACAGACCAAAAGTTTCATGCACAAAAGATAATCCACTACCTCTTCGTGTAGGCAATATAACGATAGTCCACTACCACTCCGGGTAGGCAATTCCACAATGGTCCACTACCACTCCGGGGAGGCAATTCCACAATGGTCCACTACGACTCCGGGTAGGAAACTCAACAATGATCCACTATCACTCCGGGTAGGAAACTCAACAATGATCCACTACCACTCCGGGTAGGCAACTCAACAATGATCCACTACCACTCCGGGTAGGCAAGTCAACAATGATCCACTACCACTCCGGGTAGGCAACTCAACAATGATCCACTACCACTCCGGGTAGGCAACTCAACAATGATCCACTACCACTCCGGGTAGGCAACTCAACAATGATCCGCTACCACTCCGGTAGGCAACTCAACAATGATCCGCTACCACTCCGGTAGGCAACTCAACAATGATCCACTACCACTTCGGGTAGGCAATTCAACAATGATCCACATTGGAACAAAGTTAGTAAACCATTTTGAAATTTATTTTCTTTGCTGCATAACTTGAGCCAAAGTTTCCTACATTGCTTGAGCCAAAGCTTGCTACATAACTTGAGCCAAAGTATTGCTACATAACTTGAGCCAAAGTATCGCTACATAACTTGAGCCAAAGTATCGCTACATAACTTGAGCCAAAGTATCGCTACATAACTTGAGCCAGAGTATCGCTACATAACTTGAGCCAGAGTATCGCTACATAACTTGAGCCCAAGTATCGCTACATAACTTGAGCCAAAGTATCGCTACATAACTTGAGGCCAAGTATCGCTACATAACTTGAGCCAAAGTATCGCTACAAAACTTGAGCCAAAGTATCGCTACATAACTTGAGCCAAAGTATCGCTACATAACTTGAGCCAAAGTGTTGCTTATATACCCAAGCCAGGGTTTCGCTTATATATTCAAGCCAGAGTCGCTAACCATTCATGGTCGGCTAAAAATATATTTTCTTTTCATTGATTTCACCATAAATCGTTTTGCCGTAAATCTACGCTCACTTTAGTATAAACACACCCATATCTGTTTATACTAAATGCGTAATTCACAACTCCATCCTCGCATAACCAGAAAAATACACACATTTTCTATTTCGAATGCACAAATAACGACTTATCCTTACATTACCTTAATCTTGTGTTATTAGGATCGTAGAAACAATTAAGCCAACGTCCAAGAAAATCAATTTAATCATTCATTTTCAATTATCTTAATCTTAGTGATAAAAGAAAATTCACATCAAGAGGTTGAACAAAGCTCAAATAAGGGATCCACCACTATGAACTCTCAACAAATAAATCTCACACCAAGAAATCCAACCGGAGAATCACAATCACAAACTCCACATAAACAATTCCAACAAGATGTTCACAACCAGAAACTTTCAGCAAGAGTTTCACCAGAGAATCCCCAACAAGGGTCTCACACAATAAATTCAACAACAAGTCCATACCAGGGAATTCAACAAGAGTTTTACAACAAGAAATCCTCTACGAAATTCACAACAAGGAATTTTCAACAAGCACTTCATCAATAACTCACAACAAGACATCCAACGATAAGTTCACAACTAGACGCTTACCGCAAGGAATTTAACAATCATCTTTCACATCAGTAGTTATCACATAGTTAACAAACTATCAGCATAAATCAAGCAGTTAACTCACACAAATTTCACAAAGAAGCACGTAAGGCCATACCCTAAGCCAAGAGTTGACATATGCTCTGATACCATATTGTAAGGACTCGATTTTCATAACCCGAAAATTCTTTTTTAAAACCTTATTCATGAAAGTGAAGTGATTACTTTTGAAAGACTTTACCTGAACGTTTTGGAAACTTGAGTGAATACATTCATAAATTACAAGGCGGAAATATTCCAAATACCTTTCTTTTCAATAGCATGCCATTGCACTTCCTTTCAAATACATAATATAAACAATTACCCTTTAACAAAGTACCATTTTAATTACAAATATTAAATCAACTTCATTTAACACTTTAGGAGAAGTCCCATGTTACAAAAGAATTAAACCAACAAGGTTCTCATATTACAAACGTCTTCATATAACATGTCAATCACATAAAACACTACTCTACCATGTACTCCTCTCCGCAAGCGTCCAATGCGCTACCTCCACAACCTGAACTCAAATATACAACACTTAGAAGGAAAGACAGAGGGAATAAGAACCAACTACGGCGACTGTAGCGTGGATTTACCTGGACTGATAACATTAAATTATTAAAAACACACACTTCTAACATCAATCATGATAAACATATACCAATCAACACATACTATCCATATTCATCCTATAGTACACATATATTCCATACTATTTGTGTTCTATAGTGTGCATATTTATTCATCACATATTATCCATATTCACCCTATTACACATACATCCCATACTATATGTGTTCTATAGTGCACATATTTATTCATCACATATTATCCATATTCACCCTATAGTACACATACATCCCATAATATATGTGCTATAGTGTGCATATTTTATTCATCCAAACATACTCATTTCTCATCATTCATATTCACCCTATAAGATATATATCCCATAATATATATCCTATGGCATGCATATGATTTTCATTTCGGATATACACTTTTCACATCATTCACATTCTGTAGTAATTTACCCTTGATCTCTTTCAACAATTCTACATCGTACAAATAATCCTCTACCACATCGGGTAGCTCTAGTTAATCCCCATACCACATCGGGCAGGTCGAGTAATTCCCCATACCACATCGGGCAGGTCTAGTAATCCCCATACCACGTCGGGCAGGTCGAGTAATTCCCCATACCATATCGGGCAGGTTGAGTAATTCCCATACCACATCGGGCAGGTCGAGTTTCCACATTATACTCACATCCATGTCATACACAATCAACACAAGGCATCTCATTATTTTATCACCATAAAATAACACACAACACCTTCATTGTCACAAACATACCCTCATCCATTTTAACACCTTAACAGGTCATCACACATTCAATGTTACAAACACACCCTTATCCATTTTAACACCTTTACAGGTCACCACACATTCATTGTTACAAACACACCCTTATCCATTTTAACACCTTAACAGGTCACCACACATTCATTTTTACAAACACACCCATACATGTTTATACCAATCAACCACTCACAACATACTCATTTATGTTTATGACCATAAATAACTCACACGCCATCATTATCACACAACGTAACCATTATCATAAACAAACCACACATAACATATCCTTCATCATATACACATTAACGTTAGAACCATCTTTAATGACGGTATATTACCATAAATGAGCATATAGCGTTTTACTTAAATAAATGGTTTTCCCCACACATATATCTCCACTTTTATGGCTAATATATCCTCATGTAAAATAAAGACTCTCACATAGACCACAAACTCCCAAGAGAGTTTCTATCCGTTAATATGCTCCGATTCTTGACGGAAATCGGAGATGATGACTCTAATGAAATACTATAAGACCACAATGGTCTTCTCCCTCACCTTAGGTTGCGTAAGCTCCATGGATCCGCAAAGAGCTCCATCCACCTCTGTAAGGACCCAAATTCTACCCTTCAAATTTTTTCTTTTTATTTTAATTCAATTCCATGCAATCACTCATAACTCACATTACCAATTTAATATCCTTACTTCAAAATCTTATTTCTCTCCTCACACTCAATCCATGAATCAATAACGACATTCATAATCATTTTACTTAGAAATCCTCATGAATCATTCTTTGAACTAATCCTTTACCCTATTATAATATCATACAATCAATATTACAGAAAAACATAATTCATTCATATCATTCTCTATGAGTACTAAAACCTCAAAGGTTCTGCTCGTCCAAAATAACATTACGCATGGTTACGAATACCCAAACAAATGTTAATCATGGTTACAATCATTCAAATCCGCAAATAGTCATTCAAAGTACAAAAACGTAAATAGTGAATCCAAATTCTAAAGCTCCCAAAGCTCCCGACCTAGCATATCCCATTCATCTATTTACCTGCAATGGGATTATCAATGACAAAAGTACAAAACACACAAAGGAGTAAGTCGTTAATTCAATAAACGTCATTATAAGATAATCCACATTAGAAAAAGGGGTTAGTAAACCATTTGTTTTATAAATTCATTTTGTGCTACATTACTTGAGCCAAAGTTTTGCTACATAGCTTGAGCCAAAGCATTGCTACATAACTTGAGCCAAAGTTTTGCTACATAGCTTGAGCCAAAGCATTGCTACATAACTTGAGCCAAAGTATTGCTACATAGCTTGAGCCAAAGCATTGCTACATAACTTGAGCCAAAGTAGTGCTACATAGCTTGAGCCAAAGCATTGCTACATAACTTGAGCCAAAGTATTGCTTCATAACTTGAGCCAAAGTGTTGCTACATAGCTTGAGCCAAAGCATTGCTACATAACTTGAGCCAAAGTATTGCTTCATAACTTGAGCCAAAGTGTTGCTACATAACTTGAGCCAAAGTCGCTAACCATTTATTGTCGGCTAAAAATACGTTTCCTTTTCATTGATTTTACTATCAATCATTTCCTGTAAATCCACGCCATCTTTAGTATAAACACATCCATATATGTTTATACTAAACACGTGATTCACGATATAATTATTGCATGATCAGAAATACACACGTTTTCCATCTTCCGTAAATCTACGCCTACTTTAGTATAAACACACCCATATATGTTTATACTAAATGAGTAATTCACAACTCAATCATTGCATAACCAGAAAATACTTACATTTTCTATTCCAAATGCACAATTAAAGACTTAACCTTACCTCGGAGAGTGTTGGGTTTGGTTCTTGGCAACTTCTCGAGTTCCACCGACACCGCCTCCAACTTTAGGATCTTTCCTCATCCCACCACATAACACAATGTTAGTCATTTATTCCAAATATCACATAAACAACTTATATTGCATCATTTAATCATACAAAATATTCATCATCAATATTTAACCATCTAAAACATGTATAACATCTCATATTTCAATATTTGGAGGTAAACTCATCTTCTACCTCTAGCATTTTACTCACTCTCTCTTTTTACCCCATTTTTACTTTAGGGTTTTGGGGTTTTCATGACTCAACCCACAACCCTTTCCATTCTTGAAATATTAACTCTAAACCAAGAGTTTACAAGGTAAAAATGACATAAAACGAACCATAACTCCAAAGGATGAGTTTCCTTGGTTTCTCACATTTGGAGAAGAGATCCAACATACCCAAAATGAGTTTAAGAGAGAAGAAGAGAGTTAGAATCAAGAGTTTTACCTCTTCTAAAGCTTTTGGGTGAGTATCAAAACTCCTTGCCCTTCGAAAAGCTCTCTTCTCTCACCTCCCTTCAAAGTTTTTAACCCTAAAATGTGTTTGGGTTTTTGTTTTAAAGAGGTGTCGTCGGGTTGTAATCGATTACAACGTGAAAAATGCGCATATCTGATGCTTTTAATACACTGTAATCGATTACCAGGAGTGTGTAATCGTTTACCAGGAGTGTGTAATCGATTACCAGGAGTGTGTAATCGATTACACTGTGTCATATGCACATATCTGATGCTTTTAATACGATGTAATCGATTACCATGAGTGTGTAATTGATTACACTATGTCAGATGCACAGGTCTGATTAGTTTATCAGCATGTAATCGATTACCAGGAGTGTATAATCAATTACACTATGTCAACAGCCCAAAATTGTCATTTCTCACCTAGGCGAGACAACTCTCGCTCAAGCGGGGCTTCCAGGACTGTTACTATAATCTTGAAGATTAAAATTTGGGGTGTTACAACCTCCATCTCCTTCAACCTCCATTGTTGCTTTTTAATCTCCAAAGCTCTCTGATTGAGGTCGTACTCGATACAAATAATATAACAATAAAGTATAGTACTAGGAAGTGACTCCTAGGTCGTTTCCCAAGGATTATCTTTCAGGCAATAGTTCAAACACCTTGTACTCACACACACAAAGGGGGTTTTGTTGTTTTTATGGTATGAATCTAAAACTAAAACAGAAACAATAATTAACATAAAAGTGAAACGGCTAAACCCCTTTGGTTTCCTTAATCACAACTCAATCCTCGGTTTCACAGTATCAAAATCATATTCTAATCGTTGAATCCCTAATTTGTTCA
This sequence comes from Lupinus albus, assembly GCA_009771035.1. Lineage (NCBI taxonomy): Eukaryota > Viridiplantae > Streptophyta > Magnoliopsida > Fabales > Fabaceae > Lupinus > Lupinus albus. The sequence goes on along the minus strand of WOCE01000027.1, from coordinate 693,924 downwards.
TAATCAAGTAACTAAGCGATAATCAACTCATAAACAAATTCACACGAACTAAGCATTCATGCACTAGAGAAATGATTGACTAAGCGAAAATCAGTTCACAATTCTATTTCTAAGGCATGGAATTAAGCAAACCACATCCAGAAATTGAATAGAAGAAATTAACAAATAAGAAACCGAAATTGCATTAATAACCAAACCTCAAGAGTTGTGATACATTACCAAAGGAGTTTAGTCCAGAAATTTAGCCTTCCATGGAAGGATTAAGCAAAACCGAAAATGGAGAAGAGCAAAAACGAAAATTCATAAACCCTAGGAGAGCAAAAGATGGAAAACGGGAATAACAATGTTCTAAGGCCAAAAGTAATGTAATGTTAAAGTGTGCCCTTCAAAACCGAAAATCATGTGTTTAAATGGTGTAAAACGGAAATGGGCCCTAAACAATGGGCCCAAAACCCAAACGGAAATAAAAATCCTAATACAATATACAATCTTCACTTTTGCACACATCATCCACTTGTAATGTCCAAAATGTCCTTGGTACCAAATATGACCTGAAAATGGAATTAGATATAATTAGACTAAATAATCCCAAATTAACTCATTTTAGGAATAATAGTCCAATAAAAGCCCAAAACACTAAACCATGCCAAACAAAGTCAATTAGACACCAAGAATCATTAACAATGGTAAATTAAGGTTATGAATAGTGTGTAATATATGACTCATCAAATATCCCCACACTTAACCTTTTGCACTCCTGGGCAAAATCAAGATGATATATGCTAACCATTGCACCAAAGTGAGTCATGTAAGTAGATTATTAAAAACTAGAAAATGAAAAATCCTAAAGATGACATACTTCACATTGAATTCTATGTAATGCAAAGAGATGGGCAAAATCAAGCACACAAGAGTAACAAGATCAAAGAATCAAGATATCCATGAAGATCATCCAAATAATTCAAGCATGCAAAGAAACCTATGAAATCAAGAGGTGAGTCACAACAATGATAGATCCTCACAAGATATGCTTTCTAAAGTGTTTACACTCATGTGTCTTAGGTTGTAAGTATTTACACTCAAGGCACTTCATGAAAACAAACACAACCATATGCTTGACAAGTTTCTAACATCAACATCATAAACACATGCACAAAGTGATCAAAAGGACTTTTCAAGGTTGTAATGGGGCCAAGGACAAGGTGGGATAAATTATGGATATGTAGCTTAAAACCAAGGGAATAGAGGTGCAATGGGGAATAAGTAAAAAGTAAGACAAAATCAACCCAAAATAAGTAGATCATCCTCTAATTCCAATCCTATCAATCCTCTTTGCCACACCACACTAAACTTTTATTCAAAAAAAAATTTCATTTTTTTTTTCCTTTTGTTTTGTTTCTCTTTTTGTTGTTTTTTTTTCAATGACACCACACTTATGTACACAATTACATCCACCAATGAGTCATAACCAAGAATTATAAACAATGAAGAACAATGCACCCTTATTTAATACCTATTCCCAAAACAATTCCAAAGCTCCAAAATTCCCTAAGGTTAGGATAATCATGGTTTTTCACTTATAGGCTTGTAATGAGTTGTATGACAAAGAAATGGTAAAAAGGCTCAAAAGGGCTAGCAAATGATAATTTCATTCAAGGTAGGCTATATGGCATGTGGCTTATTCAAAAGAAATGCCTAAATCAGTTCAAATTGTGCAATATGTAAATCAAGTATCAACAAGAAACACGTCAAGTTCTAGAGTGCAAGTAATCAAGAATGCAACAATCACACATGAAAGAATACTAGATGGCATACAACAATCCATCCAAAATTAAGGCTCAAAATCTCACAAGGGACAAGTCTATCACAATTGTTTCAACCTCTCAATTCTCAAAAGTAACTTAGCACACAGAAAATGCATGGATTCACAACACAATATATCAAGAATCAACTAAAAGAAAGCATGAGAGAAAATGCCCAAAATCTAAGCAAAATCTAAGAATCAAAGAAAAGCATGCATCAACAAAAACCTACATTAGTCTCCCCCCCCCCCCCCCCCCCCCCCCCCCACACTTAAACGACACATTGTCCCAATGGAGCATAGTCAGAATATCCACGCAGTTATATCAGCAAATGTAATTGGACAAGTGCAATAAAAGTAAAGAAGGAGAGAAAGAAAAACTCCCTGATTCATGGAGGGAGGAAAACAGGTTCAACCAAAGAAACTTCCTCCACAATTTCATCCACAACGGAAGGGTTTGTGAGGAAAGGCTTGAGGCGATGCCCATTGACCTTGAAGATCTTATTTGTGGATTCACTTGAGATTTCTACTGCACCATAAGGAAACACATTAGTTACAACAAAAGGACCAATCCACCTAGAACGAAGCTTACCACTCATGAGACCAAGCCTAGAGTTATACAACAACACTTTTTTGCCAACCACAAATTGCTTTCTAGAAATCAAGCTATCATGGAATCTTTTGGTTTTCTCTTTATAGAACTTAGAGTTCTCATAGGCTTCTAAGCGGATCTCATCCAGTTCACTGAGTTGGAGCTTCCTTTCTTCACCAGCTTGATCAAGAGCCAAGTTGCAAGACTTCACAGCCCAATAAGCACGATGCTCAATCTCCACAGGAAGATGACATGCTTTACCAAAGACAACCCGATAAGGAGACATCCCTATGGGTGCCTTGTAAGCAGTTCGATGTGCCCAAAGAGCATCCTCAAGTCTGTTGCTCCAATCTTTCCTCTTAGGCTACACCATCTTCTCCAAAATCTTCTTTATCTCTCTGTTTGAAATCTCAGCTTGCCCATTTGTTTGGGGGTGATATGGTGTGGAAACTCTATGAACAACCCCGTACTTATTGAGCATAGCTTGCATGGATCTATTGCAGAAGTGTGTGCCTTGGTCGCTAACAATAGCTCTGGGTATGCCAAACCTGCAAAAAATGTGAGACCTAACAAAATCCATAACAACCCGAGCATCATTAGTCTTGGTGGCTTTAGCTTCCACCCATTTAGAAACATAATCAACAGCAAGCAGAATATAAGTAAAACCAAAAGAAACAGGAAAGGGACCCATGAAATCAATACCCCAAACGTCAAAAACCTCACAAAACAACATATGTTGTTGAGGCATCTCTTGTCTCCAAGAAATGGTACCACCTGCTCTCTGACATTGCTCACAGGTACTACAGATCCTCCACGCATCTTTGAAGATGGTGGGCCAATACAATCCACAATCAAGTACCTTCCTTGCTGTTCTTTGGGTACCAAGATGTCCCCCAACTGCAGAGGCATGACAAAACTGAAGGACTGACTCAATCTCATGATCTGGAATGCATCTTCTAATCACCTGGTCATTACAAAATCTCCACAAATAGGGGTCATCCCAAAAATAAAATTTAGCATCACTTTTAAGTTTATCATTTTGAGCCTTAGATGCTAGTGGAGGAAAAACAGATGCAACCAAATAATTAACAATATTAGCAAACCAAGGATTGGGGGAAGAAACAGAGATATGCAAAAGTTGTTCATCAGGAAAGTCATCCCGAATGGGCATCATATCAACAGCTCTGTCTATTCTACTCAAGTGATCAGCAACCAAATTTTGTGCTCCGCTCCTATCACGAATCTCCAAATCAAACTCTTGGAGCAAGAGCATCCATCTAATCAACCTTGGCTTAGACTCAACTTTCTTCAACAAGAACTTTAGTGTTGCATGGTCAGTGAAAACAACAATTCTAGAACCAAGCAAATAAGATCTAAATTTATCCAGAGCAAATACAATAGCTAAGAGCTCTTTTTCAGTGGTGGTATAATTTGCTTGTGCAACATCTAAAGTCCTAGAAGCATAATAAATCACCCTAGGCAATTTGTCTACTTTTTGTGCAAGGACAACCCCCAATGCATAATTAGAAGCATCACACATTAGCTCAAAAGGGACTGTCCAATCAGGTGCCTGGATGATAGGAGTGGTGGTCAAAGCTCTCTTGAGGCAGTCAAAGGCCTCTTTACATCTTTCATCAAAATCAAACACCACATCCTTTTGCAACAAATTGGACAGTGGAAGGGCCTTCTTGCTAAAATCTTGAATGAACCTGCGATAGAAACCTGCATGACCAAGAAAATAACGAACCTCTCGCACGCAAGAGGGGTAAGGCAATAGTGAAATAACATCTATCTTGGCAGGATCTACCTCTATGCCCTTATTAGAGATCACATGGCCTAGAACTATGCCTTGCTCTACCATGAAATGACACTTCTCATAATTTAGAACAAGGTTAGTTTCTATGCATTTATGCAAAAATCTATCCAGACTATCCAAGCATGCATCAAATGAAGATCCATATACATTAAAATCATCCATAAACACATCTATGCAACTTTCCAAAAAGTCACTAAAAATGCTAACCATACACTGCTGAAATGTACCATGGGCGTTGCATAGGCCAAAGGGTATCCTCTTATAGGCAAAAGTGCCAAAGGGGCAAATTAATGTGGTCTTCTCCTGATCCTCAGGAGCAATATGGATTTGAAAGTATCCAGAAAAACCATCAAGAAAACAATAATGAGATTTACCTGCTAACCGTTCAAGAATCTGGTCAATAAAGGGTAAAGGAAAATGATCCTTTCTTGTTGCTTGATTGAGCCTCCTATAGTCAATGCAAACTCTCCAACTTTTCTGCACTCTAGTAGGAATTAGCTCATCCCTGTCATTTCTCACCACTGTAATTCCTGTCTTTTTAGGAACTACCTGAACTGGACTCACCCAATGGCTATCAGAAATGGGATATATAATCCCAGCTTGTAGAAGCTTAGTGACCTATTTCTTCACAACATCAAGAATCACTGGATTGAGTCTCCTTTGTGGTTGCCTCACTAGTTTAGCTCCATCCTCCAAGAGTATTCTATGCATGCACATGGATGGGCTAATACCAGGAATGTCAGCTAAGGTCCAACCAATGACCTTCTTGTGCATTTTCAGCACTTGTAGCAACTTCTCCTCTTGGTCAACATCAAGGGGGGTAGAAAAAATGACAGGGAGCTTCTCATCATCCTCTAAGTAAGCATACTTGAGGTTATTAGGTAAAGGTTTCAGCTCCAATATAGGTGCCTGCAAAACAGATGGGACCAAAGTAGCAGACATAGATTCTGCAGCCTGCACTTGAACAATTGGGTTAGTGCAATATGACTCTATATCATGTGGATCAACAATAATATCCAAAAAGTCATCATTGCAAGAACTACACAGTTCATAATCAGTGCATGCATGACAAGTGTGTGAGGCTATCAATGATAAAGAATCAGAATGATGAATAAAATCAGAGATATGCTCATTAATCAACTCATCAACCAAATCAACATGAAATACAGAATGGTCCTCATATGGATGCTTTCAAAAATATTCAACCGGACCACAATATCATCAAATTCCATTGAAAGTGTGCCAGCATGGACATCAATCTTGGTTCGGGATGTTCTTAAAAATGGTCTCCCTAAAATAATAGGAACTGTGTTACTAGAGGATCCCTCTTCCATATCTAGTTTGTAAAAATCAGCAGGGAATATAAGTTCACCAACCCGAACCAAGACATCCTCTACTAGGCTAGCAGGATAAGTAGTACTCCTATTTGCTAATTGAATTACCACACCAGTAGGCTTTAAAGGTCCAATCGACAAAGACATAAAAACAGACATAGGCATGACATTAATTGAAGCTCCTAAGTCTAGCATGGCATTCTCAAATTTATTGTTACCTATGATGCAAGGAACAGTAAATGTACCTGGGTCCTTACATTTTTCAGGAATGTAAGGAATAGGTTTACCTATGAGTGCATAAACATTTCTACCCATGCTTATCCTTTCATTACCTTTCAGCTTCCTTTTGTGAGTGCACAACTCCTTTAGGAACTTTGCATATCTTGGAATCTTCTTGATGGCATCAAGTAGAGGTATGTTCACCTCTACCTTTCTAAATGTTTCCAAGATCTCCTTGTCGACCTCTTCCATTTTCTTGCTTGGAATGATATTTGGGGGAAATGGAAGAGGGATGGGAGGTGGTTGTTGTGCTGCACTTGAGGAAGGTGTAGATGCATGAATGTGTCTGCCAATGTCATCAACCTTTTCTAGAGTAGAATCTGGTTTAGAGGTTGCCAATTTAGTCTGCCTTCCTGACCTTAAGGTGATGGCACTCACATTTTTCGAGTTAATCACAGTTTGAGAAGGTAACTTCTCATAATTCTGCGATTGCAATGTGTTCAATGAAGTAGCCATCTGTCCCATTTGTGTGGTCAGATTCTGAATAGAAGACTCTTGTCTCTGAATAGAAGCTCTGGTTTCTTGTTGGAACTGAATGTTCTGCATTGTCATTTGCCTCACCAACTCCTCCAATGACAGTTCACTAGGTACAGGTGGAGGATTATTAATCACTTGTTGCTGCCTTTGTTGTTGAATTGGTGGGGGAACATAAGGTCTATTATATCCAGCATTGTTGTTCTGAAATGGTGCATGAGGAGGTTGTTGTTGTGTGTGATCAGACCACTTGAGATTTGGATGATTTCTCCAACCAGGGTTGTATCTGCTTGAAGATGGATCATAATTTTGCTGTTGTTGATTTGGTCTGTTGTTGTAGATGTTTGCAGCATAAGCCTCAGGATGATCAGTAGTTCTTGGCTCAAGCAGAGAAGGACAAACATCATTGTTGAGGTGAAAATGTCACATACTCTTGCCATTGGTTGTTTCTATTGATTCATGGCTAATTAAGTGACCAATGTGGTGAGGGAATCAATTTTTCGCTCAAGATTTTCTTGCTTCACCGAATCAGTCCCAACATCATGCACACCTCTCACAATTATGGCATCATTGTTCCTTGCTTTGAACTGTTGAGAGTTAAGAGCCATCTTCTCAATCAAACCTCTAGCTTCAAACGAAGTCATGTCTCCAAGTGCACCTCCACTAGCTGCATCAATAATACTCCTGTCCATGTTGTTCAAACCTTCATAAAAATATTGGAGTAGGAGTTGCTCTGAAATCTGATGATGGGGGCAGCTTGCACATAACCTCTTGAATCTCTCCCAATACTCATATAAACTTTCTTCATGTTGTTGCCTAATCCCAGAAATATCTTTTCTGATTGCAGTGGTCCTAGAGGCAGGGAAGAATTTACCAACGAATGTCCTCTTAAGGTCACCCCAACTTGTGATGGATCCAAGAGCCAAATAGTACAACCACTCTTTTGCAGGGCCTTCAAGTGAATGAGGGAATGCCTTCAAACATATGTGATCCTCTTGGACATCATGAGGTTTCATGGTTGAACAGACAATATGGAACTCCTTAAGATGCTTATGAGGATCCTCACCTACAAGTCCATTAAACTTTGGCAACAAATGGATTAGTCCAGTTTTAAGCACATATGGCACATCCTCATTTGGATACTGGATGCACAAGCTATCATAAGTGAAATCAGGTGCAGCCAACTCCCTTAATGTCCTCTCACGAGGACCAGGAGGAGTAGGTGGTTGAGCCATATTTTCAGAGTGCACAAAATTTTCATAATGCTCAGAATCAGACAATGCAACAGAATGCACAAAATTAGTATATTGCACAGAATGCACAGAAACAGGAATAGAATCAGAAATAGAATCAGAATCAGAAATAGAACCAGGTACACAATGGAAAGGTAAATTTCTATTCTGTCTAACTAACCTATGATATGTTCTATCAATTTCAGGATTTATTGGATGCAAATGGCTTGTATTTCCCCTAGTCATGCAATACAATCAACAATAGGAAGAAAGTAAGGAAAAGTAATGGAAATACATGTTATAATTGTAGAATCAACCAAGTATTTACATCAATAACATCCTAAAATCATATAGAACATGTAAAAAAAGTTTCAAGAAAAAATTCAAAGTCTAACTATGTTAAAAATGCAAAACAGTTTCACTATAAACCTTAAAAAATAAAAAATAAACCTTAAAAAATAAAAAAAAAATTAGTAAAAAAGGGTTTTTTCGGATTTTTGGTTCGGAGCTGACAGACTTCGTGTGTGGCAGTGGGTATAACTTATTTTTCTACCCCAAATGCATATGTCATATGTCCAATTCTGATATACGGAGACAAAGTTATGTTAAAAACAAATATTCACCTATTCACTATTCACCGTAAAGTTGTATCTCACAAACTACAACTCGGAAAGTGGTTCTGCTTTCTCTGGTGTTCAATGTGGGATGAAAGAAGTGTGGAAACAAAATTTCATGCAAAAATTCCACCCAGAGCTATATAAACCAGCAAAACAGAATCACATAAATCATGAAAAATGGCAAAACAGTGCACATTAACAGCTTTTTGCACCAATATCAGAATTTTCACCAAAAATGCACTACATAAATAACTAACTAAACTACACTACACTAAAATAAGCTTTATGAAACTACATAGAACCTTTGTATGAACCGATAATCCCCGGCAGCGGCGCCAAATTTGATCGAGGCCATACTCGATACAAATAATATAACAATAAAGTATAGTACTAGGAAATGACTCCTAGGTCGTTTCCCAAGGATTATCTTTCAGGCAATAGTTCAAACACCTTGTACTCACACACACAAAGGGGGGTTTTGTTATTTTTATGGTATGAATCTAAAACTAAAACAGAAACAGTAATTAACAGAAAAGTGAAACGGCTAAACCCCTTTGGTTTCCTTAATCACAACTCAATCATCAGTTTCACAGTATCAAAATCATATTCTAATCGTTGAATCCCTAATTTGTTCATAATCAAGTAACTAAGCGATAATCAACTCATAAACAAATTCACACGAACTAAGCATTCATGCACTAGAGAAATGATTGACTAAGCGAAAATCAGTTCACAATTCTATTTCTAAGGCATGGAATTAAGCAAACCACATCCAGAAATTGAATAGAAGAAATTAACAAATAAGAAACCGAAATTGCATTAATAACCAAACCTCAAGAGTTGTGATACATTACCAAAGGAGATTAGTCCAGAAATTTAGCCTTCCATGGAAAGATTAAGCAAAACCGAAAGTGGAGAAGAGCAAAAACGAAAATGCATAAACCCTAGGAGAGCAAAAGAGGGAAAACGGGAATAACAATGTTCTAAGGCCAAAAGTAATGTAATGTTAAAGTGTGCCCTTCAAAACCGAAAATCATGTGTTTAAATGGTGTAAAACGGAAATGGGCCCTAAACAATGGGCCCAAAACCCAAACGGAAATAAAAATCCTAATACAATATACAATCTTCACTTTTGCACACATCATCCACTTGTAATGTCTAAAATGTCCTTGGTACCAAATATGACCTGAAAATGGAATTAGATTTAATTAGACTAAATAATCCCAAATTAACTCATTTTAGGAATAATAGTCCAATAAAGCCCAAAACACTAAACTATGCCAAACAAAGTCAATTAGACACCAAGAATCATTAACATTGGTAAATTAAGGTTATGAATAGTGCGTAATATATGACTCATCACTCTCCAATGTTCCATTAACAAGCAAGAGGAAGAGATTTTGATGTGTTTTTGATGTTTAGTGGAGGAAAGAGTCGGAATCTATGGGGAGCCGCCGTTGAGAGTGAAAGGGGAGAAAAGAAAATGAAGATTAGGGTTTGTGAAACCCTTTTCTTTTCTTTTATAGCTGGGCACTCTCGCCCGGGCGAGAATATCTTGCTTGGGCGAGAAACCCACGATATTTTAATTTTCCAGACACGGGCTCTCTCGCCTGGGCGAGATTCTCTCTCTCAAGCGAGAATCTCACAGCCTGCCCAGACTTTCTCTCGCTCAAGCGACCCATTCCTCGCTTGGGCGAGACTCCTAGAATTTCCAAATTCAAAACACTGTTCCTCTCGCTTGGACGAGATCCTCTCGCTCAAGCGAGAATCTGGCAGTATGCCTCATTCTTCAGGACTGTTACCTAATTTCAAGGAGGATGAATTTGGGGTGTTACACTTCACCGCCCAAAGAACCATCATTATTAGTCTACTAGTAGAACCATAACTTACTATACCAGTAAACTAGGGCAACTATTCCATCCTAGTATCTGAACCGGTCAAGCACCTACCAACTCTTAAGGCCATAACCCATTACCAGTCTAATAAGATCCGGCCTACATGGCATTCAATCACGCCCTGGTAGCCAACTAATTAAGAGAAAAGATGTCAATGACAAGATATGACCAAATTATCACCTTAAAACCACAAATATCTATTGTGGGACTGGCGCGCCACCTGAACAACACATAGACTCTAAAACATTTAACATGACATTTGAGCACCATATGCTACCCTCTTCCATGTGTGAGGACAAACCTAATATACCACTATAGCATTCTGGACAGGCGAAAAAACGACCTACCCATGATTAGGCATTGTGTCAGTCAAAGCACAAATGTAGTAGGGCCACCCAACACTGGTAAAGCAAGTCACGCTAGTCTCGACAGTTTTGGAAGGGCGACTTGTCATGATTAAAGTATCTCATTATGGAACATGTCACACTGAACCACTATAAATAAAAGAGTTCGCTCATAAGAAGGTTTACACTCACACTCTCACTTATAATCTTTAAAACTGATACTCTATATATATCTTCACTTATATTGACTTGAGCATTAGAGTGCCTTTTTAGGTACCCATTGTGATGGTCCAAGACCGGCTCTTGCATAGAGCAACACTCCATTTGATGTGAAAATGTAAGATAAATTTTTTTTTATTATGCTAAAAATGATTTTTCTTAAAGTTATCATGCATTATTTTATTACCAGGGGGAACAAGTCTTACCTATTGGGAAAAAAATAAATAAGTTAGAAGTAAAAAATTTAAATTAATATATATCATATCAAATGACATATTCCAAACTTCTTACACATGAAACTTCCTCTAGCAGATATCTTAAAAAACCTCTATTTCATATACCATAAAAAGTTTCCATCCTTTATAATGAAGACTTTTGAGCCATAAAATACAATTGTAATATGACTCTAAAATCTATTTTTTCTTTCTAAAACTCAACTCGTAAACAACCTAATCTTCCCTTTCATTTTATTCGAAAATCAAAAAATTCATTTTCTTTGTCATATCATTTACCAACTAATTATGACACCCCACCCCCACCAAACCGAGTAACATAACAAACAAATCATTTAAATTTTTGGTTTTCCTCTCTCTTTGCCAGATCATCAACCTATGATGTAGAGAATTTCACTTTTGATTAAAACCAACTCCACCCCACATCCCATTGTAGGCCATTTTGGCCTCTCTATTATCTTCTTTTTTGCATTGCAGATCCTGTTTCTAACAATGGCACCCAATTGATCTGCTGGTGTTTTTCCGGTTCATTCAAAAACAGATAATGGTTAAGAAGGAGGTGGTGGAATTTCAACAAAATTATCAACCTGTAACTGTGGCTTTTCATGGGGACAAGGAGATGCATCAGGATAACATATATTTTGAAGACATGTCTAAGAAATCTCCATTAACCATGGTTTTCTCTCTTCTCTCTATATATGTTCCCTCAAGTTTCACAACGCGTCTAATTTTGCATTTTTTTATTCTTTTCCCCTTATATATATGGTCATAGTTAGTTGTGGCGTCAATATTACAGTTTTGGAGTGTTTGCATCAGGACAATATTTTCTCATGATTGCGAGGACCACAATTTAAAAAGTTGCAGTAGTAGTAGACGGTTTCTCACAATTTTGGTTGTACAATAAATGAGCGAATCATGTAACTATGTATAGGTTTTGAGTTGTAGTCTCAGGGCTGCAATATTGTAATTTTGGTAGTTCTGGCCTCATTTTGCGACCACAATTGTGGTAAACATTATGTAACCACAATTGGTCTAGCGACCACAAGTTAAAACCATATATGTTTCTGGTATGGTGAATATCTATGGAATTCATGACCAATATAATTTTCATGGTATTGTACAAATTAATGACCAAGATAATGCAACTAATCAGAATAAAATTAGCATGAGATTCCTTTGTTTCTGGCTTTTCTTTCTGAGCTAATAATGATTGGTTGTAGCTATGTTGCATTGTTTGCAGGATAAACAAAACAAGGCAGTGGAAAATAAATACAAACTCTTGAACTCTCCCATAAAGCAAGTAATGTTTTCAAATTTTATTTTACTTGTTGGTTTTGATGTAATGTATATGTAATTCTATGAATTGGTGTAACATTCCCGTCCACGACAGTTTTTGGCAATATGATAGCATAACAGGGAGTGTCATAAACTGAATATCACATTTTTCTAAACTGAATATCACGTCTTTCTAAACTGAATATCACGTTAAAATAAATTCACTTTTTCATTCATCAAAGCTTAGTTAAGATACCCTTGAATGTTGATGTGAGAATGAGTTAGAATACCTTCACAATTTAAATGAGTGAGTTTGTCTGTAATCCAAACTCACTATGCAGCATAGTCCAAATGGAAACTAATTTGAATGAGTGAGTTTGTGTTAGAAGCACTTATAGATGAGACCACAAACCTCAAGATTTTGATCCAAAGAAAGATACAAGAGAAGATCTTTTTCTGTCTTCAGGTTATTGTAATGGGAACAACATAAAAAGGTAATAGAAAATAATACTCTAAATATGCAGTGTATGTTTTGGCAGTACTTTACAAGTGCATTGCTTGATTCTAATCCAATGGTCGGCAGTCTTTTCTCTTGTTACTCTTGTGCCTTCACACATATTGCTACACACACTTCCGAGTTTTTTACATGAATCCTATTTTCTAGTTTGGCTTCATTGTTTATCCAACTTGTAGTACTTTGCAATCATGACAATGTTAAATAAATGGCGCAATTCCCTATAGTTTATAAATCAACATCTAAGTGGATGATAATTCTAACAATTGCTTCTACAGGCCACGTCTGGCGAAGCACAAAAGTTTGCAAGGTTAGTAGAGCGCCTTGAGTGTTATTTAATTTTTAATCCTGTCTCCATTTTCAATGAGTTAATTTGATAAAATCAGAACATGGATTTTGCTTGCAGCTCCAATATGGTTGCAACAGATGGAACATCCTCTCGTGGTGAGGCCAAGTCATCTGCTGTAATTAAAGCAGAGGAGGTCCGATCAAGTTTGGAACAAGAATTCCCTAGTTTTGTGAAGTCGTTAGTCAGGTCGCATGTTGCTAGTTGTTTTTGGATGGTAAATGTTTTCATATACTGAAGTAAAATGACTTATTTCAAGAAACTAATTTGTATTCTGTTTTAAAGCCATGTCGTCTAATTTCTTTTTTAGGGGTTGCCTGTAGCATTCTGTAAAAGCCACTTACCGGATAAGGACACAACGATCACTTTGGAAGATGAATCTGGTAAAGAATGCAAGACAAAATACATTGCATATAAGACAGGACTGAGTGCTGGTTGGAGACAGTTTTCTGCTGTGCACAAATTGCAGGAGGGTGATGTGGTTGTCTTCCAGTTAGTTGAACCTACAAGATTTAAGGTAATTTGATATTTTCTGCTTAAATGTTGTTTGGTAAATTCTAATGGTGATTCTGTACTTCCAGTGGCAATATAAGGATTATGTTGCAAAGAAAAAGGATATCCAAACCATGCATATCAATAACACATTGCTTTCTGTGTTAGTTACATACATATCAGTAAAATAGATACCAAATTGCCAATCTTAGTAACAAATCTATAATTCCTTCTCGTTGATCATATTATTTTGGGAACTCTATGGTGTCTGTCTTCGTTGATCGTAACAATGAAATGCTAGAGATCAATGTCATGGACATGATATTTCTTATGGATCTAAACATTTTATACCGAATGATGAAAGACAGCGTCAATGAACTGGGCCATTAGTATATCCTTCAACACCAAAACGTAAACTATCCGTCAAGGGTCACTGACTGAAATGGAGGGTTTTATCTCTCGTTTTCCTTCCCTTTTCGGTTATCGTTTAGACTTCTGAGGTTGGTCCAAGAGTTTTTTTTGCCCCATTCTGTAGTAAAAGTCACTCAGGACTTGAGGCAGATGGACTGGTGACTTGGTAATGCTATCACTCGTGGACTTTCACCATCTTATGACTATGTCAAGTTCTTTTATCTGTGAACGGACATCAAATTCTTTTTTTTCGAAGTGTTTTGTCCGCTTCTGTCTGTCTTATGCATGCAATTTTATGGAGCTAACACTTGCATCTGAAGAAAAGTTCATATGGTGGTGACGATCTCACCTCATTGCTATTAGCTATTGTACAAAATTGGAAACTCCTAAGTCGCCTATCATGGCCTATATCTTAAGGCTATTATCCTCTGGACCTCTGCTAAAGAATGTTCTGAGTGCATGACTTTGCGGATGACTGTTATTTTTCTTGAAGAATAAGGAGGGGACCGTCATGAATCTTTCTCTCTCTGAATTCATATCACTTGGTTATGCTTTTTTTCAGGTTTATATAATAAGAGCTAATAATTCAAGGGAACTAGACGGGGCCCTTTCACATCTGAATCTTGACGGTTGCACAAAACAAAAAGTTGGAGGCAAGACTTGTTTCTCTATGCTTTTAGTTTCAAATATTGCATCATGCATGAATCATTGAAGATTCGTGCAATCTTCATACAGTATACAAAACATTCTTTGTTTTGCTCCTTGATGTTCAGACAAAGATAACGATATTGATGCTGTTGCATACAATAGCTCAAATAGAAAACATGGTATACTAAACATTCTATATTTTGCTCCTTGATGTTCAGCAGACAAAGATAATGAAACTGATGCTGTTGCATATAATAGCCCAAAGAGAAAACATGGTAAGTTTGTCACACTAGATATCCAAAAGAAAAAGAGGACCAGTGTTCCAAGATTGGCACTTAAGGTTAGGCAATCTGCAGTACGATCCGAAAATGTTAGTGAGGAAGCTCTCTCAGAAGTACTGGAAGGCTTTAAAATGCTTGAATTCAAAGATGTGAAAGGGTTTGAAGACTTCAGCATCACAATTGATGGAATGTCAATAGATGCTGAACTCCCCAATGAAATACGAAACAAGTACTACAGGCTCTGCTGCAGTCAGAATGCCTTTCTTCATGAAAATCTCACCAGGGGTGTGAACCATAAATTGATTGCTGGAATTATATCTGAAACTGTCAACATTGCTGATGCCATAAAAGTTAGTGTGATAGCTACCCCGCGTGTAGAATTTGCTAATTGGGACAAGACTTTGCTTGCCTTTGAGCATTTGGGCATGAATGTTGAATTTTTAAGAGTTCGGTTACGCCGGATAGTAAGCATTGCCTATGAAACAGATGGTGCCTCAGAGACCAGAAGATACTTGAAGTATAGAACTGAACACAGTCAAGCAGATGATGAGATAAAGAACATAGAAACCAAACTTGAAGAATTGAAGGAAGCTTGTAATGGTTTTGGTGCTTATCTTGAGAGTTTGAAAAGCAAAGCTGAAAGCTATCAGGCCATGCTTCAGAAAGAGGTGGCTGCTCCTTGGTGAAACTTCCTTAGTTTCTTTTTTATGAGTGAGAATAAATGAATTTATATATATAGGCTCCTATTAGTGTGGTAAATATAATCTCTTCATCTTAAAACAAGATTGAACTATGCTTCAACTGAAATACTTTTAGTATATGTGTTGTGTTATGAGTGGCAAATTACCTTCTAGTAAACTCAAAAATATATGCAAGTCATGATCTCTCTCAACTATTTACCGAATGCTTGTAATTGGTAAAATTGCATTTATATGTTTCTTCCTCTGATATTTTTTTAAAATTTAAAATCAACTGTTGTTTCCCTTTTTCCTAGTCATAGGTGCCTTTGGAGACAATCCTAATTGAATTAAGAACATTTATAGAATACTAGTATTGAGAAACTCTGAATATTTGCTTATGTCACGGAGTAATACTTTGTTTATTAATGTTTGGTTTAAAAATAGCATGTGTCACTTTCTTATTGGATATGATAATTTATAAGAGGATTTAAGAAGAAGATATATGATTACTCATTTAAAAATTTCAGCTTATGCATATCTTCTTTCCCTTACCAGGAATTTAATATAAAAAAAGAAAGTATTTCCTCAATCAAATAAAACCCATTAATAATGTAGATTCCATTAGTTTCATTTTTTTTAGTTAAGATTGAAATAAAAGGCCTCATGTAACCTTAAAAGCTAGAAGACCTTGTTTTTTTTCTTTCATTCAACTGCAAATAATAATTTGTACAATAAACAGTCAAATCCTAATTCCTACAGGATCAAAGGAAACCAGAGGAGAAGAAAATAAGAATCAAAGATGACATTAAAAAATCTAATAACACAAATCTCCTGCCTTGATTTTATCAAGAGGTCCAAACCCGCTGAAGGATAAAAAAAGTGGCCGGAAAATGTGAAAATAAAATGACTTTCATCTTCTCACCCAATCATTCAACAGCTCCTGTATTACAAAAGAACTAAATAATAAATCAACCAAGCAACAAAACAAAGAAATAAAAAAAGACAAGCATCAAGTAATTTGAAAATAAAACATTTGCAAAATCGGAGTATTCTACTTATCTACTATTGTGACCCGATTTTTGGTTAGAATATCGGCTATGCGACTCGGAAGAGGCCAACTTAATTTCGACTTCTCCCAAATAAGAAAATCAAGTGGCATCACCCTTCATGGAAGGGTATGCACTTCTTATAAATAAGGGGTTATGGTCCCCAATTGTAGGTCATACGATGAACTACAACACAACAACAAAATCACTATTCTCTTCATCCCATTAGAGGAGAAACTAAAGCTAAGGGTGATCTACAATTGGAAGACCAACAAACCTACATGTTCTACTATGAACATGATTTGCATACAAGGTTAAAGGAGGACATTAAGATACAAGGAGATGAAGTTGATGCATACAAAACTAAAGACAACTAAAGTTCATCCATTATATTCTCAATGAATAATTAAGATACATTTCCGCTTAAGTTCTACTTCTATATATATCATCTTGATGATTTGACATGAAAGGTCTTGGCTATATATGATAATAGTATTGTTCATTATATTTAGCTTTATCTATCTTTAAGTATATTGAAGTCTCCCACCATATTAAGTCTACATTAAGATTTTTTCAACATTAGCACCAATGCAGACTTAAAATAGTTAGCTTTGTCACCTTTAAAGAAGGATTCAAAGCAACTCAATCACCTCAATTTTGTACTTACATTACATTAATGTTGGAAAATAATGAAGGTATAAAGAAAATTACATAGCAGTTATTAATCCATCTAACATTGTGCTATTGTGGCTAAAGTATCTTAGGAATGCATTGAAAAGCTTTCGCTGGAATGTATTACTAGACATCAATCTGATTTGTTTACTTGAATTCAATTGAAACTAGATATGTAAATAGAAGGCAATCAAAATGGAGAAATGGATGTAATGTTTATATTCTTAGAACAATTAACTAAAATGTTGAGAATCCTCAATAAAAATGCACTAAGAATCACTCACCATGAGTATGTGAAGATGTATCCTTGCAAGTTTATTTGAAAATTTCTAATTTCCTCACATATATTTCCATATTCACCTTCTACTCTGATTCTTACCCAGTATTTCTCTAGTTGAACTTACAACAATATGGAAATAAACATATGGTATATTAATATTAAAACACTTAAAATGAATAATTATAGCCACCGATAATATCTCCTAAACCACAACACGAACACAAATCCAGTTTGTCTCACAAGGGGACCCAAATTCTACCTATTCAAATTTTTTCTTTATTTAATTCCCTTTGCAAGCATTTCCCTACACTTACTATCATATTTTCAACAGACTTATTCTATGTCCCCATATTCACGTACATTCGATTTAACAGAAAAACATAATTCGTATTAATAATTTCTCATGGGTATTAATACCCCAAAAGTATAGTTCTCCAAGATAACAATACACCCAGCTACAAGTATCCGAATAAACAATGACCATTGTTACAATCAATCGAATACGCAAATAGTCAATTAGGGTACAAAAATGCAATTAGATGAATCCAGATCTAAAGTTCCTAAGGCTCCAAACCGAGTCTCCTCAATCCACTAGTTTACCTGCAATGGGATTATCAATGACAAATGCACAAAACATACAAATGAGTAAGTCATTAGTTCAATAAACATCATTATAAGATAATCCACATTTTAAAGAGGTTAGTAAACCATTTTGAAATTCATTTTCTTTGCTACATAACTTGAGCCAAAGTCGCTATACCCCTTAAAGTTAGCTAAAAGCAGATTCTCATTTCTTTTTAAAAGGAAACGTGCTGCATATACTCGAGCCGGAGTTTTGCTTATATACTCAAGCTAGAGTTTCGCTTATATACTCAAGCCAGATTTTCGCTTATATACTCAAGCCAGAGTTTCGCTTATATACTCAAGCCAGAGTTTCGCTTATATACTCAAGCCAGAGTTTCGCTTATATACTCAAGCCAGAGTCGCTAACCATTCATGGTCGGCTAAAAATATATTTTCCTTTCCTTGATTTCACCATTTCTCATTTCCCGTAAATTTACGCCCACTTTAGTATAAACACATCACATATATGTTTATACTAAATGCGTAATTCACAACTCAATCGTTGCATAACTAGAAAATATACACATTTTCCATTTCCCGTAAATCTACGCCTACTTTAGTATAAACACACTCATATATGTTTATACTAAATGCGTAATTTACAACTCAATCGTTGCATAACCAGAAAATATACACATTTTCCATTTCAATTGCACAAATAAAGACTTATCCTTACCTCGGTGAGTGTTGGGGGTCGGTTTTTGAGTACTTTACCAATTTCCTCCACGATCTCCTCCAACCTTAGGATCTTTCCTCATTCCCACCAATAACAACAATATCAGTCATTTATTCAAAATAACACATAAACGATTCAAATTTCATCGTCAAATATACATGAGTTTCATACATGTTCAATGTTTCCAACATTACTTCATTAGGAGTTTCCAACCATTCAAGACATACATATTCACCTTCTATTCAACATTATAACACATACTCATAACACAATCATTCTCATATCACATAATCATTGTTACAAACATACCCATATGTGTTTATCATAATAAACATTCACCTCATATAACAATTCAACAACCCACAACACATCATCATCATAACAAACCACATACAACATATTCTTCATCATATAACATTTAGCACATCTCCTCTTATGACCACATTTTCCTTTTTTTGGGGGTTTTGTGGTTTTCATAAATCGATCCACAAACTCTTTCCATTCTTTGAGTATTCACTCTAAACCAAGAGTTTACAAGAGAGAAACTAAATAAAATGAACAACAACTCAAATGGAAGAGTTTCCATGGTTTCTCATATTTTTTAGAAGAGATCCATACACCCAAAACAAGTTAGAGAGGAAGAAGAAGAGTTAGAAACAAGAGGTTTACCTCTTCTCAAGCCCTAAGATGATTCCTAAGGTCTTTGCTCTTAAAAAGCTCTCTTCTCTCTTTTCTCTTCAAAGTTCTAAACCTAAAATGTGTTTGGGGTTTCTATTTTAAAGTGAAATCGTCGGGTTCTCGCTCAAGCGAGCCCATTCTCGCTCAGGCGAGGGAATCTCGCCTTTTTAAAATTTCAGATCTGACGCTCTCGCTCAAGCGAGGTATTTCTCGCTTGGGCGAGGCAGCTCTCACTCAAGCGAGGATCCTCTCGCTCAAGCGAGGATCCTCTCGCTCAAGCGAGGATCCTCTCGCTCAAGCGAGGATCCTCTCGCTCAAGCGAGGATCCTCTCGCTCAAGCGAGGATCTTACAGCCTCGACAGGCTCTGAATGCCACTTTTCTCGCCCAGGCGAGACAATTCTCGCTCAGGCGAGACCACTCTCGCTCATGCGAGACCACTCTCGCTCATGCGAGACCACTCTCGCTCAGGCGAGACCACTCTCGCTCAGGCGAGACCACTCTCGCTCAGGCGAGACCACTCTCGCTCAAGCGAGACAGTTCTCGCTCAAACGAGAATCCTTCAATATAGTCCAGGATTTCACCATCTCAGTCGAGTCTCTCTCGCCTAGGCGACAATTCTCTCGCTCAAGCGAGACTCCCATGACTGATACTATAATTTAATGACTTTAAAATCTAGGGTGTTACAATCCTTTCCCCCTAAAAGAAATTTCGTCCCCAAAATTTGATTAGGTTATTCTTAGGAAGACACCATCATCGCCTAAACATTAGGCATAAAATACACTCAACCCAGCTTATACGACATAACCATGACACCATATAGATTTCTTATACGACTCAAACGCCCAAACCATCAAGATTTCTTATACGACATAAAATGGAACTTACCACACAACCATGACACCATATAGCCATTTCATGGACTAACCTCAGGAGTCCATATACCAAGGTCAAACATCAGGACAACTAAGAGAAAATTATCACAAACGGAATAAATATTTCCCAAACATTCTCTCGGTCACAATAGATCTCTCTGATCTATTACTACAATCATCGTTCAAAACGATCAACATATACAGTGAGATTCACAGTAATACCTTCAAATTCGGAAGAAAGTGGGACTCCATACCCATATATTATCAAGACATACTAGTTTGCATCCCACATGCAAAACCTAGATCGACATCCACTCAATAGAAATAACATCATTTCATTCCACACATGCGCAATAATCACAATTTACTCAAAATTCTCGATCCATACTTGCTACACACAGAAGCATGGTAGTCATCCAACAAGTAGCATTTAGACAAACAAGATTTTTGGAGTCTTTTCACACACGAAATAAAATCACCAAGTCATTACCCAATTTAATCTAACATTTTCTACCACAAACGAATGCGGTTTAAGTAGATTTGGTAATCCATATCCTCAACTTTAATAGTAGGCATACGTTTCGCACTCAAGTCTACCTCATATCCAGAAACACATGGTCATAATTACATCACAAGATTTTTAACACCTCACATTCATCCAAGATGAGGTTGTTAAAATTTTTGATTTCAACATGAAACTTAATCGATGCTTACCCACATAGTACTCTTCATTCAATTTTCGAAAATAGATTAGATGTAAGTTTCATGGCAATCATCTTGTGGAAGCAAGGGTTTTCATAATCATTTCAAAATAACTTAAAATCCCTTTTCTCATGCGACACTGAACGCTCAAATCACAGTTTTCAAAAGGCTTTTTAGTTCTTTTGTGTCAATCCATTCCAGGCATTAGAATCCTCACCGTCCATTTAACAGAACTTACTATGCAATAATACTTCAATTATGCATAGCAATCACCGACACCCATGAAACTAACTGAGTTTTCGAGGTTCAACATCCAAGCACATGATGGGTGTCCATACCCATATTATTTGTTATGGTGAATACTCAACTTTCACAAAAATCAAATTTTTTTTTTTAATAGACTAAAAGTTTCATGCATCAAGGAACATTTCACCAAGCATTTGCACTTATTTAAAAAAAAAAATATTCCTCCATTGTTATACAGAACATGTTACCCACAACTTCTTTATTTCGTTCAACGTCCTAAACATTCATGTATTGCAAGTAACTCATATGCAGGAATAGGTCAAGACATACATGTTCATTCCCAGGCAAACAGACAAGTACATGTTAGCAGACTTCTACAGTTTAACATTTTGCAAGATTACAAGTCATACAATAAAGATATAGATACTTAGTTACCAAGTCTCATAATCAATTAATTTTTACCTCATGCATGTTTGTTTTCAATCTTGAGGAACGACAAGATAAATCAACAACGTATCTCAAATAGGAACATGTAGGAAACCACATAGCATGTCATACGACTTTTCATGTTATATCTCTTTCCACGTTTACAAAGGACTCACATTTCATTCATTATCAACGTCATCCATGGAAGAAAAATCCACTTTCCAAGACAAAATACATAGTTCTTTCACGTCTTATTCTTTTGAAATACTAACGAGTTCTTAAATACCCTCCCGTGGCATCAACAGAATAAACACCGATCCCTTTATGGAAGGGAAGTTTCTGACTCCCTTAGTCGACATTGGCCCCATACCACTAGCCTAGTCGGAAATCTCGCACAGATCCCCAACCGCCACGGCCTTGTCAGCACTATTCAATCATAACATGATTTGCTGACAATCAGTCCATTCCCAGAATTAAATCTAACTGGGATAACGACAAGCAGACTGAATCTACAGTAAACATTACACCATTTACCACAACCGGACACTAAAACATAAATGTCGACACCACCACCAGTACACAGATTGGGGTGGACACGACCAAGTCGGAAGTAATGACTCAGTTTGCAATTTCAGCCAGTTTTGACATTTAACACATATAAGGGAGTGTGTCGCTCCCGAATCAACAACACTAAACAAGGAATACCTGTCACCATGCGTTTACCTCGGATCAAACCGTCAACATCGGACTTATCTGTACCACTAACGGTGCTCACTTGGCCCATTGTACTAGGCCTCCCAACCTCCACAACATTTACATTCCGAGTCAACTTTGGACAAAACCTTTTTATATGTCCCTTTTCCTTACAGTGGAAACAACCAGTTCCCGAACCAGGACAAATTGTTCCTGCATGCTTCCGCCCACATTTGCTGCACATAGGAAATACGTCAGGTTGAAATCCTCCAACAGTAGGTTTCGGCCCTTGATAGCCATGGTTACGATGGACACCAGTTAGAGCATATGATCGTTGGCTTTCATTCCCTTTCTCGTCATACATCCTACACTGGGTCAGACCATCCGCTTCTGATGCCTCTGCACCACACATGGTAACCACTTTACCGATAGATTGAGGTCGTCCAGTCCCCATAACATTCATACTCTGCCGTGACATAGGACAATACCTCTTGATATGTCCGGTCTCTTTGCAATGAAAGCAACTAGTTGTCGTTCCAGGACACAATTCTCCGACATGACTTCAGTTACACTTGTTGCACCAGGATGGAGAGTTTAACTCTGACCCTCCGGTATTTGCATGGGTCCTCGGCCCATGCGAAGTGTAACTCCGAGTGCCAACAGGTGGAAAATAAGGCTTTCATTCTAGCTAAAAGCAGATTCTCATTTCTTTTTAAAAGGAAAGGTGTTGCATATACTCGAGCCGGAGTTTTTCTTATATACTCAAGCCAGAGTTTCGCTTATATACTCATGCCAGAGTTTCGCTTATATACTCAAGCCAGAGTTTTGCTTATATACTCAAGCCAGAGTTTCGCTTATATACTCAAGCCAGAGTTTCGCTTATATACTCAAGCCAGAGTTTCGCTTATATACTCAAGCCATAGTTTTGCATATATACTCAAGCCAGAGTTTCGCTTATATACTCAAGCCAGAGTTTCGCTTATATACTCAAGCCAGAGTTTTGCTTATATACTCAAGCCAAAGTTTCGCTTATATACTCAAGCCAGAGTTTCGCTTATATGCTCAAGCCAGAGTTTTGCTTATATACTCAAGCCAGAGTTTCGCTTATATACTCAAGCCAGAGTTTCACTTATATACTCAAGCAAGAGTTTCGCTTATATACTCAGGCCAGAGTACCTAACCATTCATGGTCGGCTAAAAATATATTTTCCTTTCCTTGATTTCACCATTTCTCATTTCCCGTAAATTTACGCCCACTTTAGTATAAACACACCCATATATGTTTATACTAAATGCGTAATTCACAACTGAATCGTTGCATAACTAGAAAATATACACATTTTCCATTTCCCGTAAATCTACGCCTAGTTTAGTATAAACACACTCATATATGTTTATACTAAATGCGTAATTCACAACTCAATCGTTGCATAACCAGAAAATATACAAGTTAAAACGAACCACAACTCAAATGGAAGAGTTTCCATGGTTTCTCATATTTTTGAGAAGAGATCCATACACCCAAAACAAGTTAGAGAGGAAGTAGAAGAGTTAGAAACAAGAGGTTTACCTCTTCTCAAGCTCTAAGATGATTCCTAAGGCTCTTTGTTCTTGAAAAGCTCTCCTCTCTCTCTTCTCTTCAAAGTTCTAACCTAAAATGTGTTTGGGGTTTCTATTTTAAAGTGAAATCGTCGGGTTCTCGCTCAAGCGAGCCCATTCTCGCTCAGGCGAGGGAATCCCGCCTTTTTAAAATTTCAGATCTAACGCTCTCGCTCAGGCGAGGCAGTTCTCGCTCAAGCTTGGATCCTCTCGCTCAAGCGAGGATCTTACAGCTTCGACAGGCTTTGAATGCCACTTTTCTCGCCCAGGCGAGACAACTCTCGCTCAGGCGACACCACTCTCTCTAAAGCGAGACAGCTCTCGCTCAAGCGAGAATCCTCAGTATAGTAACAGGATTTCACCCTCTCAGGCGAGTCTCTCTCGCCCGGGCGACAAATCTCTCGCTCAAGCGAGACTCCCAGGACTGATACTATAATTTAATGACTTTAAAATCTAGGGTGTTACAAAAAAAGGCTTAATAATAATAGTCATGGATACAAAAAATAACCTAAGTATATGTATGTGATCTAAATAATAGTATGCTATTAAATATAAAAAAAAGAAAGGGTAAACATCATGACACAAATGCAAGCATAGATTGAATGGTTGGTGCACATTTTGCCACCACTCCCAACGAAATAAAATGTTAAAATTTTCCATATGACATGCATTTTTTAATCAAATTTTGCACAAGAAAACAAGATATCAGTATAGCTAGCTACCTTGTTGGCTATGTTGTTTGAAAGCCACTCCAAACCCTCATAAAGACCCTCCCCAGAGGTTGCACATGTGCTCTGAATGTACCTGAAAAAGCCAGAAAAGCATGTTAGATTTCAGGAAAATAGATATCAATACTGGAAATCAAGGAGATAATGTTCAAAATAATTACTAGTGGCGCTGTCTGCAAAACCACAAATGATGTAGGCACAAATCCATGGCCTTCCAGTACAAGATGCTTTTGCACCACCATAGTTCACTGTTAGCTTATTTTATGATTATAGACAATCTCATGTTAAGAATAATAATAGAGTTTAAAATGAATTGAAATAGTTTACGAGCAACAAAGTTAGCTAAGATAGTAAACTAAAACAATAGCATTTAATCAAACAGGTTGCATATTATAGGGAATATGCAAAAGAAAATGTTTTAATTGTTAATTACTTAGATAGTATATTAACTTTTTATGAATGGAAATGAACAGGTTGATGATATGGCTTTTCTAGAATTCAAGAAAGAACTCGAAGAAACTCAATGAACAAATGAATTGAAAGAGTGTCGAGATACAAATTTATTGAGGGAATATGAAAGTTTACAAAAGACAAGTTACATTTGGCATATAGCTAATAGATATTACAATTTAACCCTTATCATTATCTCACCTTTAAAATAATCCTTGACCTCAAGGATTTAAAAATTAGAAAATGCTGTCAACAATCATAGCATCAGTCTAAGGTGGCAACTCCAGAAACTTGGTTGAGGCATCTTTGATCTCTATTCTGCAGAAATGTTCTAAAAACTGTCTTTCACTCTTGTGCTGATCACCATTTAGAAGGCGCAAGCACAAATATTCTAGAAAATTCTTATAGTTGGACCACATGCTTCTTCAATTGTGAATGGTCTAGTAGTATCATTTTCGAAGCCACTCCATTTGTTTATTAGCTAGTTGTATTTTTTTATACCTTGAACTTGCTAAAAAGTGAAACTTCAATACTCAATATTTCTTCTTTCTTAAATGAACTGCTTCCAATCAACTAAATCTTAGTTTCATAGGATGCACCCCTTAATATATTTCTCTTTCCAACCACATAGCGTTCCATCTTCAATTTGTCAAGATTACAAGTAGTGTCACCCAATATTACTAGCCAATCTATTTTCAATGGCATGCCCCAACATCCCAAAAGCATCACCACTATGTCAGAAATGAAGGTACTATGATGTAGGTTCCACTTGAAATTCTTAACACTAGATAGCATTTGCACTTTGTTTCCATCAATCACAGTCACAAGTAAACGTCCTAGTTTCTTGGCAACTTGCACACCCAAGCATTTATTAATGTTTCCACTGTCAATGAATAGAGGTAGTGATTTTTTCATGTTGTTCCCAATCATTGTCATGGTTCCGGCACTGGTGAGAGTGTTAGCTAAAATGTATGGCTCTCTATATTCCTTAAAATCTATCATTTCTTCAACCACCTTTTCTTGTTTTTCATCTTCTAATTCAATAGGGTGCAAGTGTAATCTCTCGGCTCTTCTGTCCTTCATGTAAACAAGTGTAAGGCTAGGCTTACCTTTACCTTTACCTAACTCAATGTAATTCTCAGGGCCTACTATTGGTTTTGTTGTCAAAATGGGTTAACTATTGATGTATGACTTAGAAACCTTGTCATGAAGAACAACACTACAACTTTGAGTATTGGCTGCTTCATAAATATTGGCTAGTGTGAAGGCTTTCGTCATAGTTTGTGGATGAAATACCCTAACCAACAATTGTATGTCCTCCCTTAATCTATCAAGGAAATAGCTAAGTGTATATTCTTCCGACAAATCTTATCTTGTGATGATTGCATTGAAATCTTCATGATATTCAATCATTGATCCTTTTTGTCTCAAGTTCATTAGTTCCATAATAGGATCATCATTCACCTTTCTATACTGTTCAACCATTTTTTTACATATTTATCCCATTTAAGCCAAGAACTTTTCCAATTAGATTTAACAAGATCATGCCATTGTAATATTCTTCCTTCAAAGTAGACATTGGCTAATTCTGCTTTAAACTCCTCAGGTGTTCCATTGCACAAAAAATAGGTTTCAAATTGAATAATCCAAGACTTAACAATGTGTAGATCTAAAACAAAAAATCCAACAAAAAACCAAGATAATAAAACTCTCACAAAAACCTATGTCTAAGTGAAGAATTTTCAAAAGGTTTGCGAAACAAGATAATCTCTAAACCACTCTTATGCAATAATTAAAACACTAAGCACTTTTCTTTTTCTCAAAGATATCAAGAAACTCTTAGAAGTTTTCCACAGAAAATTATCACTCAGAGAATACTTTGTAAGATATGAAAAGTTTGAATATCAAACTGAGCAAATGGGTAGAAAACAAATTTTATAAGTAACTGTTTTCTGTAACACCTCAAATTTCGTTTTCGGAATGATGGGAAAACTTAGAGTGTTGGGGTGTATACTTGGAAATTCTCGCTTGAACGAGAGGGTCTCGCCTAAGCAAGAGACTCAAGGTTTTAAGTTTGAGAAGTATGGGAACCCCACCCAAGCAAGGGAGTGGTCGTTTGAGCGAAAGAGAAATCTGGGCAAAGTTGTGAAATTCTAGCTCGAGCTAGAACTCTCGCTCAGGCGAGAGAGGAGCCTGTGGAGGCTATATGATTCTCTCCCAAGCGAGAGAATCTCGCCCGGGCGAGAACGTCAGAGTTGGAATTTTGAAATGTCGTGAAATTCTCGCCCGAGCGAGGCTAGTAGATATAAAAGTGAAAAGGGGATCTAGAAACCCTCATTTTTCATTTCCTCTCTTTCCCTTTCACTCCTAGTGGAGGCTCCACATGAGAATTGATTCTCTCCTCCACTAAACCTCAAAAACTCATCAAATCCACTTCCTCTTACTTCTTGGTGGCACATTTGGGGAAATCTTGGAAGTGGAAAAAGAAGAAATGGAGATTTGAGGAGATGGAGGGAGATGTTGCTCTTTTGCGGAACAACGGAGCTTACGCAACCTAAGGTGAGGGAGAAGACCACTGTGGTCATAGAGTATTTCATTAGAGTCATCTTCTCCGATTTCCCTCAAGAATTGGAGAATATTAACAGATAGAAACTCTCTTGGAAGTTTGTGGTCCATGTTAGAGTCTTTATTTTCCATGAAGAGGTATTAACTATAAATGTAGAGATATATGAGTAGTAAAACCGTTTTATTAGATGAAAATGCAATATGCTCTTTCATGGTAATACGCCGTCATGAAAGATGGGTCTATCGTTAATATATGATATGATGATAAATATGTGATGAGTTGTTTATTTGTGATAAAAAGATATGAGTATATTTACGATAATGACTAAGTTGTGAGTCGCTTACTTGTTATAAACGTATATGGGTATGTTTGTAATAAAGATTGTTTTATGAGCTGTTTATTGGCGATAAATGGACATGATTATGTTGTATGACAATGATTGTGTTGTGAGTTGTTTATATGTAGTAAAGAATGGGATGAATATGATTATCATGACTTGGTTTTGATTGTGGGTACTATGGTAAAACATGAAGTAAGGAGAAGTATTTAGATGGTATATGATGTTATAAAATGCGTGGATTTTCTGGTTGTATGTGATTGTGAAACAATGGAAAGAAAACCTATTTTTAGCTCCCTTAAGAGGTTGAGCAATGTATGACTTGCCCTCGTGGCATTGGCTATTCGTTGCAATAAATCTCTTGCCCAAATGGTATTGTGAATGTCTTGCCCAAGTGGTATTGTGAATGTCTTGCCCAAGTGGTACTGTGAATGTCTTGCCCAAGTGGTATTGTGAATGTCTTGCCCTAAGTGGTATTGGCTCTATTGAGCAATGAATGTCTTGCCCTATGTGGTTTTGGCTCCTTGAGCAATGATTGACTTGACCTTTGTGGTACTGGCTCTGTGTAGCAACGTGTGATTAACCCTATATGATATAGTGTTGTAATAAAGTATGGTTTTGGTTTGGAAAATATTGTAATATTTTAAGCATGGAAATGCCTTGAGTATAATGTTTGTGGTTTCTCATTGGATGAGATCATTAGATGCTAAATAAAGGAATGACTATCCTATGGTAGGTGGAAATGATTTGGAATAAATTGTCTAAGTGAGAGATGATGATTATGCTAATTGAATATATGAACATTATGTGGTTTAATGTATAGATTGGTATATGTTTAACATGATTGATGTTAGATGTTGTATAGGTTATAATACTTTAATGCTATTACTCCATGTAATTCCACACTGCGGTCGCCGTAGTTGGTTCTTACTCCCTTTTGTCTCTGTTTGTGTGTGTTATGTATTTGAGTTCAGGTTGTGGCTGTAGCGCATTGGATGTTTGCTGAGAAGAGTACATGATTGAGTAGTTACTTTATCTATTCAAGGTTGTAAGGACCCGATTTTCATAACCCAAAAATTTCTTTAAAACTTTATTCAAGAAAGTGAAGTGATTACTTTTTAAAAGATATTCCTTAAACGAGTTGTAAAACTTGATTAGATACAAATATTATTTCATGCGTGATTCAAAATGCGGAAATACTCAAAATACATCCAACTTTAAAAGCATGTTATTACACCTCCTTTCAAATGCATAATCTTACAATTATCATTTCTGAAAGAATACTTCTATTACATTCATTAACCCAACCTCATTACACATTTTGGAGGAGTTCAATTTTACAAAAGGATTAATCCAACATGATGCTCATATTAGGTACATTAATCATATATCATATCAATTATACAAAGTAACTACTCTATTCTGTGCCCTTCTCTGCAAGCATCATGTGATACCCAAATTTTAATTTCCTAAGTGTAGTGAAATTATGGGGTATACTGGGTGTTTCTCGCTTGAGCGAGAGGGCCTCGTCCAAACGAGAGGCCCAATATCTGCTTCTAGGATTTCCTGGGAATCTCGCCTGGGTGAGGGAGAGGGATTTGGTACTGAAGGATCCTCGCTTGAGCGAGAGCATCAGATCTGAATTTTTAAAATGGCGGGATTTTATCGCTTGAGCGAGAGATGGCTTGCTTGAGCGAGAACCCGATGGTTTCACTTTAAAATAGAAACCCTCAAACACTTTTAGGGTCAGAACTTGAGAGAGAAGAGAGAAGAGAGAAGGAGGTGATTTTGAGAGCAAGGACTCGTGGGAATCATCTAGAAGCTTGAGAAGAGGTAAATCTCTTAATTCAAACTCTCCTTCTCCCTTTCAAACTTGTTTTGGGTTTATGTGATCTCTTCTCAAAATGTGAGAAGCCATGGAAACTCTTTCTTTTGAGTTATGTTTCGTTTTATCTAGTTTCTCTCTTGTAAACTCTTGGTTTAGAGTTGGTATTCAAAGAATGGAGAAGGTTTGTCGGTTGATTCATGAAAACCCCAAAACCCCCAAATGTGAATATGAGTAAAGGGGGGGGGGGGGGGGGGGGGGGAGGGAATGGGTGAAATGTTAGATGTAGAAGATGAGTATGTGTTCTAATGTAAAATAGAAGATGAATATGCATGTTTTAATGTTTGGAAACTTCTAATGAAAGTAGTTTTGGAAACATTGGAAATATGTGAATGTCATATATGTTTGTAAATGTAATATGAGTTGTGTGTATATTATTATGAATGAATCACTTAATTTTGTTGTTATTTGTTGGGGATGAGGAAAGATCCTAACGTTGGAGGAGGTAGCGAAGGAAATTTGTAAAGTTACTCAAAACCGACCCCAACAATCACCAAGGTAAGGAGAAGTGTTTAAATTGTATATAATGATAGAGAATGCTTGGATTTTCTGATTATATATGGATCGGGAAGTAATGGAAAGAAAAACCTATTTTTAGCTCCCGTAAGAGGTTGTAGCAATGTATGAGTTACCTTGTGGTAATGGCTATTCGTAGCAATGTATGAGTTACCTTGTGGTAATTACTATTCGTAGCAATGTATCAGTTACCTTCGTGGTAATGGCTATTCGTAGCAATGTATGACTTGCCCTCGTGGTATTGGCTATTCGTAGCAATGTGTGAGTTACCTTGTGGTAATGGCTATTCGTAGCAATGTATGAGTTACCTTGTGGTAATTACTATTCGTAGCAATGTATCAGTTACCTTCGTGGTAATGGCTATTCGTAGCAATGTATGACTTGCCCTCGTGGTATTGGCTATTCGTAGCAATGTCTGACTTGCTTCATGTGGTAAGATAAATGGTTTAAGATAAACATAAATGGAATAGATGAATATGAAAAGAAAGGATGAAATTATGTATGGATATGAGGAATGGATATCGATGAGTTCGAGTAAAATGCCGAATGATGAAGATAACTAGGTGGAATATCTATGTCGAAATATTATTTATATGTCACAATATCGCTGTTTATCTAATCTTATTTAATGTGGATTATCATTTGAATTACGTTGAATTTAAGACTTACTCCTTTGTGTTTCCATGCATTGTTTATGATAATCCCATTGCAGGTAATTGGGTAAATTAAGGATGCTTGACTTGGAGCTTTAGGAGCTTTTTAATCTAGATTCCTCTATTTACACTTTTTGCATCATAACTGACTATTTGTGGATTTTAGTACTTGTAACTATGGTCATTATATTTTTGAGGACTTGTAACTATGGGTAATGTTATTTTGGGTACCCATAAACATTGGATGTTGGGAGTGCTGGGAGATATTAATTTGAATTATGTTTTTCTGCTTAATGAATGTGTATATGATCATCGTAGGTTAAGACTATCACGAATCCAAAAAGATGATTAGTGTAAGTTCATTGGGTCCATAATTATAAGTCACAAGTGTGAATACATATGTAAATGATTTAAAATAAGAAAAAATTTCAAGGGTAGAATTTGGGTCCTTACACATCCAATACGCTATAGCCACCACCTGAATTCCAGTACATAACACATACTAGCAGAGACAAAAGGGAGTAAGAACCAACTACGGTGACCGTAGCGTGGAATTACATAGAGTAATAACATTAAAGTATTACAACCTATACAACATCTAATATCAACCATATTACACATATGCCATTAATATACCAATCAATACATAAAACCACACAAGGTCCACATATTCAATCACATATCATCATATCTCACTTTAACCAACATAGATCATAATTCACACATATCTATAATTATACTACATAACTTTAGCCAAAGTATGCTACATTGCTTGAGCCAAAACTTGCTACATAACTTGAGTCAAAACTTGTTACATAACTTGAGCCAAAGTGTGCTACATAACTTGAGCCAAAGTGTGCTACATAACTTGAGCCAAAGTGTGCTACATAACTTGAGCCAAAGTGTGCTACATAACTTGAGCCAAAGTATCGCTACATAACTTGAGCCAAAGTATCGCTACATAACTTGAGCCAAAGTATCGCTACATAACTTGAGCCAAAGTATCGCTACATAACTTGAGCCAAAGTGTGCTACATAACTTGAGCCAAAGTATCGCTACATAACTTGAGCCACAGTATCGCTACATAACTTGAGCCAAAGTATCGCTACACCATTTAAGGGAGTTAAAAATAGATTTCTCTCATCTCTCGTTTATACTCATAAACAACCAGTAAATCCACGCATTTCATTACACAACATACAAATTTAATGCTTATCCTTAAACATTCTAGTTGCCTCTTATAATA
This sequence comes from Lupinus albus, assembly GCA_009771035.1. NCBI lineage: Eukaryota > Viridiplantae > Streptophyta > Magnoliopsida > Fabales > Fabaceae > Lupinus > Lupinus albus. Next base: position 661,544 of record WOCE01000027.1, on the reverse strand, counting down.
CTTTCTCAATACCACATCAACTACCTAATACCACATAGGTGAATCGTGCGTCATCATAAAATCTCATGCTTCCAAAAGCATCCCCAAACACTTATTTTACCACTCCCCAAATACAAGGAAGTAACCCATCACATATCATCACTAATAATTTCAAGGTTTACCTCTTATATCACTATTTCACCATAATACTCACAACCACAATCATGTCATAATAATCATATCTATCTCATTACATACAACAAAATAGACAGCTCACAACATAATCACCGTCATATAACATAATCATGTCCATTTATAACAAATAACAAACTCACAACATATTCATCATCACATAATATATTCATGTCCCTTTATCGCCAATAAACTTCTCATAACGCAATCATTAACACAAACATACTCATATCCACTTATAACAAATAACCAACTCATAACATATCATTATCATAAACATACTCGTGCCTTTTTATCACAAATAAACAACTCACAGCATATTCTTCATCATATAACACATTAACGATAAAACCATCTTTCATGACGGTGTATTACCATAAGTGAGCATATTGCATTTCATTTAATAAAACAGTTTTCCACCACATATATCTCCACCTTTATGGCTAATACATCATCATGGAAAATAAAGACTCTCACATGGACCATAAACTTCCAAGAGAGTTTCTATCCGTTAACATTCTCCGATTCTTGAGGGAAATCAGAGAAGATGACTCTAATGAAATACTCTAAGACCACAATGGTCTTCTCCCTCACCTTAGGTTGCATAAGCTCCATTATTCCCCAAAAGAGCTCCATCTCCTTCAACCTCCAATGCTCCTTTTTCACCTTTAAGATTACCCAAATTTGCCACCAATAAGTAATAGGAAGAGGTTTTGATGAGTTTTGATGTTTAGTGGAGGGGAGAATGGTTCATTTGGGTGGAGCTGCCGTTGGGAGAGAAAGGAGGAGAAAGAAAATGTAGATTAGGGTTTTTGAAACCCCTATTTTACTTTTATAGTTGCGCAGCCTCGCCCGAGCGAGAATGGCTCGCTTGGGCGAGAATTTCGGAGCTTTTCAACTTTTCAAATCTGACGCTCTCGCCCAGACGCGGATTCTCTCGCTCGAGCGAGAATCGGGCAGCAAGCTCAGACTTCTCTGGCCTGGGCAAGAATTCTAGCTCAAGCTAGAATTTGACAGCTTTTCCAGATTTCACTCTCACTCAAGCAACCATTTCCTCGCTTAAGCGAGGTTCCTAGAAAACTCATACTAGAACACCTAGCCTCTCACTTGGGCGATGTCCTCTCGCTGAAACGAGAATTTTCCAATATACACTCCAACACTCTAAGTTTTCTAATTGTTCCGAAAACGAAAATTGAGCTGTTACAATCCTTCCCCCCTAAAAAGAAATTTCGTCCCCGAAATTTTTATTAGGTTACTCTCAGGAAAATACTATTGTCGCCTAGTGTTTAGGCATAAGGTATACTCAACCAACTTAGATCCAACCATCTAAACAAGTAAGATCGCTTAGACGACAAACAAGGACACATACCACATAACAGTGATACCACATAGACAATTCATGAACTAACCTTTCAGAGTCCACATACCAAAGTCAAATATCACGACAACTAGGAAGACTAAGAGAAAAATATCACAACCGGAATAAAGATTCCCAAGTATTCATCAAGAAAATTTGATCCCCCGATCTATCAAAATAACAATCGTTCAAAACGATCAACACATACAGTGAGATTCATAATCACACCTTCGAATTCAAAAGAAAGTGGGACTCAATACCCATCATTTACCAAGATGCACTAGATCGCATCCAACATGCAATAGCTAGATCGACATCCACTCGATGGAAATAGCGTCATTTCATTTCACACATGAAAAATAGCCACACTAAACTCAAAATGCTACATAGCATTTCAAACTTGTACTCACTACCACACAGAAACAATTTATTCATTCAACGAGTAGTATTTAGACAAACAAGATTTTCTGGAGTTTTCCAGAGCACCAAATAAAATCACCAAGTAATTATCCAATCCAGTCAAACATTCTTACAATAAACGGAGGCGATAGAAGATGATTCACAAATTCATAGCCTCAACTAGGAGTACAAGACCGTAGGCCCACTCAAATCACATGCTTTATTACCAATGATCATTTGCAAATTTACAAACATTCAATCCAAGAACATACGTTTGATATGGATACCCCAATTACACTTGCAAATATACATTTAGTACTCAAATTTGCATCACGTCTAGAAATACATGGTCATATTTGCATCACCAAGTTTTTAACAACATCAAATTCGTTCAAGATACCGTTGTCAAAAATTTGGATCTTCAGCAAGAAAACTTAAGTAATGCTTAGCCAAATGCTACACTTCACCAAAAATGATTTTCGAAAATAGATTAGATGTAAGATTCATGGCAATCACTTCGTGAAAGCAAGGTTTTCATAACCATTTCAAAACAACTTAAAAACCCTTTTTGTCATGCAACATTGAACGTCCAAATCACAATTTTCAAAAGGCTAGTTAGTTCTGGAGTTACATTCCATTCAGGACATGAGAGTCCCCCAATTCATTTACAGAAACATACTTATGCAATAACATTGCAATTATGTATAACAATTACTGACGCACATGATGTAACACACCGAATTTTAGTATTCAAAATTGTAGTATCAGTTCTGGAAATCTTGCTTGAGCGAGAGATTCTCGCCTGAGCGAGAAGGGATCACCTGGGAGGGTGAAATCTTGGGCAATACTGGAGGATTCTCGCCCGAGCGAGAGTTGTCTCGCCTGGGCGAGAAATGACAATTTTGGGCTGTTAACACAGTGTAATCGATTACATAGTACTTATAATCGATTACATGCTGATATCTGATCAGACATGTGTAATTTTTCATGACGTAATCGATTAAACTGTTCATGTAATCGATTACATCATATAAAAGTATCAGATATGCGTAATTTTTCATGATGTAATCGATTACACTGTGCATGTAATTTTCGATTACAACATGTAAAAATCTCAGATTCGCCACTGTGAGATTCTCGCCTGGGCGAAAATGTCTCGCTTGAGCGAGAGTCTAAAATCTGAAAACCTAAAATAGATGTCCCACGTGAGGATAAGGGTCACTTTTCGAAAAACAAAGAGAATGGGGACGGTTTGAGGAGTAGTGCACCCTTAGAGTCAAAGAAGAGACCGAAGAAGAGGTAAACCGCTTAACCTAGCCTCTCTTATGGTTGAATGTCATCGTTTTAAATGAGGTTTCTTCTCCATGTTTAGGGATACAACCCCATAAACCCTCTCTTTGCTTTTCGGTTCGTTTTGCTTTGGAAAACCTTGTAAAACTCATAGAGTATGAGTTGTTTTTCGAAATGGGTATATGAGAAGTTATTTTCAAAACCGTATAGTCATGGCAACATTAGGGAAACCTTTTTGTTGAAGATAAAATGAATGGATAATGTTTCTTGTGATGTATGAGTTTGGTTAGTATTATTATTGGCTTGACCTGTAAATTGATGTGTTGTGTTTGATGTTGCTTTGAGTTGAAAGACCCTAAGGTTGGAGGAGATGGCGGAGAACGCAACTGAACTTGAGTGTATAGCTTTAGCGGAAAACTCAGGTGAGGGAGCAGCATTAAACCTTGTGGTATTGGGATGATAATATTGGAAACTCCAACGATACTCACTAGTTGGAGGATTTCGTTTGGTTAACACGGTTAAACGGGAAATCTCATGAGTTTCCTATTTAACCGCGTTAGTCCTACTGTTGTGAATGGATTTTGACCTGCCTTCGTGGTATGGATTTTGACCTGCCCTTCGTGGTATGGATTTTGACCTGCATTCGTGGTATGGATTTAGACCTGCCTTCGTGGTATGGATTTTGACCTGCCTTCGTGGTATGGATTTTGACCTGCCTTCGTGGTATGGATTTCGACCTGCCTTCGTGGTATGGATTTTGACCTGCCTTCGTGGTATGGATTTTGACCTGCCTTCGTGGTATGGATTTTGACCTGCCTTCGTGGTATGGATTTTGACCTGCCTTCGTGGTATGAATTTTGACCTGCCTTCGTGGTATGGATTTTGACATGCCTTCGTGGTATGGATTTTGACATGCCTTCGTGGTATGGATTTTGACCTGCCTTCGTGGTATGGATTTTGACCTGCCTTCGTGGTATGGATTTTGACCTGCATTCGTGGTATGGATTTTGACCTGCATTCGTGGTATGGATTTTGACATGCCTTCGTGGTATGGATTTTGACCTGCCTTCGTGGTATGGATTTTGACCTGCCTTCGTGGTATGGATTTTGACCTGCCTTCGTGGTATGGATTTTGACCTGCCTTCGTGGTATGGATTTTGACATGCCTTCGTGGTATGGATTTTGGATATGCATTTGTAGTATGGATTTGATTTGTGGTTGACAATTGAGAGTTATTGGTATTATGGAATGGTAGTGTAGTTATGAATAATGGTTTATTGAATCTCATGGGTTGTGTTGCGTTGAATGATGTAGAGTTCCTGTTTAACTATGTTCTAATGTTATTATTCTATGTAAACCCACCATGTTATATATTGCATGTATTTAATGACTGACTCTCTCTATGTTGTCTTGTTTACTCAATCTGTGGTAATCGGATTGTAGGTGAAGCTAAGGGATAAGATACTGTAGAGTCTTGGAGTAATTGCGTTGCTTTGGATTTAGTGTGTGTTTAGTAGTTACTCTAAGAGTTTGTAATGGTTGATATTGGACCCTTTATATGGGAGTTTTCATTTATGTTTTGATGTTCTGTTCAAAAGACTAAAAGGATGAAATAAGAATTAGCATATTACTTTTAATAGTGTCGTAATTGAAACAAAGGATAATTGTATGAATTATGGATTAAAGTAGAAGGTGATGTAATGTTTTTGATGAAAATTTATTATTGATTATTTCCGCATTTTGAATTGGGGAAACTTAACTAATATTTACTTTTAATAAAGTTTGAAAATTTTTGAGTTATGAAAATCGGGTCGTTACAATATGGTATCAGAGCGTAGTTAGCCCTGCGGCCTAGGGTATGCCTTGCATGCTTCTTTGTATGACTTATGTGAATTGTTTGTTAACTATGTGATAATTGTGGTTATGAAAGATTCTTGTTGAATTTCTTGTGGTAAGTTTCTGGTTGTGACTTGTATTGGAATATCTCGCCGAGAGTAATTGCTTAAGTGTTTGTTGAGGAATTCTTGTTGAATTTCTTGTTGTGAATTTCTTGAAGAGTGTCTGGTTGTAAAACTCTTGTTGAATTCCCTGGTATGAACTGGTGGTTGAATTTATGGTGTGAGACCCTTGTTGGGAATTCTCTGGTGAAACTCTTGCTGAAAATTTCTGGTTGTGAACCTCTTGTTTATATTTCTTATGGTGAGTTATAGTTGTGATTTTATTGTTGAATTTCGTGATGTGAAATTTGTTTGTTAAGAGTTCCACGTGGTGAATCTCTCGTTATGAGTTTCTTGTCAACCTCTTGATGTGAACCTTCTTTTATCACTAAGATTAATATAATTGAAGAGGAACGATTAGCTTAGCTTTCTTGGATGTTTGCTTATATGCCTATGTGGTTATAGTGGAGTGAAATTAAGGTATTAATTGTTCGCTATGATATCTACATGAGAATTGAGAACCTTGTTAGCATTTTGAGAGGATAATTTGAAAGAACTATATATTTTGTCTTGAAAATTGGATTTTTATTCTATGGATGACTTTTGATAATGAAAGGAATGTTTGTCCTTGCTAAAAGTAGAATAATCTATAACATGAAAATTTGTATGTCATGCTATGTGGTTTCCTACATGTTCCTATTTGAGATATGTTGTTAGTTAACTTGTCATTCCCTAGGATCAAAACAAATATGCATGGTATAACGATTGACCGGTTATTAGACTCGGTGGCTAAACATCTACATTTTATTATATGACATGTAACCATGCAATTTTACTTGGTAAAAGTTTGCTAGCATGTACTCGCCTATCTTGACTAGAAATGAATATGTACATCTTGACTTATTCATGCATATATGTTTGCTTGCAGTGCATCAAGGTTTAGAAAGTTGAATGAAATGATGAATTTGTGTGTAACATGTTTTATATGAAGACGGTGAAATATCTTTTTGAGGTTAATTGTTAATGCCTGATAAATTTTTCCTTTATGCGTGAATTCTAGAAACCGTATGTTAACTATCTTGGTAATAACTTGAAGAATAATGTAAAGGATTCATATGAACATGTAAATGAATATGTTTTATGGAATTTGTTGATCATGAAGTATTGTTTTTAGATAATATTGTGCTAACAAGGAAAAATGTAAAGAAATGTATCCTATGTGTTTTGAAAAGACTAATTTTTCAATCCTTACTTGTATGAGTTACTAAAAGTCAATCTTACAATGCTTGCATAGGTTTTGGATTATTTTTGCTTAAAAGTAAACTCTTTGTTCAAAGTAATAATTGAAGTGAGTGAAGTATCTAAATGTCATTGTGATGATTGCGTTTGCATAAAGGCAGAATTTTCTTAGGTGTTTATACATGAGGTGATTCCCTAAATTTTTGGAAACTAAAAGCGAATCGGTATGAAAAACAAAATGGACGTAATAAAGTTAAGGTAACAAACTTTCATTATGCCAGTGATTTCTTATATTTGCATAAATCTGAGCTTTGATGATGAATGTTGATGTTGTGTTGTTTCAGTTTTAGCGAGTCATCGCTAAACAAAGCTTGCTTTCACACTATTCGTAGGCAATGGTAATGTAAATGGAAAAGTTATTTCTCATTCTTGTACATAAAACTTTTGGTCTATGATGGTTGACCTGTTGTAGTTGAATGATTAAATGCACGATATAGTGGTGATGTACACCAACTTTTCTGCTTTGATATTGTACTTACAGAACTTGTTTATGTTTCATGTGCGTCAGTAATTGCTATGCATAATTGTGGTGTTATTGCATAAGTGTGTTTTCGTAAATGAAATATGAGGACTCTACTTTCTTGAATGAAATGTAATTTCAGAGATAACTAGTATTTAGAAAATTGTGATTTGAACTTTCGGTGTCGCATGAGAGAAATGGTTTTTGAATTATGAGGAGATGATTATGCAAACCTTGCTTTCACGAAATGGTTGTCATGCATCGTATATCTAATCTATTTTTAGAAAATCATTTTGGGTGAAGTGTATAATTTGGCTACGCATTGACTTAGTTCCTTGTTGAATATCCAAACGGTTAGCAACTCCATCTTGTACGAATGCGATGTTGTTAAAAACTTTGTGAGGTAATTCCGATTATGTGTTTCTAGACACGATGTAGAATCGAGTTCGAAATGTATGCATATCATGATAGTTTGAGTATCCATGTAATGCACATGTTATTGGAGTGAATGTTTATAAATTGCAATAATCATTGGTAACGGAACATGTGATTTGAGTTGACCTACGGTCTTATACGCCGAGTTGAGGCTAAAATTGGCGAATATTCTTCTACCGCATCCGTGTTTTGTAGGAATGTTTGATTAGATTGGATAGTTACTCAGTGATTTTGTTTGATGCTCTGAAAAATTCTGGAAGTCTTGTTTGTCTAAATGCTACTCGTTGAATGAATGACTTGTTTATATGTTATAGCGAGTAGAAGTTTGAAAATGCTAGTGAGAATTTTTGAGTTAATTGTGACTATTCTCATGTGTGCAATGAAATGATGTTGTTTCCATCGAGTGGATGTCAATCTAGGTACTGCATTTTTGGGTGCGAGCCAGTACATCTTGGTGAGCGATGAGTATGGAGTCTCACTTCGAACTGGGTTCGAGAGTGTTGTTGCGATTTGTATCATATAGGTTAATCGTTTTGAATGATTGTTGTAGTGATAGATCAGGGAGATCTATTGTGATGGTAGAAATATTCGATGTAATTAGACGATTACTGGATAGTTTGATTGTGTACAATGGATGAGACACTAAGAGTCCTATCGTGTAAGTATTTTGTGGATCGAGTAAAATGAAATTGTGCTAGATTCTCGAGTGGAGATGGAACTAGCTAGTGTATGATGGATGTTAAAAGATGCATTTAGATAGATATGGGATAAGGAGTTCCCCATTTGCTGAAGTTCAAGAGTGTTATCGGGATTCTTAACGTATGTTAGGATTGATAGATGGATATGTGCTAGAGAATCTGTGGTTCTTGACGAATATAGGAAAAATCTTAGTCTGAATTACGGTTTAGTTCTCATGGCATTCAGGTTATTAAAGGTTGAGATCTTAATATTTGGACATTGATGAATTGGTTTGGTGATATCATGGTTTAGTGGGGTATGCCCTTAGTGACCGACTAAGTAATCCTAATGGATTTGAGAATCGATTATGATTTTGGAGGAGTATCCTTGTGCCTAAGGTCTAGGTGATGGTTTTATTTTTTGAGGTATGTTTAATTTTCGGGGACGAAAATTCTTATAAGAGGGGGAGGATTGTAACACCCCGAATTTTAGTATTCAAAATTGTAGTATCAGTTCTGGAAGTCTCGCTTGAGCGAGAGATTCTCGCCTGAGCGAGAGATTCTCGCCTGAGCGAGAAGGGATCACCTGGGAGGGTGAAATCTTGGGCTATACTGGAGGATTCTCGCCCGAGCGAGAGTTGTCTCGCCTGGGCGAGAAATGACAATTTTGGGCTGTTAACACAGTGTAATCGATTATATGCTGATATATGATCAGACATGTGTAATTTTTCATGAAGTAATCGATTACACTATTAATGTAATCGATTACATCATGTAAAAATCTCAGATTCGCCACTGTGAGATTCTCGCCTGGGCAAAAATCTCTCGCTTGAGCGAGAGACTAAAATCTGAAAACCTAAAATAGACGTCCCACGTGAGGATAAGGGTCACTTTTCGAAAAACAAAGAGAATGGGGACGGTTTGAGGAGTAGTGCACCCTTAGAGTCAAAGAAGAGACCGAAGAAGAGGTAAACCGCTTAACCTAGCCTCTCTTATGGTTGAATGTCATCGTTTTAAATGAGGTTTCTTCTCCATGTTTAGGGATACAACCCCATAAACCCTCTCTTTGCTTTTCTGTTCGTTTTGCTTTGGAAAACCTTGTAAAACTCATAGAGTATGAGTTGTTTTTCGAAATGGGTTTGTGAGAAGTTATTTTCAAAACCGTATAGTCATGTCAACATTAGGGAAACCTTTTTGTTGAAGATAAAATGAATGGATAATGTTTCTTGTGATGTATGAGTTTGGTTAGTATTATTATTGGCTTGACCTGTAAATTGATGTGTTGTGTTTGATGTTGCTTTGAGTTGAAAGACCCTAAGGTTGGAGGAGATGGCGGAGAACGCAACTGAACTTGAGTGTAAAGATTTAGCGGAAAACTCAGGTGAGGGAGCAGCATTAAACCTTGTGGTATTGGGATGATAATATTGGAAACTCCAACGATACTCACTAGTTGGAGGATTTCGTTTGGTTAACACGGTTAAACGGGAAATCTCATGAGTTTCCTATTTAACCGCGTTAGTCCTACTGCTGTGAATGGATTCCACAATCAGTTTACAATATCCCTAGTTAACCCACCCCAAAAGTCTTTCTTTCTATTTGAAGACTTGTAACTTCCTAACTAACAAACTTCTTAAGAAAGAGAGGGCAATTCACTTGGTTAGTTAATTAACAAATCCAAACCTTCCTTTTTCCTCTTATATAAATGTGCTTCAACTCAGGCCTATGTTTTGCCTTATCATTCATTATTCGGGGTTCGGGGTTTGGGTACGTGGTTCGTGGTTCGGGGTTCAGGGTTCGTGGTTCAGGGTTCGAGGTTTGGGGTTTGGGGTTCGGGGTTCGGAGTTCGGGGTGTAGAGTTTTGGGTGCGGGGTTTGGGGTTCGAGGTTTGGGGTTCGGGGTTCGTGATTTGTGGTTTAGGGTTCATGGTTCGGGGTTTGTGGTTCGTGGTTCGGGATTCATGGTTCGGGGTTTGTGGTTCGAGGTTCGGGGTGTGGGGTTCGGGATTCGGCGTTCGTGGTTCAGCGTTCATGGTTCGACGTTCGTAGTTCGTGGTTCGTGGTTTGGGGTTCGAGTTTCGGGGTTTCAAGTTTGTGGTTCGTGGTTCATGGTTCGTGATTCGGGGTTCGCGGTTCAGGGTTCGAGGTTCGGTGTTCGTGGTTCAGGGTTCGGGTTAGGGGTTCGGGGTTCGGGATTCGTGGTTCGGGGTTCGGGGTTCGGGGTGCAGGGTTTGGGTTCAGTGTTCATGGTTCGACGTTCGTGGTTCGGCGTTCGTAGTTTGTGGTTTGTGGTTTGTGGTTCCTGGTTCCTGGTTCGTGGTTCGTTGTTCGTGGTTCGTTGTTCGTGGTTCGTGGTTCGTGGTTCGTGGTTTGTGTTTCGGGGTTCATGGTTCAGGGTTCGGGGTTCGTAGTACGTCATTCCAGGTTTCGGGTTTCGGGTTTCGGGTTCCGGTTCAGGGTCTAGGGTTCGTAGTTCATGGTTCGGGGTTTATGGTTTCGAGTTCTGGGTTCTGGGTTTCGGGTTCGGGTTCAGGTGTGAAGAAGATCTTGCTCCTGACCTTGGTATGGTTTTGATGAAGACACCAACATCACAAAAAGAGGAATAAAGAAGAATACTTATGAAGACAATGAAGATAAAGAGACATTTAGAGTCTTAGTCATACGTACTTCTATCCTTACACTCTTTAAATATACTATTAGTGATAATGCTCAAAGGGTATCTTTTAAAGAAAAACAAGAATCATAAGTTTTAATAAAAATAATTTTCAAAAAACTGTGTAACAAGTTACAGGATCTAAGTAACTGGTTATTGTGATCAAGTAACAGATTACTGGAACCACGTAACAGGTTACATGAGTGAGAAATGGATTAACCAAGAAAAACAGAAAAATAATAATCGATTACTGGTATCAGTGTAACCGATTACTTAGTTTAATAATTAGTCACTCAGTTGGACAGTAGGCTTACATAATCGATTACCTAAGTACTGTAATCGATTACTAAGAGCTATTACACCAAGAGTAACTGATTACTCAACATGAAATTTGGTTTATAAGTTGGACAAAACACTTGGGTAATTGATTACCCCTATGATGTAATCGATTAATGTTAGTTGTTACACCAGATTTTCAAATTCAATCTGAACACCTTTCATCCAAATGATATGGTTCCATTCCAAACGAATCCTACCATTTCCTAAAGGTGTTATGGCTGACTGGAAAATATATATAAAGGCATTGGAACTCATGATTCAACACATAACTTTCATACAACAACAACACAACTCTCTTATGCAAATCTGAATTTTCTGAAACACTTTTTCCACAACTTGCTTTTAACTTTCGGAATAATTTTATGAAGTTGTGTAAGTGCATGTTTCAAAGTTTTTAAAACCTTTTTGAGCACTATAAACTAAGTATACAAAGAGTTGCTAGATTGCAAGAAATTTTACTTGTTATATCTTGTATAAGCAATCCTTGCCATTGCTAACAATTTTCTTCAAAGTCTGTGCAATATTTTCTATCAAAAGGGTGTGATTAGAAATAGGTTAGAATCACTTGGAAAGGTTGTTTTCTAAGAGTGTGACATAAGTATTGGAGAGTGCGTAAGGTTCAAGGAAGTCTCGTGGTGAGAATTTTTAATTACTACTCCTAATATCTAGGGAAGAAATCTCTTGTGCCGCAAGAGTACTGGATGTAACCTTCGGTGGAAAAGAAGGTGAACCAATATAAAATCCTTGTGTACTTTCTTTTCCCTTTTCTCCTTGAATATTATTTGATATTTTTCTGGATTATATTTTTCGCTGCTACTAACTCTAAAATTGCAGAAAAATCGATCACGATCTTAAGTCAACTAATCCATCCCCCACTTAGTTGTTATCTTAGTCTTACATGGGGTTCATGGTTCCGGGTTCCGGGTTTGGTGTTCGGAGTTCAGGGTTCGTGGTTCGTGATTTGTGGTTCAAGGTTCAAGGTTCGGGGTTCGGGGTTCGGGGTTCAGGGTTTGGGGTTTGGGGTTCGGGGTTCGTGGTTCGTGGTTATGGGTTTATGGTTCGTGGTTCTGGGTTCAGGGTTCGGGGTTCTGGGTTCAAGGTTTCGTGTTAACGGTTTCAGGTTTAGGGTTGGGGGTTCGGGGCTCGGGGTTCAGGGTTCAGGGTTTGGGACTCGGGGTTCGGGGCTCGGGGTTTGGGGTCTCGGGTTTTGGGTCTAGGGTTCGGGGTTAAGGGTTCGGGGTTTAGGGTTCAGGATTCAGGGTTCAGGGTTCAAGGTCCGGGGTTCAAGGTTCGAGGTTCGGGGTTCAGGGTTCAGAGTTTGGGGTTCGGTGTTAGGGGTCCAATGTGCTGGGTGCATGGTTCAAGGTTCAGGATTCAGGGTTTCGGGTACGAAGTTCGGGGTTCGGGGTCTAGTAACAGCGGAAAATGTAATGCCTAAAAATATCACATAAAAATTAGGGAGATAATGGAAAGAAGAGTACATAAAGATTTTAATATTAGTTCACCTTCTTGTCCATCGAAGGTTACGTCCAGTACTCTTGCAGCACAAGATATTTCTTCACTAGATATTAAGTGTCGTAATTACAAATGTTCACCCCGAGACTTCCTTATACCTTACTCACTCTCCATTACCTATGTCACTCTCTTGGAAACAACCCTTCCAAGTGAATCTAACCCTTTTCTAGTCACATCCTTGTGATAGAAAATAGTTTACAAACTTAAAGAAAATAGTTAGCAATGGCAAGGATTGCTTAATAAAAGATAATATAAGAAACTCTCTTGAATCCAACAACTCTTTTGTATATTTAGTTTCTAATGCTCATAGGTTTTGAAAGTTGTGAAACCCTGAATTTATATTTCTAAAGTTGTAGTAACAGTCCTGAAGAGTGGGACATACTGCTAGATTCTCGCTTGAGCGAGAGGGCCTCGCCCAAGTTTTCTGTTAAACCATGAAACCTCATGATGTCCAAGAGGATCACATCTGTTTGAAGGCCTTCCCTCATTCACTTGAAAGCCCTACAAAAGACTGGTTGTACTACTTGGCTCCGAGATCCATCACAAGTAGGGGTGACCTAAAGAGGACATTCCTTCGTAAATTCTTCCCTGCCTCTAGGACCACTGCAATAAGAAAAGATATTTCTGGGATTATGCAACAACATGGAGAAAGTTTATATGAGTATTGGGAGAGATTAAAGAGGTTGTGTGCAAGCTGCCCCCATCATGATATTTCAGAGCAACTCCTACTCCCATATTTTTATGAAGGTTTGAACAACATGGACATGAGTATTATTGATGCAGCTAGTGGAGGTGCACTTGGAGACATGACTCCGTTTGAAGCTAGAGGTTTGATTGAGAAGATGGCTTCTAACTCTCAACAGTTCAATGCAAGGAGCTGTGAAGCCATAGTTGTGAGAGTCGTGCATGGTGTTGGGATTGATTCGGTGAGGCAAGAAAAGCTTGAGCGAAAAATTGATTCCCTCACCACATTGTTCACTCAATTAGCCATGAATCAACAGAAACAACCAATGGCAAGAGTATGTGGCATTTGCACCTCACTTGACCATTACAGTGATATTTGTCCTTCTCTTCTTGAGCCAAGAACTACTGATCATCCTGAGGCTTATAGTGCAAATATCTACAACAACAGACCAAATCAACAACAAAATTATGATCCATCTTCAAGAAGATACAACCTTGGTTGGAGAAATCATCCAAATCTCAAGTGGTCTGATCACTCACAACAACAACCTCCTCATGCACCATTTTAGAACAACAATGTTGGACATAATAGACCTTATGTGCCCCCACAAATTCAGCAACAGAGGCAACAACAAGTGATCAATAATCCTCCTCCTGCACCTAGTGAACCTTCATTGGAAGAGTTGGTGAGGCAGATGACAATGCAGAACATGTAGTTCCAGCAAGAAACCATAGCTTCTATTCAGAGACAAGAGTCTACTATTCAGAATCTGACCACACAGATGGGACAAATGGCTACTTCATTGAACACATTGCAATCACAGAATTCTGAGAAGTTACCTTCTCAGACTGTGATTAACCCGAAAATGTGAGTGTCATCACCCCAAGGTCAGTTAAGCATAATGAATTTCCCACATGTACATCCGATTCTGATCTACTAAAGGTTGATGACATTGGTAGACACATTCATGCATCTACACCTTCCTCAAGTGCAGCACAACATCCACCTCCCATCCCTCTTCCATTTCCCCCAAACATCATTCCAAGCAAGAAAATGGAAGAGGTCGACAAGGAGATCTTGGAGACATTTAGAAAGGTAGAGGTGAACATACCTCTACTTGATGCCATCAAGCAGATTCCAAGATATGCAAAGTTCCTAAAGGAGTTGTGCACTAACAAAAGGAAGCTAAAAGGTAATGAAAGGATAAGTATGGGTAGAAATGTTTCTGCACTCATAGGTAAACCTATTCTTCACATTCCTGAAAAATGTAAGGACCCATGTACATTTACTGTACCTTGCATCATAGGTAATAATAAATTTGAGAATGCCATGCTAGACTTAGGAGCTTCAATTAATGTCATGCATATGTCTATTTTTATGTCACTGTCGATTGGACCTTTAAAGCCTACTGGTGTGGTAATTCAATTAGCAAATAGGAGTACTGCTTATCCTGCTGGTCTAATAGAGGATGTCTTGGTTCGGGTTGGTGAACTTATATTCCCTGCTGATTTTTACGTACTAGATATGGAAGAGGGATCCTCCCGTAACACAGTTCCTATTATTTTAGGGAGACCATTTTTAAGAACAGCCCGAACCAAGATAGATGTCTATGCTGGCACACTTTCCATGGAATTTGATGATATTATGGTCCGGTTTAACATTTTTGATGCTATGAAGCATCCATCTGAGGACCATTCTGTATTTCAAGTTGATTTTCTTGATGAGTTAATTAATGAGAACATCTCTGATTTTATACATGATTCTGATTCTTTATCATTGATAGCCTCACACACTTGTCATGCATGCACTAATTTTGAATTATGTAATTCTTGCAATGATGACTTTTTGGATATTACTGTTGATTCACATGATATAGAGTCATATTGCACTAACCCAATTGTTCAGGTGCAGGCTGTAGAATCTATGCATGCTACTTTGGTTCCATCTGTTTTGCAGGCACCTATATTGGAGCTGAAACCTTTACTTGATAACCTCAAGTATGCTTACTTAGAGGATGATGAGAAGCTCCCTGTCATTGTTTCTACCTCCCTTGATGCTGACCAAGAGGAGAAGTTGCTACAAGTGTTGAAAAAGTACAAGAAGGCCATTGGTTGGACCTTAGCTGACATTCTTGGTATTAGCCCATCCATGTGCATGCATAGAATACTCTTGGAGGATGGAGCTAAACCAGTGAGGCAACCACAAAGGAGACTCAATCCAGTGATTCTTGATGTTGTGAAGAATGAGGTCACCAAGCTTCTACAAGCTGGGATTATATATCCCATTTCCGATTGCCATTGGGTGAGCCCAGTTCAGGTAGTTCCTAAAAAGACAGGAATTATAGTGGTGAGAAATGAGAGGGATGAGCTGATTCCTATTAGAGTACAGAATAGTTGGAGAGTTTGCATTGACTGTAGGAGGCTCAATCAAGCAACAAGAAAGGATCATTTTCCTTTGCCCTTTATTGACTAGATGCTTGAACGGTTAGCAGGTAAATCTCACTATTGTTTTCTTGATGGTTTTTCTGGATACTTTCAAATCCTTATTGCTCTTGAGGATTAGGAGAAGACCACATTCACCTGCCCCTTTGGCACTTTTGCCTATAGGAGGATGCCCTTTGGCCTATGCAACGCCCCTGGTATTTTCCAGCGGTGTATGGTGAGCATTTTTAGTGATTTTTTGGAAAGTTGCATAGAGGTGTTTATGGATGATTTTACTGTATATGGATCTTCATTTGATGCATGTTTGGATAGTCTGGATAGAGTTTTGCATAAATGCATAGAAACTAACCTTGTTCTAAATTATGAGAAGTGTCATTTCAAGGTAGAGCAAGTCATAGTTCTAGGCCATGTGATCTCTAATAAAGGCATAGAGGTAGATTCTGCCAAGATAGATGTTCTTTCACTATTACCTTACCACTCTTGCATGCGAGAGGTTCGTTCTTTTCTTGGTCATGCAGATTTCTATCGCACGATCATTCAAGATTTTAGAAAAAGGCCCTTCCACTATCCAATCTGTTGCAAAAGGATGTGGTGTTTGATTTTGATGAAAGATGTAAAGAGGCATTTGATTGCATCAAGAGATCTTTGACCACCACTCCTATCATCCAGGCACTTGATTGGACAGTCCCTTTTGAGCTAATGTGTGATGCTTCTAATTATGCATTGGGGGCTGTCCTTGCACAAAAATTAGACAAATTGCCTAGTGTAACACCCCAAATTTATCCTCCTTGAGATTAGGTAACAGTCCTGAGGAATGGGGCATACTGCCAGATTCTCGCTTGAGCGAGAGGACCTCGCCCAAGCGAGAGGATCAGTATTTTGAAATTGGAAATTCTGGGAGTCTCGCCCAAGCGAGGAATGGGTCGCTTGAGCGAGAGGAAGCCTGTTGAGACTGTGAGATTCTCGCCTGAGCGAGAATCCCTTGCTTGAGCGAGAGCGTCAAATCTGAAATTTTAAAAAGGCGGGATTTTCTCGCTTGAGCGAGAATAGGCTCGCTTGAGCGAGAACCCGGCGACTCCTCTTTAAAATAGAAACCCCAAACACATTTAAGGGTTAGAACTTTGAATAGAATAGAGAGAGGAGAGCCTTTCAAGAGCAAAGAGCCTTAGGACTCATCTTAGAGCTTGAGAAGAGGTAAATCTCTTGTTTCTGACTCTTCTTCTTCCTCTTTAACTTGTTTTGGGTATGTTGGATCTCTTTTCAAAATATGAGAAACCATGGAAACTCATCCTTTAGAGTTATGGTTCGTTTTATGTTTTTTTTCTCTTGTAAACTCTTGGTTTAGAGTTGATATTTGATGAAGGGAATGGTTTTGTGGGTTATTCATGAAAACCCCAAAAAACCCCAAAATGAGAATACGAGTAAAAAGAGAAATGGATGAAATGTTAAATGTGGATGATGAGTTTGTGCTTTGATGTTGATATATGAGATAAACATGTATGTTTAGATGTTTGGAAACTTGTGTTGAAGTAGTTTTGGAAATCTTGAAAATATGTGAATCCCTTGTATGTTTGATGATGAAATACGAGTTGTTTATGAGTTATTTTGAATAAATGACTGACATTGTTGTTATTGGTGGAAATGAGGAAATATCCTATGGTTGGAGGAAATCGCGGAGGAGACTTTTAAAGTTACTCGGAACCGATCCCTAACACTCACCAAGGTACGGGATAAGTGTCTCTAATTCATACTCGCTGATGTGAATGAGGTATGTGAATGAGGTAATATGTTTGTAAGAATACTGTTGATACCCTACCCGAAGAGGTAGTGGTTTATTATTGATACCCTACCCGAAGAGGTAGTGGTTTATGGTTGATACCCTACCCGAAGTGGTAGTGGATTATTGTTGTTATCCTACCCAGAGTGGTAGTAGTGTATTGTGATTATCCTACCCGAAGTGGTAGTGGAGTATTGTGATTATCCTACCCGGAGTAGTAGTGGATTGTTGTGGCTATCCTACCCGGAGTGGTAGTGGAGTATTGTGGTTATCCTACCCGAAGTGGTAGTGGATTGTTGTGGCTGTCCAACCCGGAGTGGTAGTGGATTATTGTGAACTCGACCTCCCCGATGTGGTATGGATAATAACTCGACCTGCCCGATGTGGTATGGATGATAACTCGACCTGCCCGATGTGGTATGGAGGATAAATCGACATGCCCGATGTGGTATGGATAATAACTCGACCTGCCCGCTGTGGTATGGATAATAACTCGACCTACCCGATGTGGTATGTATAAAAACTCCACCTGCCCGATGTGGTATGGATAATAACTCGACCTGCCAGATGTGGTATGGGGAATAACTCGACCTGCCCGATGTGGTATGTATAATAACTCGACCTGCCCGATGTGGTATGGATAATAATTCGACCTGCCCGATGTGGTATGGGGAATAACTCGACCTGCCCGATGTGGTAAGGGGAATAACTCGACCTGCCCGATGTGGTATGGGGAATAACTCGACCTGCCCGATGTGGTATGGGAAATGAAATCGATGAATACGATTAAGGGAAATATGAAGGATGAAAATGATGATGTGAATGATAAAAGTAATATTTATGCTATAGAGTATATATTATGGGATATATATACTATAGGGTAAATATGAAGGATGAAAATGAGGATTTGAATGATGAAAGTAATATTTATGCTATAGAATATATATTATGGGATATATATAATATAGGGTAAATATGAAGGATGACAATGAGGATGTGAATGATAAAAGTAATATTCATGCCATAGAATATATATTATGGGATATATATACTATAGGGTGAATATGAAGGATGAAAATGGAAGATGTTGAGAATGAAAGTAATATACATGTTATAGGATATGTATTATGGGATATATATACTATAGGGTGGATATGAATAATGAGAAGGACGATGTTTCGAAAGAACGTAATATGCATACTATAGAATATATATTATGGGATATATATACTATAGGATGAATATGAGTAACGTGGAAATTAAAGGAAGATGATATGAATGTTTACAATTACGCATGTGTGTTTACGAATTATATTAAAGCTTAATCGTATTGGAAATGTGGATTATCATGTAATGTTAGTTTTTGAACTAATGACTTACTCCCTTGTTTTGTGTGTTGTTTATGATAATCCAATTGTAGGTAAATGAAGGATTTGAGGAGGAAGCTCACTTAGGAAGCTTATGTGTTTATTACCTGGATTGTCTTTATCGCTGCTTTGACATTGTAGTTGATTTTTGATAACATTTTGGGATGAATGTAAATCTGATTAGGACAATACTGAGATATGTAGTTATGGAGGTTATAACTCTTAGAAACCCATACTGGTCGTATGTGGTAATTATTAAATGCATGAATTATGTTTTTCCGCAACATGAATTGCATGATAACGTAATAGGGTAAAAGATTAGTGTCAATGAATTATTCATGAAGGTTTTTCAGTAAAATAATGAATGTATGTAAGGAAAGCTTTTAAATAAACAAAAAAATTTCAAGGGTAGAATTTGGGTCCTTACAATATGGTATCTGAGCATAGTTAATCCTGCGGCCTAGGATATGGCCTTGCATGCTTCTTTGTAATCTTTATGTGATGAAATTGTTTGATATGCACTAATTGTTAAGTGATTATGTGAATTTTGTTTAGACAAAATTTAATTACTGACAAGTGAGTGAGTACATGTACCTATGGCAGGAAGAGGAAGAGGCGCAAGTCAGAATGTTCCGAATGACCTGTTGGCTGAGATGGTGGCGACACTACAATAGATGAACGAGAACTTGCGTAGTCTGAATCAGAACCCTGCACCAAATCCGAGTTCGGAAAACCTTGTCCCACCCGGGCCGGTAGAGTACCAAGGCTTGGATGAGTTTTCCAAAAGGAAACCCAATCAGTTCCACAAGAGATTTGCTCCTGATGCTGCCCTGGAGTGGATTCAGGGAATAGAGCGGATCTTCCGGGCCATGAACTGTTCGGAGACTCAGAAGTTGGCCTATGCCACTTACATGCTAGTGACGGAGGGCGAGAACTGGTGGGAGTTTAATTGACGCCAAATGGAGGTGGAAGGGCAATTGATTTCCTGGAGTACTTTCAAGGCGAAATTCCTTCACAAATACTTCCCTGTTGATCTGAAAAGGAAGAAGGAAATGGAGTTCTTGAGGTTGGAACAGGGAAATATGTCGGTATGGTAATATGCGGCTAAATTCGAGGAATTGGCCCGGTTTGGTCCCTACTATGAGTTGGAAGTGGACGGACGATCCAAATGCTCTAAATTTGAATTGGGGTTAAGGCCCAAGTTGAAAATAATGTTCGACATTAGGAGATTGCTGATTTCGCTAACTTGGTCAACAAGTGTAGGATGTACGAAGATAATCTGAAGGCGGATGAATTGGAGACGCCCGAAACAGATGTTCCCCGGGACTATGGACCCCAACGCAACCATAGGCAAGGAAGGAGTAAAGAGAGAGTGGGGGATGACCGGAAACCTTATGCGGCGATGATTGTTCATCGTGACCGAAATTTCCAAAGGTCTGGCCCACTTACGGTTCCTACCGAAGGGGTTTTTACTCTCATGTGCAACAAGTGCGGTAAACTTCATTATGGAAGTACATGCCCGGGAAAAGGGAATGGATGTTTCCACTGCAAGGAGTTTGGGCACATTAAAAGGTTTTGTCCCAAGCTAGATCGGAGGCTTAATGTCATTCATGCTGAGGAGGCAAGGTACCAGGGTCAAAAGGTGACCCCGAGTGGCGCAGGGCCATCGGGTGCTGATGGTCCGGCGAGAGGTAAATTGCATGGTGACGGGTATTCCTTTTAGTGTTGTTTAATCGGGAACGACACACTCCCTATATTTGCTGAATGTGTGAAACGACTGAGATTGTACACCAAGTTGTTGTTTTCGACTTAGTTGAACCCACCCCCGCCTAGTGTATCGGTGATGGATGTCGATATGGGTGTCTCAGTGTACGGTTGGGGTAAATGGTAGAACCTTTACCATAGTGTTGATATGCGCAATGATGTCCCAGCTGGATTTGATCCTGGAAATGGACTAGTGGTCAGCAAATCGTGTTATGCTTAACTGTGTGATAATGGTTGAGGTGAAAGATTCTTGTTGAGTGTGTTACTGAAGATTTAAGAATCTAGTTTACATTGATATGGATGTGTATGCTAAGGGGTAAGACTTATACTACTAGTTGAGGAAGAGAGGCTAGTAAGTTACTTACCCCGTCAATGTGATGAATGCATTTGAATAGACGTGAAACTTTTGGTCTCGAATGATCGGTTCTTTTGCAGTAGGACATTGGCAATGCATGATATAGTGGTGGTGTACCTCAATTATCTGCTTTGAATGTTGTACCGGCAAAAGTGGTTCTGTTTCGT
Source organism: Lupinus albus (assembly GCA_009771035.1). NCBI lineage: Eukaryota > Viridiplantae > Streptophyta > Magnoliopsida > Fabales > Fabaceae > Lupinus > Lupinus albus. The sequence goes on along the minus strand of WOCE01000027.1, from coordinate 640,460 downwards.
GAGCGTTAATAATTGTTGTGTATGATTGTAGTGTTACCGCATGAGAGAAAGAGTTTTGGATTATGTTGAAATGATTAAGCAAACTGTGTTTCACGACGTTGTTGCCATGAGTCGTGGGTTCAAACCATTTTCGAAAATCATTTTTGGGTGAAACATAGCTTGTGGCTAAACATTGATTTAGTATCATGTTGGAGAATCCCAAAATTTTAGCAACCATATTTGAATAAATATGAGGTTGTTAAAAGGTTTGGTGATACGATGATGACCATGTGTTTCTAGACGTGATGCAAGGGGTTGATCAATTTATATTTGCTAGCGAAATTGGAGTGACCAAACCTAACGCCTGTTGAGGGATTGAGTGTTTGCTGACTTGCATTTGTCGATTGGTAACAGAGTATCTAGTTTTGAGGTGAATTGATGGTTTTATGGGTTTAATTGAGGCTAAGGATCGGTAATTCCTTTCTATGGTAAGATTTTGCTAGTTTCTTGAGTGGGAGTAGAACTAGCTAGTGTATAGTGGATGTTAAACGAGGCATTGGGGTGGATGAGGGATAAGGAGTTCCCTATTCGCTTAGTTTCGGCAGTGTTATCGGATTCTTAACGTATGTGGGGATTATTAGCTGGATAAGTCCTAGAGACCTATGGTTCTTGACGAATATAGGAAAAATCTTTAGTCTAAAATACGACTTAGTTCTCATGGTATTCGAGTTATTCAAGGCTGGGATCTTAATATTTGGACGTTGATGAGTTGGTTCATGAATTGGTTTTGTGATATCACGTTTTAGTGGTGTATACCCTTAGTGGCCGTTTAAGTAATCTTAATGGATTAGAGGATCGAGTATGATTTTGGTGGAGTTTTTCTTATGGTTAGAGTCTAGGCGATGACCCTATTTATGGGAATGGCCTAATAAAATTTTCGGGGACGAAAATTCCTATAAGAGGGGGAGGATTGTAACACCCCAAATTTATCCTCTGTGAGATTAGGTAACAGTCTTGAGGAATGGGGCATACTGCCAGATTCTCGCATGAGCGAGAGGACCTCGCCCAAGCGAGAGGATCAGTATTTTGAAATTGGAAATTTTGGGAGTCTCGCCCAAGCGAGGAATGGGTCGCTTGAGCAAGAGGAAGGCTGTTGAGACTGTGAGATTCTCGCCTGAGCGAGAATCCCTCGCTTGAGCGAGAGCGTCAGATCAGAAATTTTAGAAGGCGTGATTTTCTCGCCTGAGAGAGAATGGGCCCGCTTGAGCGAGAACCCGACGATTCCTCTTTAAAATAGAAACCCCAAACACATTTTAGGGTTAGAACTTTGAAGAGAAGAGAGAAAGGAGAGCTTTTCAAGAGCAAAGAGCCTTAGGACTCATCTTAGAGCTTGAGAAGAGGTAAACCTCTTGTTTCTAACTCTTCTTCTTCCTCTCTAACTTGTTTTGGGTATGTTGGATCTATTTTCAAAATATGAGAAACCATGAAAACTCATCCTTTAGAGTTATGGTTCGTTTTATGTTATTTTTCTCTTGTAAACTCTTGGTTTAGAGTTGATATTTGATGAAGGGAAAGGTTTTGTGAGTTATTCATGAAAACCCCAAAAACCCCCAAAATGAGAATACGAGTAAAAAGAGAAATGGATGAAATGTTAAATGTGGATGATGAGTTTGTGCTTTGATGTTGATATATGAGATAAACATGTATGTTTAGATGTTTGGAAACTTGTGTTGAAGTAGTTTTTGAAATCTTGAAAATATGTGAATCCCTGTATGTTTGAGATTGAAATACGAGTTGTTTATGTGTTATTTTGAATAAATGACTAACATTGTTGTTATTGATGGAAATGAGGAAAGATCCTAAGGTTGGAGGAAATCGCGGAGGAGACTTTTAAAGTTACTCGTAACCGATCCCCAACACTCACCAAGGTAAGGGATAAGTGTCTCTAATTCATACTCGCTGATGTGAATGAGGTATGTGCAAGAGGTAATGTGTTTGTAAGAAAACTATTGATACCCTACCCGAAGAGGTAGTGGTTTATTGTTGATACCCTACCCGAAGAGGTAGTGGTTTATTATTGATACCCTACCCGAAGAGGTAGTGGTTTATAGTTGATACCCTACCCGAAGAGGTAGTGGTTTATTATTGATACCCTACTCGAAGAGGTAGTGGTTTATTATTGATACCCTACCCGAAGAGGTAGTGGTTTATGGTTGATACCCTACCCGAAGTGGTAGTGGAATGTTGTTGTTATCCTACCCGTAGTGGTAGTGGAGTATTGTGGTTATCCTACCCGGAGTGGTAGTGGATTGTTGTGGCTGACCTGCCCGATGTGGTATGGATAATAACTCAACCTTCCCGATGTGGTATGGAGGATAACTCGACCTGCCCGATGTGGTATGGATAATAACTCGACCTGCCCGATGTGGTATGGAGGATAACTCGACCTGCCCGATGTGGAATGGATAATAACTCGACCTGCCCGAGGTGGTATGGAGGATAACTCGACCTGTCCGATGTGGTATGGTTAATAACTCGACCTGCCCGATGTGTTATGGAGGATAACTCGACCTCCCCGATGTAGTATGGATAATAACTCGACCTGCCCTATGTGGTATGGAGGATAACTCGACCTGCCCGATGTGGTGTGGATAATAACTCGATCTTCCCGATGTGGTATGGAGGATAACTCGACCTGCCCGATGTGGTATGGGGAATAACTCGACCTGCCCGATGTGGTATGGATAATAACTCGACCTGCCCGATGTCGTATGGAGGATAACTCGACCTGCCCGATGTGGTATGGATAATAGCTCAACCTGCCCGATGTGGTATGGGGAATAACTCGACCTGCCCGATGTGGTATGGGAAATGAAATCGATGAATACGATTAAGGGAAATATGAAGGATGGAAATGAGGATATGAATGATAAAAGTAATATTAATGCTATAGAATATATATTATGGGATATAAACACTATAGGGTAAATATGAAGGATGACAATGAGGATGTGAATGATAAAAGTAATATTCATGCCATAAGATATATATTATGGGATATATATACTATAGGGTGAATATGAAGGATGAAAATGGAAGATGTTGAGAATGAAATTAATATACATGCTATAGGATATATATTATGGGATATATATACTATAGGGTGGATATGAATAATGAGAAGGACGATGTTTCGAAAGAACGTAATATGCATACTATAGAATATATATTATGGGATATATATACTATAGGATGAATATGAGTAACGTGGAAATTAAAGGAAGATGATATGAATGTTTACAATTACGCATGTGCGTTTACGAATTATATTAAAGCTTAATCGTATTGGAAATGTGGATTATCATGTAATGTTAGTTTTTGAACTAATGACTTACTCCCTTGTTTTGTGTGTTGTTTATGATAATCCCATTGTAGGTAAATGAAGGATTTGAGGAGGATGCTCACTTAGGAAGCTTATGTGTTTATTACCTGGATTGTCTTTATCGCTGCTTTGACATTGTAGTTGATTTTTGAGAACATTTTGGGATGAATGTAAATCTGATTAGGACAATACTGAGATATGTAGTTATGGAGGTTATAACTCTTAGAAACCCATACTAGTCGTATGTGGTAATTATTAAATGCATGAATTATGTTTTTCCGCAACATGAATTGCATGATAACGTAATAGGGTAAAAGATTAGTGTCAATGAATTATTCATGAAGGTTTTTCAGTAAAATAATGAATGTATGTAAGGAAAGCTTTTAAATAAACAAAAAAATTTCAAGGGTAGAATTTGGGTCCTTACACCTAGGGTGATTTATTATGCTTCTAGGACTTTAGATGCTGAATAAGCAAATTATACCACCATTGAAAAAGAGCTATTAGCTATTGTATTTGCTTTGGATAAATTTAGATCTTATTTGCTTGGTTCTAGAATTGTTGTTTTCACTGACCATGCAGCACTAAAGTTCTTGTTGAAGAAAGTTGAGTCTAAGCCAAAGTTGATTAGATGGATGCTCTTTCTCCAAGAGTTTGATTTGGAGATTCGTGATTGGAGTGGAGCACAAAATTTGGTTGCTGATCACTTGAGCAGGATAGACAGAGATGTTGATATTATGCCCATTCGGGATGATTTTCCCGATGAACAACTTTTACATATCTCTGTTTCTTCCCCCAACCCTTGGTTTGCTAATATTGTGAATTATTTGGTTGCATCTGTTTTTCCTCCACTTGCATCTAGGGCTCAAAATGATAAACTTAAAAGTGATGCTTAATTTTATTTTTGGGATGACCCCTATTTATGGAGATTTTGTAATGACCAGGTGATTAGAAGATGCATTCCAGATCATGAGATTGAGTCAGTCCTTTAGTTTTATCATGCCTCTACAGTAGGGGAACATCTTGGTACCCAAAGAACAATAAGGAAGGTACTTGATTGTGGATTGTATTGGCCCACCATCTTCAAAGATGTGTGGAGGATCTGTAGTACTTGTGAGCAGTGTTAGAAATCAGGTGGTACCCTTTATTGGAGACAAGAGATGCCTCAACAACCTATGTTGTTCTATGAGGTTTTTGATGCGTGGGGTATTGATTTCATGGGTCATTTTCCTGTTTCTTTTGGTTTTACTTATATTCTTCTTGCTGTTGATTATGCATCTAAATGGGTGGAAGCTAAGGCCACCAGGACTAATGATGCTTGGTTTGTTATTGATTTTGTTAGGTCTCACATCTTTTGCAGGTTTGGCATACCCAAAGCTATTGTTAGCGACCAAGGCACACACTTCAGCAATAAATCCATGCAAGCTATGCTCAAGAAGTACGGGGTTGTTCATAGAGTTTCCACACCATATCACCCCCAAAAAAATGGGAAAGTTGAGATTTCAAACAGAGAGATAAAGAGGATTTTGGAGAAGATGGTGCAGCCTAACAGAAAAGATTGGAGCAACAGACTTGAGGATGCTCTTTGGGCCCATCAGACTGCTTACAAGGCACCCATAGGGATGTCTCGTTATCGGGTTGTCTTTGGTAAAGAATGTCATCTTCCTGTGGAGATTGAGCATCGTGCTTATTGGGTTGTGAAGACATGCAACTTGGCTCTTGATCAAGTTGGTGAAGAAAGGAAGCTCCAACTCAATGAACTGGATGAGATTCGTTTAGAAGCCTATGAGAACTCTAAGTTCTACAAAGAGAAAACCAAAAGATTCCATGATAGCTTAATTTCTAGAAAGGAATTTTTGGTTGGCCAAAAAGTGTTGTTGTATAACTCTAGGCTTGGTCTCATGAGTGGTAAGTTTCATTCTAGGTTGATTGGTCCTTTAGTTGTAACTAATGTGTTTCCTTATGGTGTAGTAGAAATTTCAAGTGAATCCACAGATAAGTGAAAAACCATTTATTTGTTATATAGCTCATTACAAGCCTATAAGTGAAAAACCATGATTATCCTAACCTTAGGGAATTTTGGAGCTTTGGAATTGTTTTAGGAATGGGTATTAAGTAAGGGTGCATTGTTCTTCATTGTTCATAATTCTTGTTTAGGACTCATTAGTTGATGTATTTGTGTACATAAGTGTGGTGTCATTGAATTTCTTTTTGAAAAAAGCAACAAAAAGAGAAACAAAAGAAAAAAAAATTGAATAAAAGTTGAGTGTGGCAAAGAGGATTGAGAGATGATGGAAATAGAGGATGATTTACTTATTTTGGGTTGATTTTGTCTTACTTTTTGTAAGAATGAGATTGCAACTAAGAGGGGGTGAATTAGTTGTTGCAATAAGTATGACCACTTTTTCTGCAATATCAAAGTTAATGTGCAGCGGAAATATTATGCAGAAATGTATTGACTAGGAAGAATAGAATATTAGCAATGAGAAGGGAAAGAGAGTACACATGTGTTTTATACTGGTTCACCTTCTTGTCCACCGAAGGCTACGTCTAGTACTCTTGACTCGCAAGAGATTCCTTTATTAAATATAATGAGTTGCAATTACAATTATCTCACCCTGAGATCTCCTTGTACCTTACACACTCACTCATATCTAATCCCCTTGGAAAACCTATTCCAAGTTTCACCATTGGTAAACACTATACCAAGTCACTCACCCTTTCTCTTCACACCCTTGTGAAAGAAATGTAAACTTTGCAGAAGTGAAGAATATACAATATGGCTTGATTTGCCTTACAAGTATATATGACAATTTCTAGAACTTGCAATCCAACAACAACTCTTATACTTAAGATAATAATGCTCTTTTTGAAAGTATGAAATACACTTAGAAGCAACTTCAAAATAACTTTGAAAGTTTGAGAGTAGGTTGCTTGAAGTGTAAGAAAAATCAGAAAGTGTGAGAGCTTTTTGAGAGTTTCAAATAAGAGTTTGAAATCTGAGTTGTATATGTTGTTGTTGTTGTTTGAGTGTTTCATGCCTTTATATAGGCTTCCAATCAACCACAATACTCTTAGGCATGAGTAGGTTTCGTTTGGAATTAAAAGCAATCAGTTTGGAGTGAAACCTCTTCACTTGAAGAAAGGAAGAAGACCTACAAAGACTATCGAAGACAAAGCTTCAAGATTTAGAGTCTAAGTCTTAGGTAAATGATGCAACAGCTCTCAGTAATTGATTATTGCAAATGGGTAATCGATTACCCAACAATCCTGTTAACAACTTTTTGAAAATTCACACAGTGTAATTGATTACTAGATTTGAGTAATCGATTACTCAACAACACCGTTTGACAGCTTTGTGAATTTTCCTTAGTGTAATCGATTACACTACTTTGAGTAATCGATTACCCTGTTTTCTAAAAATGGTAATCTGTTACTCCAAAGTCTGTAATGGATTACTCATAGCTGTTAGAGGTTTGAAAACTCTTTTCTCACTCATGTAACTTGTTTCTCAAGTATGGTAACCCATTACATGTTGTTTTTGAAAATTATTTTTATTCAGGCTTAGATTTTTCTGATTTTCTTGAAAACAAATTTGAGCATTATTAACTAAGTAAATAGATGAGTTGTAAGGATAGAAGTACCTAAGACTTAGACTCTAAATCTTGAAGCTTTGTCTTCGATAGTCTTTGTAGGTCTTCTTCCTTTCTTCTTTTTGTGATATTGGTGTCTTCATCAAAACCGTGTCAAGGTCAAGAGCAAGATCTTCTTCACAATCTCCCCATTTTTTATGATGACAAACCAATGTCTTTTTGAAAGTGTAGTTTTCTGAGAGCAACATACTTGATGATATATCTTGACTTGTCTATGCTCCGCCTATATGTATGCATGTATGCTCCCCCTTTCTTTTGGAGTTATGTGCCTGAAATAATATTACGGAAAATACACTACTCCCAACTTTTCTCCCCCTTTTGACTTCCTCAAAAAGATGAAAAGCCAAGAGTCTAGCACAATAGACATTTGTAGAGCATAGCATACAATATTTCATAGTATATGAAAGTTCAAGTAATAAAAAGTATAATAAAATAACACCATGTATGAAAAACATAAACTAAAAGGCATTGCATAACAACTAAAATAAAATAAAATAAAAATCCAAACAATGTTCAAATGCAAATGGAACTAGCACAGCCATAGTCATTACATAGACAGAAACCTAGACAGAATTTCTAAGACTCGGGCTCAGAACTATCTTCATCAACATCCATGTTGCTCAGCCTCGATGAAAGACGATGAAGTTCATAATGGATTTGTTGGCTCTGGGTAACAAAAGCATCCATCCTTGTGGTGATGTAGCCTCGAAGAGAAACCAATTCATCCATAATCATCTGATTAGTGGGCATTGCAGTAGATGAAGAAGATGGAGCATGAGACTCAGGCAGATTTGGTTCAGCAGTAGGTTCTGGTTCATTGGTAAGAGCAGATTGGCGGTCTGTACGATGCTTATAGGTTTGATGAGTAACAGGATCGATAACGAATCCCATCATGTGGACAACCTTAACATCAACCTTGCTTTCCCGAAGATTGAGGGCCACTTTGGTCTCACCATCTAAGGATACGCCATAATGCTCAGTGATTTTGGTAATGAAGATCGCGTAGGGCAACGGACTTTGGGAGCCCCGAACATGCCACATTTGTTGCATTATCATCTTATTCCAATAAATCTTGATGTTAAACTTGATAGCATACATCAATTGGAGCTCTATGTCACTTATTTGCGAATGGTTTGAAAATTTCGGCAAAATGACATAGGTAAGAAAATAATGTACCAAACGATCTTCCAGCGTGAGATATCCAATAGAGAGGATATCCCTATTCTTAACAGTCTCACCAAGGCTTTGTTGCTTTCGCCTTTCTATTTCCTCTTTAGAAATTCTACAAATGGAAAGATAGAATTTCTTGCGATCGTAATCATCCCAATCACATACCAGGCCGAAACCAGTGATGTCGCCTATCATCGGTATATCACAGCAAATAGAACTAAAGGTTTTGATATCCAAAACAATGTCCTTTCCCTTAACATGGGAAGTCATAAGATTTTGCCTAAAGTTCATATTGCAATAAAATACGCGAACAAGCTCAGAATAGATATCGTTCGCTTCGCAGCAAAATTCGAAAAGTTTTTGTTGCCAAAAAAGATAAGGAAATAAGAAATCTTCAAACTCAAAGTTCCCTATGTTACCGTATTTAGGAGTGAAAATGGCGCGTCCATGGAAATTTTCTTCGAAGAACTTCCTTTGAGCGTCATTTGCAAGAAGCCTCGTCAAGTTCAACGGGTTGGATTTGGAAGTTGATTCTCCTTGCTTAGACTTTGAGGTGCCTGGTATCTTTGAAGAAGAAGCCATTGTTGGTTTTTGAAGGTTTAGGGTTTTGGTTTTGGAGATTTGGGGGTTTTTGATTGAGGCCACAAATCACGAAATAGAAGGTGTAGAAGTGTTTTTTAGAATAAAAAATGCGATGTGATTTGCAACAAAAGTCAATCAAAACGGAGCTAAAATGAAGTTTTTAGAAATTGAGAGGGTTTAAAGAGGGAAACCTTCGTGTTACAGGAGAGAGAAAATTGAGGATTTTCTGAAAAGTGCAGCAGTTCATATATAAACTACACAGAGTAATCGATTACAGCAAGTGAGTAATCGATTACTCACTTTCAAATTTTTAAAATTTTAAAACAGTGGCACTGAGTAATCGATTACTTGGTTTCCAGTAATCGATTACTATAACCATTTTTCTCCCCACTGATGCTAAAAGTGATTTTTGCCTCTAAAAACTTGAAAATTAAAGCATAATACATACAATTTAAGATCAAGTAGGTATTGGATATAAACAATGAAGCATACTCATAAACATTTAAGCATGTTAGGACAGATAAGCTTAATCGAGAATGCCTAATTCTCGTCTAATTTTATAGAAAGTTTCTTTTGCTAACGGTTTAGTGAATATGTCTGCTAGTTGGTTATATCAATGAACTCTACCAACACATCCTTCTTTTGAACATGGTCCCTAAGGAAATGATGCCTTATATCAATGTGTTTGGTTCTTGAGTGCATAATCAGATTTTTGGTGAGATTAATAAAACAAGTATTGTCACACTTCAAGGGTGTGCAGCCTAAGTTTAAGCCATAGTCCCGTAATTGTTGTTTGAGCCACAACACTTGTGCACAACAACTACCGGCAGCAATATATTCCGCTTCAGCGGTGCTTAAGGCAACACAAGCTTGTTTCTTGCAAGACCAAGAAACTAAAGCATTCCCTAGAATGTGGCAAGTACCACATGTACTTTTTCTCTCAAACTTGCATCCCGCAAATTCTGAATCCGATAAGCCAACCAATTCGCATACGCTTCCCCTGGGATACCATAGTCCAACATCAGTTGTGCCTTTGAGATACTTCATGATTCTCTTAACGACAACTTGATGTGACTCTTTGGGTTTAGATTGATATCGCGCACATAGACATACACTAAACATAATATCAAGTCTACTGGCAGTAAGATATAGAAGGGAACCGATCATACCTCGATACTTAGATATTTCAATACATTTTCTAGAGTCATCAGCATCGATATAAGTACTTGATCCCATAATAGTAGCGATCGGCTTGCAGTCATCCATCTCAAATATTTTCAACAAGTCTTTGCAATATTTGGACTGACTTACAAAGATTCCATCGCTAAGTTGCTTAATTTGGAGTCCAAGAAAGTAGTTTAACTTTCCCATTATAGACATCTCAAATTCTCCTTGCATCATATTGCCAAATTCACTACACAAACTATCGTTGGTAGAACCAAAAAATAATATCATCAACATAGATTTGAACAAGTAAAGTATGGTGATTTATTTTCTTAATAAAGAGTGTAGTATCGACCTTGCCTTTTGTAAAGCCTTTTTCTGTTAGAAAGTTAGTTAGACGGTCATACCAGGCACGTGGAGCTTTCCTTAAGCCATAGAGGGATTTCTTTAACTTGTATACGTGAGAGGGATGTTTGTAGTCCTCAAAACTAGGAGGTTGTTCTACAAATACTTCCTCTTGTATATACCCGTAAAGGAATGCACTCTTTACGTCCATTTGGTAAAGCTGAAATTTTAAGGAGCATGCATATGCAAGTAGCAGTCTAATCGCTTCAAGTCTAGCAACCGGAGTGAAGGTTTCACCAAAGTCTATACCTTCCTCTTGGTTGTATCCTTGTTCTACTAGTCTAGCATTGTTTCTAATGATTATACCATTTTCATCTAATTTATTACGGAACACCCAGCGAGTTCCTATTACATGCCTATTCTTAGGTCTAGGAACAAGTTCCCAAACTTCGTTTCTCTCAAACTGGTTAAGTTCTTCTTGCATGGCAAGAATCTAGTGTTCATCCTCTATTGCTTCATCAATCTTAGATGGTTATTTGAGAGACGAAGGCCATGTTAAGAAATGCATTTTCTAGCATTAAGCGGGTGGTAACACCTCCTCTAAGAGCTTGAGAAGAGGTAAAACTCTAGATTCTAACTCTCTTTTTCTCTCTTAAGCTCACTTTGGGTATGTTGGATCTCTTCTCAAAAATGAAGAAAAACCATGGAAACTCATCCTTTTGAGTGGTGGTTCATTTTATGTCATTATTACCTTGTAAAATCTTGGTTTAGAGATAGTATCTAAAGAATGGAAAGGGTTGTGGGTCGATTCATGAAAACCCCAAAAAAAAAACCCTAAAAGTGAAAACGTGGTAAAAGGAGAGAATGAGTAAAATGCTAGAGGTAGAAGATGAGTTTACCTCCAAATATTGGAATATGAGATGTTATGCATGTTTTAGATGGTTGAATATTTATGATGAATATTTTGTATGACTAAATGGTGCAATATAAGTTGTTTATGTGATATTTGGAATAAAAGACTAACATTCTGTTATGTGGTGGGATGAGGAAAGATCCTAAGGTTGGAGGCGGTGTCGATGGAACTTGAGAAGTTGCCAAGAACCAAACCCAACACTCACCGAGGTAAGGATAAGTCTTTAATTATACATTTGAACTCGAAAATGTGTATTCTCTTATTATGCAAAGATGGAGTTGTAAAGTACGCATTTAGTATGAACATATATGGGTGTGTTTGTATTAAAGTAGGCGTAGGTTTACGGAAAAGCAAGTATGTGTACTTCTGGTTAGGTGATTGATTGAGTTGTGAATCACGTAATTAGTATAAACATATATATGGGTGTGTTTATACTAATGTGAGCGTGGATTTACCAGAAATGTTTTATGGTGAAATTATGAAAGGGAAATGTATTTTTAGCCGACCAAGAATGGTTAGCGACTCTAGCTTGAGTATATAAGCAAAACTCTGGCTTGAGTATATAAGCAAAACTCTGGCTTGAGTATATAAGCGAAACTCTGGCTTGAGTATATAAGCGAAACTCTGGCTTGAGTATATAAGTGAAACTCTGGCTTGAGTATATAAGCGAAACTCTGGCTTGAGTATATAAGCGAAACTCTGGCTTGAGTATATAAGCGAAACTCTGGCTTGAGTATATAAGCGAAACTCTGGCTTGAGTATATAAGCAAAACTCTGGCTTGAGTATATAAGCACGTTTTGTTTTAAGAAAAATGAAAATCTGCTTTTGGCTAACCCTAAGGGGTATAGTGACTTTGGCTCAAGTTATGCAGCAAAACAAAAATGAATTTCAAAGATGGTTTACTAACCCTTTTATTTATTTGGATTATCTTAAAATGATGTTTATTGAATTAATGACTTACTCCTTTGCGTGTTCTGTGTTTTGTCATTGATAATCTCATTGCAGATAAACAGGTGATATGAGGGAGACTCATTTTTGGGAGAGTTAGGAGCGCTATATTTTGGATTCATTTATTTGCACTATTCTTGTACATGAGTGCATATTTGATAGTTCATACATTATGTAACTACGAACATATACTAACTTACATGGCGTGTAAGTCTGGATATGTATAGCTATGGGTATTTTGGAAACCCATAGCTAATTATATGCGGTCGTTACAAAGTTTAATTAATGCGAATTATGTTTTTCTATCGAATGATTTTGTGTGTTATATTGAGATAGATTGCGAAGAGGGAAATAAGATTTGAAGTAAAGATATTAAATTGGTAATGTGAGTTAGGAGGAAATGCATGTAATTGAACTAAATCGAGAAAAAATTTCAAGGGCATAATTTCGGACCTTACACATTTACCTCTTCATCGTTTGAATGATGAGACGCCATTAGCGAGAGATGCGCCTGCTCTTCGCTTTCTGTGACACCCTGAATTTATTTTCTTAAGATATGGTTACAGCCCTGAAAAGTGAGGCAGGCTGTCAAAATCTCGCTTGAGCGAGAGAGTCTCTCCCAAGCGAGAGGATCAGAGTTCCTCCCAGAATTTTATCTAGGAATCTCGCTTTAGCGAGAAAGGTCTCACTTGGGCGAGGAAAAGAGGGTTGACACTGAAGCATTCTCGCTTGAGCGAGAGCGTCAGTGTTTGAAAATTTAAAAAGGCGGGGTTTCTCGCCTGGGCGACACATTCTCGCTTGGGCGGGAATCAATAATCCTGAACCCTAAAATAGAGTTCCAAACACGAAAATGAGGAGGTTTTTGAGAGAAAAAAGAAGATGAAGTGATTTTCCTTGCAAGAGCTCGTGTAAAGGCTAAGAGAAGCTAGAGAAGAGGTAAACCTCTTGATTTTAACACTCCTTCTTATTTAGAAACTCATTGTGGGTATTTGGGTCTCTTCTCTTTGAGTTGGAAAACAAACTAACTCTCTCTTTTGAGTTATGGTTCTTTTTATTTAACTTATTTCTTGAAAACTCGTAGTGTAGAGTGTATATTTGGAAATGATGTTGGAAAAGTGTTGATTTTAGGAAACGCCAAAACCTAGAAACGAAATGGTGAAGAAAAGGGGTGAAATGTTAAGTTTGGGTTGTAGTTTATGATTCATGATGTGGAATGAGGGGTTAAATGTTTATGGTTTACATACTTGAGGTCTCAATAGAGATAGTTTCGAAAATCATCGGAGTATGAGTTATTTTGTGGTTGAAATATGTAATATGAGTTATTATGTGATATTACGAATATATTATTGATTTTAGTTTTGTGTGTGGTGTGAATGGGGAAAGACCCTAAGGTTGGAGGAAGCGGAGTAGAGACTAACAAGCCGCCAAACGCCAACAGAAACCAAGGTAAGGGAGAAGCATTTCCATTATTATTGATATAATGTGAAGGGTAAGCTTATTGAACATGTTATTATGAGAACAAAGTTATGAGTGTTATTGAATGAAAGTTGTATTGATTCGCCTTTCTGGCATAGACATGCCTTACGTAGTATTGATTCGCCTTTGTGGCATAGACTTGCCCTACGTGGTATTTTTTCACATTTGTGGCATAGACTTGCCCTACGTGGTATTGATTCGCCTTTGTGGCATAGACTTGCCCTACGTGGTATTGATTCACCTTTATGGCATAGACTTACCCTACGTGGTATTGATTCACCTTTGTGACATAGACTTGCCCTACGTAGTATTGATTCGCCTTTGTGGCATAGACTTGCCCTACGTGGTATTGATTCGCTTTTATGGCATAGACTTGCCCTATGTGGTATTGGAGTAATTGTTATAAAATGTGGTTGAGAAATTGTAGAATGATGGTTATTGGAGTCTGACTGTTGAATTACGTTAGTGATAGATTCTATATATATATGTTTGCATTACAATTATCTTATCCTGATTTATGTATACTGGTTTATGTGAATTTGATGTCTTACTCCCTTGTGTTTCGTGTTGGTGTTATTTGTGATAATCGGTGTATAGGTAAAGCTAAGGACTAGCAGATTCAAACGATGGCGTAGTTTAGTTTCTTATCTTTTTTGTAATAGGATGCTCATATGCTGTTTTGTATTATGCACGTGTTTGTATCTATTACTTGAACTAATTAACTTGTAATTACGTTTTTATAGATGGGATGTACGATTGATATGCGTACGGATCTGAGTCCCACTTTTGGAAATTTAAAATGTGAAGTTTATGGGTTATGAACCCCAAGGTACTCTGGCAGATTAAATTGCTATTGCTGAAATCTAATCGTAATTATATTAAGTTTTTAATTCCTGAAAATAGATAGCAGAAGGATAGTTAGTAGAAATTGTCTAATTAATAATAAAAGGACGAAAAATTTTAGGGTATATTTTGGGTTCTTACACTTTCTGGTTCAGAGGTTGCACTTGTGTCATTGTCTTCCCAAGCGATGTAGGCTCTTCGTCCATTCTTTAATTCATTCTTTCCTTTGAAAGAAATCTTCTTGATGTTTGGACAGTCCATCATCATGTGGTCAGGTTTGCCAAACTCAAAGCATGTAAAAATTTGGTTTGAATTGGAGGCTTCATTGCTTTTGGAGAACTTCTTTATTTGCCCGATTCTTCCGCCTTTGTTCCTTCTTAGGAACTTGCTGAACTTTTTAACGAAGAGGCTCATGTCATCTGTTTCTTCCTTGTTGTCTTCATCTTCCGATGATTCATATTTCTCGACCCTTGCTTTGAGAGAAATGTTCTTCTTCTTCTTCTTCTCTTGTTCCTCGTGTTGATCAAGTTGACTTAATTCAAGTTCATGTTCCTGCAATTTTCCAAACAAAGCAGCCAAGGACATTTTCGAAAGACTTTTCTTTTCGGAAATAGTTGTTACCTTTGGTTGCCATGTTCTTGTTAGTGATCTTAGAACTTTTAAGTTCAAGTCACTATTTGACAACACTTTGCCAAGTGTAATAAGATGGTTGGTGAGATGAGTAAATCTCTTTTGAAGATCCAAGATCTTCTCTCCAGGTCTCATACGAAACATCTCATATTCCTAGGGTAGAGTGTTGAGTCTCGATCTCTTTACCTCTTCGGTACCTTCGTGAGTTGTCTCCAAAGTGTCCCACATTTCCTTAGCGGATTTTCAGTTGGACACTCTAAAGAATTCATCTATTCCAAGTGTCGATGTGAGGATATTCTTTGCTTTCAAATCATATTGCACTTTCTTCTTATCTTCATCATTCCATGAAGATTTTGGCTTTGTCTCTCTCATGTTGTTGATAATGGTAAATGGCACGTATGGTCCTTCCTCGATAGCATTCCAGATATCCAAGTCTTGCGACTCTATGAATATCCTCATTCTGATTTTCCAGAAGTCGTAACACTCTCCAACAAAGCTTGGAGGTCTGTTTATGTTGGATCATTCTCCTACGAATGATCTTGAGGCCATGTTGTAGTAGGATTAGATTTTGAGAGTAACTTTCTCAAAAATAGCTCTGGTGCCAATTGTAAGAATGAGATTGCAACTGAGAGGGGGGGGGGGGTGAATTAGTTGTTGCCATAAGTATGGCCAATTTTTCTGCAATATCAAAGCTAATGTGCAGCGGAAATATTATGCAGAAAAATATTGACTAGGAAGGGTAGAATATTAACAACGAGAAGGGAAAGAGAGTATACAAGTGTTTTATACTGGTTCACCATCTTGTCCACCGATGGCTACGTCCAGTACTCTTGACTCGCAAGAGATTCCTTTATTAAATATAATGAGTTGCAATAACAATTATCTCACCCTGAGATCTCCATGTACCTTACACACTCACTTATATCTAATCCCCAACCTATTCCAAGTAACACCCTTGGTAAACACTATACCAAGTCACTCACCCTTTCTCTTCACACCCTTGTGAAAGAAAGTAAACTTTGCAGAAGTGAAGAATATACAATATGGCTTGGATTGCCTTACAAGTATATATGACAATTTATAGAACTTGCAATCCAACAACAACTCTTATACTTAAGATAATAATGCTCTTTTTGAAAGTATGAAATACACTTAGAAGCAACTTCAAATAACTTTGAAAGTTTGAAAGTAGGTTGCTTGAAGTGTAAGAAAATTCAGAAAGTGTGATAGCTTTTTGAGAGTTTCAAATAAGAGTTTGTAATCTGAGTTGTATATGTTGTTGTGTTTTGTGAGAGTATTTCAATGCCTTTATATAGGCTTCCAATCAACCATAATACCCCTAGGTATGAGTAGGTTTCGTTTGGAATGAAAAGCAATCAGTTTGGAGTGAAACCCTTTCACTTGAAATCTGAAAACTGATACAACAACTCTCAGTAATCGATTACTGCAAGTGGGTAATCGATTACCCAACAATCTTGTTAACAGCTTTTTGAAAATTCACACAGTGTAATCGATTACTGGATTTGAGTAATCGATTACTCAATGACATTATTTGACAGCTTTGTGAATTTGCCTTAGTGTAATTGATTACACTTTTTTGAGTAATCGATTACCCTGTTTTCTAAAAATGGTAATTTGTTACTCCAAAGTCTGTAATGGATTACTCATAGCTATTAAAGGTTTGAAAACTCTTTTCTCACTCATGTAACCCGTTACATGTTGTTTTTGAAAATTATTTTTATTCACACTTAGATTTTTCTGATTTTCTTGAAAAAAAATTTGAGCATTATTTACTAAGTAAATAGATGAGTTGTAAGGATAGAAGTACCTAAGACTTAGACTCTAAATCTTGAAGCTTTGTGTTCGATAGTCTTTGTAGGTCTTCTTCCTTTCTTCTTTTTGTGATATTGGTGTCTTCATCAAAATTGTGCCAAGGTCAGGAGCAAGATCTTCTTCACACTTTTTACTTATTCCCCATTGCTCCTCTATTCCCTTGGTTTTAAGCTACATATCCATATTTTATCCCACCTTTTCCTTGGCCCCATTACAACCTTGAAAATTCCTTTTGAGCACTTTGTGCATGTGTTTATGATGTTGATGTTAGAAACTTGTGAAGCCTATGGTTGTGTTTGTTTTCAGTGATGTAGCCTCGAAGCGCAAACAATTCATCCATTATCATCTAATTTGAAGGCATGGCAGCAAATGAGGAAGATTGAGCATGAAACTCAAAAGGGTTAGGATAGGTAGGTTCTGGTTGTTCAGCAGTAGGAGCAGTCAGTCGATCAGTTTTATGCTTACAAGTGCGGCGGTCTTGAGGGTCAATAGAGAAATCCATTTTGTGGACAACTTCCACATCAATCTTGCTTTCGCAAAGATTAAGAGCGACCTTGGTTTTACCAGCTGTAGAAAATTTGAAATGCTTAAGAATATTGGTTATGAAGATTGCATAGGGCAAAGGACTTTGAGATCCTCGAACATTCCACATTTGTCTCATTATCATCCAAGCCCAATTGATTTCGATATTATACTTCACAGCATACATCAATTGGAGTTCCATGTCACTAATTTGAGAATGATTTGAGAATTTTGGTAAAATGACATAGCTCAGAAAATAATGAAGCAAACGATCTTCAAGTTTGAGATGTCCAACAGATAGGATATCTCTATTCTTAACAGTCTCACCAAAGCCATGTTGCTTATGCAATTCTATTTCCTCTTTTGAAATTCTATACAAAGAATAGTAGAATTCCTTTCGTTCATAGTTATCCCATTCACAAACAAGGCCGAAACCCGTTGTGCTACCATGAATGGGTATGTTACAGCACAATGAATTAAAAGTTTTTGCATCCAAAATAATATCTTTTCCTAGATTCCAAGTTGTACCCTAGATTCCAAGCTGTAGTTTGTGAGATGCACCAAAGCAGTGAAAATTAAATAGGAAAAATTTTATTTTTAGTATAATTTTGGATCCGTATATCAGAATTGGACATATGATATTTGAATCTAGGGTAGAATATTTCGTTCTTACCATTCGACATATCAACAGTGCTTGCTTTAAAGAGCGTTGATGAATGGTACCTTTAACAACACTCATTTAAGTGTAGTTAAATGTGTGAATTTTAACTGTGCTGATTGAATAAAGCGCTGATGAATATATTCAGAACAATAACTCTTGGTTAAAAGAGCTTTGTTGAATGTAAAATTTATCAACACTCGTTTAAGAGTTGTTGAATGTGTTAGTTTTAACATTCTCATTTTGTATAGTTTGTTGATTCTGTGAGTGTTAGTTCATATAGCTGTCGGTGAAATTTTTCTATCAAAATTTATTTCCACACTTCTTTCATCCCACATTGAACACCAGAAAAAGCATATTCACTTTTCAAGCCGTAGTTTGCGAGATGCAGCTAAGCAATGAAAAGTAAATTGGTGAAATTCTATTCTTAATATAACTTTGGATCCGTATAATAGAACTGGACATTGATATTTGTATATAGGGTATAGTTTTCCATTTTATCCATTAGACATATCAACAGATCTTACTTAAATGAGCATTGTTAAGTGTCACCTAATTAAAAACCAATCAATAATATTAAAGTACAATAATAATATTAATATATATATTTTTGTCAAATATTATTTATCCAAATTTATATGTAGTGTCATATTTGCTTTCAGAAAATTATGTTTGCATGGGTTCTCCTTGATCTTATAAAAAATCCAATAAAAGTGGGACCGAACAAAAAGACAAGCCCTTATATAGGTCAGGCTTTTCAGCAAACCCTAAGGACCCATAAGAATGCACCTTCCAGCCCCGGCAACGCGTGCTTCCCCTCCACTTCAATTTTGACACTCCCACTTGCTCCTTTCTTTATAAATTTCTTCTGCTTTAAAAAAATGAGATATATTTCTATAAATCCTCACGACTATAAAAAAGTAACATATTTTATAAATAAAAATAATATTTTTTACAAATCCTTACAATTATAAGAAACAATAAAAAATTAACATGTGTTACAAAATAGTACCTTATTCGTTAATGATTATGATTGGTGTAGTAAGATTTACAAAAGGATTTTTTACTCCAATATAATGTATCTAGATAATGTCCATACCTTACAGCTATTCATATTTTTCTTCAAGGGATACGTCATATATATGATTTTATTGTGGTAGTGTCTATATTATTTATTTTATTTTGAGTTAACGTGCCTATGCAGGGTGGAAACATGTTATACAGCTTATCAGAAGTCTATTATCTGACCTATAACAGGTTACGTTAGGCCAGACTTTTTTAATAAACAGGTCAGACTTAGGCTTCCCCAGAAATCTATTTAATCGAAATAGGCCAAACCTAAGCCTTTTAAAAAGTCTAATAGACCGACTTATGTTTATGATATATTTATAAATTATTTTTATAACATGTACAAAAAACTAAATAGTACATTTTTTATGCAAATCTATTAGGACTTAAAGATTTTCCTATTTAATAGTTCGATATTTAATTGTTGAGACTTGGGCTTAAATACATAACCCAACTCATGTTAAATATTAGAACAATATCATATTTTACTATGATAATAAAAAATATTGTTTTGTATATTCTAACCTCATAGGCACCACAAATCATTCGAAAACATTATGCAACATTGGAAGATGATGAAAATAATTGTGATAACAATGTAAAAAATTTCACACTAATTACTATAATTATAATATATTTTCTAGTTTGTACATATTGTGCTGAATATTTTACCTTAACAGACCTTTAAACAGGATAACAGGTCAGGTCAGACCTAGGCTTTAAATTTTTTTAAACAGGCTAACAGGTCAGGCCTAGGCCTCTATATGCTATATAGGTTCGACCTGTTTAAAGCAAAGTCTGGTCTATCTAACCTGTTTTCACCCTTATACGCATGGCATGCACATCTGTTCATAAAATAAATGTAACAGGTATGAAATAAACATTACATTAGTTAACATAGCACACACATGGCCAGTTATGATCTATAATTATTGCGCTAGGTCTTCCGCCCAAGTTATTATGCCTTAAAAATTCCAATCAAACATAGAACTATTTTGTACTATACAAAACAATCCAAAATTGATGATTCTTTGTTTGCACTCACAATGTTATATATAGAATCCAACAAATGAATTAAGGATGAGATAAACCCATCATTTTCTGTCCCCTACATTTATGTTATATGTGAAAAACTGAAAACATAATAAATGTTGGATTTGAGATCCTGTGGCCAGTTACGAGGAGTACCGATTTATGGTAAGGTTCTGTCAAAAGGGAGCACATATTCAGTTCAAAAGATGTGTATTATCACAATAAAGTAAATATATATTAAATTCATGTTTTACTCTTCTAACTAATGAAAATGAAACGGTACATGAAGTTGTAGAAACCTTGAGATAAAGATAGTGCTCCCTTCATAAGTGCATGCTTGAATTATAACACCACTATATAAATTACAATAGGTTTATGATTTTTTATGCTTATGTTGGGTGAAAGATTAATCTCTTATGACATGGTTTAATGCTTACGTAGAGATTTTCTCAATAATATAATACATATACATGCATAAATTTAGGGATGACTTAAATGACTCAAATTCCTTTAATTTGTGTTGAGAAATTTTATAATTTGTTATTATAATTGATAGTATTTGAGGAAAGATAGTAGATATAGTGATAGAAACAAAGTTATAGAATTGAATGAGATATAACAATTGTCAAACTTAATTAGCTTAGAATAGGAATACACAATAGCTATAGCTTTGAAGGTCTTGGCTACTTCATATGCTTGCACAAATGAAGGGTGAGTGCCTATTTATAGCATGCATCCACCTCCTTAGTTCAATCTCAAAGCTTCTAGATAATTCTAGAACTATACTACTCATTATTCTAAATCTATTGTCTTAGAGTATTTACTATAACTTTGTAGAATATTCTAGAGATGCAATTCCTATTCTTCAATTTTCAAGATGTTTATAGAGAATTGTAGCATTACCACCATTCTAGATGTTTCTAGAAAATTGTAGCATATTTTAACAATAATAAACACCAATAACTAGGACAACTGTTTTATGATGTAGAAATTTTGAGTTGGGATCCTCTCCATTAATGAAGAGATAAATACTTCAAAAAGTGAAAAGAAATGCAACATTCAGTGATACAGATATCCATTTGATTACAATGAAATGATACTTTTGTTATTTGATTACAATGGAAAGTGATTCTGCTTTTTCTAGTGTTCAATGTGGGATGAAATAAGCGTAGAAACAAATTTGATGCAAAAATTTCACCCACGGCTATGAACCAACACTCACAGAATCAACAAACTCTGGAAAATGACATTGTTAAAAGACACACATTTAAGAGCTCTAAAATGAGTGATTTTAAAGTTGACATTCAACAAACCTCTTTTAACCAAGAGTTGTTGTTCTGAATATATTCAACAACAGTTAATTTAATGCGTGATGTTAAAGGTGACATATCAACAGCGCTCATTACAATGAGCGTTGTTAGAATTCAAACATTTAACTATGCTTAAATGTGTGTTGTTAAAGGTGAAATTCAACAACACTCTTTTACGCAAACATTGTTGATATGCCAATGGATAGAACCGAAAATTATACCCCACACGCATATATCATATGTCCAAATCTGATACCCGGATCCAAAGTTATACTAAAAATACAATTTCGCCTATTTACTTTTCACAGCTAAGGTGCAACTCACAAACTACAACTTGAAAAGTGATTCTGCTTTTCCTAGTGTTCAATGTGTTATGAAAGAAGTGTGGAAAAATTTCTTGTAAATTCAACCGACAACTATATGATCCAACACTCACATAATCAACAAACTAGGTGTGACACCCATAATTTAAGTCTTTAAAATTATAGTATTAGTCCTGGGATTCTCGCTTGAGTGAGGGATTGTCGCATGGGCGAGAAAGGCTCATCTGGGAGGGTGAAATCCTGGCTATACTAAAGGATTCTCACTTGAGCGAGAGTGGTCTCGCCTGAGAGAGAGTTGTCTCGCCTGGGTGAGAAAAGTGACATTTTGGACCTGTCGAGGCTGTAAGATCCTCGCTTGAGCAAGAGGATCCTCATTTGAGCGAGAGCTGCCTCGCCTGAGCGAGAGGTTCATATCTGAGTTTTTAAAATGGGCCGGATTTTCTCGCTTGAGCGAGAATGGGCTCGCTTAAGCGAGAACCAGACGAGTTTGGATTAAATGAGAAACCCCAAACACATTTTAGGGTTAGAAATTGAAGAGAGGTGAGAGAAGAGAGCTTTTCCAAGGGCAAGGAGCTTTGATACTCATCTAGAATCTTGAGAAGAGGTAAAACTCTTGATTCTAACTCTCTTCTTCCCTTTGAAACTTGTTTTGGGTATGTTGGATCTCTTATTAAAATGTGAGAAACCATGGAAACTCACCCTTTGTTATGGTTCGTTTTATGTTGTTTTTCTCTTGTAAACTCATGGTTTAGAGTTGGTATTTCAAGAATGGAAAGGGTTTGTGGGTTGGTTCATGGAAACCCCAAAACCCTAAAGAGAAAATGTGGTTAAAGAGGAAAATGGATAAAATGCTAGAGGTAGAAGATGATTAAGCATTCTAATATTGAAATATGAGATGAATATGTATGTTTTAGATGTTTGTAAACTTATAATGAAAGTAGTTTAGAAACATTGAAAATGTGTTAAATTTCTAATGTGGTTAAAGATGCAAAATGAGTTATTTATGTGTGATTTGGAATAAATGACTAACATTGTTTTATATGGTGGGAATGAGGAAAGATCCTAAAGTTGGAGGCGGTGTTGGTGGAACTTGCGAAGTTACCAAGAACCAAACCCAACACTCACCAAGGTAAGGATAAGTCTTTAACTTATGCATTGTGTTAGAAAATGCGTGGATTTTCTGGTTGTGGATAATGAATCAAGTTGTGAACCACTTATTTATTATAAACATATATGGATGTGTTTGTAATAATGATGGCGTGGATTTACTGTTTATGAATTGATGGAGTGTCAATGAAAAGAAAACTCGTTTTTAGCCGACCATGATTGGTTAGCGACTTTAGCTCAAGTAATGTAGCAAGCTTTGGCTCAAGCGATGTAGCATGCTTTGGCTCAAGCGATGTAGCAAGCTTTGGCTCAAGCGATGTAGCAAGCTTTGGCTCAAGCGATGTAGCAAGCTTTGGCTCAAGCGATGTAGAAAGCTTTGGCTCAGGCGATGTAGCAAGCTTTAGCTCAAGCGATGTAGCAAGCCTTGGCTCAAGCAATGTAGCAAGCTTTGGCTCAAGCGATGTAGCAAACTTTGGCTCAAGTTATGTAGCATGGTTTTCGAAAGTGTAAACTATGAAAATGGTTTTAAGTATATTTGGATTTAAATTGTTTACTTAGCCTTATTAAAATGTGGACTAACGTACATTGACATTTATTGAGTTAAGAACTTACTCCTTTGTGTTTTCTGTGTATGGTCAATGTTAATCCCATTGCAGGTAGGTGGAAGATGTAAGGATGTTTTGATTTTGGAGCTTAGAGGCTTTTATTTTTGAAGTCCTTATTTCCATTCTTTTGTAATCTAACTGATTGTATTCTGAACTGACTATTTGTAATCATGGGCCTGATTTTTTGTACACTTTAGGGACCATGGATAATGGTAACTCTGGATATTTGTAGCTATGGGTATTTTGGAAACTCATAGTTAGTTGTATGCGGTAGTTACTGAACTACATTAATAGGAATTATGTTTTTCTATCAAACGAATGTGCATGTCGTTATTGGTTCAAAGATTGAGTGTGAAGAGGAAAGTGAAATTTTAAAATAAGGTTATTCAATTGGTAAATGTAAGTTACATAAAAATGCATGAAATTGGATTAAAATAATGAAAAATTTTCAAGGGTAGAATTTTGGGTTCTTACAATATGGTATCAAAGCATAGTTAATTTTGTGGCCTAGGGTATGGCCTTACTTTGTTCTTTGTAACATGTTTATGATTTGACTAGTTGAGATTGTGTGAATTGAATGTTTAAAGCATGTAGCATTGGTGTAGTGACACGTAATGTGCTATGAGATTATGTGATAACCTGACTTATATGAGTTAGATTTGTGTGCTGACTATCAATGAGCGCAGGTTAAGACATGGCTGGAAGAGGGAAAGGGAGAGGAACGAGTCAGAACGTTCCAAATGATTTGTTGGCTCAGATGGTGGCTGCACTACAACAGATGAACGAGAACTTGCATAATCTGAATCAGAACCCTGCACCAAGTCCGAGTTCGCAACCCCTAGTATCACCCGGATCGCAGAGTATCGAGGTCTGGATGAGTTTTGTAGGAGGAACCCCAGTCAGTTCCACGGGGATTTACTCCTGATGCTGCCATTGAGTGGATTCAGGGAATGAAGCGGATTTTCAAGGCCATGAACTGTTCGGAGGCTCAGAAGTTGGCCTATGCCACCTATATGCTAGTGAAGGAGGCCGAGAACTGGTGGAAGTTTACTCGACGCCAAATGGAGGCGGAGGGACAATTCATTTCGTGGGGTACATTCAAGGCGAAGTTCCTTCATAAATACTTACCTGCTGATCTGAAGAGGAATAAGGAAATGGAGTTTTTGAAGTTGGAACAGGCAAACATGTCGGTGGGAGATTATGCGGCCAAGTTTGAAGAATTGGCCCGATTTTGTCCTTACTCCGAATTGGAGGTAGACGGAAGGTCCAAGTGCTTCAAGTCCGAATCGGGTTTGAAGCCCAAGTTGAAAAGCATGTTTGGGCACCAAGAGATTGTTGATTTCCCTACCCTAGTGAACAAGTGTAGGGTGTATGAGGATGACTTGGCAGCCGATGAAGCGGCGGCACCTAAGGTGATTCCTCCCAAGAGCTTTGGGCCTCAACGGAACTTCTCGCACGGAAAAGGGAAGGGCAAGGTTGTTAGGTATCAGTGATTACAATACACCTAGAAGGGGGGGTTGAATAGGTGTAGCAGTTAGAACATCCGCTTTTCGAAAAACAACACTTAATGCTGAAATACACCTAATTAATCGATTAACAGAACAGGGATAATCGATTAACACAATCAACACAATCGACTTAATCGATGAACAGAATGAGTATAATCGATTAACAAACTTGACTTAATCGATTAAACAGAAACAGTAAGCTTAGGCAGATACGATTACTTGCACGACAATTAATCGATAACAAAACGAATTTACAGAGCTTACAGATTTATCAGAGTATTAACAGTATATCACAGAAACATATTAGACATTAAATCCACTATACAAGTTAACCGATTAAATGCAATAAAGAGAGAGAGAGAGAGAGAAAAATCCTGCAACACGAATTTTTATCCTGGTTCGTTTGCTTGTCCACCGCAAACTACATCCAGGCCTCCTGGCTGATTTGGGAGATTTTCTTCACTATAATCGAATCAATGTTATTACATACACATCATCCAATTACAACACTTAGACAATACAAGATAATAAAGACTCTTATTCTATGGTTTGACTCCCTTCCTACCGACAAAGAAAACCTTTCTTTCGGCGTAGCCCCAGCCAAGAACCTCTGTTCTTTCCTTATCTCTAAGTCTAAACACAATGAAGATACACTCAATCTCTTCGGCAATACGACACCTCGAGATTCCCAATGTTACAACAATTTCTCAATCAAAAATAAAATAGAGTAAACTTAAGCTATTACAAAGCTTATATCTAACAAGAAAACACTTTACTCTAATCACCTAATACAAACTCATGCAATATGAAGATGTATTAGTTTGAAAACAGAATGCATAGAATGTAAAAAACTAATCAAGAAGCATCAATAATATGCATGAACATGTGATATGAAAAGATGAGAAATATATCATGTAATGCACTCAATCCTAAAGCATGGAATTCTCTCTTTTCTAAACTCACAAATGCATTAACAATTAGATGCAACAATTATCATGAAAAATGCTCTAACTTTCTAAAAATGCAACATGCAACTTCTAAGATTATTTCTGAAAAACGCAGTTTATAAAGAATTAATTCTGAAACCCAGTTAATCGATTAACGAATGCCTTAATCGATTAAACTGTTCAAACAGTTAGATTAATCGATTAACAGCATATTTTCATGTGTAAAAAACTCAAATACGTTATACACTTAATTCATACATGTTTAACACTTAGTTTATGCCTAGAATGCACATATACATGTATTTATGTGATGCATGAACATATTATGAATGATATATCTCAAAATGAAAAAGATTTAAACGATTTATGCATATGAGACATGTATTAGGTGACTTAAGCCTTAGACTCAACTTAAACTAATCTCTAGTCTAAGCTTAGTACCAATCAGAAGACTTAAGCACGTTGATTTGTTGATGATCTTCAAGCTCTTATTCGCACAAGTTGTCCTCATCAAAACCATGACACATAAAGAGAGCTTTCCAAAGTGTTCCTCTTGACATGCACACTTTCAATCTCCCCCTTTTTGATGATGACAAACACTACATCAAATATATCAACTGTGATGAAATAGCTTGAAGATTGTGTTGGCATGGTTGATATGATGCGCAAATATTTCGGAAGCTGTTATTACGATCAACCTGCACAATCAGAAAACAACAAAACAACCTTTCTTCCCCTTTTGACATTATCAAAAAGATAACCCAGGTCAAAAATAAGGCAGAGATATGAGTTATGCATAAAACAAAGTCAATGAGTTAATTTGGGATTTAACAATTAACCTGTTTTATTTTGTAGAAAATTTGAACAAATGCGCTAGTTTATACAAAAGAAATAGCCAATTTGGTAAAATGAACGGCATACAAGATTTACCATATCAAATCACAATAAGCAGAAAATCTCATATGATCAAGAACCATTCACGTAATCAAAATAAGCTATTCGACATAATCAAAATAACAATAGCATAAAGAGTAAAAGTATTCAGCAACCATACAAACCACGAAATGTCAATCAAGAACATAAAAGAGGCACACACAAGAAAAACTTGAATCCATAACAACAACTGAATCCAGAAAGTGCCATAAAGAAGAAATAAACCTAATGGTGAGATATCCTAGGTCTAAAGTCTTCTAAGCTATGGTTGAGGTGGAGGTGGAGGATCGTCAATGTGATCAACAGGAATGACAATGTTCTGGTCTCCCCTAATAAGCACAGATAACTTCTGAAATTCGGAACAAAACATAGCATTCTGAGCTTCAGCAGTAGATTGAATAATATTCCTCAACTCCTGAAATTGGTTGTCTGAATAAGCAGTTTGACGCTCTTCATACTGTTTCATACCTGCAAAGTATGAGTCTTTCAATCCTTGGAAGTGAAGATCCATACGGTTGTTAAGCCGTTGTTCCATGGCTTCCAACTGATCTAAACCAAAACCAGAGTTATGAGGTGCTGTTCCAGAAGGCTCCCCCTGAGTTGTAGCGTGTTGATCACCCATGCCACCCTGATTATCATCATCGGACAAATCCAGACCAATAGTAGTGTAGTCCTCTTGGTATTGCCAAGTAGTACCATACTTGTATATACCCATTTTATGAATGAGGCTTTCACCAACCAGATGATCCTTATCAGTGTACTCAACAATGATGGTATCAGAAACATCAATGTGCAGATAATCAACAATGCGTGAAATGAAAATACTATAGGGAAGCAGCTTCGAGGATACCATAATCCTATGTTAGTTGTTCCTTTTAAATATCTCATGATTCTTTTAACAGTTTTAAGATGTGATTCTCTAGGTGATGATTGAAATCTCGCACACATACATACACTAAACATGATATCAGGTCGACTTGCAGTTAAGTAAAGTAATGACCCAATTATTCCTCGATACTTTGTTACCTCTATTGCTTTTCCTTTTTCGTCCTTATCTAGGTAGCAAGCAGATGCCATAAGAGTGGAAGCTTCCTTACAATTGTCCATTTCAAATTTCTTGAGCAGCTCTTTGCAATATTTTGCCTAATGGATGAATATCCCACTTTCTAGTTGCTTTATCTGAAGTCCTAGAAAGAATGTGAGTTCTCCCATCATAAACATTTCGAACTCCCCATGCATCATCTTAGAAAATTCTTTACACAAAAAATCATTAGTAGATCCAAATATTATGTCATCCACATAGATTTGTACAAGTAATACATGATTTTCTGATTTACGAATAAAAAGCGTTGTGTCAACCAAGCCTCTTTCGAACCCTTTTTCTAAAAGAAAGGTACTAAGTCTATCATACCAAGCTCTAGGAGCTTGTTTGAGACCATAGAGTGCCTTTTTAAGTTTATAAACGTGGTTCGGATATTTAAAATTTTCAAAACCAGGCGGTTGGTCAACATAAACTTCTTCTTGAATGTAGCCATTCAGGAAGGCGCTTTTTACGTCCATTTGAAAAAGTTTGAAGTTCATAATAGATGCAAAGGAAAGTAGCATCCTGATGGCCTCTAATCTGGCTACAGGGGCATAGGTTTCGTCATAATCGATACCCTCCTCCTGGTTGTAGCCTTTGGCCACCAAGCGTGCCTTATTTCGAATGATTAAGCCTGATTCATCAAGCTTATTTCTGAAGACCCTTCGAGTACCAATCACGGGATGATCTTTAGGTTTAGGGACCAAGTCCCAAACATTATTACGCTCGAACTGGTTCAACTCTTCTTGCATAGCTATACCCCAGTGCACTCTCGTAGATATGTCACCTATTACTTTGTCGATCAGGTGAGCTTTCTTGGTTTTCCACACAACTGGCATATCTGAATGCTCCCGAGATTTGGTTTGATATTCTTCATTAGTTGCTTCTTCATTATCCATGTTCTTTGAGTATGCTTCTTCCAAAGCACCTGCAACATCATCAGATACGACCTTTCTCTTCTCTTTTGGAGAAGATTCGTCAAATTGTACATGGATAGACTCTTCAACTTGCATTGAATATTTATTAAAAATTCTGAACACTTTGCTATGAATCGAGTATCCCAAAAATATTCCCTCATCGGCTTTTGAATCGAATTTTCCTAAAGCCCGCTTTCCATTATTTAATATAAAACATTTGCAACCGAAAGCGTGAAGATGGGATATGTTTGGTTTACGGCCTTTTAATAGTTCATAAGGAGTTTTATTCAAATTAGGCCTTAAAAGTACTCGATTTATAACATAACATGCAGTATGAACTGCATCTGCCCAGAAGTATTTGGGGGTATTTGTAACGACCCGATTTTCTACCCTTGAAAATTTTTCTCATTTTAATTTAATTCCATTCAATCACTCATAACTCAATTTACCATTTTAATATCCTTACTTCAAAATCTTGTTTCCCCTCCTCACACTCAATCCATGAATCAATAACCACATGCATAATCATTTTACCTAGAACTTCTCATGAATCATTCCTGGAACTAATCTTATAACCTATTATATTATCATACAATTAATCTTGTAGAAAAACATAATTCATTCATATCATTCCATATGAGTACTAAGACCTCAAAGGTTCTGATCCTCCAAAATAACATTACGCATGGTTACAAATATCCAAATAATGGTTAGTCATGATTACAATCATTTAAATCCGCAGGTAATCATTTAGAATACGAAAAACATAAATAGTGAATCCAAAGTCTAAAGCTCCTAAAGCTACTTCATTCGTCTATTTACCTGCAATGGGATTATCAATGACAAAAGTACAAAACACATAAAGGAGTAAGTCATTAATTCAATAAACGTCATTATAAGATAATCCACATTAGAAAAATGAGTTAATAAACCATTTGTTTTATAAATTCATTTTGTGCTACATTACTTGAGCCAAAGTTTTGCTACATAGCTTGAGCCAAAGCGTTGCAAAATAACTTGAGCCAAAGTTTTGCTACATAGCTTGAGCCAAAGCGTTGCAACATAACTTGAGCCAAAGTATTGCTACATAACTTGAGCCAAAGTTTTGCTACATAGCTTGAGCCAAAGCATTGCTACATAACTTGAGCCAAAGTTTCGCTACATAACTTGAGCCAAAGTGTTGCTACATAACTTGAGCCAAAGTGTTGCTACATAGCTTGAGCCAAAGCATTGCTACATAACTTGAGCCAAAGTATTGCTTCATAACTTGAGCCAAAGTGTTGCTACATAGCTTGAGCCAAAGCATTGCTACATAACTTGAGCCAAAGTATTGCTTCATAACTTGAGCCAAAGTGTTGCTAACCAATAATGGTCGGCTAAAATCATATTTTCTTTTCATTGATACAACATAAATCCGTAAACAGTAAATCCACACATACCATTATCATAGACACACCCATATATGTTTACCATAACTAAGCGATTCATCACTTTATCGTACTCACCCTCAGAAAATACACACATTATCCATTACCATATACCATTTAAAGACTCCTCCTTACCTTGGTGAGTATTGGGGTTCGGTTCTTGGCAACTTCTCGAATTCTACCAACACCACCTCCAACCTTAGGATCTCTCTCTTCTCATCCCACCACATAACACAATGTTAGTTATTTATTCCAAATATTACATAAACAACTTATTTTGCATCATTTAATCATACAAAATATTCATCATCAATATTCAACCATCTAAAACATGCATAACATCTCATATTTCAATATTTGGGGTAAACTCATCTTCTACCTCTAACATTTTACTCATTCTCTCCTTTTACCACATTTTCACTTTTAGGGTTTTTGGGGTTTTCATGAATCAACCCACAACCTTTTCCATTCTTGAGATACTATCTCTAAACCAAGAGTTTACAAGATAAAAACAACATAAAACGAACCATAACTCTAACGGATGAGTTTCCATGATTTCTCATGTTATGAAAATAAATCCAACATACCCAAAACAAGTTAGAGAGGAAGAAGAAGAGTTAGGAACAAGAGGTTTACCTCTTCGCAAGCTCTAAAATGAGTCCTAAGGCTCCTTGCTCTTGAAAAGCTCCCTTCTCTCTCTTCTCTTCAAGTTCTAACCCTAAAATGTGTTTGGGGTTTCTATTTTTAAAGAGCAGTCGTCGGGTTCTCGCTCAAGCGAGCCCATTATCGCTCAGGCGAGAATCTCACAGTAGCAATTTTCGCTTAACGCATAGATGTAATCGATTACATGGATTGTGTAATCGATTACATCGTGTAAAATGCACATATCTGATGCTTTTATCTGCATGTAATCGATTACATGTATTGTGTAATCGATTACATCATTAAAATGCAGATATCTGATGCTTTTATCTGCATGTAATCGATTACATGTATTGTGTAATCGATTACATGTATTGTGTAATCGATTACATCATGTAAAATGCACATATCTGATGCTTTTATCTGCATGTAATCGATTACATGTATTGTGTAATCGATTACATCATGTAAAATACACATATCTGATGCTTTTTATCTGCATGTAATCGATTACATGGACTTTGTAATCGATTACACTGCCCAAAATTGCCATTTCTCGCTCGGGTGATACAACTCTCGCTCAGGCGAGAATCCTCCAGTATAGCCCAAGATTTCACCCTCCCAAATGCACCTCTCTCGCTCAAGCGAGAATCTCTGGATCAAGCGAGGCTTCCAGGACTGATACTCTAATTTTTAAAGACTAAAATTCGGGGTGTTACAGTATTACTTTCATTAAGCATGGTTCTCGCTAATTCTTCTAACACGCGATTTTTCCTCTCGACAACTCCATTTTGTTGTGAAGTGCGAGGAGCAGAGAACTGATGCACAATGCCATGCTTATCACAGAATTTGTCGAACTGAAAGTTCTCAAATTCTCCCCCGTGATCATTTCGTATATATACTATTTTCAGGTTAAGTTGGTTTTGAATTTGCTTGGCAAGATTTTTAAAAGACTTGAAGGCGTCGCTTTTCGCAGATAAAAATAATGTCCATGTAAATCGAGAGAAATCATCAACAATAACTAGAGCATAGTAGCTACCACCAAAACTCATTATTTGTGATGGTCCAAACAAGTCCATATGGAGTAACTCCAAAGGTCTTGTAGTGGATATCACATTTTTGTTTTTAAAAGAATTTTTGGTTTGTTTACACTTTTGACAAGTGTCACAAATCTCTTTAGTTTTAAAATTTAGTTTTGGTAGCCCCTCAACTAGTTCGTTTGATGACAATTTATCTAGATGTTTTATATGGATATGTGCAACGCGTCTGTGCCAGAGCCAGATGTCATCTTCTTTAGAAATAAAACATTTTGAAAATAATGTGGTGACATTATCCAAGTTAACCATGTAAATATTATTTATACGATGACCCAAGTTAACCATGTAAATATTATTTATACGATGACCAACAAATTTTACATTATTAGATAAAATGTCACGAATGATGCAACAGTCATAATCGAAAGATACACGATTGCCTTTGTCACAGAGTTGACTTATACTCAGAAGATTATGTTCTAGTCCTTCAACATAAAGGACATTTTCAATTTGAGTTTGAGATGAGTTACCAACTGTTCCAGTGCCAAGTATCTTTCCCTTGTTGTTGTCTCCGTACGTGACGTATCCTTTTCCTTTAAGTGAGAGATCCAGGAAATTTGATCTGTCACCTGTCATATGTCTCGAACACCCACTGTCTAAATACCATTTTTGTCCTTGTGTTCGAAGACAT
Source organism: Lupinus albus (assembly GCA_009771035.1). Taxonomy (NCBI): domain Eukaryota; kingdom Viridiplantae; phylum Streptophyta; class Magnoliopsida; order Fabales; family Fabaceae; genus Lupinus; species Lupinus albus. Next base: position 607,733 of record WOCE01000027.1, on the reverse strand, counting down.
ACCTGCAAAACAGATCACCTGCTTTTCTCAGGTACCCAATTTATGTTGGGTCCTTTTCTGTTAGTGATTAGGGAATTATCTCCCTTCTTTATCCATACATAAACTCCGCTAGGTATACCATACTTTCTAATATAACATGAATAAGAAGTATGACCATATGTATTACAATAAAAACATGTAGGTGAATGCTTATGATCTTTATTTTTAGCATGAGCTACAGGTTTTCTATATGGTCTTTTATTTTTAGCCGAGCGAGTAAAACCTAGACCAGTACGATCACCAACGTTTCTTGTTTGACTAAGCAGAGTGTCTAATTGCTGTTTACTGTTTGTGAGACATTCGAGTTTTTCTTTTAATTTAAAATTGTCTTCTTGCAAAGTCTCGCAAGTCTCACATACAGGTTTTTGACATAAATTATTAGCAGAGCAGTTACATGTGCTACAAGAATAGATGAGATCTAAAGTTTCATTTTCTAATTTTAATTCATCTAATTCTTTTTGTAGTTGACTTATTTTCTCTTCATTTTTAAGGATTACCCTTTTCTTATCAATGTTTATCCTTGCCAATTTCTTTAGTTCCTCATGTAACTCAACATAAGCATCATATAAAACATCATAAGAGGGTGAGTCATCCGAAGTGGATGAGGTGTCAGGATATACCTCATTATTATCCTCGTGTGAGTCTGAGTTCCCATCGTTGTCAGATCTAGCCATCAGACATAGCTTCGCTGACTCCTCCTCACTAGAGGTGCTTGATGTCGTTTCCTCCTCATGTACATCCCACACAATGTAAGCTTTCTTGGACTTGAATTCCCTTGGAATGCTCTTCTCTGAATCAACCTTTTTCAGATAGGTAGGACATTGAAATCTCATTTGTCCTGCTTTTCCACACTCATGGCAAGTGAAGCGATCTTTGTTGTTCTTTCCTTTGTTGGTTGATTCTCTTGCTTCTTTCTTTTGAAACTTTTTGAGTCCACCTTTTCTTTGAATGAATTTGCTAAATTTTCGAACAAAGAGACTCATAGTTTCATCATCTAGATCGGAGTCAGATTCATCATCATCTTTTTCTTCTTTTGATTTGGAGGTCGTGGCCTTCAATGTGATATTTTTCTTCTTCCGGTCTGAATCTTCGTGCATAGTCAAGCGACCCAATTCCATTTCGTGCTCTTGAAGCTTTCCAAATAGTGTTGCTAGAGGCATAGAGTCCAAGTCTTTGGATTCAACAATTGCAGTTACCTTTGGTTGCCATTTTCTGTCAAGACAACGCAAAACTTTATTAGTTAGTTCACCTCTGGCAAATGATTTATCTAGAGCAACTAAATGATTAACAATATGAGTAAATCGCTTTTGCATATCACAGATTGATTCACTAGGTAACATGCGAAATAACTCATACTCATGGGTAAGCGCATTTAATCTAGCGCGCTTGACTTCGCTAGTGCCTTCATGAGTCACTTGTAAAGTGTCCAACATTTCTTTTGCATTTTGGCACTGCGATACTCTAAAGAACTCATCATAGGATAGGGCCGATGTGATGATATTTTTGGCGCGTAGATTATGCTGCACCTTTTTGCGCTCATCATCGGTCCATAGACTTTTAGGCTTGTCTTTAGGTTCATTGTCCACAAGATGTTGTGGAACGAAAGGGCCGTTGACTACGGATTCCCAAATATCCGAGTCTATGGCTTCAATAAAAATTTGCATGCGGACTTTCCAGTAGGCATACCCTTCACCACTGAATATAGGTGGTCGATTAATGGATGAACCATCACCACCAAATGGGTTTGACGAACCCATTCGTTTTTCCCTAAGGATCACGAATACGCGGTTGAGCTAGCACTTCGCACTAGCTCTGATACCACTTGTTAGGTATCAGTGGTTACAATACACCTAGAAGGGGGGTTGAATAGGTGTAGCGATTAGAACATCAGCTTTTCGAAAAACAACACTTAATGCTGAAATACACCTAATTAATCGATTAACAGAACAGGGATAATCGATTAACACAATCAACACAATCGACTTAATCGATGAACAGAATGAGTATAATCGATTAACAAACTTGACTTAATCGATTAAATAGAAACAGTAAGCTTAGGCAGATACGATTACTTGCACGACAATTAATCGATAACAAAACGAATTTACAAAGCTTACAGATTTATCAGAGTATTAACAGTATATCACAGAAACATATTAGCCATTAAATCCACTATACAAGTTAACCGATTAAATGCAATAAAGAGAGAGAGAGAGAAAAATCATGCAACACGAATTTTTATCCTGGTTCGTTTGCTTGTCCACCGCAAACTACATCCAGGCCTCCCGGCTGATTTGGGAGATTTTCTTCACTATAATCGAATCAATGTTATTACATACACATCATCCAATTACAATGTAACACCCCAAATTTTAAGTCTTTAAAATTATAGTATCAGTCCTCGGATCCTTGCTTGAGCGATAGGTACTCGCTTGAGCGAGAAAGGTTCACCTGGGAGGGTGAAATCCTGGGCTATACTTGGCAATTTTGGGTAATATAATCGATTACACAGTCCTGGTAATCGATTACATGATGAAAAGCATCTGATATGTACATCTGACACAATGTAATCGATTACACCATGTTGGTAATCGATTACATCACGACAATGCCTCTGTAATTTACATTGGGTAATCGATTACACACTTCTGGTAATCGATTACATCGTATTAATGTAATCGATTACACCATGTTGGTAATCGATTACATCGCGACGATGCCTCTATAATTTACACTGTGTAATCGATTACACTATACTTGTAATCGATTACACTATACTTGTAATCGATTACACTTATCGCTGTGACTATAAAAGTGAATAAAAGGGGACCTCGAAACCCTAATCTTCATTTTCTTTCTCCCCATTTCTCTCCCAACGGTGGCTCCACCCAAATGGACCATTTTTACCTCCACTAAGCCTCAAAATTCATCAAAACCTTCCTCTTGCTTCATGGTGACACATTTGGAAAAGCTTGGAGGTGAAAAAGCAACAATGGAGGTTGGAGGAGATGAAGGGAGATGTGGCTCTTTTGCGGAGCAACGGAGCTTACGCAACCTAAGGTGAGGGAGAAGACCATTGTGATCTTAGAGTATTTCATTAAAGTCGTCATCTCCGATTTCCCTCAAGAATCGGAGCACATTAACGGATAGAAACTCTCTTGGGAGTTTGTGATCCATGTGAGAGTCTTTATCTTACATGAGGATGTATTAGCCATAAAAGTGGAGATATATGTGTGGGGAAAACCGTTTATTTGAATAAAACTGTTAGGTATCAGTGATTACAATACACCTAGAAGGGGGGGGGGGGGGGGGGGGGGGGGTTGAATAGGTGTAGCGGTTAGAATGTCCGCTTTTCGAAAACAACACTTAATGCTGAAAAACACCTTGATTAATCGATTAACAAAACAGGGTAATCGATTAACACTTTCAACACAGTCCACTTAATCGATTAACAGATTAAAGTAATCGATTAACACACCACACTTAATCGATTAAACCGAGACAGTAAGCAAACGCAAGTACAGTTTCTTGCTCGACAATTAATTGATAATGAAACGATTATACCAGGCTTACAGAATATTATCAGAGTACAAGTAAAACAGTATAGACACAGATTATCAATTAAATCTACTTGACAAAATAATCGATCAAATGCAATAAAGAGATAGAGATAGAAAAAGTCCTGCAACAAGAATTTTATCCTGGTTCGTTTGCTTGTCCACCGCAAACTACATCCAGGCCTCCCGGCTGATTTGGGAGATTTTTCTTCACTATAATTGAATGAATGTTAATTACATACACACTATCCAATTACAACAATTAGACACTTACAAGATAAAAAGAAACCTATTCTATGGTTTGACTCCCTTCCAACCGACAAAGAAAACCTTTCTTTCGGCGTAGCCCCAGCCAAGAACCTTGTTCTTTACTTATCCCTAAGTCTAACACTCAGTGAAGACACACTCAATCTCTTGGTGATATGACACCTTGAGATTCCCACAATTACAACACTTTTTCAAACAAACCAATACAGAGTAAATTTAAGCTATAACAAGACTTATATCTAACAGGATAAGGCTTTACTCTAATCACCTAATACAAGCTCATGCAGTATGAAAAATGTATTAGTGAAAAACAGAATGCATAATGTGTAAACATCTAATCAAGAATCATGTAAAAATGCAAGAACATGTGACAAGAAAAGATGAGAAATGAATCAAGAAAAGCACTCAATCCTAAAGCATAGAATTCTCTCTTTTCTAAGCTCACAAATGCATTTACAACTAGATGCAACAATTAACACGAAAATATGCTCTAACTCTCTAAAAATTTTAATATGCAACTTATGAGATCAATTCTGAAAATGCAGTTTATAAAGAATTGAAATAAAAGCCCAGTTAATCGATTAACGACAGCTTTAATCGATTAAGCTTCACAAAAATGTTAGATTAATCGATTGACATTTGTTGTAGTCGATTACACTGTGCAAACAGTTAGATTAATCGATTAAGCCAAGTGGTAATCGATTAACAGCACTGTTTCATGTGTAAAAGCTTCAAATATGTTATGCACTTAAATTCATACATGTTTAATACTTAGATTATGCCTAGAATGCACATATACATGTATTTATATGATGCATGAACATATTATGAATGACATATCTCAAGATGAAAAAGATTTAAAAGATTTATGCAATTGAGATATGTATTAGGTGACTTAAGCCTTGGACTCAACCTAAACTAATCTAGTCTAAGCAAGATACCAATCGGAAGGCTTAAGCATGTTGATTTGTTGATGATCTTCAAGCTCATGTTATCACAAGTTGTCCTCATCAAAACCAAGTCATATAAGGAGAGCTTTCCAAAGTGTTCCTCTTGACATGCACACTTTCAATCTCCCCCTTTTTGATGATGACAAACTCCACATCAAATGTAATTAGCTTGAAGATTGTGTTGGCAAGGTTGATATGATGCGCAAATATCGGAAGCTGTTATTACGATCAACCTGCACAATCAGAAAACAACAAAACAACCTTTCTCCCCCTTTTGACATTATCAAAAAGATAACCCAGGTCAAAGAAGAGGCAGAGATATGAGTAATGCATAAAACACAGTTAATGAGTTAATATTGGGATATAACAATTAACCTGTTTTACATTAAAGAGGATTAAACAAGTGCGCAAGTTTATACAACAGAAATAGCCAAACAAGTAAAGTGAACGGCATACGAGATGAACCATATCAAGGCAGAAAATCTCATACGATCAAGAACCATACACATAAACATAGTAGGCTATTCGACATAATTAGAAAATAGCATAAAGAGTGACAATGTTTAGCAGCCAGATAACCAGAAAATGTCAATTAACAACATAAAAGAGGCACGCAACAGAAATACTAGAATCCATAACAGTATCTAAATCCAAAGAGTGCCAAAAAGAAGAAATAAACCTAAGGTAAGATATCCTAGGTCTAAGGTCTTCTAAACTAAGGTTGAGGTGGAGGATGAGGATCGTCAGTGTGATCAGCAGAAGTGACAATGTTCTGATCTCCCCTGATAAGCACAGATAGCTTCTGAAATTCTGAACAAAACAAGGCATTCTGAGCTTCAGCGGTAGATTGAATCAGGTTCCTCAACTCCCGAAATTGGTTATCCGAATACGCAGTTTGTCGCTCCTCATACTGTTCCATACCAGCAAAGTATGAGTCTTTTAGTCCTTGGAAGTGAAGATCCATACGGTTGTTAAGCCGTTGCTCCATAGCTTCCAACTGATCGAATCCAAAAGCAGAGTTCTGAGGTGCTGATCCAGAAGGCTCCCCCTGAGCTGTAGCATGCTAATTATCTGTGCCATCCTGATTATCATCATCAGATAAATCCAGACCAAAAGTGGTGTAGTCCTCTTGGTATTGCCAAGTACTACCATACTTGTATATACCCATCTTATGTATGAGGCTTTCACCAACCAGATGATCCTTGTCGGTATATTCAACAATGATAGTATCGGAAACGTCAATGCGCAAATAGTCAACGATGCGTGATATGAAGATACTGTAGGGAAGCAGCTTCGACTGAGATAAAGATACACTGTTCATAATTTTCAAGATCTCCTCAGGCCAATTAATCATCACATTATTCTTCACTGCATACATGAAACGTAAATCATTCACAGTAGGCTGTGCATGATTTGTGTTCCTCTGTACTAAGATGTAAGCAATAATGTAGTGTAGCAGCCTGTTCTCAACAGAAAGTGACCCAGCTTTGGTCAGTTGACCCTGAATGTATAAATGAGGGCCTCGTAGAAAAGACTTATAGACTTCAGTAGGATCAAAATTTTCCTTTACCCAGGAACAATCTCCTATACTATATCCAGAAGAAGATAAACCACCAACATTCATGAAAATTTCATCGTTGAGTTCAAACAAATTTCCAGAAATCATTGACCAATATTTTCCATCCTTATATCTAAAATTAGCATAGAATTCCCTAACGAGAGCAGGGTAGACTTGTCCCTTTAATTCCATGAACTGTATAGTTCCCTGAGCTTCCATGTCATGCGGGAAGCTAAAGTTCTGTTCCGATAACCAAGTTAAGTCAACATACCGTATATATGTAGGTTTTCGACCTTGGAATTTCGCCATACGGGTCTCTTGCAGAATGAGTGAATAGTAGGGATCACCACGGTCCCGAGCGGAAGGCGAACCGACTTCTCGTCTTCGTACACTAGTGGCTGATGTTTTGACCCTTTTAGGACGACTTTGCTCCATAATGTGGCAGAAACCGAAAAGGCAGTGAGAGGTCAAATATGGGTGTAGGCAAACCTAACCTAGGTTATGTTTAGTGGAACCTTGGAAATGGGATATAATGAGGATGCAAAGAAATGATTCCTTGATGGTTTTAAGAGGGTTAGGAATAGGTGTTTCTACTTTTGATGCACTTTGGATTAGTTGTGTTATAGATTTAGGATCTCAAAGTAGAAAAGAGAAAGTGAGAAAACCAGAAAAAGTGTGAAACCGAGCTACTGTTTGCCTTTATAAAACTGGTTTTAATCGATTAACGGGCAGGGTTAATCGATTAATCAGTGTGAAATTTCGAATTTTTGAAAGAACTGATGCCCAGGTAATCGATTAAGTGAAAATGTAATCGATTACTTATAGTAGAATTTCGAATTTTCAAGCAACTGATGCCCAGGTAATCGATTAAGTGAATATTTAATCGATTACTTATAGTAAAAAAAAATTTTCAGGCAGTAAAATGGTTTCAACTTCTTAAGGCTTTGGCATGCAATGTGACAGATTTATTTAAACATCCAGAATCACAAAAAAAAAATAATAATCAAGAGAAACAAATATCGAACAGCTAAAGAAACAAAGACATAGAGAAACTAGACGATAATGTAAACACCTAAACAATTTTAATCAAGATATTGTTCATCAAGAATTCCAAGTTCTCTCCTTAGAACAAAGAAAGTATCCCTGGGAAGGGGCTTGGTGAAAATATCAGCTAATTGTTTAGAAGTTTCAACAAATTCAAGAACGCAATCACCTTTTTGTACATGATCACGCAGAAAATGATGTCTAATTTCTATATGCTTAGTTCTAGAATGCAAGACGGGATTCTTGGAAAGGTTTATGGCACTTGTGTTATCGCATTTAATAGGGATCTTTTCAATATTAAGACCATAGTCCTTGAGTTGCTGCTTCATCCAGAGGATTTGAGCGCAACACACACCAGCGGCAATGTATTCCGCTTCGGCGGTGGACAAAGCAACACAAGCTTGCTTTTTGCTGTGCCATGCTACTAATGAACTCCCCAACAAGTGACAAGTACCACTAGTGCTTTTCCGATCCAATTTACATCTGGCGAAATCGGAATCGGAATAACCTACCAAGGATGATGAGGCATCCCGAGGATACCATAATCCCATGTTAGTTGTTCCTTTTAAGTATCTCATGATTCTTTTAACAGTTGTAAGATGTGATTCTTTAGGAGATGATTGAAATCTAGCACACATGCATACACTGAACATGATATCAGGCCTACTTGTAGTTAAGTAAAGTAAAGACCCAATAATTCCTCAATACTTTGTTACCTCTATAGTTTTTCCTTTTTCGTCCTTATCTAGGTAGCAAGCAGATGCCATAGGAGTGGAAGCTTCCTTACAATTGTTCATCTCAAATTTCTTGAGCAGCTCTTTGCAATATTTTGTCTGATGGATGAAAATACCATTTTCTAGTTGCTTTATCTGAAGTCCTAGAAAGAACGTAAGTTCTCCCATCATAGACATTTCGAACTCCCCCTGCATCATCTCAGAAAAATCCTTACACAAAATATCATTAGTAGATCCAAAAATTATGTCATCTACATAGATTTGCACAAGTAATACAAAGTTTTCTGATTTACGAATAAAAAGCGTTGTGTCAACCAAGCCTCTTTCGAACCCTTTTTCTAAAAGAAAGGTACTAAGTCTATCATACCAAGCTCTAGGAGCTTGTTTGAGACCATAGAGTGCCTTTTTAAGTTTATAAACATGGTTCGGATATTTAAAATTTTCAAAACCAGGCGGTTGGTTAACATACACTTCTTCTTGAATATAGCCATTCAAGAAGGCGCTTTTTACGTCCATCTGAAATAATTTGAAGTTCATAATTGATGCAAAGGAAAGTAGCATCCTGATGGCCTCTAATCTGGCTACAGGGGCATAGGTTTCGTCATAATCGATACCTTCCTCCTGGTTGTAGCCTTGGGCCACCAAGCGTGCTTTATTTCGAATGATCAAGCCTGATTCATCAAGCTTGTTTCTGAAGACCCATCGAGTACCAATCACAGGATGATCTTTAGGTTTAGGGACCAAGTCCCAAACATTATTACGTTCGAACTGGTTTAGCTCTTCTTGCATAGCTATACCCCAGTGCACATCCTCAATGGCCTCATCAATGGTCTTAGGCTCAATTTGAGAAACAAAAGCTACGAAATTACAGAAGTTTCGTAAGGAACTACGGGTTACCACTCCCGTAGATATGTCACCTATTACTTTATCGATTGGGTGAGCTTTCTTGGTTTTCCACACAATTGGCATATCTGAATGCTCCTGAGATTTGTTTTGACGTTCTTCATCGGCTGCTTCTACATTATCCATGTTCTTTGAGTATGCTTCTTCCAAAGCACCTGCAACATCATCAGAAACAGCCTTTCTCTTCTCTTTTGGAGAAGATTCATCAAACTGTACATGGATAGACTCTTCAACTTGCATAGAATACTTATTAAAGATTCTGAACGCTTTGCTATGAATCGAGTATCCCAAAAATATTCCCTCATCGGCTTTTGAATCAAATTTTCCTAAAGCCCGCTTTCCATTATTTAATATAAAACATTTGCAACCGAAAGCGTGAAGATGGGATATGTTTGGTTTACGGCCTTTTAATAGTTCATAAGGAGTTTTATTCAAATTAGGCCTTAACAATACTCGATTTATAACATAGCATGCAGTATGAACTGCATCTGCCCAGAAATATTTAGGGGTATTACTTTCATTAAGCATGGTTCTCGCTAATTCTTCTAGCACACGATTTTTCCTTTCAACAACTCCATTTTGTTGTGGAGTGCGAGGAGCAGAGAACTGATGCAAAATGCCATGCTTATCACAGAATTTGTCGAACTGAAAGTTCTCAAATTCTCCCCTGTGATCACTTCGTATATATACTATTTTCAGGTTAAATTGGTTTTGGATTTGCTTGGCAAGATTTTTAAAAGAGTTGAAAGCGTCGCTTTTAGCAGATAAAAATAATGTCCATGTAAAACGAGAGAAATCATCAACAATAACTAAAGCATAGTAGCTACCACCAAAACTCATGATTTGTGATGGTCCAAACAAGTCCATATGGAGTAACTCCAAAGGTCTTGAAGTGGATATCACATTTTTGTTTTTAAAAGAATTTTTGGTTTGTTTACACTTTTGACAAGTGTCACAAATCTCTTTAGTTTTGAAATTTAGTTTTGGTAGCCCTTCAACTAGTTGGTTTGATGACAATTTATCTAGATGTTTTATATGGATGTGTGCAACGCGTCTGTGCCAGAGCCAGATGTCATCTTCTTTAGAAATGAAACATTTTGAAAATAATGTGGTGACATCATCCAGGTTAACCATGTAAATATTATTTATACGATGACCAACAAATTTAACATTATTAGATAAAATGTCACGAATGATGCAACAGTCAGAATCAAAAGATACTCGATTACCTTTGTCACAGAGTTGACTTATACTTAGAAGATTATGTTCTAGTCCTTCAACATACAGAACATTTTCAATTTGAGTATGAGATGAGTTACCAACTGTTCCGGTGCCAAGTATCTTTCCCTTATTGTTGTCTCCGTACGTGACGTATCCTTTTCCTTTAAGTGATAGATCCAGGAAATTTGATCTGTCACCTGTCATATGTCTCGAACATCCACTGTCTAAGTACCATTTTTGTCCTTGTGTTCGAAGACATACCTGCAAAATAGATCACCTGCTTTTCTCAGGTACCCAAATTATGTTGGGTCCTTTTCTGTTAGTGATTAGGGAATTATCTCCCTTCTTTATCCATACATAAGCTCCGCTAGGTATACCATATTTTCTAATGTAACAAGAGTAAGAGGTATGACCATACGTATTACAATAAAAGCAAGTAGGAGAGCGCCTACGATTTTTATCCTTAGTATTAACTACAGGTTTTCTATATGGTCTCTTGTTTTTAGCAGAGCGAGTATAACCTAGACCAGTACGATCACCAACATTTCTTGTTTGACTGAGCAGAGTGTCTAATTGCTGTTTACTGTTTGTGAGACGTTCGAGTTTTTCTTTTAGTTTAAGATTGTCTTCTTGCAAAATCTCGCAAGTCTCACACACAGGCTTTTGACATAAATTATCAGCAGAGCAGTCACATGTGTTACAAGAATAGATGAGATCTAAAGTTTCATTTTCTAATTTTAATTCATCTAATTCTTTTTGTAATTGGCTTAGTTTCTTTTCATTTCTAAGGATTTCCCTTTTCTTATCAACATTTATTCTAGCCAATTTCTTTAATTCCTCATGTAACTCAACATAAGCATTATATAAAATTTCATAAGAGGGTAAGTCATCCGAAGTGGATGAGGTGTCAGAATATACCTCATCATTATCCTCGTGTGAGTCTGAGTTGCCATTGTTGTCAGATCTGACCATCAGACACAACTTCGCTGACTCCTCCTCACTAGAAGTGCTTGATGTTGTTTCCTCCTCAGGTACATCCCATACAATGTAAGCTTTCTTGGATTTGAATTCCCTGGGAGTGCTCTTCTCTGAATCAACCTTTTTCAGATAGGTAGGACATTGAAATCTCATATGTCCGGCTTTTCCACACTCATGGCAAGTGAAGCGATCTTTGTTGTTCTTGCCTTTGTTGGTTGACTCTTTCGCTTCTTTCTTCTGAAACTTCTTGAATCCTCCTTTTCTTTTGATGAACTTGCTAAATTTGCGAACAAGGAGATTCATAGTTTCATCATCTAGATCGGAGTCAGATTCATCATCATCTTTATCTTCTTTTGATTTGGAGGTCGTGGCCTTTAATGTGATGTTTTTCTTTTTCCGATCTGAATCTTCGTGCATAGTCAAGCGCCCCAATTCCATTTCGTGCTCTTGAAGTTTTCCAAATAAAGTAGCTAGAGGCATAGAGTCCAAATCTTTGGATTCAACAATTGCAGTTACTTTTGGTTGCCATTTCCTGTCAAGACAACGCAAAACTTTATTAGTTAGTTCACCTCTGGCAAAAGATTTATCTAGAGCAACTAAATGATTAACAATATGAGTAAATCGCTTTTGCATATCACAGATTGATTCACTAGGTAACATGCGAAATAACTCATACTCATGGGTAAGCGCATTTAATCTAGCGCGCTTGACTTCGCTAGTGCCTTCATGAGTCACTTGTAAAGTGTCCAACATTTCTTTTGCATTTTGGCACTGCGATACTCTAAAGAACTCATCATAGGATAGGGCCGATGTGATGATATTTTTGGCGCGTAGATTATGCTGCACCTTTTTGCGCTCATCATCGGTCCATAGACTTTTAGGCTTGTCTTTAGGTTCATTGTCCACAAGATGTTGTGGAACGAAAGGGCCGTTGACTACGGATTCCCAAATATCCGAGTCTATGGCTTCAATAAAAATTTGCATGCGGACTTTCCAGTAGGCATACCCTTCACCACTGAATATAGGTGGTCGATTAATGGATGAACCATCACCACCAAATGGGTTTGACGAACCCATTCGTTTTTCCCTAAGGATCACGAATACGCGGTTGAGCTAGCATTTCGCACTAGCTCTGATACCACTTGTTAGGTATCAGTGATTACAATACACCTAGAAGGGGGGGGTTGAATAGGTGTAGCGGTTAGAATGTCCGCTTTTCGAAAACAACACTTAATGCTGAAAAACACCTTGATTAATCGATTAACAAAACAGGGTAATCGATTAACACTTTCAACACAGTCCACTTAATCGATTAACAGATTAAAGTAATCGATTAACACACCACACTTAATCGATTAAACCGAGACAGTAAGCAAACGCAAGTACAGTTTCTTGCTCGACAATTAATTGATAATGAAACGATTATACCAGGCTTACAGAATATTATCAGAGTACAAGTAAAACAGTATAGACACAGATTATCAATTAAATCTACTTGACAAAATAATCGATCAAATGCAATAAAGAGATAGAGATAGAAAAAGTCCTGCAACAAGAATTTTATCCTGGTTCGTTTGCTTGTCCACCGCAAACTACATCCAGGCCTCCCGGCTGATTTGGGAGATTTTTCTTCACTATAATTGAATGAATGTTAATTACATACACACTATCCAATTACAACAATTAGACACTTACAAGATAAAAAGAAACCTATTCTATGGTTTGACTCCCTTCCAACCGACAAAGAAAACCTTTCTTTCGGCGTAGCCCCAGCCAAGAACCTTGTTCTTTACTTATCCCTAAGTCTAACACTCAGTGAAGACACACTCAATCTCTTGGTGATATGACACCTTGAGATTCCCACAATTACAACACTTTTTCAAACAAACCAATACAGAGTAAATTTAAGCTATAACAAGACTTATATCTAACAGGATAAGGCTTTACTCTAATCACCTAATACAAGCTCATGCAGTATGAAAAATGTATTAGTGAAAAACAGAATGCATAATGTGTAAACATCTAATCAAGAATCATGTAAAAATGCAAGAACATGTGACAAGAAAAGATGAGAAATGAATCAAGAAAAGCACTCAATCCTAAAGCATAGAATTCTCTCTTTTCTAAGCTCACAAATGCATTTACAACTAGATGCAACAATTAACACGAAAATATGCTCTAACTCTCTAAAAATTTTAATATGCAACTTATGAGATCAATTCTGAAAATGCAGTTTATAAAGAATTGAAATAAAAGCCCAGTTAATCGATTAACGACAGCTTTAATCGATTAAGCTTCACAAAAATGTTAGATTAATCGATTGACATTTGTTGTAGTCGATTACACTGTGCAAACAGTTAGATTAATCGATTAAGCCAAGTGGTAATCGATTAACAGCACTGTTTCATGTGTAAAAGCTTCAAATATGTTATGCACTTAAATTCATACATGTTTAATACTTAGATTATGCCTAGAATGCACATATACATGTATTTATATGATGCATGAACATATTATGAATGACATATCTCAAGATGAAAAAGATTTAAAAGATTTATGCAATTGAGATATGTATTAGGTGACTTAAGCCTTGGACTCAACCTAAACTAATCTAGTCTAAGCAAGATACCAATCGGAAGGCTTAAGCATGTTGATTTGTTGACGATCTTCAAGCTCATGTTATCACAAGTTGTCCTCATCAAAACCAAGTCATATAAGGAGAGCTTTCCAAAGTGTTCCTCTTGACATGCACACTTTCAAAAACTCTATATGCTCCTTTATGGTAATACACCATAATTAAAGATGGTTCTAACGTTAATGTGTATATGATGAAGAATATGTTATGTGTGGTTTGTTAATGATAATGGTTATGTTGTGTGATAGTGATGGTGTGTGAGATATTTATGGTCATAAGCATAAAATGAATATGTTGTGAGTAGTGGATTGTTATAAACATGTATGGGTGTATTATAACAATGAATGTGTGATGAGCTGTGAATGTGTTAAAATGGATAAAGGTATGTTTGTGACAATGAAGGTGTTGTATGTTATTTATGGTGATAAAATAATGAGATGCCTTGTGTTGACTGTGTATGACATGGATGTGAGTGTAATGTGGAAACTCGACCTGCCCGAGGTGGTATGGGGATTACTCGACCTGCCCGATGGGGTATGGTGATTATTTGTACGGTGCAGAATTGTTGAATGAGATCAAGGGTAAATTATTATTGAATGTGAAGGATGTGAAAAGTGTATACTCGGAATGAAAATCATATGCATGCCATAGGATATATATTATGGGATGTATATCCTATAGGGTGAATATGGATAATACGCGACAAGTAAATATGCATACTATAGAACACATATAGTATGGGATGTATGTGTACTATAGGGTGAATATGGATAAAATACGATGAATAAGTATGCACACTATAGAACACATATAGTATGGGATGTATGTGTACTATAGGGTGAATATGGATAAAATGCGATGAATAAGTATGCACACTATAGAACACATATAGTATGGGATATATGTGTACTATAGGGTGAATATGGATAATATGTGTTGATTGATATATACATATCATGATTGATGTTAGATGTGTGTGGTTTTATTACTTTAATGTCATTACTCCATGTAAATCCACGCTACGGTCGCCGTAGTTGGTTCTTACTCCCTCTGTCTTTCCTTGTATGTGTTGTATATTTGGGTTCAGGTTGTGGAGGTAGCGCATTGGACGCTTGCGGAGAAGAGTACATGATAGAGTAGTGGATAATATGTAATTGATATGTTATATGATAAATATTTGTAATATGAAGAACATGTTAAAGTGAATCCATGTATAAACAACTTTCTTGTAAGTGTATAATGAAGTGGATCTAATACTTGTATTCAAGGTAATTTTGAGAAAGTGTAATTGTATAAAGGATGTGTTTGAACGGAAGTGTAATGACATGCTTTTGAAATGAAAGGGATTTGGAATATTTCCGCCTTGCAAATTTATAAACGTATTCTCTCAAGTTTCCAAACTGTTCGAGTAATGTCTTTCAAAAGTAATCACTTCACTTTCATGAATAAGGATTTTAAAAGAGAATTTTCGAGTTATGAAAATCGGGTGCTTACATACAACACTTAGACAATACAAGATAATAAAGACTCTTATTCTATGGTTTGACTCCCTTCCTACCGACAAAGAAAACCTTTCTTTCGGCGTAGCCCCAACCAAGAACCTCTGTTCTTTCCTTATCTCTAAGTCTAAACACAATGAAGATACACTCAATCTCTTTGGCGATACGACACCTCGAAATTCCCAATGTTACAACAATTTCTCAATCAAAAAGAAAATAGAGTAAACTTAAGCTATTACAATGCTTATATCTAACAAGAAAACACTTTACTCTAATCACCTAATACAAACTCATGCAATATGAAGATGTATTAGTTTGAAAACAGAATGCATAGAATGTAAAAAACTAATCAAGAAGCATCAATAATATGCATGAACATGTGATATGAAAAGATGAGAAATATATCATGTAATGCACTCAATCCTAAAGCATGAAATTCTCTCTTTTCTAAACTCACAAATGCATTAACAATTAGATGCAACAATTATCACGAAAAATGCTCTAACTTTCTAAAAATGCAACATGCAACTTCTAAGATTAATTCTGAAAAACGCAGTTTATAAAGAATTAATTCTGAAACCCAGTTAATCGATTAACGAATGCCTTAATCGATTAAACTGTTCAAACAGTTAGATTAATCGATTAACCTATGCCTTAATCGATTAACAACATATTTTCTTGTGTAAAAAACTCAAATACGTTATGCACTTAATTCATACATGTTTAACACTTAGTTTATGCCTAGAATGGACACATACATGTATTTATGTGATGCATGAACATATTATGAATGACATATCTCAATGAAAAAGATTTAAACGATTTATGCATATGAGACATGTATTAGGTGACTTAAGCCTTAGACTCAACTTAAACTAATCTCTAGTCTAAGCTTAGTACCAATCAGAAGACTTAAGCACGTTGATTTGTTGATGATCTTCAAGCTCTTATTCGCACAAGTTGTCCTCATCAAAACCATGACACATAAAGAGAGCTTTCCAAAGTGTTCCTCTTGACATGCACAATTTCAAAGGTGTTTCAAGAGGAACGGAAGCCTTACACTCCTCCAACGGGTAGTCGGGGTTATACTTCACATGGGCCGATGACTCATGTCAATGCTGGAGGGTCACGGTTGAACTCTCCATCCTTGTGCGGCAAATGTGGCCGAACTCATGTCGGTGACACATGCCCCGGAACGACACTTAGCTGCTTTCACTACAAGGAGGTTGGGCATGTTAGAAGATATTGTCCTAAGTTACAGCAGAGTGTGAATGATGTGAGGGCTGAACGTCCTCAATCCACTAGCAGAGTGTTCACCATGAGTGGTGCAGAGGCATCGGGTGTAGATGGCCTGATAAAAGGTAATTGCATGGTGGCTGATATTCCTCTTTTAGTGTTATTTGATTCGGGAGCGACACACTCCTTTGTATCTATTGAATGCGTGGATAGACTGAAATTGCAAAACGAGTCGTTGCCTTTTGTGACACCCTTAATTTAAGTCTTTAAAATTATAGTATCAGTCCTGGGATTCTCGCTTGAGCGAGGGATTGTCGCCTGGGCGAGAAAGGCTCACCTAGGAGGGTGAAATCCTGGGCTATACTGAAGAATTCTCGCTTGAGCGAGAGTTGCCTCGCTTGAGCGAGAGTGGTCTCGCCTGGGCGAGAAAAGTGACATTTGGACCTGTCGAGGCTGTAAGATCCTCGCTTGAGCGAGAGCTACCTCGCCTGAGCGAGAGTTCCCTCGCCTGGGCGAGAGGGTCAGATCTGTGTTTTTAAAATGGGCGGGATTTTCTCGCTTGAGAGAGAACGGGCTCGCTTAAGCGAGAACCCGACGAGTTGCATTAAATGAGAAACCCCAAAAACATTTTAGGGTTAGAAATTGAAGATAGATGAGAGAAGAGAGCTTTTCCAAGGGCAAGGAGCTTTGATACTCATCTAGAAGCTTGAGAAAAGGTAAAACTCTTGATTCTAACTCTCTTCTTCCCTTTGAAACTTGTTTTGGGTATGTTGGATCTCTTCTCAAAATGTGAGAAACCATGGAAACTTATCCTTTAGAGTTATGGTTCGCTTTATGTTGTTTTTCTCTTGAAAACTCTTAGTTTAGAGTTGGTATTTATTGAATGGAAAGGTTTTGTGGGTTGATTCATGAAACCCCAAAACCCCCAAAATGAAAATGTGTCAAAACTGGAAAATGGGTAAAATGGTAGATGGAAAAGATGAGTAGGTGTTCTAATGTAAAAATAGAAAGTAAATATGTATGTTTTAATGTTGGAAACTTCTAATGAAAGTGGTTTTGGAAAATGTTGGAAATGTGTGAATGTCCTATATGTTTACAAAATGATATATAAGTGTTTATATGTTGTTGAGAATAAACTACTGACTTTTGTTGTTGATTGGTGGGGATGAATAAAGATCCTAAGGTTGGAGGAGTTAGCGGAGGAACTTGCAAAGTTACCCAAAACCCACCCCGACACCCACCAATTTACCCAAAACATATGACTTTTGTTGTTGATTTCTGAATATGTATATGATTTGTGAATGACTTGCCCTACGTGGTAATGTGAATGACTTGCCCTATGTGGTAATGTGAATGACTTGCCCTACGTGGTAATGTGAATGACTTGCCCTACGTGGTAATGTGAATGACTTCCCTACGTGGTATTGTGTATGACTTGCCCTACGTGGTAATGTGAATGACTTGCCCTACGTGGTATTGTGAATGACTTGTCCTACGTGGTATTGTGTATGACTTGCCCTACGTGGAAGGTAACGATATGGTGTGGTATTGATGAGTACAGTGACAAGGTATGGTAGGGATGAATGTATAGACAAATGATGATGAATGAGGTAGTATGAGATGGGTAATATGATATGTTGATTTTATATTCGAACGCCAAGTCATTTATTTAAACATTTTAAAATGTGGATTATCGCTTAATGATATATATTGAATTAATGACTTACTCCTTTTTATTTTTTGTATATTTGTCATCGATAATCCCATTGCAGGTAGACAAGTAAATTCAGGAGGCTTGGGTTTGATGCCTTAGGAGCTTAAACATGGATTCTTCTGTTTACACCTTTTTACCTCATGATTGAATATTTTGTGGACTTGTATTTGTAACTATGATCGCTATCATTCTTTTGGATAATTGTAACTCTTGATATTTGTATCTATGGGTATTTTGGAAACCCATAGCTAGTTGTATGTGGTAGTTACCCGAATGCATTAATATGAATTATGTTTTTCTGTCAAACAAATGTGTATGTCATTATGAGTTCATGGTTTGAGTGAGGAAGGGGAAACGAGATTTTAACACAGGGTTATTCGATTGGTAAATCTAAATTATATGAAAATTCATGAAATTGGATTAAAATAAGGAAAAAATTTCAAGGGTAGAATTTGAGTCCTTACAATATGGTATCAGAGCATTGTTAATTACGCGGCCTAGGGTATGGCCTTACTTGCTTCTTTGTAACATGTTTGTGATTTAACTAGTTGAAATTACATGGATTGATTGTTTAAAGCATGTAGCCTTAGGTAATGACATGTAATGTGCTATGCGACTATGTGATAACCTGACTTATGTGAGTGAGAATTTTGTGCTGACCATCAATGAGTGTAGGTTAAGAAATGGCTGGAAGAGGAAGAGGAACGAGTCAGAATATTCCCAATGATCTGTTGGCTTAGATGGTGGCTGCACTACAACAAGTGAACGAGAACTTGCATAGTCTGAACTAGAACCCCGCATCAAGCCTGAGTTCACAACCCCTAGTTCTACCTAGTCCGGCTGAGTACCGAGGTCTGGATGAATTCTGTAGGAGGAACCCTAGTCAGTTCCAAGGCGGATTCGCTCATGATGCCGCCAGTGAATGGGTCCAAGGATTGGAAAGAATCTTCAAGGCCATGAGTTGTTCTGATGCTCAGAAAGTGGCATATGCCACCTACATGCTAGTGAAGGAGGCTGAGAACTGGTAGGAAATGGTTCGTAGGCAGATGGATACTGAAGGGAAAATCATCACTTGGGGAGCCTTCAAGGGTAAATTTCTTCAGAAGTATTTCCCTGTAGACCTGAAGAGGAAGAAGGAGATGGAATTCTTGCAATTAGAGCAAGGGAACATGTTGGTGGGGGAGTACGCGACCAAGTTTGAGGAGTTGATCCGATATTCCCCTTACGCTGAACTAGAGTTGGACGGGAGGTCCAAATGTGTAAAGTTTGAAATGGGGTTGAAACCCGAGCATAGAGTGATGTTTGGTCACGAAAAAATTCCTGACTTTCCTACACTAGTGAACAAGTGTAGGATGTATGAGGATAATGTGCGGGTGACGGACACTGCTGCTTGTAAAGTGAACCCTCCGCGGGAATATGGCCCCCAACGCAACTTTGTGAAGGGGAGGGGTAAGGAAAGGATGAGTAATGATCGACGACCTTATGCTCCACCCTACAACCATCACAACCAGGGTTCTCAAGGACTAACCGCCTCTACTACTACCGGAGGGCGTCTCATAACTCTTACCCTTTGTTCAGTAAGTGTAATCGAAGACACTATGGCAGCATTTTCCCTGGATCAGGGAATGGATGCTTTCACTGTGGAGAGCAAGGACACGTGAAGAGGTTTTGTCCTAAACTTGACCAACAGACAAATAGTGGGAATGCAGGGAGGCCTAGAAACACTGGAAGGGTGTTTACCATGAGTGGTGCAGAGGCATCAGATGTTGATGGTCTAATCCAAGGTAATTGCACGGTGGCAGGTATTTCGCTTTTAGTGTTGTTTGATTCAGGAGCGACACACTCCTTTGTATTTGTTGAATGTGTGGATACACTGAAATTGAAAACTGAGTCGTTGCCTTTCGACTTGGTCGTATCCACCCCAACTAGTGTACCTCTGGTGGTGTCGACATTTGTGTCTCGATGTCCGGTAGTGGTAAACGGTAGGAATTTTACCGTGGATTTAATCTGCTTACGACTGTCCCAGCTAGATTTAATTCCGGGGATGGACTGGTTATCAGCAAATCATGTGATGCTTAATTGTGCTGATAAGACCGTTGTGTTTGGAGATCTGGGTGAGATTTCTGATGAGATCAGTAATTTGAAGCCGTTGTCGGCTAAGGAAGTCAAGACTTCCTTTAAGGAAGGGGGAGCCGTATTTGTTTTGTTGGCATCCCTTGAGGGTATTGAGAAACCCAAGGTTGAGGACATTCCGATAGTTTGTGAGTTTCCTGAGGTATTTCCTAGTGATATCCCAGAATTGCCTCCAGCTGGAGACGTTGAATTCTCTATTGATTTGGTGCCTGGAACGGGACCCATCTCTATAGCTCCTTATAGGATGGCACCGTTAGAGTTGGCTGATTTGAAAAAGCAGGTTGAGGACTTGTTAGCAAAGAAGTTTATTCGTCCTAGTGTCTCACCGTGGGGTGCACCTATTTTGTTGGTTAAGAAGAAAGATGGGAGTATGAGGTTGTGCACTAATTACATACAGTTGAACAAAGTCACCATCAAGAACAAGTATACATTGCCTAGGATTGATGACTTGATGGACTAGTTGCGAGGAGCAGTGGTATTTTCAAAGATTGATCTTAGATCGGGTTATCATCAACTTCGAGTGAAATCGAAGGATATTCCTAAAACTGCTTTTAGGACAAGGTATGGTCATTTTGAGTATTTGGTGATGCCTTTTGGTGTAACGAATGCCCCAACAATATTTACTAACTACATGAATCGGATTTTTCATCCGTATTTGGATTCATTCGTAGTGGTATTTATTGATGACATTCTGGTTTACTCCAAGAGCCGAGAGCAACATGCGGAACACCTGAGAGTTGTTCTAGATTTTCTGAGTAAGAATCGGTTGTATGCGAAATTGTCGAAATGTGATTTCTGGTTGGAATCTGTGAACTTCCTTGGGCATGTGATATCCTGGGAAGGAGTGGCAGTAGACCCTTACAAGGTCGATGCCGTGATGGAGTGGGCGGTGCCCAAGTCAGTTACTGAGATCAGAAGTTTTCTGGGCTTGGTTGATTACTATAGAAAGTTTATAGAGGGGTTTTCCAAGTTGGCATTGCCTCTGACTAAGCTTACCAGGAAAGGAGAACCGTATGTGTGGACGATTCGTTGTGAAGAGAGCTTTCAAGTGTTAAAGCAGAGGTTGACTACGACACCAGTATTGGTTCTTCCTAATACTAATCGTGATTTCAGCATGTATTGTGATGCTTCTAAGCAAGGCTTAGGTTGCGTACTGATGCAAGATGGGAAGGTTGTTGCCTATGCTTCCCGACAATTGAGAATGCATGAGTAAAACTACCTTACGCATGCTTTGGAACTAGCCGTCGTGGTTTTTGCATTGAAAATTTGGAGACACCACCTCTATGGTGTAAGATTTGAGGTATACAGCGACCATAAGAGCTTAAAGTATCTTTTCGATCAAAAGGAACTGAATATGAGACAGAGGAGGTGGATGGAGTTCCTCAAGGATTATGATTTTGGATTACACTACCATCCCGGAAAAGCCAAAGTGGTAGCCGATGCCTTAAGTCGAAAGTCCTTACATATGTCGGCTTTAATGGTGCACGAAGGGAAATTAATTGAGGAGTTCAGGGATATGAACTTAGAAGTTCAAGTGAAACCACATAGCATGATTTTGGGAATGCTTAAGGTCACTAATGAATTGTTTGACCAAATCAGAATGATGCAAGTTGAGGATCGTGAGTTGAAGGTCAAACGTGATTTGATGGCTAGTGGGAAGGAGACCGAGTTTGAATCAGACTCTAGTGGAATGTTGAGATACAAGGGAAGGGTGTGTGTACCTCATGATGTGGAATTGAGAAAGGGCATTTTGGAGGAATCACACAAGAGTAAAATGAGTTTCTATCCTAGAACAACGAAGATGTGCCAAGATCTGAAAAAACTGTTTTGGTGGTCTGGGTTGAAGAAGGATGTGGCTCTGTATGTCTCGAGTTGCCTCGTTTGTCAGAAAGCCAAGATTGAGAATTAGCGGCCATCGGGAGAGTTATAGTCACTAGAGATTCCCGTTTGGAAGTGGGATAGTATCTCCATGGATTTTGTATCGGGTTTTCCGAAGACTCAAATAGGATACGACTCGATATGTGTAATAGTGGACCAGTTGACTAAGTCTGCTAATTTCTTGCCGATGAATATGAGATATTCCTTGGAACGATTGGTTGAGTTGTACATCAAGGAGATCGTTTGGTTGCATGAGATACCGCGAGCATTGTGTCGGATAGAGACCCTCGTTTCACTTCAAACTTTTGGACTAGTTTGCAATCCGCTTTGGGGACTAAGTTGAAATTGAGTTCGGCTTATCACCCACAAACGGATGGTCAATCGGAAAGGACCATACAGTCATTGGATGATCTTTTAAGGGCTTGTGTTTTGGAACAACCGGGAAGTTGGGATAGAATGCTGCCTTTGATTGAATTTACCTACAACAATAGCTTCCATTCGAGTATTGGGATGGCACCCTATGAGGCATTGTATGGTAGGAAGTGCCGAACTCCAGTGAGTTGGTTTGAAACTGGGGAGAACTTGATATTGGGACCGGAGCTGGTCCAAGAGACGACAGAGAAGATCAAGAAGATCCGGGAGAATATGAGAATAGCCCAGAGTCGGCAGAAAAGCTATTACGATAAGTGGCGAAAACCTCTTGAGTTTAAGGAGGGGGATCATGTATTCATGAGATTAGTTTCGACTACTGGAATTGGTAGAGTGTTGAAGTCCCGTAAGCTTACTCCGAGGATCAATGGACCCTATCAAATATTGAAAAGGATTGGGCCGGTAGCATATCGGATTGCTTTACCTCCTTTATTGTCGAATCTTCACAATGTATTTCATGTGTCTCAATTCGGGAAGTATGTGGGGGACCGTTCTCATGTGGTTGAGCCGGACAATATAGAGTTGAAAGATAACTTAAGCTTCGCGACCCTACCCGTAAGCATCTTGGACACTAGTGTCAAGAAGTTGAGAGGCAAGGAGATTGCCTTAGTGAAAATACTATGGAGTCAAGTAGACGAAGGATATGTTACTTGGGAAGTGGAGCGAGATATGAGGAAGGATTACCCTCACTTGTTCGAATCGAGGTATGTTTAATTTTCGGGGACGAAAATTCTTATAAGAAGGGGAGGATTGTGACACCCTTAATTTAAGTCGTTAAAATTATAGTATTAGTCATGGGATTCTCGCTTGAGCGAGGGATTGTCGCCTAGGCGAGAAAGGCTCACCTGGGAGGGTAAAATCCTAGGCTCTATTGAAGGATTCTCGCTTGAGCGAGAGTTGCCTCGCTTGAGCGAGAGTTGCCTCGCTTGAGCGAGAGTGGTCTCGCCTGAGCGAGAGTTGTCTCGCCTGGGCGAGAAAAGTGACATTTTGGACCTGTCGAGGCTATAAGATCCTCGCTTGAGCGAGAGGATCCTCGCTGAGCGAGATTTGCCTCGCATGAGCGAGAGTTCCCTCGCCTGGGCGAGATGGTCAGATCCGGGTTATTAAAATGGGCGGGATTTTCTCGCTTGAGCGAGAATGGGCTCGCTTAAGCGAGAACCCGACGAGATTGCATTAAATGAGAAACCCCAAACACATTTTAGGGTTAGAAATTGAAGAGAGGTGAGAGAAGAGAGATTTTCCAAGGGCAAGGAGCTTTGATACTCATCTAGAAGCTTGAGAAGAGGTAAAACTCTTGATTCTAACTCTCTTCTTCCCTTCGAAACTTGTTTTGGGTATGTTGGATCTGATGTGAACCCAAGTGAGCCCAAATTGGATAATAATAATTTAAGGGGCATAGGTGGCCCCATTACAAGGGCAAGGGCCAAACGGGTACAGGAGACATTAGGACTACTCATGGAAGGCATCAAAGAGAATGCTCCACGTTCAAATCAAGGGAGTCCTCACTTCATTCATTATGTGACTTTGCATATTGGCCGAAATGGGGAAAATAATTCCCAAACATCTTAATTGGGCCAAGGCCGTGTCCAAGGCATGGCTAGGACATCTATAATGTGTCCTAATTGTTTTTTACTAGTTCTAACTTACTTTTGTTTACTTGAATTCAGAATAAAGGTTGCCTTAAACTCGTGGGGACCATAACATTAACTTCATTCAACATCATTAAAAGCTGGAGAGAGGATGTACTTATTGCACCAGATTGGGAACTCAAGCATGGTAAATGAGGGTGTGAGTTTCGTATACTCACTTAATGTATCCAAATGGGAAACTACATATTGATAAATGAAGAGGATGATTTTTGTGCAAAGCCTCCACCCATTTAATACAACCGAATGGGGAACTCAATCATGATAAATGTGGGTGTGAGTTTCGTGCAGTGCATCCAGCCAAGACCTATGCACAATTCAAATTCCAAAATTGCTTCCTTAAACTCGTGGGGACCAAGGCATTAAAGGATGGCCGAATTTCTCTTTCAATTGGCTGGACCACTTCATGGAAATTCAAAGTGTCTTGCATTTTGTAATTTAATTACTTAGGAATTCCCATGTAGGACATTTACTTGCATTATTTTCGTGTTGAACATGGATGGATGGGTGCAATGTAAACAGCCATGTATTAGGATTAATCTAGTCCAAAATAAGCCTTGATTCATGGTAGAGTCACGTGGGAACCATCATGGTTTGCCTATAAGTGTACTTCTAATTTGCTGAATGAAATCAAGTTTTGTTGGAGTTAAAAATTAAGGAGTATTTCCTTGTGTGAGAGCTTTGTCTTCTCCAAACTTCTTGGCTGGACCAAGATTAAAAGTTCTTATCAAGAACCAAATTATTGTGGGGAACATCACCCGGCTTATCAACACTCAAGTGTTGTGGCGCCTACCACCCCATATCTTACCCATCTTCTTTTATCTTACAATATCATTCCCGTGCCAAAATTCATCCACAAAAGAGCCCAAAAAACGTGGGCAAAGTGCAACACCAATCAAGATAGATCAATACCAAGAACTTCCTAAAGAGGTTCACATCAAGTGGCATTAGAGCTAAGGCTCTTTCTTGGTGTTTAAAAGTGTTCTTGTTGGCTGTGTTCTTCCATTTCTTTCTTCTTACAAAAAAAAAGAGTGTCAAAGTGTCAAAGTCCAAAACCTAAAAAAATCAAAAGTGTCAAAGAGTCGAAATTCCTAATAAATTCGTGTCAAAATATTTATTGGTAAGTTTGGTTTTTCTTTCACAAATTCTTGGTTCTACCCTTGGTTCATTCAAGAGGGCCGTGGAGGAGAGTGAGTGTTGAGATATACATTTTCCACAAAATATTGAGTGTTCAAGTGAGTATTGAGTGAAACATTTTCTACCAAAAATTTGAGTGAAACACAAAGAGAGTTGAGTGAATATGTCTAATGAGAGTGAGAGTCCACTACTGTCACCAAGGACAAAAACACTTCATGAAATGATGACAACACAATTCCAAACCTTAAGAAGGGAGATGGAGCAAATGAGAGTGGAGTATGATAGGAGGCTGCGTTATCGTGCAAATGATTACTCAAGTGATGAGGAAGATGGAGGAAGGAGGAGAGCAAGGAGAGAAGCACGTAGGGAAAGGAGACATGAGGAGGATAGGCTTGAAGGGGTCAAGATAAAGGTTCCCACCTTTATCGGGAAAAACGATCCGGAAGCATACTTGGAATGGGAGCTCAAAATGGAGCAAGTCTTTGAGTGCAAGTCATACCAAGAAAATAAGAAGGTTAAGGTGGCTGCACTTGAATTCAAGGAATATGCCTTGATTTGGTGGGATCAACTTAACAAGGAGAGAAGGAGAGTACGAGCTGAACCTATTGATTCATGGCTTGAGATGAAGTAGATCATGAGAAGGAGGTTTGTCCCTACTTCTTACCAAAGGGATATACATAACAAACTCCAAAGACTCACTCAAGGGTCTAAGAGTGTTGATGAATACTTTAAGGAGATGGAATTAGCTTTGCTAAGGTCCAATTTCGAGGAGGATAGGGAGGTTACTATGGCTAGGGTTTTACATGGACTAAACCAAGATATCCAAGATGTTGTTGAATTGCAATATTATGTTGAATTGGATGATTTGGTTCAACAAGCCATGAAAGTGGAACAACAATTGAGGAGGAAGAAGTCAAAATATTCCTCAAGTTCTAGTTCCAAATTTCAAGCTTCAAAGTGGATGGACAAGTCCAAGAGGGAGGGAGGACCATTCAAAAATGGTACACCTAGTACCAAGGAGGCCGTGGCCACAAGCCAAGGCAGGCAAAAAATGGAGTCCAACCAAAGGAGCCGAGATGTTAAATATTTCAAGTGCTTAGGCCTTGGACATATTGCTTCTAAATGTCCAACTAGAAGAACCATGATTTTGAAGAATGGAGAAGTGGAGTCTCAATCCGAGGCTTCTAGTGATGAAGAGGATAATCATGGAGAGGAGGAGGATACCATTCCCGAAGGAGATCTGTTCATGGTGAGGAGGCTCTTAGGAAGCCAAATCAAAGAACATGATACAAGTCAAAGGGAAAACATCTTTCACACAAGATGTTTCATGGATGGTAAGCTATGTTCTTTAATAATTGATAGTGGAAGTTGTGCTAATGTGGCTAGTGCAAGTTTGGTGTCAAAACTTAATATTGTGACTAAGTCACATCCCACTCCTTACCGATTACAATGGTTAAGTGAGGTAGGGGAATGATTGTTAACAAGCAAGCTGAAATTCCATTTTCAATTGGAAAGTATAAGGATTCTGTTTTATATGATGTTGTTGACATGGAGGCTAGCCATTTACTCTTGGGCCGTCCATGACAATATGATAAGGGAACCACCCATGATGGGCGTTCCAATAAGTTTTTTTTTCAGCACCAAAACCGCAAGGTTGTGCTATCTCCATTGTCACCTAGACAAGTTGGTGAGGATCAAAAGAAATTGAGAGAAAAGATTGAGATGGAGAGAAAAGAAAGGGAGAGTGAAAAATTGTGTGAAATCCGAGTGAAAAGAAAGTGAAAATGAGTGGAAAAAAGGATACACACAAAGACAAAAAGAGTGAGTTTGTAAAAAGAGAGGGGTACATAGCAACCAAGGGGGAGATGAAACATGCTTTGATTTCAAAACAATCTTTGTACCTACTTTTTAGTAGGGAATTTTTTCTAACTACTAACCCTTCTAAGGAAGGAGAATTGCCTATTTGTTGAGAATTTATTGTAGGAATTTGGTGATGTGTTCCCAAGGGAGGTACCTCACGGTTTACCACCTATAAGGGGCATTGAGCATCAAATTGATCTCATACCCGATGCATCTCTACCTAATAGGCCAGCCTATAGGTGCAACCCCACTGAAACAAAGGAGATTCAAAACCAAATTGAAGAATTGATACAAAAAGGATGGGTTCAAGAGAGCCTAAGCCCTTGTGTTGTTCCAATCATCTTGGTGCCCAAAAAGGATGGCACATGGAGGATGTGTACTGATTGTAGAGCTGTGAACAACATAACAATAAAGTATAGGCATCCAATCCCAAGGTTGGATGACATGTTGGACGAATTATATGGTGCCACCATCTTTTCAAAAATTGACTTAAAAAGTGGTTACCATCAAATTCGGATTCGAGAAGGTGATGAATGGAAAACTGCCTTTAAGACCACTTATGGTTTATATGAATGGCTTGTCATGGAATTTGGGCTAACTAATGCCCCAAGTACTTTTATGCGTCTAATGAATCATGTCTTGAGGGAATTTTTGGGTAAATTTGTTGTTGTCTACTTTGATGATATTTTGATTTACTTTAAAACCTTAGATGAGCATCATGAACATCTAAGAGTTGTTTTGCTTGTTTTGAGAAAAGAAAAGTTATATGCTAATGTTGAAAAATGCACTTTTTGTGTTGATCATGTGATTTTTCTTGGATTCATGATAAATGCCAATGGGGTCCATGTGGACCAAGAAAAGATAAAGGTCTTCCAAGATTGGCGTACTCCTAAAACCGTGACCGAGGTAAGGAGTTTCCATGGATTAGCAAGCTTCTATAGGAGGTTCGTTAAGGATTTTAGTACCTTGGCATCACCCCTTAATGACCTTGTAAAGAAAAATGTTGTCTTTCGTTGGGGTGAGAGACAAGAAGAGGCCTTTAACAAGCTTAAGGCCAAACTTACCAGTGCACCTGTTTTATTGCTTCCAAATTTTGCTAAATCATTTGAATTAGAGTGTGATGCTTCTAACATTGGCATTGGAGCTGTTTTGATGCAGGATGGACATTCGTTTTCTTATTTTAGTGAGAAGTTAAGTGGAGCAACCCTTAATTATTCTACTTATGATAAGGAATTGTATGCCTTGGTAGGGGCACTACAAACTTGGCAACACTACCTTCTATTAAAGGAATTCGTGATTCATAGTGATCATGAGTCCCTTAAATGTCTTAAGGGCCAAGGTAAGTTGAACAAAAGGCATGCAAGATGGGTTGAGTTCTTAGAACAATTCCCATATGTGGTAAAGCATAAGAAAGGCAAGGCCAATGTGGTGGTTGATGCTCTTTCAAGGGGGCACATATTGCTCTCCACTTTGGAAACCAAATTGTTTGGTTTGGAATGCTTCAAGGAACAATACGAGCATGACAAAGATTTTTCACAAATCTATGTTGCTTGTATGCATTCGGCCTATAATCGGTATTTTAGGCACAATGACATTTTATTCAAAGAAAAACAATTGTGTGTGCCTAAAAGCTCCATTAGGGAAGTATTGGTGAAGGAATCCCATGAGGGGGGTCTAATGGGACACTTCGGTGCTCAAAAGACTTTAGACATGTTGAAAGCACATTTTTATTGGCCACGTATGAAACAAGACGTGCAAAAATTTTGTGAAAGGTGTATAACATGTTAAAAGTCCAAATCAAGGGTCATGCCATATGGCCTTTACACCCCATTAACTGTTCCAGATTCACCTTGGATGGATATATCCATGGATTTTGTTTTAGGGCTGCCTAGAACAAAGAAAGACAATGATTCAATTTATGTGGTTGTTGATCGATTTTCTAAAATGGCACACTTTATCCCATGCAAGAAAGTTGATGATGCTAACCATGTTGCTGATTTGTTTTTCAAGGAAGTGGTAAGGCTCCATGGAGTACCATAAAGTATAGTGAGTGATAGGGACACCAAGTTCCTTAGTCACTTTTGGAGGACCCTATGGGGAAAGCTTGGCACTAAGCTTCTCTATTCAACCACTTGCCATCCTCAAATGGATGGGCAAACTGAGGTTGTCAATAGGACTCTTTCCACCCTCCTAAGGGCCATGATAAAACAGAATATTCAGT
Source organism: Lupinus albus (assembly GCA_009771035.1). Lineage (NCBI taxonomy): Eukaryota > Viridiplantae > Streptophyta > Magnoliopsida > Fabales > Fabaceae > Lupinus > Lupinus albus. Next base: position 578,094 of record WOCE01000027.1, on the reverse strand, counting down.
CATGGGAGGAATGTTTACCCCATGCTGAGTTTGCCTACAATAGAGCAACTCATACAACTACTGATTTTTCTCCTTTTGAAGTTGTATATGGGTTTAACCCATTAACACCTCTTGATTTGTTACCAATTCCTAATGATTCTATTTTGAAGCATAGGGATGGATGGGCTAAAGCTGAGTATGTCCAAAAATTGCATGAGCAAGTCAAGGCTCAAATTGAGAAAAGGAATGCAAGCTATGCAAAACAAGCTAACAAGGGACGGAAACAAGTGATATTTGAGCCCGGAGATTGGGTTTGGGTGCATATGAGGAAGGAAAGGTTTTCTGAACAAAGGGAATCCAAACTCCTTCCTAGAGGAGATGGCCCATTTCGTGTTGTGAACAAAGTGAATGATTATGCCTACAAACTTGAACTTCCAAGTGAGTATGGTAACATAAGTGTCACCTTCAATGTTTATGATTTAACTCCTTTTGATGCAGGTGATGGCGAACTTATTTTGAGGTCGAAATCCTTTCAAGAAGGAGGGGATGATGTGAACCCAAGTGAGCCCAAACTGGATAATGATAATTTAAGGGGCATAGGTGGCCCCATGACAAGGGCAAGGGCCAAACGGGTACAAGAGGCACTAGGACTACTCATGGAAGGCATCAAAGTGAATGCTCCACGTTCAAATCAAGGGAGTCCTCACTTCATTCATTATGTGACTTTGCATATTGGCCGAAATGGGGAAAATAATTCCCAAACATCTTAATTGGGCCAAGGTCGTGTCCAAGGCATGGCTAGAACATCTTTAATGTGTCCTAATTGTTTTTTACTAGTTCTAACTTACTTTTGTTTACTTGAATTCAGAATAAAGGTTGCCTTAAACTCGTGGGGACCATAGCATTAACTTCATTCAACATCATTAAAAGCTGGAGAGAGGATGTACTTATTGCACCAGATTGGGAACTCAAGCATGGTAAATGAGGGTGTGAGTTTCGTGCACTCACTTAATGTATCCAAATGGGAAACTCCATATTGATAAATGAAGAGGATGATTTTTGTGCAAAGCCTCCACCCATTTAATACAACCGAATGGGGAACTCAATCATGATAAATGTGGGTGTGAGTTTCGTGCAGTGCATCCAGCCAAGACCTATGCACAATTCAAATTCCAAAATTGCTTCCTTAAACTCGTGGGGACCAAGGCATTAAAGGATGGCCGAATTTCTCTTTCAATTGGCTGGACCACTTCATGGAAATTCAAAGTGTCTTGCATTTTGTAATTTAATTACTTAGGAATTCCCATGTAGGACATTTACTTGCATTATTTTCGTGTTGAACATGGATGGATGGGTGCAATGTAAACAACCATGTATTAGGATTAATCTAGTCCAAAATAAGCCTTGATTCATGGTAGAGTCATGTGGGAACCATCATGGTTTGCCTATAAGTGTACTTCTAATTTGCTGAATGAAATCAAGTTTTGTTGGAGTTAAAAATTAAGGAGTATTTCCTTGTGTGAGAGCTTTGTCTTCTCCAAACTTCTTGGCTGGACCAAGATTAAAAGTTCTTATCAAGAACCAAATTATTGTGGGGAACATCACCCGGCTTATCAACACTCAAGTGTTGTGGCGCCTACCACCCCATATCTTACCCATCTTCTTTTATCTTACAATATCATTCCCGTGCCAAAATTCATCCACAAAAGAGCCCAAAAAAACGTGGGCAAAGTGCAACACCAATCAAGATAGATCAATACCAAGAACTTCCTAAAGAGGTTCACATCAGGATCTCTTCTCAAAATGTGAGAAACCAGGGAAACTCGCCCTTTTGAGTTATGGTTCATTTTATGTTGTTTTTATCTTGTAAACCCTTGGTTTAGAGTTGGTATTTCAAGAATGGAAAGGGTTTGTGGGTTGATTCATGGAAACCCCAAAACACTAAAGAGAAATTGTGGTTAAAGGGGAAAATGGATAAAATGCTAAAGGTAGAAGATGATTAAGCATTCTAATGTTGAAATATGAGATGAATATGTATGTTTTAGATGTTTGTAAACTTATGATGAAAGTAGTTTAGAAGCATTGAAAATATGTTAAATATCTTGTATGGTTAAATAATGCAATATAAGTTGTTTATGTGATATTTGGAATAAATGACTAACGTTGTGTTATATGGTGAGAATGAGGAAAGATCCTAAAGTTGGCGGCGATGTCGGTGGAACTTGCGAAGTTACCAAGAACCAAACCCAACACTCACCAAGGTAAGGATAAGTCTTTAACTTATGCATTGTGTTAGAAAATGCGTGGATTTGCTGGTTGTGGATAATGAATCAAGTTGTGAACCACTTATTTATTATAAACATATATGGGTGTGTTTGTAATAATGATGGCGTGGATTTACTGTTTATGAATTGATGGAGTGTCAATGAAAAGAAAAATCGTTTTTAGCCGACCATGATTGGTTAGCGACTTTGGCTCAAGTGATGTAGCAAACTTTGGCTCAAGTGATGTAGCAAGCTTTGGCTCAAGCGATGTAGCGAACTTTGGCTCAAGTTATGTAGCATGATTTTCAAAAAGAAAGTATATTTTAGCTAACCGAAAGTGTATAGCGACTTTGTCTCAAGTTATGTAGAAAGCTTTGGTTCAAGCGATGTAGCAAGCTTTGGCTCAGGCGATATAGCAAGCTTTGGCTCAATCGATGTAGCAAGCTTTGGCCCAAGCGATGTAACTAGCTTTGGCTTAAGCGATGTAGCAAGTTTTGGCTCAAGCGATGTAGCAAGCTTTGACTCAAGCGATGTAGCTAGCTTTGCTCAAGCGATGTAGAAAACATTGACTCAAGTTATGTAGAATGGTTTTCAAAAGTGTAAACGATGAAAATGGTTTTAAGTACATTTGGCTTTAAATTGTTTGTTTAACCTTATTAAAATGTGGATTAACGTACATTGCCATTTATTGAGTTAACGACTTACTCCTTTGTGTTTTCTGTGTATGGTAAATGTTAATCCCATTGCAGGTAGGTAGAAGATGTGAGGATGTTTTGATTTTGGAACTTAAAGGCTTTTATTTTTGAAGTCCTTATTTTCATTCTTTTGTAACTTAACTGATTTTATTCTAAACTGACTATTTGTAATCATGGGCCTGATTTTTGTGTATGTTAGGGACCATGGATAATGGTAACTCTGGATATTTGTAGCTATGGGTATTTTGGAAACCCAGCTAGTTGTGAAAGGATCCAAATTCTACCCTTGAAATTTTTTTCCTTATTTTAATCCACTTTCATGCATTTTTCTATAAATTACATTTACCAATAAAATAACCTTACTTTAAAATCTCACTTTCCTTTTCGCACTTAGTCCCTGAACCAATAACGACATGCACATTCATTGGACAGAAAAACATAATTCATATAAATACCGCTTAGTAACTACAGCATACAACCAGCTATGGGTTTCCAAAACACCCACAGCTACAAATATCCAGAGTTACCATTATCCGTATACAAAATCATGCCCATAGTTACAAATAGTCAGTTTCAGAATACAATCAATTAGATTACAAAAAGAATGGATAAGAGGGCTTCAAAAACAAAAGCCTCTAAGCTCCTAAACAAAAAATCCTTACTTCTCCCACCTACCTGCAATGGGATTAACATTGACCATACACAGAAAACACAAAGGAGTAAGTCGTTAACGTAATAATTGTCAATGTACATTAATCCACAATTTAATAAGGTTAAATAAACAATTCAAAATCAAATATACTTAAAACCATTTTCATCGTTTATACTTTTGGAAACCATGCTACATAACTTGAGCAAAAGTTCGCTACATCGCTTGAGCCAAAGCTTGCAACATCACTTGAGCCAAAGCTTGCTACATCGCTTGAGCCAAAGCTTGCTACATCGCTTGAGCCAATGCTTGCTACATCGCTTGAGTCAAAGCTTGCTACATCGCTTGAGCCAAAGTTTGCTAACCAATCATGGTCGGCTAAAACGAGTTTTCTTTTCATTGACACTCCATAAATTTATAAACAGTAAATCCACCTCATCCTTATTACAAACATACCCATATATGCTTATAATAATTAAGTTGTTCACAACTCAATTCATGATCCTCAACCAGAAAATCCACGCGTTTTCTATCATAGTGCATATGTTAAGACTTATCCGTACCTCGGTGAATGTTGGGTTTGGTTCTTGGCAACTTCGCAAGTTCCACCGACACCTCATGAAAACATGATCTCTCTCATTAAACTCAAACCAACTCACTGGGGTTCAGTACTTCCTAAATCGCGGAGTCAGCTTACGAGACATCTCCGTAGTTTCAAACCAACTCACTAGAGTTCGGCACTTCCTACCATACAATGCCTCATAGGGTGCCATTCCAATGCTCGAATGGAAGCTATTGTTGTAGGTAAATTCAATCAAAGGCAACATGCGATCCCAACTCCCCGGTTGTTCCAATACACAAGCCCTCAAAAGATCCTCCAATGATTGTATAGTCCTTTCCGATTGACCGTCCGTATGCGGATGATAAGCTGAACTCAACTTCAACTTAGTTCCCAATGCAGACTGCAATCTAGTCCAAAATATGGAAGTAAAACGAGGATCCCTATCCGATACAATGCTCGACGGTATCCCATGCAAACAAACTATTTCTCGGATATACAGTTCCGCCAATTCCTCCAAAGAATACCTCATGTTCATAGGCAGAAAGTGTGCAGATTTAGTTAACCGATCCACTATCACCCATATCGAATCATACCCTTTCTGAGTCCTAAGCTCCTAAAACCTCGAACCAAGCATCCAAAACTACCCTGTTTACCTGCAATGGGATTATCAATGGCAAATACACACCACATACAAAGGAGTAAGTCATCAAAACAATAAATACCATATAAGATAATCCACATTTTAAAGGGGTTAGTAAACCATTTGTTTTATAAATTCATTTTGTGCTACATTACTTGAGCCAAAGTTTTGCTACATAGCTTGAGCCAAAGAATCGCTACATAACTTGAGCCAAAGTATCGCTACATAGCTTGAGCCAAAGTATCGCTACATAGCTTGAGCCAAAGCATCGCTACATAACTTGAGCCAAAGTATCGCTACATAACTTGAGCCAAAGTATCGCTACATAACTTGAGCCAAAGTATCGCTACATAACTTGAGCCAAAGTATCGCTACATAACTTGAGCCAAAGTATCGCTACATAACTTGAGCCAAAGTCGCTAACCAATTATGGTCGGCTAAAAACATATTTTCTTTTCATTGATACATCGTCAATCCATAAACAGTGAATCCATGCGTTCCATTATTACAAACATACCCATATATGTTTACAATAACTAAGCGGTTCATCACTTTATCATTTTACAAAACCAGAAAATCCACATATTATCCATTTCAATATGCTATTTAAAGACTCCTCCTTACCTTGGTGAGTGTTGGGTTTGGTTCTTGGCAACTTCGCAAGTTCCACTGACACCTCCTCCCACTTTAGGATCTTTCCTCATTCCCACCATATAACACAATGTTAGTCATTTATTCCAATATCACATAAATAAATCATATTGCATTATTTAACCATACAAGATATTTATCATATTTTCAATGTTTATAAACTACTTTCATCATAAGTTTACAAACAGCTAAAACATACATATTCATCTCATATTTCAATATTAGAATGCTTAGTCATCTTCAACCTCTAGCATTTTACTCATTTTCCTCTTTAACCCCATTTTCACTATAGGGTTTTGGGGTTTTCATGAATCAACCCCAAACCCTTTCCATTCTTGAAATACTAACTCTAAACCAATAGTTTAAAAGATAAAAATAACATAAAACGAACCATAACTCGAAAGGATGAGTTTCCATGCTTTCCCTCATTTTGAGAAGAGATCCAACATACCCAAAATAAGTTTCAAAGGGAAGAAGAGAGTTAGAATCAAGAGCTTTACCTCTTCTCAAGCTTCTAAATGACTCACAAGACTTCTTGCTCTTGAAAAAGCTTTCTTCTCTCACTTCTCTCTAGGTTAACCCTCATAAATGTGTTTGGGGTTCCATATTTAATGTAACAGCGCCGGGTCCTCGCATAAGCGAGCCCTTTCTCGCTCAGGCGAGAAAATCCCGTCTATTTTAAAAACTCAGATCTGACCCTCTCGCTCAAGCGAGGATCCTCTCGCTCAAGCGAGAATCTTACAGCCTCGACAGGTCCAAAACATCATTTTTCTCGCCTAGGCGAGCCAACCCTCGCTCAAGCGAGAATCCTCCAGTATAGCCCAGGAATTCACCCTTCCAGTTGAGCCTTTCTCGCTCAAGCGAGCCAACTCTCGCTCAGGCGAGAATCCTCCAGTATAGCCCAGGATTTCAACCTCCCAGGTGAGCCTTTCTCGCCCAGGCAAGAATACCTCGCTCAAGCGAGAATCTCAGGACTGATACTATAATTTTTAAAGACGTAAATTTAGGGTTTTACAATCCTCCCCCTCTTATAAGAATTTTCGTCCCCGAAAATTAAACATACCTCAATTCAAACAAATGAGGGTAATCCTCCCTCATCTCATGCTCCACCTCCCAAGTAGCATCTCCTTTATCCACTTGGCTCCACAATACCTTCACCAAGGCAATCTCCTTGCCTCTCAATCTTTTGATACTGGTATCCATGATTCTCACGGGCAACGTTGTAAATGTCAAGTTATCCTTCAACTCTATCTGATTAGACTCAACCACATGAGATGGATCCCCAAAATATTTCCTCAATTGAGACACATGAAACACATTATGGAGATTCGACAATAACGGAGGTAAAGCAATCCGATATGCTACCGACCCAATTCTTTTCAATACTTGGTATGGCCCAATAAATCTCGGAGTCAGCTTGCGAGACTTCATCACTCTACCAATAACGGTAGTTGGGACTACTCTCATGAAAACATGATCTCCCTCATTAAACTCAAGAGGTTTCTGCCTCATATCGTAATAGCTTTTCTGCCGACTCTAGGCGATCCTCATATTCTCCCAGATTTTCTTGATCTTATCCATCGTCTCTTGGACCAGTTCGGGCCCCAATATCAAGTTCTCCCCAGTCTCAAACCAACTCACTGGAGTTCGGCACTTCCTACCATGCAACACCTCATAAGGTGCCATTCCAATACTCGAATAGAAGCTATTGTTGTAGGTAATTTCAATCAGAGGCAACATGCCATCCCAACTCCCTGGTTGTTCCAAGACGCAAGCCCTCAGAAGATCCTCCAATGACTGTATTGTTCTTTCCGATTGACCGTCCGTTTGTGGATGATAAGCTGAACTCAACTTCAACTTAGTTCCCAATGCGGACTGCAAACTAATCCAGAAGTTCGAAGTGAAACGGGGATCCCTATCCGATATAATGCTCGACGGTATCCCATGCAAACGAACTATTTCCCGGATGTACAGTTCCGCCAATCGCTCCAAAGAATACCTCATGTTCATTGGCAGAAAGTGTGCAGATTTAGTTAACCGATTCGCGATCACCCATATCGAATCATATCCTTTATGAGTCTTCGGAAAACCCGATACAAAGTCCATGAAGATACAATCCCACTTCCATACGGGAATTTCTAGGGATTGTAACCCTCCCGCTGGTCACTGATGCTCAATCTTGGCTATCTGATATACCAAACAACTCGAGACATACAAAGCCACATCCCTTTTCAACCCAGACCACCAAAACGTTGTTTTCAAATCTTGATACATCTTCGTGGTTCCCGGGTGAAAACTCAGTTTGCTCTTATGGGACTCCTCTAAAATATCCTTCCTTAATTTCTCATCACGAGGCACACACTGTAACACCCCAAATTTATCCTCCTTGAAATTAGGTAACAGTCCTGAGGAATGGAACATACTGCCAGATTCTCGCTTGAGCGAGAGGATTAGTGTTTTGAAATTGGAAATTCTGGGAGTCTCTCCCAAGCGAAGAATGGGTCGCTTGAGCGAGAGGAAGCCTGTTGAGACTGTGAGATTCTCGCTTGAGCGAGAGCGTAAGATCTGAAATTTTAAAAAAGGCGGGATTTTCTCGCCTGACCGAGAATGGGCTCGCTTGAGCGACAACCCGACGGCTCCTCTTTAAAATAGAAACCCCAAACACATTTTAGGGTTAGAACTTTGAAGAGTAGAGAGAGAGGAGAGCCTTTCAAGAGCAAAGAGCCTTAGGACTCATCTTAGAGCTTGAGAAGAGGTAAAGCTCTTGTTTCTAACTCTTCTTCTTCCTCTCTAATTGTTTTGGGTATGTTGGATATCTTTACAAAACATGAGAAACCATGGAAACTCATCCTTTAGAGTTATGTTTCGTTTTATGTTGTTTTTTTCTTGTAAACTCTTGGTTTAGAGTTGGTATTTGGAGAATGGAAAGGTTTTGTGGGTTATTCATGAAAACCCCAAAAACCCCCAAAATGAGAATATGAGTAAAAAGAGAAATGGATGAAATGTTAAATGTGGATGATGAGTTTGTGCTTTGATGTTGATATATGAGATAAACATGTATGTTTAGATGTTTGGAAACTTGTGTTGAAGTAGTTTTGGAAATCTTGAAAATATGTGAATCCCTTGTATGTTTGATGATGAAATACGAGTTGTTTATGTGTTATTTTGAATAAATGACTGACATTGTTGTTATTGGTGGAAATGAGGAAAGATCCTAAGGTTGGAGGAAATTGCGGAGGAGACTTTTAAAGTTACTCGGAACCGATCCCCAACACTCACCAACGTAAGGGATAAGTGTCTCTAATTCATACTCGCTGATGTGAATGAGGTATGTGAAAGAGGTAATGTGTTTGTAAGAATACTGTTGATACCCTACCCGAAGAGGTAGTGGTTTATTGTTGATACCCTACCCGAAGAGGTAGTGGTTTATTATTGACACCTTACCCGAAGAGGTAGTGGTTTATGGTTGATACCCTACCCGGAGTGGTAGCGGAATGTTGTTGTTATCCTACCCGCAGTGGTAGTGGAGTATTGTGGTTATCCTACCTAGAGTGCTAGTGGATTGTTGTGGCTGACCTGCCCGATGTGGTATGGATAATAACTCGACCTGCCCGATGTGGTATGGAGGATAACTCGACCTGCCCGATGTGGTATGGATAACAACTCGACCTGCCCGATGTGGTATGGATAACAACTCGACCTGCCCGATGTGGTATGGAGGATAACTCGACCTGCCCGATGTGGTATGGATAATAACTCGACCTGCCCGATGTGGTATGCGGGATAACTCGACCTTCCCGATGTGGTATGGTTAATAACTCGACCTGCCAGATGTGGTATGGAGGATAACTCGACCTCCCCGATGTGGTATGGATAATAACTCGACCTGCCCGTTGTGTTATGGAGGATAACTCGACCTGCCCGATGTGGTATGGAGGATAACTCGACCTGCCCGATATGGTATGGGGAATAACTCGACCTGCCCGATGTGGTATGGATAATAACTCGACCTGCCCGATGTGGTATGGAGGATAACTCGACCTGCCCGATGTGGTATGGATAATAGCTCGACCTGCCCGATGTGGTATGGGGAATAACTCGACTTGCCCGATGTGGTATGGGAAATGAAATCGATGAATACGATTAAGGGAAATATGAAGGATGAAAATGAGGATGTGAATGATAAAAGTAATATTTATGCTATAGAATATATATTATGGGATATAAATACTATAGGGTAAATATGAAGGATGACAATGAGGATGTGAATGATAAAAGTAATATTCATGCCATAAGATATATATTATGAGATATATATACTATAGGGTGAATATGAAGGATGAAAATGGAAGATGTTGAGAATGAAAGTAATATACATGCTATAGGATATATATTATGGGATATATATACTATAGGGTGAATATGAATAACGAGAAGGACGATGTTTCGAAAGAACATAATATGCATACTATAGAATATATATCTTGGGATATATATACTATATGATGAATATGAGTAACGTGGAAATTAAAGGAAAATGATATGAATGTTTACAATTACGTTTGTGTGTTTACGAATTATATTAAAGCTTAATCGCATTGGAAATGTGGATTATCATGTAATGTTAGTTTTTGAACTAATGATTTACTCCCTTGTTTTGTGTGTTGTTTATGATAATCCCATTGTAGGTAAATGAAGGATTTGAGGAGGAAGCTCACTTAGGAAGCTTATGTGTTTATTATGTTGATTGTCGTTATCGCCGCTTTGACATTGTAGTTGATTTGATAACATTTTGGGATGAATGTAAATCTGATTAGGACAATACTGATATATGTAGTTATGGAGGTTATAACTCTTAGAAACCCAAACTGGTCGTATGTGGAAATTACTAAATGCATGAATTATATTTTTCCGCAACATGAATTGCATGATAACGTAATAGGTTAAAAGATTAGTGTCAATGAATTATTCATGAAGTTTTTTTTTAGTAAAATAATGAATGTATGTAAGGAAAGATTTTAAATAAATGAAAAAAAAAATTCAAGGGTAGAATTTGGGTCCTTACACACACACTCTCCCTTTGTAACGCAACATTCCACTAGGGTCCGCTTTGAAATTGGTATCCTTACCACTTAGCATCAAATCCCGTTTAGCCATTAGCTCATTATCCTCAACTTGCATTACCCGGATTTGATCAAAAAACTCATTTGTGACTTTAAGCATTCCCAAAATCATACTATGAGGATTTATTTGAACATCCAAGTTCATATCCCTGAACTCTTCAATCAGTTTCCCTTCTCTAACCATCAAAGCTGACATATGTAAAGATTTCCGACTTAGTGCATCGGCCACCACATTGGCCTTTCCCGGATGGTACTGCAACCCAAAATCATAATCCTTAAGGAATTCCATCCACCTTCTCTGCCTCATATTCAATTCCTTTTGATCGAACAGGTACTTCAAACTCTTGTGGTCGCTATACACCTCAAACCTCACGCCATAAAGATGGTGTCTCCAGATTTTTAAGGCAAAAACCATTGTCGCTAATTCCAAATCATGGGTAAGGTAGTTTTCTTCATGTGTTCTCAACTGTCGAGAAGCATAAGCAACAACCTTCCCTTCTTGTATCAACACACAACCCTAACCTTGCTTGGACGCATCACAGTATACATTGAAGTCCCGATCTGTACAAGGAAGAACCAACAATGGCGCTGTAGTCAACCTTCGTTTCAATTCTTGAAAACTTTCTTCACAACGAAGTGTCCACACATACGGTTCTCCTTTCCTAGTGAGTTTTGTCAATGGGAGTTTCAACTTTGAAAACCCCTCAATGAATTTCCGATAATAACCAGCCAAACCCAGAAAACTCCTGATCACAGTGACCGACGTGGGCACCGCCCATTCCATAACTGCTTCAACCTTAGAAGAATCAACTGCCACTCCTTCCTTGGATATTACATGCCCAAGAAAGTTTACCTATTCCAACCATAAATCACATTTTGACAGCTTCGCATACAACCGATTCTTACTTAGGAGTTCCAAAACAATCCTCAGGTGTTCAGCATGTTCCTCTCGGCTTCTTGAGTAAACCAAAATGTCATCAATAAATACCACTACGAATGAATCCAAATACCGATGAAAAATCCGATTCATGTAGTCGGTAAATATTGTTGGGTCATTGGTTACACCAAAAGACATGACCAAATACTCAAAATGCCCATACCTTGTCCTAAAAAAAGCAGTTTTAGGTATATCCTCCAACTTCACCCGAAGTTGGTGGTAACCCGACCGAAGATCAATCTTGGAGAACACCACCGCTCCTCTCAACTGATCCATCAAGTCATCAATCCGAGGTAACAGATACTTATTCTTAATAGTAACTTTGTTCAACTGCCTGTAGTCGGTACACAACCGCATGCTACCATCTTTCTTCTTAACCAATAGAACAGGCGCACCCCACGGCGAGACACTAGGACGAATTAACTTCTTTGCCAACAAGTCCTCAACCTGCTTTTTCAACTCAGCCAACTCTAATGGCGCCATTCTATAAGGAGCTATAGAAATGAGTCCCGTTCCAGGCACCAAATCAATAGAGAATTCAACTTCTCTCACTGGAGGCAATTCCAGAATATCACCAAGAAATACCTCAGGAAACTCACGAACTATCGGAATGTCCTCAATCTTGGGTTTCTTGATACCCTCCAAGGATGCCAACAACATGAACACGACTCCTCCCTCCTTACAGGAAGTCCTGACTTCCTTTGCCGATAACGGCTTCATGGTACCAACCTCATCAGAAATATCATCTAAATTCCCGAATACCACGGTCTTATCAGCACAATTAAGCACCACATGATTCGCCGACAACCAGTCCATCCCCAGAATTAGATCTAACTGGGATAGTGGTAAGCAGATTAAATCCACGGTAAAAGTCCTACCGTTTACAACCACCGGACATCGAGACACAACTGTCGACACCACCACAGGCACATCAGTGAGGGTGGATACGACCAAGTCGAAAGGCAACGACTCAGTTTGCAATTTCAGTCTATCCACACATTAAATAGATACAAATGAGTGTGTCGCTCCCGAATCAAACAACACTAAAAGAGGGATACTTGCCACCATGCAATTACCTTTTATCAGGCCATCTGCACCCGATGTCTCTGCACCACTCATGGTGAACACTCTACCAGTGGTTCGAGGTCGTTCAGCCCTCACAACATTCACGCCCTGCAGTAGCTTTGGACAATATCATTTGATGTGCCCAGCTTCATTGCAGTGGAAGCAGCTAAGTGTCGTCCCAGGGCACAACTCACCAACATGATTCTTGCTGCACTTGTTGCAAAAGGACGGACCGATTCCCTGCAGTAAGGGAGTATGGTTTTTGTTCCTCTCGGAAAACCTTGCCCTTCCCCTTCCAATAACTCCTTTGAGGCCCAAAGTATCTCGGATGATTGGTTCAAGGAGTCACCACTTCATCTTTTGTCAGGTCGTCCTCATACATCCTGCACTTGTTTACCAGGGTGGCAAAATCCGCAATTTTTTGATGCCCGAACATCCTTTTTAGTTTGGGCTTCAAGCCCGATTCAAACTTAGAACATTTGGACCTCCCGTCTTCTTCCAACTCAGCGTATGGACATAATTGGGCCAATTCCTCAAACTTGGTTGCATACTCTCCCACAGACATGTTACCCTGCTCCAACCTTAGAAAGTCCATTTCTTTCTTCCTCTTCAGATCAGCAGGAAAATATTTCTTAAGGAATTTCTCCTTGAAGACAGTCCAGGAAATCACTCGCCCCTCCGTTTCCATCTGCCGCCGAGTAAATTCCAACCAAGTTTCAGCTTCCTTCATCAACATATAAAAAGCATATGTCACCTTCTGAACGTCACTACAACCCATGGCTCGGAATATGCGTTCCAAGTTTTGAATCCACTCGTTCGCCGCATCAGGAGCGAACCCACCTTGGAAATGGCTAGGATTCTGCTTGCGGAACTCATTCAACCCACGGTACTCGGACGGCCCCGGTGGAACTAAAGGTTGTGAGCTAGGACTTGGCGCGGGGTTGTGGTTCAGATTGTGCAAGTTCTCGCTAACCTGTTGTAATGCCGCCACCATCTGTGCCAACAGATCGTTCGAAACATTCTGACTCGCTCCTCTTCCTCTTCCTGCCATAGGTACCTGTACTCAAGTACTAGTCAGTAAACACTTTTCTAATAAGGTAAGTGTCACATAAGCACACAACAGTCAATGCCAACTAAGCAGTTCAAGCACATACAGATCACAAAGAAGCATGTAAGGCCATACCCTAGGCCGCAGAATTAACTATGCTTTGATACCATATTGTAAGGACCCAATTTCTACCCTGAAATTTTTTCTTTCATTTTAATCCTTTTATACATACATTTCACATCTCACTCTAAATTTCTCTATAATTACTTCGTAAAACTACCTTTATAATATATTATGTTAACACACATCTCATGTTGCGTAAAACATAATTCATATATAACTTTTATCGGTAATTACCGCATATGTTTAACTCTGGGTTTCCAAAACACCCATAGTTACTAATATCCAGCATTATGCAAATATCTAGTAAGTTAAATGGTTACGAATACGATCATCCAAATTACAATTTACAACTCAAAAAGCAAAATAGAGGATCCAAGTCCTAAGCTCCTAAAGCCTCGAACCAAGCATCCTCAACTACCCTGTTTACCTCAACACACCACATACAAAGGAGTAAGTCATCAAAAAAAATAAATTCCGTTATAAGATGATCCACATTTTAAAGGGGTTAGTAAACCATTTGTTTTATAAATTCATTTTGTGCTACATTACTAGAGCCAAAGTTTTGCTACATAGCTTGAGCCAAAGCATCGCTACATAACTTGAGCCAAAGTATCGCTACATAACTTGAGCCAAAGTATCGCTACATAGCTTGAGCCAAAGCATTGCTACATAACTTGAGTCAAAGTATCGCTACATAACTTGAGCCAAAGTATCGCTACATAGCTTGAGCCAAAGCATCGCTACATAACTTGAGCCAAAGTATCGCTACATAACTTGAGCCAAAGTTTTGCTACATAGCTTGAGTCAAAGCATCGCTACATAACTTGAGCCAAAGTTTTGCTACATAGCTTGAGCCAAAGCATCGCTACATAACTTGAGCCAAAGTTGCTAACCAATTATTGTCGGCTAAAAACATATTTTGTTTTCATTGATACATCATCAATCCGTAAACAGTAAATCCACGCGTTCCGTTATCATTAGCAACAACCATCCCTTCCTGCATCAGCACACAACCCAAACCTTGCTTGGAAGCATCACAATAAACACTGAAATCCCGATCAGTACAAGGAAGAGCCAACACTGGCGCTGTAGTCAACCTTCGTTTCAACTCTTGAAAAATTTCTTCACAACGGATTGTCCACACATACGGTTCCCCTTTTCTAGTGAGCTTAGTCAAAGGTAGTGCCAACTTCGAAAATCCCTCAATGAATTTCCGATAATAACCACCCAAACTCAAAAAACTCCTGATCTCAGTGACTGACTTGGGTACTGCCCATTCCATAACCGCTTCCACCTTTGAAGGATCTACAGCTACCCCTTCCTTGGATATTACATATCCCAGAAAATTTACCGATTCCAACCAGAAATCGCATTTAGAAAATTTAGCATACAGCCGATTCTTACTCAGAAGATTTAGAACAGTTCTCAGGTGCTCTACATGTTCCTCTCGGCTTTTGGAGTAAACCAGAATGTCATCAATAAATACCACTACGAATGAATCCAAATACGATGGAGAATCCGATTCATGTAGTCGGTAAATATTGTCGGGGCATTCGTTACACCAAAAGACATGACCAAATACTCAAAATGTCCATACCTCGGTACACAACCGCATACTACCATCTTTCTTCTTAACCAACAAAATAGGCGCACCCCACGGAGAGACACTAGGACGAATAAACTTCTTTGCCAATAAGTCCTCAACCTTCTTTTTCAAATCGGCCAACTCTAACGGTGCCATCCTATAAGGAGCTATAGAGATGGGTCCCGTTCCAGGTACCAAATCAATAGAGAATTCAACTTCTCTCACTGGAGGCAACTCCGGAATGTCACCAGGGAATACCTCAGGGAATTCACGAACTATCGGAATGTCGTCAACTTTGGGTTTCTCAATACCCTTTAGGGATGCCAACAACATAAACACGACTCCTCCCTCTTTACAGGAAGTCCTGACTTCCTTTGCCGACAACGGCTTCATACAACTAACCTCGTCAAAAATCCCACCTGGATTTCCAAATACCACGGTCTTATCAGCATAATTAAGAACCACATGATTTGGCGACAACCAGTCCATTCCCAGAATTAGATCTAACTGGGATAGTGGTAAGCAGATTAAATCCACGGTAAATGTCCTACCGTTTACCACTACCGGACATCGAGACACAACTGTTGGCACCACCACAAGCACATTAGTTGGGGTGGATACGACCAAGTCGAAAGGCAACGACTCAGTTTTCAATTTAAGTCTATCCACACATTCAATAGATACAAAGGAGTGTGTCGCTCCCGAATCAAACAATACTAAAAGGGGAATACCTGCCACCATGCAATTACTTTTAATCAGGCCATCTACATCTGATGCCTCTGCACCACTCATGGTGAACACTCTGTCTGTGGATCGAGGTCGTTCAGCCCTTACAGCATTCACATTCTGCTGTAGCTTAGGACAATATCTTCTAACATGCCCAACCTCCTTGCAGTGAAAACAAGTAAGTGCCGTTCTGGGGCATAAGTCATCGACATGAGTTCGGCCACATTTTCCGCACAAAGATGGAGAGTTCAACCGTGACCCTCCGGCATTGACATGAGCCCTTGGCCCATGCGAAGTATAACCACGACTACCCGTCGGAGGAGAGTAAGGCTTTTGTTCCTCCTGAAAAGCCTTGCCCTTCCCTTTTCCGTGCGAGAAGTTCCGTTGAGGCCCAAAATGTTGAGGAATCACCTTAGGTGCCGCCGCTTCATCGGCTGCCAAGTCATCCTCATACACCCTACACTTTTTCACTAAGGTAGGGAAGTCAGCAATCTCCTGGTGCCCAAACATGCTTTTCAATTCGGAGTAAGGACAAAATCGGGCCAATTCTTCAAACTTGGCCGCATACTCTCCCACTGACATGTTTCCTTGTTCTAACTTCAAAAAATCCATCTCCTTCTTCCTCTTAAGATCAACAGGGAAGTATTTATGAAGGAATTTCGCCTTGAATGTACCCCAGGAAATCAATTGTCCCTCCGCCTCCATTTGGCGTCGAGTAAACTCCCACCAGTTCTCGGCCTCCGTCACTAGCATATAAGTGGCATAGGCCAAATTCTGAGCCTCCGAACAGTTCATGGCACTGAAGATCCGCTCCATTCCTTGAATCCACTCAATGGCAGCATCAGGAGCAAATCCCCCGTGGAACTGACTGGGGTTCCTCTTGCAGAACTCATCTAAATCTCAATATTCTGCCAGTCTAGGTGGAACTAATGGCTGTGTACTCGGACATGGTGTCGGATTCTGGTTCAGGTTATGCAAGTTCTCATTGACTTGCTGCAATGCCGCCACCATCTGAGCCAGCAAATTGTTCGGGACGTTCTGACTTGCCCCTCTTCCTCTTCCTCTTCCTCTTCCTCTTCCTGCCAGGGGTACTTGTACTCACTCACTTGTCAGTAACTGAATTTTGTCTAAGCAAAGTTCACATAACCGCTTAACAATTAGCACAAATCAAACAATTTCAGCACATAAAGATTACAAAGAAGCAGGCAAGGTCATATCCTAGGCCGTAGGATTAACTATGCTCTGATACCATATTGAAAGGACCCAAATTCTACCCTTGAATTTTTTTCCTTTTTTTAATACACTTTCATGCATTTTTTGATAAATTACATTTACCAATAAAATAACCTTACTTTAAAATCTCACTTTCCTTTTCGCACTTAGTCCCTAAACCAATAACGACATGCACATTCATTGGACAGAAAAACATAATTCATATAAATACCGCTTAGTAACTACCGCATACAACCAGCTATGGGTTTCCAAAACACCCATAGCTACAAATATCCAGAGTTACCATTATCCGTATACAAAATCATGCCCATAGTTACAAATAGTCAGTTTCAGAATACAATCAATTAGATTACAAAAAGAACGGATAAGAGGGCTTCAAAAACAAAAGCCTCTAAGCTCCTAATCAAAACATCATTACTTCTCCCACCTACCTGCAATGGGATTAACATTGACCATACACAGAAAACACAAAAGAGTAAGTCGTTAACGTAATAATTGTCAATGTACATTAATCCACAATTTAATAAGGTTAAATAAACTATTCAAAATCAAATATACTTAAAACCATTTTCACCGTTTATACTTTTGGAAACCATGCTACATAACTTGAGCCATCGCTTGAGCCAAAGCTTGCAACATCGCTTGAGCCAAAGCTTGCTACATCGCTTGAGCCAAAGCTTGCTACATCGCTTGAGCCAATGCTTGCTACATCGCTTGAGCCAAAGCTTGCTACATCGCTTGAGCCAAAGCTTGCTAACCAATCATGGTCGGCTAAAACGAGTTTTCTTTTCATTGACACTCCATCAATTTATAAACAGTAAATCCACCTCATCCTTATTACAAACATACCCATATATGCTTATAATAATTAAGTGGTTCACAACTCAATTCATGATCCTCAACCAGAAAATCCACGCATTTTCTATCATAGTGCATAAGTTAAGACTTATCCGTACCTCGGTGAGTGTTGGGTTTGGTTCTTGGCAAATTCGCAAGTTCCACCGACACCGCCTCCAACTTTAGGATCTTTCCTCATTCCCACCATATAACACAATGTTAGTCATTTATTTCAAATATCACATAAACAACTTATATTGCATTATTTAACCATACAAGATATTCATCATATTTTCAATGTTTATAAACTACTTTCATCATTAGTTTACAACCATCTAGAGCATACATATTCATCTCATATTTCAACATTAGAATGTAAACTCATCTTCTACCTCTAGTATTTTACCCATTTTCCACTTTAACCACATTTTTTTACTTTAGGGTTTTGGGGTTTTCATGAATCAACCCACAACCCTTTCCATTCTCGAAATACTAACTCTAAACCAAGAGTTTACAAGAGAAAAACAACATAAAACGAACCATAACTCAAAAGGATGAGTTTCCATGGTTCCTCATATTTTGAGAAGAGATCCAACATACCCAAAATGAGTTTCAATGGGAAGAAGAGAGTTAGAATCAAGAGTTTTACCTCTTCTCAAGCTCTTGGACGAGAATCAAAGCTCCTTGCCCTTGGAAAACCTCTCTTCTCTCACCTCTCTTCAAATCTTAACCCTAAAATGTGTTTGGGGTTTTTCTCATTTAATGCACTCGTAGGTTCTCGCTTAAGCGAGCTCGCTCTCGCTTAAGCGAGTAAATCCCGCCCATTTTAAAAACTCAGATCTGACCCTCTTGACTAGGCGAGGGAACTCTCGCCCAGGCGAGGGAACTCTCGCCCAAGCGAGGCATCTCTCGCTCAAGCGAGGATCCTCTTGTAAGGACCAAATTCTACCCTTGAAATTTTTTCCTTATATAATCCAATTTCATGCATTTAATGACAAATTATAATTACCAAGTGAATGAACTTATTTAAAAGATCTCACTTCCTTCCTCACACCCAATTTATAAACCAAAAGTACATACCAAATCAGATAGCAGAAAAACATAATTCGTATTAATGTAACTTAGTAACGACCGCATACAATTAGCTATGGGTTTCCAAAAACACCCATAGCTACATATATCCCGAGTTACTAGTTTCCATGATTAATACCATGTACAACAATCATGTTCATAGTTACAAAATAGTTAGTTCCAATACAACTAATGAGGTTACAAAAGAATGGATAAGGGACATCAAAATAAAAGTCTCTAAGCTCCTAATCAAAAACACTCATACTCCTTCCACCTACCTGCAATGGGATTAACATTGACAATACATCAAGAAACACAAAGGAGTAAGTCGTTAACTCAACAAATATCAATGTAAGTTAATCCACATTTAATAAAGTTAAATAAACGGTTTAAAATCAAGTTTACTTAAAAGCCAATTTCAACGTTCATACTTTTGAAAACCATGCTACATAACTTGAGCCAAAGTTTGCAACATTGCTTGAGCCAAAGCTTGCTACATTACTTGAGCCAAAGTTTGCTACATAGCTTGAGCCAAAGCTTGCTACATTACTTGAGCCAAAGTTTGCTACATTGCTTGAGCAAAAGCTTGCTACATTACTTGAGCCAAAGTAGCTAACCAATCATGGTTGTCTAAAAACGAGTTTTATTTCCATTGGCACTCCACCAATACATTTTCCGAGTTTTATTTTCATTGGCACTCCACCAATACAAAAAAACAGTAAATGCACCCGACATCATTACAAACATATACATATATGCTTATAACTAGAAAGTGATTTACGATTTATTTCATTTCTCCGAGTTTTATTTCCATTGGCACTCCACCAATACATAAACGGTAAATTCACTCCTCGTTGTTACAAACATACCCATATATGATTATAACAACTAAGTGATTTACGCTTCATTGCATTATTCCGAGTATTATTTCCATTGGCACTCCACCAATACATAATCGGTAAATCCACTCCTCGTTGTTACAAACATACCCATATATGCTTATAACAACTAAGTGATTTACACTTCATTGCATTATTCCGAGTATTATTTCCATTGGCATTTTGGGATTGTTGATACTGTGATATTCTCGCTTGAGCGAGAATCCCTTGCTTGAGCGAGAGGGTCAGATCTGAGTTTTTAAAAATAGGCGGGATTTTCTCGCTTGAGCGAGAAAGGGCTCGCTTATGCGAGAACGCGACGAGTTGTATTAAATGAGAAACCCCCAAACACAACCTAGGGTTTAGAAAAGAAGAAGAGTGAGAGAAGAGAGTTTTTTCAAGGACAAGAAGCTTGGATACTCATCTAAGAGCTTGAGAAAAGGTAAAACTCTTGATTGTAACTCTCTTCTTCTCTTTAAAACCTATTTTGGGTATGTTGGATCTCTTCTCGAAAATGAAGGAAACCATGGAAACTCATCCTTTTGAGTTATGGTTCGTTTTATGTTGTTTCTCTCTTACAACTCTTGGTTTAGAGTTAGTATTTCTAGAATGGAAAGGGTTATGGGTTGATTCATGAAAACCCCAAAACCCTAAAGAGAAAATGTGGTTGAAATAGGTAAAATGCTAGAGGTAGAAGATGATTATGTATGTTTTGGATGGTTGTAAGCTTATGAAAAAAGTAGTTTAACAACATTGGAAATATGCTGAAAGATCTTGTATGGTTAAATAATGCAATATAAGTTGTTTATGTGATATTTGGAATAAATGACTAACATTGTGTTATATGGTGTGAATGATAAAAGATCCTAGAGTTGGCGGCGGTGTCGGTGGAACTTGTGAAGTTGCCGAGAACCAAACCCAACACTCACGAGGTAAGGATAAGTCTTTATTGGTGCATTTGGAATAGAAAATGTGTGTATTTTCTGGTTATGCAATGATTGAGTTGTGAATTACGCGATTAGTATAAACATATATGGGTGTGTTTATACTAAAGTGGGCGTAGATTTACGGAAAATGGAAAATGTTTGTATTTTCTGGTTATGCAATGATTGAGTTGTGAATTACGCATTTAGTATGAACATAATGGGTGTGTTTATACTAAAGTAGGCATAGATTTACGGAAGATGGAAAATGTGTGTATTTCTGGTCAAGCAATAATTATACTGTGAATCATGTGTTTAGTATAAATATATATGGGTGTGTTTGTACTAAAGATGGCGTGGATTTACGAGAAATGATTGATGGTGAATTCAATGAAAAGAAAATATATTTTTAGCCGACCCTAAATGGTTAGCGACTCTAGCTTGAGTATATAAGCAAAACTCTGGCTTGAGTATATAAGAAAAACTCTAGCTTGAGTATATAAGCAAAACTCTGGCTTTAGTATATAAGCAAAACTCTGGCTTGAGTATATAAGCAAAAATATGGCTTGAGTATTTAAGCAAAACTCCGGCTCGAGTATATGTAGCATGTTTTCTTCTAAAAGAAATGAGAATCTGCTTTTAGCTAACCCCGAGGGGTGTAGCAACTTTGGCTCAAGTTATGCAGCAAAGTAAAATGAATTTCAAAAATGGATTTCTAACCCTTTTCTAATGTGGATTATCTTATAATGATGTTTATTGAATTAACGACTTGCTCCTTTTTATATTTGTGTACTTGTCATTGATAATCCCATTGACAGATAAGCAGGTGACATGAGGGGGACTCATTTTTGGAGAGCTTAGGGAGAGTTATGTTTTGGATTTATTCAATTGCACTATCTTGTATATGAGTGCATAGTTGATAGTTTAAGACATTATGTAACTATGGATATATATTTGCAATGGGTATGTGTAGCAATGGGTATTTTGGAAACCCATAGCTAGTTATATGCGGTGATTACTAATCTGCATTAATACGAATTATGTTTTTCTGTCAAATGATTATGTACGTCATTATTGATTCATGCGTTGAGTGTGAGGAGGGAAATAAGGTTTTGAAGTAAGGATATTAAATTGGTAATGTGAGTTATGAGTGGTTGCATGGAATTGAATTAAAATGAGAAAAAAATTTCAAGGGCAGAATTTGGGTCCTTACAAAAATAAACTCATCTTCTACCTCTAGCATTTTACCCATTTTCCATTTTAACCACATTTTCTCTTTAGGGTTTTGGGGTTTTCATGACTCAACCTACAAACCCTCTCCTTTCTTGAAATACTAACTCCATACCAAGAGTTTACAAGATAAAATAACATAAAAATGAACCATAACTCAAAAGGGCGAGTTTCCATGGTTTCTCTCATTTTTCAGAAGAGATCCAACATACCCAAAAAGATTTCCAAAGAGAAGAAGAGAGTTAGAATTAAGAGTTTTACCTCTTCTCAAGCTCTTGGATAAGTATCAAAGCTTCTTGCCCTTGGAAAAGCTCTATTCTCTCACCTCTCTTCTTTTCTTAACCCTAAAATGTGTTTGGGGGTTTCTCATTTAATGCAACTCGTCGGGTTCTCGCTTAAGCGAGCTCATTCTCGCTCAAGCGAGAAAATCCCGCCCATTTTAAAAACTCAGATCTGATCCTCTCGCTCAAGCGAGAATCTCACAGTCTCAACAGCCCCAAAATGCCATTTCTCGCCCAGGCGAGCCAACTCTCGCTCAGGCGAGAATCCTCCAGTATAGCCAAGGATTTCACCCTCTCAGGTGAGTCTTTCTCGCCCAGGCGAGAATCTCTCGCTCAAGGGAGGATCCCAGGACTGATACTATAATTTTAAAGACTTAAATTTAGGGTGTTACAAGTTGTATGCGGTAGTTACTGAGCTGCATTAATATGAGTTATGTTTTTTCCTGTCAAACGAATGTGTTTGTCGTTATTGATTCATAGATTGAGTGTGAAGTGGAAAAATGAGATTTTAAAATAAGGTTATGTAATTTGTAAATGTAAGTTACGGGAAATTGCATGAAATTAAATTAAAATAAGGAAAAAAATTTAAGGGTAGAATTTGGGTCCATACACTCTTGGTATGAAGAGTAGGTATTTTCCACTTACTCTTGTAGTAAGTGGATCCCTCCCCATAAACTAAAGTAAAACAACGAAAATATTAAGTCAAATATATACATTATAAAAGTTACAATTTATATTAGAATAAATAATGTAAATGTATATTGTAAACATTTATTTATTAGCGTTATTGATATTAAAATTAATTTTAAATATTCATATTTATGATTGTATGCATTCATAATATTAAAAATATCAAATCCATAATATAAAACATAACGAGTCTCAAAGTAAAGATAGTTATTTTATTATTGTTATTGAAGTTACTGAATAATGAAATTGTGATAAAGATTATAAAATTGTATCCACTAAGGATAATATTCTTCCAAATAATAGAATTGAAACTTCATTTTTTGAAGGACATTTTTTTGTAATAAAGCCTCTAAAATAATCACAATGTATCATCAACCCTTAAAAATAAAAAATAATATTTTTGGCTTAAAAAAAGTCATGTATTTGATTTGGTTTAATTGTGATAATCAAATTGGTTCTTCTACATTTATTCTATTGAAATCAAACATAATATATACAAAATTGAATGCATTATAACACATATTTATTTTATATTTGGTTTGAATTATTTCGGATACATCAATTTAGGCAATGCTCCTTGTAGATATTTTTTTTAGAGTTTATATTTGATTCTAATATTGCAATGTTACTATCATAGTATTAAAATAGTAACAATAAGAAATACATCATAAAAAAAATTAATAATTTATCGATGAATTCAGAATTTTATCTGTTTGTAGTTAATTTAAAGTCAAATAATAATATGTACATTGAAAATAATCTTATTTTCAAATAATATAATAATGTGTTATGTAAGGACCCAAATTCTACCCTTGAAAATTTTCCTTATTTTATTCCTTTCACATACACTTTCTTATATAAGTTATAATCCCAAATTCAACAACCTTGTTTTAATCCCTCTTTCCTATTCATATTCATTCTGCAACGCAATACCCACATACACATTGATTTAACAGAAAATCATAATTAATATTAATATATCCCGGTAACTACCGCATACAACTAGCTATGGATTTCCAAAATACCCATAGCTACAAATATCCAGAGTTACAATTATCCACAAATTATAAGGATCATAGTTACAAATACTTAAATCCGCAAATATTCAATCATGATACAAAAAGGGTGCAAATAAAGGAATCCATATTTAAAAGCTTCTACAGCTCCAAATTAAGCGTCCTTAACTCATCCAATTACCTGTAATGGGATTTTCAAATGGCAACACACAAACGTACAAAGGAGTAAGTCATTTAATTCAATAAATATCATTTAATATAATCCACATTTAAACAGAGTTAGATAAACAATTTAAGCATTCCAACATAAAGTCATTACGTTTCATTTTATATCTTACTACATCATACGACCGCTCTTACTTTCACATTCTCCCATGCCGTGTAAGGACCCAAATTCTACCCTTGAAATTTTTTCCTTTATTTAAATCCTTTTATACATACATTCCACATCTTACTCTAATTTTCCCCCATAATCACTTCGTAAAATTACCTTTATAGTACATGAAGTTAACATATATCTCATGTTGCGGAAAATATAATTCACATATAACTTTCATCGGTAATTACCCATAGTTACTAATATCCAGCATTACACAAAAATGTTAGTAAGTTAAATGGTTACGAATACAATCATCCAAATAGCAATTTTACAACACAAAAAGCAAAAATAGAGGATCCAAGTCCTAAGCTCCAAAAGCCTCGAGCCAAGCATCCTCAACTACCCTATTTACCTGCAATGGGATTATCAATGGCAAATACACACAACATACAAAGGAGTAAGTCATCAAAACAATAAATACCATTATAAGATAATCCACATTTCAAAGGGGTTAGTAAACCATTTGTTTTATAAATTCATTTATGCTACATTACTTGAGCCAAAGTTTTGCTACATAGCTTAAGCCAAAGCATCGCTACATAACTTGAGCCAAAGTATCGCTACATAACTTGAGCCAAAGTATCGCTACATAACTTGAGCCAAAGTATCGCTACATAACTTGAGCCAAAGTATCGCTACATAACTTGAGCCAAAGTTTTGCTACATAGCTTGAGCCAAAGCATCGCTACATAACTTGAGCCAAAGTTTTGCTACCTGGCTTGAGCCAAAGCATCGCTACATAACTTGAGCCAAAGTCGATAACCAATTATGGTCGGCTAAAAACATATTTTCTTTTCATTGATACATCATCAAACCGTAAATAGTAAATCCACGCGTTCCGTTATCTTAAACATACCCATATATGTTTACCATAACTAAGCGATTCATCACTTTATCATTATACACACTCAGAAAATCCACATATTATCCATTTCCATATGCCATTTAAAGACTCCTCCTTACCTTGGTGAGTGTTGGGTTTGGTTCTTGGCAACTTCACAAGTTCCACTGACACCACCTCCAACTTTAGGATCTTTCCTCATTCCCACCATATAACAAAATGTTAGTCATTTATTCCAATATAACATAAATAACTCATATCGCATCATTTAACCATACAAGATATTTATCATATTTTCAATGTTTATACATTACTTTCCTCATAAGTTTACAAACATCTAAAACATACATATTCATCTCATATTTCAATATTAGAATGCTTAGTCATCTTCTACCTCTAGCATTTTACTCATTTTCCTCTTTAACCCCATTTTCACTTTAGGGTTTTGGGGGTTTTCATGAATCAACCCCCAAACCTTTCCATTCTTGAAATACTAACTCTAAACCAAGAGTTTACAAGATAGAAACAACATAAAACGAACCATAACTTGAAAAGAAGAGTTTCTATGGTTTCCCTCATTTTGAGAAGAGATCCAACATACCCAAAATAAGTTTCAAAGGGAAGAAGAGAGTTAGAATCAAGAGCTTTACCTCTTCTCAAGCTTCTAAATGACTCACAAGCCTTCTTGGTCTTGAAAAAGCTTTCTTCTCTCACTTCTCTCTAGGTTAACCCTCATAAATGTGTTTGGGGTTCCCTATTTAATGTAACAGTGTCGGGTTCTCGCTTAAGCGAGCCCTTTCTCGCTCAAGCGAGAAAATCCCGCCTATTTTAAAAACTCAGATTTGACCCTCTCGCTCAAGCGAGGATCCTCTCGCTCAAGCGAGAATCTTACAGTCTCGACAGGTCCAAAACATCACTTTTCTCGCCTAGGCGAGCCAACCCTCGCTCAAGCGAGAATCCTCCAATATAGCTCAGGATTTCACCCTTCCAATTGAGCCTTTCTCGCTCAAGCGAGCCAACTCTCGCTCAGGCGAGAATCCTCCAGTATAGCCCAGGATTTCACCCTCCCAAGTGAGCCTTCCTCGCCCAGGCGACAATACCTCGCTCAAGCGAGAATCTCACAACTGATACTATAATTTTTAAAGACGTAAATTTAGGGTGTTACATGCCGAACCTTGTTAACCTCTTCTTCATTCCCGTGTTACATAACCATTTACCACTTACACATACTTCCACCATACCACATAGGGCAAGACATTCGATTACCTACCACTTGGGCAAGACATTCATTTCAATACCACTTGGACAAGACATTCAATTCAATACCACTTGGGCAAGACATTCAATTCAATACCACTTGGGCAAGACATTCAATTCAATTCCACTTAGGCAAGGCATTCCATACAATATCACTTGGGCAAGACATTCAATTCAATACCACTTGGGCAAGACATTCAATTCAATACCACTAAGGCAAGACATTCAATTCAATACCACTGAGGAAAGACATTCAATTCAATACCACTTGGGGCAAGACATACAACTCAATACCACTTGGGCAAGACATACAACTTTCCTTGATACATTCCACATCATATTCTTTTCGAGTCAACCACATAGAACCACATATCTCATAATGCATATCTCGAAATAAAATGTTTTTCCTTACCTTGGTGAGTGTTGGGTTTTGTCCTTGGTAACTTTGCAAGTTCCTCCGACACCACCTTCAACCTTAGGATCTTTCCTCATTCCCACCACATAACAACAATGTTAGTCATTTATTTGAAATAAAAAATAAACAACTCATATTTCATCTTTAACCATACAAGAGATTCATACATTTTCAATGTTTCCAAAACATCTAAAACATAAATATTCATCTCATATTCAACATTAGAACTTATACTCTTCTTTTACATCTAACATTCTACCCATTTCCCCTCTAGTCATATTCTTATTTTGGGGGTTTTGGGGTTTTCATGAATCAACCCACAAACCTTTTCCATTCTTGAAAATACCAACTCTAAACCAAGAGTTTACAAGAGAAAAACAACATAAAACGAACCATAACTCAAAAGGATGAGTTTCCAAGACTTTCCACCTTTTGAGAAGAGATCCCACACACCCAAAACGAGTTTGAAAGGGAGAAGGAGAGTTAGAATCAAGAGATTTACCTTTTCTCAAGCTTCTAGACTAGCCTCAAGACTCCTTGCTCTTGAAAATGCTCTCTTCTCTCACTCCTCTTCAAGTTCTAACCCTAAAATGTGTTTGGGGTTCCTTATTGTAACAGCGTCGGGTTCTCGCTCAGACGAGCTCATTCTCGCTCAGGCGAGCTCATTCTCGCTCAAGCGAGAAAATCCTGCCCATTTAAAAACTCAGATCTGACCCTCTCGCTCAAGAGAGGATCCTTTTGCTCAAGCGAGGATCTTACAGCCTCTACAGCCCCAGAGTGGCACTTCTCGCCCAAGCGAGACAACTTTCGCTCAGGCGAGACAACTCTCGCTCAAGCGAGACAATTCTCGCTCAGGCGAGAATCCTTCAGTATAGTCCAGTATTCCACTCACCTAGGTGAGCCACTCGCCCAAGCGACACCTTTCTTGTAAGGACCCAAATTCTACCCTTGAAAATTTTTCGTTTATTTAAAATCTTTCCTTAAAGACATTCATTATTTTACTAAAAAACCTTCATGAATCATTACTTGACACTAATCTTTTAACCTATTATATTATCATGCAATTCATGTTGCGGAAAAACATAATTCATTCATTTAGTAATTACCACATACAACCAGTATGGGTTTCTAAGAGTTATAACCTCCATAACTACATATCTCAGTATTGTCCTAATCAGATTTACATTCATCCCAAAATGTTATCAAATCAACTACAATGTTAAAGTAGCGATAAAGACAATCAAGTTAATAAACACATAAGCTTCCTAAGTGAGCTTCCTCCTCAAATCCTTCATTTACCTACAATGGGATTATCATAAACAACACACAAAACAAGGGAGTAAGTCATTAGTTCAAAAACTAACATTACATGATAATCCACATGTCAAATACGATTTAGCTTTAATATAATTTATAACCACAAATACGTAAATGTAAGTATTCATATATTACTCCTTTCACTTCCACGTTATTCATATTCATCCTATAGTATATATATCCCATAATATATATTCTATAGCATGCATATTATGTTCTTTCGAAACATCGTACTTCTCATTATTCATATCCACCCTATAGAACATATATCCCATAATATATCTCCTATAGCATGTATTTTACTTTCATTCTTAACATCTTCCTTTTCATCATTCATATTCACCCTATAGTATATATATCCCATAATATATATCCTATACCATGCATATTACTTTTATTCTGACATTCTCATTTCTCATCATTCATATTCACCCTATAGTATATATATCCCATAATATATATCCTATAGCATGCATATTACTTTTATTCTGACATTCTCATTTCTCATCATTCATATTCACCCTATAGTATATATATCCCATAATATATATCCTATACCATGAATATTACTTTTATTTTGACATTCTCATTTCTCATCATTCACATTCACCCTATAGTATATATATCCCATAATATATATCTTATAGCATGCATATTACTTTTATCCTTCACATCCTCATTTTCATCCTTCATATTCACCCTTAATCGTATTCATCGATTTCATTTCCCATACCACATCGGGTAGGTCGAGTTTATTCCCATACCGCATCGGGAAGGTCGAGTTATCCCCATACCACATCGGGCAGGTCGAGTTATCCCCATACCACATCGGGCAGGTCGAGTTATCCCGCATACCACATCGGGCAGGTCGAGTTATTATCCATAACACATCGGGCAGGTCGAGTTATCCCCATACCACATCGGGCAGGTCGAGTTATCCCCCATACCACAACGGGCAGGTCGAGTTATTATCAATACCACATTGGGCAGGTCGAGTTCACAATAATCCACTACCACTCTGGGTAGAACAGCCACAATAATCCACTACCACTCCGGGTAGGATAACCACAATAATCCACTACCACTCCGGGTAGGATAACAACAATAATCCGCTACCACTTCGGGTAGGGTATCAACAATAATCCGCTACCACTCGGGTAGGGTATCAACAATAAACCACTACCTCTTCGGGGAGGGTATCAACAATAAACCACTATCTCTTTCACATACCTCATTCACATCAGCGAGTATGATTTAGAGACACTTATCCCTTACCTTGGTGAGTGTTGGGGATCGGTTCTGAGTAACTTTAAAAGTTTCCTCCACGATTTCCTCCAACCTTAGGATATTTCCTCATTTCCACCAATAACAACAATGTCAGTCATTTATTCAAAATAACACATAAACAACTTGTACTTCATCATCAAACATAAAAGGGATTCACATATTTTCAAGATTTCCAAAACTACTTCAACACAAGTTTCCAAACATCTAAACATACATGTTCATCTCATATATCAACATCAAAGCACAAACTCATCATCCACATTTAACATTTCATCCATTTCTCTTTTTACTCATATTATCATTTTGGGGGGTTTTGGGGTTTCCATGAATAACCCACAAAACCTTTCCATTCATCAAATATCAACTCTAAACCAAGAGTTTACAAGAGAAAAACAACTTAAAACGAACCATAATTCTAAAGTATGAGTTTCCATGGTTTCTCATGTTTTGAAAAGAGATCCAACGTACCCAAAACAAGTTAGAGAGGAAGAAGAAGAGTTAGAAACAAGAGGTTTACCTCTTCTCAAGCTCTAAGATGAGTCCTAAGGCTCTTTTCTCTTGAAAAGCTCTCCTCTCTCTCTTCTCTTCAAAGTTCTAACCTTAAAATGTGTTTGGGGTTTCTATTTTAAAGAGGAGTCGTCGGGTTCTCGCTCAAGCGAGCCCATTCTCGCTTAGGCGAGAAAATCCCGCCTTTTTCAAATTTCAGATTTGACCCTCTCGCTCAAGCGAGGGATTCTCGCTCAAGCGAGGGATTCTCGCTCAAGCGAGAATCTCACAGTCTCAACATCCCCAAAATGGCATTTCTCGCCCAGGCGAGACAACTCTCGCTCAGGCGAGAATCCTACAGTATAGCCCATGATTTCACCCTTCCAGGTGAGCCTTTCTCGCTCAGGCGAGAATCTCTCGCTCATGCGAGAATCTCTCCCTCAAGCGAGACTTCCAGTACTGATACTATAATTTTAAAGACTTAAATTTAGGGTGTTACATTTCTCGCTTAAACGAGACTTCCAGGACTGATACTATAATTTAATAACATTAAATTCAGGGTGTCACATGTTATAAATTTATTGATGATTTTTTATTTATTAGGATAAT
This sequence comes from Lupinus albus, assembly GCA_009771035.1. Taxonomy (NCBI): domain Eukaryota; kingdom Viridiplantae; phylum Streptophyta; class Magnoliopsida; order Fabales; family Fabaceae; genus Lupinus; species Lupinus albus. The sequence goes on along the minus strand of WOCE01000027.1, from coordinate 547,297 downwards.
GATGTGTTTCTCATTATTTTATAAACTTCAATGTTCTTCATCTTCAAATAAAGCAATACAAAGTATAACAATGTATTTTTCTTTCTATGTCCTACGAGAAAATATGTACAAGTTTTTATATGATATATAATAAAATGTCACTGTTATATTTTAATACAATTTAAACCAAACTTATTTTCTATTCTTTAATTTTAGTAACGAACATTATGGACATAATTTTATAACCATTTGTTGTTTAATTCTAAAATAACTAATAAAATATATGTATAACTCATAAAAAATATGTATTATAAATAATAGAAATAAAACTTCAATAACGTAGATGAATAAACTAAATTAAAACAACAAAAATATTAAGTCAAATATGTTTATTGTAAAAGTTGCAGTTCATATTTGAAAATAATAATGTAAATAGTAATAATAACCTCTATATGCAAACATTAATTTATTTTAACATTACAGATATTAAAATTAATTTAAACGTTAGTTTTTTGTAATAAAACCTATATAAAATCACATTGTATCATTGATCCGTATATAGAAAAAACAATGTTTTTGGCTTAAAAAGTCTTATAATTGATTTTATTTAATTGTGTTAATAAAATTGATTCTTCTAGATTTATTCTATTGAAATTAATCATAAGATATACAAAGTTATATATATTATAACACATATTTGATTTATATTTGGTTTTAGTTATTTCAGATTCCTTAATTTAGGCAATATTAACTTAATGCAAAAATTTCAAACACAACTATATGAACCAACACTCACAGAGTCAACAAACTACGGAAAATGGCCTTATTAAAAGTCACATATTTAACAACACTCATTTACACTCAACAAAGCTCTTTTAACCAATCGTTGTTATTCTGAATATAGTCAACAATGCTTTCTTTAATGAGTGATGTTAATGGTTACATATAAACAACACTCATTATAATGAGCGCTGTTAAAATTCACACATTTAACTACACTTAAATGAGGGTTCTCAAAGGTTACATTCAACAACGATCCTTTAAGTAAGTACTATTGATATGTCTAATGGATAGAACAAAATGTTCTACCCCAGATCCATATATCATATGTCCAATTCTGATATACGGATTCAAAGTTATAATAAAAATAGAATTTCACCTATTAACTTTTCACTACTTAGATGCATCTCACAAACTACAGCTTGGAATGTGATTCTGTATTTTCTGGTGTTTAATGTGGGCTGAAAGAAGTGTGGAAACAAAATATAATTCAAAAAATCCACAAACAGCTATATGAACCAACATACACAGAATCAACAAACTATGGAAAACGGCGCTGTTAAAAGTCACACATTTAACAGCTCCAAAATGAGTGTTGTTAATGTTTACATTCAAGAAAACACTTTTAACCAAGATTTGTTGTTCTGAATATATTCAATAGGTCTTTATTAAATGAGTGTTGTTACAAGTGATATATCAAAATCGCTCATTACAATGAGCGCTGTTAAAATTCATACATTTACCTATGCTTAAATGAGTGTTGTTAAATGTGACATTCAACAACGTTCTTTTAAGAAAGCGATATTCATTTGTCCATTGGATAGAACGAAAAGTTCAACCCCATATGCATATATATGTTTCAAAATCTGATATACGGATCCAAAGTTATACTAAAAATAGAATTTCGCCAATTTACTTTTCTCTACTTAGGTGCATCTCACAAACTACAGCTTGGAAAGTGATTATGCTTTTTATGGTATTCAAAGTGGGATGAAAGAGGTGTGGAAACTAAATTTCTTGCAAAAAATCCTCCCACGGCTATATGAACCAATACTAACAAAATAAAGATACTATGCAAAATGACTCTGTTAAAAGTCACACATTTAACAACTCTTAAATGAGTGTTGTTAAAGTTTACATTCAACAAATTTCTTTTAACCAATCTTTGTTGTTCTGAATATATTAAACAGTTCTTTCTTTAATGAGTGTTGTTAAAGTTTACATATCAACATTGTTCATTACAATTAGCGCTGTTAAAAGTCACACATTTAACTACACTTAAATGAGTGGTGTTAAAGGTGACATTCAACAACACTCTTTTAAGCAAGCGATGTTGATATGTCCAATAGATAGAACGAATAGTTCAACCCCATATGCATATATCATATGTCGAATTCTGATATATGGATCCCAAGTTATACTAAAAATAAGATTTCACTTATTCACCTTCACTACTTTGGTGCATCTCACAAACTACAGCTTGGAAGTAGTTATGCTTTATAGGTTTTCAATTTGGGATGAAAGAATTGTGGAATCAAAATTTCATGCAAAAATTCAACCCTCAACTATATGAACCAACAATCAAAGAACAAACAAACTATGCAAAATGACGGTGATAAAAGTCACACATTTAATAGCTCTTAAATGAGTGTAGAAAAATTTGACATTCAACAAAGCTCTTTCAACCAAGCGTTGTTTCTCTGAATAAATTCAGCAATACTATCTTTAATAAGTGATGTTAAGCTGACATATCAACTACGCTCATCAATGAGCGTTGTTAAAAGTCACAATTTAACAATGCTTAAATGAGTATTGTTATTGGTGACATTTAAAAACGCAATTTAAATAAAGATTTGTTGATTTCTAGCAAATATAATGGTTAATTCTACCCTAGATTCATATATCATATGTTCAATTCTGATATACAGATCCAAAGTTATACTAAAAAAAGAATTTTACCTATTTACTTTTTACTGCTTTGGCGTATCTCACAAACTACAGCTTGGAAAGTGATCCTCCTTTTTCTGGTGTTCAATATGGGATGAAAGAAGTGTGGAAAAAAAATTTCATGCAAAAATTCAACCTACATCTATATGAACCAATGCTCACAGAATGAAAAAACTATGCAAAATGTGACAGTTAAAAGTCACATATTTAACAACTCTTAAGTGAGTGTTGTAAAAGTTGAAATTCAACAACGCTCTTTAAACCAAGCGTTGTTATTCTGAATATATTCAACAACGCTTTCTTTAATGAATGTTGTTAAATGTGACAAATCAACAGCTCTCTCAATATAATGAGCGTTGTTAAAAGTCACACATTTAACTACGCTTAAATGAGTGTTGTTAAAGGTGACATTCAACAACACTCATATAAGCAAGTACTATTGATATGTCCAATGGATAGAATAGAAAGTTTTACCCCAGATGCATATATCATATGTCCAATTGTGATATATCGATTCAAAGTTATACTTATTATAGAATTTTGCCTATTTACTTTCACTTTTTAGGTGCATCTCACGATCTATAGCTTGGAAAGTGATTCTACTTTTTCTGGTGTTCAATGTGTTGTGAAATAAGTGTGGAAACAAAATTTTATGCAAAAATTCCAGCCACAGCTATATGAAGCAACACTCACAGAATAAATAAACTATGCATAATGCTGATGTTTAAAGTCACACATTCAACAGCTCTTAAATGAGTGTTTTTAAAGTTGATATTCAAAAATCCTCATTTATCCAAGCATTTTGGTTTTGAATATATTCAACAATGCTTTCTTTAATGATTGTTATTAAAGGTGGCATATCAACAGCGCTCGTTAAAATGAGTGCTACACTATTAAAAGCCACACATTCAATAACTCTAAAATGAGTGTTGTTGAAGTTGAGATTCAACACTGCTCTTTTGACCATGCATTTTTGTTCTGAATATATTTAACATCACTTTCTTTAATGAGTATTGTTAAAGGTGACATATCAACAGCGCTCATTACAATCAGCGCTACATTGTAAAAAGTCACACATTTAACTACGCTTAAATGAGTGTTGTTAATGGTGACATTCAACAACGCTCTTTTAAGCAAGATCTGTTGATATTTCCAATGTATAGAACGAAAAATTCTACCCTACATGCACATATCATATGTTAAATTCTGATATACAGATCCAAAGTTATACTAATTATAGAATTTTGCTTATTTACTTTTCACTTTTTCGGTGCATCTCACGAACTATAGCTTGGAAAGTGATTCTGCTTTTCTGGTGATCAATTTGGGATGAAAGAAGTGTGGAAATAAAATTTTATGCAAAATTTCCAGCCACAACTATATGAACCAAAACTCATAGATTCAACAAACTAAGCAAAATGATGATGTTAAAAGTCACACATTTAACAACACTTAAATTAGTGTTGTTAAAGTTGACATTCAACAATGCTCTTTTATCCAGGCATTATAGTTCTGAATATATTCTGCAGTGCTTTCTTTAATGAGTGTTGTTAAAGGTAACATATCAACAACGCTTATTAAAATGACCATTACGTTGTTAAAAGTCTCACATTTAACTACACTTAAATGAGTGTTGTTAATGGTCAACCATACTCTTTTAAACAAGCGCTTTGATATTTCCTACGTAAAGAATGGAAAATTCTATTCCAGATGCATACATCATATCTCCAATTCAGATATACGAATCCAAAGTTATACTGAAAATAGAATTTCGTATATTTACTTTTCACTGCTTAGGAGCATCTCACAAACTACAGCTTGGAAAGTGATTGTGCTTTTTCTGGTGTTCGATTTGGGATGGAAGAAGTGTGAAAACAAAATTTTATTCAAAAATTACACCCACAACTATATGAACTAATACTAATAGAATCAACAAACTATGCAAAATTGCGCAGTTAACAGTCACACATTTAATAGCTCTTAAATGAGTGTTGTTAAATTTGACATTCGACAAAGCTCTTTGAAGCAAGAAGTGTTGTCCTGAATATATTCAAAAACACTTTGTTCAATGAGTGTTGCTAAAGATGACATATCAACAACACTCATTAGAATGAACGCTATTAAAAGTCCCAAATTTAACTACGCTTAAATGAGTGTTGTTAAAGGTGATAATCAACAAAGCTATTTTAGATAAGCTCGGTTGATATTTCTAATGGATAGAAGGAAAATTCAACCTGAGATGCATATATCAATGACCAATTTTGATATACGGATCCAAAGTTATACTAAAAATAAAATTTTGCCTATTTACTTTTCACTACTTCGATGCATCTTACAAACTACAGCTTGGAATGAGAATCTTATTTGTTTAGTGTTCAATGTGGGATGAAAGAAGTGTGGAAACAACATTTCATGCAAAAATTTCACCCACAACTATTTGAACCAACACACACATAATCAAAAAATTAAGCAAAACGGGGCTTCAAAAGTCACACATTTAACAACTCTTCAAAGAGAGTTGTTCAATTTGACATTCAACTAAGATCTTTTAACCAAGTTTTGTTGTTTGAAATATTCAACAGAATTTTCTTTAATAAGTGTTGCTAAAGGTGACATATCAAAAACGCTCATTACATCGAGCACTATGTTGTTAAAAGTCACACATTTAACTACGCTTAAATTAGTGTTGTTAAAGGTGACATTCAACAACGCTATTTTAAGCAAGATTTGTTGACATATCCAATAGATAGAACAGAAATTTCAACCTGTGATGCAGACATCATATGTCCAATTATGATATACGGATCCAAAGATATAATAATTATAGAATTTCGTGTATTTACTTTTAACTGTTTAGGTTTATCTCACGAACTATAGCTTGGAAAGTGATTCTACTACTTCTGGTGTTTAACGTGGGATGAAAGAAGTGTGAAAATAAAATTTCATGAAAATATTCCACCCACAACTATATGAACCAACACTCACAAAATCAGCAAACTATGTAGAATGATGATGTTAAAAGTCACACATTTAACAGCTCTTAAATGAGTTTTGTTAAAGTTGACATTCAACAATGCTCTCTTATCCAAGCATTGTAGTTCTGAATATATCAACAGTGCTTTCTTTAATGAGTGTTGTTAAAGGTGACATATCAACAACGCTCGTTAAAATCAAGGCCATGTTGTTAAAAGTCACACATTTAACTACGCTTAAATAAGTGTTGTTAATGGAGACATTCAATAACACTCTTTTAAGGATGCGCTTTGATATGTCCAATGTATAGAACAGAAAATTCTACCCCAAACGCATATATCATATTTCTGAATTAGATATACGGATCCATATTTATGCTAAAAATAGAATTTCACATATTTACTTTTCATTGCTTGGGTGCATCTCACAAACTACAGCTTGTAAAGACCCAAATTCTACCCTTGAAGATTTTTCATTTATTTTAATCCTTTCTTACATACAGTCGTCACCTTCATTAAAAACTCTCAAGTATCTCTCTTTGAAAATACTCTTTACCCTATTATATTATCATACAAATTTATGTTGCGGAAAAACATAATTCATTCAGATAGCCTTTATCACATACGTCCAATTATGGGTTTTCCAGAGTTATAACGTCCATAACTACATGTCACCATATTATCCTAATCAGATTACATTTATCACAAAATACTATCAAATCAACTACAATATCAAATAGCAATAAAGACAATCGAGTAAATAAACACAAAAGCTTCCTAATTGAGCTTCATCCTCAAAATCCTTCATTTACCTACAATGGGATTATCATAAACAACACACAAAACAAAAGGGAGTAAGTCATTAGTTCAAAACTAACATCACACGATAATCCACAATTCAAATACAATTAAGCATTGATATAAATCATAACCACAATTAAATAAATGTAAACGTTCATATATTCTTTCTTTCATTTCCACGTTATTCATATTCGTCCTATAGTATATATATCCCATAATATATATTCTATAGCACGCCTACTACGTTCCTTTGAAACCTCATACTTCTCATCATTCATATCCACCCTATAGAATATATATCCCATACAATATACTCTATAGAATGCATACGACTTTCATTGTGACATTCTCATTTCTCATCCTTCATATTCACCTTATAGAATATATATCCCATACTATATATCCTATAACATGCATATGACTTTCATTGTTCACATCTTCCACTTTATCATCCATATTCACCCTATAGAATATATATCTCATACTATATATCCTATAGCATGCATATTCGTTTATCTCAAATCTTTTTGTCTCATTGCTTATTCTCGCCATCAGGCTTACTCTTTACCACCTCCGGTTCTACCACATCGGGTATGTAATTTCTCAATGATCCACTACCACTTCGGGTAGGCAATTTCCCTTAATGATCCACTACCACTTCGGGTAGGTCATATACAATACCACATAGGGCAAGTCATACACAATACCACATAGGGCAAGTCATACACAATACCACATAGGGCAAGTCATACACAATACCACATAGGGCAAGTCATACGCAATACCACATAGGGCAAGTCATACACAATACAACATAGGGCAAGTCATACGCAATACCACATAGGGCAAGTCATACACAATACCACATAGGGCAAGTCATACGCAATACCACATAGGGCAAGTCATACACAATACCACATAGGGCAAGTCATACGCAATACCACATAGGGCAAGTCATACACAATACCACATAGGGCAAGTCATACACAATACCACATAGGGCAAGTCATACACAATACCACATAGGGCAAGTCATACACAATACCACATAGGGCAAGTCATACGCAATACCACATAGGGCAAGTCATACACAATACCACATAGGGCAAGTCATACACAATACCACATAGGGCAAGTCATACGCAATACCACATAGGGCAAGTCATACACAATACCACATAGGGCAAGTCATACACAATACTTCACTACCATTCCCGGTAGGATAACAATAACAGTCCACTACCACTCCGGGTAGGACATCATAACAGTCCGCTACCACTCCGGGTAGGACACAATAAACAGTTCACTACCACTCCGGGTAGGACACGATAAATAGTTCACTACCACTCCGGGTAGGACACAATGATAAACCACTACCTCCTCGGGTAGGGTAACAACCATAAACTTACCAACACGTTACCTCTTTCACATACCTCATTCACATAAGTGAGTATGAATTAGAGCCACTTATCCCTTACCTTGGTGAACGTTGGGGATCGGTTCCGAGTAACTTTAAAAGTCTCCTCCGCGATTTCCTCCAACCTTAGGATCTTTCCTCATTTCCACCAATAACAACAATGTTAGTCATTTATTCCAAATATCACATAAACAACTTACTTTGCATCATTTAATCATACAAAATATTCATCATCAATATTCAACCATCTAAAACATGCATAACATCTCATATTTCAATATTTCCAAAACTACTTCAATACAAGTTTCTAAATATCAAAGCATACATGTTCATCTCATATAACAACATCAAAGCACTACTCATTATCCACATCTAACATTTCATCTCTTTCTCTTTATACTCGTATTCTCATTTTCGGGGGGTTTTTGGGGGTTTTTGGGGGTTTTTCATGAATAACCCATAAAACTTTCCATTCATCAAATAACAACTCTAAACCAAGAGTTTACAAGATAAAAACAACATAAAACGAACCATAACTCTAAAGGATGAGTTTCCATGGTTTCTCATGCTTTGAAAATAAATCCAACATACCCAAACAAGTTAGAGAGGAAGAAGAAGAGTTAGTAACAAGAGGTTTACCTCTTCTCAAGCTCCAAGATGAGTCCTAAGGCTCATTGCTCTTGAAAAGCTCTCATTTCTCTCTTCTCTTCGAAGTTCTAACCCAAAAATGTGTTTGGGTTTCTGTTTTAAAGAGGTGTCGTCGGGTTGTAATCGATTACCAACATGGTGTAATCGATTACAACGTGAAAAATGCGCATATCTGATGCTTTCAATACGATGTAATCGATTACCAGAAGTGTGTAATCGATTACCAGGACTGTGTAATCGATTACCAGGAGTGTGTAATCGATTACCATGAGTGTGTAATCGATTACCAGCAATGTGTAATCGATTACCAGCAATGTGTAATCGATTACCAGCAATGTGTAATCGATTACCAGAAATGTGTAATCGATTACACTGTGTCAGATGCACATATCTGATGCTTTTAATACGATGTAATCGATTACCAGCAGAGTGTAATCGATTACCATCAGTGTGTAATCGATTACCAGCAGAGTGTAATCGATTACACTGTATCAACAGCCCAAAATTGCCATTTAATCCTCCAGTATAGTCCAGGATTTCACCCTCCCAGCTGATCCTTTTTCGCTCAGGCGAGAATCTCTCGATCAAGCGAGGCTTCCAGGACTGATACTATATTTTTAAAGATTAAAATTTGGGGTGTTACACAGCTTGGAAAGTGATTCTGCTTTTTCTTGTGTTCGATTTGGGATAAAAGAAGTGTAAAAACAAATTTTCATTAAAAAATTCCACCCACATCTATATGAACCAACACTCACATAATCAATAAACTATGCAAAATGGCGTTGTTAAGAATCACACATTTAACAGTTCTTAAATGAGTGTTGTTAAAGTTGACATTAAACAATGCTCTTTTAACCAAGCATTATATTTCTGAATATATTCCACGGTGAATTCTTTAATGAGTGTTGTTAAAGGTGACATATCAACAACGCTCAATAAAATGTCCGCTACATTATCAAAAGTAACACATTTAAGTACGCTTAAATGAGTGTTGTTAAAGGTGACATTCAACAACACTCATTTTGCAAGTGCTGTTGATATGTCCAAAAGATAGAACGAATAGTTCAACCCCATAAGCATATATCATATGTACATTTCGGATTTACGGATCCAATTATACTAAAATTAAAATCTCGCATATTTACTTTTCACTGCTTAGGTGCATCTCACAAACTACAACATGGAAAGTGATTCTGCTTTTTCTGGTGTTCGATTTTGGATGACATAATTGTGCAAAAAAAAATTATTCAATAATTCCACCCACAACTATATGAACTAATACTCATAGAATCAACAAATTGTTCAAAATAGCGCTTTTAAAAGTCACACATTTAATTGTTCTTAAATGAGTGTTGTTAAAGTTGACATTCAACCATGTTCTTTTAACCAAGCGGTGTAGTTCTGAATATATTCAGCAGCGCTTTGTCCAATGAGTTTTGTAAAAGGTGACACATCAACAGCGTCATTAGAATGAGCGTTATTAAAAGTCACACATTTAACTATGCTTAAATGATTGTCGTTAAAGGTGACATTCAACAACGCTATTTTAAATAAGCTCGATTGATATTTCCAATGGATAGATAGGAAAATTCCACCCGAGATGCATATATCAATGACCAATTTTGATATACGAATCGAAAGTTATACTAAAAATAGAATTTCGCCTATTTACTTTTCACTGCTTCGGTGCATCTTACAAACTACAGCTTGGATAGAGATTATTCATTGTTTGGTGTTCAATGTGGGATGAAATAATTGTGGAAACAACATTTTATGCAGTAATTCCACCCACAACTATATGAACCAACACTCACATAATCAACAAACTAAGCAAAATGAGGCTTTAAAAGTCACATATTTAGCAACTCTTAAATGAGTGTCGTTAAATTTGACATTCAAGAATGCTCTTTTAAACAAGCTTTTTTGTTCTGAATATATTCAACAGCTCTTTCTTTAATGAGTGTTGTTAAGGGTGACATATCAACAACGCTCATTATAGAGAGCGCTACTTTGTTTAAAGTCACACTTTTAACTACGCTAAAATGAGTGTTGTTAAAGGTGACATTTAACAATGCTTTTTAAAACAAGATATGTTCATATGTCCATTGGATAAAATGGAAAATTCAACCTCAGATGCAGATATCATATGTCCAATTCTGATATACGAATCCAAAGTTATACTAATTATAGAATTTCGCCTATTTACTTTCAATGTTTAGGCGCATCTCACGAACTATAGCTTGGAAAGTGATTATTGTTTTTCTGGTGTTCAATGTGGGATGAAAGAAGTGTGAAAACATAATTTAATGCAAAAATTCCACCCACAACTATATCATCCAACACTCACAGAATCAACAAACAATGTAGAATGATGATGTTAAAAGTCACACTTTTAGCAGCTTTTAAATAAGTTTTGTTAAAGTTGTCATTCAACAATGCTCTCTTATCCAAGCATTGTAGTTCTGATTATATCAACAGTGCTTTCTTCAATGAGTGTTGTTAAAGGTGACATATCAACAGCGTTCATTAACTTGAGGGCTACGTTGTTCAAAATCACACATTTAACTACGCTTAAATGACCGTTGTTAATGGAGACACTCAATAACACTCTTTTAAGGATGCGCTTTGATATATCCAATGTATAGAACGGAAAATTCTACCCCAGATGCATATATCATATCTCCAAATCAGATATACGGATCCAAAGTTATGTTATAAATAGAATTTGACATATATACTTTTCATTGCTTAGATGCATCTCACAAACTACAGCTTGGAAAGTGATTCTGCTTTTTCTGTTGTTCGATTTGGGTTGAAAGAAGTGTAAAAAAAAAATTCATTCAAAAATTCCGCTCACATCTATATGAACCAACACTCACCTAATCAATAAAGTATGCAAAATGGCGTTGTAGTCACACATTTAACAGTTCTTAAATGAGTGTTGTTAAAGTAAACATTCAACAATGCTCTTTTAGTCGAGCATTGTACTTCTGAAATTCTAAGAACCGAAATTCTACCCTTGAAATTTTTTTTTCTTTTTTCAATTTAGTTCAATTACATGCAATCTCTCATATCTCACACTATCATTCTAATATCCTTACTTCCCTCTTCGCAATCTACTCATTATTAACATACACAATCGTTCGACAGAAAAACATAATTCTCATTAATTAAACCTGGTAACCACCGCATATAACTAGCTATGAGTTTCCAAAATACCCATAGCTATACATATCCAGAGTTACAACACCATGTAAGTTAATATATATTTGTAGTTACATAATGTTTAAACTATAAAATATGCACCGATGTACAAAATAGTGCAAATAAGTGAATCCTAATATAAAGCTCCTAAATCTTCCAAAAATGAGTCTCCCTCATATCACCTGTTTATCTGCAATGGGATTATCAATGACAAAAACACAGAACACACAAAGGAGTAAGTCGTTAATTCAATAAACATCATTATAAGATAATCCACATTGTAAAAGGGGTTAGTAAACCATCTTTGAAATTCATTTTGTTTTACTGCATAACTTGAGGCAAAGTCGCTACACCCCTTAAGGTTAGCTAAAAGCAGATTCTCATTTTTCTTAAAACAAATCGTGCTTATATACTCAAGCCAGAGTTTTGCTTATATAATCAAGCCAGAGTTTTGCTTATATACTCAAGCCAGAGTTTTGCTTATATACTCAAGCCAAAGTTTTGCTTATATACTCAAGCCAGAGTCGCTAACCATTCATGGTCGGCTAAAAATACATTTCCTTTTCATTAATTTCACCTTAAAACATTTCCGGTAAATCCACGCCCACATTAGTATAAACACACCCATATATGTTTATACTAATTACGTGATTCACAACTCAATCAATCACATAACCAGAAGTACACATACTTTCCTTTCCGTAAACCTACGCCTACTTTAATATAAACACACCCATATATGTTTATACTAAATGCGTACTTTACAACTCAAATCATTGCATAATCAGAGAATACACTTTTTCGAGTTCAAATGTACAACTAAAGACTTATCCTTACCTCGGTGAGTGTTGGGTTTGGTTCTTGCCAACTTCTTAAGTTCCACCGACACCGCCTCCAATCTTAGGATCTTTCCTCATCCCACCACATAACACAATGTTAGTCATTTATTCCAAATATCGCATAAACAACTTATATTGCATCCTTTAATCATACAAAATATTCATCATAAATATTCAACCATCTAAAACATGCATAAACATCTCATATTCCAATATTTGGAGGTAAACTCAACTTCTACCTCTAGCATTTTACTCATTCTCTCCTTTTACCACATTTTCACTTTTAGGGTTTTTAGGGTTTTCATGAATCAACCCACAACTGTAAGGACCCGATTTTCATAACTCGAAAATTCTCTTTTAAAATCCTTATTCGTGAAAGTGAAGTGATTACTTTTGAAAGACATTACTCGAACAGTTTGGAAACTTAAGAGAATACGTTTATAAATTTGCAAGGCGGAAATATTCCAAACACCCTTCATTTCAAAAGCATGTCATTACACTTCCGTTCAAATACATCCTTTATACAATTCCACTTTCTCAAAATTACCTTGAATACAAACATTAGATCCACTTCAATATACACTTACAAGAAAGTTGTTTATACATGAATTCACTTTAACATGTTCTTCATATTACAAATATTTATCATATAACATATCAATTACATATTATCCACTACTCTATCATGTACTCTTCTCCGCAAGCGTCCAATGCGCTACCTCCACAACCTGAACCCAAATATACAACACATACAAGGAAAGACAGAGGGAGTAAGAACCAACTACGGCGACCGTAGCGTGGATTTACATGGAGTAATGACATTAAAGTATTAAAACCACACACATCTAACATCATCATGATATGTATATATCAATCAACACATATTATCCATATTCACCCTAGTACACATATATCCCATACTATATGTGTTCTATAGTGTGCATACTTATTCATCGCATTTTATCCATATTCACCCTATAGTACACATACATCCCATACTATATGTGTTCTATAGTGTGCATACTTATTCATCGCATTTTATCCATATTCACCCTATAGTACACATACATCCCATACTATATGTGTTCTATAGTGTGCATATTTATTTATCGCGTATTATCCATATTCATCCTATAGGATATACATCCCATAATATATATCCTATGGCATGCATATGATTTTCATTCCGAGTATACACTTTTCACATCCTTCACATTCCATAATAATTTATCCTTGATCTCATTCAACAATTCTGCACCGTACAAATAATCACCATACCCCATCGGGCAGGTCGAGTAATCCCCATACCACCTCGGGCAGGTCGAGTTTCCACATTACACTCACATCCATGTCATACACAGTCAACACAAGGCATCTCATTATTTTATCACCATAAATAACATACAACACCTTCATTGTCACAAATATACCTTTATCCATTTTAACACATTCACAGCTCATCACACATTCATTGTTACAACACACTTATACATGTTTATAACAATCAACCACTCACAACATACTCATTTTGATAAACATACTCATATCCATTTTGACACATTCACAACACATCACACATTCACAACTCATCACACATTCATTGGTACAATCCACCCATACATGTTTATAACAATCAACCACTTAAAACATACTCGTTTATGCTTATGACCTTAAATATCTCACACACCATCATTATCACACAACATAACCATTATCATAAACAAACCACACATAACATATTCTTCATCATATACACATTAACGTTAGAACCATCTTTAATGACGGTGTATTACCATAAATGAGCATATAGCGTTTTACTCAAATAAACGGTTTTCCCCACACATATATCTCCACTTTTATGGCTAATACATCCTCATGTAAAATATGGACTCTCACATGGACCACAAACTCCCAAGAGAGTTTCTATCCGTTAATATGCTCTGATTCTTGAGGGAAATCGGAGATGATGACTCTAATAAAATACTCTAAGACCACAATGGTCTTCTCCCTCACCTTAGGTTGCGTAAGCTCCGTTGCTCCGCAAAAGAGCCACATCTCCTCCAACCTCCATTGTTGCTTTTTCACCTCCAAGCTTTTCCAAATGTGTCACCATGAAGCAAGAGGAAGGTTTTGATGAGTTTTGAGGCTTAGTGGAGGTAAAAATGGTCCATTTGGGTGGAGCCACCGTTGGGAGAGAAAGGGGTAGAAAGAAAATGAAGATTAGGGTTTCTAGATCCCTTTTTTCTCACTTTTATAGTCACAGCGATGAGTGTAATCGATTACCATATGGTGTAATCGATTACATCAGTTAAACGACTTGATGTAATCGATTACCAACATGTTGTAATCGATTACAATATGAAAAATTACACATGTCTGATCAGATATCAGCATGTAATCGATTACCGGGACCATGTAATCGATTACATCATGAAAAATTACACATGTCTGATCAGATATCATAATGTAATCGATTACCAGTACCATGTAACCGATTACATCACGAAAAATTACACATATCTGATTAGATATCAGCATGTAATCGATTACCAGGATTGTGTAATCGATTACATTGTTTCAGAGTGCCCAAAATTGCCATTTCTCGCCCAGACAACTCTCTCTCAGACGAGACTTCCAGGACTGATACTATAATTTTGAAGACTCAAATTTAGGGTGTTACAACAACCCTTTCCATTCTTGAGATACTATCTCTAAACCAAGAGTTTACAAGGTAAGAATGACATAAAATGAACCATCACCCAAAAGGATGAGTTTCCATGGTTCTTTCATTTTTGGGAAGAGATCCAACATACCCAAAGTGAGTTTAAGAGAGAAAAAGAGAGTTAGAATCTAAAGTTTTACCTCTTCTCAAGCTCATAGATGAGTATCCAAGCTTTTTGCCCTTGAAAAGCTCTCTTCTCTCACTCTTCTTCTTTTCTAAACCCTAGATTGTGTTTAGGGGTTTCTCATTAAATGTTGTCTCGTCGGGTTCTCGCTTAAGCGAGGGATTCTCGCTCAAGCGAGAAAATCCCGCCCATTTTAAAAACTCAAATATGACCCTCTCGCTCAAGCGAGAATCTCACAGTGGCAACAGCCCCAAATTGACATTTCTCGCCCAGGTGAGACAGCTCTCGCTCAGGCGAGAATCTGGAGGTTGTTCAACATACACTTCTTCCTATATATAATCATTAAGGAAGACATTCTTTACCTCCATTTTATATAACTGAAATGTGAAAGAAGATTTTGCTCGTGACATTGGCATGGTTTTGATGAAGACACCAAGATCACCAAAAAGAAGCAAAAGGAAGAAGACCTTTAAGACATAGAAGACCAAGCTTCAAGAACAACATTTTGTAATTCTTCTAGTTAGGTACTTCTATCCTCAATCTTTTATATACTTAGCCACAATATTAAATTGGAAAAACATTTTTGAAATCAATTGGAAACTTACAGTCATAAAGAAATCAATTTTCAAAATGCTAAGTAACGGGTTACTTGACCAGAGTAACAAGTTAATTAAACTCTGTGACAGTGAGTAACAAGTTACTTAAACTCTGTGACAGTGAGTAAAAGGTTATTGGGACTGAGTAACAGATTACTAAACAGAATAATGATCACCCTGCAAAAATGACACAAAATGTTTAGGTAATCGGTTACTACTTGTTGTAATCGGCTGCAGAGAGGTGATACACCAGATTTTCAAATCCAAATTGTACATCTTTAATCCAAAATGAAAGGATTTCATTCCAAACATCGTGTACCTTTGTAATTAGGTATAATGTCTTCTAGGAAGCCTATTTAAAGGTCTTTGAACACCCTAATTCGTGCAACACTTGAACATAACTTTCATACAATCTTTCTACACAAATTATCTGCACTTTATGCTTGCAACTTGTGTTTTTAACTTTCAGATTCTTCTGAAGTTGCAACCAAGTATTTTTATAAGTTTTCATATATAAAAACACTAAGAACTTTGTGTACTATCTATATAGAACGATACTAAGGATTGTAAGTAATAATTTTGTCATGTCTTGTATAGGCAATCTTTGCCCTAATCAAATTCGTCATTCATCTTGTATTTACTTTTCATCATAGGGTGTGGTCAAAAGGGGAAGAATGTGTTAAGAAGTGGTTGTCTTCTAAGTGTGTGAGATATTGGTGAGTGTGTATAATGTACTGGTAAGCTTATGGAAAGATTAGTTATTGTTAACCAATATAAAGTTATTGGTGAATCTCTTATCTTCTCCGTACTCTCTTTACTTTATATTTTGTCTTGACTAAATTTCTACAAAAGTTATGCTGCTATAAACTCTAACCTTTTTACTGCGGAAAAGTTCAATAATTGAGTATAAAAATAATTCACCTCCCAATTAGTTGTCATCTTAACCTTAAAGCTTGTTAGACGATCATACCATATTCTAGGAGCATGCTTAAGGCCATAGAGTGTTTTCTTCAGCTTATATACATGACAGAGATGTTTGTAATCTTCAAAACTCGGAGGTTGTTCAACATACACCTCGTCCTGTATATAACCATTAAGGAATGCACTTTTTACATCCATTTGATATAACTAAAAATCTAAAGAACATGCATATTCAAGCAATACCCTAACAGCTTAAGACTAGCAACTAGAGTGAAAGTTTCATCAAGTTTCCAAACCTTCTGGTTGTAGCCTTAGGCGACTAGTCTAGCTTTTTTTCTTACGATTATAGTATTCTCATTCAATTTGTTCTTGAAGACCCATCGAGTTCCTATTAGATGCATATTCCTATGTAAAGACCCAAATTCTACCCTTGAAATTTTTTCCTTATTTTATTCATCCTTCATACATTTCCCAATGAATTTTAAATAAAAATACCAACAACTCAAATTAAGTCTCATTTCCCTACTCATGTCGATTTCATAATCTCAAAATAACATACATGTTCGCATAGCAGAAAATCATAATTCATTCATGCATCCCGGTAACTACCGCATACAATTAGCTATGGGATTCCAAAATACCCATAGCTACGAATATCCAGAGTTACAAATATTCATGTTCAAAATACAATTAGTCATATTACAAAAGAATGAATATAAGGACTTCCAAAAATTAAAGGCCTCTAAGCTCCTAACCAAAAACATCCTTACATCTTCCACCTACATGCAATGGGATTAACATTGACCATACACAGAAACACAAAGGAGTAAGTCGTTAACGTAAAATAATGTCAATATACATTAATCCACATTTTAATAAAGTTAAGTAAAAACTTAGAATCAAATATACTTAAAACTATTTCCTCTGTTTATACTTTTGAAATCATGCTGCATAACTTGAGCCAAAGTTTGCTACATTGCTTGAGCCAAAGCTTGCTACATTGCTCGAGCCAAAGCTTGCTACATTGCTTGAGACAAAGCTTGCTACATTGTTTGAGCCAAAGCTTGCTACATTACTTGAGCCAAAGTCTCTAACCAATCATGGTCGGCTAAAAACGAGTTTTATTTTTATTGGCACTCCACCAATACATAAACAGTGAATCCACGCCATCACCATTACAAACATACCCATATATGCTCATAATAATTAAGTGATTCACAATTCATTTCATTATTCCGAGTTTTATTTCCATTGGCACTCCACCAATACATAAACAGTAAATCCACACCATCATTAATATAAACATACTCTTATATGCTTATAATAATTAAGTGATTCACAATTCATTTCATTATTCCGAGTTTTATTTCCATTGGCACTCCACCAATACATAAACAGTAAATCTACACCATCAGTATTACAAACATACCCATATATGCTTATAATAATTAAGTGATTCACAATTCGTTTCATTATCCATAACCAGAAAATCCACTCATTTTCCATCACAATGCATAAGTTAAAGACTTATCCTTACCTCGGTGAGTGTTGGGTTTGGTTCTTGGCAACTTCGTAAGTTCCACCGACACTGGCTCCAACTTTAGGATCTTTCCTCATTCCCACCATATAACACAATGTTAGTCATTTATTCCAAATATCACAAAAACAACTTATATTGTATTATATAACCATACAAGATATTCATCATATTTTTACAACCATCCAAAACATACATAGTCATCTCATATTTCAATATTAGAAAGTTGACTCATCTTCTACCTCTAGCATTTTACCCATTTTCCTCTTTATCCACATTTTCACTTTCGGGTTTTGGGGTTTTCATGATTCAACCGACAAACCCTTTCCATTCTTGAAATACTAGCTCTAAACTAAGAGGTTACAAGATAAAAACAACATCAAATGAATCATAACTCAAAAGGATGAGTTTCCATGGTTTCTCTCATTTTGAGAAGAGATCCAACATATCCAAAACAAGTTTCAAAGGGAAGAAGAGAGTTAGAATCAAGAGTTTTACCTCTTCTCAAGCTTCTAAATGACTCACAAGCCTTCTTGCTCTTGAAAATGCTCTCTTCTCTCACCTCTCTCTAGGTTAACCCTCATAAATGTGTTTGGGGTTCCCTATTTAATGTAACAGCGTTGGGTTCTCGCTTAAGCAAGCTCTTTCTCGCTCAAGCGAGAAAATCCCGCCCATTTTAAAAACTCAAATCTGACCCTCTCGCCCGGGCGAGGGAACTCTCGCTCAAGTGAGGATCTTACAACCTCAACAGCTCCAAAACACCACATTTTCTCGCCCAAGCGAGCTAATCTCTCACTCAGGCGAGACCACTCTCGCTCAAGCGAGCCAACTCTCGCTCAAGCGAGAATCCTTCAGTATAGTCCAGGATTTCACCCTCCCAGGTGAGCCTTTCTCGCCCAGGCGAGAATCCCTCGCTCAAGAGAGAATCCCAGGACTGATACTATAATTTTAAAGACTTAAATTTAGGGTGTTGCATCCTAGGTCAAGGAACAAGTTCCAAAACCTCGTTTATCTCAAACTGATTAAGCATAGCAAGAATCCAATGCTCATCATCAATTGCATTATCAATTTTCAATGGTTCAATTTGAGAAATAAAGGTCATGTTTAGAAAAGCATCATTTAATTTAAGACGAGTAAAAAAACCCTTACTATCATCAATAATGTTGTCGATAGGATATCTTCGTGTACTCTACATTCTTTAGGCAAGTCGGAATGAGCATGCTCTTCTTGTGATGGTAGATCATCATTTATTTTCATTTGATCCATGTTGGATGTGAAACAACCCAATTTCATATCCTAGGAATTATACTATTTGAATATACAACACATTTCTTACAGCCACAAAATTCCTTTCTTAAAATTATAATTTCAAAAATGAACACATGTGAACATATGAATAATTACTCCATTACTATATGTGGTCACAATTGTCAATAATTAACTCTCACATGCATCTAAGTTCTATTACTAGTAGAGTAATCACTATTACAAATCATATCAAATTAGCGTGATACTCAACCTACAAGTTATCAGAATTGCACGTCATGGTTTCACAAAATATATTAAAATCAGGTAAACGAAAAGCTACAACATACAACAACCTCGATCTACTCCACTCTTACTTTACCTGCAATCCAATTATTACCAAACAGAAAAACACAAACACAAAGGGAGTAAGACAATTATACTTATAACAATTAGTGTAATAATTGGATAACTAATCATTCATAATAAAAGATATGACAATAAATAAGCATAAGAAATGAACAGTTTAAATCATCATCACATACTACCTCGTTCATCATCATTTTCAACCTTAAATATATTCCATATCCTTATCATATCCAACTTACCACATCATGGATAGTACCACACCTTGACTTCAAATATTATCGCATTACAGAAATATGTATATATATCACAATACCACATAGGGCAAGACATTCTACACCGCATAGGGTGACACAATACCACTTAGGGCAAGACATTCAACACCACATAGGGCGATACAATACCACATAGGGAAACACATTCAACACCACATAGGGCAAGACAATACCACATAGGACAAGACATTAAACACCACATAGGGCGATATAATACCACATAGGGTAAGACATTCAACACCACATAGGGCGATACAATACCACATAGGGCAAGACATTCAACATTTATATTCTCAACAATTTATTCTCAATAATCGTCCACATGAAAACACATCAATATGTTTCATCAATAATAAATATCATGCTTATCCCTTATCTGGGTGTGAGCTAGTGCTTTTGATCAACAACCTTGTGATAGCAACCTCCTTGTGGGGGTTGGTATTGTTGAAACGATCGTCTTGTTTGATGATTCACTTTTTAGGGTATTGTAGCGGAATTGTGTAACTTTTGGGTTGTTTTGGTTTGGAAATTCGATTTGGTTCTTTTTGGGTGTTTAAGGCTTGTATTTTTAGTATTTTTGTGTATGTGAGGGATAGAAGGAAATGGATGAGAATGGGTATGTGTTTGGCTAGAAAGTGGACGTGTATGGGTTTGTACGGTTGTGTTTTGGTGAGTTATAAGTGTAGTTGGATTAAAGAAGGTGAATAAGATATGAAGGGGAAAGGTGCCACAAGCATGAAGCTTGATAAACCAAATGAGATCCGCCACAACAAGGATGTTGATAAGGATTAGGAGAGGCGCCACACCAATGAAGGTGATAAGCCAAGGAACACCACAACAAGGTGATATGTTAGGAGCATAACTCAACTAAACAAGAAAGGATTTAATCCAACAAAATTCAACTTGTTTTATTCATGCTGTTATTTCCATTACATATAGGAAATTCGGCCAAGCCATATTCAAACCTAAGACAAGGGATTAAACTACATTAATTCGTGTAATTAATATTGAATATACATGTGTGTGTAATTTCCTCATGGTTGACTCAGCCACACATGGTTTAGGGGGTCCAAGTGCATTGAATTCTAGGAAAATCAATGTTTTATGGTCATAATTCTCTTCAATATGAATTCCCACGTTTTAGCTTTGGCTTTGGAGAGCATTAACTTCTTCATTTGAATTTGAATCGGCTCTTTAAGGAGAATTCCACATGTTTTGAGTGCAATAAATGATTGCCATGTGGTTTGCATTCTCAATTTGGAAAGAAAATCATTGAGTTTGAATTCCTTCCCTTTTTTGCACGCCTAGCTTGATATGGTAGGGGATTATCATGTCTCCTTGATTTTCCTCTTGAATGTCACGAATTCCTTCTTGGTTCAAATGAGGCAAGTATTCATACTTTCCTTATTGGTTAATTCCCACGCCCAAATAGAGTCTAGATTCAATGTTTCTCCACAAGGAAAGTTACATGCCTATTTTAAATGGTGAAGGCATTGATTCCACTTGAATTCTTACCACCTAGCCAAGAAAGGAAAGTATTAACTCCTTGGATTTGCATATACACGGCTGCCCTTTGTTTTGGAAGGTCTTCAATGCATGTTTTGAATTTGAAATAATGCATTTGGCTGATTTAAGCAATGACACACGACTTGGGCTCAAAAAGGAAAGAATCTCATCATAACTCCTTGCAATTAGAGCTCCCACACGCCTAGCTCTTCTTATTGAAAGGGATTAACTTCATATAATTGAGTTGAAGGCTTTCCACATGTTTTGGTTCCTTCATTTGAAGATAACATGTGCTCATAAATCTCCTTGAATGCTCCTCTACGGCTGGACATGTAGTTGGGAAGAAAACCTCATGCTTGGACTTGTGCCTTCTTCATTTATGCTAGAATACCATATGGCTGGCTCCTCTTATGACAATAAAGGTTACATGGCCCATGGCCAGTAATGAACAAAGCGCACAACTTCAAAGCCTTATTACAAAACTTAAAACATATTGTGAAAATAAAAGAAATATAAAACATAAACTAATTTAAATGTGGGACAAAGGACCCCCACTTTATTAATGCAAATAAATAAAATGTCCTTAAGCTTTATGAAAGGTGGCAAAGTAAAGGACAAGTTCTTCAAAAAGTTGGGTTACCCCCTTGGGTCTCATCACCTTGTTAGATCCTCCCTCGTCTCTTCCAACCTTAAGATCTTTTCACAATTACAAGACATAACCAATAATAAGCAATCATTATTGATGTAATACCAACAAACAATTTCATACTAACACTCGACACTCATAAAAGGCATAAAATCTTATTTCAACGATTCACCAACTTTAACTGTTTGGGGTCAAAAGCATTCAAATGAGATATATTGCCTATTTCAAGAAACATTATAAACCTTCAAACCAATGTCTACCACATCATTTAACCATATTCATAAACATCTTATTTTCCCCATTATTTTCAAGAAATCAACATCCTACCAACACTACATCACAAATAAACTCTAAACCACGAGTTTTCAAGAGAAAAACCAAAAGAAACGAACCACAACCCAAAAGGAGAGGTTATGAGGTTTTTCACATAAAGAGAAGAGATCCATTTATATCATAATGGGTTTCAAAACGAGATTGAGTGTTAAAATCAAGAGGTTTACCTCTTCTCTAGCTTCTCTTTGCTTTTACACGAGCTAATACCATGAAAATCGCCTTCTCCTCTCTTTTCTCCCAAAATTATATCCCTTTTCACATTTGGGGTTCTATTTTAGGATTCAGGATTTTAGACTCTCGCTCAAGCGAAGATTTCTCGCTCAAGCGAGAAGTCCGCGACTTTTCAGATTTTTAATCCTGATGCTCTCGCTCAAGAGACGGAGCCTCGCTCGGGCGAAAAACGTCCAGACCTCTCAGCCACTCCCTCGCTTAAGCAACAACACCCTCGCCCAGGCGAGAATCACCCAGATCACTCAACCATCTCTCGCTTGAGCGAGCACACCCATGGTTACAGTTCTGCTATTAATGATTCTAAAAGCTTTACTTTTGAGAGAATAACCAAGAAATATTACTTAGTCTAATTTTGCATCAAACTTACCAAGATTATCCTTAAAATTATTTAGCACAAAAAATTTACAACCAAACACATGCAAATGAGAAATATTTGGTTTTGTAGCTTTGAAGAGTTCATAGGGGGTTTTCTTTAGAATTGGTCTTTTTAGCCAGTATTTTAATCCATTAATGAGTTTTAAAAACATTTGTTTTCTGTTAAACTTAATCGATTATCTTGAAGCTTAATCGATTAACGATACCAAGAAATCAAGTCATTGGCTATTGTAACTTCATTAATTGAATAATGTCATACTTAATCGATTAATGGGACCAAGAATTTCAAGTTTTAGCTACTGGAACTCTATTAATCAATTATTCCCATTCTTAATCGATTAATGGGTTTCCATGACTACATAATCGATTAATGCACAATGTAATCGATTAACAATGTTGAAAATATGTTTATTTGATGCAATTTAAACCTCCTATATGATATATGTGAATGCAATGTACGATATTGAAATAAGTACCATATTGATGCACATAATCATGGATTGGATGGATGACATGTCTCATTTTAATTAAATTCAATTTTGAAATAAGTACCTAACCTAGACTCAATCTAAGAAATCATCTTAGGACTTCTATAAAGCATAAAAGTATTTCCTAAGACTATGATGACCTTGAGTCTTGGAATGTTGTTTGTAGAGTTGCCATCTTCTTCAAGCTTTCCCAAAATTCTCATCTTCATCAAAACCATATGAGTTTATCATACTTGCAACCTTTGACTCCTATTGTAATTTCACAAGTGGGTATACAAGAGGAAGCCAATAGTATAAAAAAGAGGAGAAAAGTTCAAGGCTCGTCTTGTAGCAAAAGGATATTCGTAGTAGAAGGGGATCGACTATAATAAGGTTTTCTCCCCAATGGTGAGACACGCTTCTATCAGTCCAGTGCTTGCCTTGATATCCAGCAGGGATATGCACTTAGAACAGATGGATGTGAAGATTGTCTTTCTCCATGATTAATTAGGGGAGAAAAATTACATGACACAACTAGAAGGGTTTAGTGCAGCTGGACAGAGTCACTTAGTTTGTAAGTTGAAGAAGTCTCTATATGGGTTGAAGAAGTCTCCTATAAAATGGTACAAGCGGCTTGACACTTATATGTTAAAGCTTGATTAAAAGCGTTGTGAGTATGATTGTTGTGTTTTTGTAAGAAGCCTTAATGATGACTGTTTTATTTTTATGCTACTTCATGTTGATGATATGTTGATTGCTGCTAATCATTTGAGTGATATCATTGAGCTGAAAGTCATTCTAGGTAAGGGGTTTGACATGAAAGATTTAGGGGCTGCTAGGAAGATTCTTGGGATGAAAATTCAGAGGGATAGGGGAGCTAGAAAACTATGGCTCTCCCAACAAAGCTATATTGAAAAGATCTTAGAGAGATTTGATATGAGCAATGCTAAATTAGTCAGCACTCCATTAGCAAATCACTTCAAGCTTTCCCTATATCAGTTTCCAAAGACAAATGAAGAGAAGATGTACATGTCAGAAGTTCCATATGCTAGTGAAGTGAGTTTCACGATGTATGTTATGGTTTGTACTAGACTGGACTTGACACAAGCAGTTAGTCAAATATGCAAGTACATGTCGAAACCAGGGAAATAACAATGAGAAGCAATCAATTGGATTTTCAGATATTTGAAAAGGACTATAGGTCTTGGTATCATATTTGGCAGCCAACAGAGTACGCCTTCAGTTGTTGGTTATGTTGATTCAAACTATGTAGGAGACATGGATGATAGAAGGTCCACATCAAGGTTTGTGTGAAGAATATCTTGCTCCTGACCTTGCCACGGTTTTGATGAAGACACCAATATCACAAAAAGAAGAAAGGAAGAAGACCTACAAAGACTATCGAAGACAAAGCTTCAAGATTTAGAGTCTAAATCTTTAGGTACTTCTATCCTTACAACTCATTTACTTACTTAGTTAATAATGCTCAAAATTGTTTTCAAGAAAATCAGAATAATCTATGTGTGAATAAAAATGATTTTCAAAAACAACATGTAACGGGTTACCATACTTGAGTAACAAGTTACATGAGTGAGAAAAGAGTTTTCAAATCTCTAACAGCTATGAGTAATCCATTACTGACTTTGGAGTAACAGATTGCCACTTTTAGAAAACAGGGTAATTGATTACTCAATGTAATGTAATCGATTACACTAAGGCAAATTTAAAAAGTTGTCAAACAGTGTTGTTGAGTAATCGATTACTCAAATCCAGTAATCGATTACACTGTGTGAATTTTCAAAAAGCTGTTAACAGGATTGTTGGGTAATCGATTACCCACTTGCAGTAATCGATTACTGAGAGCTGTTTTATCAGTTTTTCTAATTTCAAGTGAAAGGGTTTCACTCCAAACTGATTGTTTTTCATTCCAAACGAAACATACTCATGCCTAAGGGTATTATGGTTGATTGGAAGCCTATATAAAGACATTGAAACACTCTCACAACATACATACATATAACTTACAACTCAGATTTCAAACTCTCTTTAAAAGCTCTCACACTTTCTGATTTTACTTACACTTTTCAAGCAACCTACTCTTAAACTTTCAAAGTTATTTTGAAGTTGCTTCTAAGTGTTTTTCATATTGTTAAAGAGCATTATTATCTCAAGTATAAGAGTTGTTATTGGATTGCAAGTTCAAGAAATTGTCATATACACTTGTAAGGAAATCCAAGCCAACTTGTACATTCTTCACTTTTGCAAAGTTTACTTTCTTTCACAAGGGTGTGAAGAGAAAGGGTGAGTGACTTGGTATAGTGTTTACCAAGGGTGTAACTTGGTATAGTGTTTACCAAGGGTGTTACTTGGAATAGAGTTTTCCAAGGGGATTAGATATAAGTGAGTGTGTAAGGTACAAGGAGATCTTGGGGTGAGATATTTGTAATTACAACTCATTATATTTAATAAAGGAATCTCTTGCGCGTCAAGAGTACTAGACGTAGCCTTCGATGGACAAGAAGGTGAACCAGTATAAAACACATGTGTACTCTCTTTCCCTTCTCTTTGTTAATTATTTATCCTTCCTAAGTCAACATTTTTCTGCATGTTATTTCCGCTGCACGTTAACTTTGATATTGCAGAAAAATTGGCCATGCTTATTGCAACAACTAATTCACCCCCCTCTTAGTTGCAATCTCAGTCTTACAGTTTGTCTTCACCCTTGCAGGTGGGCCGATTATGTGGTGATCATTAGTTCAGTTTGTCGTTGTTATATCCACAACTGAAGCAAAATACATGACAGTTGGTGAAGCTTCTAAGGAAGCCCTTTGGCTTATGGGGCTGGTAACTAATTTAGGAATTGAGCAAGATGGAGTTCCGCTTCATTGTGATAGCCAGAGTGCTATATTCTTGGCAAATAAACACGTTTATCACGCTAGGACGAAGCATATTGGTGTGAGATTTCACAAGATCAAAAAGTTGGTAGCTTGTGGGAATATACTATTGCAGAAGGTATTTTCTGAGCTTGCTGATCATTCATTCATGTTGGACTATAGAGCTCCCCAAACCCAATGGCGAAAGATGGAGATTGATGATATTCACCAAGGTGGAGATTGTTGTGCAATGGCTCATATTCCAATGGACCAAGCCTTTTCTCTAGGTAACGACAATACAAGTTATAGGTTTGGGTTGATGTAAAGAGGTTGGGGTAGAGGGCTATATATTTATGTCATGTAAACCTAATGTAAGAAAAAGTACAATAGCAATACACAAATCCTAATTCTCTAATACATAGTGGTAGTCTCTCAACGTTCCCGAGGACGTAGGCACAATTGGCCAAACCTCGTTACAAAATTAATTATATTATTCACTAATCCCTATTCTCTTTTACTATTTGATTGCTCACTTGTTCCCGACCGAAGATGTTGTTCCAACAACAGGCGTCCGCCAAGGAGATCTCATGTCCCCAACCTGTTTGTTATCTTCATGGAGAAACTAGCTATTTATATTCAACAAAAGGTTTTGATAGGTCAGTGATTGCCTTTGAAGATCTCGAGGGGCGGGCAGGGCAGCCTTATCTTATCTTTTGTTTGCTAATGATGTTTTCCTTTTTTGAAAAGCTTTCAAGTCATAGGTGAGGATGGTCTCTAATACTCTTGGGGACTTTCATAAAGAATCAGGGTTGAAAGTGAATGAGGAAAATCATGAGTATTTGTTCTATGTGGGAAGCGTACAACCTGAGAAACTATTTGGGCATTCCGCTTGTCTAGGGAAGGGTTCCACGATTTGTTTTCAATCTGGTCATAGAGAAGATCTAATTGTGTGTGGGAAACAAGAAATCTAATCTCCTGAATAAGATGGGTAGGCTTTGTCTTGCAAAATATGTTCTTACTTTTATCCCTACATATACAATGTAGACTATGTGGCTCCCTTAAAAATTTTGTAATCATGTTGATAGAATGACACAAAATTTTGTTTGGGGTGACGATGCTAGGAAGCCCAGTATCAATCCGGTTAAGTCGGATATTATCGCCAAACCAAAATGGCATGGTGGGTTGGGGCTTCGAAATTCTCGCTCAATTAAAACTTCTCTTCTTGAAAAGCTAAGTTGGAGCATGATCTCGGATTACAACAAGTTATGATGTCATGTATTAAGGGACAAGTACCTTGCATATTATTCGATGTTGATTTCCATTCATAATTCATTTGCCTCCTACGGTTAGAAGAGCAATATGAAAGTCATTGATGTACCTAAATAATGTTTTACTTTGTTTATTGGTAGTGATAACTAGTCATTATGGTATGACAAAAGGCCAATGTTAATTAGACTGTGCAACATGGTTGACTATGTCTATATTTCCGATACCATATTTTGTGTGAGGGATCTTTGTCACAGAGAAACATGGGATTTCAATAGTTTGTCCACTCTTATTTTCCCTGAGATTAAATATACAATCACTACCTTGGCGAACCCAACAATTACTTCTTCTGAGGATGGCTGGTTTTGGGATAATCATGTGTGAAGAGGTTATACCGCAAGTTCAAGCTATATGTGGCTGAAGGCTTGTGGTGAAGATGACTCTTTACTCTACGCATGGAGGTGGGTGTGGAGCTTAGATATCCCAAAAATTGAGATTTATGTGTTGGCTTGTTGTTCATAACTTTCTCTCTACTAAAGAGCTTCGCTTAGTAAATTGACATCGAATCCAATTTGCTCACAATGTAACAATTTTGATGAGGATCTTCTCAAATTCAATACTTTTGTGGCGATACTTGGCATTTGTTAATACAACTTTATGGAGTAAATAGTCTTTCATCAACTGGTTGATGGGTAAATTTAGACTCCCCGATGGAAGATTGTTAATGTCAGGCATTTGGTGGGCTTGGAGGTAGAGGAATAAAACACTTTTGGATATGGATATTAATCAAGTGCCTCTTCGGGTTCATCATGACTTTAAAGATTTGTATAATACGGTAGGTTCGAGCAAAAAAGATAATGATATTTCTACTTTCCAATGGTTTTAACAATGGTTAGGCAAGTGAAGCTAAATGTAGATGACAATTGTTCAATAAGAGCTAAGAATATGGGTAGAGGTGATGTGATTCACAATCATGAAGGGCTCTAGAATATGGGTTTTTATTCATGTTTTGGGTTTGTTTATGCTTTGGAATGAGAGATTATGGTGGTGGAGCAAGGTCTACTCATGGTTTGGGAGAGATACTTTAGATCTATTGCACTCGAATGTGAATGTTTGGAGTTTGTGTAAATCACCAATGAGGGTCTTACGGTTAGGGATGGCAATGGGTACCTAGATTCGCGGGTACCCATAAATAATACACGCAATGGGTCAGGTCTGGGTCTATGTTTTGGACTCATGGATAATCGAGACCCGCGATTTTAAGACCTGCTGTTAGATAGGTCTTGGTCCGGGTAATGAGTTACCCAAACCCATGAGTATTAGGACCCGTTATTTCTTCCTAAATCTATATATATAGCAACATAATTGTAATATCATGTTAATCTATACTGTAATATCATATTAATCAGTAATTATAATATCTTACTAATTTATAAATGTGATTGTTATGTTGTTAAACTATGATGTTATGTTGTTAAGCAATGATATTATGTTGTTAATTCATATGTATGATGTAATGTTATGTTAATTGAAGAGTTCTTACTAAATGAATTTTTCATCCTGATGTTGAAGTTGTTTTAATGTTTGTTCGAATAAAATGAGTTGTGTTTAATAGTTAAATTAAGTTGTGTTTAAAACTTTAAATTAAATTTTATAATTTTTTCTTTTGTTTATTGTCTAATAACATATATATATAAGAACGTAAGAAACAAATATGCAATTGCATAAATTACTTGCAATTATTTTTAATAATTTTGAATTTATGGGCACCCATGGATCTGTTAGGTATCGAAGGACCTGCGAGTAGTATACACAGCGAGTATTAGCACGGGTCTGGGGCGGGTCTGGATCCAAAAATGAAGCAACGGGGCGAGTTCGGGTAATGCACTACCTGGGCCATCCAGACCCATTGCCATCCCTACTTACGGTTAGGGGTATAAGAAGTTCTAGTTTAAACCGTTAAACCAGTGGAATCGAACCAACCCTCAAAATGTGGTCCAGTTCAGTTTTGTAGTTCGATTCGATTATTTTTTAAACAACCATTTATGTTCGGTTGGGTTCATGGTTTTAAAAATGTAGGAACCGTTGGAACCGAACCGAACCTTATATTAAAAAATAGATACTGGGAAATAATGTTTTATTTATGTTTGAATTCTTCAAGCAATTTTGTGGCTTAAATTATCAATTTTTTCTCAATTGTAGTTATATATGTTACTAATGTTTTATATATTAGTACTTAGTAAATTGTTATACACGTATTTGGAACATATTTTCTAACTTTCGTAGTAATGTGTTTGAAACTAATATATACCATAAATTGTTATACATGTATTGTTATATATATTACTAATTGTGAATTGTAATATTATATTTTCTACTATTATAAATGTCAGTAATTGATATATATTACTAATTGTGGATTGTACTATTATATATATGGTCCTTCCTAAATTAAACAATTCTTTGAAATGTTACTAACAGTCAATTATCATCTCAATTTTTTTATTCATCCATTTACGATTTATATTTTCTTATAATAATAATAGTAGTGCGTTTCCATTTATGGAAAAACAATGTTTCTTGTATTACATTTTGAACTTCCAATTGACGTGGGATTAAAAAACAGGAAAACCGTGGAACAAAACCGAACCATTCATGAGCGGTTCAGTTCCTGCAATAAAATTTGCGGTTGATTGAAGTGAGTTGAACCATATCTTTGCAATTAGTTCGGTCACTGAAGTGTACAAAAAAACGAACCGAACTTTTACACCCCTAATTGGGCTAAGATTTCATTAGCTTTCCAATGTGGTGAAACAAATATGTGAGTTTCTTATTCAAAAGTTGTGTGGTGCAGGTCACTTTAATTCCAAGAGAGCCTAACTCTTTGGCTGACTTTTAAGACAAAGATTAACGCATAATTGATTTCATGTCTCATATATTGTAATTCTGCTCGTGGCATGATAGCAATCTTAATCATGTATCCTTCTCTTAGCACACAAAAAACTAAGTATAAAAACTAAGTATCAAATTTGAGAGTCAAAAATAGCATTACTAGTTTAAAATTTGCCCCTATCTTCTGTTTAATGAAGACAATCATATGATTAAGCACATTGAACTTGGAACACTTCAAAGTTTTTTTTCTTCCTTTTTTGTTGTTGTAAAGGGAGATAAAATGGTACTATACCATGCAAAGAATTAACAGGTAATTGGAGTAGGTTACTAGCTAAGAAAGTGATAGGGGACAACTTAACTTTCTTTTCTAATATATCAACAACTGTATACCTTCATTCTGTGATTCACTATTAAATATTCATGTAACATGTTCATATCCTTAATGACTGACACTATTGTATAATACCTCAGTTTAAAGGGAAGATAGTGGCTCTACCATTCCAAATTTGTGCTGTACAACTTTTCTGTAATTAATAACTAAATATAATCACTTATACTTGCACAGGAACTTTTGTCATTCCCTCCTTCTCAGAGACTCTTGGAGCAGATCTGATCACCTTGACGCGAAATGAAGCCTGCAAATAATTTGAATGCTCAGATAACATAAGTAATGCAACATTCAAAGCAAAGTTGCACATTTTCAGAGAAGACATTGTAATTAATATAAGTCGGATGGATTTACAGTCATTGTTTCAGATAAACTAGAAAGGAAACGTCGTTTACACTCATTTTTTACCAACTGCGTGTCCGGTTGACAGCCAAAGACTAATTCTTTTTTCGGCGGAGGAATGGGTTTGACTTCTACACACAAGAGAATATTCCATCTTAAATGCCAGGGATTAGCCAACATACCATATGAGGAAACATCTAATATTCTCAGTGAGAACAACTTACATAGGCACATGCCCGTTAAGCAAAACTAATCAAAAATCTTAGAATAGATTACAACAGTTGCGATAAGAGTTTTAATGACGTGGGCCAGTGATTTAAAATGTGGATGCCGCATCATTATGATTCGGTCACAATTATGGGCCATATCGGGCCGCAACGCAACCACATTGGACTGCATTTGGATCGCATCAGGTCGCATTGGATTCAAAAATATTGTTTTAATAATAAAATAATTCACACCGCAACGGCCTCAATTCACACCGCAATGGCTGCAATGACCGCAATCGCATTAGCCGCAACCGTTACCGCAATCGCCACCGTAACCGCAATTTAAAACACTGACATGGACAAATTTTCTTGATTGTGCCTAACAAGCACAGTGCCTATACAAGGTATATTCATATTTACTGGGAACCTAGAACTATCAATTTATCTCTACCTCCTTAGGTAGTTCTTTGTTTTGCAGATCCACTCTCCAACATGTCAAGGAGGTAGCAATACTAAGTTACTATCTATCCAAGGAAGTTTCAACCACTCTTCATCTTGGTATGGATCAAAGGCAACCATTAACATTTGTGCATTATAAAATCAGAATAAAATGATTGGAATTTGTGTAAATAATTGTGATTGTGAGAAAAAATATGTATGAGTAACTCTAAAAAAACAATGAACCTTTCAAGAATCATTAATAGGAAAATAAAAATGACTAAACGAGTGAGAGTCATGTTAGTGTATTTGCAGTCACATAAACAGAATCCTATTGTCTAATTGCTAGACCTAATTGTTTCAAGTCTAACTCTTCATAGTAATATTCGCCTTTAAAACAAATGAAAGAGAAGTTTGAAAATCATATGGTAGAAAAGAATGGAATAAGGATGAGATGGTGGATCAATCGAGAAAAGCTCCATAAAATATAAAATTTGGACTGAAAGATCGCCTCTTTCTGATTTGTTGATCAGGTAGTATGTCATTCACCTAATATAAGTTCTAGAAGATGAAAATGTTAATGCGTTCCGCAATACATAATGCAGACAAAACAATGCGGATGCGGCCGGCAACGCATCGGCAACGCACCGCAATTGCGGTGTGATTGAAAAATATTGTTTTAATCACAAAATATTCACACCGCAACGGCCGCAATCTGCATCGCAACGGTCGCAATGACCGCAATCGCAGTAACCACAACAGTTACCACAATCGCAGTAACCACAACCGTTACCACAATTGCGACCATAACCGTAATTTAAAACACTGGTCCTATATGAATAATGCATCGACTTTTTAGGAATCTGTTATTACCTTATCAGAGCCAAACTCAATAACATCAGTTGGGTGGATCCGAGCCGGATAATTTGGAGGTACCCGATATTTCTTTCCTTCAATGCTGAAAACATTACCAAAAAGATACTAATAAATTTTTCAAAAATTTAAAACTTAGTCAAATAATGTAGTTTCCATTTCTTTTGCTTACTCAATGATCGAAGTGCCATGTTGACTTCGCAAATCAGTCAAGAAGAAGGCACCATCCTTATAGCTAATTCGAGCATGTCTTGGAGAAACCTAGAAAGAAAATTAAGTGTGGAAGCATGTTTAGTTCATTAAGTGTGCA
Source organism: Lupinus albus (assembly GCA_009771035.1). Taxonomy (NCBI): domain Eukaryota; kingdom Viridiplantae; phylum Streptophyta; class Magnoliopsida; order Fabales; family Fabaceae; genus Lupinus; species Lupinus albus. The sequence goes on along the minus strand of WOCE01000027.1, from coordinate 513,775 downwards.
AACATGTTTAGTTCAGGGCTGATCATGATGAATTGTGTTACCTGGGGTGAGGGTATTGTTATTGAATTGCCAAGAAAATCATCTTGCTGTGCACTCCTGCAATTGAAAAAATATCAGAAAATGAGCTGAAAGTGAAAACTGTATCATTTTTAATGATTGAGAATGGAACAATGTGCACTAATCAGTGACTATGAAGTAAAAACCTCGTCCAGGTTTCGAATAGTATATTCAAAATTTATAAGGTACGATACGATTGATTAAAAATTTAATACATGCAAATTATAAATGCTTTCCCTACACTTTCTTCTTAACTACTGAGTCTATTGCATAATTGGAGCAACTTTAGGCTTACCCGATTATGCACGGTTTCAACTCATCTCGACTTAAACTTATAGGTTTTGAATGACCTGTTTCTTCTCCATGTGGTAATAAAATCCACCTATAATTCAAACAAGAAAGATGGATATAACAGTTATGTGATCAACATATGTAGTAAGAAATATGTTAACAATGATGCTCATGCATATTTCTCCGATACATACTCTCCATTAATAGCACGCTCAAGTGCATCATCATCTTCAAACCATTTGCGCAATTGGTCGTCTGCCTGCAAAAATAATTCAAATGCCTTTAAGCAAAATAATATATGACCATACACAGTACCAGATACATTTTCTTCTCAGCAGCAAAGTACAAAAGTAACTGCATTTGAAAAACATACTTTGTCAGAGATTCTGCAACTTAGTGGTCTGCCTTCAAGTTTGGAGCTGAAAAGTAGCACAAAATTTTCATGTTGTAAGTAACGAAATTGCACTGAGTCACGTAAAATTTGTCAATATCATCAATTTTTAGAACATCCCATCATTTTTTAAGTTATGCATTGGCTCAGATTTATTATATTCATGTTCAATGCAAGGACAGGAGTTCGAAAACTTCCAGGCATATCAACTTCAACAATTAATCGATGAAAGCCTCTTAGCAAAGGAAAGTAGACTCTCATCATTACCTATTGCCACCTAAGACCCAATTTAACATAGAAGGCATGAACAGGTCAACAAAAAACCTTCCTCCAACTCTTCCAGGATGTGGTATCCGAAACTTGGTCAAAAACTGCCGAGGAAGAAAAGCAATCACAAATTTATCGAAGGCATTTAAAATGAACTTCACTACACTCTTCGTCATTTATTTGTAAAAATTCAGTTCCTACCTCCAAAGGGCCAAGACCATCACCTAGATATGCCTTGTAGGTGGAAGCCATCAGAGCGGCCATTCTAGCCATTCCATGAATTATGGCAACCCGCAGTCTTCGTTCTCTCTCGTAGCTGGAATCATTAACGGGAAAGGGGAAAAGGACCAGCACCATTAGTCGCCGAAGAGATTTATTATCGAATAATCCAATTCGAAAATGATAAAAGAAAATCAAGTCAGAGAAGTTGTTATTTCAGTAATAATTTGCATATTAGAAGAGCAAATGGTATATGTTACCTCCTAAGGGAAGAGTCAACTTCAATTGGAGACCCTGATTTTATACTTTGCTCCCATGCATTGTCTATCTCCAATGCTAGTTGATAACTGTCCTGTAATGATAAAACAAGCAGTTATAAAGGATTTTATTAGGTCTGAGTAAGTAAGAAACTGATGAAACTAATCTAAGAAAAATGATAAATTCATATTTCATTGAGAATAGATAAATATCAAATAAAACAAATATATACCTCAATAGCCATGCAACCTCCCTGGCCCATATTTGGCTGCATGGCATGGACAGAATCACCGAGCAAAGTCACACGACCCTTTCCCCAGTTCAATGTCGGTATCCTGTCATAGATGTCTCGTCGCAGAACTTCCTTTTCGTCGGTAGCCAGTATCAGATCTATTGCGTTGTCACACCAGCCCTCAAATATCCGAAGCAGCCTTTCCTTTTTTCCTGCCATGCAGAAAGAACTAAGATATTAAATATGATATTTTAAAAACGAAATCTCATAGAAAGGATGAATATTGAAAGATTAAGATAAATTTCTAATATTTTTTCAAGGTTGTGAAATTTGTATATTTCTTATGCTACTGTTATTGTAACAGAAACTAGTCAATCTGATTAGCATTCTTCATCTCAGTACCAACTTGATAGAAATTTACAATCCATTCTATTGTGTGTCAAGAAGGATCCACTGAGTAACCATTAACAGAGAAATAGAATGGAATTACGAAATACCGTCTCAATTCATTCTATTTCATCAGATTCGGGATGTGATATGGTTCCGAGGATGAACTATCGCGTTCCAATAAGATTTTATTCTTGAACAAAAATCTGGTTTTTGGTTTAATTCATCTATTCCATGATCGGAACATGGGGGGATACACATTACACCACAATTTTGAATCACAAGAGAGATTTCATGAAATGGCAGATCTATTCACTCTAAAGCAGATACTTCGGATCCTGCTTGAACGAAACGAAAGATATTGTCGATAAATAGAAGTATGTCTTGTTCATTGACATCCTGGAAATATTCCGCCATAGTTAGGGCAGTTAACAAACTCTGATTCATAGTTTTTATAGAGAAATCTCTTATCAACGATAGAACAAGATCCATTTTGAATCATATTTAAGGGATTCCTTGGTTCGAGTTGAAGAAGCAATGTCGCTCGATCATTATCATCTAACACCTTAAACTAGGTGAGTTGGCCATTGATAATAAGACCGCTAATGTTTCATTATTTGTAGTGACTAGTGCCAACACAGCTTATAATCTGTAATCCTCAGCATACAGATTACTTTGCTCAAACGCCAAACAAAATAACCAACTGGTCATTACCATAATAGTTAAAATTTGTTTCTTTTATTCAAAACATTCAAAATCTTTGTCAGTTGTCTAGAAGACAGGATAAACAAGTTATAAAGTATGTCTATTAATAGATAAGATCATATAAAGAAGTTCACATATGCAGAGTTTGTACTTCATTTCAAGATTTTGAACACATTGCAACCCATACCATTGGGGATATCAACACCACCAGGAGCTTCTTTGTAAAATGCATACCATTGCATCTTTCCAGAACCAACATCTGAAGATACAAAGTATTGTTTGTGTCCCAAGAATACTCGGTACCTTCCAGCATAGAATTTCCAAGTTAGCTTCAACATGATATGGTATGATATAAGATGGTTCAACAAAAATATAAATACAGGTCAGTGAAAACAGGTAAATAAGGCTATAATACATGACTAATGGATGACATACCCAACAGATTCAATGTCAGCAGGCACAAAATCTGCAATACCGGTATAACAAGTATACCCAGAGTAAACAGCTTCTTTTGGACCAAATAACTGATTCCTCACCTATTCAAAAAGAATACAGTAAGATTATGTTAAGTTATAGTAAAATGCAGAATTTATGATTATAAAGACTAATTAAGTACAAAATGACTGAAAGTGTTTCATTTCACAATGGAAGAAGAAGGCTAACACACTATGCTCATTAGTGGGAAAAAGAATTTGCTGAAGAACAGGATCAGAATGAAAGAAAAATTAATTGGACCTTGGAGCGTATACCATCTGCTCCAACCAAAAGATCTCCTTCGTATTTCTGACCATTCTCAAGCTCTACTGTTACCTGAAATTGAAGAATGTCGAATGAGAAAAGTAATAAATGTCGATCTGAAGATATTTAATGAAGTCGATCAGTTTTCCAATTCATACTCGGAAAAAAAGAAATACAAGCATCTGGAAATACATATGATGATTGGTAGCAATATGAGGAGCGTTTTCAATGTAAAAGATTTCCCTGATTACCTTGTTTCCATCATCCACAAAATTTACAACATTACTGCCATTCATGATTAAATCTTCCCCAACTGCATCAGCAAGGATCTCTTGTAAAGCCATTCGACTAATAACTCTTGTGACTGGAAGCCCGCGTTCAACTGCAGGAGTGAATGTATCAAACTTGACATACCTGATAACCAATTATATATCAATTCATGGCACTGAATGCTAAAATTTCATAAGAGAAAAATGCAGAAGAAATCTTCATTCCAACTTAAATATTAAGGAAACCGTATTCTTGTTCGAGAAAGAAATGGCATTTTACACTAACAAAACTCCCCTTTGAAAAAATACAAGTAATTATATGTTCACTGCTATAGTATCCTATTGAGGTCTTGTGCTTCCCCAACTTGACAAAGGATGTACTCATCAAGGTTATCTTACAAAACCATCCAATGCTGCTCATAGGTAGTCATAATTGCTTTAAACCCGAAAGTCTCGCAAACAGTATCAGCTACTCAAATTCTTTGTGGTAAATAAAACAGAAAATATATGTTAACTCAGATTCTTGCAATGTTTTTATATACCCTGGATCAAGACTTGGAGATTTGTAATCAAACTCATTAAAATAGAGAATGAAAATAGAACTTTAACTAGGACTACTGGCAGAACATTGTAAAACATCCGAATTTGCACTGCACTCACCGCCTGCATAAGCCAAGTATTTCTCTGTTGCAGTTAGATTTGAAGGTTTTAGTTTTACCATAAGTTTCAAACCGAACAAGAAGGTTCTATGAACCCAGTAGAATCATGGGACACACTATCCATAGCTACCACTTACCAGGAATATGACACGAGTAACTAGTTCACCACCTGTTACGTTATTATTACAAGACTTCTTTATGATAAACTTGATACGTTGTAGTCAGGATGGTGAATCTGATACACAGTCTGCAAGCTTAATGAGCAAACCTAGTAACTATCACCATTTGTCCTTATGATGCTAAAAATTAATACAGTTTCAATGAGATTCTACTTAGTTAAAACTAAATAATTTATTTTTTGGGTCTAGCTAGCACTCCAGGTTGGGAAGTAAGTCCCACATCGTTTATCTCATTGTCTCGGGAATGGTTTATATAATTGTTGGCTACTTCTCTCATTGCCAATTGATTTTGAGATAGAACCTTAACATGGTACCAGATCCCAACTTCTCTTCGGTTGTCGTAGGCCAAGAGATGCCCTTTAGATATGGGTCAAAGCCCAAAGGTAACCCTTCGCCTGGTCCGACAGAATTTTAAATATATGTTGGGAAGTGAGTATGAGTATTCCATGGCTAAACAAAGAACAATAAGAAAAGAAAGACACTTAAATTATAATTGACAGATATTATTAACTGTTCAACTTACCAAGAACCAGAAACCCCATCAACTAGACCATTGATTCTATCACCAGTGATGCAACCAACTCTCATAACTTCATCAGCAACATCTGCATCTATGGCTTCCAAAGCAGCCAATGCATTACTTTGTATCTGAATTGGACCCCTGTACTGTCCCTCACCCCTTATAGCACTCATGTCCCTCTCAAACACAACCACCTCAAACCCTTTTCTCTTAGCAGCCAAAGCAAAAACCAAGCCACCAATTCCACCACCTGCCACAAGTATCTTAAGCTTCTTCTTCTGAGTGGTAATTCCATTCTTACCATTTCCAGCCTCAGATTTCTTTGAAGGTGGAGCCTCAGCCACTTCAGCAGCTTTTACATGTAGCATCACTTTCTTCTTCTGCTTCCTAGTTCTGCTTCCTAGGTGATAGCCGTGACTAACAAAAGGTGAAATATCTAGTGAAAGCTCTTTATTCATTGGAACTGAGAAGTGGGTTCTTGAGAAAGAAGTTGTTGAGGGATTAAGAGAATTGTAACACAAGGTAGAAGCCATGGTTGCAGACCAAGAAAGCTTAGGAACCAACTCAAGTGTGTGTTGTGTTGTGTTACGTGTCTTTAGTGGCTCTCAGTTTCCAAACTCTATAGCCAATAACTGGTTTGCAATAATTTAAATGAAGATAAAGATCGTTAGAGGTTGGGTTTTAACTGACTAAAAATGGACAAAGATATTAAAATGGTACCCAAATCATATTTCAAATCAATAATATTAATATTGAAGCAAAAATATAAATAATAATGAACATTTAATTATTTTAATTTATATGATATATTTTTTTTGGTACAAGACATGATTGAGATATCACTTATGATAAACCTCCCACTAAATAAAGAAAAAACAAGGGGCAACTAAATATGTGGTTTGAAGTTGTAGACCACATATCAGAACCGGAGAAAAGAAATATCATTAGTCACCATCTCTTCATCAACATGGAATTCATAGTCCTTGAAAGGTAAAAAAAAGACCAAAGTTCGATTGGTTAATGCAATATTTATTAGAAAGACACTCAAACACACCAAAATAATTAGTTCTTTATCTACGACAAAAAGTATAATCATCATTTCTTTCTAAAGGTTTTAGATGATAAATAATTATTGTTTAAGTGTATTATTTATTATATCATATAGTGGGTCATATATAATATGAGTGTAATATTGTTAGTATAAAAACAGTTAATATATAATTAATAATTCAATCTAAGATCATATACTCACATTGTATAAAAGTTATATAGTTTGTGCATTCATTATTTCAGGATAAATATATCCTCATTTCAAAATATACATCAATAATGAAGATGGGGTGAACTCGGTGGATGCTGGGTGTGGGTGAATGTGACAGACACATTTTCGTACCTTAATTTGTGATGTGCTATAATTCACACATTTCCTTCCCATAATTTGTGGAGTGCTATAATTCACACATTTACGTACCTTAATCTGTGGTGTGCTATAATTCTTACAGTCGACATATATGTCATGGAACATATGTTTTCCTATGTTATAAACTTGTCCACGTATGCATGATGTGATGTCGGGATAAAATCAACCGCGAGATCAAATTGTCAAATTTGATTGGCCTGTGCTATTGGACTATATGGATAATAAATACCGAGTAATATTCGTGAATCATTTTTTGAAAATAAAGGAAAAGGGCCCTTTACGCTCATGTAAATAAGGGTTGGAAACCTTAATTTTTATCCTCCAAACTTAAATATATCTGCAATATTTTATTCCCCTAAGGAAACCTCTTGTGACTCGAACTCAATACCTCAAAGACTAAAAGTCATTTTATTCTATTAAGCAACTACCACTAACAATGATTATTAGTATCTGAGGTCATAGTCATAGGTTTGAGTCATGTGAGGCTCCCTTTAAAAAAAATACTAAATGAGTATTTAAGCTTAGACGTTGACACATTTAATGCATTTATGGGCTCGGGTCACAGTTGGGGTGTTACATCTTCGGTACCACAACTCAATAGCTCAGATCTTCTTCTCTAACACTGCACGTCTCAAACCATCATCGCCCTTATCACTCTCAGATGTCACTATAGCAGCAGTACATTTTTCCGACAAAGTGATTTAAATTGCGGACCACATTACCTGATGCGGCCACAATATTGTGGTTGCGGTGACCGCCGCAACCACATCATACCACAATTGTGGTGTGACTCCGAATCACAATGATGTGGCTGCATCGGGCTGCAACACAACCACATTGGACTGCATGAGGTCGCAACAGACCGCATGAGGCCGCATCGGATTCAAAATTTTTATTTTAATAACAAAATAGTTCAAACCGAAATGACCACAATCACAGTAGCCGCAACTATTACCGCAATCGCGATAGCAATCGTAATTTAAATACTAGCTCAACACCTTGGAGTTGTTGTAACTCTGCTTCGCCGTGAACCATCACTACGCTAGATATCGTTTTTAACAATGGTCCTTCAACAACGCTTCCTAGAACTATGTTGTTAAATACGAGGTAGAGGAACATAGACAACGTATGGTTTAGCGAGCGCTGTTAATAATGATAAGCATATATAAAATCAACAGCAATTTCATGAATGAACATTGTTGAATAAGCGTTGACTTGAATTAGTTCTCTTTAATAGCGCTCTTTTTTTGCTGCGATGTTAATTGGAATATATTCAACATCACATTTTGTTGTGTACGCTATGGATGGGATATCTTCTACAACGCTTTCTTCAATGAGCGTTGTTGATTTGATATCATATACAGTGTTTTCTTAAATGTGCATTGTTGATTTGATAGGATTTTAAAAATTTACAATTTCTAAACAACATTCTCTCATGTATTAGAGTGTGTTCGTTCCCCATAATTTTTTTGCTTCGTGATGTGGGTTTCACACACCTGCGAAATCAAAGATATCATTTCCCTAGAATTCTTTGAGTCTATATATTTAGCCATGGAAGGATTGAAATTCATTGTAGCTACATCATTAAAGGATTGAATTTCATTAAAGATATTAGTCTATTTTCTAAGAATGCATCATGGAAGCTTAAAGTAAATTTTCTGACTCTTTTGCGGGTTGAAATATGTGGAGATCCTTCATTTTTGATGATTTTCATTGATCCAAAGGTGCTTTAGTTATTTATTTAATTTTTTTCATAATATGATTTTCATTTGATCGATCATATTATATGTTTATGTAACAGGGGATAAAATTGAGATTGTTGTTAAGGAGATTTATATTTCACATTTGCAAAATAAACTTAAAGAGGGTTGTAACTATATTGCTGAAAACTTTGATGTTATGCTAAATGATCGGGAATGTCGATTTTGTAACGATCCTTACAAGCTAATATTTCAAGATGGAACAATATTGAGGAGGTGATTCATTTTTTATGTTTCATTATTCATATTATGTTATTCATCCTTAGCCAATATCATTAAATATTATGAATATTCTTAGAGGAAATTATTCACGGCTACAGGGGACGTTGACCCAGGCTATGTGGAATATCTTAATAGTATTTTGGACAAAGAAGATTTCTGATTAAACAATATATTGTTGATGTTAATTTTGTTTTTGCTGTTCAATTTTCTTTTTTCTGTTAATTTCTATTTTGGATGATTTCTATTGTGCAATGAACATTCAAGTTGGCAATGAACATTATCTATTTGGAAAATTCTATTTGGCAATGAACATTATCAATTTGGCAAATTCTATTTGGCAATGAACATTATCTATTTGGCAAATTCTATTTGGCAATGAACATTATCTGTAACACCCCAAATTTTAATCTTTAAAAATATAGTATCAGTCCTGGAAGCCTCGCTTGATCGAGAGATTCTCACTTGAGCGAAAAAGGATCAGCTGGGAGGGTGAAATCCTGGACGAGGATTCTCGCGTGGGCGAGAAATGACAATTTTGGGCTGTTGACACAGTGTAATCGATTACACTCTGCTGGTAATCGATTACACTCTGCTGGTAATCGATTACACTCTTATGGTAATCGATTACATCGTATTAAAAGCATCAGATATGTGCATCTGACACAGTGTAATCGATTACACATTTCTGGTAATCGATTACACATTGCTGGTAATCGATTACACATTTCTGGTAATCGATTACACATTGCTGGTAATCGATTACACATTGCTGGTAATCGATTACACATTGCTGGTAATCGATTACATCGTATTAAAAGCATCAGATATGTGCATCTGACACAGTGTAATCGATTACACACTCCTGGTAATCGATTACACACTCCTGGTAATCGATTACATTGTATTAAAAGCATCCGATATGCGCATTTTTCACGTTGTAATCGATTACACCATGTTGGTAATCGATTACAACCCGACGAAACCTCTTTAAAACAGAAACCCAAACACATTTTTGGGTTAGAACTTCGAAGAGAAGAGAGAAAGGAGAGCTTTTCAAGAGCAAGGAGCCTTAGGACTCATCTTGGAGCTTGAGAAGAGGTAAACCTCTTGTTACTAACTCTTCTTCTTCCTCTTTAACTTGTTTTGGGTATGTTGGATTTATTTTCAAAACATGAGAAACCATGGAAACTCATTCTTTAGAGTTATGGTTCGTTTTATGTTGTTTTTATCTTGTAAACTCTTGGTTTAGAGTTGGTATTTGATGAATGGAAAGTTTTATGGTTTATTCATGAAAAACCCCCAAAAACCCCCAAAATGAGAATATGAGTATAAAGAGAAAGAGATGAAATGCTAGATGTGGATAATGAGTAGTGCTTTAATGTTGTTATATGAGATGAACATGTATGCTTTGATATTTAGAAACTTGTATTGAAGTAGTTTTGGAAATATTGAAATATGAGATGTTATGCATGTTTTAGAAGGTTGAATATTGATGATGAATATTTTGTATGATTAAATGATGCAAAATAAGTTGTTTATGTGATATTTGGAATAAATGACTAACATTGTTGTTATTGGTGGAAATTAGGAAAGATCCTAAGGTTGGAGGAAATCGCGGAGGAGACTTTTAAAGTTACTCGGAACCGATCCCAAAACTCACTGAGGTAAGGGATAAGTGGCTCTAATTCATACTCACTTATGTGAATGAGGTATGTGAAAGAGGTAACGTGTTGGTAAGTTTATGGTTGTTACCCTACCCGAGGAGGTAGTGGTTTATCATTGTGTCCTACCCGGAGTGGTAGTGAACTATTTATCGTGTCCTACCCGGAGTGGTAGTGAACTGTTTATTGTGTCCTACCCGGAGTGGTAGCGGACTGTTATGGTGTCCTACCCGGAGTGGTAGTGGACTGTTATTGTTATCCTACCGGGAATGGTAGTGAAGTATTGTGTATGACTTGCCCTATGTGGTATTGTGTATGACTTGCCCTATGTGGTATTGCGTATGACTTGCCCTATGTGGTATTGTGTATGACTTGCCCTATGTGGTATTGCGTATGACTTGCCCTATGTGGTATTGTGTATGACTTGCCCTATGTGGTATTGTGTATGACTTGCCCTATGTGGTATTGCGTATGACTTGCCCTATGTGGTATTGTGTATGACTTGCCCTATGTGGTATTGCGTATGACTTGCCCTATGTGGTATTGTGTATGACTTGCCCTATGTGGTATTGCGTATGACTTGCCCTATGTGGTATTGTGTATGACTTGCCCTATGTGGTATTGCGTATGACTTGCCCTATGTGGTATTGTGTATGACTTGCCCTATGTGGTATTGCGTATGACTTGCCCTATGTGGTATTGCGTATGACTTGCCCTATGTGGTATTGTGTATGACTTGCCCTATGTGGTATTGTGTATGACTTGCCCTATGTGGTATTGTATATGACCTACCCGAAGTGGTAGTGGATCATTAAGGGAAATTGCCTACCCGAAGTGGTAGTGGATCATTAAGGGAAATTGCCTACCCGAAGTGGTAGTGGATCATTGAGAAATTACATACCCGATGTGGTAGAACCGGAGGTGGTAAAGAGTAAGCCTGATGGCGAGAATAAGCAATGAGACAAAAAGATTTGAGATAAACGAATATGCATGCTATAGGATATATAGTATGAGATATATATTCTATAGGGTGAATATGGATGATAAAGTGGAAGATGTGAACAATGAAAGTCATATGCATGTTATAGGATATATAGTATGAGATATATATTCTATAAGGTGAATATGAAGGATGAGAACTGAGAATGTCACAATGAAAGTCGTATGCATTCTATAGAGTATATTGTATGGGATATATATTCTATAGGGTGGATATGAATGATGAGAAGTATGAGGTTTCGAAGGAACGTAGTAGGCGTGCTATAGAATATATATTAGGATATATATATATACTATAGGACGAATATGAATAACGTGGAAATGAAAGAAAGAATATATGAACGTTTACATTTATTTATTTGTGGTTATGATTTATATCAATGCTTAATTGTATTTGAAATGTGGATTATCGTTTGATGTTAGTTTTGAACTAATGACTTACTCCCTTTTGTTTTGTGTGTTGTTTATGATAATCCCATTGTAGGTAAATGAAGGATTTTGAGGATGAAACTCAATTAGGAAGCTTTTGTGTTTATTTACTCGATTGTCTTTATTGCTATTTGATATTGTAGTTGATTTGATAGTATTTTGGGATAAATGTAATCTGATTAGGATAATATGGTGACATGTAGTTATGGATGTTATAACTCTGGAAAACCCATAATTGGACGTATGTGATAAAGGCTATCTGAATGAATTATGTTTTTCCGCAACATAAATTTGTATGATAATATAATAGGGTAAAGAGTATTTTCAAAGAGAGACACTTGAGAGTTTTTAATGAAGGTGACGACTGTATGTAAGAAAGGATTAAAATAAATGAAAAATCTTCAAGGGTAGAATTTGGGTCGTTACATTATCTATTTGGCAAATTCTATTGTATATATGCAAGTAATCGTTCAGCACTGTCCAGCTCCAATGAAGTTTGATGTTAAAGAGTTTTTTAAGGATTTAAATGTATAGATTGTAACACATGTATAGATTTTAAGGATTTAAATATATAGATTGTAACATATGTATATATTTTAAGGATTTAAATGTATATAGATTATAACATAAGGATTTCAATGTATATTAATGTTGTTCAATGTAACATATATAAAATGTAATGTTCATTTAATTTTCAATATATACTGTAAGAATGATAATGCAACTAAGAGGGGGTGAATTAGTTGTTGCAATAAAATGATCAATTTTTCTGCAATATCAAAGTTAAAGTTCAGCGGAAAAAGTATGCAGAAAAATGATGACTTTGAAAGATAGAAAGATAAGGAGAAGAGAGTACACAGGTGTTTTATACGGGTTCACATTCTTGTCCATCGAAGGCTATGTCGAGTACTCTTGACGCGCAAGAGATTCCTTTAATACATATAATGAGTTGCAATTACAAATATCTCACCCCGCGATCTCCTTGTACCTTACACTCGCTTATACTTAAAACCCTTGGAAAACCCTATTCCATGTAACACCCTTGGAAAACACTATTCCAAGTCACTCAACCCCTTTCTCTTCACACCATTGTAAAAGAAAGTGTACTTAGCAAAAGTGAAGAATATACAATATGGCTTGGATTGTCTTTACAAGTGTATATGACAATTCTTAACTTGCAATCCAAAAAAAACTCTTATACAATAGATAATAATGTTCTTTGTACTTTGAAAAAGATTAGAATATGTAAGGATCCAAATTCTACCTTTGAAATTTTTTCCTTATTTTAAATCATTCACACATGTACTTTTCTCTATAACTAAAAGTTAGAAACCCAATGACTTTACTTTAGTCACCCTTGTTATTTCCCAATCATTTTGACATGTAACAATCATACACCCATTCATAAGGTGGAAAAACATAATTCATTTTAATGACTCTCAGTACTTCCGACATACCAATAGTTATGGGTATCCAAATAATATTACCCATGGTTACAAGTATACAAAAATATAATGATCATGGTTACAAATATTCAAATCCGCATATAGTGAGTTATGACACAAAAAGTGTAAATAAAAGAATCCAGATTTAAAAGCTCCCAAAGCTCCTAATCAAGACTTCCCTAAAACGTCCACTTACCTGCAATGAGATTATCATAAATGGTACACAAAATACAAGAGAGTAAGTCATTAGCTCAATAATAACATTACATGAAAATCCGCATTTTTAGTAAGATTAAGCATTGAAATAAATCATAGTTCATAAACTACATACGTATATGTTTACCTATTTTCCTTCTTACCATTTCATAATATCCATACTCACACTATAGTCTATATATCACATCTATACATATTCTATAGAGTACATATTGATTTTATTTCGAAAGTCTCATTTAATTCATCAATGACAAGTGACAATAAATTACTCATTACCACGTTTAACAAGTCTACACCACAAAGGTGACCCAATACCACATATGGTAAGTCTACACCACAAAGTTGATCCAATACCACATCGGGCAAGTGTACACCACGAAAGTGATCCAATACCACATCAGACAAGTCTACACCACGAAGGTGATCCAATACCACATCGGGCAAGTCTACACCACGAAGGTGATCCAATACCACATCGGGCAAGTCTACAATACCATGTAGGGCAAGTCTACACCACGAAGGTGATCCAATACCACATCGAGTAAGTCTACAATACCACGTAGGGCAAGTCTACACCACGAATGGCGATTCAATACCACGTAGGGTAAGTCTACACCACGAAGGTGATCCAATACAGTTATAATCCACAATCCATATCTCATTCAATTAGCAAATTACCACATACAACCCATTATGAGTTTCCCAGAGTTATAACGTCCATAACTACAACTCTCCATATTATCCTAATCAGATTTACATTCATCCCAAAATGTTATCAAATCAACTACAATGTCAAGTAGCGATAAAGACAATCAAATTAATAAACACATAAGCTTCCTAAGTGAGCTTCCTCCTCAAATTCTTCATTTACCTACAATGGGATTATCATAAACAACACACAAAACAAGGGAGTAAGTCATTAGTTCAAAAACTAACTTCACATGATAATCCACATTTCAAATACGATTAAGCTTTAATATAATTTATAAACACCAATACGTAAATGTAAGTATTCATATCTTACTCCTTTCACTTCCACGTTATTCATATTCGTCCTATAGTATATATATCCCATAATATATATTCTATAGCACGCATATTACGTTCTTTCGAAACATCAGAATTCTCATTATTCATATCCACCCTATAGGACATATATCCCATAATATATACCCTATAGCATGTATATTACTTTCATTCTTAACATCTTCCTTTTCATCATTCATATTCACCCTATAGTATATATATCCCATAATATATATCCTATAGCATGCATATGACTTTCATTGTGACATCCTCATTTCTCATCATTCATATTCACCCTATAGAGTATATATCCCATAATATATATTCTATAGCATGCATATTACTTTCACTGTGACATCCTCATTTCTCACCATTCATATTCACCCTATAGAATATATATCCCATAATATATATTCTATAGCATGCATATTACTTTCACTGTGACATCCTCATTTCTCATCATTCTTATTCACACTTAATCGTATTCATCATTTTCATTTTCCATACCACATCGGGCAGGTCGAGTTATCATCCATACCACATCGGGCAGGTCGAGTTATTACCCCATACCACATCGGGCAGGTCGAGTTATTACCCCATACCACATCGGGCAGGTCGAGTTATTACCCCATACCACATCGAGCAGATCGAGTTATTATCCATACCACATCGGGCAGGTCGAGTTATCATCAATCCACTACCACTCCGGGTAGGATAGCCACAATAATCCACTACCATTCTGGGTAGGATAACCACAATAATCCACTACCACCCTGGGTAGGATATCAACAATAACTCACTACCTCTTCGGGTAGGTGATCGAGGCCGTACCCGATACAAATAATATAACAATTAAGTATAATACTAGGAAGTGACTCCTAGGTCGTTTCCCAAAGATTATCTTTCCCACAATGGTTCAAATACCTTACACGCACACACACAATGGGGGGTTTTAGTGGTTGTTATGCTATGAAATTAAGCTAAAACAGAACACAAACAGAAAACAGAATAATAAAGAGGCTAAATCCCTTTGGTTTCCTTGTTCACAACTCAATCCTCGGTTTCAATATATCAAAATCAGATTCTCAGTGTTCCTTTGTTGAGAGTCGATTAACTAAGCGATGATCAACTCACAGTTAAATTGCTAAACCTCTAACTAAGCGAAATTGACATAAGAAACAAACAGTTAACAAAGTCACACGAATCAAAGCATCAATTTCAGATTCTACACATTGAATTCCTAATCTGTTCATAACTCTAATGTTTAAGCTTCAAACTAAGCGAATTCAACATAAACATAGAGCATTTACAGATTCACATAAACTAAGCGATTATGTGCTAGAGAACTAATTAACTAAGCGAAAATCAGTTCACAAACCTAAAACAACACCATGGAATTAAGCAAACCATAACATCAAATAGGATAGAAGCTTCAACAACATAAAACCGAAATTGCATTAACAACAACATAGAAACCGAAAATGCATTAAGTGTTAGGTATCAGTGATTACAATACACCTAGAAGGGGGGGGGTTGAATAGGTGTAGCGGTTAGAGTGTCCGCTTTTCGAAAACAACACTTAATGCTGAAAAACACCTTGATTAATCGATTAACAGAACAGGATAATCGATTAACACTTTCAACACAGTCCACGTAATCGATTAACAGATTAAAGTAATCGATTAACACACCACACTTAATCGATTAAACCAAGACAGAAAGCAAATGCAAGTACAGTTTCTTGCTCGACAATTAATTGATAATGAAACGATTATACCAGGCTTACAGAATATTATCAGAGTACAAGTAAAGCAGTATAGACACTACTTATCAATTAAATCTACTTGACAAAATAATCGATCAAATGCAATAAAGAGATAGAGATAGAAAAAGTCCTGCAACAAGAATTTTATCCTGGTTCGTTTGCTTGTCCACCGCAAACTACATCCAGGCCTCCCGGCTGATTTGGGAGATTTTTCTTCACTATAATTGAATGAATGTTAATTACATACACACTATCCAATTACAACAATTAGACACTTACAAGATAAAAAGAAACCTATTCTATGGTTTGACTCCCTTCCTACCGACAAAGAAAACCTTTCTTTCGGCGTAGCCCCAGCCAAGAACCTTGTTCTTTACTTATCCCTAAGTCTAACACTCAGTGAAGACACACTCAATCTCTTGGTGATATGACACCTTGAGATTCCCACAATTACAACACTTTTTCAAACAAAACAATACAGAGTAAATTTAAGCTATAACAAGACTTATATCTAACAAGATAAGGCTTTACTCTAATCACCTAATACAAGCTCATGCAGTATGAAAAATGTATTAGTGAAAAACAGAATGCATAATGTGTAAACATCTAATCAAGAATCATGTAAAAATGCAAGAACATGTGACAAGAAAAGATGAGAAATGTATCATGAAAAGCACTCAATCCTAAAGCATAGAATTCTCTCTTTTCTAAGCTCACAAATGCATTTACAACTAGATGCAACAATTAACACGAAAATATGCTCTAACTCTCTAAAAATTTAACATGCAACTTGTGAGATCAATTCTGAAAATGCAGTTTATAAAGAATTGAAATAAAAGCCCAGTTAATCGATTAACGACAGCTTTAATCGATTAAGCTTTACAAAAATGTTAGATTAATCGATTGACATTTGTTGTAATCGATTACACTGTGCAAACAGTTAGATTAATCGATTAAGCCAAGTGGTAATCGATTAACAGCACACTTTCATGTGTAAAAACTTCAAATATGTTATGCACTTAAATTCATACATGTTTAATACTTAGATTATGCCTAGAATGCACATGTACATGTATTTATATGATGCATGAACATATTATGAATGACATATCTCAAGATGAAAAAGATTTAAAAGATTTATGCAATTGAGATATGTATTAGGTGACTTAAGCCTTGGACTCAACCTAAACTAATCTAGTCTAAGCAAGATACCAATCGGAAGGCTTAAGCATGTTGATTTGTTGATGATCTTCAAGCTCATGTTAGCACAAGTTGTCCTCATCAAAACCAAGTCATATAAGGAGAGCTTTCCAAAGTGTTCCTCTTGACATGCACACTTTCAATCTCCCCCTTTTTGATGATGACAAACTCCACATCAAATGTAAATAGCTTGAAGATTGTGTTGGCAAGGTTGATATGATGCGCAAATATCGGAAGCTGTTATTTCGATCAACCTGCACAATCAGAAAACAAACAAAACAACCTTTCTCCCCCTTTTGACATTATCAAAAAGATAACCCAGGTCAAAATAGAGGCAGAGATATGAGTAATGCATAAAACACAGTTAATGAGTTAATATTGGGATATAACAATTAACCTGTTTTACATTAAAGAGGATTAAACAAGTGCGCAAGTTTATACAACAGAAATAGCCAAACAAGTAAAGTGAACAGCATACGAGATGAACCATATCAAGGCCGAAAATCTCATACGATCAAGAACCATACACATAAACATAGTAGGCTATTCGACATAGTTAAAAAAAATAGCAGAAAGAGTAACAATGTTTAGCAACCAGATAAACCAGAAAATGTCAATTAACAACATAAAGAGGCACGCAACAGAAATACTCGAATCCATAACAGTATCTAAAAGCAGAAAGGAGAAAGAGAGAAAACCAGAGAAAAAAAAAAAGTGTGAAACCGAGCTACTGTTTGCCTTTATAAAACTGGTTTTAATCGATTAACGGGCAGGGTTAATCGATTAATCAGTGTGAAATTTCGAATTTTTTGAAAGAACTGATGCCCAGGTAATCGATTAAGTGAAAATGTAATCGATTACTTATAGTATAATTTCGAATTTTCAAGCAACTGATGCCCAGGTAATCGATTAATTGAATATTTAATCGATTAATGCATAGAAAAGAGAATTTTTCAGGCAGTAAAAATGGTTTCAACTTCTTAAGGCTTTGGCATGCAATGTGACAGATTTATTTAAACATCCAGAATCACAAAAAATAATAATAATCAAGAGACACAAATATCGAACAGCTAAAGAAACAAAGACATAGAGAAACTAGACGATAATGTAAACACCTAAACAATTTTAATCAAGATATTGTTCATCAAGAATTCCAAGTTCTCTCCTTAGAACAAAGAAAGTATCCCTGGGAAGGGGCTTGGTGAAAATATCAGCTAATTGTTTAGAAGTTTCAACAAATTCAAGAACGCAATCACCTTTTTGTACATGATCACGCAGAAAATGATGTCTAATTTCTATATGCTTAGTTCTAGAATGCAAGACGGGATTCTTGGAAAGGTTTATAGCACTTGTGTTATCGCATTTAATAGGGATCTTTTCAATATTAAGACCATAGTCCTTGAGTTGCTGCTTCATCCAGAGGATTTGAGCGCAACACACACCAGCGGCAATGTATTCCGCTTCGGCGGTGGACAGAGCAACACAAGCTTGCTTTTTGCTGTGCCATGCTACTAATGAACTCCCCAACAAGTGACAAGTACCACTAGTGCTTTTCCGATCCAATTTACATCCGGCGAAATCGGAATCGGAATAACCTACCAAGGATAATGAGGCATCCCGAGGATACCATAATCCCATGTTAGTTGTTCCTTTTAAGTATCTCATGATTCTTTTAACAGTTGTAAGATGTGATTCTTTAGGAGATGACTGAAATCTAGCACACATGCATACACTAAACATGATATCAGGCCTACTTGCAGTTAAGTAAAGTAAAGACCCAATAATTCCTCGATACTTTGTTACCTCTATAGTTTTTCCTTTTTCGTCCTTATCTAGGTAGCAAGCAGATGCCATAGGAGTGGAAGCTTCCTTACAATTGTTCATCTCAAATTTCTTGAGCAGCTCTTTGCAATACTTTGTCTGATGGATGAAAATACCACTTTCTAGTTGCTTTATCTGAAGTCCTAGAAAGAACGTAAGTTCTCCCATCATAGACATTTCGAACTCCCCCTGCATCATCTCAGAAAAATCCTTACACAAAATATCATTAGTAGATCCAAAAATTATGTCATCTACATATATTTGCACAAGTAATACAGAGTTTTCTGATTTACGAATAAAAAGCGTTGTGTCAACCAAGCCTCTTTCGAACCCTTTTTCTAAAAGAAAGGTACTAAGTCTATCATACCAAGCTCTAGGAGCTTGTTTGAGACCATAGAGTGCCTTTTTAAGTTTATAAACATGGTTCGGATATTTAAAATTTTCAAAACCAGGCGGTTGGTTAACATAAACTTCTTCTTGAATATAGCCATTCAAGAAGGCGCTTTTTACGTCCATCTGAAATAATTTGAAGTTCATAATTGATGCAAAGGAAAGTAGCATCCTGATGGCCTCTAATCTGGCTAC
This sequence comes from Lupinus albus, assembly GCA_009771035.1. Classification (NCBI taxonomy): domain Eukaryota; kingdom Viridiplantae; phylum Streptophyta; class Magnoliopsida; order Fabales; family Fabaceae; genus Lupinus; species Lupinus albus. The sequence continues at coordinate 494,054 of WOCE01000027.1, read as the reverse complement.
AGGAGCATAGGTTTCGTCATAATCGATACCTTCCTCCTGGTTGTAGCCTTGGGCCACCAAGCGTGCTTTATTTCGAATGATCAAGCCTGATTCATCAAGCTTGTTTCTGAAGACCCATCGAGTACCAATCACAGGATGATCTTTAGGTTTAGGGACCAAGTCCCAAACATTATTACGTTCGAACTGGTTTAGCTCTTCTTGCATAGCTATACCCCAGTGTACATCCTCAATGGCCTCATCAATGGTCTTAGGCTCAATTTGAGATACAAAGGCTACGAAATTACAGAAGTTTCGTAAGGAACTACGGGTTACCACTCCCGTAGATATGTCACCTATTACTTTATCGATCGGGTGAGCTTTCTTGGTTTTCCACACAATTGGCATATCTGAATGCTCCTGAGATTTGTTTTGACGTTCTTCATCGGTTGCTTCTACATTATCCATGTTCTTTGAGTATGCTTCTTCCAAAGCACCTGCAACATCATCAGAAACAGCCTTTCTCTTCTCTTTTGGAGAAGATTCATCAAACTGTACATGGATAGACTCTTCAACTTGCATAGAATACTTATTAAAGATTCTGAACGCTTTGCTATGAATCGAGTATCCCAAAAATATTCCCTCATCGGCTTTTGAATCAAATTTTCCTAAAGCCCGCTTTCCATTATTTAATATAAAACATTTGCAACCGAAAGCGTGAAGATGGGATATGTTTGGTTTACGGCCTTTTAATAGTTCATAAGGAGTTTTATTCAAATTAGGCCTTAACAATACTCGATTTATAACATAGCATGCAGTATGAACTGCATCTGCCCAGAAATATTTAGGGGTATTACTTTCATTAAGCATGGTTCTCGCTAATTCTTCTAACACACGATTTTTCCTTTCAACAACTCCATTTTGTTGTGGAGTGCGAGGAGCAGAGAACTGATGCATAATGCCGTGCTTATCACAGAATTTGTCGAACTGAAAGTTCTCAAATTCTCCCCCGTGATCACTTCGTATATATACTATTTTCAGGTTAAGTTGGTTTTGGATTTGCTTGGCAAGATTTTTAAAAGATTTGAAAGCGTCGCTTTTAGCAGATAAAAATAATGTCCATGTAAAACGAGAGAAATCATCAACAATAACTAAAGCATAGTAGCTACCACCAAAACTCATGATTTGTGATGGTCCAAACAAGTCCATATGGAGTAACTCCAAAGGTCTTGAAGTGGATATCACATTTTTGTTTTTAAAAGAATTTTTGGTTTGTTTACACTTTTGACAAGTGTCACAAATCTCTTTAGTTTTGAAATTTAGTTTTGGTAGCCCTTCAACTAGTTGGTTTGATGACAATTTATCTAGATGTTTTATATGGATGTGTGCAACGCGTCTGTGCCAGAGCCAGATGTCATCTTCTTTAGAAATGAAACATTTTGAAAATAATGTGGTGACATCATCCAAGTTAACCATGTAAATATTATTTATACGATGACCAACAAATTTAACATTATTAGATAAAATGTCACGAATGATGCAACAGTCAGAATCAAAAGATACTCGATTACCTTTGTCACAGAGTTGACTTATACTTAGAAGATTATGTTCTAGTCCTTCAACATACAGAACATTTTCAATTTGAGTATGAGATGAGTTACCAACTGTTCCGGTACCAAGTATCTTTCCCTTATTGTTGTCTCCGTACGTGACGTATCCTTTTCCTTTAAGTGATAGATCCAGGAAATTTGATCTGTCACCTGTCATATGTCTCGAACATCCACTGTCTAAGTACCATTTTTGTCCTTGTGTTCGAAGACATACCTGCAAAATAGATCACCTGCTTTTCTCAGGTACCCAAATTATGTTGGGTCCTTTTCTGTTAGTGATTAGGGAATTATCTCCCTTCTTTATCCATACATAAGCCCCGCTAGGTATACCATATTTTCTAATGTAACAAGAGTAAGAGGTATGACCATACGTATTACAATAAAAGCAAGTAGGAGAGCGCCTACGATTTTTATCCTTAGTAATAACTACAGGTTTTCTATATGGTCTCTTGTTTTTAGCAGAGCGAGTATAACCTAGACCAGTACGATCACCAACATTTCTTGTTTGACTGAGCAGAGTGTCTAATTGCTGTTTACTGTTTGTGAGACGTTCGAGTTTTTCTTTTAGTTTAAGATTGTCTTCTTGCAAAATCTCGCAAGTCTCACATACAGGCTTTAGACATAAATTATCAGCAGAGCAGTCACATGTGTTACAAGAATAGATGAGATCTAAGGTTTCATTTTCTAATTTTAATTCATCTAATTCTTTTTGTAATTGGCTTAGTTTCTTTTCATTTCTAAGGATTTCCCTTTTCTGATCAACATTAACTCTAGCCAATTTCTTTAATTCCTCATGTAACTCAACATAAGCATTATATAAAACTTCATAAGAGGGTAAGTCATCCGAAGTGGATGAGGTGTCGGAATATACCTCATCATTATCCTCGTGTGAGTCTGAGTTGCCATTGTTGTCAGATCTGACCATCAGACACAGCTTCGCTGACTCCTCCTCACTAGAAGTGCTTGATGTTGTTTCCTCCTCAGGTACATCCCATACAATGTAAGCTTTCTTGGATTTGAATTCCCTGGGAGTGCTCTTCTCTGAATCAACCTTTTTCAGATAGGTAGGACATTGAAATCTCATATGTCCGGCTTTTCCACACTCATGGCAAGTGAAGCGATCTTTGTTGTTCTTGCCTTTGTTGGTTGACTCTTTCGCTTCTTTCTTCTGAAACTTCTTGAATCCTCCTTTTCTTTTGATGAATTTGCTAAATTTGCGAACAAGGAGATTCATAGTTTCATCATCTAGATCGGAGTCAGATTCATCATCATCTTTATCTTCTTTTGATTTGGAGGTCGTGGCCTTTAATGTGATGTTTTTCTTTTTCCGATCTGAATCTTCGTGCATAGTCAAGCGCCCCAATTCCATTTCGTGCTCTTGAAGTTTTCCAAATAGAGTAGCTAGAGGCATAGAGTCCAAATCTTTGGATTCAACAATTGCAGTTACTTTTGGTTGCCATTTCCTGTCAAGACAACGCAAAACTTTATTAGTTAGTTCACCTCTGGCAAAAGATTTATCTAGAGCAACTAAATGATTAATAATATGAGTAAATCGCTTTTGCATATCACAAATTGATTCACTAGGTAACATGCGAAATAACTCATACTCATGGGTAAGCGCATTTAATCTAGCGCGCTTGACTTCGCTAGTGCCTTCATGAGTCACTTGTAAAGTGTCCCACATTTCTTTTGCATTTTGGCACTGCGAAACTCTAAAGAACTCATCATAGGATAGGGCCGATGTGATGATATTTTTGGCGCGTAGATTATGCTGCACCTTTTTGCGCTCATCATCGGTCCATAGACTTTTAGGCTTGTCTTTAGGTTCATTGTCCACAAGATGTTGTGGAACGAAAGGGCCGTTGACTACGGATTCCCAAATATCCGAGTCTATGGCTTCAATAAAAATTTGCATGCGGACTTTCCAGTAGGCATACCCTTCACCACTGAATATAGGTGGTCGATTAATGGATGAACCATCACCACCAAATGGGTTTGACGAACCCATTCGTTTTTCCCTAAGGATCACGAATACGCGGTTGAGCTAGCACTTCGCACTAGCTCTGATACCACTTGTTAGGTATCAGTGATTACAATACACCTAGAAGGGGGGGGGGTTGAATAGGTGTAGCGGTTAGAGTGTCCGCTTTTCGAAAACAACACTTAATGCTGAAAAACACCTTGATTAATCGATTAACAGAACAGGATAATCGATTAACACTTTCAACACAGTCCACGTAATCGATTAACAGATTAAAGTAATCGATTAACACACCACACTTAATCGATTAAACCAAGACAGAAAGCAAATGCAAGTACAGTTTCTTGCTCGACAATTAATTGATAATGAAACGATTATACCAGGCTTACAGAATATTATCAGAGTACAAGTAAAGCAGTATAGACACTACTTATCAATTAAATCTACTTGACAAAATAATCGATCAAATGCAATAAAGAGATAGAGATAGAAAAAGTCCTGCAACAAGAATTTTATCCTGGTTCGTTTGCTTGTCCACCGCAAACTACATCCAGGCCTCCCGGCTGATTTGGGAGATTTTTCTTCACTATAATTGAATGAATGTTAATTACATACACACTATCCAATTACAACAATTAGACACTTACAAGATAAAAAGAAACCTATTCTATGGTTTGACTCCCTTCCTACCGACAAAGAAAACCTTTCTTTCGGCGTAGCCCCAGCCAAGAACCTTGTTCTTTACTTATCCCTAAGTCTAACACTCAGTGAAGACACACTCAATCTCTTGGTGATATGACACCTTGAGATTCCCACAATTACAACACTTTTTCAAACAAAACAATACAGAGTAAATTTAAGCTATAACAAGACTTATATCTAACAAGATAAGGCTTTACTCTAATCACCTAATACAAGCTCATGCAGTATGAAAAATGTATTAGTGAAAAACAGAATGCATAATGTGTAAACATCTAATCAAGAATCATGTAAAAATGCAAGAACATGTGACAAGAAAAGATGAGAAATGTATCATGAAAAGCACTCAATCCTAAAGCATAGAATTCTCTCTTTTCTAAGCTCACAAATGCATTTACAACTAGATGCAACAATTAACACGAAAATATGCTCTAACTCTCTAAAAATTTAACATGCAACTTGTGAGATCAATTCTGAAAATGCAGTTTATAAAGAATTGAAATAAAAGCCCAGTTAATCGATTAACGACAGCTTTAATCGATTAAGCTTTACAAAAATGTTAGATTAATCGATTGACATTTGTTGTAATCGATTACACTGTGCAAACAGTTAGATTAATCGATTAAGCCAAGTGGTAATCGATTAACAGCACACTTTCATGTGTAAAAACTTCAAATATGTTATGCACTTAAATTCATACATGTTTAATACTTAGATTATGCCTAGAATGCACATGTACATGTATTTATATGATGCATGAACATATTATGAATGACATATCTCAAGATGAAAAAGATTTAAAAGATTTATGCAATTGAGATATGTATTAGGTGACTTAAGCCTTGGACTCAACCTAAACTAATCTAGTCTAAGCAAGATACCAATCGGAAGGCTTAAGCATGTTGATTTGTTGATGATCTTCAAGCTCATGTTAGCACAAGTTGTCCTCATCAAAACCAAGTCATATAAGGAGAGCTTTCCAAAGTGTTCCTCTTGACATGCACACTTTCATTAAGCACTAAACCTCAAGAGTGTGATACATTACCAAAGGAACTTAGTCCAAGGTCTAGCCTTCCATGGAGGAAGAAGCCAAAACCGAAATTGAAGAAAATGAAGAAGAAGAAGCCAAAACGAAAATGAACCCTAAACCCCAAAAGGGGGAAAACGAAAAATGCTCTCTCCCTAAAGCTGAAATGTTTTTTTCTAATGTAAAGTTGTGTGTGAAAACGAAATTCTAAGGTTATTAAAGGGTAAAACCGAAATGGGCCCTAAACAATGGGCCCAAAACCTAAAACGGAATTTAAAAGCTATTAGAAATTACAATCTTCACTTTAGCACACAACTTCCACTTGTAATGCCCAAAATGTCCTTGGTACTAAATATGACCTGAAAATGGAATTAGATTTAATTAGTCTAAATAATCCCAAATTAATTCATTTTAGGAATAATAGTCCAATAAAGCCTAAAACACTAAACCATGCCAAACAAAGTCAATTAGACACCAAGAATCATTAACAATGATAAATTAAGGTTATGAATAGTGTGTAATATATGACTCATCAAATACCCCCACACTTAACCTTTTGCACTCCTGGGCAAAATCAAGAAATAATGCTATGCTAACTAGTGCACCAAAGTGAGTCATGTAAGAAGATTATTAAAAACTAGGAAATCCAAAATCCTAAAGATGGCATACTTCACAATGAATTCTAAGAAATGCAAAGAGATGGGCAAAATCAAACACACTAGAATAAAAAGATCAAGAATCAAGATATCCATGTAGATCATCCAATCAATTCAAGCATGCAAAGAAACCAATCAAATCAAGAGATGAGTCACAACAATGATAGATCCTCACAAGATATGCTCTCTAAAGTGTTTACACTCATTTGTCTTAGGTTGTAAGTATTTACACTCAAGGCACTTCATGAAAACAAACAAAACCATAAGCTTGACAAGTTTCTAACATCAACATGACCAACACATGCACATAGTGATCAAAAGGACTTTTCAAGGTTGTAATGGGGCCAAGGACAAGGTAGGATAAAGTATGGAATATGTAGCTTAAAACCAAGGGAATAGAGGAGCAATGAGGAATAAGTAAAAAGTAAGACAAAATCAACCCCATATTCAAACTCAAATTCTAATCCTCTTTGCCACACTCAACTTTTATTCACTTTTTTTTTCCATTTTTGTTTGTTTTTGTTTTGTTTTGTTTCTCTTTTTGTTGCTTTTCTTTTTGGTATTTTTTTTGTTTTTCAATACACCACACTTATGTACAAAAATGTATTAACCAACCCATGAGTCATACCCAAAACTTATAAGAAATGAAGAACAATGCACCCTTACTATAATACTCATTCCCAACACAATTCCAAAGCTCCAAAATTCCCTAAAGTTAGGATAATCATGGGTTTTTCACTTATAGGCTTGTAATGAGCTATATGACAAAGAAATGGTAAAAAGGCTCAAAAGGGCTAGCAAAGGATAATTTCATTCAAGGTAGGCTATATGGCGTGTGGCTTATTCAAAAGAAATGCCTAAATCACTTCAAATTGTGCAATATGTGAATCAAGTATCAACAAGAAACATGTCAAGTTCTAGAGTGCAAGTAATCAAGAGTGCAACAATCACACATGAAAGAATACTATATGGCATACAACAATCCATCCAAAAATTAAGGCTCAAAATCTCACAAGGGACAAGTCTATCACAATTACTTCAACCTCTCAATTCTCAAAAGTAACTTAGCACACAGAAAATGCATGGATTCACAACACAATATATCAAGAATCAACTAAAAGAAAGCGTGAGAGAAAATGCCCAAAATCTAAGCAAAATCTAAGAATCAAAGAAAAGCATGCATCAACAAAAACCTACATTAGTCTCCCCCCCCCCCCCCCCACACACTTAAACGACACATTGTCCCAATGGAGCACAGTCAGAATATCCACGCAGTTATATCAGCAAATGTAATTGGACAAGTGCAATAAAAGTAAAGAAGGAGAGAAAGAAAAACTCCCTGATTCATGGAGGGAGGAAAACAGGTTCAACCAAAGAAACTTCCTCCACAATTTCATCCACAACGGAAGGGTTTGTGAGGAAAGGCTTGAGGCGATGCCCATTGACCTTGAAGATCTTATTTGTGGATTCACTTGAGATTTCTACTGTACCATAAGGAAACACATTAGTTACAACAAAGGGACCAATCCACCTAGAACGAAGCTTACCACTCATGAGACCAAGCCTAGAGTTATACAACAACACTTTTTGGCCAACCACAAATTCCTTTCTAGAAATCAAGCTATCATGGAATCTTTTGGTCTTCTCTTTATAGAACTTAGAGTTCTCATAGGCTTCTAAGCGGATCTCATCCAGTTCACTAAGTTGGAGCTTCCTTTCTTCACCAGCTTGATCAAGAGCCAAGTTGCAAGTCTTCACAGCCCAATAAGCACGATGCTCAATCTCGACAGGAAGATGACATGTTTTACCAAAGACAACCTGATAAGGAGACATCCCTATGGGTGCCTTGTAAGCAGTTCGATGTGCCCAAAGAGCATCTTCAAGTCTGTTGCTCCAATCTTTCTTGTTAAGCTGCACCATCTTCTCCAAAATCTTCTTTATCTCTCTGTTTGAAATCTCAGCTTGCCCATTTGTTTGGGGGTGATATGGTGTGGAAACTCTATGAACAACCCCGTACTTCTTGAGCATAGCTTGCATGGATCTATTGCAGAAGTGTGTGCCTTGGTCGCTAACAATAGCTCTGGGTATGCCAAACCTGCAAAAAATGTGAGACCTAACAAAGTCTATAACAACCCGAGCATCATTAGTCCTGGTGGCTTTAGCTTCCACCCATTTAGAAACATAATCAACAGCAAGCAGAATATAAGTAAAACCAAGAGAAACAGGAAAGGGACCCATGAAATCAATACCCCAAACATCAAAAACCTCACAGAACAACATAGGTTGTTGAGGCATCTCTTGTCTCCAAGAAATGGTACCACCTGCTCTCTAACACTGCTCACAAGTACAACAGATCCTCCACGCATCTTTGAAGATGGTGGGCCAATACAATCCACAATCAAGTACCTTCCTTGCTGTTCTTTGGGTACCAAGATGTACCCCAACTGCAGAGGCATGACAAAACTGAAGGACTGACTCAATCTCATAATATGGAATGCATCTTATAATCACCTGGGCATTACAAAATCTCCACAAATAGGGGTCATCCCAAAAATAAAATTTAGCATCACTTTTAAGTTTATCATTTTGAGCCCTAGATGCTAGTGGAGGAAAAACAGATGCAACCAAATAATTAACAATATTAGCAAACCAAGGATTGGGGGAAGAAACAGAGATATGCAAAAGTTGTTCATCAGGAAAATCATCTCGAATGGGCATCATATCAACAACTCTGTCTATTCTACTCAAGTGATCAACAACCAAATTTTGTGCTCCGCTCCTATCACGAATCTCCAAATCAAACTCTTGGAGCAAGAGCATCCATCTAATCAACCTTGGCTTAGACTCAACTTTCTTCAACAAGAACTTTAGTGCTGCATGGTCAGTGAAAAGAACAATTCTAGAACCAAGCAAATAAGATCTAAATTTATCCAGAGCAAATACAATAGCTAAGAGCTCTTTTTCAGTGGTGGTATAATTTGCTTGTGCAACATCTAAAGTCCTAGAAGCATAATAAATCACCCTAGGCAATTTGTCTACTTTTTGTGCAAGGACAACCACCAATGCATAATTAGAAGCATCACACATTAGCTCAAAAGGGACTGTCCAATCAGGTGCCTGGATGATAGGAGTGGTGGTCAAAGCTCTCTTGAGGCAGTCAAAGGCCTCTTTACATCTTTCATCAAAATGAAACACCACATCCTTTTGCAATAGATTGGATAGTGGAAGGGCCTTCTTGCTAAAATCTTGAATGAACCTGCGATAGAAACCTGCATGACCAAGAAAAGAACGAACCTCTCGCACGCAAGAGGGGTAAGGCAATAGTGAAATAACATCTATCTTGGCAGGATCTACCTCTATGCCCTTATTAGAGATCACATGGCCTAGAACTACGCCTTGCTCTACCATGAAATGACACTTCTCATAATTTAGAACAAGGTTAGTTTCTATGCATTTATGCAAAACTCTATCCAGACTATCCAAGCATGCATCAAATGAAGATCCATATACAGTAAAATCATCCATAAACACCTCTATGCAACTTTCCAAAAAGTCACTAAAAATGCTAACCATACACCGCTGGAATGTACCAGGGGCGTTGCATAGGCCAAAGGGCATCCTCCTATAGGCAAAAGTGCCAAAGGGGCAAGTGAATGTGGTATTCTCTTGATCCTCAAGAGCAATATGGATTTGAAAGTATCCATAAAAACCATCAAGAAAACAATAGTGAGATTTACCTGTTAACCGTTCAAGCATCTGGTCAATAAAGGGTAAAGGAAAATGATCCTTTCTTGTTGCTTGATTGAGCCTCCTATAGTCAATGCAAACTCTCCAACTGTTCTGTACTCTAGTAGGAATTAGCTCATCCCTCTCATTTCTCACCACTGTAATTCCTGTCTTTTTAGGAACTACCTGAACTGGACTCACCCAATGGCTATCAGAAATGGGATATATAATCCCAGCTTGTAGAAGCTTGGTGACCTCTTTCTTCACAACATCAAGAATCACTGGATTGAGTCTCCTTTGTGGTTGCCTCACTGGTTTAGCTCCATCCTCCAAGAGTATTCTATGCATGCACATGGATGGGCTAATACCAGGAATGTCAACTAAGGTCCAACCAATGGCCTTTTTATGCTTTTTCAGCACTTGTAGCAATTTCTCCTCTTGTTCAGCATCAAGGGAGGTAGAAACAATGACAGAGAGCTTCTCATCATCCTCTAAGTAAGCATACTTGAGGTTAACAGGTAAAGGTTTCAACTCTAATATAGGTGCCTGCAAAACATATGGAACCAAAGTAGCAGGCATAGATTCTACAGCCTGCACTTGAACAATTGGGTTAGTGCAATATGACTCTATATCATGTGGATCAACAATAATATCCAAAATGTCATCATTGCAAGAACTACACAGTTCATAATCAGTGCATGCATGACAAGTGTGTGAGGCTATCAATGATAAAGAATCAGAATCATGAATAATATCAGAGATATGCTCATTAATCAACTCATCAAGCAAATCAACATGAAATACAGAATGGTCCTCAGATGGATGCTTCATAGCATCAAAAATATTAAACTGGACCACAATATCATCAAATTCCATGGAAAGTTTGCCAGCATGGATATCAATCTTGGTTCGGGATGTTCTTAAAAATGGTCTCCCTAAAATAATAGGAACTGTGTTACGGGAGGATCCCTCTTCCATATCTAGTATGTAAAAATCAGCAGGGAATATAAGTTCACCAACCCGAACCAAGATATCCTCTACCAGGCCAGCAGGATAAGCAGTACTCCTATTTGCTAATTGAATTACCACACCAGTAGGCTTTAAAGGTCCAATCGACAAAGACATAAAAACAGACATAGGCATGACATTAATTGAAGCTCCTAAGTCGAGCATGGCATTCTCAAATTTATTGTTACCTATGATGCAAGGAACAGTAAATGTACCTAGGTCCTTACATTTTTCAGGAATGTGAGGAATAGGTTTACCTATGAGTGCAGAAACATTTCTGCCCATGCTTATCCTTTCATTACCCTTCAACTTCCTTTTGTGAGTGCACAACTCCTTTAGGAACTTAGCATATCTTGGAATCTGCTTGATGGCATCAAGTAGAGGTATGTTCACCTCTACCTTTCTAAATGTTTCCAAGATCTCCTTGTCGACCTCTTCCATTTTCTTGCTTGGAATGATATTTGGGGGAAATGGAATAGGGATGGGAGGTGGTTGTTGTGCTGCACTTGAGGAAGGTGTAGATGCATGAATGTGTCTTCCAATGTCATCAACCTTTTGTAGAGTAGAATCTGGTTTAGAGGTTGCCAATTCAGTCTGTTTTCCTGACCTTAGTGTGATGGCACTCACATTTTTCGGGTTAATCACAGTTTGAGAAGGTAACTTGTCAGAATTCTGCGATTGCAATGTGTTCAATGAAGTAGCCATCTGTCCCATTTGTGTGGTCAGATTCTGAATAGAAGATTCTTGTCTCTGAATAGAAGCTCTGGTTTCTTGTTGGAACTGCATGTTCTGCATTGTCATTTGCCTCACCAACTCTTCCAATGACGGTTCATAAGGTCTATTATGTCCAGCATTGTTGTTCTGAAATGGTGCATGAGGAGGTTGTTGTTGTGTGTGATCAGACCACTTGAGATTTGGATGATTTCTCCAACCAGGGTTGTATCTGCTTGAAGATGGATCATAATTTTGCTGTTGTTGATTTGGTCTGTTGTTGTAGATGTTTGCAGCATAAGCCTCAGGATGATCAGCAGTTCTTGGCGAGACTCCCATAATTTCCCATTTCAAAACACTGATCCTCTTGCTTGGGTGAGGTCCTCTCGCTCAAGCGAGAATCTGGAAGTGTGCCCCATTCCTCAGGACTATTACCTAATTTCAAGGAGGATAAATTTGGGGTGTTACATCTCACATTTTTTAGAAGAGATCCCATATACCCAAAACAAGTTTGAAAAGGAGAAGGAGAGTTAGAATCAAGAGATTTACCTCTTCTCAAGCTTCTAGATGATTCTCACGAATCCTTGCTCTTGAAAATGCTCCCTTCTCTCTATTCTCTCCAAAGTTCTAACCCTAAAAGTGTTTGGGGTTTCTATTTTAAAGTTCAAGCGTCGGGTTCTCGCTCAAGCGAGCCTTTTCTCGCTCAAGTGAGAAAATCCCGCCGATTTTAAAAACTCAACACTAACGCTCTCGCTCAAGCGAGAGATTCTTGCTCAAGTGAGGATCCTCTAGCCTCCACACTTCTCTCCCTCGCCCAAGCGAGACAAATCTCGCTCAGGCGAGAATCCTTCAACATCTCCCAATTTTCCACTCACCCATGTGAGCCATCTCTCGCCCAGGCGAGCCCTCTCTCGCTTAAGCGAGAATCTGGCAGTGTGTCCCATTCTTCACGACTGTTACCACATCTTTTGAAAGATAAATTCAGGTTGTTACAATCTTCCCCCTCTAATAAGAATTTTTGTCCCGGAAAATTAAACGTACCTCGATTCAAACAAATGAGGGTAATCCTCCCTCATGTCTCGCTCCACTTCCCAAGTCGCGTCTCCTTCATCCACTTGGCTCCATAATACCTTCACCAAGGAAATCTCTTTTCTTCTCAACTTCTTGATACTAGTATCCATGATCCTCACGGGAAAGGTCGCAAATGTTAAGTTATCCTTTAATTTTATCTGATCGGAATCAACCACATGAGATGGATCCTCCACATATTTCCGCAATTGAGGTAAAACAATTCGATATGCTACCGGTCCAACCCTCTTCAATATCTGATATGGTCCAATAAATCTCGGAGTAAGGTTACAGGACTTCAACACTCTACCAATCCCAGTAGTCGGAACTACTCTCATAAATACATGATCTCCCTCCTTAAACTCAAGAGGTTTCTGTCTCTTATCGTAATAACTTTTTTGCCGACTCTGTGCTATTCTCATATTATCCTGGATCTTCTTGATCTTTTCCGTCGTTTCTCGGACCAACTCAGGTCCCAATACTAAGTTCTCCTCAGTTTCAAACCAACTCACTAGAGTCCTACATTTTCTCCCATATAAGGCTTCATAAGGGGCCATCCTGATACTAGTATGGAAACTATTGTTTTAGGTGAACTCAATCAAAGGCAACATGTTATCCCAACTCATAGGCTGTTCCAAAACACAAGCCCTCAAAAGATCCTCCAATGATTGTATGGTACTTTCCGATTGACCATCCATTTGTGGATGATAAGCCGAAATCAGTTTCAACTTAGTCACCAAAGTGGACTGCAAACTAGTCCAAAAGTTTGAGTGAAACGGGGATCCCTATCCGACACAATGTTCGACGGTATCCCATGCAACCGAATGATCTCACTGATATACAACTCATCTAATTGTTTCAGGGAATATTTCATGTTCATTGGTAAGAAATGAGCAGACTTAGTCAAACAGACAACTATTACCCATATCTAGTCGTACCCTCTCTGATTCTTGGGAAAACCCGATACAAAGTTCATTGAGATGTTGTCCCACTTCCACACTGGGATTTCTAATGATTGCAATTCCCCTACCGGCCTTTGGTGTTCAATTTTTGCCTTCTGACAGATCAGGAAACTCGAGACATATAAAGCCACATCCTTCTTCAAACCAGACCACCAAAACAACTTTTTCATATCTTGATACATTTTTGTGGCGCCGGGTGGAATCTCATTTTACTCTTGTGAGATTCCTCAAGTATACTCCTTCTCATGTCTGCATTAAGAGGTACACACACCCTCCCCTTGTATCGTAACATTCCACTAGGATCCGACTCAAAACCGGTTTCCTTTCCCGGGATATCACATGTCCAAGGAAGTTCACTCTCAGATGCTTCGCATGTTCCTCTCGGCTCTTGGAGTAAACCAGAAAGTCATCAATAAATACCACTACAAATGAATCCAAATACGGATGAAAAATCCGATTCATGTAGTCGGTAAATATTGCTGGAGCATTCGTCACAGCAAAGGGCATTACCAAATACTCAAAATGGCCATACCTCGTCGGGAAAGTAGTTTTAGGAATATCCTCCGACTTAACTCGAATTTGGGGATAACCCGACCAAAGGTCAATCTTTGAAAACACAACTGCCCCTCTCAACTAATCCATCAAGTCATCAATCCTAGACAACGAATACTTGTTTTTGATAGTGACCTTGTTCAACTGTCTGTAATCGGTGCACAACCTCATACTCCCATCTTTCTTCTTAACCAACAAAACAGGTGCACCCCACGGTGAGACACTAGGACGAATGAACTTCTTTGCTAACAAGTCTTCCACCTGCTTTTTCAACTCAACCATCTCTAACGGTTCCATCCTATAAGGAGAAATAGAGATGGGTCCCATTCCCGACACTAAGTCAATGGAGAATTCAACTTCTCTTACTGGAGTTAATTCAGGAATATCACCAGGAATTACCTCAGGGAACTCACGGACTATTGGAATATCATCAATGCGGGGTTTCTCAATACCCTCTCGTGATGCCAAAAGAACAAATATTGATCCCCTTTCCTTAAGGGAAGTCCTGACTCCCTTGGCCGCGACTGGCTCCATACAACTAGCCTGGTCAGAAATCCACATAGATCTCCAAGAACCACAATATTATCACACAATTAAGCATAACATGATTTGCTAACAATTAGTCCATTCCCAGAATTAAATCTAACTAGTACAGCGGTAAGTAGATTAAATCCACGGTAAATGTTCTGCCATTTACCAATACCGGACACTGAGACACAAACGTCGATATAACCACCGGCACTGTAGTTGGGGTGGATACGACCAAGTCGAAAGACAACGACTCTATTTGCTATTTCAGTCGGTCTACACATTCAACAGATACAAAGGAGTGTATCGCTCTTGAATCAAACAACACTAAAAGAGGATTACCTGCCACCATGCAATTACCTTGAATCAGGCCATCCACATTTGCTGCTTCCGCACCACTCATGATAAACACTATGCCAGTCTTTCTAGCTCTCTCAGCATGCACGACATTCAGTCGTTGATCTAGCTTGGGTCAAAACTTATTGATGTGTTCAGTTCCTTGAAGTGGAAATATCCACTCCCCGATCCTGGGCATGTGCTTCCATAATGGTGCCTACCACATTTGTTGCACAAGGGAGAAAAAGTTGTCCCCTTAGGAACGACAGAGGATTTTGACCCTTGATAGTTGCAGTCACGATATCTAGTAGGTGCCGCATAAGGTTTTCGGTGATCCTAAAACATCCTTCCTTTACCCTTGCCTTGGGTCTGATTCCTATGAGGGCCGAAGTTCCTCATAGGGTTAACTCTAGGTGTCGCTACATCCTTCGCCGCCAAGTCATCTTCATACATCCTACACTTATTGACTAAGGTAGGAAAATCAGAAATTTCTTGATGTCCAAACATCATCTTCAACTTGGGCTTCAAGCCCGAATCAAATTTAGAGCACTTGAACCTTCCGTCCATTTCTAATTCGGAGTAAGGGAAAAATTGGACTAACTCCTCAAACTTGGCCGCATAGTCTCCCACCGACATGTTACCCTGCTGTAACCTCAAAAACTCCATTTCTTTCTTCCTCTTCAGATCAGCAGGAAAGTATTTCTGAATGAACTTCCCTTTGAATGCATCCTAGGTAACCACTTATCCCTTAGCTTCCGTCTGGCGTCGAGTCATCTCCCACCAATTTTCAGCTTCCTTCACAGCATGTAAGAAGCATAGGTTACCTTCTGAACATCGCCTCAACCCATGGCTCGGAATATCCGTTCCAAGCTTTGAATTCACTAATTTGCAGCATCAGGGGCGAATCCTCCTTGGAACTATTTAGGCTTCTGCTTACAAAACTCATCGAATCCCCTATACTCGGCTGGTCCTTGTGGGGCTAGGGGTTGAGAGCTAGGACTTGGTGTTCGTTCTGATTCAGGTTCTGCAGATTCTCATTCACATATTGCAGTGCAGCCACCATCTGGGCCAAAAGATCATTCGGAACATTCTGACTCGCCCCTCTTCCTGTACCAGCCATTTGTACTTGTACTCATTCACTTGTCAGTAAACCAAATTTGTAACCAGACAAGGATCACATAATCACACAACAGTTTGTACAAACCAAATAATTCAATCACATAAAGGTCACAAAGAAGCACGTAAGGCCAAACCCTAGTCCGCATAATTAACTATGCTCTGATACCATATTGTAAGGACCCAAATTCTAACTTTGAAATTTTTTCCTTATTTTAAATCATTCACACATGTATTTTTCTCTATAACTTAAAGTTAGAAACCCAATGACTTTACTTTTGTCACCCTTGTTATTTCACAATCATTTTGACTTGTAACAATCATACACCCATTCATAAGGCATAAAAACATAATTCATTTTAATGACTCCCAGTACTTTTGACATACCAATAGTTATGGGTATCCAAATAACATTACCCATGGTTGTAACACCCTAAATTTATCCTCCTTAAAAAGAGGTAATAGTCCTGAAGAAGGGGACATACTGCCAGATTCTTGCTTGAGCGAGAGGGCCTCGCCCAAGCAAGAGACTCAGTGTTTTAAAATTGGAAATTATGGGAGCCTCACCCAAGGGAGGAATTGGTCGCTTGAGCGAGAGAAGCCTGGGCAGGCTGTGAGATTCTCGCTTGAGCGAGAGAATCCTGCCCAGGCGAGAGAGTCCGTGATTTTAAACTTAAAATATCATGGGCTTCTCGCCCAAGCAAGGTATCCTCACCCGGGCGAGAGGGCCCAGCTATAAAAGTAAAGAAATGGTTTCACAAACCCTAATCTTCATTTTCTTTTCTCCCATTTCTCTCCCAACGGCGGCTCCACCCAAATGAACCATTCTCCCCTCCACTAAACCTCAAAACTCATCAAAACCCATCAAAACCTCTTCCCCTTGCTTCTTAGTGGCACATTGGAGGGGTTTGGCGGTGGAAATTGAACATTGGAGATTGAAGGAGATGGAGGGAGATGTAGCTCTTTTGCGGAGCAACGGAGCTTACGCAACCTAAGGTGAGGGAGAAGATCATTGTGGTATTAGAGTATTTCATTGGATTCATCTTCTACGATTTCCCTCAAGAATCGGAGCATATTAACGGATAGAAACTCTCTTGAGTGGTTGTGGTCCATGCGAGAGTCTTTATTTTATATGAGGATGTATTAGCCATAAAAGTGGAGATATATGTGCGGGAAAACCGTTTATTGAAGTAAAACGCAATATGCTCATTTATGGTAATACACCGTCATGAAAGATGGTTCTAACGTTAATGTGTTATATGATGAAGAATATGTTGTGTGTGGTTTGTTTATGATAATGGTGTGTTATGAATTGTTGATTTGTTATAAACATATATGGGTATGTTTGTAACAATGATGGTGTGGTAAGTTGTTTAACTACAACAAATGGATATGATTATGTTGTATGATAATGATTGTGTTGTGAGCCATTTATACGTAGTAAGGGATAAGTGTTTCCATTTTATATGAGTTGATGTGCGCAAGGTATGTGTATGAAGTAACGTGTTTATAAGGATAAGTATTTAATCGCACTTCGTAATGGAAAATGCGTGTATTTTCTGGTTGTGGAAGTGGTTGAGAAGTAAGTCGCTTATTTATTATAGACATATATGAGTATGTTTATAATAATGGAATGCGGGGAATTGCTATGTATAAATTGATGGTGTATCCATGAAAGGAAAAACGTATTTTTAGCCGACCATGAATGGTTAGCGACACCATGGGCTCCGATTTATGTAGCGACACCTTGGCTCGGGTTAATGATGCGACATTGTGGGCTCCAGTTATGTAGCGACACTTTGGCTCAAGTTATGTAGCGACACTTTGGCTCAAGTTATGTAGCATGATTACGTTTTTTTAAAAGAACTAGACCTGCCCGATATGGTATAGAGAATTAACTAGAACTGCCCGTTGTGGTATGGGGAATTAACTAGACCTGTCCGATGTGGTATGGAGAATTAACTAGACCTGCCCGATGTGGTAAGGGGAATTAACTAGACCTGCCCGATGTGGTATGGAGAATTAACTAGACCTTCCCAATGTGGTATGGAGAATTAACTAGACCTGCCCGATGTGGTATGGGGAATTAACTAGACCTGCCCGATGTGGTATGGGGAATTAACTAGACCTGCCCGATGTGGTGTGGAGAATTAACTAGACCTGCCCGATGTGGTATGAGGATTAACTAGAGCTACTCGATGTGGTAGAGGATTATCTGTATGGTGTAGACTTGTTGAAAGAGATCAAGGGTAAATTACTATGGAATGTGAATAATGTGAAAAGTGTATGTTTGGAATGAAAGTAATATGCATGCTATAGAATATATATTATGGGATATATATCCTATTGGGTGAATATGAACAATATGAAAATGGAAGAAAGTATGAAGGTCTATATTTATATACTCATGAAATGTGTTCCACTTCAATGTTTAATTGTTATGTGGTGATCTTGATAACGATTGAATTGAACAAATGGTGTGTTGTGTGGATTTGAATGAAATGTCTAAGTGAGATATGATGAGTATGCTAAATGGATATGTGAACAATATGTGGTATAATGTGTTGATGGTTAAATGTTAAATATGATTGATATTAGACGTTTATAGGTTTAATACTTTAATGTTATTACTCTATCTAATTTCACGCTATGGTCACCGTAGTTGATTCTTACTCCTTCTGTCTCTTCTTGTATGTGTTGTGTATTTGAGTTCAGGTTGTGAAGGTAGCGTGTTGGAGGCTTGCGGAGAAGAGTACATGGTAGAGTAGGATTTTATGTAATTGATATGTTATATGATAAATGTTTATAATATGAGAACTATGTTGGATAATCTATTTTGTAAAATGGCACTCCTCCTAAGTGTATAATGAAGTTGATTTAATGTTGGTATTAAAAGTGTTCCTTGAGAAAAGATAATTGTTTAGATTATGTATTTCAAAGGAAGTGTAATGACATGCTTTTGAAGTGAGATGTATTTGGAATATTTTCGCCTTGTGATTTATAAATAGAACTAATATTTGCATTCACTCAAGTTTCCAAACCGTTCAAGTAATGTCTTCCAAAAGTAATCACTTCAATTTCATGAACAAGGTTTTAAAAAGAATTTTTGGATTACGAAAATCGGGTCCTTACAATATGGTATCAGAACATATGTCAATTCTGCGGCCTAGGGTATGGCCTTACGTGCTTCCTTGTGAAATTGTGTGAGTTAACTGCTTGATTTATGCTGATAGTTTGTCAACTATGTGATAACTGCTGATGTGAAGATGATTGTTAAATTCCTTGCGGTAAGCGTCTGGTTGTGAACTTATCGTTGGATGTCTTGTTGTGAGTTATTGATGAAGTGCTTGTTGAAAACTCCTTGTTGTGAATTCCGTAGAGGGTTTTTGTTGTAAAACTCTTGTTGAAATCCCTGGTATGGACTTGTTGTTGAATTTATTGTGTGAGACCCTTGTTGGGGGTTCTCTGGTGAAACTTTTGCTGAAAGTTTCTAGTTGTGAACATCTTGTTGAAATTATTTATGGGGAGTTTGTGATTGTGATTTTCCGGTTGGATTTCTTGGTGTGAGATTTATTTGTTGAGAGTTCCTAGTGGTGGATCTCTTGTTTGAGGTTTGATCAACCTCTTGATGTGAATTTTCTTTTATCACTAAGATTAAGATAATTGAAAATGAATGATTAAATTGGCTTTCTTAGATGTTTGCTTATATGTTTCTATGGTTCTAGTAGAACAAGATTAAGGTAATATGTTTGTAAGCACATTGTTGTGTTGCCTACCCGATGTGGTAGTGGATTATTGTTGTGTTGCCTACCTGGAGTGGTAGTGGATCATTGTTGAATTGCCTACCCAGAGTGGTAGTGGATCATTGTTGAATTTCCTACCCGGATTGGTAGTGGAACATTGTTGAGTTGCCTACCAAAGAGGTAGTGGACTATCGTTGTATTGCCTACCCGAAGAGGTAGTGGACTATCGTTGTGTTGCCTACCCGAAGAGGTAGTGGATTATCTTTGGGATGTAAATTGGTCGAATGTGGTCAAGAGTAAAATTAATGTTGATTGTCATTGAAAAAAATAAAAATGCTTTGGAAAGAGTGAATATTTCATGCTATAAAATATATATTATGGGATATATATACTATAGGGTGAAATATCTCCTTGAGATTAGTTGCTAGTATCCGGTAATTTGTTCCGTGACGTATAAATCATAGGAGCAAATGTTATAGTGATTTCTTATAAGTGCGTATATCTGGGCGTTGATAATGCACCTGAATGTTGTGTGGTTTAAGTTTTAGCGGGATAATTGATAAACACAATTTTTGTTCTATGCGTTTGTGGGAAGTGGTATAGGGAATAACATAGTTATTTGATTTTTGGTATGTGAAACTTTTGGTCTAGGATGGTCGACCTTTTGTAGTAGAATATTTGCAATGCACGATATAGTGGCGATGTACACCAAATATCTGCTTTGAATGTGTACTGACAAAACTTGTTATGTTTCATGTGTGTCAGTAATTGCCATGCATAATTGTAGTGTAATCGCATGAGAAAAGGGTTTTTGATGTTATGCTAAAATGATTATGTAAACCTGGTTTTCCCGACATGATTGCCATGAATCGTATGTTCAATCCATTTTTAAAAATCATGCTTGGGTGAAATATAGCATGTGGCTAAACCTTAGTTTAGTATCATGTGGGAGAATCCAAAACTTTAGCAACCGTATCTTGATAATTATGATGTTGTTAAAAACTTGGTCATTTCATTTGCTGCCATGAAAAACTCCAGAAATCTTGTCTGCTGAAATGCTAATTGTTGAATGAACGCATTATTGCTATGTTGTAGCGGATTCAAGTTGAAATGCTAGTGAGGATTTTCGAGTAAATCGTGGTTATCCTCATGTGTGAAATTAAATGACGTTGTTTCCATCGAGTGGATGTCGATCTAGCTATTGAATTTTGGGTGCGAGCTAGTACATCTTGGTAAATGATAGGTATAGAGTCCCACTTCGAAGTAGTTTCGAAAGTCTTGTTGCGATTCTGACCGTATAGGTTGATCGTTTTGAACGATTGTTGTAGTGATAGATTAGGGAGATCCATTGTGATGGATGAATACTGGAGAATCTTTATTTTGGTTGTGATAATTTCCTCTTAGTTGACTTGATGTTTGGCTTGGGTGTTTGGGCTAAAAAAAAAAGAGTATCCCATGATTTGGCTATGTGGTATCACTGTTACGTTGTATGTGCCCTTATTTGTCGTCTAAGTGATTTTAATTGTTTAGACCGTTAGATCCAAGTGTGGAAAAGTATATCTTATGCTTAATGTGTAGGCGATGATAGTATCTTCCCGAGAGTAACCTAATAAAATTTCGGGGACGAAATTTCTTTTAGGGGGGAAGGATTGTAACACCCTAAGTCTATCCTCCTTAAAAGAGGTAACAGTCTTGAAGAAGGGGACATACTGCCAGATTCTCGTTTGAGCGAGAGGGCCTCGCCCAAGCGAGAGACTCAATGTTTTAAAATTGGAAATTCTGGGAGCCTCGCCCAAGCGAGGAATTGGTCGCTTGAGGGAGAGAAGCTTGGGCAGGCTGTGAGACTCTTGCTTGAGCGAGAGAATCTTGCCTAGGCGAGAGAGTCCGTGTTTTGAAACTTAAAATATCGTGGGCTTCTCGCCCAAGAGAGATATCTTTGCCCGGGCGAGAGAACCCATCTATGAAAGTAAAGAAAGGGTTTCACAAACCCTAATCTTCATTTTCTTTTCTCCCCTTTCTCTCCCAACGGCGGCTCCACCCAAATGAACCATTCTCCCCTCCACTAAACCTCAAAACTCATCAAAACCTCTTCCCCTTGCTTCTTAGTGCCACATTGGAGGGCTTTGGCGGTGGAAATGGAACATTGGAGATTGAAGGAGATGGAGGGAGATGTAGCTCTTTTGCGGAACAACGGAGCTTACGCAACCTAAGGTGAGGGAGAAGACCATTGTGATCTTAGAGTATTTCATTGGAGTCATCTTCTCCGATTTCCCTCAAGAATCGGAGCATATTAACGGATAGAAACTCTCTTGAGTGGTTGTGGTCCATGCGAGAGTCTTCATTTTATATGAGGATGTATTAGCCATAAAACTGGAGATATATATGCGGGAAAACCGTTTATTTAAGTAAAACGCAATATGCTCATTTATGGTAATACACCGTCATGAAAGATGGTTCTAACGTTAATGTGTTATATGATGAAGAATATGTTGTGTGTGGTTTGTTTATGATAATGTTGTGTTATGAATTGTTGATTTGTTATAAACATATATGAGTATGTTTGTAACAATGATGGTGTGGTAAGTTGTTTAATGACAACAAATGGATATGATTATGTTGT
The DNA here is from genome assembly GCA_009771035.1 of Lupinus albus. NCBI lineage: Eukaryota > Viridiplantae > Streptophyta > Magnoliopsida > Fabales > Fabaceae > Lupinus > Lupinus albus. The sequence goes on along the minus strand of WOCE01000027.1, from coordinate 471,735 downwards.
ATGATAATGATTGTGTTGTGAGCCATTTATACGTAGTAAGGGATAAGTGTTTCCATTTTATATGAGTTGATGTGCGCAAGGTATGTGTATGAAGTAACGTGTTTATAAGGATAAGTATTTAATCGAAATTCGTAATGGAAAATGTGTGTATTTTCTGGTTGTGGAAGTGGTTAAGAAGCAAATCGCTTATTTATTATAGACATATATGGGTATGTTTTTAATAAAGGAATGCGGGGAATTGCTATGTACAAATTGATGGTGTATCAATGAAAGTAAAAACATATTTTTAGCCGACCATGAATGGTTAGCGACACCATGGGCTCCGGTTTATGTAGCGACACCTTGGCTCGGGTTAATGATGCGACACTGTGGGCTCCATTTATGTAGCGATACTTTGGCTCATGTTATGTAGCATGATTACGTTTTTTTAAAAGAACTAGACCAGCCCAATGTGTTATGGAGAATTAACTAGACCTGCCCGATGTGGTATGGGGAATTAACTAGACCTGTCCGATGTGGTATGGAAAATTAACTAGACCTGCCCGATATGGTATGGGAAATTAATTATACCTGCCCGATGTGGTATGGAGAATTAACTAGACCTGCCCGATGTGGTATAGGGAATTAATTAGACCTGCCCGATGTGGTATGAGGAATTAACTAGACCTGCCCGTTGTGGTATGGGGAATTAACTAGACCAACCCGATGTGGTATGGGGAATTAACTAGACCTGCCCGATGTGATATGGGGATTAACTAGAGCTACCCAATGTGGTAGAGGATTATCTGTACTGTGTAGACTTGTTGAAAGAGATCAAGGGTAAATTACTATGGAATGTGAATAATGTGAAAAGTGTATTTTTGGAATGAAAGTAATATGCATGCTATAGAATATATATTATGGGATATATATCCTAGAGGGTGAATATGAACAATATAGAAATGGAAGAAAGAAAGTACGAAGGTCTATATTTATATACCATGAAATGTGTTCCACTTCAATGTTTAATTGTTATGTGGTGATCTTGATAACGATTGAGTTGAATAAATGGTGTGTTGTGTGGATTTGAATGAATTGTCTAAGTGAGATATGATGAGTATGCAAAATGGATATGTGAAAAATATGTGGTATAATGTGTTGATGGTTAAATGTTTAATATGATTGATATTAGACGTTGTATAGGTTTAATACTTTAATGTTATTACTCTATGTAATTCCACGCTACGATCACCGTAGTTGGTTCTTACTCCTTCTGTCTCTTCTTGTATGTGTTGTGTATTTGATTTCAGGTTGTGGCGGTAACGCGTTGGACGCTTGCGGAGAAGAGTACTTGGTAGAGTAGGATTTTATGTAATTGATATGTTATATGATAAATGTTTATAATATGAGAACTATGTTGGATTATCTATTTTGTAAAATGGAACTCCTCCTAAGTGTATATTGAAGTTGATTTAATGTTGGTATTAAAAGTGTTCCTTGAGAAAAGATAATTGTTTAGATTATGTATTTCCAAGGATGTGTAATGACATGCTTTTGAAGTGAGATGTATTTGGAATATTTCTGCTTTGTGATTTATAAATGGAACTAATATTTGTATTCACTCAAGTTTCCAAACCGTTCAAGTAATGTCTTCCAAAAGTAATCACTTCACTTTCATGAACAAGGTTTTAAAAATAATTTTTGGATTACGAAAATCGAGTCCTTACAATGGTTACAAGTATCCAAAAATATAATGATCATTGTTACAAATATTCAAATCCGCATATAGTCAGTTATGACACAAAAAGTGTAAATAAAAGAATCCAGATTTAAAAGCTCCCAAAGCTACTAAACAAGACTTCCCTAAAACGTCCACTTACCTACAATGAGATTATCATAAAAGGTACACAAAATACAAGGGAGTAAGTCATTATCTCAATAATAACATTACATGAAAATCCGTATTTTAAGTAAGATTAATAATTGAAATAAATCATAGTTCATAAAGTACATACGTATATGTTTACCTATTTTCCTTCTTACCATTTTCATAATATCCATACTCACACTATAGTCTATATGTCACATCTATACATATTCTATAGATTACATATTGATTTCATTTCGAAAGTCTCATTTAATTCATCAATGACAAGTGACAATAAATTACTCATTACCACGTTTAACAAATCTACACCACAAAGGTGACCCAATACCACAGAGGATAAGTCTACACCACAAAGGTGATCCAATACCACATCGGGCAAGTCTACACCACGAAGGTGATCCAATATCACATCGGGCAAGTCTACACCACGAAGGTGACCATTACCACATCGGGCAAGTCTACACCACGAAGGTGATCCAATACCACATCGGGCAAGTCTACACCACGAAGGTGATCCAATACCACATCGGGCAAGTCTACACCACGAATGTGATCCAATACCACATTGGGCAAGTCTACACCACGAAGGTGATCCAATACCACATCGGGCAAGTCTACACCACGAAGGTGATCCAATACCACATCGGGCAAGTCTATACCAAGAAGGTGATCCAATACCACATCGGGCAAGTGTACACCACGAAGGTGATCCAATACCACATCGGGCAAGTCTACAATACCACGTAGGGCAAGTCTACACTACGAAGGTGATCCAATACCACATCAGGCAAGTCTACAATACCAGGTAGGACAAGTCTACACCACGAATGGCGATTCAATATCACGTAGGGTAAGTCTACACCACGAAGGTGATCCAATACAGTTATAATCCACAATCCATATCTCATTATCTTCATGAAAATTCATACCCGTAGTTGCTCCATATCATCTTATATTTAATGGAAACACTTATCCCTTACCTTGGTGAGTGTTGGGTTGGATTCTTGGTAACTTGGAAAGTTCCTTCGATACCGCCTCCAACCTTAGGATATTTCCTCATTCCCACCAAACAACAACAAAATCAGTTATTTATTCATAATAACATGTATAAACAACTCATATTTCATCTTTAATCATCCAAGAGATTCACATATTTTCAATGTTTCCAAAATTACTTCATTAGGAGTTTCCAAACATCAAAAACATACATATTCATCTTCTATTTAACATTAGAACACATAATCACTTCTACATCCAACATTTCACTCATCTTCCTCTTTAACCACATTTTCATTTTGGGGGTTTAGGGGTTTTCATGAATCAACCCACAAAACCTTTCCATTTTTCGAATACCAACTCTAAACCAAGAGTTTACAAGAGAGAAACTAAATAAAACGAACCACAACTCAAAAGGAAGAGTTTCCATAGTCTCTCACATTTTGAGAAGAGATCCCATATACCCAAAACAAGTTTGAAAGGGAAGAAGAGAATTAGAATCAAGAGATTTACCTCTTCTCAAGCCTCTAGAAGATTCTCACGAGTCCTTGTTCTCAAAATCACCTCCTTCTCTCTTCTCTCTCAAGTTCTAACCCTAAATGTGTTTGAGAGTTTCTATTTTAAAGTGAAATCTTCGGGTTCTCGCTCAAGCGAGAAAATCCCGCCCATTTTAAAAACTCAGATCTAGCACTCTGCTCAAGCAAGGGATTCTCGCTCAAGCGAGAATCCTCCAGTGCCCACACCCTCTCCCTCGCCCAGGCGAGCCAAATCTCACTCAGGCGAGAATCCTTCAGTATATCCCAGTATTCCACTCACCCAGGTGAGCCATCTCTCGCACCGGCGACCCCTTTCTCGCTCAAGCGAGACTTCCAAATAAAAATTCTGGGAGAAATCAGACCCTCTCGCTTGGGCGAGGCACTCTCGCTCAAGCGAGAATCTGGCAGCATGTCCCACTCTTCAGGACTGTTACCACATCTCAAGAAATATAAATTCAGGGTGTTACAATCCTCCCCCTCTTATAGGAATTTTGATCCCCGAAAATTAAACGTACATCAGTTCAAACAAATGAGGGTAATCCTCCCTCATATCACGCTCCACATCCCAAGTAGCGTCTCCTTCATCTACTTGGCTCCACAATACCTTCACCAAGGCAATCTCTTTGCCTATAAACCTCTTGATACTGGTATCCATAATCCTCACAGGCAAGGTCGCAAAAGTCAGATTATCCTTCAGTTCTATCTGATCGGACTCAACCACATGAGATGGATCCCCAACATATTTTCGCAATTGAGACACATGAAACACATTGTGGAGATTCGACAACAATGGAGGCAAAGCAATCCGATATGCTATCGGCCCAACCCTCTTCAATATTTGAAAGGGTCCAATAAATCTCGTAGTCAGCTTTGGGAGGAATAGATGGCCAACTAAGAGGGGGGGTGAATTAGTTGTTTTAAAAAAAAATTCACTAGGAACTTTTCAGATTTTTCTACTTAAGAACAAATTAACAGAGTTGTAGCAGAAGAAAGTTTAGTAGAAGAAGAAGAAGTGCATAAAACAAAAAGTGTAAGGATGAGAAAAATCACACCAGAAAATTATACTGGTTCACCTTCTACCACCGAAGGCTACGTCCAGTCCTCTTGAAAACCACAAGAGATTTCCACTATTGAATGAGTTTAACTTACAAGCAAAGTCACACCTAGACTCCCCCTAAGTTGTATCACTCACTCACTTCAACAAGATAGTACACCACTATCCTTGTTTTACAATGCCTCACCAAACCCTACGGTGATTACTTGAGTACAAGTATGAAGATAATAAATGGCTTAATGACAAACTCACAATGTATCTTAATGCCTTATGAAGTTTTCAGAATTCCAAAGAATATGAAAGTTTTTCTGAAAAACTTCAAAGTGTTCTTGAATAAAAACTTAGAAATTTGTTTCAAGAACTTAGATTTTTGAGTATAAAAGTTATGTTCTAATTCTGAGATCCTACAAGGTTTATATAGAGTTCCAAAAGGTGTTTAGAATCACTTTCAAAAGGTATAAGTCATTTGGGAAAAGTTGAACCAAGTTGGAACACAATGGTTCAATTTAAAAATCAGATTTTCGCAGTAACAGTACGTGGTAATCGATTACTTATCCGTGGTAATCGATTACCAGTTGAAAAACAACTGATACTGACGATTTTTTGCTTGTGGTAATCGATTACCAATATGAGGTAATCGATTACCTCAGTTGAAATTTCAAATCCAAAGTTGCTTAACGGCTAGTGGTAATCGATTACTTCCATAGGTAATCGATTACCCTAGTTGAAATTTCATTTCCCAAAAATGCCGAGAGTTATGGTAATCGATTACTTACCCTGGTAATCGATTACTGCAATTAAATTTTGGATTTTAACTTTCAACAGTAAGTGGTAATCGATTACTACTATAGGGTAATCGATTACCCTAGTTATTTTTTGCTTTTTCCCAACTTTTCAATTGGTTTTTCTTAGGAACTCTTATATTAACCTAGATTAAGATCTTTATTCTTAAGGCATTGTGATTTCTTATGAGTTTGAAATATATGCTACTAAAAGACTAAGACTCTTATAAAAATAAAATATACTTCAAGTTCTTTAAGTCTTTGATCTTCAATAGCTTTTCTTCTTTCTTTTGGTGATGTGCATTTGTCTTCATCAAAACCCAGCCTCGGTCAAGGAGCCAGATCATCTTCCCAATCTCCTCCTTTTTGATGTAGACAAATCACTATCGTTTGAAAGTTTGTTCTCAAAGTATAATCATTATACTTGAAGTTCTTTACACTCTTCTTTATGACATGCCTATCACTAGGTCTAGGAACAAGTTCCCAAACTTGGTTTCTCTCAAATTGATTGAGCTCTTCTTGCATAGCAAGAATCCAATGCTCATCCTCAAAGGCATCATCTACCTTAGATGGTTCAATTTGAGATACAAATGCCATTTTTAAGCATGCATCTTTTAAATTTAAACGAGTAGTGACTCCCTTGTTTATATCACCTATAATGTTGTCGATGGGATGATCTCTATGAGCACGCCATTCTTGTGGGAGATCATTATGAACTTGTTCTTGAGATTGATCTTCATCTAAAGTCTTAATCTCCAGATCATCTTGTTCTTCAATGGTTGGAACTTCACTTAGTGAATTACATGAATGGATTCATCTATGAATGGTATTAAGTTGTCATCATCACAAACCACTTTTTCCTCCTTAGAGGGGTTAGTTTCATCAAAAGATACATGAATGGATTCTTCTATGGTTAAATTTCTCTTATTAAAAATTCTATATGCTTTTCTAGTAAGAGAATAACCTAGAAAAATTCCTTCATCAGCTTTAGCATCAAATTTACCAAGTTTGTTTTTACCATTGTTTAGAACAAAACACTTGCAACCAAAAATGTGTAAAAATGCAATGTTTGGCTTTCTCCCTTTGAAGAGCTCATAGGGGGTTTTCTTTAAGATAGGTCTAATCAAAATTCTGTTTGAAACAAAACTAGCAGTGTTAACAGCATCAGCCCAAAAATATTTAGGCAAATTTGACTCATTTAGCATTGTTATTGCTAGTTCTTGTAACATCCTATTTTTACTTTCAGCAACACCATTTTGTTGAGGTGTTCTTGGTGCTGAAAAGTTATGTAAGATACCATGTTTATCACAATATTCTTCAAACAGAGCATTTTGAAACTCTCCCCCATGACCATTTCGAATAGAGGAGATTTTTACAGATTTCACATTTTGGACTTTCTTAGCATACTTTCTAAATGCATGAAAAGCTTCACTTTTGTGAACAAGAAATAGTGACCATGTAAATCTGGAAAAATCATCAACTATTACTAAGGCATAGTAGTTTTCTCCAAAACTTTTAGTACTTGTAGGACCAAATAAATCCATATGAATTAATTGTAATGGTCTACTAGTAGAAACTATAAGTTTTGGTTTGAAAGAAACTTTCTTAAGTTTGCTCTTTTCACATGCATCACATTTTCTATCTTTGATAAATTTCATTTTTGGTAAACCAACAACTAGTTCATGTTTGACTAGTTTATTTAAATGATTCATGTGAATATGAGCAAATCTTCTATGCCAAAGCCATGCATCATTATTGTTCACTATTAAGCATTTAACTTTAGAGGAAATATCTTCTAAGGAAATCATATAGATATTATTTATCCTATTTCCTCTAAGTTTAGCTTCATGTGTTAACTTATCTTCTATAATGCATGAATCAGATTTGAAAACCACACTAAAATCCTTATCACAAAGTTGACTAATACTTAAGAGATTGTGTTTGAGTCCTTCAACATAAAGGACTCCATCAATAGTAGTGTGTGGTGGTTTTCTACCAACTCCAAGAATTTTACCTCTATTGTTATCTCCGTAGGTGACAAATCCTTTGTCTCTTGGAGTTAGAAATGAGAATTTGCTTCTGTCACCCGTCAGGTGCTTTGAGCAGCCGCTATCAAGATACCACAGTTCATTTCCATCTTTCAAGCATTCCTACAAAAAAAAATTAAACCTTAAGTTTAGGTACCCAATTTAAATTGGGTCCTTTAATGTTAGAACACTTTTTAACCCATATTTATTTTCCAGTTGGAATACCAACTTTTCTTATAAAGCATGTGTTGGGTGTATGTCCTATACAATTGTAATAAAAACATGTAGGTTGTTTTATTCTTTGCTGAGAAATAGAAGCACAAGATTTTGAAACTTTGTAATCATGTAAATTGCTTCTAGTAGCTTTAACAAACAAAGGTTGTTTCATACCATTAGTTTTATGGCTATATGAATAACCTAAACCACGTTTATCATGGGTATGCCTTTGATTGTGTAAAATATTGTCTAATTTGTGAGAGCTCTTTTTAAACACTTCTAATTCCTTGTTTAAGGAATGTAACTTTGTGTTTAGAGTTTCACAATTTAAACAAGTAATGTTTTCCTTATTAAATTTATCCTTGAGATGAACAACTTCCTTTTTAAAGAAATAATTTTGACTTTCTAAGCTTTCAATAATAATTTTTTGTTTGGAACATAACTTAGAAAGTCTCAAAGATTCTTTGTGAAGTTCTATGAAAGCATCTTGTAATTCTAAAAAGGAAGGATTATCTAAATCAGCATCACTAACCTCATTTTCGTCATCGGAATGATGGGAGGCCATTAGAGAAAGATGTGCTTGTTCTTCATGGTCTGAATCAAAATCAGAACTTACATCGTTGTCTTCCCAAGCAATATATGCTCTTTTAGATTTCTTGTCCATCTTTCCTTTGATTGAGTTCTTCTTTTGTAGTGTAGGGCAGTCAACCTTAATGTGGCCAGGTTTACTACATTCAAAACAAATAAAGTTTTGACTAGATGTTGAAGCATCATTGTTCTTTGCAAATTTCTTTGATAGACTAGATCTTGTACCCTTATTTCTTCTCAAGAATTTGCTGAACTTTTTGACCAAAAGATTCATGTCATCAGACATATCTTTATCAAAGTTTTTGTTATCAAAAGACTCTACTTAAGTGTTTAGAGAAATTGTTTTTCTCTTTTTCTCATTCTCCTCATGTTGCTCTAGTTGGCTAAGTTCAAGTTCATGTTCTTGTAACTTGCCAAATAGTTTAGAATGCAACCCAAGTAATCACTCGCCCCTCTATTTCCGTCTGATGCCGAGTAAATTCCCACCAAGTTTCAGCTTCCTTCACCAACATGTAAGAAGCATAAGCCACCTTCTGAACATCATTACAACCCATGGCTCAGAATATTCGTTCCAAGTCTTGAATCCACTCATTTGAAGCATCAGGAGCGAACCCACCTTGGAACAGGCTAGGATTCCGCTTACAGAACTCATTCAATCCTCGGTACTCGGCCGGCTCGGGTGGAACTAAAGGTTGCGAACTAGGACTTGGTGTTGGGTTCTGGTTCAGGTTATGCAAGTTTTCATTAACTTGTTGCAGTGCAGCCACCATCTGAGCCAACAGATCATTCGGAACATTCTGACTCGTTCCTCTCCCTCTTCCAGCCATTCCTTAACTTGCATTCATTAGTGGTTAGCACACAATTCTAACTCACATAATTCATGTTATCACATAGTCTCATAGTACATTACATGTTACTACACCAAGGCTACACAATTTAAACAGTCAATTCATATAATTTCTAGTAGTTAAATCACCAACATGTTACAAAGAAGCAAATAAGGTCACACCCTAGGCCGTAGAATTAACTATGCTATGATACCATATTGTAAGGATCCAATTTCTACACTTGAAAATTTTTCTTTTATTTTAATCCTTTATACATGATTCCCATGTTACATCATACATACATTTCCTTTAATCTTTTAATTCATCCCTTTCTTAATTATCTAGTAACTCTAATCATACAATTTCAGTTCCATACCATGCTACCCTTAATTGCAGAAAAATATAATTCATATTACTATCTCCCTATAACTACCGCATACAACTAGCTCTGGGTTTACAATACTCAGAGTTACAATTATCCAAAATAGCATTTAGTCAATCATAATACAAAAAGAGAAAAATAAAGGAATCCAGGTTTTAAGCTCCTAAGGCATCAAACCAAGCATCCTCAACTAACATGTTTACCTGCAATGGGATTATCAATGACAAATACACACAACATACAAAGAAGTAAGTCATTAATTCAATAAATATCATTATAAGATAATCCACATTTTAAATGGGTCAGTAAACCATTTTAAATTCATTTTCGCTACATAACTTGAGCCAAAGTTTGCTACATCGCTTGAGCCAAAGCTTGCTACACAACTTGAGCCAAATTTTCGCTACATAACTTGAGCCAAAGTTTGCTATATCGCTTGAGCAAAAGCTTGCTACATCGCTTGAGCAAAAGCTTGCTACATCGCTTGAGCCAAAGCTTGCTACATAACTTGAGCCAAAGTATCGCTACATAACTTGAGCCAAAGTTTGCTACATAACTTGAGCCAAAGTTTGCTACATCGCTTGAGCCAAAGCTTACTACATAACTTGAGACAAAGTTTCGCTACATCACTTGAGCCAAAGCTTGCTACATCGCTTGAGCCAAAACTTGCTACAAAACTTGAGCCAAAGTATCGCTACATAACTTGAGCCAAAGTTTGCTACATAACTTGAGCCAAAGTCGCTAACCAATCATGGTCGACTAAAATATGTTTTCTTTTCATTGATACAATATGCTAGTTAAAGACTTATCCTTACCTTGGTGAGTGTTGGGTTTGGTCCTTGGTAACTTTGCAAGTTCCACCGACACCGCCTCCAACCTTAGGATCTTTCCTCATTCCAACCACATAACAACAATGTTAGTCATTTATTCGAAATAACACATAAACAACTCATATTTCATCTTTAAACATACAAGAGATTCATACATTTTCATTGTTTCCAAAATTACCTTTATTAAGGGTTTCCAAACATCTAAAACATGTATAATCATCTTATATTCAACATTAGAACATATATTCATCTTCTACATCTAACATTTCACCCATTTCCGTTTTTACTCATATTCTCATTTTGGGGTTTTTGGGTTTTCATGAATCAACCCACAAACCCTTTCCATTCTTTAAATACGAACTCTAAACCAAGAGTTTACAAGAGAAAAACAACATAAAACAAACCATAACTCAAAAGGATGAGTTTCCATGGTTTATCACATTTTCAGAAGAGATCCCATACACCCAAAACGAGTTTTGAAAGGGAGAAGGAGAGTTAGAATCAAGAGATTTACCTCTTCTCAAGCTTCTAGATGATTCCCACGAGTCCTTGCTCTCAAAATCACCTCCTTCTCTCTTCTCTCTCAAGTTCTAACCCTAAATGTATTTGAGGGTTTCTATTTTTAAAGTGAAATCGTCGGGTTCTCGCTTAAGCGAGCCATCTCTCGCTCAAGCGAGAAAATCCCGCCTATTTTCAAAACTCAGATCTGGCACTCTCGCTCAAGCAAGGGATTCTCGCTCAAGCGAGGATCCTTCAGTGTTTACAACTCTTCCTCGCCCAGGCGAGCCAAATCTCGCTCAGACGAGAATCCTTCAGTATAGCCCAATATTTCACTCCCCCATGTAAGCCACTTTCACCCAAACAAGCCTTCTCTCGCTCAAGCGAGATTTCAAGATAAAATCCTCGGAGAAACTCTGACCCTCTCGCTTGGGCGAGGCCCCCTCGCTCAAGCGAGAATCTGGCAGTATGCTTCACTCTTTAGGAATGATACTCCAACATAGGAAATATAATTTTAGGGTGTTACATCATTCACCTTCTCCTTACCCCTCCCTTGCATAGAGTAGCGTTGGGGTCCATAATTCCGGGGAGGGTTCACTTTACTAGCAGCAGTGTCCCTCACTCGCACATCATCCTCATACATTCTACACTTGTTCACTAGTGTAGGAAAATCAGGGATCTCCTGGTGACCAAACATAACCTTCAGCTCGGGCCTCAACCCCATTTCAAACTTGGCACATTTGGACCTTCCGTCCAACTCTAGTTCAGCATAAGGGCAATACCGGACCAATTCCTCGAACTTGGCTGCATACTCTCCTACTGACATGCTCCATTGCTCTAATCGTAAGAATTCCTTCTCTTTCTTCCTCTTCAAGTCCGCAGGAAAATACTTCTGGAGGAATTTACTCTTGAAGGCTTCCCAAGTGATGGTTTGCCTCTCGGTCTTCATCTGCCTCCGAACCATCTCCCACCAGTTCTCAGCCTCCTTTACTAGCATATAGGTATCATATGCCACCTTCTGGGCATCAGCGCAGCTCATGGCCCTGAAGATCCTCTCCAATCCTTGGATCCACTCAATGGCAGCATCCGAAGCGATCCGCCTTGGAACTGACTACGATTTCTCCTGCATAATTCATCCAGACCTCGGTACTCAGCCAGTCCGGTGGGACTAGGGGCTGTGAACTCGGACTTGGCACTGCGTTCTGATTCAGATTCTGCAAGTTCACGTTCACATATTGCAGTGCAGCTACCTTCTAAGCCAAAAGATCATGTGGAACATTCTGACTCGTTCCTCTTCCTCTTCCAGCCATGTGTACCTGTACTTATTCACGTGTCAGTAAACCAAATTTTTAACTTGACAAGGATCACATAATCACATAACAATTTGTGCAAACCAAGTAATTCAAACACATAAAGGTCACAAAGAAGCACGTAAGGCCATACCCTAGGCCGCAAGATTAACTATGCTCTGATGCCATATTGTAAGGACCCAAATTCTACCCTTGAAATTTTTTCCTTATTTTAATTCATTCACTCATATATTTTTCCTCATGACTTATAATTATAACCCAATGACTTTTCATTAGTCACCCTTTCTATTTCATGATCATTCTAACAAGCAATATTCATACATAAAATCACTAGGCAGAAAACATAATTCATATTAATGTCCACCAATACTTAGGACATACAAATAGTTATGGGTTCCCAAAATCATAATACCCACGGTTACAAGTATTCAAAAATACAATGACCATAGTTACAAATATTCAAATCCGCAGATAGTCAGTTATGATACAAAAAGTGTAAGTAAAGGAATCCAAATTTAAAAGCTCCTAAAGCTCCAAGTCAAGCATCCTTAATTTATCCAATTACCTGCAATAGGATTATCATAAACAATACATAGAAAACACAAAGGAGTAAGTCTTAAACTCAACATAATCCAATGATAATCCACATTTAATAAGGTTAGATAAGCAATTATATTATAACATATAAATAATACTTCAACATATATATTCCACTTTGTTATCTTCATCGTTCTACATTTTACTCGACTCATCATTATCCTTTCCTCATATTCATACGTAACTCCATCCCTTCTTGTCATATTCATCTATCCCATTTATGTTTATCTTAAATCATTTATCTTACCACATAGGGCAAGTCAGACATTTGCTCTAAATAGCCAATACCACGAAGGGCAAGTCAGTCATTGCTCAACGAGCCAATACCACAAAGAGCAAGTCAGTCATTGCTCAACGAGCTAATACCACAAAGGGCAAGTCAGTCATTGCTCAACGAGCCAATACCACTAAGGGCAAGTCAGTCATTGCTCCACGAGCCAATACCACTAAGGGCAAGTCAGTCATTGCTACGAATAGCCAATACCACGAAGGGAAAGTCAGTCATCGCTACGAATAGCCAATACCACGAAGGGCAAGTCAGATATCGCTACGAATAGCCAATACCACAAAGGGCAAGTCAGTCATCGCTACGAATAGCCAATACCACGAAGGGCAAGTCAGTCATCGCTCAACCTCTTAAGGGAGCTAAAAATAAGTTTTCTTCTCATTACTTCACAATTCATATATAATCAGAAATCCACACATTCTCTATCATCAAACACTTCTCCTCACCTTGGTGAGTGTTGGGTTCGGTTTTGGGTAACTTCGCAAGTTCCTTCTCCACCTCCTCCAACCATAGGATCTTTCCTCATCCCTACCAAACAACAACAAAGTCAGTAATTTATTCACAACAACATATAAACAACAACATATAAACAACTCATAGTTCATCTTTTAACCATACAAAAGATTCATACATTTTCAATGTTTCCAAAACCACTCTCATTAGAAGTTTTCAACATTAAAACATACATATTCATCTTCTATTTTACATTAGAACACATACTCATCTTCTACATCTACCATTTCACCCATTTTCCTCTTTAACCACATTTTCATTTTGGGGGTTTTGGGATTTTCATGAATCAACCCACAAAACCTTTCCATTCTTCGAATACCAACTCTAAACCAAGAGTTTACAAGAGAGAAACTAAATAAAACGAACCACACTCAAAAGGAAGAGTTTCATGGTCTCTCACATTTTGAGAAGAGATCTCATATACCCAAAACAAGTTTGAAAGGAAAGAAGAGAGTTATAATCAAGAGATTTACCCCTTCTCAAGCCTCTAGATGATTCTCACGAGTCCTTGCTCTCAAAATCACCTCCTTCTCTCTTCTCTCTCAAGTTCTAACCCTAAATGTGTTTGAGGGTTTCTATTTTAAAGTGAAATCGTCGGATTCTCGCTCAAGCGAGCCTTTCCTCTCTCAAGCGAGAAAATCCCGCCCATTTTAAAAACTCAGATCTGGCACTCTCGCTCAAGGGAGGGATTCTCGTTCAAGTGAGGATCCTCCAGTGCCCACACCCTCTCCCTCGCCCAGGCGTGCCAAATCTCGCTCAAGCGAGAATCCTTCAGTATATCCCAATATTCCACTCACTCAGGTGAGCCATCTCTCGCCCAGGCGAGCCCTTTCTCGCTCAAGCGAGACTTCCAGATAAAAATCCTGGGAGAACTCTGAACCACCCTCTCGCTTGGGCAAGGCACTCTCGCTCAAGCGAGAATGTGGCAGCATGCCCCACTCTTCAGGGCTGTTACCACATCTGAAGAAATATAAATTCAGGGTGTTACACCTTGGAGTGAGGACAGAGAATTTACTTTTATCGCCCGTCATATGCTTTGAGCAGCCGCTATCCAAGTACCATAAATTGCGGGCGGCTCTCAAATCTACCTGCAAAACAGGTTAAGTTATATTAGGTACCCAACTTTTCTTGGGTCCTACATTGTTAGATCCTTTCTCAACCCATATAAAATGTCCTAAGGGAACACCATATTTTCTAATAGAACAAGTATTTGGTGTGTGCCCATGATTTTTACAATAAGAGCATATGAGTTGGTGCTTATGTATCCTAGTTTTATTTTTACTATGTGTAGAGGCATGGATACATGATTTTTGAAAGATTATTTATGTTAAGACATTTTGCTTCTTAGAAGCTTGGCTTTTAGAATAGCCTAGACCTCTTTGGTCTTTAACATGTCTCTGATCTTTTATTATCTTATCTAGATGTTTGCTACTCTTGTTTGATTCATTAAGTTCAAAACTTAATGATGAAATTTTCTTTTAAAGAGTGATGCAACTTTGAAATGAAGAGGATGATGATTTATTTCTAAACATTTCTAATTCAATTTTCTGTTTTAGAAATAATTTTGTGAGTTTGACATACTCATAAGGCAATTCATTAAATGCCATTTGTAATTCAAAAGAAGAAAAAGGTTTAGCTTCACTTATCTCTTCATTATCAGAATGATGAGATACCAATAGCGAGAGATGAGCTTGTTCTTCATTTTCTGGTTGAGATGTAGAACAAGTATTGTTGAGCATTGACCATTTATCTTCCTTCGTTTCATGCATAATTTCTAGAGTATCCCACATTTCTTTGGCCGATCTGCAATTTGATACTCTGAAAAGTTCATCATTGCCATGTGCTGAAATGATGATGTTTTTTGCTTTTAGATCGTATTGCATCTTCTTCTTATCTTCATCATTCCATGAAGATTTTGGCTTTATTTCCCTTGTCATGTTGACTACCGTGAATAGTAACATCTGGTCCTTCCTCGATCGCATTTCATATGTCTAAGTCTTGTGACTCTATGAAAATCCTCATTCTGATTTTCCCGATGTCGTAGCACTCTCCTACAAAACTTGGAGGTCTGTTTATGTTAGAGCCTTCTCCTAGGAATGATCTTGAGGCCATCTTGTTGTAAGATCAGATTTTGAGAGTAACTTTCTCAAAAATAGCTCTGATACCAATTGTAAGAATGAGAATGCAACTAAGCGGGGGTGAAATAGTTGTTGCAATAAAATGGCCAATTTCTCTGCAATATCAAAGTTAAAGTGCTGCAGAAAAAGTATGCAGAAAAATGATGACTTTGAAATATAGAAAGATAAGGAGAAGAAAATACCCATGTGTTTTATATTGGTTCGCCTTCTTGTCCACCGAAGGCTACGTCCAGCACTCTTGACGCGCAAGAGATTCCTTTATTAATTATAATGAGTTGCAATTACAAATATCTTACCCCGAGATCTCCTTATACTTTACACACTCACTTATACTTAAAACCCTTGGAAAACCCTATTCCAAGTAACACCCTTGGAAAACAATATTCCAAGTCACTCAACCCCTTTTTCTTCACACCCTTGTGAAAGAAAGTGTACTTAGCAAAAGTGAAGAATATACAATATGGCTTGGATTGCCTTTACAAGTGTATATGACAATTCTTCACTTGCAATCCAAAAACAACTCTTGTACAATAGATAATAATGTTGTTTGTACTTTGAAAAAGATTATAATACACTTAGAAGCAACTCTGAAATAACTTAGAAAGTTTGAGAGTGTGTTGCTTACAAGTGCAAAAAATTCAGAAAGTGTGAGAGCTTTATGAGAGTTTCAATGAGAGTTTGTAATCTGAGTTGTGTTGTTGTTAAGAGTGTTTCAATGCCTTTATATAGGCTTCCCAATCAACCATAACACCTCTAGGGAAGTGTAGGTTTCGTTTGGAATGAAACAAATCAATTTTGATTGAAACCTTTTCACTTTGAAATTTGAAAACTGATACAACAACTCTTAGTAATCGATTACAGCAAGTGGGTAATCGATTACCCAACTATCCTGTCCAACAACATTTTCAAATTTTACATAATGTAATCGATTACAGTAATTGAGTAATCGATTACTCAAGTGTTCTGTTTCACATATTTGAAATATGTCTTAGTGTAATCGATTACAGCTCTTTGAGTAATGGATTATCATGTTTACTTAAAATGGTAATCCGTTACTTCAAAGACAATAATGGATTACTCTTAGGCGTTGGAGGATGGATAACTCTTTTCTCACTCATGTAACTTGTTACTCAAGTATGGTAACCCGTTACATGTTATTTTTGAAAATTATTTTTATTCACACTTAGAATTTTCCGATTTTCTTGAAAACATTTTTGAGCATTATTAACAAAGGTAATAAAGGAGTTTTAGGATAAAAGTACCAAAAATACTTAGACTCTAAATATTTGAAGCTTTGTCTTCTTTAGTCTTGATAGGTCTTCTTCTTTTCTTCTTTTTGTGATGTTGGTGTCTTTATCAAAACCATGCCAAGGTCAGGAGAAAGTTCTTCTTCACATATACAACGTACAATTTTCAATTAACATTTACATCTTTTGTTTAGGATTTTAAGTGATTTGTTGTGCCGTAAGTCTAAGAGTAGTCATATATGCAATTGACAGGTGTAACAGTACGTGTTTTAAAATGCGCTGGTATATGTCCAACATCGCTTATTTTATACTACGTTGTTGAATATGGAAAAACATGTATATCAACACACAATTAAAGGTACGCTATTAAAGATGGAAACACATGAATATGCAACAACGCACTGTTAAAGGTGCTATATTGAATATGGAATATTCAACAGCGCACTGTTAAAGGAGCGTTGTTGAAGATAGAAACACATCAATATGCAATAACGCACTGTTAAAGGAGTGTTGTTGAAGATGTTGCTCTTAATATAATAAAGTGAAAAGTAATTTTATATCTGAGATATTATGTTTAGGTAATTTTATTTCTAAGTTATTATGTTTGGTCAAATTTAATATCTAGGTGATTATGTTTAAGTAACTTTATGTCTAAGTGATAATGTTTAAATAATTTTATATCTAAGTGATTATGTTTAAGTAAATTTATATTTAAGTGATTATTTTAAAGTAATTTTATATCTAAGTGATTATGTTTTGAAATTTTAAAATATCCATGTTTTTTATATTTATATCTATGTTTAAGTGATTGGATGGGTCGTAAGTCTAAGAGTAGCCATGATGACAATTGGTAGGTGTAACTATTCGTGTTTTTAACTTATACCTATACAACAACACTTGTTTGAAGATGCGTTGTTAACTGATACATATTCAACAACACATCTTTGAAGGTGCGCTATTAACTCATACCTATTCAACAGCGTATTATTAAAGGTGCGCTGTTGAAGATTACATTTTTGTTAGGGTACCACAGGTCAGAGTTAAAACCTAGAGGGGGTGAATAGGAGTGCGCGGATAAGTATGTCCGCTTTTCCGATGTGATATGTGAGATAATGCATAGAGCAAATTTAATCGATAAAATCAATTAACAATCGATTAAAGACAGCAAATACAATCGATTAAGCACAAATTTAATTGATTATATGAATTAGAAAAATTCAGAACACAACGATTCTCAAATTTCTTGAACATCACACAATCACAAGTTCAAGTAGCAATATATCGAGAATTGCTATAACATGTAATAAGCATATTCACATAGGAAGCATGTAAACAACTATCAATTAAGCAAATTCTTGAATCAAATCAGTTTAACAAAGATATGCTTGAAATGTAAAAGTTAAGGGATGAGAGAATTTAAGATAGGCGATTTTATCCTGGTTCGTTTGCTTGTCCACCTGCAAACTACATCCAGACCACCCTTTATGATCTTGGGATATTTGCTTCACTAGAACTGAAAGAATGTTTTGATACAAGCACACTTCCAATACAAGAGCCTTTCCTACTTGACCCACGATCTAACTAGATAAGCCTTGACAATTCCCCACTTTCATATGGTCTATCTACCAACTCCAACGGCTGCCAATCTTACTACTCGACTCGCTCTCATGATGCTCGCGTGAAGTCTATATCTGACTAACCACAACTAGTTGATATTTTGCATCTTATCTCTAAACTTAGAGAACTCAACAATCTAACAAAAGATACAAAATCTTGATAAAAAGAGTGTTCTAACACAGAAACTCACTACTCATAAGAGCAACCGACAAACCTAAAGATTGAATATCTCACACAAACTAGAAAGATATGTATGAGTATGCAAAGGTTTGTGAAAAAAATTTGATACACTTTAATTGCACAAATATAACTTTTTCTCTCAAAAGGAATGCAAGAAACTTTCACATATGCTTTTCTGACTAAATGCAATTTTCGCTAAGAGAATCTTTCGGAATCTAAAATTTGGAAATCAAAGTTATGAGCTGAAATGCACAAAAACAGATTTTATAGTTAATTGTTTTCAACAGCAGATAATCGATTAAATGAAAGCTTAATCGATTAACGATTTAAAATTAATAGTCCACTATTGAACTTAATTGATTAATAGGAACCATAATCAATTAACACCATCAAGAAACTCAATATGGTAGCTACTGGAACTCTCATTAATCGATTAACCAAATGCTTAATCGATTAACGGATTTACACAGCTACTTAATCGATTATTGAACTACTTAATCAATTAACTGTTAAACTAAAAGTTTATTGACAAGTAACCCTTCCAAAAGAAGTAAGTTGATGCAATGAATGAGTTTTAATGAAAACTAACATTTTAGTACAACCTACTCAAATATGAATGAATGATGACTCTCAAAAAATATTTTAGATACTTCTAAGATTATGTGAGATATTCATCATTGGGTTAAACTACCTAGACTCAATCTAAGCAATCATCCTAGGACTTCTAGAAAAGTAAAGCTAACTTCCCTAATGTCTTCAAAAGTCTCGAGTCTTGGCTCTTTGTTTGATGTCAAGTCAAGGCTTCATGCTTTTCCACAACGACTTTGTATTCATCAAAACCATGAAGGAAGATGGATGTTTCAACCTTGCTTGTTGACTCCTCTTGCAACCTCAATCTCCCCTTTTTTGATGATGACAAACATGAAAGTATTTGAGCGATGAAAAGCCTTGATGACTGACTGGTTCACATATTGCAGATGTTGTAAAAGGATTATGCATGGCTCCCCCTCACTTTTTTCTCCCCCTCAATCAATATGCATGAGGAAGTTGTAGGTAGCTAAAACTTTGATCTCCCCCTTTCTCAGGTGGGATGCGGAAGCATTTTACAACCTACAATACACATCAAACAACCTTTCTCCCCATTTTGGCATGATCATAAAGCCATTAAACAGACTTAAGAAACCAAAAGCAGAAAATATATACAATTATACAACTTTCTTAATCGATAAAGGATGTGGTTAATCGATTACTGGAGAAAAAAATTGAACAAATGCACAAAGTTGTCTGTTGTTAATCGATTATGGACAAGGTTAATCGATTAATTTCAAAAATAGTGAGAACATAGAGAGTTCTCGTAATTGATGTTTAAACACAATGAAGCACAATCATTGAATCAGTGACTAATAGTTATGACAACAACATGGTTTAAACAACAATCACACAACATAAATTAGCAAACAAAAGTGTGAATTTGAACGAAATGATAAAGCAACAGTTTTAGAGTTATTATAGAATATAAAAACCAATGTACCGAAGCAACAAATTATAAAAGGTCAAAGGGCATAATGATGAACACACAACTCCTAAACCTATAGAAAAATAGCCTAAGACATAGGTCTTAACTAGGCTTGTCGGTAGGTGGTGGAGGGTGTGAAATGTAAGGACCCAAATTTTACCCATGAAAATTTCTTCCTTTATTTTAATTCCTTCATGCATACACTAATCATATTACTTTAATCACTCATTAGTCATTCCGTAAAACTCCTATTTAACATGTTATATTACAATACATTTCAAATTTACAGAAAAACATAATTCATTCAATTAATCCTTAGTAACCACCGCATACAACTAGTTATGGGTTTCCAAGAATCATAATGCCCATAACTACACATATCCAGAGTTACAATACTCAGAATAACATTTATTCCAAAATATCATTTAGTCTGTTATAATACAAAAAGGATAGATAGAGAAATGCATGTTAAGAAACGCATAAAATCCCTAAGTGAGCCTCCTCAAAGTCCCCCGTTTACCTACAATGGGATTATCATAAACAACACACAAAAACAAGGGAGTAAGTCATTAGTTCAAGACTAACATCACATGATAATCCACATTTTAAGTATAAATAAGCATTGGAATAAATTATCATCACAAGCACATAAATATAAACATTCGTATTTCCATCCTTCAATCGCCATGTTGTTCATATTCACCCTATAGCTTATATATCCCATAATATATATTCTATAGCATGCATATTCCTTTCATCCAAACATACTCATTTCTCATCATTCATATTCACCCTATATATATCCCAGAATATATATTCTACAGCATGCATATTACTTTCATTCCAAACATATTCATTTCTCATCATTCATATTCACCCTATAGTGTATATATCCCATAATATATAGTCAATAACATGCATATTACTTTCATTCCAAACATACTCATTTCCCATTAATCGTATTCACCCTTAATCACATTCAACGAGACTCCCCGCAAAGATAATCATCTACCACATGGGTAGGTCTAGTTAATTCTCCATACCACATCGAGCAGGTCTAGTTAATTCTCCATACCACATCGGGCAGGTCTAGTTTATTCTCCATACCACATCGGGTAGGTCTAATTAATTCTCCATACCACGTCGGGCAGTTCTAGTTTATTCTCCATACCACATCGGGCAGGTCTAGTTTATTCCCCATACCACATCAGGAAGGTCTAGTTCATTCCCCATACGACATCGGGCAGGTCTAGTTAATTCCCCATACCACATCGGGCAGGTCTAGCTTATTCCCCATACCACATCGGGCAGATCTAGTTTATTCCCCATACCACATCGGGTAGGCAACATCAATAATCTACTACCACTCCGAGTAAGACGACAACGATGATCCACTACCACTCCGGGTAGGATAACAACAATAATCCACTACCACTCCGGGTAGGATGACAATAATAATCCACTACCACTCCGGGTAGGATAACAAAAATAATCCACTACCACTTCGGGTAGGATAACAGCAATAATCCACTACCCCTCAGGGTAGGACAACAACCATAATCCACTACCACTCCGGGTAGGATAACAACCATATTCTTAAAAACATATCTCCTCTTACACGTACTTCATTCCCATCATCTCATAAAATGAAAACACTTATCCCTTACCTTGGTGAACGTTGGGGTCGGTTCCGAGTAACTTTAAAAGACTCCTCCGCGATTTCTTCCAACCTTAGGATCTTTCCTCATTCCCACCAATAACAACAATGTCAGTCACTTATTCAAAATAACACATAAACGACTTATATTTCATCGTCAAACATACAAGAGATTCACATATTTTCAAGGTTTCCAAAACTACTTCAATATGAGTTTCCAAACATCTAAAACATACATATTCATCTCATATATCAACATTAAAGCACAACTCATCTTCTACATTTAACATTTCACCCATTTCCCATTTTACACATATTCTCATTTTCGGGGTTTTGGGGTTTTCATGAATAAACCCACAAAACCTTTCCATTTGTCAAATACCAACTCTAACCAAGAGTTTACAAGAGAAAACAACATAAAACGAACCATAACTCTAAAGGAAGAGTTTCCATGGTTTCTCACACTTTGAGAAGAGATCCATACACCCAAAAACGAGTTTGAAAGGGAGGAAAAGAGTTAGAATCAAGAGATTTACCTCTTCTCAAGCTTCTAGATGATTCCCACGAGTTCTTGCTCTCAAAATCACCTTCTCCTCTCTTCTCTCTCAATTTCTAACCCCGGAATGTCTTTGGGATTTCTATTATAAAGCAAACTCGTCGGGTTCTCGCTCAAGCAAGCCCATTCTCGCTCAGGCGAGAAAATCCCGCATTTTTAAAATTTCAGATCTGACGTTCTCGCTCAAGCGAGAGATTTCTCGCTCAAACAAGGGAGCTCTCGCTCAGGCGAGGATCTTACAGCCTCGACAGGTCCTGAATGCCACTTTTCTCGCCCAGGCGAGACCACTCTCGCTCTGGCGAGACCACTCTCGCTCTGGCGAGACCACTCTCGCTCTGGCGAGACCACTCTCGCTCAAGCGAGACCACTCTCGCTCAAGCGAGACAATTCTCGCTCAAACGAGACAATTCTCGCTCAAGCGAGAATTCTTTAGTATAGCCCAGGATTTCACCCTCCCAGGTGAGCCTCTCTCGCCTAGGCGACAATTCTCTCGCTCAAGCGAGACTCCCAGGACTGATACTATAATTTAATAACTTTAAAATCTAGGGTGTCACATGAAAAGCTAGACATGGTTTGCTTTATGAAGGTGATTCGGTCAATTTCATTATTTGTCTACTTTGTCTCTCTCTGAATGTCAGCAGCAACCTTGTCATACAGAGACATCAATCCAGAATCAAATTTGTCATTCATAGCCTGAAATCCAGCATCAATCTTGTTGTTCATTCGTTGCTCCATAGCATCTAGGTGATCAAACCCAAACGGAGGTGCTTGAGGCTCTTGTGAAGCCTCAGCATGAGTAGCATCAGGGTGTTGCTCAGGTACAGAAGCATGGTTCTCCTCGTCCAAAAAATCAAGACCCACAGTCGTCCAGTAATCCAATAGATCCCTATTTTGTGAATCAGATGCCCACCAACCAAGTGGTCACGAGTGTTGGTAAGTTGAAACTCGACATCAGAGGCATCAATCTCCATATGACTGATAATCCTCGATATGAAAAACCTATAGGCAAGCAATCTTGATGAGGAAGAGGCAATCCCAAACATTACCTTTAATATTTCAGCACGCCAGTTGACAAAAATTCCTTCCCAAATAGAAAATAAAAGCTTCAGATCATTGATAGTCGGTTGTGCATGATTAGTGTTCCCTAGGACCAGTATATATGCAATAACCTAGTGTAGAAGGTGACTTTCAATAGTTAGTGACCCAGCTTTGGTCAACTCTCCTAGCACAAAAATAATGTTGTCCATGCAGACACGACTTGTACATTTTAACTACTAAAATCAACAATATCAAACAATATACAAATGATGCACGCAATCAATATCTTATACTACAGGATATTCACCTAATCAATTAGTATATCTATCAAATCTTACTTATGCAATTCAACCAATCCAATCTTCATTAAAATCACAGTACCATAGTCAATCACAATACACAACGAAGACTCCATAACTGAAGGCAATACAATACTTTCAAAGCAATACAATACATCCAAAGCAATACAATACCACATAGGGAAAGTCAAGGTTATTCTACACCACATAGGGTCAAGATTATTCTACATCATGTGACACCCTAAATTTAAAGTCATTAAATTATAGTATCAGTCTAGGGACTCTCGCTTGAGCGAGAAAGGTGTCGCCTGGGCGAGAGTGACTCACCTGGGTGAGTGGAATACTGGGCTATACTGAAGGATTCTCGCCTGAGTGAGGATTGTCTCGCTTAAGCGAGAGCTGTCTCGCCTGAGCGAGAGTTTTCATGGCTGGGCGAGAAGTGACATTCTGGGCATGTCGAGGCTGTGAGATTCTCACTTGAGCGAGAGCTTCAGATCTGAAATTTTAAAAAGGCGGGATTTTCTCGCCTGAGCGAGAACCCGACGAGTTTACTTTATAATAGTGTAAGGACCCAAATTTTACCCTTGAAAATTGTCCTCTTATTTTAATCCTTTCATGCATACATTCATCATTTTACTTTAATCACTCATTAATCATTCCGTAAAACTCCTATTTAACATGTTATATTACAATACATTTCCTATTACAGAAAAACATAATTCATTCAATTAATCCTCAGTAACCACCCCATACAACTAGTTATGGGTTTCCAAGAATCATAATGCCCATAACTACACATATCCAGAGTTACAATACCCAGAAATACATTTATCCCAAAATAGCATTTAGTCAGGTATAATACAAAAAGTATAGATAGAGAAATGCAAGTTAAGAAACGCATAAAACTCCTAAGTGAGCCTCCTGAAGTCCCTCGTTTACCTACAATGGGATTATCATAAACAACACAAAAAAACAAGGGAGTAAGTCATTAGTTCAAGACTAACATTACATGATAATCCACATTTTAAGTATAAATAAGCATTGGAATAAATTATCATCACAAGCACGTAAATATAAACATTCGTATTTCCTTCCTTCCATTTCCATGTTGTTCATATTCACCCTATAGTGTATATATACCATAATATATATTCTATAGCATGCATATTCCTTTCATCCAAACATACTCATTTCTCATCATTCATATTCACCCTATAGTATATATATCTCATAATATATATTCTATAGCATGCATATTTATTTCATCCAAACATACTCTTTTGTAATTATGCATATTCACCCTATAGTATATATATCCCATAATATATATTCTATAGCATGCATATTTATTTCATCCAAAGATACTCTTTTGTAATTATGCATATTCACCCTATAGTATATATATCCCATAATATATATTCTATAGCATGCATATTACTTTCATTCCAAACATACTCATTTCCCATTAATCATATTCACCCTTTATCACATTCAACGAGTCTCCCCGAAAAGATAATCCTCTACTACATCGGGTGTAAGGACCCAAATTCTACCCTTGAAATTTTTTCTCATTTTAATTCAATTCCAGTCAATCACTCATAACTCACATTACTATTTTAATATCCTTACTTCAAAATCTTATTTCCCCTCCTCACACTCAATCCATGAATCAATAACCACATACATAATCATTTTCATGCTTCTATACTCAAGCCAAAGTGTATGCTTCTATACTCAAGCCAAAGTGTATGCTTCTATACTCAAGCCAGAGTCGCTAACCATTCATGGTCGGCTAAAACATATTTCCTATCATCAATCTCCTCAAAAATCATTTTCATGCTTCTATACTCAAGCCAGAGTGTATGCTTCTATACTCAAGTCAGAGTCGCTAACCATTCATGGTCGGCTAAAACATATTTCCTTTCATCAATCTCCTCATAAATCATTTTCATGCTTCTATACTAAAGTCAGAGTCGCTAACCATTCATGGTTGGCTAAAACATATTTCCTTTTCCGTAAATCTACACCTACATTAATATAAACACACCCATATATGTTTATACTAAATGCGTAATTTGCAACTCAATCATTGCATCTTTAGAAAATACACATTTTCCATTTCAAATGCACAATTAAAGACTTATCCTTACCTCGGTGAATGTTGGGTTTGGTTCTTGGCAACTTCTCAAGTTCCACCAACACCGCCTCCAACTTTAGGATCTTTCCTCATCCCATCATATAACACAATGTTAGTCATTTATTCCAAATATCACATAAACAACTTATATTGCATTATTTAATCATACAAGATATTCATCACATGTTCGATGTTTCTAAACTACTTTCATCATAAGTATTCAACCATCTAAAACATGCATATTCATCTCATATTTCTAAACTCATCTTCTACCTCTAGCATTTTACTCACTCTCTCTTTTTACCCCATTTTTACTTTAGGGTTTTGGGGTTTTCATGACTCAACCCACAACCCTTTCCATTCTTGAAATATTAACTCTAAACCAAGAGTTTACAAGGTAAAAATGACATAAAACGAACCATAACTCCAAAGGATGAGTTTCCATGGTTTCTCACATTTGGAGAAGAGATCCAACATACCCAAAATGAGTTTAAGATAGAAGAAGAGAGTTAGAATCAAGAGTTTTACCTCCTCTCAAGCTCTTGGGTGAGTATCAAAACTCCTCGCCCTTGGAAAAGCTCTCTTCTCTCACCTCCCTTCAAAGTTTTTAACCCTAAAATGTGTTTGGGTTTCTGTTTCAAAGAGGTGTCGTCGGGTTGTAATCGATTACCAACATGGTGTAATAGATTACAACGTGAAAAATGCGCATATCTGATGCTTTTAATACGATGTAATCGATTACCAGGAGTGTGTAATCGATTACACTGTGTCAGATGCATATATCTGATGCTTTTAATACGATGTAATCGATTACCAGGAGTGTGTAATCGATTACACTGTGTTAGATGCACATATCTTATGCTTTTAATACGATGTAATCGATTACCATGAGTGTGTAATCGATTACATTGTGTCAACAGCCCAAAATTTGTCATTTCTCGCCCAGGCGAGACAACTCTCGCTCAAGCGAGGCTTCCAGGACTGTTACTATAATCTTGAAGACTCAAATTTAGGGTGTTACAATCCTCCCCCTCTTATAAAAATTTTCGTCCCCGAAAATTAAACATACCTCGGAAAATAAAATCATCACCTAGACCTTAGGCACAAGAATATCCAACCCAAATCATAATCGATCCCCTAATTACCACTAAACCGTGATATCACCAAACCAATTCATGAACTAACTCCTCAATGTCCAAATGTTAAGATCTCAGCCTTTAATAACTCGAGTGCCATGGGAACTAATCCATAATTCAGACTAAAGATTTTCCCTATATCCATCAAGAACCATTGATCTCTAGCACCTATCCATCTATCAACCCTAACATACATTAAGAATTTCGATAACATTCTCGAACTTCAGCGAATGGGGAACTCCTTATCTCATATCTATCTAAATGTGTCTTTAAACATCCATCATACACTAGCTAGTTTTATCTCCACTCGATAATCTAGCATCATTTCATTTTACTCGATCCACAAAATACTTACACAATAGGACTCTTAGTGTCTCATCCATTGTAGACAATCAGACTATCCAATAATTGTCCAATTACATCAAATATTTCTACCATCAAATCTTATTGTCTAAAGAAATTACCAATTTCTAGCCTCCACTGAAACCATAAAACCATTGATTCACACCAAAACTAGGTATTCTGTTACCAATCGGCAAGCACAAGTCGACCAACACTCAAACCTACAACTTGTGTTCGGTTTGGTCATCCCATTTCCTTTAGCAAAGATAAACATATTAACCCACTCGCATTATGTCCAGAAATACATGGGCGTCTTATATCACTACACTTTTAACAACCTCAAACTTATTCTGATATGGTTGCTAAAATTTCGGAATTCTCCAACATGATACTAAATCATTTCTTATCCTTACCTCGCTGAATGTTGGGTTTGGTTCTTGGCAACTTCTCAAGTTCCACCGACACCGCCTCCAACTTTAGGATCTTTCCTCATCCCATCATATAACACAATGTTAGTCATTTATTCCAAATATCACATAAACAACTTATATTGCATTATTTAATCATACAAGATATTCATCACATGTTCGATGTTTCTAAACTACTTTCATCATAAGTATTCAACCATCTAAAACATGCATATTCATCTCATATTCCAACATTTGGAGGTAAACTCATCTTCTACCTCTAGCATTTTACTCACTCTCTCTTTTTACCCCATTTTTACTTTAGGGTTTTGGGGTTTTCATGACTCAACCCACAACCCTTTCCATTCTTGAAATATTAACTCTAAACCAAGAGTTTACAAGGTAAAAATGACATAAAACGAACCATAACTCCAAAGGATGAGTTTCCATGGTTTCTCACATTTGGAGAAGAGATCCAACATACCCAAAATGAGTTTAAGAGAGAAGAAGAGAGTTAGAATCAAGAGTTTTACCTCTTCTCAAGCTCTTGGGTGAGTATCAAAACTCCTTCCCTTGGAAAAGCTCTCTTCTCTCACCTCCCTTCAAAGTTTTTAACCCTAAAATGTGTTTGGGTTTCTGTTTTAAAGAGGTGTCATCGGGTTGTAATCGATTACCAACATGGTGTAATCGATTACAACGTGAAAAATGCGCATATCCGATGCTTTTAATACGATGTAATCGATTACCAGGAGTGTGTAATTGATTACACTGTGTCAGATGCACATATCTGATGCTTTTAATACGATGTAATCGATTACAAGGAGTGTGTAATCGATTACATTGTGTCAATAGCCCAAAATTTGCCATTTCTCGCCCAGGCGAGACAACTCTCGCTCAAGCGAGGCTTCGAGGACTGTTACTATAATCTTGAAGACTCAAATTTAGGGTGTTACATCGGGTAGTTCTTGTTAAGTCTCCATACCACATCGGGCAGGTCTAGTTAATTCTCCATACCACATCGGGCAGGTCTAGTTTATTCTCCATACCACATCAGGCACGTCTAGTTTATTCTCCATACCATATCGAGGAGGTCTAGTTAATTCTCCATACCACATCGGGGAGGTCTAGTTAATTCTCCATACCACATCGGGCAGGTCTAGTTTATTCTCCATACCACATCGGGCAGGTCTATACCACGATGATCCACTACCACTTCGGATAGGGAACAGCAATAATCCACTACCCCACAGGGTAGGACAACAACCATAATCCACTACCACTCCGGGTAGAATAACAACCATATTCTTACAAACATATCTCCTCTTACACGTAGCTCATTCCCATCATCTCATATAAAATGAAAACACTTATCCCTTACCTTGGTGAGCGTTGGGTCGGTTCTAACTAACTTCAAAAGTCTCCTCCACGATTTCCTCCAACCTTAGGATCTTTCCTCATTCCCACCAATAACAACAATGTCAGTCATTTATTCAAAATAACACATAAACGACTTATATTTCATCGTCAAACATACAAGAGATTCACATATTTTCAAGGTTTCCAAAACTACTTCAATACGAGTTTCCAAACATCTAAAACATACACATTCATCTCATATATCAACATTAGAGCACAAACTCATCTTCTACATTTAACATTTCACCCATTTCCCTTTTTACTCACATTCTCATTTTGGGGGTTTTGGGGTTTTCATGAATAAACCGACAAAACCTTTCCATTCATCAAATACCAACTCTAAACCAAGAGTTTACAAGAGAAAAAAAATATAAAATGAACCATAACTCTAAAGGAAGAGTTTCCATGGTTTCTCACACTTTGAGAAGAGATTCATACACCCAAAAACGACTTTGAAAGGGAGAAAGAGAGTTAGAATTAAGAGATTTACCTCTTCTCAAGCTTCTAGATGATTCCCACGAGCTCTTGCTCTCAAAATCACCTTCTCCTCTCTTCTCTCTCAATTTCTAACCCTAAAATGTGTTTGGGGTTTCTATTATAAAGCAAACTCGTCGGGTTCTCGCTCAAGCGAGAAAATCCCGCCTTTTTAAAATTCCAGATCTGACGCTCTCGCTTAAGCGAGGGATTTCTCGCTCAAGCGAGACCACTCTCGCTCAAGCGAGAATCCTATAGCCTTGACAGCCCCAGAATGCCACTTCTCGCTCAAGCGAGGAAACTCTCACCCAGGCGAGAACACTCTCGCTCAAGCGAGGATCCTCTCGCTCAAGCGAGAATCCTTCAGTATACCCCAGTATTTCACTTACCCAGGTGAATCATTCTCGCCCAAGCGTCACCTTTCTCGCTCAAGCGAGATTCTCAGGACTGATACTATAATTTAATGACTTTAATTCTAGGGTGTCACCATCCTCCCTCTCTTATAGGAATTTTCGTCCCCAAAAATTTTATTAGTCTACTATCGGAAAATAATATCATCGCCTAGACTTTAGGCATAAGATATACTCATACAAACTTAGGTCCAACCATCTAACAATTAAGATTGCTTAGTCAACAAATAAGGACGCATCCACACAATAGTGATACCACCTAGACAAATCATGGCCAAACTCTTAGAGTTCAAATACCAAAGCCAAACATCAGGTCAACTAAGAGAAAATTATCACAACCAGAATAAAACTTCTCAAGCATTTCTCTGTCACAATAGATCTTCTTGATCTATCACTACAACAATCGTTCCGAAACGGTTAACATACGATCAGAGTCATAATAACATTGTCGAAAACAATTCGACGTGAGACTCTATACTCATCATTTACTAAGATGTACTAGTTCGTATCTAAAATGCAATAATTGGTTCGACATCTACTTAATGGAAACACGTCATTTCATTTTATACACGAAAATTAGTCGCATGTAATTCAAAGTTCCCAAAAACATTTCAAACTTGTACTCGCTACAACATAAAAACATGATAGTCATCCTACAAATAGCATTGAGACAACCAAGACTTTTGAAGTCCTTTCCAATACAAAAATGAAACCACTAAGTCATCATTCCAATTCAACCAAACATTTAGTACTCAAATCTACAACCTGTCCACAAATACCTAGCCATAATTAAATCTCAAAGCTTTAACAACCTCGCATTCGTACAGGATGCAGTTGCTAAACTTTTGGATGTACCATGTGGAACTAAGTTAATGTTCAACCACGTTCTACACTTTACCCACCATGACTTTCGAAAATAGTTTAACATAAGATTTTTAAAAGGCTAGCTAGTATGGGGTCGCATTCCGTTTTTAACAAAATTTACCTATGCAATAACACTTCAATTGGGCATAGCAATCACCGTTACACATGAAATATAAACAAGTTTTGCAAGTACGATATCGAAGCGGATAGTTGGTATATACCACCACCACATCGTGCATTGCTAATATCCTACTGCAGAAGGTCAATCATTCATACCCAACTTTCAATGAGACACACATCATTTACATGTTCATAGAATTCTTTTTATTTATTCTCCAAGCTACTATCAAATCAGTTAACATACCAATCCCATAATCCATTAATCAAGGAACATGTATGAATTCTCATCACACACCATATGACTTTTCAGGTTATATATTATCATACCTTTCGAAACGTTTAACATTCCTCTTATCATTGAAAATCATTCGTCAAATAAGAGTCCAATTTTCAAAATATAGGATATAGTTTCTCTCAAAGCCATACACTCACATAATGCAAACAAGATCTTAAATTCTCATTAAGACACTCCACACGAATCTTTCACATCAACAATCATCACATAGTTAAGCATAACACGATTTTTTGACCGCCAGTCTATCGCCAGAATTAAATCCAGCTGGGACAACATTAAGCATATCAAAACTACGGTAAGGGTCATACCCTTCACCGCAACCGTACACTGAGACACCAGCGTCGATACGACTCTGGTTACAATCTCAGTTGGCTCACACATTCAACAAACATAAGGAGTGTGTCGCTCCCGAATCCAACAACACTAACAGAGGAATACCTGCCACCATGGATTTACCTTTAACCAGGCCATCAACATCTGATGTCCCTGCACCACTCGTGGTAACCACTCGACCGTGGTCCCTTGCCCTCTCAACATGAATGACATTAATTTTTCGATCTAGCTTGGGACAAAACCTTTTAATGTGCCCCAACTCCCTACAGTGGAAACATCCATTTCCCGACACCGGGCATGTGCTCCCATAATGGGGTTTGCCATATTTTTTGCACATGGGAGTAGAAACCTCACCGGTAGGAACGGTAGGCGGTCTTGACCCTTGGAAATTTTTGTCATGATGTCTAGTAGGTGTTGCATAAGGTTTTCGGTCATTCTACACTCTTTCTTTACCTCTCCCCTGCATATGGTTGCGTTGAGGTCCATAGTTCCGGGGAGTAATTGATTTGGGTGTCGCCACCTCATCCGCCTTCAGGTCATCCTCGTACATCCTGCACTTGTTGACCAAAGTACCAAAATCAGCAATCTCTTGATGTCCGAACATCCTTTTCAGTTTGGGCCTTAAGCCCTATTCAAATTTAGAGCACTTGGATCGTCCACCTCCAACTCATAATAGGGACAAAACCGGGCCAATTCCTCGAACTTAGCCGCATATTCCCCCACCGACATGTCTCCCAGTTCCAACCTCATAAATTCCATCTCTTTCTTCCTTTTTAGATCAGCGGGAAAATATTTCTGAAGGAACTTCTCTTTGAAGGTACCCCAGACAATCACTTGGCCCTCCATTTCCATTTGGCGTCGGGTCATCTCCCACCAGTTTTCAGCTTCATTTGCCAGCATATAGGAAGCATAGGTTACCTTTTGAACATCGCCACAACCCATGGCTCGAAATATCATTTCCAAGCTTTGAACCCATTCATTCGCAGCATCCGGAGTGAATCCCCCTTGGAACTGTTTAAGCTTCTGTTTACATAACTCATCCAATTCCCGGTACTCGGCCCGTCCGGGTGGGACTAAGGGGTGTGAACTCAAACTGGGTGTTGCGTTCTGATTCAGACTCTGCAAATTCTCATTAACTTGTTGCAATGCAGTTACCATTTGAGCTAAAATATCATTTGGGACATTCTGACTAGTTCCTCTTCCTCTACCAGCCATGTGTACCTGTGCTCATTAACTTGTCAGTAAACCAAATCTTCAACCGACAAGGGTCACATAATCACACATCAATTTATACTAACCAACACAATTCAATCACAATATCAACAAACAATTCACATAAGTCATACAAAGAAGCATGCAAGCCATACCCTAGGCCGCAGAGTTGACATATGCTCTGATACCATATTGTAAGGACCCAAATTTTACCCTTGAAATTTTTTATCTTATTTTAATCCTTTCTTGCATACATTCATCATTTTACTTTAATCACTCATTAATCATTCCATAAAACTCATATTTAACATGTTATATTACAATACATTTCCTATTGCAGAAAAACATAATTCATTCAATTAATCCTTAGTAACCACCACATACAACTAGTTATGGGTTTCCATACACATATCCAGAGTTACAATACCCAGAATTACATTTATCCCAAAATAGCATTTAGTCAGGTATAATACAAAAAGTATAGATAGAGAAATGCAAGTTAAGAAACGCATAAAACTCCTAAGTGAGCCTCCTGAAGTCCCTCGTTTACCTACAATGGGATTATCATAAACAACACAAAAAAACAAGGGAGTAAGTCATTAGTTCAAGACTAACATTACATGATAATCCACATTTTAAGTATAAATAAGCATTGCAATAAATTATCATCACAAGCACGTAAATATAAACATTCGTATTTCCTTCCTTCCATTTCCATGTTGTTCATATTCACCCTATAGTGTATATATATCATAATATATATTCTATAGCATGCATATTCCTTTCATCCAAACATACTCATTTCTCATCATTCATATTCACCCTATAGTATATATATCCCATAATATATATTCTATAGCATGCATATTTATTTCATCCAAACATACTCTTTTGTAATTATGCATATTCACCCTATAGTATATATATCCCATAATATATATTCTATAGCATGCATATTTATTTCATCCAAACATACTCTATTGTAATTATGCATATTCACCCTATAGTATATATCCCATAATATATATTCTATAGCATGCATATTACTTTCATTCCAAACACACTCATTTCCCATTAATCATATTACCCTTTATCACATTCAACGAGTCTCCCCGCAAAGATAATCCTCTACCACATCGGGCAGGTCTAGTTAATTCTCCATACCACATCGGGCAGGTCTAGTTAAGTCTCCATACCACATCGGGCAGCTCTAGTTTATTCTCCATACCACATCGGGCAGGTCTAGTATATTCTACAAACTATATCGGGCAGGTCTAGTTAATTCTCCATACCACATCAGGCAGGTCTAGTTAACTCTCCATACCACATCGGGCAGGTACAGTTAAGTCTCCATACCACATCGGGCAGGTCTAGTTTATTCTCCATACCACATCGGGCAGGTTTAGTTAATTCTCCATACCACATCGGACAGGTTTAGTTAATACTCCATACCACATCGGGCAGGTCTAGTTAATTCTCCATACCACCTCGAGCAGGTCTAGTTAATTCTCCATACCACCTCGGGAAGGTCTTGTTTATTCTCCATACCACATCGGGCAGGTCTTGTTTATTCTCCATACCACATCGGGCAGGTCTAGTTAATTCTCCATACCACATCAGGCAGGTCTAGTTTATTCTCCATACCACATCGGGCAGGTCTAGTTTATTCTCCATACCACATCGGGTAGGTCTAGTTAATTCTCCATACCACATCGGGCAGGTCTAGTTAATTCTCCATACCACATCGGGCAGGTCTAGTTTATTCTCCATACGACATCGGACAGGTCTAGTTAATTCTCCATACCACATCGGGCAGGTCTAGTTAATTCTCCATACCACATCGGGCAGGTCTAGTTTATTCTCCATACCACATCGGGCAGGTCTATACCACGATGATCCACTACCACTTCGGATATGCAACAGCAATAATCCAGTACCACTCAGGGTAGGACAACAACCATAATCCACTACCACTCCGGGTAGGATAACAACCATATTCTTACAAACATATCTCCTCTTACACGTACCTCATTCCCATACCTTGGTGAGCGTTGGGGTCGGTTCCGAGTAACTTTAAAAGTCTCCTCCGCGATTTCCTCCAACCTTAGGATTTTTCCTCATTCCCACCACTAAACACAATGTTAGTCATTTATTCAAAATAACACATAAACGACTTATATTTCATCGTCAAACATACAAGAGATTCACATATTTTCAAGGTTTCCAAAACTACTTCAATACGAGTTTCCAAACATCTAAAACATACATATTCATCTCATATATCAACATTAGAGCACAAACTCATCTTCTACATTTAACATTTCACCCATTTCCCTTTTTACTCACATTCTCATTTTGGGGGTTTTGGGGTTTTCATGAATAAACCGACAAAACCTTTCCATTCATCAAATACCAACTCTAAACCAAGAGTTTACAAGATAAAAACAACATAAAACGAACCATAACTCTAAAGGAAGAGTTTCCATGGTTTCTCACACATTGAGAAGAGATCCATACACCCAAAAACGAGTTTGAAAGGGAGAAATAGAGTTAAAATCAAGAGATTTACCTCTTCTTAAGCTTCTAGATGATTCCCACGAGCTCTTGTTCTCAAAATCACCTTCTCCTCTCTTCTCTCTCAATTTCAAACCCTAAAATGTGTTTGGGGTTTCTATTATAAAGCAAACTTGACGGGTTCTCGCTCAAGCGAGCCCATTCTCGCTCAAGCAAGAAAATCCCGCCTTTTTAAAATTCCAGATCTGACGCTCTCGCTCAAGCGAGAATCCTTCAGTATAGCCCAGTATTTCACTCACCCAGGTGACCCATTCTCGCCCAAGCGAGACCTTTCTCGCTCAAGCGAGATTCTCAGGACTAATACTATAATTTAATGACTTTAATTCTAGGGTGTCACAAATAGAAACCCCAAACACATTTTAGGGTTAGAAATTCAGAGAGAAGAGAGAAGAAGGTGATTTTGAGAGCAAGAACTCGTGGGAATCATCTAGAAGCTTGAGAAGAGGTAAATCTCTTGATTCCAACTCTCTTTCTCTCTTTCAAACTCATTTTGGGTGTATGAGATCTCTTATCAAAATGTGGGAAACCATGGAAAATCATCATTTAGAGTTATGATTCATTTTATGTTGTGTTTCTCTTGAAAACTCTTGGTTTAGAGTTGGTATTGGAAAAATGGAAAGGTTTGGTGGGTTGGTTTATGAAAGCCCCAAAACCCCCAAAATGAAAATGTAGTAAAAGAGGGAAATGGGTGAAATGTTAGATGTAGAAGATGAGTATGTGTTCTAACGTAAAATTGAAGATGAATAGGTATGTTTTAATGTTGAAAACTTCTAATGAGAGTGGTTTTGGAAACATTGGAAATGTATGAACCCTTTTGTATGGTTAAATATGAACTATGAGTTGTTTATATGTTGTTGTGAATAAATTACAGACTTGGTTGCTGTTTGGTGGGGATGCGGAAAGATCCTAAGGTCGGAGGAGGTAACGAAGGAACTTGCAAAGTTAACCAAAACCAACCCCGACACGTACCAAGGTAAGGAGAAGTGGTTAATTGTATATGATGATAAAAAATGTGTGGATTTTCTTATTATGTATATGGTATTGCGAATGACTTGCCCTATGTGGTAATGAGAATGACTTGCCCTACGTGGTAATGAGAATGACTTGCCCTATGTGGTAATGAGAATGACTTGCCCTATGTGGTATTGCGAATGACTTGCCCTGCGTGGTAATGAGAATGACTTGCCCTACGTGGTATTGCGAATGACTTGCCCTACGTGGTATTGAATTGTATGTCTTGCCCCATGTGGTAATGTAAAGGTAAATATATATGTGGGATGTAATTATGTGGTGTAGTAATGATGAGTAAAGTGACAAGGTGTGGTAACGACGAAAGTATAGACAAAGGTGATGAATGATGTAGTATGAGATGGGAAATATGATATGTTGATTTTATATTCGAATGTCAAATCGCTTATTTAAATCTCTTAAAATGTGGATTATCGCTTAATGATATTTATTGAATTAACGACTTACTCATTTGTATGTTTTGTGTATTTGTCATTGATAATCCCATTGCAGGTAGACAAGTAAACTGAGGAGGCTTGGTTTGACGCCTTAGGAGCTTAAACCTGGATTCTTGTATTTACACCTTTTTGCATCATGATTGAATATATGTGGATGTAAGTATTTGTAACTATGATCGTTATCATTTTTTGGGATAATTGTAACTCTGGATATTTGTAGCTATGGGTATTTTGGAAACCCATATCTACTTGTATGCGGTAGTTACCTGAATACATTAATATGAATTATGTTTTCTGTTAAATGAACATGTATGTGGATATTGCTTTAAGGAAAGTGTATGTATGAGGAAGTAGACTTAAAAATAAGATTGTTGAACTTGTTAATCTAAATTATAGGAAAATGTATGAGAAATGATTAAAATAAGGGAAAGTTTTCAAGGGTAGAATTTTGGGTCCTTACACACTTCAAAAGGGTCAAGATTTGCTAAACCACATAAGGTAGCCAAGATTTGCTATACCAATTAAGGTAGCCAAGATTTGCTATACCAATTAAGGTAGCCAAGATTTTCTATTCCAATTAAGGTAGCTAAGATTTGCTATACCAATTAAGGTAGTCAAGATTTGTTATACCAATTAAGGTAGCCAAGATTTGCTATACCAATTAAGGTAGCCAAGATTTGCTATACCAGTTAGGGTAGCCAAGATTTAATATACCACTTAGGGTAGCCAATATTTGTTATAACATTTAGGGTAGCCAAAATATGTTTCACCACATAGGGAGCTAAAATATGCTTCACCACATAGCCAAAATATGCTTCACCACAAAGGGGAGCCAAAATATGCTTCACCCCATAGGGGAGCCAAAATATGCTATACAAATCCTCTTTTCACATCTCTTTACCTTCCATTCTTCAATAAACATCCAGATAATTCACTATCATGTATTAACACAATTAAGTATAATGTTTCTCCCTTACATTTCATCCCGTACAACAATACAACAACCCACAATATAATCATTTCCATTATGTTATACTCACATCATGACTTCACCATAACATCTCATCACATAATATCATTATCAATGTCATTCACAAAATACCAATTCAATGCCACAGTCACATTATACCTCATTCCATACAACAATACAACAACCCACAACATAATCATTACCACATAAAACAATCATCCAATTTTATCACAATATTATCATTGATACAAACAAATATGGATATAAAAACCTTTCATGATGATGTATTACCATAAGCGAGTGTTTTGCATTATGTTCGACAAAAACAGTTTTCATACATATATATTTCCATGTCCTTGGCTAAATACATCTTCATGGAAGATTAAGAACTCTCTCATGGAAGAACAAGATTTCTAAACCAACAAAACTCTCTGAATTCTTAAGAGAAATCGGAGAAGACAACTTTCTGTTCGGTTCTCTCCTTCATTTCATAGCATGGCTCCGAAATGGGGTCTGCGGGCCGGCAACCTGATCGACCTAAGATCTAGTTTCAAAGAGAATGAACGCAACTACATTTTTTAAATACTCTATGACCACAATGGTCTTCTCCCTCACCTAGGTTTGTGTAAGCTCCATTGTTCCGCAAAAGAGCAACATCTCCCACCATCTCCTTCAACCTTCGAATCTCTCTTTTCAGCTCCAATTCAGCTCCAATAGCCACCAATGAGCCCCTAAGAAGTAAAAGGAAGAGTGTTGATGGGTTTTTAAGGTTTAGTGGAGGATAGAATCGAATTTTAAGGGTAGTCGCCGTTGGGAGTGAAAGAAAGAGAAAGAAAATGAAGATTAGGGATTCTAGATCCCCTTTTACACTTTTATAGTTGTGTGGCCTCGCTTGGGCGAAGGATTGGTCGCTTGGGGCGATAAATCCATTGAAAAATTGTGTGGAAACCCTAAGACTGTCGCTCGAGCGAGCACCCTCTCACTCGGGCGAGAATCCTGCAGAAAAAAAAGCTCGCTCTCGCTCGGGCGAGAGATGTAGATACCAAAATTTTCAAGATTCTAGCTTGAGCAAGATTTTCTGGCTCAAGCTAGAAATGGACAGAATCACTCTAGCTTGAGCAAAATTTTCTAGTTCGATCTAGAAATGGACAAAATCTATACTACAAAGTTTGGGGTGTTAAACAAAGAATTTGACATGGCATGCTGATGAAAGGACTAAAGATGGCAAGCTTTGGCATCTTGCAGATTCTCATCAATGGAGAAAATTTGATGATGACTACCCTAGTTTTGGTCAAGAATGACGAAATCTACGCCTTGGATGAGATTGCAAGTACTAGTCAAATTGCAACATCTGTTTCTTGCTTGTGTTTCGATGAAGACAAAGCCGACCTGAAAAGCTTGAAGACTGGACGCATCAACATCCAACATGACCAAGACTCTAACTCTAGGAAGGTTTTAGTTTTTCTAGAAGTCCTAAGATGCTTGCTTAGCTTTGAGTCTAGGTTAGGTAACCCAAAATGATGATCGTCTCACGCGCTCGTAAGATTGCCTAAAAATCCTTTTTGAGAGTCATCATTCTTCCTTTTAGTAGGTTGCATCAAAATTATATTTTCTATGAAAAGCATGCATCATACTAAGTACCTATCTATTTTTTAGGGTTACCTCTTAACCAAGAAAAATTATAGTTTTTCTTATACTTGATGCTAACAGTGATATAATCGATTATCTGACTACACAGACCCGTTAATCGATTAAGAGTTATTTTAATCGATTAATTAGAGTTCCTGTAACGCTGGTTTTTGATTCTTGGCAGTTATAATCGATTATATTTTATGTTAATCGGTTATGTTCAATAGAAATATGCTAATTTTCAAACCATTAATCGATTAAGAGGTCATTTAATCGATTAAACCTGTTGAAACCAGAAAACTATAAATGACCAAGTTTCTCTCATTTTTATAAAAACTTTTCATAATTTTCATAACTTGATTTTGAGCTTACATTTTCGAAATCCCAAAATTCTCTATGAGATATTCACCTTGTGCTTTAGTGTCAAATGTTTTGAGAGAAAAATCTTTACTTTGTGAAAAGTATTCTTGGTTTCTTGTTTTTCAAAAACAAAAGCTTTTTCATACTTGTGTAAGCAAAAGAACTCTTCTTTAAGAGTTTCTTGGAAAAAGCTTATTTCTTGTAATTTTGGTTGTAAATCTCTAAGGCTTAGAGAAAGTTGTAATATCGGCTAGCTGCGGTTGGTTGGATATAGTCTTCACTGAGTATCTTGTTTGGCGCATCGAGTAGCAAGATTGGCAACCATTTGCAAATAGGGGGAAGTCAAGGCTTGGCGAAATAGGATTCGCATAGCAAGTAGGAAAGGCTCAATTTGGAAGTGTGTGTGTAAAGAAAATTTTCAAATATAGTGAAGCAAATCTCCCAAGATCAGAAGGGGAGGCCTGGATGTAGTTTTCCAGTGGACAGGCGAACGAACCAGGATAAAATTTCTTGATCTTCTTTCTTTTTCCCTTATCTTTATCTATTTCAAGCATATTAAGTATCTTGCATTCTTTAACTTGAAAGATTGAATCTTTATTCATAAAGACTGAGTCTTTGATATCTGTATAATTGTTGTGCGTTGTTTGTTATATCCTAGTGAGAAATTGCACGATTCTTGGATAGCTTGTTTACCGTGAAACCATTTTACATAGCTGTTGTTTCTGGTTTTTCTGTTGTAGATAATCGATTATTTCAATTCTATACTCTGATTGACCGGTAATTCTCACACCTATTCACCCCCCTCTAGGTGTTATACTCTGATTGACCAGTACCCTAACATTGGATTGTCAACTGATAGAATTAACCAACATAGTGTTCAAAGTAGCTCCCACATCACATGGTTAGTGATGTTGGTGATATAAAACCTACCTCCTTCTCTATGCATGAAGCGCAAATATGTGATGTTTTCTATGTTAATTTCTAGACCTAAACAACCAATAAATGACATTAACATATATTTGGCTCCATTAATTGAAGACTTAAATAAAATGTAAGAGACGGGTATAGATGTATATGATGCGTATAGGGAAGAAATATGTGAAGAAGATCTTCTTCCTAACCTTGGCATGGTTTTGATGAAGACACCAACATCACAAAAAGAAGAAAAGAAGAAGACCTATCAAGACTATCGAAGATAAAGCTTCAAGATTTAGAGTCTAAATCTTTAGGTACTTCTATCCTTACAACTACTTTATTTACTTAGTTAATAATGCTCAAAATTGTTTTCAAGAAAAATAGAAAAATCTAAGTGTGAATAAAAATATTTATCAAAAACAACATGTAACAGGTTACCATACTTGAGTAACAAGTTACATGAGTGAGAAAAGAGTTATCCATCCTCAAACAGCTAAGAGTAATCCATTACTGTCTTTGAAGTAATAGATTACCATTTTTAGAAAACAGGGTAATCGATTACTCAAAGAAGTGTAATCGATTACGCTAAGGCAATTTCACAAAGCTGCTGGACAGTACCTTTGAGTAATCGATTACTCAAATACAGTAATCGGTTACACTGTGTGAAATTCAAAATTAGTTGTTGACGGGATTGTTGGGTAATCGATTACCCACTTACAGTAATTGATTATTGAGAGTTGTTGTATCAGTTTTCATATTTCAAAGAGAACATGTTTCACTCAAAACTGATTTGTTTCACTCCAAACGACACCTACACTTCCCTAGAGATGTTATGGTTGATTGGAATCCTATATAAAGGCATTGAAACACTCTCACAACAACAACAACTCAGATTACAAACTCTCATTAAAAGCTCTCACACTTTCTGAATTTTCTGCACTTTTTAAGCAAC
This sequence comes from Lupinus albus, assembly GCA_009771035.1. Classification (NCBI taxonomy): domain Eukaryota; kingdom Viridiplantae; phylum Streptophyta; class Magnoliopsida; order Fabales; family Fabaceae; genus Lupinus; species Lupinus albus. Next base: position 430,166 of record WOCE01000027.1, on the reverse strand, counting down.
ATACTCTCAAACTTTCTAAGTTATTTCAGAGTTGCTTCTAAGTGCATTCCAAACTTTTTCAAAGTAAAAGAGCATTATTATATATAGTATAAAATTTGTTTTTGGATTGCAAGTCTTGAATTGTTACATACACTTGTAAATGAAATCCAAGCCATATTGTACATTCTTCACTTTAGCAAATTTCACTTTCTTTCACAAGGGTGTGAAGAGAAAGGTGTTGAGTGATTTGGTATAGTGTTTACCAAGGGTGTTACTTGGAATAGGGTTTTCCAAGGGATTGACTATAAGTGAGTGTGTAAGGTACAAGGAGATCTCGGGGTGAGATAATTGTAATTGCAACTCATTTTATTTAATAAAGGAATCTCTTACGAGTCAAGAGTACTGGACGTAGCCTTCGGTGGACAAGAAGGTGAACCAGTATAAAACACATGTGTACTCTCTTCTCCTTATGTTTGTTATATTTCTATTTTTCAAAGTCAATATTTTTCTGCATACTATTTCTATTGCACTTTAACTTTGACATTGCAGAAAAATTGGCCATCGTTTTGCAACAACTAATTCACCCCCCCCCCCCCCCCCCCCCCCCCCCCCCTCTTAGTTGCAATCTCATTCTTACAAAAGATTCAACTTGAGGGTTTTGTTGTTCGGCACAATCTGTGATTTCCTTACATATGGTAATCTTTCAGGATATAGTACAAAAGGGAATCTTGCATGTCTTATATGTGAAGACAATACTCATTCAACGAGATTGCCACACTATAAGAAGAATGTCTACCTTGGTCATCGTAGATTTTTGCATCCAGATCATCAATATCGTCGATGGAGAAAAGCATTCAATGGGAACAATTAAGAATGTTATGCTCCTTTGCCGTTGACGGGTGACCAATTATTTCAAAAGCTAAAGGGTTTGAATAATAATTTTGATAAACCTTTTGTTGTACAAATGGTCACAATTGGTAGGTGGGAGAAAATGTCAATCTTATTTGAATTTCCATATTGGATCTCATTATATGTAAGACATTTTATCGATGTTTTGCATATTGAAAAAATGTACTTGAAAGTCTCTTTGGTACTTTACTCAATATCCCTGTTAATTCCAAAGATGGCTTGAATTCAAGATTGGACTTGGTTAATATGAGAATAAGAAAGGAATTGAGGCCAATAATGAAGGGAAAACGTACATTACTACCTCTAGCAACTTATACTTTGTCGAGCAAGGAGAAATTAGAATTTTGTAAATTTATCCATGGTGTTAAAGTTCTAAAGGGATACTCTTCCAACATTTGAAACCTCATATCAATGAAAGACCTCAAGTTAATAGGTTTTAAGTCTCATGGTTGTCATGTACTCATGGAGCATTTATTGTCTGTCGCGACCCGATTTTCGGTTGGAAGACCGGCCCTGCGACTTAGGGAGAGGCGAACTCGATTTCTACCTCTTCCAATTATTTTGGAGTCGCCACTACGTTTTTTACGGTTAAAACGTAGAAAACTCTAAACATGCCCAATTAGGATAATTTGGTCTTTAACCAGAGATTCTAAGCTCGGGAGTCGATTACGGATCGGGGAAGGTATTAGCACCCCGTCCGCCCGTATTAAAACGGTACCCTCGTTAATAACATGGACTTTTATACCCTTAAAATTATTTATTAAAATTCAGTAAATAAAAACAAAATGTTTTATTTTTTATTGTTGTGCCTGACAAGAATTCAACTTGCTCCTACGTATCCCTAGCTGCAATAGGGAAATCAAGGCTACGTAGTTATGGTTCGTTTTATGTTGTTTTTTTATCTTGTAAACTCTTGGTTTAGAGATAGTATCTCAAGAATGAGAAGGGTTGTGGGTTGATTCATGAAAACCCCAAAAACCCTAAAAGTGAAAATGTGGTAAAAGGAGAGAATGAGTAAAATGCTAGAGGTAGAAGATGAGTTTAACCCCAAATATTGAAATATGAGATGTTATGCATGTTTTAGATGGTTGAATATTGATGATGAATATTTTGTATGATTAAATGATGCAATATAAGTTGTTTATGTGATATTTGGAATAAATGACTAACATTGTGTTATGTGGTGGGATGAGGAAAGATCCTAAGGTTGGAGGCGGTGTCGGTGGAACTCGAGAAGTTGCCAAGAACCAAACCCAACACTCACCGAGGTAAGGATAAGTCTTTAATTGTGCATTTGGAATCGAAAATGTGAGTTTTCTGATTATGCAATGATTGATACGTAAAGTACGCATTTGATATAAACATACATGGGTGTGTTTACATTAAAGTAGGCGTAGATTTACGGAAAGGAAAGTATGTGGTACTTTCCGGTTATGCGATGATTGAGTGTGAATCATGTATTTAGTATAAACATATATGGGTGTGTTTATACTAATGTGGGCGTGGATTTACCGGAAATGATTTATGGTGAAACGAATGAAAAGGAAGTACATTTTTAGCCGATCATGAATGGTTAGCGACTCTGGCTTGAGTATAGAAGCAAAAACTCTGGCTTGAGTATAGAAGCATACACTCTGGCTTGAGTATAGAAGCATACACTCTGGCTTGAGTATAGAAGCATACACTCTGGCTTGAGTATAGAAGCATACACTCTGGCTTGAGTATAGAAGCATACATTCTGGCTTGAGTATAGAAGCATACACTCTGGCTTGAGTATAGAAGCATACACTCTGGCCTGAGTATATATGCGCGATTTGTTTTAAGAAAAATGAGATTCTGCTTTTAGCTAACCCTAAGGGATGTAGCGACATTGTCTCAAGTTATGCAGCAAGACAAAATGAATTTCGAAATGGTTTACTAACCCCTTTTTCTAATGTGGATTATCTTATAATGACGTTTATTGAATTAACGACTTACTCCTTTGTGTGTTTTGTACTTTTGTCATTGATAATCTCATTGCAGGTAAATAGACGAATGAAGTATGTCAGGTCGGGAGCTTTAGGAGCTTTAGACTTTGGATTCACTATTTATGTTTTTCGTATTCTAAATGACTACTTGCAGATTTAAATGATTGTAATCATGGCTAACCATTATTTGGATATTTGTAACCATGCGTAATGTTATTTTGGAGGATCAGAACCTTTGAGGTCTTAGTACTCATAGGGAATGATATGAATGAATTATGTTTTTCTGCAAGATTAATTGTATGATAATATAATAGGTTATAAGATTAGTTCCAGGAATGATTCATGAGAACTTCTAGGTAAAATGATTATGTATGTGGTTATTGATTCATGGATTGAGTGTGAGGAGGGGAAATAAGATTTTGAAGTAAGGATATTAAAATGGTAATGTGAGTTATGAGTGATTGAATGGAATTGAATTAAAATGAGAAAAATTTTCAGGGGTAGAATTTGGGTTCTTACAGTACCAATGGAAATAAGACTCGAAAATGAAATCATGAAATGTAAATCACTTTGTAGTTATAAGCATACGTGGATATGTTTATAACGATGTCGGGTATATTTATCATTTTTGTATTGGGGGAGTACCAATGGAAATAAGACTCGGAATAAAGCAATAATTGTAAGTCACTTTGTAGTTACAAGCATATACGTTATGTTGTAATGATGTCGGGTGCATTTATTGTCTATTTATTGGGGGAGTACCAATGGAAATAAGACTCGGAATAGAGCAATAATTGTAAGTCACTTTGTAGTTACAAGCATATACGTTATGTTGTAATGATGTCGGGTGCATCTATTGACTATTTATTGGGGGAGTACCAATGGAAATAAGACTCGGATAATACAATAAACTTGAGTCACTTTGTAGTTACAGGCATATACGTATGCTGTAATGATGTCGGGTGCGTTTATTGTCTATTTATTGGGGGAGTACCAATGGAAATAAGACTCGAAATATAAAGTAATAAATGGTAAATCACTTAGTCACTACAAATATATATGGGTATGTTTGTAGTGATGATGGGTGTATTTATGGTTTATGTATTGGAGGAGTGTCAATGAAAATAAAACTCGTTTTAGCCGACCAGAATTGGTTAGCGACTCTAGCTCGAGTTATGTAGCATGGTTTTTCAAAAGTATGGATGACGAAAAAGGTTTTAAGAGTATTTAAATTATATCACTGTCTAAACCTATTAAATGTGGATTAACTTACATTGAAGTTTTATTGAATTGATGACTTATTCCTTTGTGTTGTTTGTGTATGGTAAATGTTAATCCCATTGCAGGTAGGTGGACGGAGAATGATGATTTTGAATAGGGGGTTAGAGGCCTTTGTTTGATGTCTCTTTATCTATTCTTTTGTAATATTAAGGGATTGTAATCGGAGTAATTAATTGTACTATGAATATTATTTTGTACATGATATTGGTCATGGAGACTAGTAACTCGGGATATACGTAGTTATGGGTGTTTTGGAAACCCATAGCTAACTGTATGCGGTGGCTACTAGTTTATATTAATGAATTATGTTTTTCTGCTATTAGACGTTGTATGACACTTTTGGTTCCTAAATCGGATGTGAGGGAGGAGTGAGACATTTTAAATAAATTTAGTCACTCGGTAGTTACGATTGATCGTTAAATGCATGGAATCGGATTATATAAGGAAAATTTTTCAAGGTAGAATTTCGGGTCGTTACACTTTGGGTATCCACTCATGAAGCCCATATACATTTTCAGTTTATTTAGAAGTCACAATTGTTGTCAGTAATAAGATCACTTATTTTATAACCCAGAAAATAAATAGCCGATATAATTGTATGAATATATGATCCCCACCTTAATTAGAAATTATGAATTTCTAACATTTGAATCATAATGATGTGGGCGTATCGGACTGCATTTAGACCACATTGGGCAGCATAGAACCGCATCAAAATGCATCTGATTAAAAAATATTGTTTTAATAACAAAATAATTCACACAGCAACTATCACGATCCGCATCGCAATGACCACAAATGCAATAGCCGCAACCATTACCATAATCGCGACCATAACCGCAATTTAGAACATTGCTTCCCAATATGTTATTACTTAAATACATTGTTTATCCAACTCTGTAATTCCATTTGGTTGCAGTAAAATAATTTCCTTATATAAAATGGGTTCTTTGGTGTTTCTATATATATATATATATATATAATGAGTTTGGAGGCTATGAATTGAGTCTCAAAATCCTTTCACTTCCCTATATCATTATTGCAACATACTTGAATTTATTAATGCATTTTTTTATCCTTGAACGTTTTGTTTTGGCACAGGTTACAGTGAGAGGAATCCAAAATGTTGCGTGGGAGAATTTGCAGAAAGCAAAGGCTGAAGCTGCAATATTGACGCTTGAGGTTTTTTATTCATCAGAATTTGTATATTGTACTTTCTTATATTAGACATGTCTTAAGTCTAATACAAATTCATATTCATATTCATATTACCATTCCATGAAGCAACATATTAAATTCAATAAAGGAGGTTTCACACTAATTTTGAAGTAAAAATGCTATCCTACCATGTAGGAAAGCTCAGAACATAAAGGAAGTAGTGTATATAAAAGGGAGTGAATCCACTTACACTAAGAGTAAGTTTAAAACACTTACTCCACATCATAACCATCAATTCTAGGGAAATCCAATGGTTTGAATTAATGAATAGATCTAAACCATTAAATTGTCTAGAATTGAAGGCTAAGATGTAGAGTAAGTTTAAAAAAACTTACTCTTTGATTAAGTGAATCCCTCCATAATCAAAGCAGGGGCAACTTTAATCACTTTGTGACCATGATAATGTTTGACACAGATAAAATTGAAAAAGAAGAAATCCTCATCAATAGATAAGAATCTAAAAAAGTTGAAAATGGATCATATGAAAGCTAAAAACTGCGGTTACGATACAGGTTGCAATCGTTGCAGTGTGAATTATTTATTAAAAAATATTTTTGAATTCGATGCAGTCAATTGCAGTCCGATGTGGTCCGATGTAGCCTAATGCGATCCAAATGCGGTCTTATGCGGTTGTTTTGCGGCTCGATGCGATCGCATCATTATGATTTGAAGTCACATTGCAATTGTAGTGTGATGCACTCCACTATTTAAATAAAAGGCAATCAAGTTTCATTAATCAAACAGCTGCTTTGGTAGTCGTGCTCAGTGATCAATCGCTTGATCTATTGGACCTAGATTATCATTTTCTTTTTACAACATTTGATACAATGTTTCCGTTTGAGTACAGTATAACTCAAAAGAATAACATATTAGGTGAGAAAACCTTATGACTTGAGTAAACATTGTATTTGTGGTGCTAAGGATGTATAACTTCTAAGTTCTAACATATTGTCCCAAATATTCTACAAACAGATCTCTTGTATTTCACCATTATATTTTTCAACATGTGACATAGTTAATCTATATAATTTAAATTGGATAAGATTTATATATTTTTTGTTTGTCTAACACAAACTTTACTTTTTATCCAGACTCAAAACCAACTATGTATAGCATCAAGTACAAATAGGTGAAACTATTAAGACATGAACATCAACAATGCCAATAAACATTATTTAAGATAGAACATTATAATATTGTTCGATTCATTTATCCAACCTAACCTAATGAGATTATGGCTTTCGTTGTTATATTTTCTCAACATGTGTTACTTGTATTGGAGACAACTACAAGACTGTTATTGTAGTAACTGAAGGCAAGAATAGTTGTAAGAATTGGATCATACTAAACGAAAGAAAACAACTTCGAAGACAGCTGAAAAGGCCAAGCCAATTTTGTTTACAAGCAAAAGAGTGCCGACTTAATCTGCATCATGAATGGAAATTGTGATACTAGGATAGATCACAAAACCATAAAATGCCTTTAGAGTGTCATAACAAACGCAAATTGCATTACAACTGGTATAAATTCAATTCATATATCCCAAAAAAAATTCCAATCCATAGTACTGATAATACCTTGAAACCATTCTTAAGCATTTAGAAACCGTGCTCTACTAGTATGGCCTATACCTCCAATCTGATCTTGATGGTCTCGCATTGGACATTCCATAACTCCACTGCAAAAGAAGACAATGTTTAACCAAAAGCTAAAACATGCAGCAAGATTTAATACTCCAATATTTCAGTGAGTATAATTTTACATGCAGGGAACATTTGTACAAACACAGATTATCCAATTTTTTTACACAGCGATACAAAACTTGAGCAATTCATATGGCAGATACTGCACTGGCATTATCAGTTGACAGGACCCATCACTTACTAAGGCTAGATTTCAAAGATATTGAAATTGACAAATTCTAATATCTATGCACTGTCAGTTATCCAAGAGTGTAATATTTATGTACCGTCCGTATAAAAAATGTATACACAGTAAGTAAATCATTTATCATTCATTTGTATTACTATTTTTGAAGAGTCAATTATGATAAAACATGAATGATAGATGATGCAGTGACAGTGTATAAAACTCATACACTATCAGTGCATACATTTTCTTTTTCACTTTAGTTAATTGTTAAAGATCATGAATGTGCCGATATACTCACATCATCGAAGTCTAGGCTACCATACATCCTCCCATAAGTTCGCATAGGACCACCAAATCCCCCAAAAGAATCCATGCTATTCAACATAAAATTCCCACCGGTAGGCCCGGGCCCGGGCCCAGGTTCAGCATCATCAAGAGGTGTGGCCGAATCAATTGCCACCTACAGATGCAAGTTGCCATAAAAATTCAAGATATATTTATACTTGTATTGAAGCCTATATTCATATAATACTGGACATACATGGTTAACTTATACTTCAGACTAATGAATTTGTGCAAACCTTATATATACATGCAATGCATGCATAATGAACAGAATCACCACTGGAATTTATTGAGATTCACAACATTAAGTCATGTCAATCAGCACTTTCATTAAATATATAAGACCATTGTACAAGTCTGTTGTGATGAAATGTATTACTGTATACTGTGATGCAGTATGACATATATCTCCGTTGGTATCAGAGCCTCAAATTCACACTTCTATGATTCATTTCCTTCTAATTAATTGTAGGTGCCAACTAGATGAGCTATCTTGGTTTTATTAAAAGAATATCAAACTTAGAGGAAAGGGCATTTCATAGAATGGGGTGTAGGCGAGTTTCCCCTTAATACTTCCAGCATCATATCTAACGTTGACCTCTCAACATCATTTCCAAACAAAATCAAAGTATATTCAAGTGGGGGTGGTAATGCATGGCAGCAGAGAATCATATTAAAGTACCTGATGTCCACAGATCTCATGAGACCTTCGAGAGACACGTTCTGCCACACCGTCATCAGCAAAAGTAACAAAACCAAAACCTCTATGACCAGATCTCTTAGGATCCTAAATCAAAAGAAGCAAGTGAGTTAGTAAGCTTTCAACACTCAAATTAATTTTATTTCATTTCATACCCTGGGAATATACGCATCTAATATACGGCCAAATCTTCCAAAATACTGACGAAGATCATCACTGGTTGCCTCTTGGGGAAGACGCCCAACAAAAATCTTATTGCCCATTCCACGAACAGGTTCACCCCCTGAGTTACATAACAAGTACTAAGTATGCAGCAGCATTAATCAATTCAATTAAATAGTGGTGCTTTCATGCTTACTTCCATAGCTCCGCCCAGGATGGTCATACAAAGTAGGAGCACCAAGTGCTGCATATCTAGTTGTTGCAGAAATATATGCATCGTAAGCACCATATCCTCCCTGTGACTGTGAGTATGGGTGTGAACGGGAGTGTGAACGCAAATATGAGTGGGAGTGTGAACGTGGGTGTGACATTCTGTCAACTGGCTTAAAATCATCTTCCTGCCAAAATTGTAAAAAACTTATTAGCAAAAATCATATGAAAAAGTAAGTTTATCAAATATCTGTCCATCATCAAACTAATTTATGAAACTGAATCCCATGGCACCCTTGATCAGTGACGACCGAGAAATTTAAGGGATTGCGGGAAAAGTCAACATGCAAGTATAACTGTTAGACAGTGGGGCAAAGGCAACAATATGCAAGAAGAAATATTAGAGTGGAATTATTGGACAGTGCATTTTCATTCTCACTCAAAATTTTGCCTTAAAACGATTGTGTTTCACAGTCCTAAATAGGGATTTCCTACATCCCATTTTTCCCATTCAATCCATCCCATTTCTATCTCCTTAATTCCATATGCAACAGCTTTCTCTTCGGCGTGCACATGAACAAGCGAGCATAGCACAAAAGAAGCCTCCACCGAACCACTCATCCCTGTCGTTGCCTCACCAGCGCTTTCTATCGCATTACCCCAAGCCTAGCTCTTGGTTGGTAAGGTCTCTTTGTTTGCAGTGTCATTTTTATTTCAGCAATGAAAACAAGGCAGGTACCTTACTGTGTGAAAACAGGTCAAGTCAAATGGTTTCTTTCAGTAGTTTTTATTGTGTGAAATTTTAGTATATACAAAATACTGATACCTTAGTTTTTTGAAAAATCCCATACCCCATACTCATATCCAATGACCCAGCTGCAGATGATATAGTCCCAGTGAGAGAGTCGAGAGAGGATCAAATGATAAGCTAGAGCTAGGTAGTCAATAGCGCGTTATAGTGCCGCGATAGCAGAGTGTAACAGGGTTTCAGCTATTCCCCGCTACGTCACAGTGGATAGCGGTGCAGATGGCCATAGCGTCTGTAGCAGATCAAATAGTGGTGGAATCGCTGATCGAATAGTGGATCATAACCCGCTACATGTTTTGTTGTGACTGGAACCCTAACTTTAGAGATGAAAAGTTTGTTTTGCCCTCGTCTTAATAGGAGGTGGGTAACCTTCCCCTTCTTGCCCTCGTCTTAACCTTCCCCTTCTTCCCCTTCTACTTAACACATTGATTTTCCTAGGTATGTGATTTTTTAATCTATTCTACTTAACATACTTCGTCTTTACTCAACAGGATTTTTCCTTGGCCCCTAACTGTTTGCCCCATCATCTCTTTATTGATTCTCTCTTATCAAGCTAATTTAGATATCATCTGTGTGGTTCAATTTCGTGAGATACAACTCTATTATGGCCTCCAACTTCAATCAGCTCTAGAATATGTAATACTATTATCTTGATTATTAATTAGGAATGTGTCTTTGATATGATCTATTTTAGTATTTTGATGTGTAGACTATGAATTAATTATATTTCTTAGTTGTATCGGCTATCCAACTACCAAATATCCTGCTATAGTGTTTTTGGGTTCGGCCGCTATTCTCCGCAATCTGCAATTGACTACCTAGAGCTAGAGTTGTGGGGAAAAACTTTGGAATCACAGTGTTTTTTATTAAGTGGAAGTACAACCAATTACATGAATTGCAAGTTCAGCAATATATGTGCAACTAAGGCCTTAGAGATGAAAAGTGTAGATCACATGATTCAAGTATGTGTATGTATCAAAGAAATCTATGGAGAAATAGAGGGAAATGAAAATTGTAGGATTCAATCTAGGTGGATTAGATGAAGAAATGTTTGTAGTGTTAGTTGTGACAGAATATCCCTTTTAAGCACAACGGAAAATCTTAACAAACAACCATAAAGTAGCAATGTTTATAGTACTGAATGTTGCGAGGAAAAGTGCCAATAAAACCATAAGCTAAGTATGGCAGAGATGAAAGTGTTGTGGTAGATGAGTGGACATAAAAGAAAAGACTGAAGCACGAATATAGGGAGTAAGAGTGGCACCTGTCGAGGACAAACAAGATAATAGAATCTAACCTAAGATAATTTGGACATGTGAAAAGAAAACCAACAGAAGCCCTAATAGGAATAGTTAATCAAACGGATAACAGAACAATAATTGAAAGTCGGGGAAAACAAAGGAAAGCCCTATATAAACCATTAAAAAAGAGTTAAATGCTTAAATTTTAAACAGTCTTTCTCAAAACTTTATTTATAATGAAACACAATGGTGTCATTTGATCCATGCAGCCAACCCCATCTAGTGGAAAAACACTTTTGCTGCTATTGTTAACATAATGATGACTTAAATAAATAAACACTGCTTTTATGAATAATGTATTCCTGTTTCAATAGATAATCACTTCAACAGAGAGAACATGTTAACTATTGAATTTACAAAATAAATTTTCTATTGTAAACGAACAAGCTCCAAATAATCTTACCTTTGGTGTTGCTCGATCAACCACCACAGTAGAACCACCTAGTTCATGGGTTTCTGTCATCAAATTCTCTACAGAATCTGCAACATTGAATATCTTCCTTACTACAATTGATTGCAAACATAGACACACACCTAAAAATCTTTCACATCTGTCATCATGTAAGACTAGTGCAGTTACATCACTTAGTTTACCAGAGAAAGCTCATCAACATATCATGATTCATCAATAAAAGACAAACCTAAGCATGGAATGGACAGAAGAGAAAGTTATATGTGAAGTATGCCAAGTGCAGACAGATATGACCCATCCTTATTTCAAAACAATGAACAATTTAACTCAATCTAACACAATTCTTAGACAACAATAGGTCAAGTAGAAAAGAAGTTAATCTCCACAGTAAATGAAGATACATTTGTCTGTGTGTGTGGAAATCAATTAAATAGTAAAGTAGGATTTCAAGCCCAATTTAAAGGGTTGATGGGAAGTTGTGATGCTAGAACAACCATTCATATGTTAAGGTCAACAACAACCAAGCCTTTATCCCACTAATTCATATGGTAAGATCGACTGACATAATTTAAGTGAACCACCAATGATCAACTCTGTTTTTGAATTTACTTATAGGGAAAACAGGCATATAATCCCTTTTTCAGAAAGTAATCTGAAAGTTCCTCCTTTGCAAGTATTAGTCAAGATCCAAGACTATCCCAATTAAATAAATTTATATTCAAGGATAATTAAGATATGATACATCCATAAACTAAACACATGCAGACAATTCTAGCATACAGGCACATATAGATGGTCCAACCTGCATTTGCAAAAGTGATAAAACCAATTCCACGATGCGCTTTTGATCCTTGATCCTGTTTGGAATAAATGATAATATATATTAAAAATGTCAAATAAATAAGCATATATATGGCATGCATAATGTTCTGTCTGCAAGTGTACAGCTACAAGCTGCAATCATTACGGTGTGTGTGCGTGCGAGTTGTGTAAAAGTACTTAGTATACAAAAATGCACACAACTGCATTTTAATTTAACACATGACAATCACAGGGAGCATAGTACCTTCGGCATGTATAAATCTGTTATCTCACCATATTTCTCAAAATGACTGCGCAGAGGAAAAAAGAAATAAAATAAAATAGTGTCAGACTAATGCATTCATTTCCTAAGCATCAAGTATATATTCGTTATGAGTGAATTAGCAATGAAGTAAAGGCTTCTGATTATTTTAATGAAGATAACACACTCATATATACCTTCTAAACGTTTCTTCTGTTACTGATACTGGAATTCTAGCCACAAAGATTCTAGTAACTTTTTTGGCTGGTGGTGCCCTCATCTCCTCCTTGAAAATGAAAGCATTGAAAGAATCAGTATTATAATCACACAACATTGTAGTTATATCTCATATAAATAAACCAGACATGCACTTTAAATTTTAAGCATCACTTTGACTAGATTAAAACCTTTGGTGTGGCCACTTTCACTTCCAGCGTCCGATTACCAAGAATATGTTCACCGGATAATACATTCTGCAGCCAGAAAGTCATGCGACTTGAGATATAGCATATACAAGTTAACAGATATACATATCTACACATACAGGTCAAAAGCCAATACCTTAGCATCATCCACTGATGTAAATGTAACATATCCAAAACCACGAGACCGGCCAGTTGATCTTTCCTAAAATACAGAAGCACACAGATTAAAATATGCTTCCAGAAAACTTAAAATCATGTGGTGAATCTAAAATGGCCAAATAAATCATTACTCAGAACTGTATAAGAAAATTGCGTCAGGTTACAGTGTCAAACTCATAAAGTATATGACCAACATAATCATTTATTTCTCCCTTTCATTGTCCCTGTGTCCCATCAAGGTTAATGATGCTACGTTTTCTCTCCACGTTTATCGTGAATGATGAAACCATAAACATGAAGTTTATTACATGGAATTTCCTAGACACTAAAAAGCAAATAGAATTTTTAAGGTTTCCTTTATTTATAAATTGTATACATAAATTACATCAAACTAAATGGATTAGTGTATATGGGTGCTTTATCTGGAACTAATTTGCAATGCAGCAGAATAGAATCCATCTTCAAGGGCATATAATAGGTCCCAATAACTCAATGCTTCACATAAAAGAAACACCAATTTGTCTATCAGATAGATTATGCTCTCGATCTAAACTGAAACATGAATTGGATTAGTTGTGAAGGCACATGGGATGACCTCCTCACCCATTATTGTACCCTTCAGAGCTTATAATCTATATCACAACAATTTTTTGGTCAACTCAAAATAGTTCAACAGGAAACATATACCAATAAGCAAGTCAGTCTTCAATGGAAAGAAGCGGTGAACCATTGGAACATGGTACTTATTGAACTTTCTTCAAGAAAAAATAAACAATTCAATCTAAAGAGGGAAAAAACAGGAACTCGGTAAAGAATTTGCAGCACAAGAATGGACTCTCTACCAACTCTCTCCCTACTTAATTTCTCGGCTTCACCATTTACAAATTAAAATGTTGTCAATGCAAAAAGGTTAGTGTAGGATAATTGTGAACCACCATATTTAGTCAATATAACCAGGTAATACAAAAAGTAAAATTACAAATATTCTACAAAATTTAGTCAACATCGCCCAGCAACAGAAAATTAAATATTGAAGAGATAAGTGCTTTAAATTGCACTCCGCAACCCCAATTTTGGCTACAAAATTGTGGTTTCGCGAGTCTCCGCAACTACGGCCGCATCGGCTGCAATTTTCAGCAGTTGCGGGAACACAATGTAACCACAACTGCAATTTAAAACAGTGCCCAGATAATGATGAATTAAACATGTAATAGCGATACTTAAAAAGAAAAATGGAAAGCAGGTGCTAACCCTCATAACAATACAATCTTCCAGATCTCCAAATTTGCTCATATATTCTTTCAAGCCCTCAGTGTCGATATCCCACGGGATACCCAAAACCTAACACAATTTTATGAGCAAATAACATTAAATTTAAGAAATGAAAATAAATAAATAAATAAATAAGAAAAAAAACAGAATTTAATGTTCATAACTAACCACAAGCTTCCGCTGCTCCATGAGAAACTTGAATAAAGCTCAATGAAAGGTGCAGAGGCTGAAATCTCTAACAATTGAAACCCAAAAACACAGAAAAAGGGAGAGAAAAAACTATAGATCTCGTCTTTGGGTATCTCTCAGGTCTCAGCGTTCTCACCTCTCTCCCTCTAAATCTCTCACACTCGTTTCCTGCACATAACAAAAACACTTCTTTTTCACACACAATTTTCTCTTTCATCATTTTACCGTACGAATGTTTCAGGTGCTTCAGGTTTAACTGCGATTCAATAACACCTCAAAGAAGAAAAATCGGTAAAACAAAAAAACACAAGAAATTTAGCGAGTTGCGGCGCTAACTGACCTTAATTGGTGAATATCGGAACCCTAAATTGAAGATCACGCTCGCTCGCTCGCTTTTTCCTCTCGTGCCTCTCAGCGTCGTAACAACAACACCATTAACGTGAATTGGGGATTTTGCTAAATTTTATTTGGGGCTTCTGCGGAGCAACAGGCGGGGTCGGACCGTCACTGTCCGGTTCAGAAATGAACCGGATATTTAATTGTATAACCGGGTTGAATTTTTTAACCATGCCAAGGCCCAAATATTCAAAAACATTTAAAGTTTTGTTTGAGAGGAACTTCTCTATTGTTTAGGAGTTTGAGGAAAGAAATGTAAAAGTTTTAGAGGTTTCTCAGACTATCTAAAATCCTTTATATGTCCATGTTTATAGTTCTCCCAAATTTTGAATTTTTTTGGAGACAAAATATAAGAATACTTACATATTTAGTATATATTATTATTTTCTTTTCATTTAAATTTCATACTCCCCAAATAATGATCTTCTTTTCTCCTTCCCTTCCTATTCTTTTGATTCATCTATTGCCCATTAGTATATATTAAGTTTTCATTTTTGTAGAAAATAGAAAATATAACTGAAAATAAGTGATAAGTTATAATTGAAAATATTTTTTAGAAATATTTCTTAAAAATACTAAAAAATAGGATAGGGAAAAGTTGTTTCCATTAGAGCTGTCAAAATGGGCGAGCCTATGCGGGTCGGCCCGCCACAACCTGGAGTTTTGTAGGGCTTGGATATTATATTTGATATTTTTTAGTGAATCCGGGCTTTTTAGTCCGGCCCGGCCGGACTATATTAAAACCGGGCTCGGACCGGGCTTACCCGGGCGGGCTCGGGCTACCCGTTTTTTATTTATTTTAAAACTTTTTTTTTGACATTTGGCTTGGTAATAAGCTTAAAGTGAAAATTATTTTACAAAATAACTAATAATAAAAAATAGATGATAGATGATAAATATTGTGTTATGAACTTTGAATAAAAAATAGAGTAATGTCTATAACATAAATATTTATAAATTACAATAATGTTATCAAGTTAAACATTATATATTTTTTCTTATTTTGCTTAATATCTTTTTAAGCACATTAGCAAAATAATGTATCAAATTAAATAAGAACATTAAACCATATAGATTCCATTTTTCTTTTCCTAATTGTATATTTAATTAGATTTAACTTATACAACAAAAACATAATAAAGAAAATAACTTTTACAACGAATCACAACTTAATTGTTTACCATAGAAAATTTCACACAACCAAATTTAACATAAAAGTTCACAATGAAAATGTTGGTAAAGAATATACAAAATATATCTATAACAAAGTAAAGAATCATTATGATGGTGGTTATAATTTGACACATAGACTTCATTCTGAATTTGAGTCTATACTATCATTACTACAAACCAAAGTATTATTTGTTAGCGTATCCATTTATTATATTGAAGTGAAATTACAAATTATATTGTGTTAGAGGTTGAGAGTCTAATAACAATAAAATATTTAATAAATGAGTTATGTTATGAATCATATACGTAGATTTGGTTGCATTGAGTATAACAATTGTGTTAAAATATATATATATATTTTAATATATATATATAAAATGTTATATATATATTAAATATATTAACATATTTAATTGCCGACCCGCCACAACTCGAAACCCGCTTATGGCGAGTTTGGACTACATTTTCATATACATAAATTATATCCGAACTTTTTAGTCCAACCCGGTTTAGCCCGAACCCAATGCGGGCTACCCCAAACCCACACGGGTAGCCTGTTTTGACACCTCTAGTTTCCATCCTTTAAGGTTAAAATTCTAGAAAGATGGAAACTAGAATAGCAAAGGCACAAAACTGAACTATTTAACTATCACTTTCTTCCTGTTATTGTGGTTGGGTCATTATAATTGGCTTTTCTTCAACTTCAACGAAGGTGTGTGTTTCTATTTTATTTGTTTTTTTTTTGCTTGTTCCCTCTACTTCCCATATTCCATATCGTTGAAAATGAAAAGAAATAGAGAAGGCAGAGAGGGATTGTGTAGGTAGGTGGTGATGAAAGGCAAAACTAATTTACAATTATATTTGTAATAAGGGGATAGATTCACTTATTGCAATAGGAAGTGAAAAAAACTTATTTCACTCACACTACAAAATTTATTGCAACACTAGTTTCCCATTTCACTCCTTAAGTAGAGTGAAACTCATGATAGTTATTTTCTCCCTTTTGCAAGGCCTAAATACACTCACAATGTCATGGCCTGACCATATGTTAACCTATTTTCAAACCTTCCTTTCTAAATCAAACCCACAAGCTTGTTTATTAAATTTTCTTAAGGAAATGTTAATTTGGTGAAAGAGATTTGAAACCTCAATTTTTTTATCACTCAATTCCTTAGGCCTTTCACCCTAACCACTTTACAATTTTATTAAATTTTTATTGAGATTAATAAAACATAAAATAAATGGAAAATGTTGTGGTGACTAGGTAATCTATTATGTGTTTATTTTGAATTTGGGTTGAACATTTTGTATTTGGTTAAATATCCAAATGAACTTTATAAGGTATAAGTCTTTCTTAGTTGTTGATTTATTATGGTCTGTTTAATAGTGGTTCTCTTAAAAGTCAATGGCTTCATGAACTACTTGTGCTGTTGGTGCTTAAGTGGATAGTGTTTTTAATATTTTTGTTGGGGAGTATTCACTTACTCGTAAGTGAAAAAAACCTATTACATATCATGATTATTTATTATTGGGAAATTCAATGATTTTTTTTGTTGCTGGTTATATGTTTATGCTGACTGTGAAAGCCCTCAGCTTGCTACTATGTTTTCATGTTTTTATTACTGAATTTTCTCTTTTCCATTAATCTATTGATGACTACTTGTTCTTCATTTTACTAAATCACTGATGTATTTATCTTGCTATGGGTGCTTTTATTGCTCTCCTACAAGGCTATGTAATAGCAACAACGGATTTTATGAGAGTGGATAAGCTACATTTTGGTTTTTTTGGATCCACATAACTTTTGGAGTAAGTGGAAAAGACCTATTCATTATCTTAACCATCCAATCTTGGAAAATCCAATGGTTTAGATGTAATCACCAATTCAAACCATTGGATTTCCCAAGAATGAATAATAATGATATGAATTATATTATTTTCACTTACTCTTGAAGTAAGTAGATCTCTCCCCTTATCTAGTTGTCTCAATTAGTCTTACATAATTCCCAGCACTTGTTGCACTATACAGAATTTTATTAGATTGCAACATATTAATTTTAAAAACAGAGTCTATTTGCTTGGGAAAATCAGTTCCCATTTTCATTTTCTGAAAACAGTTTTATTTCAGGGAATAAAAATTTAGGAAAACATACTTGATTTCATTTAATATATTTTTTGTTTTTAAAAAGAGTGTAATATCTATACACTATCAATATAATACACAGTCAGTACATTATATACCCTCATTGTATTATTTTTTAAATAGTCAATAATGATTAAATGTGGATGGTGAATAATGCACTGACTGTTATAAAACTCTTACACACTCAATCAATACATTCTTTCAAAAAATGGAAATAATTAAATTTTATTTGTTTTATACATTTTGAATATGGTCAATTATATTTATACTCATAAGTAAACATCAATTTTTATGTGAAAAATTAAAATGTAAATAATTTTTTTTAAAGTAAAAGTTCTATATAGATTAAAAGCATATTATTATTCAATACACTTTTATTATTAAAATTGCACGTCCACATATATATATATATATATATATATATGGTTTGCTAACACGAGGAAATTGTTTTTTAGTTAGGTATATGTTAATAAGGTGTATAAAAAATTTTGGACAAAAAACCCTTAAGTTATGGTGTAACAAGTTTTAATAATATAAGTGTTTATGTCATTTAACTTACAGCCCCAAACTTCAATCGCCAATATAATTATGTCAACTAATAGTAGTTATTGTTTTTTGATAGACGATAAAAAAACTTTTAGTAGTTGCCATGATTTCATTGGCCTGATATAGAAATAGAGAAACAGCTGCGTAGAAAATCTCACTCTCCATTTCACTCTTTCTCAAATTTCAAATCTGTGACTTTCTCTCCTCCCAAAAACCACCTCCTCTTCAAACTTCTTTTACTTTTTCCTGTTTCTCAATTTTCTCTTCTCTCTCTTTTCTTTCGCGTCTATTATTTTCGTAGCTACGATCTTCTCCGAATTAGACGCTATTACTGTTTGATTTTCGATTTCCCAATTATTGGATTCCGACTTTGTAGTGTGATGGATCCTTGAGTGGTAAATAACGTGCAGGGCTTGTGACTGTAAACTCATTTTTTTCATTGTATTTGGATTTTGTGGCTTCTTTTCCTTTGTTCTTTTATTATCGGAGAGAAGAAGATTAGTAATGCTTATGAAAATTTTGGGAATGAGTTATGAGCTCTGTAAGAAATTTTTAACTGTAACTTTTGAGTTATGTTACTAGTTGAGAATGTGTTTTCATTAGTCACACACACAACAAAAAGAAAAAGAAACTAAGAGAAAGAGAATTAGAGATTCACTTTCATGGCCAACAGCATGAATTAGGCGAGCATGAATGAGGAGGTGGTTTCAGTGGAGGAAAGAAAGTTAGGGATTTGGAATTTGAGAAAAAGTGAAATGAGTTGGAGGATTGAAGTTTGGGATGAGGAGTGAGACAAAGTTAAATGACATAAACACATATATTATGAAAAATTGTTACACCATAACGTTAAAGTTTTTTTTCCAAAACATTTAATACATCTTGCTAACATGTACCTAATTGGAAAAACATGTTTCCCTTGTTATATATATATATAAGCTAGTGCTGGTCTGTTTCTGATTCTGTAAAGAAAAGATCGAGTCACGACATCCCCTCCATCAAAGAAATCTCGAAGGTCTGGGTCTCCAAGAAGGCTTCTAGCACATTGCAGTGCATCATTAGAAACAGATATAGATTTTCCACCTGCAGTGTGGAATTTAATCGGAGGTTGTTTACCACTAGAAGTACACATATCTGGTTGAAGAACTTCTATTTGGAAATCATTCTTTGATGTATGACTACTACCAAGTGAACGATTTTGACAAGATGCAGCATTAAGATATATATATAAA
The DNA here is from genome assembly GCA_009771035.1 of Lupinus albus. Lineage (NCBI taxonomy): Eukaryota > Viridiplantae > Streptophyta > Magnoliopsida > Fabales > Fabaceae > Lupinus > Lupinus albus. The sequence continues at coordinate 410,407 of WOCE01000027.1, read as the reverse complement.
AATATATGTTTTGTTCGGGTTTTTTTGGGTTCGGGTTACCCAAAATCCGATGAGGTTTGGTGATAATATCATTATTTCCAACCCCGCTTAATTCAAGTTTGGATTTTGGATTTTGAGGTTGAGTAAACACAAATCTGACTCCAACCGGCCTTGTTATCATTCATACAGTGAAGTTTGTCTATAAAAAGAAAAGGGCCATGATATAAAAACTTAACAAACACATTTCAACAACCAATCTTATTTTTGTCTATGCCAACTCCCTTTTTATTTTTATTTTTAACTTATTGAGGTTATAAACGTTTATTACTTACTCTATTGCAACCTAAAGTTGTTGTAGGGTTTTTTCAAGAAAACTAATGTTGTCTTAGAATTCTAGGCTTGGCCTCTATTTTTCTTTTCAGTTTTATTCCCAGTCAATAATTATATTGAGAACTAATTCCATAGTACTAATTATCGCCAATTTTACTGTGCTTTAAAATAATAATTCCGTACGAACTAATTAACACGCTTAAAAAGATGAGCAAAATAAATTGAAGTGTTTTAATCAAATAATATAAATTTTACTCTTACTTTTTTAATATACATGCATTAACCATAAGCTACTGTTGTTTTGAAATCAAGGAATATAATGAATTTGATTATGTCTATAGTTCTAGTTTTGATGTTTCTGATTGATAAAATTTGATATGTCAGATCAAAGAATATAGAACTTGCGTGTTTTGTCTACGCAAAGGGCGACCTTTGTCGCTCTCTCCTATTTAGGTTGGGCTTTTACAAGAAATTTTTGAGGATACATGATTGAGATCATTTTAGGTTAAAATTGAATTCAGTTTTAATTTTAATTTTTCTCATGAATTATATTTTTTGTGTGAGGGTATCCTCACGTTTTATAGACGAGAGGCTAATATCTTTCGACGTACTTTAGTCACTTTAAATAATAAGTGTCACTATTAGTGATTTATAATAATAAGAGATTTTGTTTTGCTAAGTTACTAGACCAAGTTCTTGCTTCATTTTATTATAAGGAAAAACTTTTTACCATGGTTATCCTGCCAAGATAGTAGTATATAACCAACTCAATAAAATAATATATATTTTGACATGTTAACGATGATCACTACTAAATATGGTAATCTCCATGGTAATAGTTCAGCAACAAAATGAAGAAAGGAAAAAGAAGAAGATGCCAAGAAAACAGAGAGAAATGGAAAAGGAGTCGTGAAGTATAGCATTGATATCTTGATTGCAAAATTACGAAAGAAAATAAGTGAATTGATCTATGAATATGAGCATTTATTTTTCCTAGAAATATGAAAAACAGAAAAGGAAAAGAAAGCTAAAACAGGGAAAAATAACAGAATTAACATCTTTCCTGCATATGAGACTTTCTTCTTCATTAATAGTGAAAGTTGAGCATACCAAGCTTGGAATGGCAGAATGGAAATGAGTTGGTGACAGTTGTTTGGTAAGTATGTCGGCAAGTTGGGAAACAAAAGGAATTGGTAGTAAGTGGAGTGTGTCATTTAGAACATATTCCCTCAGCATGTGATAGTCAATTTCTATATGCTTGGTTATTTTGTGCAAGATGGGGTTGACTGCAATATGAAGGGTTGACTTGTTGTCACGGTATAGGCTGATTGTAGAGGAATGTGAGATCGATGCCCACTGACAGATTTTCTAGTGTCCAAATAAGCTCCCCAATCAAAATCTGAGAATCATTTTAATGTTGTGGTGTTGTGTTTGGGAAAGAGAAGACCTAGGGCTGGTGAAAAATTGCGTTATTTGAGAATTCTTTTGGATACTTGTTGGTGTTGATCATATGGAGAAGATATGAATTGGCTTAGATGACTCACATCATATCTAATGTCTGGTCTTTAATTGGTCAAGTAGAGTAATTTTCCAAGTAGTCTTCGATATGAAGAAGGACAAATAAGGGGATCCAAATGAGTGTATCTTGGTGTTGTAGTCCAGTGGGATTGAGCAGGGTTTCGCTGCAAGCATATATGTTTTAGAAAGAAGATCTAACACATATTTGCATTGATATAAGGCAATACATTTAGAGGATCTACCAACTTAAATGCCTAGAAATGATTATAAGATTTTTAGATCTTTGATACTGTAGTTAGTGTGAAGGAGGTGCTTGGTGGATTGAATCTCAGTAAGATCATTGTCTGTTAAGACTATATCATCAACATAGACAAGGAAATATGTACAACTGGATCCTATGGATTTGATGAATAGAGAATGGTCTGAGTGACATTTGTGGAATCCTAAGGTAAGTAAGACTTTTATGAGTTTGTCATGTCATTGTCTATTGGTTAGATTTAGTCAATAAAAGGATTTTTGGAGTCTACTGACCAAAGAAGGATTGGAAACTTGTAAGCCTAGGGGAAGAATCATATAGACTTCCTCATTTAGATCACCATGAAGAGAAGTTGTGTTAACATCTAATTGGTCTAGGTACCAATTATGGATAGATCACATATAATAGGACTGTAATGGTGTGATCGAAAGTGTCAAGGTAATGTACTCCCTCTGTTTGGGTGTAGCCTTTGGCAACAAACTAGTTTTGAATCTCTCTGTGAAATCATCTAGTTTGTATTTAATTTTAAAAACCCATTTTTAGGCAATAGCCTTTTTGTGGTTGGGTAAATTGGTAAGAGTTCAAGTGTTGTTGTTTTGGAGGGCATACAATTCAGATTGAATGGCTTGTTTCCAGGATTCATGCAAAATAGCTACTTTATATGAATTTGGGGTAAGAATAGAAGATATGGCTAAAGAATAATGTTTGTCTGTTGGGGATAGAGAATGATAGCTAATGAAGTGAGAGAGAGGGTAGTTGACGTGAGAAGATTTTAGTGGCAAGGAGCCTGTTGCAAGGGTGCAATGGTAGTCTTGTAGATGGGAATGTGGTTTTGATATCATGGAAGATTGCCTAATTGGTGGATCAATAGTAGTGGGATTAGGAGATGGTGGATTGGCTTGTGAATTATTGTGAGATGGATCATGGTTATTAGCAAGAACAGAGGAAGAATTGGTATCATGTAAGAGAATAAAGTATGGAGATAACATATCTTCTATAGTCAGTAAAAGAATGACATGTGTATTGTTTTGCTTAGTTTTAGAAACATTTTTTGTAGAAAATGATTAAATGGTACACATGTCACGATTTTAGTGGCTGAATGAGATAACTTATCTCCTTATACCAAGAGATACATTATATGACTCTTTATAAGAAAATAGAGAATCTATGGTAGCATTAGGGAAGATGGGTTTATTAGGTGAAGTAGAGAGAGGATGGGTTTGTTTATTGCTAAAGGGATAAATGTGTTCAAAGAAAACCACATTTCTTAAAAGAAATATTTGTCTAGTGTAATAATCTAAGACCATAAAACCCTTTGTGCCATGTTTGTAGCTTAAGAAGACACACTTTTTTGATCTTGGGTTAAGTTTGTATCTTTTAGAAGTAAGGGTAGAAACATAGCAAAGACTGCCAAAAGTTTTTAGGTGAGTGAGTTCAGGTAGAGTTTTACGTAATATCTCAAAAGGGAATTTATTGGAGATATACTTGGTAAGCTGCCTATTGATAAGATGGATAGCATGAGAAATGACATAATTCCAAAAACAAGTTGATAGGTTTGATTTAAAAATAAGAGATCTTGCAACACCTATAATATGCTTATGTTCTCTTTTAGTAACCCCATTTTACTGAGGGGACTGAACACAAGATGTTCAATGTTGAATCCTCTACTATGCATAGAAGTCATTGAGGAGGAATTACTTCCAATTATCACTTCTAATACATTTTAGTTTTGAATCATGTATTGACAAATGAAGTAAAGGATTTTATATATATGTTGATTGGTTTCTGCTTTGGTTCTCATAAAAAAGTCAGGTATATCTAGTGATGTCATTAACAATTGTAAGAAAATAAATATGTCCATGTGTGGAAGGAATAGAAAAGGGGCCTCATATGTCTATATGGACAAGGTCGAAAGGTTGTTTTGATTTGGACATACTATATGCGTAAGGTAGCCTCTTTTGTTTGGCTATCTGAAAAATTTCACAAGGATCTAGAGTTTTATTACATTGTATAAAGGGAAAAGCATATTGCATTATAACCATTTTTTTAATGTGACAAATGTCCTAATATACAACGCCAAAGATTGTTATCACTATAGTTAGAAAAATAATTGGAAAGATGAGTCATGAGACTGGTTATGATGATTTGTTGTTACCGTAGCTTGCAACAATTCTAAATGACACGAAATAATACTTATTGGATGAGTCATGACCAGGTCGCTCTATTTAAGATGTTTCGTGGTATTGTAAAAAATGTCCAAGCAGACTATCAACCATGTCGTCCCCAAGATAAAACAGCTTAGTTCTCTGTTATCGAATTCTTACTGCACTGTAAGAACCGATCTTGAATTCACCCACCACAATATGGCTACTAGTGTCAATTCTAAAAATTCCCAGAGTATGGCTACCAGTGCCAATTCTTTTCCCACAGTGGGACTTGTGAGTTTTTTCAATTTCACACCCAAAACTCCTCACTAATGGCATCGAACAAAGCAAATTCCAACAATCCCCCACTTGAAATTAAAACTGATTTTCGGGAATATCTATGGTCTCAATAAAATTGTGCATAAACAAATGTGTCATGCGACTTCAACCTTTACATAGTGAATAAGATCCAGATTTTACTAGAGTGACTCGTAATCTTGAACTCTATCTCTAGGATCGAACCAAACACAACCTTTTCAAAGGTGTATTTAGTAAATCTCGTGTGTTAAAGGTCATGCATGTCTATCATAGTTTAATGAACGCTCTAGAAATTTATGCCCCTAAATTTCATAAGAAGCGGGCCCCACTTCCACATTCACAAAGGTAAGTCTATCAAGAGTACTCATGTAGTCTAGATACTCCACTCCAATTGGAGTATATATCTCATTAAGAGTTTAACTCATCCTTACATATACTACAGGAATCATGCTTCTCTTAACTTAATATCATGTTCATTCTCAAATCACTTCACAACTTGTTATTACCCATTGAACCTATTTCTTAGGATCTCCAGTCAGTTAGGTCGGGTTACCATCATGAGTGATCTTCGTTCTAAGGGAAATAGTCCCATAATCTTTGAAGTATTATGGATTGTCTCTCTAGCTAGTCCTTTCGTCAAAGGATATGCTAAGTTATTCTTAGTGCGTACATGATCCACTCTAACAGCTCCTCTAGATAATATCTCTCTAATGGTATTGTGCTTACGACGTATTTCCCGTTTCTTACCGTTATAAAAACGACTCTCAATCTTTGCAATAGCCACAATACTATCACAATGGATTATCACAACTAGTATCGGTTTTTCCAATAGGGGAATCTCTACAAGCAAGCTTCTCGTTCAGCTTGGTTCTTTACTAGTTGTTGCTAGTGCTATCATCTCAGCTTCCATAGTAGATTGAGCCAAAATAGTCTATTTCTTTTACTTCCAAGAAACAGCCCCACCAGCTATGTCAAATATGTAACACCCTAAATTTGAGTCTTTAAAATTATAGTATCAGTCCTGGAAGTCTCGCTTGAGCGAGAGATTCTCGCCTGAGCGAGAAAGGATCCCCTGGGAGGGTGAAATCCTGGGCTATACTGGAGGATTCTCGCCAGACCGAGAATTGTCTCGCCTGGGCGAGAAATGACAATTTGGGGCTGTTGACACCGTGAGATTCTCGCTTGAGCGAGAATCCCTCGCTTGAGCGAGAGCGTCAGATCTGAAATTTTAAAAAGGCGGGATTTTCTCGCCTGAGCGAGAATAGGCTCGCTTGAGCGAGAACCCGAAGACTGCTCTTTAAAATAGAAACCCCAAACACATTTTAGGGTTAGAAATTTGAAGAGAAGAGAGAGATGAGAGCTTTTTAAGAGTAAAGAGCCTTAGGACTCATCTTAGAGCTTGAGAAGAGGTAAACCTCTTGTTCCTAATTCTTCTTCTTCCTCTCTAACTTGTTTTGGGTATGTTGGATCTATTTTCAAAACATGAGAAACCATGGAAACTCATCCTTTAGAGTTATGGTTCATTTTATGTTGTTTTTCTCTTGTAAACTCTTGGTTTAGAGTTGGTATTTGATGAATGAAAAGGTTTTGTGGGTTATTCATGAAAACCCCAAAAACCCCCAAAATGAGAATATGGGTATAAAGAGAAAGAGATGAAATGTTAGATGTGGATGATGAGTTTATGCTTTGATATTGATATATGTGTTAGGTATCAATGGTTACAATACACCTAGAAGGGGGGGGGGGGGGGGGTTGAATAGGTGTAGCGGTTAGAATATCCGCTTTTCGACAAACAACACTTAATGCTGAAAAAAACACCTAATTAATCGATTAACGAAACAGGGTAATCGATTAACACAATCAACACACTCCTCTTAATCGATTAACAGAACTAATGTAATCGATTAACACACTACACTTAATCGATTAAACAGTGACAATAAGCTAATGCAGACACGATTTCTTGCACGACAATCAATCGATAACAAAGCGAATATACAGAGCTTACAGATTTATCAGAGTGTAATCAGTATAGTACAGAAACATATTATCAATTAAATCTACTATACAAATTAATCGATCAAATGCAATAAAGAAAGAAAGGGATAGAAAAATCCTGCAACACGAATTTTATCCTGGTTCGTTTGCTTGTCCACCGCAAACTACATCCAGGCCTCCCGGCTGATTTGGGAGATTTTTCTTCACTATAATTGAATCAATGTTATTACATACACATCATCCAATTACAACACTTAGACACTTACAAGATAATAAAGATCATATTCTATGGTTTGACTCCCTTCCTACCGACAAAGAAAACCTTTCTTTCGGCGTAGCCCCAGCCAAGAACCTTTGTTCTTTCCTTATCCCTAAGTCTAACACTCAGTGAAGATACACTCAATCTCTTGGCGATACGACACCTTGAGATTCCCAATATTACAACACTTTTTCAATCAAAAACGAAATAGAGTAAACTTAAGCTATTACAAGGCTTATATCTAACAAGACAAGACTTTACTCTAATCACCTAATACAAACTCATGCAGTATGAAAATGTATTAGTTTGAAAAACAGAATGCATAGAATGTAAACATCTAATCAAGAATCATTAATAAAATGCAAGAACATGTGATATGAAAAGATGAGAAATGTATCATGTAATGCACTCAATCCTAAAGCATAGAATTCTCTCTTTTCTAAACTCACAAATGCATTTACAACTAGATGCAACAATTAACACGAAAAATGCTCTAACTCTCTAAAAATTTAACATACAACTTATGAGATCAATTCTGAAAAACGCAGTTTATAAGGAATTGATTTTATAGCCCAGTTAATCGATTAACGACAGCCTTAATCAATTAAACTGTACAAAACTGTTAGATTAATCGATTAACGTATGTCGTAAACGATTAAACTGTGCAAACATTTAGATTAATCGATTAACCTATGCAGTAATCGATTAACAGCATATTTTCATGTGTAAAAACTCAAATACGTTATGCACTTTAATTCATACATGTTTAACACTTAGTTTATGCCTAGAATGCACATATACATGTATTTATGTGATGCATGAACATATTATGAATGACATATCTCAAGATAAAAAAGATTTAAAAGATTTAATGCATATGAGATATGTATTAGGTGACTTAAGCCTTAGACTCAACTAAAGCTAAAACTTTAGTCTAAGCTAAGTACCAATCATAAGACTTAAGCACGTTGATTTGTTGATGATCTTCAAGCTTTTATACGCACAAGTTGTCCTCATCAAAACCATGACACATAAAGAGAGCTTTCCAAAGTGTTCCTCTTGACATGCACACTTTCAATCTCCCCCCTTTTGATGATGACAAACTCTACATCAAATATATCAACTGTGATGAAATAGCTTGAAGATTGTGTTGGCGTGGTTGATATGATGCGCGAATTTCGGAAGCTGTTATTACGATCAACCTGCACAATCAGAAAATAACAAAACAACCTTTCTCCCCCTTTTGACATTATCAAAAAGATAACTCAGGTCAAAAATGAGGCAGAGATATGAGTAATGCATAAAACCAAGTCAATGAGTTAATTTGGGATTTAACAATTAACTTGTTTTATGTTAAAGAAAATTAAACAAATGCGCTAGTTTATACAGCAGAAATAGCCAAAAAATTGTAAAGTGAACGACATACAAGAGTTACGATATCAAAGTAGAAAATCTCATATGATCAAGAGCCATACACATAAACAAAATAAGCTTTTTGACATAATCAAATTAACACTAGCATAAAGAGTAAAAGTGTTTAGCAACCATATAAACCATGAAATGTCAGTTAAAAACATTAAAGAGGCACACAAAAAGAGAAACTGTAATCCATAACAATAACTGATTTAGAAACTCAAAGTATACAAGAGAATGTGAAAAAGCCAAAGAAAGTGTAAAACCGAGGTGTTGTCTGCCTTTAAAAAAGCTGGTTTTAATCGATTAATGGGCAGGTTTAATCGATTAAACCAGTGTAAATTTTCGAATTTTAAACACCTGATGCCCAGGTAATCGATTAACAGCAAGTGTAATCGATTACTCATAGTAAAATTTTGAATTTTCAAACAATTGATGCTCAGGTAATCGATTAACGGCAAGTGTAATCGATTACTCATAGTAAAAAATTGATTTTCAGGCAGTGGAATGGTTTCAACTCTTTAAGGCTTTTACATGCATTGTGACAGATTAATCAAGACATTCAGAATCACAGAAAGAGTTAATCAAGAGACATATTTTTGCATTGTAACATATATCATTTAAGCTAAAGATACATAGGCATATAGAGGCTAGAAGATAATGCAAACAACTAAACAATTTTAATCGAGATATTGTTCATCAAGAATTCCAAGTTCTCTCCTTAGAACAAAGAAGGTATCCCTGGGAAGGGGCTTGGTGAAAATATCGGCTAATTGTTTAGAAGTTTCAACAAATTCAAGAACGCAATCACCTTTTTGTACATGATCACGCAAAAAATGATGTCTAATTTCTATATGCTTAGTTCTAGAATGCAAAACGAGATTCTTGGAAAGGTTTATGGCACTTGTATTATCGCATTTAATAGGGATCTTTTCAAGTTTAAGACCATAGTCCTTGAGTTGCTGCTTCATCCAAAGGATTTGAGCACAACACACACCGGCGACAATGTATTCCGCTTCGGCGGTGGACAAAGCAACACAGGCTTGCTTTTTGCTGTGCCATGCTACTAATGAACTGCCCAACAAGTGACAAGTACCACTAGTGCTTTTCCGATCCAATTTACATCCGGCGAAATCGGAATCGGAATAACCTACCAAGGATAGTGAGGCATCCCGAGGATACCATAATCCCATGTTAGTTGTTCCTTTTAAATATCTCATGATTCTTTTAACAGTTTTAAGATGTGATTCTCTAGGTGATGATTGAAATCTCGCACACATGCATACGCTAAACATGATATCAGGCGACTTGCAGTTAAGTAAAGTAAAGACCCAATAATTCCTCGATACTTTGTTACCTCTATTGCTTTTCCTTTTTCGTCCTTATCTAGGTAGCAAGCAGATGCCATAGGAGTGGAAGCTTCCTTACAATTGTTCATTTCAAATTTCTTAAGCAGCTCTTTGCAATATTTTGCCTGATGGATGAAAATCCCACTTTCTAGTTGCTTTATCTGAAGTCCTAGAAAGAATGTGAGTTCTCCCATCATAGACATTTCGAACTCCCCCTGCATCATCTCAGAAAAATATTTACACAAAATATCATTAGTAGATCCAAAAATTATGTCATCCACATAGATTTGTACAAGTAATACATAATTTTCTGATTTACGAATAAAAAGCGTTGTGTCAACTAAGCCTCTTTCGAAGCCTTTTTCTAAAAGAAAGGTACTAAGTCTATCATACCAAGCTCTAGGAGCTTGTTTGAGACCATAGAGTGTCTTTTTAAGTTTATAAACATGGTTCGGATATTTAAAATTTTCAAAACCAGGCGGTTGGTTAACATAAACTTCTTCTTGAATGTAGCCATTCAGGAAGGCGCTTTTTACATCCATTTGAAATAGTTTGAAGTTCATAATAGATGCAAAGGAAAGTAGCATCCTGATGGCCTCTAATCTGGCTACAGGGGCATAGGTTTCGTCATAATCGATACCTTCCTCCTGGTTGTAGCCTTTGGCCACCAAGCGTGCCTTATTTCGAATGATTAAGCCTGATTCATCAAGCTTATTTCTGAAGACCCATCGAGTACCAATCACAGGATGATCTTTAGGTTTAGGGACCAAGTCCCAAATATTATTACGTTCGAACTAGTTTAGCTCTTCTTGCATAGCTATGCCCCAGTGCACATCCTCAATGGCCTCATCAATGGTCTTAGGCTCAATTTGAGATACAAAAGCTACAAAGTTACAAAAGTTTCGTAAGGAACTACGGGTTACCACTCCCGTAGATATGTCACCTATTACTTTATCGATCGGGTGAGCTTTCTTGGTTTTCCACACAACTGGCATATCTGAATGCTCCTGAGATTTGTTTTGACATTCTTCATTGGTTGCTTCTCCATTATCCATGTTCTTTGAGTATGCTTCTTCCAAAGCACCTGCAACATCATCAGATACGACCTTTCTCTTCTGTTTTGGAGAAGATTCGTCAAATTGTACATGGATAGACTCTTCAACTTGCATTGAATATTTATTAAAAATTATGAACGCTTTGCTATGAATCGAGTATCCCAAAAATATTCCCTCATCGACTTTTGAATCAAATTTTCCTAAAGCCCGCTTTCCATTATTTAATATAAAACATTTGCAATCGAAAGCGTGAAGATGGGATATGTTTGGTTTACGGCCTTTTAATAGTTCATAAGGAGTTTTATTCAAATTAGGACTTAAAAGTACTCGATTTATAACATAACATGCAGTATGAACTGCATCTGCCCAGAAGTATTTGGGGGTATTACTTTCATTGAGCATGGTTCTCGCTAATTCTTCTAGTACACGATTTTTCCTCTCAACAACTCCATTTTGTTGTGGAGTGCGAGGAACAGAGAACTGATGCATAATGCCATGCTTATCACAGAATTTGTCGAACTGAAAGTTCTCAAATTCTCCCCCGTGATCACTTCGTATATATACTATTTTCAGGTTAAGTTGGTTTTGAATTTGCTTGGCAAGATTTTTAAAAGACTTGAAGGCGTCGCTTTTCGCAGATAAAAATAATGTCCATGTAAATCAAGAGAAATCATCAACAATAACTAGAGCATAGTAGCTACCACCAAAACTCATGATTTGTGATGGTCCAAACAAGTCCATATGGAGTAACTCCAAAGGTCTTGAAGTAGATATCACATTTTTGTTTTTAAAAGAGTTTTTGGTTTGTTTACACTTTTGACAAGTGTCACAAATCTCTTTAGTTTTAAAATTTAGTTTTGGTAGCCCCTCAACTAGTTCGTTTGATGATAATTTATCTAGATGTTTTATATGGATGTGTGCAACGCGTCTGTGCCAGAGCTAGATGTCATCTTCTTTAGAGATAAAACATTTTGAAAATAATGTGGTGACATCATCCAAGTTAACCATGTAAATATTATTTATACGATGACCAACAAATTTAACATTATTAGATAAAATGTCATGAATGACGCAACAGTCAGAATCGAAAGATACACGATTACCTTTGTCACAGAGTTGGCTTATACTCAGAAGATTATGTTCTAGTCCTTCAACATAAAGAACATTTTCAATTTGAGTTTGAGATGAGTTACCAATTACTGTTCCCGTGCCAAGTATATTTCCCTTGTTGTTGTCTCCGTACGTGACGTATCCTTTTCCTTTAAGTGATAGATCCAGGAAATTTGATCTGTCACCTGTCATATGTCTCGAACATCCACTGTCTAAATACCATTTTCGTCCTTGTGTTCGAAGACATACCTTCAAAACAGATCACCTGCTTTTCTCAGGTACCCAAATTATGTTGGGTCCTTTTCTGTTAGTGATTAGGGAATTATCTCCCTTCTTTATCCATACATAAACTCCGCTAGGTATACCATATTTTCTAATGTAACATGAATAAGAAGTATGACCATATGTATTACAATAAAAACATGTAGGTGAATGCTTATGATTTTTATTTTTAGTATGAGCTACAGGTTTTCTATATGGTCTTTTATTCTTAGCCGAGCGAGTATAACCTAGACCAGTACGGTCACCAACGTTTCTTGTTTGACTAAGCAGAGTGTCTAATTGCTGTTTACTGTTTGTGAGACGTTCGAGTTTTTCTTTTAGTTTAAAATTGTCTTCTTGCAAAATCTCGCAAGTCTCACATACAGGTTTTTGACATAAATTATTAGCAGAGCAGTTACATGTGTTACAAGAATAGATGAGATCTAAAGTTTCATTTTATAATTTTAATTCATCTAATTCTTTTTGTAATTGGCTTATTTTCTTTTCATTTATAAGGATTTCCCTTTTCTTATCAATGTTTATTCTTGCCAATTTCTTTAGTTCCTCATGTAACTCAACATAAGCATTATATAAAACATCATAAGAGGGTAAGTCATCCGAAGTGGATGAGGTGTCAGAATATACCTCATTATTATCCTCGTGTGAGTTTGAGTTACCATCGTTGTCAGATCTAACCATCAGACACAGCTTCACTGACTCCTCCTCACTAGAGGTGCTTGATGTTGTTTCCTCTTCAGGTACATCCCATACAATATAAGCTTTCTTAGATTTGAATTCCCTGGGAGTGCTCTTCTCTGAATCAACCTTTTTCAGATAGGTAGGACATTGAAATCTTATATGTCCGGCTTTTCCACACTCATGGCAAGTGAAGCGATCTTTGTTGTTCTTGCCTTTGTTGGTTGATTCTTTTGCTTCTTTCTTTTGAAAACTTTTTGAATCCACCTTTTCTTTTGATGAATTTGCTAAATTTTCGAACAAGGAGATTCATGGTTTCATCATCTAGATCGGAGTCAGATTCATCATCATCTTTTTCTTCTTTTGATTTGGAGGTCGTGGCCTTCAATGTGATGTTTTTCTTCTTCCGGTCTGAATCTTCGTGCATAGTCAAGCGCCCCAATTCCATTTCGTGCTCTTGAAGCTTTCCAAATAATGTAGCTAGAGGCATAGAATCCAAGTCTTTGGATTCAACAATTGCAGTTACCTTTGGTTGCCATTTCCTGTCAAGACAACGCAAAACTTTATTAGTTAGTTCACCTCTGGAAAATGATTTATCTAGAGCAACTAAATGATTAACAATATGAGTAAATCGCTTTTGCATATCACTGATTGATTCACTAGGTAACATGCGAAATAACTCATATTCGTGGGTCAGCGCATTTAATCTAGCGCGCTTGACTTCGCTAGTGCCCTCGTGAGTCACTTGTAAAGTGTCCCACATTTCTTTTGCATTTTTGCACTGCGAGACTCTAAAGAACTCATCATAGGATAGGGCCGATGTGATGATATTTTTGGCACGTAGGTTATGCTGGACCTTTTTGCGCTCATCATCGGTCCATAGACTTTTAGGCTTGTCTTTAGGTTCATCGTCCACAAGATGCACGCGGTTGAGCTAGCACTTCGCACTAGCTCTGATACCACTTGTTAGGTATCAGTGGTTACAATACACCTAGGGGGGGGGGGGTTAAATAGGTGTAGCGGTTAGAATATCCGCTTTTCGACAAACAACACTTAATGCTGAAAAAAGCACCTAATTAATCGATTAACGAAACAGGGTAATCGATTAACACAATCAACACACTCCTCTTAATCGATTAACAGAACTAATGTAATCGATTAACACACTACACTTAATCGATTAAACAGTGACAGTAAGCTAATGCAGACACGATTTCTTGCACGACAATCAATCGATAACAAAGCGAATATACAGAGCTTATAGATTTATCAGAGTGTAATCAGTATAGTACAGAAACGTATTATCAATTAAATCTACTATACAAATTAATCGATCAAATGCAATAAAGAAAGAAAGGGATAGAAAAATCCTGCAACACGAATTTTATCCTAGTTCGTTTGCTTGTCCACCGCAAACTACATCAAGGCCTCCCAGCTGATTTGGGAGATTTTTCTTCACTATAATTGAATCAATGTTATTACATACACATCATCCAATTACGACACTTAGACACTTACAAGATAATAAAGATCCTATTTTATGGTTTGACTCCCTTCCTACTGACAAAGAAAACCTTTCTTTCGGCGTAGCCCCAGCCAAGAACCTTTGTTCTTTCCTTATCCCTAAGTCTAACACTCAGTGAAGATACACTCAATCTCTTGGCGATACGACACCTTGAGATTCCCAATATTACAACACTTTTTCAATCAAAAACGAAATAGAGTAAACTTAAGCTATTACAAGGCTTATATCTAACAAGACAAGACTTTACTCTAATCACCTAATACAAACTCATGCAGTATGAAAATGTATTAGTTTGAAAAACAGAATGCATAGAATGTAAACATCTAATCAAGAATCATTAATAAAATGCAAGAACATGTGATATGAAAAGATGAGAAATGTATCATGTAATGCACTCAATCCTAAAGCATAGAATTCTCCCTTTTCTAAACTCACAAATGCATTTACAACTAGATGCAACAATTAACACGAAAAATGCTCTAACTCTCTAAAAATTTAACATGCAACTTATGAGATCAATTCTGAAAAACGCATTTTATAAGGAATTGATTTTATAGCCCAGTTAATCGATTAACGACAGCCTTAATCGATTAAATTGTACAAAACTGTTAGATTAATCGATTAACGTATGTCGTAATCGATTAAACTGTGCAAACAATTAGATTAATCGATTAACCTATGCAGTAATCGATTAACAGCATATTTTCATGTGTAAAAACTCAAATACGTTATGCACTTTAATTCATACATGTTTAACACTTAGTTTATGCCTAGAATGCACATATACATGTATTTATGTGATGCATGAACATATTATGAATGACATATCTCAAGATAAAAAAGATTTAAAAGATTTAATGCATATGAGATATGTATTAGGTGACTTAAGCCTTAGACTCAACTAAAGCTAAAACTCTAGTCTAAGCTAAGTACCAATCATAAGACTTAAGCACGTTGATTTGTTGATGATCTTCAAGCTTTTATACGCACAAGTTGTCCTCATCAAAACCATGACACATAAAGAGAGCTTTCCAAAGTGTTCATCTTGACATGCACACTTTCAATATGAGATGAACATGTATGTTTAGATGTTTGGAAATCTTGAATATATGTGAATCCATTGTATGTTTGATGATGAAATACGAGTTATTTATGTGTTATTTTGAATAAAAGACTGACATTATTGTTATTGGTGGAAATGAGGAAAGATCCTAAGGTTGGAGGAAATCGCGGAAGAGACTTCTAAAGTTACTCGGAACCGATCCCCAACACTCACCAAGGTAAGATATAAGTGTCTCTAAATCATACTTGCTGATGTGAATGAAGTATGTGGAAGAAGTAATGTGTTTTGTAAGAATGCTGTTGATACCCTACCCGAAGTGGTAGTGGTTTGTTATTGTGTCCTACCCAAAGTGGTAGTGGGCTGTTATTGTGTCCTACCCGGAGTGGTAGTTGACTGTTATTGTGTCCTACCCGGAGTGGTAGTGGACTGTTATTGTGTCCTACCCGAAGTGGTAGTGGACTGTTATTGTGTCCTACCGGGAATGGTAGTGGATTATTGTGAACTCAACCTGCCCGATGTGGTATGGGGTAATAACTCGACCTGCCCGATGTGGTATGGGGTAATAACTCGACCTGCCCGATGTGGTATGGTGTAAACTAGACCTGCCCGATGTGGTATGGGGTAATAACTGGACCTGCCCGATGTGATATGGGGTAATAACTCGACCTGCTCGATAAGGTATGGGGTAATAACTCGACCTGCCCGACGTGGTATGGGGTAATAACTCGACCTGCCCGACGTGGTATGGGGTAATAACTCGATCTGCCCGATGTGGTATGGGGTAATAACTCGACCTGCCCGATGTGGTATGGGGTAATAACTCGACCTGCCCGATGTGGTATGGGGTAATAACTCGACCTGCCCGATGTGGTATGGGGTAATAACTCGGCCTTCCCAATGTGGTATGGAAAATGAAATCGATGAATACGATCAAGTGTGAAAATGAATGATGAAAAATGTGGATGTCACAACGAATGTCGTATGCATGCTATAGGATATATATTATGGGATATATATTCTATAGGGTGAATATGAATGATGAGAAATGTGGATGTCACAACGAATGTCGTATGCATGCTATAGGATATATATTATGGGATATATATTCTATAGGGTGAATATGAATGATGAGAAATGTGGATGTCACAACGAATGTCGTATGCATGCTATAGGATATATATTATGGGATATATATTCTATAGGGTGAATATGAATGACGAGAGAAGGGAATGTCACAAAGAGAGTCATATGCATGCTATAGGATATATAGTATGGGATATATATTCTATAGGGTGAATATGAGCGATAAAAAGGAAGATGTTGAGAATGAAAGTAATATACATGCTATAGGATATATATTATGAGATATATATACTATAGGGTGGATATGAATAATGAGAAGGATAATGTTTCGAACGAACGTAATATGCATACTATAGAATATATATTATGAGATATATATACTATAGGATGAATATGAGTAAAGTGGAAATTAAAGGAAGATGATATGAATGTTTACAATTACGCATGTTTGTTTATGAATTATATTAAAGATTAATCGTATTTGAAATGTGGATTATCATGTGATGTTAGTTTTTGAACTAATGACTTACTCCCTTTTGTTTTGTGTGTTGTTTATGATAATTCCATTGTAGGTAAATGAAGGATTTTGAGAAGGAAGCTCACTTAGGAAGCTTTTGTGTTTATTAACTTGATTGTCTTTACTGCTACTTGACGTTGTAGTTAATTTGATAACATTATGGGATGACTGTAACCTTGCTTGGAAGCATCACAATAAACACTGAAATCCTTATCGGTACAAGGAAGAACCAACACTGGTGCCGTAGTCAACCTTCGTTTCAACTCCTGAAAGCTTTCCTCACAACGAAGTGTCCACACATACGATTCTCCTTTCCAAGTGAGCTTAGTCAACGGTAGTGCCAATTTCGAAAATCCTTCAATGAATTTCCGATAATAGCCAGCCAAACCCATAAAACTCCAGATTTCAGTAACCGACTTGGGCACTGCCCATTCCATAACCGCTTCAACCTTTGAAGGATCGACAGCTACCCCTTCCTTGGATATTACATGTCCGAGAAAGTTAACCGATTCCAACCATAAATCACATTTAGACAATTTAGCATACAACTGGTTCTTACTCAAGAGTTCTAGAACAATCCGCAAGTGTTCAGCATGTTCCTCTCGACTTTTGGAGTAAACTAAAATGTCATCAATAAATACCACTACAAATGAATCCTAATACGGATGGAAAATCCGATTCATGTAGTCGGTAAATATTGTTGGGGCATTAGTTACACCAAAAGGCATGACCAAATACTCAAAATGCCCATACCTTGTCCTAAAAGCAGTTCTAGGAATATCCTTTGACTTCACCCGAAGTTGGTGGTAACCCGACCGAAGGTCAATCTTTGAATACAACACCGCTCCTCTCAACTGATCCATTAAGTCATCAATTCTAGGCAACAAATACTTATTCTTGATAGTAACCTTTTTCAATTGCCTGTAGTCAGTATACAACCGCATACTACCATCTTTCTTCTTAACCAACAAAACAGGCGCACCCCACGGCGAGACACTAGGACAAATAAACTTCTTTGCCAATAAGTCCTCAACCTTCTTTTTCAACTCAGCCAATTCTAACGGTGCCATCCTATAAGGAGCTATAGAGATGGGTCCCGTCCCAAGCACCAAATCGATAGAGAATTCAACTTTTCTCACTGGAGGCAATTCCGGAATATCACCAGGAAATACCCTAGGAAACTCACGAACTATCGGAATGTCCTCAATCTTGGGTTTCTCAATACCCTCCAGGGATGCCAACAACATAAACACGACCCCTCCCTCCTTACAGGAAGTCCTGACTTCCTTCGCCGATAACGACTTCATGTTAATATCCTCATCAGAAATCTCATCTAGATTCCCGAATACCACGGTCTTATCAGCACAATTAAGCACCACACGATTTGCCGACAACTAGTCCATCCCCAGAATTATATCTAACTAGGATAGTGGTAAGCATATTAAATCCACGGTAAAAGTCCTACCATTCACCACTACCGGACATCGAGACACAACTGTCGACACCACCACAGGTACATCAGTTGGGGTGGATACGACCAAGTCGAAAGGCAACGACACAGTTTGCAATTTCAGTCTATCCACGCATTCAATAGATACAAAGGAGTGTGTCGCTCCCGAATCAAACAACACTAAAAGGGAAATACCTGCCACCATGCAATTACCTTTTATCAGGCCATCTGCACCCGATACCTCTGCACCACTCATGGTGAACACTCTGCCAGTGGATCGAGGACATTCAACCCTCACCGCATTCACACTCTACGGTAGCTTAGGACAGTGTCTTCGGATATGTCCAACCTCCTTGCAATGAAAACAGGTTAGTGCCATTCCGGGGCACGAGTCACCAACATGAGTTCGGCCACATTTACTGCACATAGGAGGAGAGTTCAACCGTAATCCTCCGGCATTTACATGAGTCCTCGGCCCATGCGAAGTGTAACCTCGACAACCCGTCAAACGAGAGTAAGGTTTTCGTTCCTCTTGAAACACCTTGCCCTTCCCTTTCTCATGCGAGAAATTCCTTTGAGGTCCAGAGTGTTTGGGAGTAAGTGGTTTTGGCGTCATCATGTGATCCGCCTTCATGTCATCTTCAACCATTCTGCACTTGTTGACCAAGGTAGCAAAGTCGGAGATCTCTTGATGCCTAAGCATCGTCTTCAGTTTGGGCTTCAAACCCGATACAAATTTCGAGCACTTGGACCTTCCGTCCACCTCCAACTCCGAGTAAGGGAAAAATCGGGCCAATTCTTCAAATTTGGCCGCATATGCTCCCACCGACAGGTCACCCTGCTCCAATCTTAGAAACTCCATTTCTTTCCGCCTCCTCAAATCAGCAGGAAAATATTTATGGAGGAATTTCACTTTAAATGTATCCCAGGAAATCAGCTGTCCCTCCACCTCCATTTGGCGTCGAGTGAACTCCCACCAATTCTCGGCCTCTGTCACTAACATGTAAGTGGCATAAGCCAACTTCTGAGCCTCCGTACAGTTCATGGCTCTGAAGATCCGCTCCACCCCTTGGATCCACTCGATGGCAGCTTCAGGAGCAAATCCCCCATGGAATTGACTAGGATTCCTCCTACAGAACTCATCCAACCCTCGGTATTCTGCTGGCCCAGGTGGAACTAGTGGGTCTGAACTCGGACTTGGCGCCGTATTCTGGTTCAGATGGTGCAAGTTCTCATTGACTTGCTGTAGTGCCGCCACCATTTGCGCCAATAAATCATTCGGGACATTCTGACTTGTCCCTCTTCCTCTTCCACTTCTTGCCATGGGTACCTGTACTCACTCACTTGTCAGTAATCGAATTTTGTATAATAACAGTGCACATAACCACTTAACAATTAGCACAATTCAAAAAATCTCAACACATAAAGTTTTCATTGAAGAATGTAAGCCATATCCTAGGTCGCAGGATTAACTATGCTCTGATACCATATTGTAAGGACCCAAATTCTACCCTTGAAATGTTTTCCTTATTTAATTATAAACATGTTCATAGTTACAACCAATGAAATTACAAAAAAATGGATAAGTCGTTAACTCAATAAAAAACACTCATACTCCTTCCATCTACCTGTAATGGGATTAACATTGACAATACACCAAGTAACACAAAGGAGTAAGTCGTTAACTCAATAAATATCAATGTAAGTTAATCCACATTTAATAAGATTAAATAACGGTATTAAAATCAACTATACTCAAAACCATTTTCATCGTTCATACTTTTGAAAACCATGCTACATAACTTGAGCCAAAGTTTGCTACATTGCTTGAGCCAAAGCTTGCTACATTACTTGAGCCAAAGTTTGCTACATCGCTTGAGCCAAAGCTTGCTACTTTACTCGAGCCAAAGTCGCTAACCCATCATGGTCAGATAAAAACGAGTTTTATTTCCATTGGCACTCCACCAATACATTTTCCGAGTTTTATTTCCATTGGCACTCCACCAATACAAAAACAGTAAATGCACCCGACATCATTACAAACATATCCATGTCTGCTTATAACTACAAAGTGATTTACGATTCATTTCATTAATCCGAGTTTTATTTCCATTGGCACTCCACCAATACATAAACGGTAAATCCGCTCCTCGTTGTTACAAACATACCCATATATGCTTATAACAACTAAGTGATTTACGATACATTGCATTATTCCGAGTATTATTTCCATTGGCACTCCACCAATACATAAACGGTAAATCCACTCCTCGTTGTTACAAACATACCCATATATGCTTATAACAACTTAGTGATTTACGATACATTTCATTATCCACATCAGAAAATCCACACATTTTCTATTACAATGCATAAGTTAAAGACTTATCCTTACCTCAGTGAATGTTGGGTTTGGGTTCTTGGCAACTCCTCAAGTTCCAACCGACACCGCCTCCAACTTTAGGATCTTTCCTCATCCCACCATATAACAAAATGTTAGTCATTTATTCCAAATATCACATAAACCACTTATATTGCATTATTTAACCATACAAGATATTCATAATATTTTCAATATTAGAAAGTAAACTCATCTTCTACCTCTAGCATTTTACCCATTTTATCTTTTAACCACATTTTCTCTTTAGGGTTTTGGGGTTTACATGACTCAACCCACAAACCCACTCCTTTCTTGAAATACTAACTCTATACCAAGAGTTTACAAGATAAAATAACATAAAATGAACCATAAATCACAATGGTGAGAGTTTCCATGGTTTCTCTCATTTTTGAGAAGAGATCCAACATACCCAAAAAGAGTTCCAAAGAGAAGAAGAGAGTTAGAATCAAGAGTTTTACCTCTTCTCAAGCTCTTGGATGAGTATCAAAGCTTCTTGCCCTTGGAAAAGCTCTCTTCTCTCACCTCTCCTCTTTTCTTAACCCTAAAATGTGTTTGGGGGTTTCTCATTTAATGCAACTCGTCGGGTTCTCGCTTAAGCGAGCTCAATCTCGCTCAAGCGAGAAAATTCCGCCCATTTTAAAAACTCAGATCTGATCCTCTCGCTCAAGCAAGAATCTCACAGTCTCAACAGTCCCAAAATGCCATTTCTCGCCCAGGCGAGACAACTCTCGCTCAGGCGAGAATCCTCCAGTATAGCCCAGGATTTCACCCTCCCAGGTGAGCCTTTCTCACCCAGGCGAGAATCTCTCGCTCAAGCGAGGATCCCAGGACTAATACTATAATTTTAAAGACTTAAAATTTAGGGTGTTACAGTAAACATCCAAGAAAGATAATTTAATCATTCCTCTCCAGTTATCTTAATCTTAGTGATAAAAGAAAATTCAAATCAAGAGGTTGACCAAAGCTCAAACAAGAGATCCACCACTAGGAACTCTCAACAAATAAATCTAACACCAAGAAACTCTACCTGAAAATCACAACCACAAACCACCATAAACAATTCCAACAAGATATTCACAACCAGAAACTTTTCAGCATGAGTTTCAACAGAGAATTCCCAACAAGGGACTCACAACAAGAAATTCAACAAGGAGTTCATATTAGAGAATTCAACAAGGGTTTTACAACAAGAAATCCTCCGCGAAATTCACAACAAGAAATTTTCAACAAGAACTTCATCAATAACTCATAGCAAGACACCCAACGTTAAGTTCACAACCAGACGCTTAACGCAAGGAATTTAACAATCATCTTCCACATCAGCGGTTATCACATAGTCAACAAACAATTCACATAAGTCATACAAAGAAGCATGTAAGATCATATCCTAGGCCGCAAGATTAACTATGCTTTGATACCATATTGTAAGGACCCGTTTTTGTAACCCAAAAAATTTAAAACTTTATTCATGGAGTCAAGTGATTACTTTTGAAATATATTACTTAAACAATTTGGAAAACCTGTGATCATATAAATATCACTTATGTTCATGATTCAAATGCGGAAATAATCAAAAGTATCCATTCATTAAAAACATACCATTACACTTCTTTTATCATACATATTATATACAATTATCCTTTCTCAAATAATACTTCCATTTAACCTCATCAAAATAACCTCATTATACATGTAGGAGAAAGTCACTTATACATAAATTCACTTTAACATGTTCTTCATATTACATGCCTTATCCAATTACAATGGCGTGTACATAAAGTAACTACAATAATCGGTACTTTCTCCGCGAGCATCCAATGCACTATAGCCGCCACCTGAATTTCAATGCATAACACATACAAGCAGAGACAAAAGGGAGTAAGAACCGACTACAGTGATCGTAGCGTGGAATTACATAGAGTAATAACATTAAAGTATTAAAACATATACATCACCTAGCATCCAATATTATTAAACATTTACCAATCAACATATTATACCACATAAGGTTTATATATCCAATTCATTCTTCATCATAAATCCACACACGATAATCTTATCCTATGAACAACCACAAACACTAAACTCAAGGCATTCCCATACTTACCCAACATTACAATTCTTTCCAAACCAAAACCATACTTTCCTTACCACACTATATCATATAGGGTTAATCACACATTTCTACACAGAGCCAGTACCACGAAGGGCAAGTCAGTCATTCCTCAAAGAGTCAATGTTACAAAGGACAAGTCAGTCATTGCTCAAAGAGCCAATACCACAAAGGGCAAGTCAGTCATTGCTCCGAATAGCCATTACCATGAAGGTAACTCATACATTGCTACGAATAGCCATTACCACGAAGGTAACTCATACATTGCTACGAATAGCCATTACCACGAAGGTAACTCATACATTGCTACGAATAGCCATTACCACGAAAGTAACTCATACATTGCTACGAACAGCCATTACCACGAAGGTAACTCATACATTGCTACGAATAGCCATTACCACGAAGGTAACTCATACATTGCTATGAATAGCCATTACCACGAAGGTAACTCATAAATTGCTAAGAATAGATATTACCACGAAGGTAACTCATACATTGCTACGAATAGCCATTACCACGAATGTAAGGACCCGATTTTCATAACTCGAAAATTCTCTTTTAAAAATCCTTATTCGTGAAAGTGTAGTGATTACTTTTGAAAGACATTACTCGAGCAGTTTGGAAACTTGATTGATTATAAATTTACAAGGCGGAAATATTCCAAACACCTTTCATTTCAAAAGCATGTCATTACACTTCCGTTCAAATACATCCTTTATACAATTACCCATTCTCAAAAGTACCTTAAATACAAACATTAGATCCACTTCATTATACACTTACAAGAAAGTTGTTTATACATGAATCCACTTTAACATGTTCTTCATATTACAAATATTTATCATATAACATATCAATTACATATTATCCACTACTCTATCATGTACTCTTCTCCGCAAGCGTCCAATGCGCTACCTCCACAACCTGAACCCAAATATACAACACATACAAGGAAAGACAGAGGGAGTAAGAACCAACTACGGCGACCGTAGCGTGGATTTACATGGAGTAATGACATTAAAGTATTAAAACCACACACATCTAACATCATCATGATATGTATATATCAATCAACACATATTATCCATATTCATCCTATAGTACACATATATCCCATACTATATGTGTTCTATAGTGTGCATACTTATTCATCGCATTTTATCCATATTCACCCTATAGTACACATACATCCCATACTATATGTGTTCTATACTGTGCATACTTATTCATCGCATTTTATCCATATTCACCCTATAGTACACATACATCCCATACTATATGTGTTCTATAGTGTGCATATTTATTTATCGCGTATTATCCATATTCATCCTATAGGATATACATCCCATAATATATATCCTATGACATGCATATGATTTTCATTCCGAGTATACACTTTTCACATCCTTCACATTCCATAATAATTTACCCTTGATCTCATTCAACAATTCTGCACCGTACAAATAATCACCATACCCCATCGGGCAGGTCGAGTAATCCCCATACCACCTCGGGCAGGTCGAGTTTCCACATTACACTCACATCCATGTCATACACCGTCAACACAAGGCATCTCATTATTTTTTCACCATAAATAACATACAACACCTTCATTGTCACAAACATACCTTTATCCATTTTAACACATTCACAGCTCATCACATTCATTGTTACAACACACTTATACATGTTTATAACAATCAACCACTCACAACATACTCATTTTGATAAACATACTCATATCCATTTTGACACATTCACAACTCATCACACATTCACAACTCATCACACATTCATTGGTACAATCCACCCATACATGTTTATAACAATCAACCACTTACAACATACTCATTTATGCTTATGACCATAAATATCTCACACACCATCATTATCACACAACATAACCATTATCATAAACAAACCATGCATAACATATTCTTCATCATATACACATTAACGTTAGAACCATCTTTAATGACGGTGTATTACCATAAATGAGCATATAGCGTTTTACTCAACTAAACGGTTTTCCCCACACATATATCTCCACTTTTATGGCTAATACATCCTCATGTAAAATATAGACTCTCACATGGACCACAAACTCCCAAGAGAGTTTCTATTCGTTAATATGCTCCTATTCTTGAGGGAAATCGGAGATGATGACTCTAATGAAATACTCTAAGACCACAATGGTCTTCTCCCTCACCTTAGGTTGCGTAAGCTCCGTTGCTCCGCAAAAGAGGCACATCTCCCTTCATCTCCTCCAACCTCCATTGTTGCTTTTTCACCTCCAAGCTTTTCCAAATGTGTCACCATGAAGCAAGAGGAAGGTTTTGATGAGTTTTGAGGCTTAGTGGAGGGAAAAATGGTCCATTTGAGTGGAACCACCGTTGGGAGAGAAATGGGGAGAAAGAAAATGAAGATTGGGGTTTCTAGGTCCCTTTTTTCACTTTTATAGTCACTGCGACGAGTGTAATCGATTACCATAAGTGTGTAATCGATTACACTGTGTCAGATGCACATATCTGATACTTTTAATACGATGTAATCGATTACGAGAACAGTGTAATCGATTACATCATGAAAAATTACACATGTCTGATCAGATATCTGCATATAATCGATTACAGGGACCATGTAATCGATTACATCATGAAAAATTACACATGTTTGATCAGATATCAGCATGTAATCGATTACAAGGACCATGTAATCGATTACAATGTGTTAACAACCCAAAATTGTAATTTCTCGCCCAGGCGAGACAACTCTCGCTCGGGCGAGAATCCTCCAGTATAGCCCAGGATTTCACCCTCCCAGGTGATCCTTTCTCGCTCAGGCGAGAATCTCTCGCTCAAGCGAGACTTCCAGGACTGATACTAAAATTTTAAAGACTAAAATTCGGGGTGTTACAACGTAGGTAACTCATACATTGCTATGAATAGCCATTACCACGAAGGTAACTCATACATTGCTACGAATAGCCACTACCACGAAGGTAACTCATACACTGCTCAACCTCTTAAGGGAGCTAAAAATAGGTTTTCTTCCCATTTCTTCACAATCCATATACAATCAGAAAATCCACGCATTTTCTATCATTATACACAATTTAACACTTCTCTTTACATCATATCCCACCATAATACCCACAACTACAACCATGTCATAATATTCATATTCATCTCATTCTTTACTACATATTCACAACTCACAACACAACATTATCATACAACATAATCATGTCCATTTATTTCCATTAAACAGCTCATTACACAACCATTATTACAAACATACCCACATATGTTTATAACCAATAAGCGACTCACAACTTAGTCATTATCTTAAATGTACTCATATCTTTTTATCACAATAAACAAATCATAACATTTCTATCATCATACAACATATTAACGATAGAATTATTTCTCATGACGGTGTATTACCATAAATGAGTATATTGCTTTTTAATCTAATAAAACGGTTTTTTCCACTCATATATCTTTACATTTATGGCTAATACCTCTTCATGGAAAATAAAGACTCTAACATAGACCACAAACTTCCTAGAGAGTTTCTATCCGTTAATATTCTCCGATTCTTGAGGGAAATAGGAGAAGATGACTCTAATGAAATACTCTATGACAATGGTCTTCTCCCTCACCTTAGGTTGCATAAGTTTCATTATTCCGCAAAAGAGCTCCATCTCCCTCCATCTCCTTCAACCTCCATTGTTGCTTTTTCACCTTTAAAATTTCCCAAATGTGCCACCAAGAAGTAATAGGAAGATGTTTTGATGAGTTTTGAGGTTTAGTGGAGGAGAGAATGGTTCATTTGGGTGGAGCCGCCGTTGGGAGAGAAAGGGGAAGAGAGAAAATGAAGATTAAGGTTTTTAGATCCCCATTTTCACTTTTATATCTGCGCAGCCTCACCCGGGCGAGAATGGCTCGCTTGGGCGAGAATTTTGCCGCTTTTTCAACTTTTCAACTCCGACGCTCTCGCCCGGGCGCAGATTTCTCGCTCGGGCGAGAATCGGGCAGTATGCTAGGTTCCTCTAGCCAGGGCGAGAAATTCTAGCTCAAGCTAAAATTTGACAGCTTTTCCAGATTTCACTCTCACTCAAGCGTCCACTTCCTCGCTTAAGCGAGGTTCCTAGAAAACTCATACTAGAACACCTAAACTCTCACTTGGGCGAGCTCCTCTCGCTTAAACGATAATTGTCCAATATAAACTCCAACACTCTAAGTTTTCTAATCATTCCGAAAAAGAAAATTGAGGTGTTACATGTCCGAACTGGATCAACATCAGACAAATCACTTTCTTTCTCAGGTGTAGTCTTCTCCATCTTATCAATGTCTTCAATGGTTTGGTCTTCTATGAATTTCACATCACAACTTCTAACTGCCTTCTTCTCAACAGGATCATACAGCTCGTAACCAAATTCATCTTAACCATAACCGATAAAGATACACTGCATTGTCTTCGAATCCAACTTGGGTCTTTCATCATTTGGAACATGCACATATGCCTTACTACCGAAGACTGGCAAATGATCGTACTTGACATTCTTGCCAAACCAAATTCTGTCTGGCACCTCTGCATTCAAAGCAACTGCAGGACTGAGATTAATAACATGCACTGCCGTGTACAATGCCTCACCGCAAAAATGCTTAGGCAATTTTGCTTCAGAAAGCATACACCTAACTCTTTCAATCAAAGTCATGTTCATCCTCTTCGCTAAACCATTCAGCTGAGGAGTTTTAGGAGGAGTCTTTTCATGTCTGATACCCTGCTGCCTGCAATAAACATCAAACGGTCCACAATACTCACCACCATTGTGAGTATGAATGCATTTCAGCTTCTTGCCTGGCTGTCTCTCTACCAAAACATGGAATTCTTTGAATATTTCCAGCACCTAGTCTTTTGTCTTCAAAACATAGACCCAAAGCTTCCTGGAACAATCATCAATGAAAGTAACAAAGTAAAGTGCACAACTAAAAGACTTTACCTTCAACAGGCCACAAACATCAAAATGAACCAATTCAAGCAACTCTGACTTTCTTGAGGGAGGATGCTTCTTGAAGGATACTCTAGTCTGCGTACAAGCCATGCAATGAGAACATTTCTCCAACTCTCCATTCTTGAATCCTGGAAGCACATCCTTTTTAGCTAAACAATTCAGCCCTTTTTCACTAATATGACTAAGCCTTCGGTGCCACAAAGAAGCCTCCATATGCATGGCGTTCACACTATCTCTTGCAACCAAAGCTTTTGTCCAATACAGTTTATTGATTTTCTCCCCTCTGGACACAACCAAGTTACCTCTGGTGAGTTTCCATTTCCCTGAACCAAAATGATTATCATAACCACCATCATCAAGCATATGCACAGATATAAAATTAAAGCGAACATATGGAGCATGTTTGACGCCTCTAAGCAACAACTGCACTCCCATGTTGGTCTGCAAACAAACATCACCAATACCATCTACCTTAGACACAACATCATTACCCATCTTCAACACTCCAAAATCACTAGAAGTGTAAGATGAGAAGAACTCCTTCCTCGGTGTAACATGCAGCGTATCACCACTGTCAATTATCCACATGCTCTCATCTGATACAAGATTGACTGAATCATAGTCATGGATAATAACAAGATCATCATGAGTTGCAGTAGTAACACGATCATCATCATCATGATTCTTATCTCTATGCTTGCTATTATTGTTTTTGCTCTCCCTTTTCCATATGAAACAGTTCTTCTTTATGTGCCCTGTTTTGTGACAATAAGTGCACTCCACATTCTTGTATCTGGACATGGACTTACTTCTGTTTCTCTCTCTACTCCCACTTCTGTTATTCTCTCGACTCCATTTCGGTTCATTCCTCTAACTTCTCCCCCTGTTTTCAGTGACAAGTACCTGAGAATGAGATGAAGTACCATGTGCCTTCCTTCTCATTTCCTCATTAAGAACACAACTCTTTACATTTTCAAAAGAGACAACACCATCAGAGGATGAATTAGTAATTGAAACCCGAAATGTTTCCCAAGAATCTAGTTGAGTATTCAGTAGCCACAGTCCCAACACTTCATCATCAAACTTGATGCTCATTCCTGACAATTGATCCCGAAGCCCTTGAAACTCATTCAAGTGATATGAAATAGAAGTCCCCTCCTTATACCTCAAATTCATCAAGGAATTCAACAAATACAATTTATTATTCCCTGATTTAGAAGCATACAAAGACTCAATCTTATTCCACAAGGATCTCACATGTTCTTCATTTGCAATGTGATTATAAACATTATCTTCAACATATTGCCGAATAAAACCACAAACCTGTTCATGCTCAAAACTCCATTCCTCTTCAGTCATGGATTTTGGCTTCTCAGTAACAAACACAGGACGATGCAATTTCTTCACAAATAACAGATCCTTCATCTTTCCCTTCCACAAGTGATAATTAATGTCATTTAAATACACCATCCTATTTGTATTTTCCTCCATCATTCAAGCAAGTAAAACAACCCCTTAACCAAAGAGCTCTGATGCCACTCTGATGGGAAATTCGACATAATAAAAACTCAATCTATAACAGAGAAATATGCAGTGGATAATAATTTCCCCTACTTGCAAGAATCTATGAGGAGCAACCAACAAATATGGCAGCAACTAAAAATCATAAACACAAAGAGACACACAATTTTAACGTGGAAAAACCTTCTCAATGTGAGAAGTAAACAACCACGGGCACAAGCTAGTAATAGAGCTCCACTATAATCAAATCAGGTTACAGGAGAGTCTCAAGATGTAGCACAAATCATGCTCAACAAGTGTACAAAGCAATGGAGCAATAAACTAGAAAAAGAGAACAAGGAAGAACTCTTCTCTTCTCTCTCACTTTTCTCTTGCCTCTCTTTTTGCCTCTTTTTCTCTCTTACCTCTCCTACTAAAATAAGACTTCTCTCTTGACCTAATTAAGTGATACCAATGGGCTTGCTCATATTGGGCCTTTCTCCACATAGGAAGGGAGCCCAAAACCCCAACACATACAACATTATAATATCATATATATATATATATATATATATTATATTATATCATTGTGCACCCCACCACACAAACATCCATGATTTCGTCACATTAAAATAAGGGACTCTATGAAATTTTATAAGTCGAAAAGCTATTATGTTGAGTATTCTTTAATAAATAACTTTTACATTACTATTACTATGTGTGCCAAAAGAAATGATAAAGAATTAACTAAGATAAAGATTATGATGTGACATTTGAGAAGAAAAAGTGAATGGTGAAGATAAGCTAAGCATTCTTTAATAAATAATTTGACATTACTATGCGTGCTCGTCATTCTTTTATAAGGTGGACATTTTTTGTTTTGTTCACAATTCACACCCCATTCTCCAATTTGTTTTCTTGACTTTCATTTCATTGTTTTATTCTTGTTTTGCAACATAAGAACACATATAAACATCTCACAATGGAGGAATTCAAATCCCTCCCACTTGTAAGTATAAACTTGCAATAAATAATGGAGGAAATAAAACCTCTCCCTCTGAAAATGTAGAAAAGAAAAACCTATTGGAGATGGCGACGGTGAGGAAGAGATGGCGATGGTGACGGGAGGAAGATGATCTTCTCCAAGCGGGAAGACAATGGTGGGCGGCTAGGTTTCCTTATTTTCGAAGGGGCAAAAGCAAAACTCAATCACGTTTCTACTTCTACTCTACTGCCTAGGTTTTCTTTTTCTTTTTAGTTTGAGCAACCCGGGTTGGTTAAACCAACCGGGTTATTCCGGATTTACCCGGTCTAACATGGTTGGACTGGATTTTCCAGGGCCCAAAACGGCTGGGAAGAGTTTCCGTTTTTCCAAATATACGAGGCCGTCTATATAGGCGGTTGATGGTTGGACTGCCCGGTCCGGTCTAGTTACAACAACCTTGCTACATCTAGTCCCTTGACTTGTATCAAGAGATTTTTACTATGCAATTTGATTATCAAGAACAAATATCATACCAATATTTTCTCGAGTTGATCACACAAATTTTGTTGGATAACAAGGGCTCTCAGACACCTAGAGGGGTGTGAACATGTGTAGCGGATAACAATTTCCACTTTTCGATTAATGAATGGAAAATCATAAGTATAATCGATTATGTTGTATTTAATCGATTAATATTTTCTGTGTTTAATGGATTAACACTAGGTTTAATCAATTAACCTGAGTCTTGAACTATTTGAAAATGGATTTCTTGCGAGACAAGAAACTACGATATCAATCAATTACAGACTCAATTCTCTTAATAAATTTATGTCTAATTATCAATAGAACCATAAAACATGTGTTAAACCCATAAAGTATAGCAATTCAATTATGCAAATAGTAAATTGGCTTAAATTAAAGAGATAAGGCATAGAGAAAAATGAAGATGATGATCTTTTATCCTGACTCGTTTACGGGTCCACTTGCAAACTATACCCAGACCTCCCATTCTGATCTTGGAAGATTTTTCTTCACTGTTTGAAAATCAAATGTTCTACAAACGCACTTCCAAATTGATACAAGACTCATTTCTTGGCCCTAGAGTCTCCAATATGGTTTGATCTTCTACCCGAGTCTAGTAGATACTCGACACCACTTCTAACGGTCTAGCTCCATCCACTTATCAATCTCAACAAAGACTCTAGTATATGTGAAAAAACTAACCTAACAACAACTAGGATTTCCCAGGGCAATTCTCAATTAAGGTGATGCTAAACACACCTAGAGAATTTCACCAAAATCATCTACAAGATTCTTCAAGTTACTTGCACCTCAATGTGTGAATTTTCAAACAATAACAGCCATAACACTAGCCCATAAATCTCACAAAGGCTCAAAAAGTATTTCGTGTAATTAAGATAGGTTTTCAAAATTGATGTGAAATTGATGCACAATGGATAATCTCTCAAAACTATACTATCTCTATATTCTTTTGAATCAAGAAAACTAAAATGCTCAGCAAGAAATCTCGTTCAAGAACCTTTAAATTGATAGCTCTAAATTTTCAGAATTGATGTTCTTAATAATTTGGGAAAAGTCAACTTTTTATACTAACTATTTTTTGTTACTCTTTAATAGATTATCCTATGGTTTAATCGATTAACAACACCAAGAAATAAAAATATTTTAACCATTGTCTCTTCCGATAATCCATTAATCCCACATTTAATCGATTAACAAGTCAATAATTTTAATAGATATAGTTATTGTAACTCTTGATAATCGATTAATCCCATACTACATTGATTAACAGGTTCCCCTAATTATATAATCGATTAACACAAGTTATAATCGATTAACTAAGCTAAAAAAGGTTTTCTTGATGTATGACGAACCTTATACATGATGAGTATATGCATGAAATGTATGGGTAATAAATTTTGTTTAATGCACCAAAATCCTGTTACTTATGTCTAAATGCTCGAGCAAGTCAATCAAGTATGAATGTATGCAAGTCTCATTTTAGTTAGATTCAAATTTAGACTTTGTGAGACTTCCATTCTAGGTACACCTAGCCTAGACTCTACCTAATCAAACATCTTAAGACTCTATAAATATAAAATGTCACCTAAGTCTACTTGATTGAACTTGAGCCTTGACCTTGTTGTTTGTTGAGTTGTCTTAGTCTTCAAGCTTGCCTTTATCCTTGTCTTGACTCCCCCCTTTTTGATGATGAAAAACTTTTGGACGCATTCTTGCATATGCACTTGTTTGAACATCTTGATGACAGTCAACTTGTTTTCTATTGTTGCGAGTTTCATTCGCTACTCCGCCTTATTATATTTTCCCCCTCAATTCATGTATGAGGTTAATTTGTAAGGTAAAGCTTTTCTATGCGTGCAACAACATTTTACGAAAGTTTTATAACACCAACAACCCGCAAACCTTAAATAACACTTTCTCCCCCTTTGGCATGATCAAAAAGTAATAATACAGTATGAAATGTATAGCCAAAATTACGGAAATATTACAACAATTTAATAACTAAATTGTATTTAATCTATTAATATGCTATTAATTGACTAAATAGCCTAAAACTTGGAAATTGAACATTGTTTTGGCATGTAGGTTTATAAAATGATAAATCAAACCATCCAATATCATGGTAACATATCAAACCAAAATTATTAAAGCAATAATATAACCAGAATAGTAAGCACTAATCATTCAACAAAATAGTCACATCGGATAGTTAGTTAAAGAGCATGTCAAACTAGTCAAACTGAAGGCGAGTTAACTCTTCTAGCCTTTGGAACTGCGCCATGAATCTCTCATTAATTGAATCCATTTGTGAATCAAGGCGAGCAATGATGTGTTCTTCCGTGGCCTCTAAGTGATCCCACTCAGCAGAAGATGCTTGAGGAACACGAGATGCCTCACCATGTTGTTTTCGGGGATGTTACTCACCTTGGTCTTCATTCCCTTCATCATCAGACAAATTCAAGTCCACGGTTGTGTTGTGATCCTCCTGATATTTCCACAAAGCACCATATTTGTAGATGTCCATCTTGTGGATCAGGTTATCACTAACCAAGTGTTATCTAAGATATATGATCATAGTCTCTGCACCAGATGATGATCCTCCTCCATATTGGTTTCTCACATTCTTTAACTTTTGAAGAGGGCGGTTGGTATGTGATTTTTACAAATTTTGTCCTCCCTTCATGTGACACCCAAAATTTAAAGTCATTAAATTATAGTATCAGTCCTAGAATTCTCGCTTGAGCGAGAAAGGTGTCGCTTGAGCGAGAGTGGCTCACATGGGTGAGTGAAATCCTGGGCTATACTGAAGGATTCTCGCTTGAGCGAGAATTGTCTCGCTTGAGCGAGAGTTGCCTCGCCTGGGCGAGAAATGGCCCTCTGAAGTTGTAGAGGCTGTGAGATTCTCGCTTGAGCGAGAGGACCCTCGCTTGAGCAAGAGGGTCAGATCTGAGTTTTTAAAATGGGCGGGATTTTCTCGCTTGAGCGAGAATGGGCTCACTTGAGCGAGAACCTGACGCTGTTACATTAAATAAGGAACCCCAAACACATTTTAGGGTTATAAATTGAAGAGAAATGAGAGAAGTGAGCATTTTCAAGAGCAAGGAGTCTAGAGAATCATATAGAAGCTTGAGAAGAGGTAAATCTCTTGATTCTAACTCTCATTCTCCCTTTGAAACTTGTTTTGGGTATGATGGGTCTCTTCTCAAAATGTTAGATACCATGGAAACTCATCCTTTTGATTTATGGTTCGTTTTATGTTGTTTTTCTCTTGTAAAATCTTGGTTTAGAGTTGGTATTCAAAGAATGGAGAGGGTTTGTGGGTTGGTTCATGAAAACCCCAAAAAACTAGAATGAAAATGTGGTTAAAAAGAAAATGGGTGAAATGTTAGATGTAATGGATGAGTATGTTCTCTAATGTTGAAATATGAGATGAATATGTATGTTTTAGATGTTTGGAAACTCTTAATGAAAGTAGTTTGGAAATATTGAAAATGTGTGAATCTCTTGTATTGTTTAAGATGAAGTATAAGTTGTTTATGTGTATCTTGAATAAATGACTAACATTTTTGTTATATGGTGGGGATGGGGAAAGATCCTAAGGTTGGAGGCGGCGTCGGTGGAACTTGCAAGGTTACCAAGGACAAAACCCAACGCTCACCAAGGTAAGGATAAACATTTTATTTTGAGATATGCATTATGAGATATGCGATTCTATGTGGTTGAATCGAAAGGAATATGATGTGGAATGCATCAAGGAAAGTTGTATGTCTTGCCTTAGTGGTATTGAATTGAATGTCTTGCCTTAGTGGTAATGAATTGAATGTGTTGCCTTAGTAGTATTGAATTGAATGTCTTGCCCAAGTGGTATTGAATTGAATGTCTTGCCCAAGTGGTATTGAATTGAATGTCTTGCCCAAGTTGTATTGAATTGAATTTCTGCCTACATGGTATCGAATTGAATGTCTTGCCTAAGTGGTATTGAATTGAATGTTTTGCCTAAGTGGTATTGGATTGAATGTCTTGCCTAAGTGGTATTGAATTGAATGTCTTGCCTAAGTGGTATTGTGGAATTATGAGTAAGTGGGAAATGGCTATGTAACATGCGAATTAAGAAGAGGATTAACAAGGTTTGACATGGAAGCATGGGAAAGTAAGACGGTCGTATGATGTAGTAAGATATAATATGAAATGCAATGGTTTATGTTGAAATGCTTAATTTGTTATCTAACTCTGTTTAAATGTGGATTATATCAAATGATATTTATTGAATTAAATTACTTACTCCTCTGTACGTTTGTGTGTTGCCATTTGATAATCTCATTGCAGGTAATTTAAATCCTTTTATACATACATTCCACATCTTACTATAATTTCCCCCATAATCACTTCGTAAAATTACCTTTATAGTACATGATGTTAACATATATCTCATGTTGCGGAAAACATAATTGACATATAAATTTCATCGGTAATTACCACACATGTTTAACTATGGGTTTTCAAAATACCCATAGTTACTAATATCCTACATTACACAAAAATGTTAGTAAGTTAAATGGTTACGAATACAATCATCCAAATAGCAATTTTACAACACAAAAAGCAAAAATAGAGGATCCAAGTCCTAAGCTCCTAAAGCCTCGAACCAAGCATCCTCAACTACCCTGTTTACCTGCAATGGGATTATCAATGGCAAATACACACAACATACAAAGGAGTAAGTCATCAAAACAATAAATACCATTATAAGATAATCCACATTTCAAAGGGGTTGGTAAACCATTTGTTTTATAAATTCATTTTTGTTACATTACTTGAGCCAAAGTTTTGCTACATAGCTTGAGACAAAGCATCGCTACATAACTTGATCCAAAGTATCGCTACATAACTTGAGGCAAAGTATCGCTACATAACTTGAGCCAAAGTATCGCTACATAACTTGAGCCAAAGTATCGCTACATATCTTGAGCCAAAGTATCGCTACATAACTTGAGCCAAAGTTTTGCTACATAGCTTGAGCCAAAGCATCGCTACATAGCTTGAGCCAAAGCATCACTACATAACTTGAGCCAAAGTATCGCTACATAACTTGAGCCAAAGTTTTGCTACATAGCTTGAGCCAAAGCATCGCTACATAACTTGAGCCAAAGTTTTGCTACATAGCTTGAGCCAAAGCATCGCTACATAACTTGAGCCAAAGTCGCTAACCAATTATGGTCGGCTAAAAACATATTTTCTTTTCATTGATACATCATCAATCCGTAAACAGTAAATCCACACGTTCCGTTATCATAAACATACCCATATATGTTTACCATAACTAAGCGATTCATCACTTTATCATTACACAATCAGAAAATCCACATATTATTCATTTCCATATGCCATTTAAAGACTCCTCCTTACCTTGGTGAGTGTTTGGTTTGGTTCTTGGCAACTTCGCAAGTTCCGTTGACACCTCCTCCAACTTTAGGATCTTTCCTCATTCCCACCATATAACAAAATGTTAGTCATTTATTCCAATATCACATAAATAACTCATATTGTATCATTTAACCATACAAGATATTTATCATATTTTCAATGTTTATACACTACTTTCACCATAAGTTTACAAACATCTAAAACATACATATTCATCTCATATTTCAATATTAGAATGCTTAGTCATCTTCTACCTCTAGCATTTTACTCATTTTCCTCTTTAACCCCATTTTCACTTTAGGGTTTTGGGGTTTTCATGAATCAACCCCCAAACCTTTCCATTCTTGAAATACTAACTCTAAACCAAGAGTTTACATGATAGAAACAACATAAAACGAACCATAACTCAAAAAGATGAGTTTCCATGGTTTCCCTCATTTTGAGAAGAGATCCAAAATACCCAAAATAAGTTTCAAAGGGAAGAAGAGAGTTAGAATCAAGAGCTTTACCTCTTCTCAAGCTTCTAAATGACTCACAAGTCTTCTTGCTCTTGAAAAAGCTTTCTTCTCTCACTTCTCTCTAGATTAACCCTCATAAATGTGTTTGGGGTTCCCAATTTAATGTAACAGCGTCGGGTTCTCGCTTAAGCGAGCCCTTTCTCGCTCAAGCGAGAAAATCCATCCTATTTTAAAAACTCAGATTTGGCCCTCTCGCTCAAGCGAGAATCTTACAGTCTCGACAGGTCCAAAACATCACTTTTCTTGCCTAGGTGAGCCAACCCTCGCTCAGGCGAGAATCCTCCAGTATAGCCCAGGATTTCACACTTCCAGTTGAGCCTTTCTCGCTTAAGCGATCCAACTCTCGCTCAGGCGAGAATACCTCGCTCAAGCGAGAATCTCAGGACTGATACTATAATTTTTAAAGACGTAAATTTAGGGTGTTACATTAAATAGGGAATTATCAATGGCAAATACACACAACATCCAAAGGAGTAAGTCATCAAAACAATGAATACCATTATAAGATAATCCACATTTTAAAGGGGTTAGGAAACAATTTGTTTTATAAATTCATTTTGTGCTACATTACTTGAGCCAAAGTTTTGCTACATAGCTTGAGTCAAAGCGTTGCTACATAATTTGAGCCAAAGTATCGCTACATAACTTGAGCCAAAGTATCGCTACATAACTTGAGCCAAAGTATCGCTACATAACTTGAGACAAAGTATCGGTACTTAACTTGAGCCAAAGTATCGCTACATAACTTGAGCCAAAGTCGCTAACCAATTATGGTCGGCTAAAAACATATTTTCTTTTCATTGATATATCATCAATCCGTAAACAGTAAATCCACGCGTTCCATTATCATAAACATACCCATATATGTTTATAATAACTAAGCGATTCATCACTTTATCATTATACACAATCAGAAAATCCACATATTATCCATTTCAATATGCTATTTAAAGACTCCTCCTTACCTTGGTGAGTGTTGGGTTTGGTTCTTGACAACTTCGCAAGTTCCACTGACACCTCCTCCAACTTTAGGATCTTTCCTCATTCCCACCATATAACAAAATGTTAGTCATTTATTCCAATATCACATAAATAACTCATATTGCATCATTTAATCATACAAGATCTTTATCATATTTTCAATGTTTATAAACTAGTTTCATCATAAGTTTACAAACATCTAAAACATACATATTCATCTCATATTTCAATATTAGAATGCTTAGTCATCTTCTACCTCTAACATTTTACATATTTTCCTCTTTACCCCATTTTCACTTTAGGGTTTTGGGGTTTTCATGAATCAACCCCAAACCTTTCCATTCTTGAAATACTAACTCTAAATCAAGAGTTTACAAGATAGAAACAACATAAAACGAACCATAACTCGAAAAAATGAGTTTCCATGGTTTCCCTCATTTTGAGAAGAGATCCAACATACCCAAAATAAGTTTCAAAGGGAAGAAGAGAGTTAGAATCAAGAGCTTTACCTCTTCTCAAGATTCTAAATGACCCACAAGCCTTCTTGCTCTTGAAATAGCTTTCTTCTCTCACTTCTCACGCCATAAAGATGGTGTCTCTAGATTTTTAAGGCGAAGACTACTGCAGGTAACTCTAGATCGTGGGTAGGGTAGTTTTGCTCATGCGTTCTCAACTGTCGAAAAGCATAGGCAACAACCTTCCCTTCTTGCATCAACACGCAACCCAACCCTTGCTTGGAAGCATCACAATAAACACTGAAATCCCGATCAGTACAAAGAAGAACCAACACTGACGCTGTAGTCAACCTCCGTTTCAATTCTTGAAAATTCTCTTCACAACGGATTGTCCACACATACAGTTCTCCTTTCCTAGTGAGTTTTGTCAATGGTAGCGCCAACTTCGAAAATCCCTCAATGAATTTCCGATAATAACTAGCCAAACCAAGAAAACTTCTGATCTCATTGACTGACTTGGGCACCGCCCATTCCATAACCGCTTCAACCTTAGAAGGATCTATTGCCACTCCTTCCTTGGATATTACATGTCCAAGAAAGTTTACCGATTTCAACTCGAAATCACATTTTGACAGCTTCGCTTACAACCGATTCTTACTAAGAAGTTCTATCACAATCCTCAGGTGCTCAGCATTTTCCTCTCGGCTTTTGGAGTAAACCAGAATGTCATCAATAAATATCACTACGAATGAATCCAAATACGGATGAAAAATTCGATTCATGTAGTCGGTAAATATTGTTGGGCATTCGTTACACCAAAAGGCATGACCAAATATTCAAAATGCACAAACCTTGTCCTAAAAGCAGTTTTAGGAATGTCTTCCGACTTCACAGGAAGTTGGTGGTATCCTGACCGAAGATCAATCTTCGAAAACACTGCTGCTCCTCTCAACTGATCCATCAAGTCATCAATCCGAGGCAACAAATACTTGTTCTTGATAGTAACTTTGTTCAGCTGTCGGTAGTCGGTACACAACCGCATACTACCATCTTTCTTCTTAACCAACAAAACAGGCGCACCCCACGGCGAGACACTAGGACGAATGAACTTCTTTGCCAATAAGTCCTCAACCTGCTTTTTCAACTCAACCAATTCTAACGGTGCCATCCTATAAGGAGCTATGGAGATGGGTCCCGTTCCAGGTACCAAATCAATAGAGAATTCCACTTCTCTTACTGGAGGCAATTCCGGAATATCATCAGGAAATACCTCAGGAAACTCACGAACTATCGGAACGTCCTCAATCTTGGGTTTCTCAATACCCTCTAGGGATGCCAAAAACATGAACACGACTCCTCCCTCCTTACAGGAAGTCCTGACTTCCTTTGCCGATAGCGGCTACATGGTACCAACCTCATCAGAAATCTCATCTAAATTCCCGAATACCACG
This sequence comes from Lupinus albus, assembly GCA_009771035.1. Lineage (NCBI taxonomy): Eukaryota > Viridiplantae > Streptophyta > Magnoliopsida > Fabales > Fabaceae > Lupinus > Lupinus albus. Next base: position 370,686 of record WOCE01000027.1, on the reverse strand, counting down.
GTCTTATCAGCACAATTAAGCACCACATGATTCGCCGACAACCAGTCCATCCCTAGAATTAGATCTAACTGGGATAGTGGTAAGCAGATTAAATCCACGGTAAAAGTCCTATCGTTTACCACCACCGGACATCGAGACACAACTGTCGACACCACCACAGGCACATCAGTTGGGGTGGATACGACCAAGTCGAAAGGCAATGACTCAGTTTGCAATTTTAGTCTATCCACGCATTCAATATATACAAAGGAATGTGTCGCTCCCGAATCAAACAATGTCTCTGCACCATCTACACCCAATGTCTCTGCACCACTCATGGTGAACACTCTACCAGTGGTTCTAGGTCGTTCAGCCCTCACATCATTCACGCCCTGCAGTAGTTTAGGACAATATCTTTTGATGTGCCCAACTTCCTTGCAGTGGAAGCAGCTAAGTGTCGTCCTAGGGCACAAATCACCAATATGATTCTTGTCGCACTTGTTGCAAAAGGACGGAGACTGAACTTGTGATCCTCCCTCCTTCGCATATGGCCTCGGCCCATGCGAACTATTTCCCAGATTCCCAGCAGTAAGGGAGTATGGTTTTTGTTCCTCTCGGTAAACCTTACCCTTCCCTTTCCCATAACTCCTTTGAGGCCCAAAGTGTCTCGGAGGATTGGTTCGAGGAGTCACCACTTCATCTTTTGTCAGGTTGTCCTCATACATCCTGCACTTGTTTACCAGGGTGGCAAAATCCGCAATTTCTTGATGCTCGAATATCCTTTTTAGCTTGGGCTTTAGTCCCGATTCAAACTTAGAACATTTGGACCTCCCGTCTACTTCCAACTCAGCGTATGGACAAAACCGGGCCAATTCCTCAAACTTGGCCGCATACTCTCCCACATACATGTTACCCTGCTCCAACCTCAGAAACTCCATTTCCTTCTTCCTCTTCAGATCAGCAGGAAAATATTTCTGAAGGAATTTCTCCTTGAAGGCAGTCCATGTAATCACTCGCCCCTCCGTTTCCATCTGCCGCCGAGTAAATTCCCACCAATTTCTAGCCTCCTTCATCAACATATAAGAAGCGTACTCACCTTCTGAACGTCACTACAACCCATGCCTCGGAATATGCGTTCCAAGTCTTGAATCCACTCGTTCACTGCATCAGGAGCGAACCCACCTTGGAAATGGCTAGGATTCTGCTTGCGGAACTCATTCAACCCACGGTACTCGGCCGACCCCGGTGGAACTAAAGGTTGTGATCTAGGACTTGGCGCGGGGTTCTGGTTCAGTTTGTGCAAGTTCTCGTTAACATGTTGTAATGTCGTCACCATCTGTGCCAATAGGTCGTTCGGAACATTCTGACTCGTTCCTCTTCCTCTTCCTGCCATAGGTACCTGTACTCAAGTACTAGTCAGTAAACATTTTCTAATAAGCTAAATGTCACATAAGCACACAACAGTCAATGTCAGCTAAGCAATTCAAGCACATACAGATCACAAAAAAGCATGTAAGGCCATACCCTAGGCCGTAGAATTAACTATGCTCTGATACCATATTGTAAAGACCCAAATTCTACTCTTGAAATTTTTTCCTTTATTTAAATCCTTTTATACATACATTCCACATCTTACTCTAATTTTCCCCCATAATCACTTCGTAAAATTACCTTTATAGTACATGATGTTATCATATATCTCATGTTGCGGAAAACATAATTCACAAATAACTTTCATCGGTAATTACCGCATATGTTTAACTATGGGTTTTCAAAATACCCATAGTTACTAATATCCAACATTACACAAAAATGTTAGTAAGTTAAATGGTTACGAATACAATCATCCAAATAGCAATTTTCCAACACAAAAAGCAAAAATAGAGGATCCAAGTCCTAAGCTCCTAAAGCCTGGAACCAAGCATCCTCAACTACCCTGTTTACCTGCAATGGGATTATCAATGGCAAATACAGACAACATACAAAGGAGTAAGTCATCAAAACAATAAATACCATTATAAGATAATCCACATAACTTGAGCCAAAGTATCGCTACATAACTTGAGCCAAAGTATCGCTACATAACTTGAGCCATTATAAGTTCCACTAACACCTCCTCCAACTTTAGGATCTTTCCTCATTCCCACCATATAACAAAATGTTAGTCATTTATTCCAATATCACATAAATAACTCATATTGCATCATTTAACCATACAAGATATTTATCATATTTTCAATGTTTATACACTACTTTCATCATAAGTTTTCAAACATCTAAAACATACATATTCATCTCATATTTCAATATTAGAATGCTTAGTCATCTTCTACCTCTAGCATTTTACTCATTTTCCTCTTTAACCCCATTTTCACTTTAGGGTTTTGGGGTTTTCATGAATCAACCCCCAAACCTTTCCATTCTTGAAATACTAACTCTAAACCAAGAGTTTACAAGATAGAAACAACATAAAACGAACCATAACTCGAAAATATGAGTTTCCATGGTTTCCCTCATTTTGAGAAGAGATCCAACATACCCAAAATAAGTTTCATAGGGAAGAAGAGAGTTAGAATCAAGAGCTTTACCTCTTCTCAAGCTTCTAAATGACTCACAAGCCTTCTTGCTCTTGAAAAAGCTTTCTTCTCTCACTTCTCTCTAGGTTAACCCTCATAAATGTGTTTGGGGTTCCCTATTTAATGTAACAACGTCGGGTTCTCGCTTAAGCGAGCCCTTTCTCGCTCAAGCGCGAAAATCCCGCATATTTTAGAAACTCAGATCTAGCCCTCTCGCTCAAGCGAGAATCTTACAGTCTCGACAAGTCCAAAACATCACTTTTCTCGCCTAGGCGAGCCAACCCTTGCTCAGGCAAGAATCCTCCAGTATAGCCCAGGATTTCACCCTTCCAGTTGAGCCTTTCTCGCTCAAGCGAGCCAACTCTCGCTCAGGCGAGAATACCTCGCTCAAGCGAGAATCTCAGGACTGATACTATAATTTTTAAATACGTAAATTTAGGGTGTTACAAGTCAAGGACGCTGGATTTGGAGCCATGGGAGCTTTTAAATCTGGATTTCTCTATTTGCACCTTTTTGTATCTGGATTGAATATTTGTGGATTTATGTTTTGTAACTATGATTCTTATAATTTTTTTGATAATTGTAACTCTAGATATTTGTATCTATGGGTGTTTTGGAAACCCATAGCTAGTTGTATGTGGTAGTTACCGGGATACATTAATATGAATTATGATTTTCTGTTAAATGAACGTGTATGTGGATATTGCGTTTTGGAATTAATATGAATAAGAAAGAGGGATTAAAACAAGGTTGTTGAATTTGTGATTATAACTTATAGGAAAATAAATGTGAAAGGAATAAATTAAGGAAAAATTTTCAAGGGTAGAATTTGGGTCCTTACACTTCACTCATATTTGAAGCTTAGAGATGGAATAATCGATTAATGAAATCGATTTGGGAATTTAGGTTTTAATGTTTCTAAAAGAGGGAAAATGGTTTGTTTAGGGATTTAAGATTGATTAGCGGTTTAGTAGTGAAGAAGAAGAGAAGAAATTGATTTGGGTAGCTTTGATTTTGATTTTAGACGAAAAGGAAGAGAGGTTTCTCGGGGAAGAAGATGAAGAATTTTAGGTTGTGTTTTTGAAAACTGAATTAGAATGTACTTGAAGTTGTTCTGTCACACTATTTAATCGATTAAGGGCAACGTTAATCGATTAACGAATTTAATGATTTTGCCTTGGTAATCGATTATTTACTTAACATATGCACATGGTTGGGTCATGGTTGCCCTTGGAAGTCAAATTAGTCCAGTTAATCGATTAATCATAACGATAATAGTAACGACCCGTTTTTTCTACCATTGAAATTTTTTCATTTATTTTAATCCTTTCTTACATACAGTCGTCACCTTCATTGAAAACTCTCAAGTATCACTCTTTGAAAATACCCTTTACCCTATTATATTATCATACAAATTTATGTTGCGGAAAAACATAATTCATTTAGATAACATTTACCACATACATCCAGTTACGGGTTTTCCAAGGTTATAACGTCCATAACTACATGTCACCATATTATCCTAATCAGATTACATTTATCCCAAAATGCTATCGAATCAACTACAATGTCAAATAGCAATAAAGACACTCAAGTAAATAGACACAAAGGCTTCCTATTTGAGCTTCATCCTCAAAATCTTTCATTTACCTACAATGAGATTATCATAAACAACACGCAAAACAAAAGGGAGTAAGTCATTAGTTCAAAACTAACATCACATGATAATTCACATTCAAATACAATCAAACTTTGATGTAATAAATAAACACACATACGGAATTATAAACATTCAAATCATCTTCCTTTAATTTCCACTTTACTCATATTCATCCTATAGTATGTATATCACATAATATATTCTATAGTATGCATATTACGTACGTTCGAAACATCATTGGTCTCGTTATTCATATCCACCCTATAACATATATTTCTCATAATATATATCCTATAGCATGTATATTACTTTCTTTCTCAACATCTTCCTCTTTTTATCGCTCATATTCACCCTATAGAATATCTATCCCAAACTATATATCATATAACATTCATACGGCATTCATGTGACATTCACATTTCTCGTCATTCATATTCACACTATAGAATATATATCCCATACTATATACCCTATAGCATGCATATGATTTTCATGTAACATTCACGTTTCTCATCATTCATATACACCCTATATAATAAATATCCCATATTATATATCCTATAGCATGCATATGCCTTTCATTTTGAGTCTTATTTTCATTGGTACTCCCCCAATAATATTACTTTCATTTGAGTCATCTTTCCATTGGTTCTCCCCCAATAATATTACTTTTATTGAGTCATCTTTCCATTGGTTCTCCCCCAATAATGTTACTTTTATCGAGTCATCTTTCCATTGGTTCTCCCCCAGTAATGTTACTTTTATTGAGTTATCTTTCCATTGGTTCTCCCCCAATAATGTTACTTTTATTGAGTCATCTTTCCATTGGTTCTCCCCCAATAAGATTGAATTCAGTATGAGTCATATTTTCTTTGGTACTCCCCCAAATAGATTGAATTCGTTTTTGACTCATATTTTCTTTGGTACTCCCCCAAATAGATTGAATTCGTTTTTGAGTCATATTTCATTTGGTACTCCCCCAAATAGATTGAATTCATTTTTGAGTCATATTTCCTTTGTTACTCCCCCAAATAGATTGAATTCGTTTTTGAGTCATATTTCCTTTGGTACTCCCCCAAATAGATTGAATTCATTTTTCAGTCATATTTCCTTTGGTACTCCCCCAAATAGATTGAATTCGTTTTGAATCATATTTCCAATTGTACTCCCCCAATAAATGATTCCGAGTCTTATTTCCATTGGGACTCCCCCAATAAATGTTTGCGAGTCTTATTTCCATTGGGACTCCCCCAATAAATGTTTCTGAGTCTTATTTCCATTGGTACTCCCCCAATAATATTAATCTCATTTGAGTCATATTTCCATTGGTACTCCCCCAATAATATTAATTTCATTTGAGTCATATTTCCATTGGTACTCCCCCAATAATATTAATTTCATTTCTATAACAGAAAAGTCACGCATTTTCCAACATAATGCATAAATTACAGACGCATCATATTAAACCATTACCTCTTTCACATATCTCATTCATATCAGCAAGTATGATTTAGAGACACTTATCCCTTACCTTGGTGAGTGTTGGGGATCGGTTCCGAGTAACTTTAAAAGTCTCCTCCGCGATTTCCTCCAACCTTAGGATCTTTCCTCATTTTCACCAATAACAACCATGTCAATCATTTATTCAAAATAACACATAAATAACTCGTTTTTCATCATGAAACACACAAGGGATTCACATATTTTCAATATTTCCAAAACTACTTCAATACAAGTTTCTAAATATCAAAACTTACATGTTCATCTCATATAACAACATCAAAGTACAACTCATTATCCACATCTAACATTTCATCTCCTACCTCTAGCATTTTACTCATTTTCCTCTTTAACCTCATTTTCACTTTAGGGTTTTGGGGTTTTCATGAATCAACCACCAAACCTTTCCATTTCTTGAAATACTAACTCTAAACCAAGAGTTTACAAGATAGAAACAACATAAAACGAACCATAACTTGAAAAGATGATTTTCCATGGTTTCCATTATTTTGAAAATGAATCCAACATACCCAAAACAAGTTAGAGAGGAAGAAGAAGAGTTAGGAACAAGAGGTTTACCTCTTCTCAAGCTCTAAGATGAGTCCTAAGGCTCTTTGCTCTTGAAAAGCTCTCTTCTCTCTCTTCTCTTCCAAGTTCTAACCCTAAAATGTGTTTTGGGTTTCGTTTTTATAGACACAGCGATAAGTGTAATCGATTACAAGTATAGTGTAATCGATTACACGGTGTAAATTACAGAGGCATCGTCGCGATGTAAATGATTACCAACATGGTGTAATCGATTACATTAATAAGATGTAATCGATTACCAGAAGTATGTAATCGATTACCAGATGTATGTAATCGATTACCAGAAGTATGTAATCGATTACACAGTGTAAACTACAGAGGCATTGTCGTGATGTAATCGATTACCAACATGGTGTAATCGATTACATTGTGTCAGATGTACATATCTGATGCTTTTCATCATGTAATCGATTACCAGGACTGTGTAATCGATTATAATACCCAAAATTGCCAAGTATAGCCCAGGATTTCACCCTCCCATGTGAACCTTTCTCGCTCAAGCGAGTACCTCTCGCTCAAGCGAGGATCCGAGGACTAATACTATAATTTTAAAGACTTAAAATTTGGGGTGTTACAATCCTCCCCCTCTTAAAAGAATTTTCGTCCTCGAAAATCAAGCATACATCGGAAATCAAAATCATCACCTAGACCTTAGGCACAAGGATACTCCACCAAAATCATAATCGATCCCCTAATTCATTAAGATTACTTAATCGGTCATTAAGGGCATACACCACTAAACCGTGATAATCACTCATCCAATTCATGAACTAACTCATTATTGTCCAACTATTAAGATCTCGGCCCCTAATAACTCGAATGCCATGAGAACTACTCCGTAATCTAGACTAAAGATCTCTCCTATATTTGTCAAGAACCATAGGCATCTAGCACCTATCCATCTATCAATCCTAACATACGTTAAGAATCCCGATAACACTCTCGAACTTCAGCGAATGGGGAGCTCCTTATCCCATATCTATTTAAATGCACCTTTTAACATTCATCATACACCAGCTAGTTTCATCTCCACTCGAGAATCTAGCACAATTTCATTTTACTCGATCAACAAAATACCTACACAAAAGACTCTTAATGTCTCATCCATTGTACACAATCAAACTATCCAGTAATTATCTAATTACATCAAATATTTCTACCGTCAAATCTTATCGTCTAAAGAAATTACCGATTTCTAGCCTCCACTGAAACCATAAAACCATTGATTCACACCAAAACTAGATATTCTGTCATCAATCGGCCAGCACAAGTCGACCAACACTCAAGACTACAACTTGCGTTCGGTCTCGTCATCCCAATTTCGTTAGCAAAGATAAACTTATTAACCCACTCGCATTATGTCTAACAATGCATGAGCGTCTTATATCACTAAACTTTTAACAACCTCATACTTATTCCGATATGGTTGCTGAAATTTCGGAATTCTCTAACATGATATTAAATCATTACTTAGCCACAAGCTATGTTTTACCCAAAAAGGATTTTCGAAAACGGTTGAATCCACGAGTCATGGCAACCACGTCGTGAAACACGGTTCGCATACTCACTTCAACACAACCCAAAACTTCTTCTCTCCTATGGTTACACCACACCCATACATCGCAATTACTGACGTTCACGAAACAACAACAACTTTTGCCGGTACAACATTCAACGCAAACAATTGATGTACGCCACAACTATTTCATGCGTTGCCAATGTCCTACCGCAAAAGAACAGGTCATTCGAGACCAAAAGTTTCACGTCCAATATAATGTATTCATCACATCGACGGGTAAGTAACTTAACTATCATCTTTTCTCGACTATCAGTATAAGTCTCACCCCTTAGCATACATATACACACTAAGGCCAACAAAAGGAATTAACCTTTAACAACTCGTAAGAGAAAACAAGCATCCCCGACTTAAACATTTTTCTTGTCAACATACTTATTATAAAAGTCAATCATTCATAGACGAAAGTCCACTTTCCAAGACAGAATAAATAGTCCTTTCAAATCTTAACATCTCGAAATACTAACGAGTTCTTAAATATCCTCTCGTGACATTTACTGAATAAATACCGATCCCTTTTTCGAAAGAGGGTCCTGACTTTCTTAGCCGACACTGGCCCCATACTACTAGCATGGTCAGAGATCTCGCACAGATTCCTAACCGCCACAACCTTGTCAGCACTATTCAATCATAATAAGCTTATATCAATCAACACATAATATCCATATTCACCCTATAGTACACATATATCACATACTATATGTGTTCTATAGTGTGCATACTTATACATTACATATTATCCATATTCACCCTATAGTACACATACATCTCATACTATATGTGTTCTATCGTGTGCATATCTTATTCGTCCAAATATACTCATTTCTCACCAAGATGTACTGGCTCGCACCCAAAAATGCAGTACCTAGATCGACATCCACTCGATGGAAACAACATCATTTCATTGCATACGTGCAAATAACTACGGTTCACTCAAAATTCTCCACTAGCATTTCAATTTATACTTGCTACAATCACAGAAACATGATATTCATCCAAGCAGCATTTAGACAAACAAGACTCTTGGAGTCTTTCACATACCAATCAAAATCACCAAGTCAACATCCAACCGAAAATCACAATCACAAACTCTCCATAAACAATTTCAACAAGATTCTCACAACCAAAAACTTTTAGCAAGAATCTCACCAGAGAATCCCCAACAAGGGTCTCACACAATAAATTCAACAAAAGTTTTACAACCATAAGTTTTCAACAAGCACTTCATCAATAACTCACAACAAGACATCCAACGATAAATTCACAACCAAACACTTATCGCAGGAAATTCAACAATCATCTTTCAAATCAGCAGTTACCACAGTCAACAACAATGCACATAAGTCAAGTAGTTAACTCACACAAATTTCACAAAGAAGCATGTAAGGTCATACCCTAGGCCGCAGAGTTGACATATGCTCTGATACCATATTGTAACGACCCGTTTTTTCTACCCTTGAAAATTTTTCATTTATTTTAATCCTTTCTTACATACAGTCGTCACCTTCATTGAAAACTCTCAAGTATCACTCTTTGAAAATACCCTTTACCCTATTATATTATCATACAAATTTATGTTGCGGAAAAACATAATTCATTTAGATAACATTTACCACATACATCCAGTTACGGGTTTTCCAAGGTTATAATGTCCATAACTACATGTCACCATATTATCCTAATCAGATTACATTTATCCCAAAATGCTATCGAATCAACTACAATGTCAAATAGCAATAAAGACACTCAAGTAAATAGACACAAAAGCTTCCTATTTGAGCTTCATCATCAAAATCTTTCATTTACCTACAATGAGATTATTATAAACAACACGCAAAACAAAAGGGAGTAAGTCATTAGTTCAAAACTAACATCACATGATAATCCACATTCAAATACAATCAAGCTTTGATGTAATTCATAAACACACATACGGAATTATAAACATTCAAATCATCTTCCTTTAATTTCCACTTTACTCATATTCATCCTATAGTATGTATATCACATAATATATTCTATAGTATGCATATTACGTACGTTCGAAACATCATCGGTCTCGTTATTCATATCCACCCTATAACATATATATCCCATAATATATATCCTATAGCATGTATATTACTTTCTTTCTCAACATCTTCCTCTTTTTATCGTTCATATTCACCCTATAGAATATATATCCCAAACTATATATCCTATAACATGCATACGGCATTCATGTGACATTCACATTTCTCGTCATTCATATTCACACTATAGAATATATATCCCATACTATATACCCTATAGCATGCATATGACTTTCATGTGACATTCACGTTTCTCATCATTCATATTTACCCTATAGAATAAATATCCCATACTATATATCCTATAGCATGCATATGACTTTCATTTTGAGTCTTATTTTCATTAGTACTCCCCCAATAATATTACTTTCATTTGAGTCATCTTTCCATTGGTTCTCCCCCAATAATATTACTTTTATTGAGTCATCTTTCCATTGGTTCTCCCCCAATAATGTTACTTTTATCGAGTCATCTTTCCATTGGTTCTCCCCCAATAATGTTACTTTTATCGAGTCATCTTTCCATTGGTTCTCCCCCAATAATGTTACTTTTATTGAGTCATCTTTCCATTGGTTCTCCCCCAATAAGATTGAATTCAGTATGAGTCATATTTTCTTTGGTACTCCCCCAAATAGATTGAATTCGTTTTTGAGTCATATTTCCTTTGGTACTCCCCCAAATAGATTGAATTCGTTTTTGAGTCATATTTCATTTGGTACTCCCCCAAATAGATTGAATTCATTTTTGAGTCATATTTCCTTTGGTACTCCCCCAAATAGATTGAATTCATTTTTGAGTCATATTTCCTTTGGTACTCCCCCAAATAGATTGAATTCGTTTTTGAGTCATATTTCCTTTGGTACTCCCCCAAATAGATTGAATTCATTTTTGAGTCATATTTCCTTTGGTATTCCCCCAAATAGATTGAATTCGTTTTGAATCATATTTCCATTGGTACTCCCCCAATAAATGATTCCGAGTCTTATTTCCATTGGGACTCCCCCAATAAATGTTTGCGAGTCTTATTTCCATTGGGACTCCCCCAATAAATGTTTCTGAGTCTTATTTCCATTGGTACTTCCCCAATAATATTAATCTCATTTGAGTCATATTTCCATTGGTACTCCCCCAATAATATTAATTTCATTTGAGTCATATTTCCATTGGTACTCCCCCAATAATATTAATTTCATTTCTATAACAGAAAAGTCACGCATTTTCCAACATAATGCATAAATTACAGACGCATCATATTAAACCATTACCTCTTTCACATACCTCATTCATATCAACAAGTATGATTTAGAGACACTTATCCCTTACCATGGTGAGTGTTGGGGATCGGTTCCGAGTAACTTTAAAAGTCTCCTCCGCGATTTCCTCCAACCTTAGGATCTTTCCTCATTTTCACCAATAACAACCATGTCAATCATTTATTCAAAATAACACATAAATAACTCGTTTTTCATCATGAAATACACAAGGGATTCACATATTTTCAATATTTCCAAAACTACTTCAATACAAGTTTCTAAATATCAAAACTTACATGTTCATCTCATATAACAACATCAAAGTGCAACTCATTATCCACATCTAACATTTCATCTCCTACCTCTAGCATTTTACTCATTTTCCTCTTTAACCTCATTTTCACTTTAGGGTTTTGGGGTTTTCATGAATCAACCACCAAACCTTTCCATTTCTTGAAATACTAACTCTGAACCAAGAGTTTACAAGATAGAAACAACATAAAAAAACGAACCATAACTCGAAAAGATGATTTTCCATGGTTTCCATTATTTTGAAAATGAATTCAACATACCCAAAACAAGTTAGAGAGGAAGAAGAAGAGTTAGGAACAAGAGGTTTACCTCTTCTCAAGCTCTAAGATGAGTTCTAAGGCTCTTTGCTCTTGAAAAGCTCTCTTCTCTCTCTTCTCTTCAAAGTTCTAACCCTAAAATGTGTTTTGGGTTTCGTTTTTATAGACACGGCGATAAGTGTAATCGATTACAAGTATTGTGTAATCGATTACACGGTGTAAATTACAGAGGCATCGTCGCGATGTAAACGATTACCAACATGGTGTAATCGATTACATTAATAAGATGTAATCGATTACCAGAAATATGTAATCGATTACCAGAAGTATGTAATCGATTACACAGTGTAAACTACAGAGGCATTGTCGTGATGTAATCGATTACCAACATGGTGTAATCGATTACATTGTGTCAGATGTACATATCTGATGCTTTTCATCATGTAATCGATTACCAGGACTGTGTAATCGATTATATTACCCAAAATTGCCAAGTATAGCCCAGGATTTCACCCTCCCATGTGAACCTTTCTCGCTCAAGCGAGTACCTCTCGCTCAAGCGAGGATCCAAGGACTGATACTATAATTTTAAAGACTTAAAATTTGGGGTGTTACAATAATCGATTATTATTTTAAAACATTTGCCCAGGTAATTTATTAAGCACCGGATAATCGATTAAATGCAGTAACTTCACAGATTTGAGTACATGACTAGAAAGAACATATCCTAAAGACTCAAGACACATTAACACAACCAAAACAACATGAATTTCAATTAATAACAAGAAACATGCATTCAAGCAAGAATTCATAAAGGCACATAACAAGATCACAAGAAAATTATGAAGATTTTACAAGATCACAAAATAAAATTATGATATCTCTAGTTTTAGGAGATTCAGCCACTACACGTTGCTATTTGCTCACAGTTTCCTCCTCGGAAACTCTAAACATAAAGTAGTAGAATGTTTTCCGATCGAACTCATCCCATGGACAAAGGTAACCTAAAGCCAATTTTGGCTCCTCTAGTGAGTATTTTCGAGGAAACATTTCCAAATGCATAAGATCAAGCACAATGTATTTTCCTTTAATAGAGGAATACAACCAATTGTAATTTTCTGCGAGGTTACAGGAAAATACTCGTATCAGATCGGGGTAATAAGCATCATCATGAATATAGAAATCCCTAAAGTTTTGATGCTTAATGAGTTTGGGAAATTGAAAATTAACAAGTTCAAAAGACATCATAATACTATACTTAGGAGTTATGAGTTGCTTGCCCAAGAAGTTCTCCATGAATGTTAACCTTTGTTGATCATATTTCAATAATTAAGATAAGTTCAATGGATTTGCTTCATGTTCCCCTTGTGAACGTGTTTCTGGATTTCTAGAACAAATCTTCTTGGTTCTCGAACAAATCTTGTTTTATTTTGGATGTAGTCTATGAAATTGATTGGTTCTCCAAAGTAATTAGTTACTCAAACAAATGATATGGAGCTACAACTCATGTATGCTATTAAAAATAATATTTCTATAAAATGGGTTATGATGATAGTGCGACATATGTTGTCATTTAGAGGGAAACACATTTCATTACCTTATGATATACTCATAACAACCATACTTAAGCATTTTGGTATATCTAGTGCTGAAGAATGTGCATCTCTCAAGATCCAATTGACGTGATTTTCAAGCATTGTAATGATCAACCGGCTGCTCCTTCAGATGTTCCTACCTTTGCTCAACCTGAATGTCAACCATCCCAATCTCAATTCGATTCCTCTTCATCTTCAAACATGCCTACCAATCAGATGAACATGGATGAGTTTGTATCCCTTCAAGGCTACATCACCATAATGATGGATGCTCTTGATGTTAAGAACCAACAAGTCTAGGATGAACTCCGACGATTATCTAATCGATTGGATTACATGGACATTTATGATTATGATGATAATGATGAGCTGAAATATTAGTTTAGGGTTGTGTCTCTCTTTGGTTGTTTTTGCTAGAGACTGACGTGTCCCAAAAATTAGTCATAGAAAGTGCAAAAACAAGACTAATTTGAAATTAGGCCATTGAGTTGTTACTAGTATTGGCAATTAGAGCCCATGTCCACCTAAATTAGGGTGGGAATCAGCATGCCTATCTTTAAATAAGGCATGAAATATCATGCCCTGCCCGCTCTAAACATGGACAGGTCGGACATGCGGGTCTTCCAAAATTAAAAAAAAATCTAAAATAACCTACTAAATGGTTAGTGTAATTCCCAACTCTTTCTAAATCATTATGATACTCATATCATTATGAAATCCAATTTTCAACACTTTCTACATCTTTAAAGAGTATAGAAGAACAATGCATGTTTTAATCAAACGAATATTTCTTTATACACAAATTTTCCATAATCCATAACCATCACAATTAGCATTGTAGACTCACAGTCCCAATCAAATTGTCAAATAAAAAAATAGATATAATAATAACAAAAGTTAAGTGTCAACAACTCATCATTGAATGACCATATTCATATCAAGAACATTAGATCTCCTTACTCCTAATCCTTAATCAATCACTACTAGCCTTGAATGGAAATCACTATCATCATCATCTATATATAATAATTCAAAGAAAACAATTAAATGCACATGTAAATTGTGCTTCAACATAATTCAAATGTTAGTTTGAATTAATTACCATTTTCAGTAAATCCATGCAACCAATAGCGAGAACAAATCAAAGCTTGAACACTTTTTTGGAAAGAGATGGCTCCTATATTTGCTAAGGACACGAGCACCAATACTAAATGTAGATTCAGATGCAACATTAATAACGGGAATGTTTAACAAGTCACGAGCCATTAATGATAAATCGGGAAAACGAGATGCTCTAACCTTCCACCATTTCAAGACATCTAAATCTTCATCTTCATCAAAGTTAATCTCCCAAATTGGTTTATCCAAGTATGCATCTAGTTGAGACTTTCCAGCTTGACTTATGAGATTTTGATTATGTTTTTTCAAATCCTATAAAATTTGATAACAATTAACAAACGAATCAAAAAAATAGAAAACAATTAGAATATCAATGGACAAAAATAAATAAACTTACATCAAACATGTCGTTTTTGTTGGAACTCGACATACTTGGAGTTTGAGGGATTGTAGTTGTATTGCATCTTTGCACAATTGAGTTAGATGAATTGTTACTTGCATACTTTTCAAAAAGCACGTGCAACTTTGAACTCACATGTTCTGCTCTTTGAATAGCAGTAGAATCATTAGTTTCTGATAAACAACACTTCAACATGTCTAATTTCATTAGTTGGTCTAAAACCACTCCCATAGCAAACACAACACTATAATCATCCACATATTTGTTAAAATTCACAATTATATTCTCACCCATTTCTTTATGACTTCGTCTTCATCATTTAAAATTTTAACAAGAGCACATTGAATTTTACAAACTTCCATGAAATATAAGTTAGTCGTGGGATTTGGTAATTTGAAAGAATGGACATAAGAAATCACAAATTCTTTGTGATCTTGTCCACTCTTGTACCGAAGGACAACAATGATAAGTTGGATCATACTGTTGGACTAGACTGCGACACATACAATGGAAAATCATCAAAAGCATGTTTGTATTTGAGAGCAGTGTCGAGTAATGTATAAGTTGAATTCCATTTGATAAGCATATCTAATTTCAAGTCAATCGAATAGTCAATACCTCCAATGTCTTCAACACATTTTCTAAACATGTTCTTTCTTTTTTCTGAACTTTTCACATACTTGACACTATCTCTAATTTTCTGAAAGGCATCACTAGCTACTTTCAACCCACCTTGAACAATCAAATTTAGAATGTGTGCAAAACAACGCACATGAAATAATTCTCCATCGGCTGCCAACCCATTCTTCTTAATAAGTTTGTTCTTCAATGTAATAACTAAGGTATCATTGGAAGTTGTATTATCCAAGGTTAAAAAAAAAAAATTCTTCAATTTTCCACTCCTTCAAAAATTCCAATATCATTTGCTCACATTCCAAAACCAGAATGAGGAGGAGGTATGTGACAAAAGTTGAGAATTTTGTTATTCAATTTCCATTCTTTGTCGACAAAATGAGTTGTCAAACATAAGTAGCCCTCAGTAGTATAAGTTGTCTACATATCAGAAGTTAAACATATCCTATTAAGAATGTTTGCCATTGTTCCCTTCAACTTCTCCTTCTCATGCATGTAAATTCTTATCACATCTACCTTTGCAGGTTTTCAAGAAATAGGAAGACAATCTTGGTTCTAGTACTTCACCCAAGCTCTAATCTTTTTATACTCAACAAAATTAAATGGCAAATCATAATCAATTATTGCAGAAGCACACATTTCATATGATAATATTTGATCTATCACATTAGAATTCAATCTTGCTTGCCCATCTATCATCATTTGACCAACATTTTCAAAATTAATTTTTTTGCAGTCTTCCGTGTGATGATTCATAGAATTTGTCCCATATTTAGAACCACCAGCTAAGTACTATTGCTTGCAAGTTATACATTGAACCTTTTTAATCCCACCTTCCAACTTCTCTATTATTGTGAAAAAAATCCCAACATCTAACTTTTGTTTGTCTTTCCTTTTTCATACTTGGTGAATGGTTTTCATTCTGTTCAACTTCATGCTCATTCTCATTCTCCATAAACTCATGTTTAATAACATCATCATTATTTGTAACATTTGCTTCAACTCCACCATGTTCTATACATAAAGGGACAAGGTCACAATTATTTATACATAAAAGAGAATAAAGTATGAATTACTTAATTAACAAGAGTCTCAATTAACAGAATGAAGAAAATTAACAAAGAGTCTCAAATCCATACATATAATGTAATTAAGTATATAACTTATGTTAAGAAGTATATTTAACTCTTTGATCCAGTATACATACATAAGGCCAAAAGGAGTCCTTGAAAACAATGAATATAACACTTCAACTCTATGAAACCCAAAGTGGTAAAAACAATCAAGTGTTTGTAAGTGTCAACATATCAATAAATAGAATCCAACAACACAAAAAATAATTGCAAAACTAGTCTGCAAACACCCTATATACATATACTAATGTTATTTTAAAGAATTTTTTTTATTTGATTCTTTAACATAAGAGACTAGTATGCAAGCACCATATACATATACTAATGTGTTTCATCATTGTTGTTGGAACTTGTATTGTTGTGAAAATGAAAAAACTCACAAGTCCCACATAGTGAGATTTTGAAGAAACCTCACAAGTCCCACATTGAAAGATTTTAAAAAAAATCTCATAATTCACACATTGGAAGATGCAAGAGTTGTGACAAAATCTTATTCTATAAATGGAAGCATCCTCCCTTCATATTTTCTCGCACCAAGTTGAGTACGCTTTTACTTAACTTTTTCTTTCTCCCTCATAATTTCCGCCGATGCATTTCTGGCAAACTTCTCCCCCTTTCTTTCCGTGGAACTAAGAATTGACACAGGTAGCCATATTGTGGGTAGTTCGGAAACTGACACTGGAAGTTGGATTGTGGGAAAAGAATTGGCACTGGTAGCCAAAGTGCAGAAATTTTGAGAACTGACACTGGTAGTCAGGTTGTGGGAAACGAATTGGTACTAGTAGCCAAAGTGCGGGAATTTCGAGAACTGACACTGGTAGTTAGATAGAGGGAATAGAATTGGCACCGGTAGCCATATAGTGGTGGATTTATTTAAGAACGATTCTTACAGTGCAGTAAGAAATCGCATAACAGAGAGTTGGGCTGTTTTATCCTGGGGATGGCGTGGTTGATAGTCTGCTTGCAAATTTTGGGCAGTGCCACGAAACGTCTTAAAGAGAGCGACCTGGTCGTGACTCAGTCAGTAAGTATTATTTCGTGCCATTTAAAATTGCTGCAAGTTACGGTAACAACAATTTTAAGACGTTTCGTGCTGCAATGGCATTCGTAGATAATACTACTGGTTCGAACAGCTTCGACCTGAACAAACCATTTCGGTTTGATGGGACTAATTTCAAACACTGGCAAACCAAGATGGAATTTTTCTTAACTGTAAAAAAGGTTGCACACGTTTTGAACACTAATGTCCCAATGTTGCCTGAACAGGCTAAAAATGAGGAAAGGGATAAAATAGCTATTGATATAGCTCTCTAGAATGAAAATGATTATTTATGTAAGAATTTCATTATGAATGGGTTGTCTGATGATCTTTATGATTACTACAAGTTTGCCAAATTAATTTGGTATACATTTCGGAAAAAATATGATACTGAGAAAGTTGAGACTAAGGTATGTTGTTAGCCGCTACCTCAAGTATCAGATGACTGATGATAAATCAGTAGAATCTCAGTCCCACGAGATACAAAAAATTTATAATGATATCATTTCTGAGGGGATGCCCCTAGATGAGCAATTTCAAGTGGCTGTCATTATTGACAAATTGTCACCTAGTTGGAAGGACTTTAAAAACGTCCTGAGGCACAAGACCAAAGAATTCTCTTTGGAATCTTTGATCACTCGTCTTCGCATTGAAGAAGAGTCTCGTAGACAAGATCAGACATATGAGGTGTTATCTAAGAAGAAATTACCAAGTGCGGCTCTAAAGCCTACGGACAATAATTTTAAGAATCAGAACCGAAATGAGAATAAGGCTAAGAACACTAGTCGCAACAAGAATTGGAACCCCAAAGGTCCAATATGCTAAGCCACCCGCTAAGAATGACTTTGGCAACCTGTTTATCTTCTTCAAGTGTGGGAAGTCAGGTCATATGGCACACAAGTGCAGAAACCAACCAGTGGATCATCCTCCACAAGCCAACATGGTTGAGGACCCACTTGTGACCGTGTTAACTGGGGTTACTATGGTTGGAGGAAGTGATGGGTGGTGGGTAGATATGGGTGCATCCGTCATGTCTGCTATGATCGTGCTATGTTCAAAACATACACGAATGTTGATAACAAGAAAGTGTTGTTGGGAGATTCTCACACCACTATTGTTGCTGGAATTGGTGATGTGGAGCTGAAGTTTTCATCTGGGAAGATTCTGATTCTCCAAGATGTGATACTCATTCCAGAGGTGAGTAAAAATTTAGTTTCTGGTTTTCTTCTTCATAAGGCTAGTTTCACTTAGACTATAGGGGCAGACTTGTATTCTCTTACTAAGAATGAGTTATTTGTAGGGAAAAGGTACGTCACTAATAGTATGCTTAAATTAAATGTTGATTTTCCATGAATAAAATTTCTAATTGCATTTACATGTTGTGTGATTTTAATATTTGTCATTCAAGGCTTTGTCATAATTAATAAACGTGATATTTCGAATTTAAGTAACTTAGGATTAATTCCTAAGTTATCTAAAAATGTTTTTTATTAATTAAATGACATTATTCATGAAATAACTGCACCGTATTCACCTGAAATGAATGGTAAGGCTGAAAGAAATAATATAATTTTAACTGAATTAGTTGTTTCTTATTATGTTAAGTTCTGGTGCAGCACCCTCTTGATGGGGTGAAATGTTATTGACTTTTTGCTACGTGCTAAATAGAGTCCCCATGGCTAAAAGCAAAATATCTTCATATGAAATCTTTAAGAAAAGACAACCAAACTTTTCTTATTTGAGAACTTAGGGTTGTCTGGCTTATGTCTGAATATCAGACCCCAAGAGAGTTAAACTCGCTAATAGAGCCTATGAATGTGTATTCATTGGGTATATTGTGAACAACAAGGTGTACAGGTTTTATGACCTTAACGCCAAAGTGATCATTGAGTCTAATGATGTTGACTTTAATGAAAAGAAATTCCCTTTTTAAATTGAGGAATAGTGGGGGCACATCAACTAATCACATACCCGTGATTAGAGATTGTCATGATGGGTTAGATGTAGAACCTAGAAGAAGTAAGAGAGCAAGAACTGCTAGAGAGTATGGACCAGATTATATGTTCTGTACATTGGAAGGTGGTCCATCAACTATCCAAGAAGCATTGACTTCCTTGGATGCTGATTTATGGCAAGAAGCAATAAATGATGAGATGGATTCTCTAGAGTCTAACAAGACTTGGCATTTGACTGACTTGCCACCTGGTTGCAAACCGATTGGTTGTAAGTGGGTTTTGAAAAAGAAACTGAAACCTGATGGCATAGTGGATAAATACATGGCTCGCCTTATAGCCAAGTTTCATACAAAGAGAGAATGTAGATTTTTTCGATACATTTTCACCTGTTACTAGAATAACATCCATTAGAGTACTAATATCGCTCGCTGCGATACATGATTTAGTAGTACATCAAATGGACGTTAAAACCGCTTTTTTAAATGGTGAGTTGGAGGAAAAAATTTACATGGAACAACCTGAAGGTTTTGTAATCCACGGGCAAGAAAATAAGGTCTACAAGTTAGATAAGTCATTATATGGTCTTAAACAAGCACCTAAACAATGACATGAAAAGTTTGATAACTTAATCATATCGAATGAGTTTAAGGTGAATGAAAGTGATAAATGCATTTATTACAAATCATAAAATAACATTTACACTATCATATGTAGACGACTTACTTATATTTGGTTCCAACATTCATGTTGTGAATAATGTGAAATCAATGTTGTGTAACAACTTTGATATGAAAGACCTTGGAGAGGCAAATGTAATCCTTAGTATAAAAATTACTAGGTCAAAGGAAGGAATTTCTTTGGATCAATCACATTATGTAGAAAAGATCCTAAAGAAATATAAATATTTTGACTATAAACCTACTAGCACACCATATGACCCAAGTGTAATACTTTTTAAGAACACTGATGAAGGTGTAAGACAAACTGAGTATGCTAGCATCATTGGCAGCCTTCGGTATGCCACTGATTGCAATTGACCCGACATTGCCTATGTTGTGGGACAATTATGCAGGTTTACTAGTAGACCTAGTATGGATCATTGGCATGCTATAGAAAGGGTAATGAGATACCTTAAGAAAACTATAAACCTTGAATTACATTACCAAAGGTTTTCAGCTGTCCTAGAAGAATACAGCGATGCTGATTGGAACACTCTTTCAGATGATTCCAAAGCAACCAGTGGCTATATATTTAGCATAGCAGGTGGAGCTGTTTCTTGGAAGTCAAAGAAACATACTATTTTGGATCAATCCACTATGGAAGTCGAGATGATAGCACTAGCAACAGCTAGTGAAGAATCAAGTTGGCTTAGAAGTTTGCTAGCTGAGATTCCCATATGGGAAAGACTGATACCAGCTGTGTTGATACATTGTGATAGTATCGCGGCTATTGCAAAGATTGAGAATCGTTTTTATAATGGTAAGAAACGACAAATACGTCGTAAGCACAACATTATTAGAGAGTTTCTCTCTACAGGAACTGTTAGAGTGGATCACGTACGCACTGAGAATAACTTAGCAGATCCTTTGACGAAAGGACTAGCTAGAGAGAAAGTCCATAATACTTCTAAGCTTATGGGACTATTGCCTATAGAACGAAGATCACTCACGATGATAACCCGGCCTAACTGACTACAGATCCCGAGAAGTAGGTTCAATGGGTAATAACAAGTCGTGAAATGATATGAGAATGAACATGCTATGAAATTATGAGAAGCATGATTCGTACAGTGTATGTAAGGATGAGTTAAACTCTTAATGAGATCTATACTCCAATTGGAGTGGAGTACCTAGACTATAGGAGTACTGTTGATAGACTCACTTATGTGAATGTGAAAGTGGGGGCCGCTTTCTATGAAATTTAGGGGCATAAATTTCTAGAGCGTTCACTAAACTGGGATAGACGTGCATGGCCTTTAAATCACGGGCTTTATTGAATACACCTTTGAAAAGGTTGTGTGTGGTTTGATGTCGGAGATAGAGTTCAAGACTACGAGTCACTCTAGTAAAATCTGGATCTTATTCACTATGCAAAGGTTGAAGTCGATTGACACATTTGTTTATGCATAACCTTAATGAGACCACATAAATTCCCGGAAATCGTTTTTTAATTTCAAGTGGGGGATTGTTGGAACTTGTGTTGATGTGAAAATGAAAAAACTCACAAGTCCCACATAGTGAGATTTTGAAGAAACCTCAGAAGTCCCACAATGAAAGATTTAAAAAAAAATCTCATAAGTCCCACATTGGAAGATGCAAAAGTTGTGACAAAATCTTATTCTATAAATGGAAGCATCCTCCCTTCATATTTTCTCGCGCCAAGTTGAGTACGCTTTTACTTAACTTTTTCTTTCTCCCACATAATTAATGTCGATGCATCTCCGGCAAACTTCTCCCCATTTCTTTCTGTGGCACTAAGAATTGGCACAGGTAGCCATATTGTGGGTAGTTCGGAAACTGACACTGGAAGTCAGATTGTGGGAAAAGAATTGACATTAGTAGCCAAAGTGCGGAAATTTTGAGAACTGACACTGGTAGTCAGATTGTGGGAAAAGAATTGGCATTGATAGCCAAAGTGCGGGTATTTCGAGAACTGACACTTGTAGTCAAATAGTGAGAATAGAATTGGCACTAGTATCCATACTGTGGGAATATTGAGAATTGGCATTGGTAGCCATATAGTGATGGGTGTATTTAAGAACGATTCTTACAGTGCAGTAAGAAATCGCATAACAGAGAGTTTGGCTGTTTTATCCTGGGGACGGCGTGGTTGATAGTCTGCTTGCACATTTTAGGCAGTGCCACGAAACGTCTTAAAGAGAGCGACCTGGTCGTGACTCAGCTAGTAAGTATTATTTCGTGCCATTTAGAATTGTTGCAAGTTACGGTAACAACAATTGTCCATTATGGTGTGTAAATATCAGACTTACTTTAACATTAGATGTTAGATGTTCTATTCTTACTTAGTGTATGGAAAAATCTTATTAAAAAGGCAAAACCCATTCAATAATTTCTACACTCAGAAAGAAACTAATCTTTTCTTATGAAAAAATGAAATAATAATAAAACAAATATTGTTTCTCCCATCATTTTTATTTAATTTCTGGAGGAATTAAAAATCTTTAATTTTTTCCTGTTAGATATTCTCTTCCTCTATAATGTTACTAAGGCTTCTAAGGCACAAGTTGTAAGGACCCAAATTCTACTCCTTGAAATATTTTGCTTATTTTAATTCAATTTCATGCATTTACTCATAAATCACATTACCAATTTAATAACCTTACTTCAAAATTGCACTTCTCTCCTCACACTCAATCCATGAATCCATAATGACATGCATAATCATTTGACAGAAAAACATAATTCGTATTAATGTAGATTAGTAACTACCGCATACAACTAGCTATGGGTTTCCAAAATACTCATAACTACACATATCCAGAGTTACAACCTCATGTTAGCTAATATATATATCTGTAGTTACACAATGTTTTGAACTATCAAATATGCACTCATGTACAAAAATAGTGCAACTAAATAAATTCAAAATATAAAGCTCCCTAAGCTCCCCAAAAATGAGTCCCCCTCATGTCACTTGTTTAGCTGCAATGGGATTATCAATGACAAGTGCACAACCACACAAAGGAGTAAGTCGTTAATTCAATAAACATCATTATAAGATAATCCACATTAGAAAATGGTTAGTAAACCATTTTTGAAACTCATTTTGCTTTGCTGCATAACTTGAGCCAAAGTCGCTACACCCCTTAGGGTTAACTAAAAGCAGATTCTCATTTCTCTTAAAAGAAAACTTGATACATATACTCGAGCCGGAGTTTTGCTTATATACTCAAGTCTGAGTTTTGCTTATATACTCAAGCTAGAGTTTTGCTTATATACTCAAGCCAGAGTTGTAACGACCCGATTTTATAACCCAAAAAATTTAAAACTTTATTAAATGTAAATATTAGTTAAGTTTCCCAATTCAAAATGCGGAAATAATCAATAATAGCTTTTTATAAAAAACATTGCATCACATTCTATTTTAATCCATAATTCATACAATTATCCTTTGTTTCAATTACAACATTGATAAAGGTAATCATGCTAATCTTATTGCATCTTTCGAAAGAGATCATTTATACAACATAGTTACTTCAACATATTTCTCATATTACATACATTATACAAATACAATTTCGGAATACAAAAACGACTACTCCAGTCTACACTCCCATCAGCAACATCCACGACGCAACAGCAACATCCTAAACTCACATATAACACATAGACAAGGAAAGCAGAGGGAGTAAGAACCAACTACGGCGACCGTAGCGTGGAATTACTTGGAGTAATATCATTAAAGTATAACAACCTATACAATCATCTAAAATCAATCATAGTAATCATATACCATTTATGTATCAGTCAATACCTTAAACCACATAATGTTCACATATTCAATCGCTATAATCATTACATTTCATTTAGACAATTCAACACATCAGTACAACAAACAATAGGGTATTTACTTCTTCAATTAACAACCTTTACAATTTACTTACACAGTTTATCCAATTCCATCTTCATCAATATTCCTATTACCATAGTTACTCACAAATACCCAATGATACTTCCATACTCGAAGGCGGTACGCTAATGTCAAAGCAATACAACACTTCCAAAACAATACAATACTCCTACGACAACCCAATACCACAAAGGGCCAATCAAATCCATACCATAAAAGCAGGTCAAAATCCATACCACGAAGGCAGGTCAAAATCCATACCACGAAGGCAGGTCAAAATCCATACCACGAAGGCAGGTCAAAATCCATACCACGAAGGCAGGTCAAAATCCATACCACGAAGGCAGGTCAAAATCCATACCACGAAGGCAGGTCAAAATCCATACCGCGATAAAAACCACTCACAACATCATCATCACATAATATAATTATGTCCATTTATCACCAACAAGTCATTCCCCACAAAATCATCATTACAAATATACCCACAAATTAACAAATCAACAACTTATCACACAAACATTGATACAAACACACCCATATATGTTTATAACAACTCAACCATCTATAACGCAACATTATCATAAATAAACCACACACAACATATTCTTCATCATATAACACATTAACGTTAGAACCATCTTTCATGACGGTGTATTACCATAAATGAACATATAGCGTTTTATTTAAATAAACGGTTTTCCCCACACATATATCTCCACTTTTATGGCTAATACATCCTCATGTAAGGTAAAGACTCTCACATGGATCACAAACTCTCAAGAGAGTTTCTATCCGTTAACATGCTTCGATTCTTGAGGGAAATCGGAGATGACGACTCTAATGAAATACTCTAAGACCACAATGGTCTTCTCCCTCACCTTAGGTTGCGTAAGCTTCGTTGCTCCACAAAAGAGCCACATCTCCCTTCATCTCCTCCAACCTCCATGGTTGCTTTTTCACCTCCAAGCTTTTCCAAATGTGTCACCATGAAGCAAGAGGAAGGTTTTGATGAGTTTTGAGGCTTAGTGGAGGGAAAAATGGTCCATTTGGGTGGAGCCACCGTTGGGAGAGGGGGGGGAGAAAGAAAATGAAGATTAGGGTTTCTAGATCCCCTTTTTCACTTTTATAGTCACAGTGATGAATGTAATCGATTACCATATGGTGTAATCGATTGCATCAGTTAAAAATTTAAAATACAAACTCAACGACTTGATGTAATCAATTACCAAACATGTTGTAATCGATTACCAAACATGTTGTAATCGATTACAAGGTGAAAAATGCACATATCTGATGCTTTTAATATGTTGTAATCGATTACGAGTATAGTGTAATCGATTACATCATGAAAAAAACACAGGTCTGATTAGTTTATCAGCATGTAATCGATTACCAGTATTGTGTAATCGATTACACTATTTCAGAGTGTCAACAACCCAAAATTGTCATTTCTCGCCCAGGCGAGACAACTCTCTCTCAGGCGAGAATCCTCCAGTATAGCCCAGGATTTCACCCTCCCAGGTGATCCTTTCTCGCTCAGGCGAGAATCTCTCGCTCAAGCAAGGCTTTCCAGGACTGATACTATAATTTTGAAGACTCAAGTTTAGGGTGTTACAATCCTTCCCCCTAAAAGAAATTTCGTCCCCGAAATTTTATCAGGTTATTCTCAAGAAGATACTATCATCACTCCGACACTAGGCATAGATATACATGACCAAACTTAGGTCCGACCATCTAAACAATTAAGATCGCTTAGTCGACAGACAAGGACACATACCACGTAACAGTGATACCACAATGACAATTCATGGACTAACTTTTCAGAGTCCACGTATTAAAGGCAAATATATGGACAACTAGGACAATTAAGAGGAAATTATTACCACCGGAAGTAAAACGAGGATCCCTACCAGATATAATGCTCGACGGTATCCCATGCAAACGAACTATTTCCCGGATATACAATTTCGCCAATCGCTCCAAAGAGTACTTCATGTTCATAGGCAGAAAGTGTGTAGATTTAGTTAACCGATCTACTATCACCAATATCGAATCATAGCCTTTCTGAGTCCTTGGAAAACCCGATACAAAATCCATGGAGATACTATCCCACTTCCAAACAGGAATTTCTAGGGATTGTAGTTCTCCCGCTGGCCGTTGATGCTCAATCTTGGCTTTCTGACAGAGAAGACAACTCGAGACATACAAAGCCACATCCCTTTTCAACCCAGACAACCAAAACAGCTTTTTCAAATCTTGGTACATCTTTGTAATCCCCGGGTGAAAACTCATTTTACTCTTGTGTGACTCCTCTAAAATACTCTTTCGCAATTCCAAATTATGAGGCACACAAACTCTCCCTTTGTAACGCAACAGTCCACTAGGTTCCGATGCGAAATCAGTTTCCTTACCACTTAGCATCAAATCTCGTTTAGCCATTAGCTCAATATCCTCCACTTGCATTACTCGGATTTGATCGAACAGTTCATTTGTGACTTTAAGCATCCCTAGAATCATACTTTGAGGCTTTATCTGAACTTCCAAGTTCATATCCCTGAACTCTTCGATCAGTTACCCTTCTCGAACCATCAACGCCGACATATGTAAAGATTTCTCACTTAAAGCATCGGCCACCACATTGGCCTTTCCCGGATGGTACTGCAGCCCAAAATCATAATCCTTAAGGAATTTCATCCACCATCTCTGTTTCATATTCAATTCCTTTTGATCAAATAGGTACTTCAAACTCTTGTGGTCAATGTATACCTCAAATCTCACGCCATAAAGGTGGTGTCTCTAGATTTTTAAGGCAAAAATCACTACAGCTAATTCCAAGTCATGGGTAGGGTAGTTTTGCTCGTGCGTCCTCAACTGTCGAGAAGCATAGGCAACAACATTCCCTTCTTGCATCAACACACAACCCAAACCTTACTTGGATGCATCACAATAAACACTGAAATCCCGATCAGTACAAGGAAGAACCAAAACTAGCGCCGTAGTCAACCTTCTTTTCAACTCTTGAAGACTTTCTTCACATCGAAGCGTCCACACATACGGTTCCCCTCTCCTAGTGAGTTTTGTCAATGGTAGAGCCAACTTCGAAAATCCCTCAATGAATTTCCGATAATACCCAGCCAAACCTAGAAAGCTCCTGATCTCAGTGACTGACTTGGGCACCGTCCATTCCATACCCGTTTAAACCTTTGAAGGATCTACTGCCACCCCTTCCTTGGATATCACATGTCCAAGAAAATTTATCGATTCCAACCAGAAATCACATTTTGACAGCTTCGCATACAACCGATTCTTACTAAGAAGTTCTAGCATAACCCTCAAGTGCTCAGCATGCTCCTCTCGGCTTTTGGAGTAAACCAAAATGTCGTCAATAAATACCACTACCAATGAATCTAAATACGGATGAAAAATCTGATTCATGTAGTCGGTAAATATTGTTGGGGCATTCGTTACACCAAAAGGCATGACCAAGTATTCAAAATGTCCATACCTTGTCCTAAAAGCTGTTTTAGGAATGTCTTCCGACTTCACACGAAGTTGGTGGTATCCTGACCGAAGACCAATCTTTGAAAACACTACCGCCCCTCTTAGTTGATCCATCAAGTCATCAATCTAAGGCAATGGATACTTGTTCTTAATAGTAACATTGTTCAACTGTCGGTAGTCAGTACTACCATCCTTCTTCTTAACCAACAAAACAGGCGCACCCCACGGTGAGACACTAGGACGAATAAAATTCTTGGCCAACAAGTCCTAAAACTGCTTCTTCAACTCAGTCAATTCTAACGGTGCCATCCTATAAGGAGCTATAGAGATGGGTCTCGTTCCAAGTACCAAATCAATAGAGAATTCCACTTCTCTTACTGGAGGTAACTCCGGAATATCACCAGGAAATACCTCAGGAAACTCATGAACTATCGGAATATCCTCAACCTTAGGTTTCTCAATACCCTCCAAGGATGTCAACAACATAAACACAGATCCTCCCTCCATACAGGAAGTCATGACTTCCTTTGCCGATATTGGTTTCATGTCATTAACCTCATCAGAAACCTCATCTAGATTCCCGAATACCACGGTCTTATCGGCACAATTAAGCATTACATGATTCGCCGACAACTAGTCCATCCCCAGAATTAGATCCAACTGAGATAGTGGTAAGCAGATTAAATCCACGGTAAAACTCCTATCGTTTACCACTACTGGACATCGAGATACCACTATCGACACCACCACAGGCACATCAGTTGGGGTGGATACGACCAAGTCGAAAGGCAACGACTCAGTTTGCAATTTCAGTCTATCCACGCATTCAATAGATACAAAGGAGTGTGTCGCTCCCGAATCAAACAACACTAAAAGGGGAATACTTGTCACCATGCAATTACCTTTAATCAGGCTACACCCAACGCCTCTGCCCCACTCATGGTGAATACTCTGCTAGTAGTTCGAGGTCGTTCCGCACTCACAGCATTCACACTTTGTTGTAGCTTAGGACAATACCTTCTGACATGCCCAACCTCCTTGCAGTTAAAACAGGTAAGAGTCGTCCCAGGGCATAAGTCACTGATATGAGTTCGGCCACATTTGCCGCACAAAGATGGAGAGTTCAACCGTGACCCTCCATCATTAGTATGAGTCTTCAGACCATGTGAAGTATGACCCCGACTACTTGTTGGAGGAGAGTAAGGCTTCTGTTCCTCTTGAAACACCTTGCCCTTCCCTTTCCGTGTGAGAAGTTCTGTTGAGGGCCATATTGTCGTGGAGGGTTCTCTTTTCTAGCAGCAGCGTCCCTCATCCGCACATTATCCTCATACATCCTACACTTGTTCACTAGTGTAGGAAAATCAAATGTCACTGTAAGCTCGGGCCTCAACCCCATCTCAAACTTCACACATTTGGACCTCCCGTCCAACTCTAGTTCAGCATAAGGGCAATATCGGATCAATTCTTTAAATTTGGCCGAGTACTCCCCCACCAACATGTTTCCTTGCTCTAATTGCAAGAATTCCATCTCCTTCTTCCTTTTCAGGTTTGCAGGAAAAAATTTCTGGAGGAATTTACTCTTGAAAGCTCCCCACGTGATGATTTTCCCTTCGATCTCCATCTGCCTCTGGGTCATTTCCCACCAGTTACAAAGAAGCAAGTAAGGCCATACCCTAGGCCGCAAGACTAACTATGCTCTGATACCATATTGTAAGGACCCAAATTCTATCCTTTGAAATTTGTTTCTTATTTTAATTCAATTCCATGCATTTACTCATAAATCACATTACCAATTTAATAACCTTACTTCAAAATCGCACTTCCTTCCTCACACTCAATCCATGAATCCATAATGACATACATAATCATTTGACAGAAAAACATAATTCGTATTAATGTAGATTAGTAACTAGCGCATACAACTAGCTATGGGTTTCCAAAATACCCATAGCTACACATATCCAAAGTTACAACCTCATGTTAGCTAATATATATATTCGTAGTTACACAATGTTTTGAACTATCAAATATGCACTCATGTACAAAAATAGTGCAATTAAATAAATCCAAAATATAAAGCTCCCTAAGCTCCCCAAAAATGAGTCCCCCTCATGTCACTTGTTTATCTGCAATGGGATTATCAATGACAAGTGCACAAGCACACAAAGGAGTAAGTCGTTAATTCAATAAACATCATTATAAGATAATCCACATTAGAAAAGGGTTAGTAAACCATTTTTGAAACTCATTTTGCTTTGCTGCATAACTTGAGCCAAAGTCGCTACACCCCTTAGGGTTAGCTAAAAGGAGATTCTATTTCTCTTAAAAGAAAACTTGCTACATATACTCGAGTCGGAGTTTTGCTTATATACTCAAGCCAGAGTTTTGCTTATATACTCAAGCCAGAGTTTCGCTTATATACTCAAGCCAGAGTTTCGCTTATATACTCAAGCCAGAGTTTTGCTTATATACTCAAGCCAAAGTCACTAACCATTCATTGTCGGCTAAAAATATATTTCTTTTTCATTGATTATACCATAAATCATTTCCTGTAAATCCACGCCCACATTAGTATTAACACACTCATATATGTTTATACTAAATACGTGATTCACAACTCAACCATTGCATAACCAGAAAATACACACATTTTCCATTTCAAATGCACAAATAAAGACTTATCCTTACCTCGGTGAGTGTTGGGTTTGGTTCCTGGTAACTTCACAAGTTCCACCGACACCGCCGCCAACTTTAGGATCTTTCCTCATTCCCACCATATAACAAAATGTTAGTCATTTACTCCAATAACATATAAATAACTTATATAACATCATTTAACCACATACGATATTCATCATATTTTCAAGGTTTTCATAACTACTTTCATCATAAGTTTACAACTCTCTAACACATACATATTCATCTAATATTTCATCATTAGAAAGTAAACTCATCTTTTACCTCTAGCATTTTACTCATTTTCCCTTTTACCACATTTTCACTTTAGGGTTTTGAGGTTTTTAAATCAACCCACAAACTCTTTCCTTTTTCGACATACAAACTCTAAACCAAGAGTTTACAAGAGAAAAACCACATAAGACGAACCATAACTCAAAAGAATGAGTTTCCATGGTTTCCTTCACTTTGAGAAGATATCCAACATACCTAAAATAGGTTTTAAAGAGAAGAAGAGAGTTAGAATCAAGAGTTTTACCACTTCTCAAGCTCTTAGATGAGTATCCAAGCTTCTTGTCCTTGAAAAAGCTCTCTTCTCTCACCCTTCTTCTTTTCTAAACCTTAGGTTGTGTTTGGGGTTTCTCATTTAATACAACTCGTCGGGTTCTCGCTTAAGCGAGCCCTTTCTCGCTCAAGCGAGAAAATCCCGCCTATTTTTAAAATTCAGATCCGACCCTCTCGCTCAAGCGAGAATCTCACAGTCTCAACAGTCCCAAAATGTCATTTCTCGCCCAGGCGAGAATCTTCCAGTATAGTCCAGGATTTCACCCACCCAGGTGAGCCTTTCTCGCCCAGGCGAGACTCCCTCGCTCAAGCGAGAATCTCAGGACTAATACTATAATTTTAAAGACTCAAATTTAGGGTGTTACATTGGAGTGAATATGCTTTTGTATTACTCATTGCCAAAAGAGCAACACACTATGCACGCACCACTTAATTCAACCTAATACAAAGTCAAAATACATTACGTGAAAGTCACAAAAGGATCTTCGCTCTATTTTATCTTCCACAGAATTCTTCAATCTTGTAAGTTATTTAGATAAGAGATGTCCAATTTCCATTGAAATAGAACAAAATTACAGAACATTGTGGTTGTATTCTCAATAAAAAAAAAATAGTATTCATTGCAAACCTTGGTCGACATTGTTGTTATTAATGGTGTTCGTTGTTGTCGTTGCTGAATCGCGGATGTCATCGCCATTGCTGATTCAATTTGGTTGTCATAGAAGCTATAGATGTGTTCAATGTGTTTGAGAGTAAGAGGAGTCTTCTAGCTTCTAAATCTATAGAAGTGGTGGATTTCGCTATGTCCCTTCTCTTTGGGTTACACTTAAAATGGGCCTCCTTCTTAATTGGGCCTCTTGGCCAATATTTTTAATGATGCATGTGGGTTGCCCTGCCCAGGCAAAAAGGACATGTTGGGCGGACATTTTAGAGCGAATAAGCACATTTTTTCATGTCTTGTATGCCCAAGACGTGCGGGCGGCTGGGCGGGTGAACCCCAACCAATGATAGTTGCTACCATTAAACTAATGTCACGTAGTGGTAGCGACTCAATAGAATTTATACATATAAGTCTTTAAAGTCACGACTTCGAGTCATAGGAGGCTCCCTTTATGGAGGATAAAATAGTATAGGGATTATTTAAAATTAAAGGGTGACCCACTCTGCGAATTCATGGGTTCATAGTGGTAACAACTCAATGGACTTGATGCATATATGTGCTTGAGATCATGACTTCGAGTATAGGGAGTAAAATATTGCATAAAGTATTTAAGCTTAAAGGATGTCATACTTAATAAATTCAAGGGTCGAGAGAGTCACATGTGAAGGCAATGATGTTACATATTATGATCTTGATGAATATAGAGAACGGGAAGAGATAATGTGAGCTAAAAGAGAAAATGACCCAATAAGAAATATGATTTATAAAAGATCAAATAATAACTAAAAACAATTTCTTCTTTTAACTATGTGTATCATACTCCACAAATGAAAGAAGAGTACCATAAAAGATATGAATCTTTCTATTAATCTTTCTACAAATTCTCCTAACAACGTTACGTTTATACATGTGACGTGTTTTACTTGTAAACCATTAAATAATTTTATTATTTATAAAACAATTTTTATTTTTTCCTAATGATTTGGGAAAAGATAAAAGATTTGTGTATCTTTCTTTGCACAACCAATAGAAATTGTTTGTTTCATAATATTTGATATTCTTAACTTTATCTAAAAAAATTATTCTCCATCTTTAACTTTTTAAATTAGTTCACAATTTAAACCATTAAAATAAATTTTAAACTAATGTAATTTTATAAAGTTGCATACATATATTCAACTTATTTTATTACTTTAAAAAACTTGTAATTAGCTTAGAGGTGTCAAAAGGAGTGACCCTCTAAGTTTGGGGTAATCCATTGTAGGTTCATGGAATCATGATATCATGGTTAAAAATTGAATATCTAAATGTTAGGCCTATTTTTATAATGCGGAGGATCCATTTACTATAAGAGTAAGTGAAAAAGACATACTCCACATCATGATAATTCATTTTTTAGAAATTCAATGGTTTGAATTTGTGAGTACATCTAAATCATTGAATTTTCAAAAATTGAATGGTTAAGATGGGGAATAAGTCTTTTTCACTTACTCTTGGAGTAAGTGGATCTCTCCCCTTTTATAATCGATGAATCAGAACTTTTTATCTTAATCCATCAGGTTTGGCACCTATCAAAACAAGCAATGGCTCGAGGTCTATTAGAACCCATCTTTAGCTGAACAATCCCACCCATCAAATTGACTCATGTTATCTACTATAGTTTTATTATTATTTTTTAAAATAAAATGTTGGGGTTCAGAAATATGATTTAAAAAGGTAAGT
Organism: Lupinus albus; assembly: GCA_009771035.1. Lineage (NCBI taxonomy): Eukaryota > Viridiplantae > Streptophyta > Magnoliopsida > Fabales > Fabaceae > Lupinus > Lupinus albus. The sequence continues at coordinate 337,322 of WOCE01000027.1, read as the reverse complement.
CTCTTCCATAAAAAAAGGAATAATAATAAGGACAAAACATTGAACATTGCTCATTTTATCAACATTAGTAGATAAAGCCTAAAGTGGATATAGTTGATTCGATTTGCTTCAGCCTTAGCCAATTGGATGGGTCAAATGATCTTGCATTCAAACAAAAAGCAGACGCCTGTGATAGTTATAACACGGGACCTAGTCACTTGTTTCAGTTATTGTATTACTCTATTTATATTAGATTTTCCGTTAAACAAAAATAAAAACAAAACATGAATTAAATATATATTATTTTATATTTTGTTATAAATGAGAATGAAAAATTATCTTAGACATTTTTGGGAAAAAAGACATACTTCTTATAACACAATATATTTCATAATTAGATGAGAACGAATTAACTTACTTCAAAAGTATGTGGAAGAAACCTACTTTAGATCATATTAATTTATTTTTGGAAAATCTAATGATTTAAATTTATTTAATAATTCAAACCATTTGATTTTTAAAAAATAGATCACTAAAATGTGAAATAAATTTTTTAACTTACTCTTGTAATAATTGAATCATCTCCTATATTTATATTTATATGATATATGATTGATTTTGAGACTAGTAAAGCTTGCACTATGGACAATGCATGAATTCGATCATTGAAGCTCTGACAATTTGAATATAAAATTAATTGATGACTGCTAAATTTGACCCACGCTTTATTGGTGGAAGTGGAAATACTTTAATCGAAATGAATATATGAATATGTACCAAATTGAGAACTATATCAGTGCAAACAAAAAAACCTTTTAAATATTAAATTAAATATACTCATAAATGCTGGGTAGGTTGATTGGTAGGAAAGCATACATGAATAATGAATTCGTTATCTTTTGCTTTTTAATATCTCATCTCAACAGAAGATTATATGAATTTGGACCAACTCATGTATTTATGAATTTTGGTTGAACTCAATTTCTATCAACATTTAAAAGTTTTACAACTTGTCAAACATGGTCTAATATTCATTTATGTTAACTAGTTTCATGTATTAGTTAAGGAATATAATAACGAAAAGTTTGCCATAAAAATTAAAGTTTAATAGTTCTTGATGTATTAAATTCGTCATTTTCCAAAATGAAACCATATTTTTACTCCAGGAACCAATACTCTTAGAACAATGATTAATATTCTCTTATTCTTATAAAAAAATACTATATTAATGTAGTGAGGAATGATATATTGAAATTTCCTTTCCCGTGAAGAATCAGTAAAAATACACAATTGGTGATGCAAACAAATTTTAATTTATTTATGTATATATCACCACTTACAATTTTTTTAGCGTGCGCCTTATAGCACATTTTCATTTGTCCAGAAAAGATGAATGTTACATTAAAAATTGAAAGATATACATTTATTCATTCACAATTTTTTTATCAATGAATAAATTACCAAGATTAACTTATTATTTTTATACAAATTAAAATGTGTCATACAACACATTAAAAAACCTTAATAAGACTAAACATTGGTTTTCTATGTGTGTTTATTATATTATTTAGCAATAAATTCATGACTACGTTTCATATTTTATAAAAAATTGACATAAACACTTAAATACAATATTGTTCTGAAAATAGAGATTGAGTCAATAGAATAAAGTATCTTCTTTTATATTATGATATAACTGATTTTCTCAAATTCACTTATTGTTTGACATGTATATTAAAAGTTTTCATTTTAAAATATATTATAAAAATAAAAAAATAAAACACGTATTAAATAATAAGTGAATTTAAAGAGATAAATTATATTATAATCAATTTTAATAAAGTATATATGCTTGGAGCAAATTGCAAATGCAAGGAATGATGTTCAGGTGCTAAACCCAACGAGGTGGGGCCTGATTGCCTGAATAGCAACTTGTGTAACTTTCTAACAGAAATAAATGGAAAAAAAAAGGACTCCTACCCTGAACCCATGACGACGCACTGCGACCGAAAGCAAACACACTAGAAATGTTGCTGTTGCTGCAAAATAAATGGATAACTGATACCCAAGCGTCACACTCAAGTATCACAAATCTGAAACAAATTTTGGAGCCATATCTATTATAAGTCTGTGCCATTTATTCTATGGCCAATCATATAAAAATATAATAATTAAATATTTTTTGACCAATCAAGTAATATTTTTTAAGATAGTAGTTGTACTTCTTTATTCCTTATGCAATTAAAGAATAAAAAACTGACTGTAATATATATGCAATGTAGGGTAAAGAGTTATATACAGTCAGTACATCATTCACCTTTCATTTGAATTACTTTTTTTAAGAATTAATAATGATAAAAAATAAATAGTAAATAATGTAATAAAAGTGTAAAAAATTCTTACACTATAAGTGTATACATCTTTTTCTCTCAGAAAGAATATAGGATTGGTACACATTTCCTGTGAATCTGCCTATATGGCCCCTAACGCGATATGTTTTTATTTTCAAGATTAAATGACATAAACCCAAAAGCAGCCTCTCACTATCTTGGCCCATATGACCCACTAACAATATTAGATATATGAGTGACTGAATATGATGCAATAAAGGTGAATAGAGAGAGTGGCTGAAAATGTAAAAAAATGACTAGTAACCCGTCACTCACCGCGCTTGTTGCATTGCACAAATGCAAAAGTAACAAAATGTCATTCATTTGCTCATGTGAAGGTTAATCCTTCCCATCAAATATTGGACTAAGGATTATTTCTATTAATGAAGAGACAAATAATACAAAAAGTAAAAGAAAATATAATATGTTAAAATATTTGTATCATTTTATATATATATATTAAAATAACACTTATACCATTAAAAATATAAGAAAAAACAAATAGTCATCTAATGCTTTGTTATATGGAATGAATTTGACAATGAGTGCTGGTCCAGCGCACACAAATCCTCCAAAATCTCATGCGTTGCTTAATGAATAGTGACTCTAGCCAAGATTTTTCGTCTCTCCATCTTTTATGGCTTCAGAATCACCATGCATAATCATTTAATATAGAATAAATATAACCACTCTTAAAGCTTGCGTGTCAAATATTTCAACTTCAATATTTTTTTGTAGTAACTAAGTGTCTTCTTCTTTTATTTTCCTGAAATTACATATAACTCCTATTTGATTGTTAAAGCAAGTTGAGTTTAGTTGTTTCACCATAGGTTGGTGGCAAAAAGTGACTCAGATTGGATTGTCTTACCAAATATTAATTGCAAGCCAAAAGTTTCTCAATCTAAATCGTGATGAGTTCAGAAGGGTGGGCTCAAGCGTTGGTCTGTCAAAAAATTTAAAATAAACTCTAAAATATAAAATATAAAATATGCATTGAATCATAAGTTTGATCAATTGTCACATATCAAATATTTGAATGGGTCAAGGCACTACAAGATAGTTTTGGAAAGAAGCACACCACAATTTTGAATTAGACTCCTCTTTAGTACTAAAGATGGAAGTACTCAAAAATATCAACAACAAAAAAGTAAAATGTAATAATATTTGTATCCTTTTTATTTGTGGTGAAATTATTAAACTTTTACTCTTAAAATTAAAAAAAGAAAAGAAATTCCCTCTCCAGTACTAAAGATGAGTCTTACTTCATAATTACTTCATAATTCCCTCTCGAGTATTTGATTTAAAAGCTTGATGTAAAGATACAACAGGTTGTACAACTTAAGCTTATCTAGGGACACATTAATAAAAGATCTTGGGAGTTTTTTAGAGGAGACATGAGAGTGGAACGTCACTTGGAGAAGAACCATTTGTTTGGGAACATGAGCAAACAAACTTCCCATTCAACTTACAAACAGGAAAAAATCTGAATCATGGGAGTGGAGCTACGGTAAAACCAAACAGTACCCTCGTTTAGCTTCTCATTCAACTTACAGGAAAAAATCTGACTCGTGGGAGTGGAGCTACAATAAAACCAAAGAATACTCAGTCAAATCAGCTTACAAACTTCTCATTCAACAAGGTAACCTACAGGAGCACTAGAGATGTCAAAATGGGTTGCTTGTGCGCTCTGTGGTAGCGCTCTTTGACGTAAATGTTGTTGAATTAGGTTTCTTGGATATATTCAACAACACACACTGTAGAGTGCGATGTTGCATTGGATATCTTCAACAACGCCTTCTTTGATATGCTCTGTTGAATTGGATATCGTCAACAACGCTCTCTTGAAAGAGCGTTGTGGAATGCTTATCATAGAAAACTTAAAACCTCCCCGCATTCGACATTCACGCATTCAACCCAAAACTCTTTTACTCAGCAGTAGAGAAACTTGTTTACTCTAAAACCTCAAATATTTCACCCATTCAACCTCAAAATCATTCACGCATTCAACCTCGAAAATCATTCAACCTCAGAATCATTCACGCATTCAACCTCAAAATATTTCTCTCATTCAACACCGAAAGTTCACTCATTCTGCACCGAATTGAAAGTGTGTTTTCCTTATAAATATTTGCCTGTATTGAGTTAGATTTCATCTTATTACATGAATTTTTCAAAATGCCCGAATTGAAAGTTCAATCATACACTCATTTAGCTTGTATTTAGTTAGAGTTCCTAATTTAGCTTGTATTACATGAGTTGGGATTTTTCCTAATACTGTATTTGCTTGCTTTGTGAACTTAACTCAATATTTTAGGGATTTATGTTCTCGAATTGAAAGTTCAATCATACACCCATTTAGCTTGTATTGAGTTAGGGTTCCTCATTTAGCTTGTATAACATGAGTTAGGATTTTCCCTAATAATATATTTGCTTGCAAGGTGAGCGTTGACTCAATCTTTAGAGATTTATGATCCCGAATTGAAAGTTCAATAATTAACTTAATCTTTTTTGTCAATTTCTTTCTAGAAAATGGATGAATGTATTGATCTAAAATGGATGAGTGTCAATCGATTGACGAAGGAGTATGAGGATGGAGTGAAATCATTTGTTAGGTTTGCATCTGAGAATGCTGAAAACCCTCATCAAATTGTATGTCCTTGTTTAAAATGTTGTTACTCCAACCGAATTACTCCAATTGAGTTAAAAGTTCATTTAGTATGTCACGATATTAATCAGAGTTACACATGTTGGACAAGGCATGGTGAGAAAAGTGGTGTTACGGATTGTCTTGAGATGCATATGAAATAAAACAATACAAATGCATATGAAAGAGATCGTTTCGATGAAATAGCAAACGTTGTCGAAGAGGATCTTCAGGATTGTCCTAAGATGTTTCAACGGTTGATAAATGATACTGAGAAACCATTATATGATGGTTGTACTAGATTCACAAGATTGGTAGCAGTGTCAATGTTGTATAAGTTGAAATCTGTTAATGAATGGAGTGATAAGATTTTCACAGACCTACTTGCACTTGTGAATGATATATTGTCCGAGGATAATGTGATTCCTTCTCGAACATATGATGCTAAAAAATTTTATGTTCCATTGGCATGTACTACAATAGGATACATGCTTATAAAAATGATTGCATATTATTTCTTAATGAGTATGCTTTATTGAAGTATTATCCTAAATGTAATGCACCACATTATAAGAAGGAAGACTCAATTGCCAATAAGGTTGTATGATATTTTCCCATCAAATCAAGATTAAAGCGTATCTTCAGCAATGCTAAATATGCAAAAAATTTGACATGACATGCTGATGAAAGGATTAAATATGGCAAACTTCGACATCTTGTAGATTCTCCTCAATGGAGAAAAATTGATCATTACTACCCTAGTTTTGGTCAAGAATCAAGAAGTCTACGCCTTGCATTGTCAACTGATGGAATTAACCCCACATAGTGTTCAAAATAGCTCCCACAGTACATGTCCAGTGATGTTGGTGATATACAACTTACCTCATTCTTTGTGCATGAAGCGCAAATATGTGATGTTATCTATGTTAATTTCTGGACCTGAACAACCAGGAAATAACATAGACATATATTTGGCTCTATTAATTGAAGACTTGAAGCAAATGTGGGAGATGGGTATATATGTATATGATGCGTATAAGGAAGAAAGATTCAACTTGAGGGCTTTGTTGTTCGGCACAATTAGTGATTTCCCTATATATGATAATCTTTCAGGATATAGTACAAAAGGGAATCTTGCATATCCTATATGTGAAGACAATAATCATTCAACGAGTTTGCCACAATATAAAAAGAATGTCTACCTTGATCATTGTAGATTTTTGCATCCAGATCATCAATATCATTGATTGAGAAAAACATTCGATGGGAAGAATGAAGAATGGCGTGCTCCTTTGTCGTTGACGGGTGACCAATTATTTCAAAAGCGACAACATTTGAATAATAACTTTGGTAAACCTTTTGCTGGACAAATGGTCACAAATGGTGGGTGGAAGTAGAGGTCAATCTTCTTTGAATTGCCATACTGGATCTCATTATATGTAAGACATTTTATCGATGTTATGCATATTAAAAAAATGTATTTGAAAGTCTCATTGGTGCTTTACTCAATATCCATGATAAGACCAAAGATGGCTTGAATGCAAGATTGGACATGGTTAGTATGGGAATAAGAAAGGAATTGAGACCAATAATGAAGGGAAAACGTACATTTTTACCTCCAGCAACTTATACTTTGTCGAAGAATGAGAAAGTAGAATTTTGTAAATTTATTCGTGGTGTTAAAGTTCTATATGGGTACTCTTCCAACATTTGAAACCTTGTATCAATGAAAGACCTCAAGTTAATATGTCTTAAGTTTCATGATTGTCATGTATTTATGGAGCATTTCTTGCCTAACGGTCCATTCTACTTAAAAAATTGTGACGAACCATAACTAAGTTATGCTTCTTCTTCAATGTAATTTGTATCAAAGTGATTGACCCTAAGAAATGATATGCATTATAAAGACAAATTATTTTGACTTTGTGTGAGCTTCAGATGTATTTCACACCTTCTTTTTTGACATAATGGTTCATCTAAGCATTCATCTTTTTCGAGAGATACAACTATATCGTCCTTCTTACATGAGATAGATGTACCCTTTTGAGCATTATATGAAGACATTAAAAGGGTATGCGAAGAATCGATCAAGACCAGATGATTGTATTGTTGAGCAATATTTTGTTGAAGAAACTCTTGATTTTTGTATTGGATACCTTGAAGATGGTGATTTCATAGGCATCCCAAGGACTCGGTATGCAAAAACAACATTTGGTGAAGGGATTACTCGAAATGAAATATTGACTATATCAAGAACGGAATTGGAGCAAGCACACTTGTATGCATGTTTTACATAATGGCGACGAGGTTCAACCATATGTTGAGAGACACGGGGAGATGTTTAGGAAGTCTAACCCAAGTAAGAATGAAAATTGGATTTCCAAATAGTATAATCGGTGTTTCATAAAGTGCCTAAAAAATCACATTGATGAGGAGTTAAATATAAATGTGAATTCAGTTTTTGAAAGATTGAAATGGTTGGTCAATCGTCTAAGTATTCATGTCTTATCCTACACTTATTACCTAATTAATGGGTTCACATTTTATACGAAAAACAAGATGATCGAAGTAAAATGCAAAATAGTAGTGTGACTATTGTTGCTCGAACTCTACATATGTCAAGTGCCAAAGATAGAAATCAAATATATGCAAATATGTCATATTTTGGGGTCATTTAACAAATATGAGAATTGGATTGCACAATGTTTTGGGTCCGATTTTTTTATGCAGGTTGATAACAATAATGGCTTTCGAATTGATGACTTAGGGTTCATGCAAGTGGATCTTAATAGGCCAGGTTATAAAGATGAATCATTTATTCTAACATCACAGGTTCAACAAGTATTATATGTTAGTGACCCAACAAATATGAAATTGTCCATTTTTCTTTTAACAAACAAAATAATCCTCAATAATATTGATGACCAAGAATATGAAGATATTGATGCTGAAGATGATCTTTCGACACCACTATCGCGTGAGAGTGAACCAACTACAAATGATGATTTATATACAAGAGATGGTCATGATGATGAGATTTGGGTGAATCAAATTGTTGCAAAAGACAATAATATTACAAACCAAAAACCATCAAAGAAAGGGAAAAAGTAGATGCACATCTTTGTATAAATATAACATAATTTTGTTTGTTTGTAATTTACATATACATTGTACATATATTATTTGTTTGTAATTTTATGCACTCAGCCAAAACATGTGATTGACATGATATTCTTCGTTTGCAATTTGTATTGTACTGACGTTAATAATACAAACATAATTTAGCATGATATTGTTTTAATGTGTGTTAGTGTCTGTTCTAGCTTGAATATAGTAACTACTATGGATATTGTGTTGAGAATGGATTGTTAGCTTGAATATATATGTCGTAATTGAAAGTGTGTTATTGAGAGTGTGTTGTTGAGAATGTATATGCTAGTATTACTGTACAAATCAACAGCGCATGCTAGGAGGAGATTTGGCAAGCGATGTTGTATTTGAAACATATAACAGCATATGCTAAATCGGTTGTTGTTAAATTGAGCGCTACATAAATTGAGCGCTGCATAAACTGTGGCTGCTTAAATTGAGCGTTGTTATATGTAAATTATATAACAACGCTCATTATAACAAGCGTTGTGGTATATATCTCATACAACATCGCTCCTTTTATTTCGCGATGTGGTATAGATTACATACAAAAGTGCTCATTTACTTACAATGTGCGTTGTGGTATAGATTACATACAATGGGGCACAGTTTAATGGACGTTGTTGTATGTGATCAATACAGCATTCCTTACATCGTCCGCTGTTGTATGTTATTTATTTAACAACGTTCATTGTAAGTGCCGCTGTTATATATGAATTATAAGACAACGCTTTTTGTAGTCTATGTTGTTATATTTGTCAATTATACAATAGCGCTTGTTTGAGATTGCGCTGTTGTATGCATCGTATACAACAGCGCCCACAGAAGCGCTGTTAAAACATATCATATACTATTACGATCAAACAAATAGCTTACAGAAGCGCTGTTATATACCCAAAATGAGCGTTGTTGCTTTACCTATCTGACATAGTGAGATTACTTAACTAGAGGTAATGCACTCCACTTGTCTGCCTTAAGTATTCATACTAGGTGTGTTCCATTCCTCCTTGATCAGATCACTATGACAACTTACGTTGTTTGGTTTAAGTTTAAGATAACTTTAGAATTAGCCCAACAAGACTTTCAATTTACAGGTTAAAATTAATTACCATCAGTATATCACTAATATGGCTTATAATCTTCTGTTCTTGCAGGTTTGCTTTCTTAGGACCTCTAGTCTTGATCATTGGATTACACCTTATAGTTTATAAGAAATGGTTATATATTCAACAAGTATAGCTTTCTTAAACATCTTTGGCCCTTGAAAGAAGCCCTACACACATAATTATAGCTGTAGAAGAAGCATTATTATCAGTGAATCCCTCAGTTTTGAATAGTAGTATATACTAGGTTTTGTAAACCTTCAATTTTATTACTTATATTCTGAAATTATATCACTTTCTATTAAACTGTATCACAAATAAATTTATTAAATATTATACATATAATTAATTACAAAGAATATTAAATTATTTCTCTAAATTATGGTCTTGTGAGTTGTGACTTTTTCTTTAATTCACTTTAATTATACCTTGTAGATTTCACCTCAGAACCCTCTCTATTCTTAACCATGCAAAATTCTTAATTCTTGTGTCATGAGTTTAGAATGGAAATTTTACAAAATTTCTCTATTTCGTTTTCAAAATTGTCTTTTAAAAAGTGGAATTAAGTTACAAATAGAACAAAAAAATAACTTACAACATTTGGATGAGAATAAAAAATAACTTCCACGATAAGGAGATACATTTTTATTAACTTAATACATTTTCATTATTTTTTATTCATAATAAAATACATTAATAATTTTAAGGAGATATTGTTTAAATCATTCTTATACTATATTGTAACGAACAAAAAATAATGAAAATGTATTGACACGTATACTATTTAAATTTGTTTACACAATATATCATATTTTGTTTAACTTAGTTACGCTTATCACATTTTTTGTTTAAGATATAACATTTATTTTTTATGCATGCATGAGTAGTTAATGTAATGTATATATAAATAAAGGGTTTTTTGTAGGTGTGAAAAATGGATGAGTTGTTTGTATAATTTGACTTAGAAGTTTATGGAAAATGTTATTATAAAAATTATAAAAATGGTATTATCCTTATTTACCGAAAATGGTATTATAAACTTTATCAGCACAACTTGGGAGTTTATAAAATAAAATAAAACGCAACTGGAACAGAATAAAATGCTCATTGGATTTCCTCCAATTGGGAAATGTAAGAAGCAACATAAATGCGGACAAGCAAATTAGGTAAGAATCCAGAAACAGTTGTAAAATGGTGTAAAAGACTTCTTTTAAAGTATTTTATAAGCTTAAAAGTTAAGAATACGATCACATGTACCCACTTTTATCTCACTTTGAATTTTCACCAAATTAGAAAGTCTCATTTCATTAATTTTTTTTATAAAAACAGATATCAATATTTTTATATTATTTTTGAAAGTTTAATACATTAGAGAGATGATTCTTTTTCAAAAGTTAAAGTGTGACCTGAAAATGCACTTTTAATTGGACAGTTACAAGAAAATAATTCCATTACACTAGGTGAAGAAATATTCTTCATAAAAAAATAAATCTAATTACAAATTAGGTTAGTTTGGAGCTCGTGAAAGAGGACGCACTCGGAATTGGAACTGCTTACAACGTATGCTCCCTTTTTTGAAATATCTAAGTTTCATGTGTGTCAAGTTGTTAACTGTCAGAACTCAGAACAGAAGAAAATAGCCAAAAGACCAATCTAAGAAAGTGTTTCAGATAGGGTGGTGGAGATTCCAACCTTTAAAGTTGGAACTTGTAAATGCGGTGCCAACAAACTTCTTATGGCTCCTATTATATTAGTATTGTCTTTCACCATGATAAGTTTTGGTAATGATAAAATCTTATTACTTTTTTTTATCAGCGATAATCTTATTATTTAATGATTAGTTTTGAGGTTACAAATTCAAATTTGGAAGATAGTCTCTCCATTTGCTAAGTAAAGTTGGAGGATGAAGGATTTAGCGGCCTTTTTTTTGGTTGTCTTTCAAAGTTGAGAAAATAATGATTAAACAATAAACTTTAGATAAAGTTTGTTGGGAACAAAAAATAAAGGAAATGCTAATGAGTATTTATAAAGAATTTTTTTTAAAAATTAACCGAATATATTAAAACATTAAAAATTATGAATAACAATAAAACTTTTATTTTAATCCTTTGTCAGACCACAAAAACAGATGAAACTGAATCGTCTTCGGTATTGAAAGATCCGGTACCATAAAATGTAAATTTAAAAAATTAATGATATAAATTTTGAATTATTTTTAGATAAAAATATAAATCATAAAATCAATTTGGGTCTTAGTATCCCAAAACTGAGACTTCTAGTCTCTCTAATAGTCGTTTTACAACATAAACAAGCTCCACGTTCAAATATTTAATGTACCAGCCAAAATAACCATAGAAAGACTGAAGAAATGAATCAAATGATTTATTTTTGTATTTAACATATCTAAAGTGAGATAATACTTGTAAGGATAAAATATTAAATCATAATTGTAATTAAAAGCAATTGATTACTATTTTTAAAAGTGTAGTATATGCACTATGAGTACAAAAATTTACTTATATTAGTATTTCATTTACCATTCATTTGTATTACTTTAATTATTAATTCTTAAAAAATAGCTCTGTATAAATACTTACACTAAAAATACATAAATATTATAGTATAGGGAACGACTCGCGTAAGAATAATGTGTTATTGTGATAAATGAGAACAATTAATATAAATTATTGAATCTTATTTGAACTGTCAAGATTAAAAGATATATGCACAAGATTATCACATAAGTAATAATTAACTTTTAATTATATTTATTCATGCATTATGAATCGTAGAGTGCAGATTTATTGTTCTTCTTCAGTTATTATGTCAGAATTTTTTTCCATCTTCATATACCATTATCTTATGAGATTGCATGCATTTAATTTAGAGGGAGGCAATCATGTTTCTTGGCACTTGCTTCTCAAGCAATTTTAGCATGTGAGTTTCAGTAACTTGATAGCAAATGACTTTTATCACCACTTGTCGTCTCTCACATTCTCTCTTATGCAACAAGCGCCGCAACTATCATCACTTTTAAGGCATCATCCATTGGCCAGCACTCAGTATGCATTTATTTTTGGAGATTTTTATATGAATATAGAAAGAAAAACATTTGGCTGCTTCATCATTTCTTATTTATCAAAATTAGTTCCATACCGAGTTTCTGACATTGTTTCCTTTTTAAAACTCATTCTTTCTATATATTTTTTAGTACAAATAAATATTATAAACTATTTATTTCTTCCTAATTACCTTTTAAATTTTAACTATGTGTAGAATTGGTTCTTCCATAAAGATTATATTAAATTAAAAGCAATGAAGCTTTTAAATCATACACTTTTTTATTCACTATTTTTAATTTTATTTTATGTTTGTATATATAACAAATTAACAATATTACTGTATTAATAACTTTTAACTCTATCATTTACTTATTTTCTTCTTCTCCATTAATTTTATATTTCTATAACGTTTTCCTTCGTATATTAATATTGAATGACATGCATTATTGTATTATACTATTGTGAGTCTAATTGCATTAATTTCCTTATTATTTATGAATGATTTAACAACATATTTATATAGGGACCAATTCCACCAAATGATAAGTTTAAAGGGCAATTAGGAAGAAAAAATAGTTAATGATACCTACTTGCAAAAGACATAAAGTTTAGGGAACATTATACTTTTTTCCCGATATATTTTTTGTGTCGAAATCGATTTGACCTTAACTAACTTTTTATGGTTGATTTTGCTTTTAAAACCAAAGTTTTTCTTATATCTTGTTTAAACACTACACCAAAGATACCCTTCAACAATGCGCATTTCAGGGATATAACAGCGCTTTCAGGCGTTGTCTATATGAGCGCAGTAGAATATAGTATGTGTTAACAACACTTATGAGTTCTCATTGTAATGAGCGTTGTTGTATGTCATATATGTATATGACTTTTAACAATGCTCATTGTAATGAACATTGTTGATATGTCACCTTTAACAACATTCATTTAATAACACTCATTTTAAATAAGGCAAAATCTCTATCAGACATTTTATCAAACACATAAGAAACATGTCCAATTCCACCACATTTATATACCATTACATGAACTTGTATCCGTTAGTTCAAATTCATTAACCCAAAAGATTATATGTAGTAATGAAAGGGACGAAGGTAATGAAGATGTAGATGTCAAATCCATGAATCTCTTCTCTCCCTTAACTAAAGAAAAAAAGAGGGAAAAAAGACAAAGTCCATATTCAATATAATAAGAATGAAATCAAAATTTACATAGAAAATATGGATGAAAAAAGAATAACCAAATACAAGAAATACATACAGAGATTGCAAGTTTGATAAATCATCAACACCTTCATGTATATTCAACATTGACATTTCATGTATTATAAAATAAGCATTTAAGGTAGATGTAAATGCAAGCAGCAAGATTGAAGAAGAATAAGAAGAAGTGTAGATTCACCTTATGCTCGAAGAGATAAATCAAAAGCTAATAAATAACTTGCTTAAAGAAAGAAACTAAGAGAAGAAAAAGAGTAAGAGAAATAGAAGATTGAATGATACTGGAGAAGAGTAAGAGGTTTTTTTTTAAATGTGCAAAGATTTGCGCCCACTAAAACAAAAATGTATGACTTTTAACAGCATTTTCTAAAGCAAGCGCTGTTAAATATGTGACTTTTAACATCGCTCATTGTAATGAGCACTGTTGATATGTCACCTTTAAAATATCAAAACTGAATGCACAGAATCAGAGTGAGTACCAGCTACACTAACTCTATCCAAAGACTCACTATGTAAAGGTAAATTCATATTCACTACATGCAACAGTAGCAACCAAACAATGAAGTAATGGAAATGCATTTTAGATTCAGTAAACAACCAATACTATGCATCAATAACATCCTAAAATCATAGAGAACATGTACAAACGTTTCAAGGAAAAATTATAAGCCTAGCTAATTTAAAAATGCAAAAAAGATTCACTATAAAACTTTAAAAATAAAATTTTTATAGCAAAGTGGGTTTTTTTTGGAGTTTCAAGGTTGAACTTTCTAACATAGTGAAAAACGTTGGATATAATGGATTTTCTACCCAAAATACATATATAATATGTCCAATTCTGAGTAGTGGTTCAAAAGTTATATAAAAAAATCACATTTCATCAAAAAACTATTCACTAGCTATGTATATCTCACAACCAACAACATGGTTAGTGATTCTGGTACTTCTAGCATTCAATATGTGATGAAAGAAGTGTGGAAATAAAGTTTCATGAAAAAATTCCACTGACAGGATCAAGCGTTGTTGATATGTTACCTTTAACAACATTTATTTAAGCAAGCACTATTAAATGTGTGGCTTTTTAACAACGCTCAAAATCAGAAGATCAATCAATAATTGGTACTTGTTGCCATATTGTGGGAAATTCGAGAGCTGACACTGGTATTGGCATTGGTAGCTATATTATAGGTGTATTTGAGATAATTTTTTACGGTGCATGGGTTGTTTTATCCTTCGGACAACGTGATTGATAGTCTACTTGTACATTTGGTGTGTCATGAAACGTCTTAAATAGAGCAATCAGGCCGTGACTCGGCTAGTAATAAATCATCGGTGCAATAATTAATTGGTGCAAGTCATTTATAACAATTTAAGACGTTTTATTCTGCAATGGCATGTACATATAATATTATTGGGTAGAATAGCTTTGACCTTAAAAAACTATTTCAGTTTGATAGACAAATTTTAAACGTTGGCAACACAATATGGAATTCTTTCTGACCATGAGAAAATTTTCCCACATTCTGAATACTGATGTCCAAGTGGTGCTGAAAAAAGAAGAGAAAGAGGAAAATGATAAAGTAGCTATAGAAATAGCTCTATGGAATGAAAATGATTACTTTTGTAAGAATTTCATATTGAATGGGTTGTTTGATTATCTTTATGTTCATATAAGTCTGCCAAATAAATTTGGTATGCACTAGACAAGAAATATGATTATAAGTCAGTAAAGTCTCAATCTTATGAGATACATAAGATTGCTCATTAGTCAAATATGGGAGTATGCCCTTGGATGATCAATTTCAAGTGGCAGTCATTATTGACAAACTGCCTCCTAGCTGGAAGAACTTCAAAAACCTTTTCAGATATAAGACCAAAGAATTCTCTTTGGAATCTCTGATCACTCGTCTATGATTTGAGGAAGAGGCTTGTAGGCAAGATCAATGAGATGAAGTGTTGGTTGTCTCTAACAACAACACTAAGAAGAAATTCTTAATGCGATTCTAAAGTCTATTGGCAATAAATTTAAGAATCAAAACTATAATGACAAAAAGAACAAAAACACAAACCACAACAAGGTTCATAGTAAAGAAGTTCGACGAAATTGGTAAATTTAGATTATGATAAAGGAGGGTGAATGAAATGTTGGTTGAACAAGGTCTATTAAAGGCATTATGCAAGAACGAAGCGGATGAGTTGAAGGAGAAGAAAACATGGCGAGACTATGATGGAGACCACAATAATGTTGGATTAAGTTTATGTATTGGGTTGAGTACAAGGTAGAGACAGGGACCCAGATATTGAGTTACACTTTGAAACAGATGCTGACAATATCTCTCTACATATTAGAGATGATGGTCGCATTTAAGATGAGAAGTAGATTATCCTTATGGCATGTGGATGACATAATGGCGAAGATTATTAATTGCTAGAGAATCCAAAAAGCACAACATTTCTGAATGTGTGACACCCTGAATTTATATCTCTTAAGTAGTAGTAATAGTCTTGAAGAGTGGGGCATACTGCCAGATTCTCGCTTGAGCGAGAGGGCCTCGCCCAAGCTAGGGGGTCAGAGTTCTCTCAGGATTTTATCTGGAAGTCTCGCTTGAGCGAGAAAAGGCTAGCCTAGGCGAGAGATGGCTCACCTGGGTGAGTGGAATACTGGGGTATACTGAAGGATTCTCGCCTGGGCGAGTGAGAAGAGTGTGGGTACTGGAGGATCCTCGCTTGAGCGAGAGTGCCAAATTTGAGTTTTTAAAATAGGCGAGATTTTCTCGCTTGAGCGAGAAAAGGCTCGCTTGAGCGAGAACCCGACGATTTCACTTTAAAATAAAAACCCTCAAACACATTTAGGGGGAGAACTTGAGAGAAAAGAGAGAAGGAGGTGATTTTGAGAGCAAGAACTCGTGAGATTCACCTAGAGGCTTGAAAAGAGGTAAATCTCTTGATTCTAACTCTTTTCTTCCCTTTCGAACTTGTTTTGGGTTTATGAGATCTCTTCTCAAAATGTGAGAAACCATGGAAACTCTTCCTTTTGAATTGTGGTTCGTTATATTCAATTTCTCTCTCGTAAACTCTTGGTTTAGAGTTGGTATTTAAAGAATGGAAAGAGTTTGTGGGTTGAGTCATGAAAACCCCAAAACCCCAAAACCAGAATATCAGTAAAGAAGGAAATGGGTGAAATGTTAGATGTAGAAGGTGAGTATATGTTCTAATGTTGAATATAAGATGAATATGTATGTTTTAGATGTTTGGAAACTCTTAATGAAGGTAGTTTTGGAAACATTGAAAATGTGTGAATCTCTTGTATGGTTAAAGATGAAATATGAGTTGTTTATGTGTTATTTTGAATAAATGACTAACATTATTATTATGTGGTGGGAATGAGGAAAGATCCTAAAGTTGGAGGAGGTGTCGGAGGAACTTGCAAAGTTACCAAAGACCAAACCCAACACTCACCAAAGTAAGGATAAGTCTTTAATTAGCATATTGTATTGAAAGAATGCATGAAATTGTTGTTTATGAGGTGTTGGTGAATCAATGAAAAGAAAACAGATTTTTAGCCCACCATGATTGGTTAGCGACTTTGGCTCAAGTTATGTAGCGATACTTTGGCTCAAGTTATGTAGCGATACTTTGGCTCAAGTTATGTAGCGATACTTTGGCTCAAGTTATGTAGCAAAAATGAATTTAAAATGGTTTACTAATCCCTTTAAAAATGTGGATTATCTTACAATGATATTTATTAGATTAACGACTTACTCTTTTGTATGTTTTGTGTATTTGTTATTGATAATCTCATTGCAGGTAAACAAGTAAATTGAGGATGCTTGGTTTGGAGCTTTAGGAGCTTTAAGATCTGGATTCTTTTGTTTACGCCTTTTTGTACTATAACTGACTATTTATGGATTGAATGTTTGTAACCATGAGTATTGCGGTTTTGAGAACCATAATTATTGATACTTTGCATTCACGAAGAGTTATTTAAACGAATTATGTTTTTTTGCATTATGTATATGTGTAGAAATATTGCATGTTAAAGAAATTGAGAAATAATTAACGGGCGACCAAAGTTAAGCCATCGGGTGTTTAGAATTCTATGATATACGAAATAATACATGTGGGAATGGATTAAAATAAGGAAAAAATTTCAAGTGTAGAATTTGGGTCCTTACAGAATGACCCAAATATATTGATGTGAGCATTGTTATGTGGTTTCGGTTTCAACAAACGAAAGAATAAATTTAAGTACAAGGAGTTCCCCTTTACTATAATTACTTTTGAATCCTTTCAAGATTCAATTGTAGTATAGTATAGGGCTATGTCCATCCCACATGCAATTGGAATGGAAATTTGTGCCTTACTTTAATTTTAAATCAATAGCAATGAAATTCAATCATGAGTTGTTTTTTATGTTATCTTCAACTTTAATTAAAGTAAAAGTAGAAATAAACTATGTATAAATTCAAGAGAATAATATTTGTTGGAAATGGAAAATAAATTCTTAAACATTTCAATATCACCATGATTCAATATGAAAGCTATGTATTTATGCTTGATTTTATCATACATCATTTGTTAATTTTCTCACGGTCCCACATACAAGAAAGATAATATTCAAACCTTGTTTTACAACTATCAACCCTTTCATTAGCCTTTGGAAAATAAGTTGTCATCCTCATTTTAGCATCATCAATATATTTATTAGCCTTAGAAACAAGTTGCCTTGTTTAGATGTAATTGTGACATATAATTTAAGTCTATCCCTAGATCTTAGCTTCATTTGATGACACATTCATAAAAAAAATCTAAATCCAAATTATATTTTAGACGATCATTCTAAAATAAGCATTAGGAATTTAGGATTACATCAATAAAATCAGAGCATATAACTTGCATAGATTAATAAGATAAGATTGAGAGTTAAAGAATGTTGCACATATTCCATTGATAGAGATAAGATATCCGAGCCGCATCCCCGGCACACTTGCTATATCCACTAAGGCTTCATCCCACTTCATCCTACCAACTATACCTTATATAAAGCCGTTCTATAACAATTCAAGACAAGAAGAAAGCAAAAGATTTGATCAGACCTTTTCTGATTTTGATTTCCATTTATTTTTCCTTCCATGGAACGGAACCTTATTTGCCTTCGCCTTAGTAGCCGCTTTTGCTTATGGTAAATCTGTATCCGCTGCTGTCTCCCCAGATACTTATGGTGGGTTTCAATAGATATATTTTCTAGGATTCCTAGGTCAAAGGGCTATGCCGCTATATATGCTACACCGAAGTATGCTCCTAGGTAAGCGACTGCCTTTGGATCCGCCTCTCAAGCACGAGGGTCGTATTCATAAAAGGCTATCATGAAGGTTTGCCTATGGCTCTGTATCTACCTCTGTCTGCTGGTGCTTCTTTTGAGAAGCTGCAGGATCAATGGCTGAAACTACTGCTTCTTCAACGCTTCTCCTGCGACTTGTTCTCCTTTCGTCCTTGCTCCTGCACGCACCTAAAGGTACAGTATCTAAACGCTCCTTCTGCTCTTGGGAAAGGGGGCCCAAGGCTCATCCTTATGCTTTCGGTTTTCGAGTTAAAAACAGAGTTGGGGAGACCCGTCAAGCTTTAGGATAGCTCTTTTCAAAATAGATTCTTGTAATAGAAGCTAAGCTTTTATACCGAATCGGGTTTGTTGATGGAATCATAGCCGGGCCGGAACTCTTGATCTATCAATAGAGGGTGAGAACTCAATCAGGAAGGACTGCTAGTCATCACCGAGGGAAAGCTTGACCAAGGAACTGCTGCTGAGAGCGATATACTTTCCAACTGAGATGGAGAGAATGCGCTCCTACTCTCTTTCAATCGCCGATGCTAAAACAAAGAGGGCGTAGACCCGAGGAGAGGTTGAGTCAGCAGCTAGTTTTGCCGGAATAGGAATCAACGATGCAATTTCATCTGTAGGAGGAAGGGCATTAGAGCAATAGACGGAATGAGTCTTAGTTTCAATATCCCCTGCTCTTTCTTGTTGAGTCGACTGTTCATGGCATGGTTTGGTGGGACCAAGAATTGCTCTTTTTCTCTTTGAAGGACCAGGAAGTTTTTGCATTGATGCCGGGAATACAAACTCTCTCTTTCTCTTTGAAGGAATCCGCATGGAAGGCTCTCAACCGGATCATGGCATTGCTCTGGAGTGGAGCCGGGGAAGGAGCGAAGGGAAGAGGATTTAGCTTTGGCTTTGGTTCGCTTGACCGTATGACTTTTCTGTGGTCTTGTTCAAATAGAATAGGTCGTCCCCCTTTTGGTGCTATCACATAGCCCTAAGCAGGGCAAGGAAGGTCTCTAATCGACAACAAAGAGTATGCCAATTAGCGGCACACTTACTATAAACCGATTTTCGTTAAATCCTATAACAACTCTTATCTTAGTTACTCTTCTCAAATATCTTTAGGGAGTTAATGACTCTTGGGTATGGCGGAAGAAGAATAAGTAATTAATACTACTAGACTTTTAGCTTGAAGGTGGGCTTTAGTCTTTTAACAACCGATCTTGCGACATCAAGTTGTCAATCCCTCATAGGGGCATCGACTTTTTTTTTCAGTATCCCTTTTGAGCAGAGCGTCTTTCCTATCTCTCCAGGCTAGTCTCTTAGATAGCAAGTCAAAGGAGTGTTGTTCGAATTCTACACCATCCTCCGTCGCTGTCTGGAACGATAATTCATAAATTTGCATCCTCCCTTAGCCGATTGCTCACTATCAACCACTTAATCCGTCTCAGACATCTGATCCTCCTTAATAACCAGACTAACCACTTCAGGCTGCACAATAGAGATCGAGATAGCCTCGTAAGCATGATTCTTAGTCTCGTGGTTGAGATCCGTGAGCGAGACCCAAGCAGGAGAAGCAAAGGTAGAAAGAGCAGAAAGGCAGCATTCTTTCTCCGCTGCTATATCAAGATGATTTATAGCATCATAGATAGAGACAAAGCTACATATAGATGAATGAGGATCAATATCGTTCCCTCATGAAAGGTCAGTTCAAGAAGAATCGCAATATCAGTTGTTGGAATCTGCTGCTCACGAATGGTCTGCTTAAGCCAATAAGATCGAAAAGGCTATCTCCGAGTGGCAAGAAAGAGTGCGGCACTTTCCTTCAAGCAGGAAGGATGCAAAGTCATCCAAGGGAAAGCTAGACCTCGAGTGACAAAAGACGGGAGGGAATAAAGTAAACCGACCAGGCCTGGCCTTCAGCACCATCAGAGCTCCCATGTCGTCAGAAATCCAATCTGTGGTCGCTTCTCCTGCAACCGAAGAGGATGATCTCCTCTCTCGTAGCACCAAGAAGTGTAAACGCCGCTCATCGGGATATTTTTTTGGCTGTCATGATATTTCCCAGGTTAAATACATAGAACCTGTGGAAGGGATCACTAATGCCCCCCAATCCCAACTGGCCCAATTGGTTGGGGTGACATATCTTGAAAGGATACCCTTTTTTTAAGGAGAACCCTCCGATCGCTCAGGTTCGGAATCGGAATCGGAATCGGAATCGGATGATGAAGAAGAAAGGAGGCATGGAGGAGGCCAAGTCTGACGGAAGCATCTGCGGACTCAGAGAAGAAAGGTCCATGGCCTAGGGTCACTATCACCAAAGAGGAGTGCATAAGTTTATGGAAGCCCTGGCATAGAGCCCTTATCAAGGACACATGCTAGACCTTGCGTAACTGGATCAAGCCTATACCGGCACCGACATCAGGATTTATATTTTCTGGAGCAACCTTAAAGAGGGAGACAAGTGGTTTCAAAGCTACCCACGTAAACCATCAGCGTCAACTAATAATTCTAGTAAAAACAAGAAGACGGATAATTCACAATAGAATATGAGTCATCTTTTTCAGTCCCAAAGTGCGCTCTTCGACTCTCCAGCCCTTTACTTTATAGAACTGGCGACATTTTCTCATACCTTTGCTAAGCATGTCCTTGAGGGCCTCAATGACGTCACCCTCGTTGCAACAATTGGTGACATAGGGGGGATAGCCGGACAGATAAATTTGCCTTCATGGGGCTCCCGTAGGGTCTATTACACCAACATCAACTTAGGCAATAGCATCTTTCACAGCTAATTCAACAACAGCCATTCTTCTTTTTTTATTATCCCGGGATCAGAAGCAGAAGGCTAGGCACCAAGGCTACGAAACTAGGCTATGAAAGCAGAGAGAACTCGAAACTCCTAAACCTAAGGCAGCCTTTCTCCTTATTATTTATCTTAAATAAAATCTAGCAGCAGCCTAATCCAAGAATGTCGATTCTTCTCTTTCAAAAGACTTTGGCTATGAAAAGCAATCCACCCAATGAGCTACGGCTAGATGAGCTAAGGCCAGGGGATTCCTCAGGAGTCAGCTTACCTTCTTGGTACCCTTACTCACCCAGTCAAGATCCAGAAAAGAAGGGAAGCTAGCCCCTCTTACTAAAAAGGGGAGGACTTGGATTGTGATAGATGCAATTTATCAAGTCTTGATTGAGGGCTTTGCACTTCGCGGTCTCACCTCAAAAAGTAAAGGTTCTTTCTTTCAATTCAAACCGTTAGACGATAACTTGGTATGGAAAAGGGTTCTCCGCGTCGCATCGGTTTTTCATAGAACTAAAATGGCACCCCCCCCCTTTCATCTGCATCTGAAAACAGTGGTTAGGCCTTACCTGGACCTTCCTTCTTTTTGCATATCATCTCTGGCTTGCTTAGTCTACTATTGCATTTAAGTCGGCCCAGTGGCGGAGCTAACAGCAGAAAAGCCTTTTTAAAATTTTAGGGATAGTTAAATTCCGGATCGAAGAGATTCACCCGTAACGTAATAAGGGGGCAAAGCCAGAGGCAAGGCTATACCTCTATCTGTATGGGGGAATTTTTTGCTAAAGCTTCTCGATCCAGGAAGGAACTGCTCGCTACTACTACATACGATGCACTAATGAAAGGCTCGACCCGGCCCGGAATCGGAATCGGAATCGGAAGAGCGATCCAGGCATTTTGAAATCGTGATCCAAAGATAGTCCTAGTCGCCATAGTCAGAGATTTAGATGTAGTTCCGGATGATCCAGATCCAGTCAATTTAGCAGTCGCGCTCTTGCCCCCGAGTCTTGGTTTGGGAAGCATGTGAGTTGGAATGTACTATCCTCCCGACTGGCCAGCGAATGACGCAAGCGCGACAGGTAGAAAAAATCATGATGTGACCATGACTCCCAAACATATCGACCCGAGTTGCGGAAGCGGAATAAGATATTCTTTTTTGAGCAGGGAGCGAGTCGAGTAAAAAAGGCACGATCTCGAGGCAACAAAAGGAGAAGTGGAAGCACAGGGGGAAATCGAATACACAAACCAAAGGTGAAAAGCAAGATGAAATGCACTTTTCTCGACTTGAAAACTGAATTTTCGGTAAGTAAGGCTGCTCTAACCTATTAGTTTCGCGTTTTACTTTCGTAATCGAGGAGGTCCCAGCACTAGAAAGAGAAAGAAGAGCGTTTGATCTACTAATAGCGGTAGCGGCATAAGAACAGCAACTATACTGGCAATTGCTTCAACCTAAGCAAGACGCATTAAAGGCTGTTAAATATATATCTTCTCAGGCACAGTTGCTTTCCTTGATTTTGATTCGGGCACAGTGTCTTCGACAAATCGTTCTCTCAGTCTCAGTCTCATCTCTGGTCCTGTGGGTTAGTCACCTTAGTCCAGTGTATCAGAAAGCACATCTTTCTTTCCGAGTCATAACATAAATAAGGAGTTAGACTCAGCCTTGATATATGAGCAAGGTAAATTAACCAAAGCGAATCTCGTTCAACCCCGCTCCTCGGCCTTCTTTAAAGCCTTGTGACTCCCATCCCATCAAGTCAGGAACCAAAAACTGAAAGACGCCTAGCCCCGGTTAGGCGGAGATCAAGGGATGCGCGTTAGCCCTTTATTAGTAATGGAGGCTTTCCTTTTTTCGTCAAAGAAAAGCCCCCCCCATAAGAAAAGGAGGCGTGGGGGTTTGTTTACCTTGCTTGCCTTAATTATTTATATAATATAGAAGGGTCGAGCGTCTTCAAACCTTAGCACAAGCACTAAGTCAGAAACCTACCTTTTGACAACCTTACTAATAGAAAGGGGAAAGATGCGCTCAATCCGTTGCTTGTTGCTCCAACTTAGGAGTACGGGGCTCGTTGAGCCTTTTCTGCAGGCTGCTATGCTAGTTGTAGCGCTAGCGCTTTACTAATAGAATATAAAGTAAATGGGACTTTATCATGATCTTAAGAATCTACAACTCTCTTTACTGAGCGAGACTCTACCCAGATCTAAAGAATTAGCCAAAGAGCCTTCTTCTAACTAGGAGAGTAAGCAAGCTACCGGAAGCGAAGCTTCTGGCTCCCCGAATTTCCAATTCCTTCTTTTCGTTCTACTTAGGTGGAGCAATCCGAACTCTCGACAGAATATAAAAGAGCGTCTTCGAACCTGTGTAGACACCTCAACGAACTCATGTGGACACTCCTCAGCCCGAGCCGAGGACAATCTCTAAAAAATACAAAATAAGATGTTGACCCCTTTTTATTTTCTTTGCGGATTCCTCTCAATTTAATTTGCCATGTTGCACTAAGTTACTTACGTATGTATGCATGCGGTCCGGGAACACTTTGGGGTGAACACCCATCCGAACAAGTAGGGTCAATAGTTCAGCATTTAGGCCGTAACATTTAGCAACAAAAAAATCTTTAACCCAACAAGTGCTCTCCGAACCAAGCTAGATAGTCTCCTATCACTAGGCTAGCCAACCAACCTGGACTTTGATTCTGATTATTCCTACCGGATATCAAAACCATAAGGATTGTTTCCAGCCATGAGTTCCCATATTACATAAGCGCTCTTGGGTGGGCTGGGCCATTCCATCAAATCTTTGAGAAGGGGCCCAATCTCGTATTTGATGGTCGGCGTGGCGATAGGCTTCGCTTCTGCGACTGCCTCCCCAGCCGTTGCAAAGACTAAGCGAGAACGGTAAGGGGCGCACAAAGAATGTCGTTGCGCGGGGATGCGATTAGTCAAGCTGGGGCAAAGAAAGCCGTCCGGCCCCCTACCGGTTCCAAATTAGGAATGTGAAGGCCTTTCCTTCGAAAGGAGACCGGGGAAAGAAAGAGCTATGCTATTGACCGACCCTTTCGTAGTGACTTCGAATCCATAGTCCTATCCTTTTTTATTATTATTTTTTGAGGCGGGCCGAATAGAGAATGAAATGCAGAAATACGGGAAGAGTTCCAAACCTTTTTTTTTGTTTAAGGGCTGCTCGCCCTACCGAAGTACTAAAGGCTTTCGAGGCTGACACCTCCCTATTACACGACCTAAAAAAAGGTAGCTTGCTGTAGCGCCCTTAGAATCAATCTAAGCCTTTTGAAGCGCCAGTAGTTGTAGTCATCTAAGCCTGCAGACGGATATCTGAAAAAAAGACCCGAGGATAGCAGCGATGATGAGGTTCCCATGATGATGACATGCAACGTCATATCCGTCCGAACAGACTGAACATCTAAAGAGCTCATCGTTGAGTTAGACCGGAAAGATGAACGCCGAGCTAAGGGCGAAATAGCCTGAGACTTTAAGGGGTGCTGAGAATGAGGTACAGGTCTCTGTCGATTTAGACGGTCGTGGACCCCTAAATAGGCCGGCATTCAAAGCATGAGAAAGCCTTAGTTAAGCAAGGTAGGAGTAGGAGGGAGTAATTCTGTTAGGAAAGAAAGGTAAAGGTGTAGAATGGAATACTTTCTTGAAAGGGAAGCCGGTGGCTAGACCAAGAGGAGATGGTACCGCTGGGGTTTACGACAGATTCTCAAAAGTCTGGGAATAAATGACTCAATAGATAGGGGTGACTAAGAAATACAATTTACATCCGTTCTAGTGAATAAGGGAAATGGAACTAAGGCTTTTCAAATCTTCGAATGATAGTACCAGGTACGGCCTTGCTATACTCTATACTGAAAGGGATAAGCCTTAAACTAAAGAGGGACATCCTTCGGGGTCAAATCAGGAAGGGACTTTGCCAAAGAATACATCCCAATAAGGTGTTTACTATGATTCTTAGTCGAATGAATGAGTCCTCAACATTGGTCCTACCGGCAATTCTCTGCTCACGAACAGCCTCATGGGATTCGCCTTTCTTACGTCTACTAAAAGGAATCAATGTCGGCTACTGCCGGGTACCTGTCGGAGATTGACGAATGTTAATTAATATAGTATGTTTGAAAGGGACTAAGCCATCTCAGATTTTGAAGACGATTACATCTATTGTCTCGAGAAAAGAGAAAGAGTATAAGGAATAGGACAAGTTGCAGGACCGATAGGAGATTGGCTCCGGGTGTAGATAGGGTAAAATCCGCAGGAGTCATGCAAATACATAAGCCCCTTCCCCTCTCTTTTAGATGAATGGGGTGGTTTATAACGTCCGATCGAAGGTCCCTCGGAGCGAGGGGTTAGGCAGGTAGTATGGCCCCTCTGACTTCCAGCTATATCTTGTGCGGCTCCCGCGAAGCGAATGAAGGTAAGCTCTTCGAGCTTACGCTAACTCTCAGCCTCTTTGATTGGTAGGCGGGCGGGCTAAGCCCCCTACTTAAGATTTAATTCATAAGGGTAATTTTCTGTTGTCGTGACGTTTTGGTTAGGCCGACTACTAGACTACTAGAGGTTACTTCTAACTTCTATAGGGGCCTTTCCACTTTGGTGTAGTTTTTCTTTGTATTGGTACTGAATGAACATATCAAACAAAGGCGAGCAGTATAAGCCCTTCTCCGGCCTGGGAAAAGCAGCGAACTCTAGAAGCTAGGGCGTTGTTCACCTTTGGACACGAACACTCTTCCGTTCTCAGTGTCAACCCGCCTTAGAGATTGAACGGCAATAAGATAAAGATAAGTCGACGTTCAATCTAAGACAGCGCTGATAGCTTGTAGTGAACAGCCCCCTTATTTACCAACCGAAAGCTGCCGTACTTAAGTTAAGTAGTTAAGGTTTGGAGACAACGATTTGTCGAAGACACTGTGCCCGAATCAAAATCAAGGAAAGCAACTGTGCCTGAGAAGATATATATTTAACATCCTTTAATGCGTCTTGCTTAGGTTGAAGCAATTGCCAGTATAGTTGCTGTTCTTATGCCGCTACCGCTATTAGTAGATCAAACGCTCTTCTTTCTCTTTCTAGTGCTGGGACCTCCTCGATTACGAAAGTAAAACGCGAAATTAATAGGTTAGAGCAGCCTTACTTACCGAAAATTCAGTTTTCAAGTCGAGAAAAGTGCATTTCATCTTGCTTTTCACCTTTGGTTTGTGTATTCGATTTCCCCCTATGCTTCCACTTCTCCTTTTGTTGCCTCGAGATCGTGCCTTTTTTACTCGACTCGCTCCCTTCTCAAAAAAGAATATCTTATTCCGCTTCCGCAACTCGGGTCGATATGTTTGGGAGTCATGGTCACATCATGAATTTTTCTACCTGTCGCGCTTGCGTCATTCGTTGGCCAGTCGGGAGGATAGTACATTCCAATTCACATGCTTCCCAAACCAAGACTCGGGGGCAAGAGCGCGACTGCTAAATTGACTGGATCTGGATCATCCGGAACTACATCTAAATCTCTGACTATGGCGACTAGGACTATCTTTGGATCACGATTTCAAAATGCCTGGATTGCTCTTCCGATTCCGATTCCGATTCCGGGCCGGGTCGAGCCTTTCAATAGTGCATCGTATGTAGTAGTAGCGAGCAGTTCCTTCCCGGATCGAGAAGCTTTAGCAAAAAATTCCCCCATACAGATAGAGGTATAGCCTTGCCTCTGGCTTTGCCCCCTTATTACGTTACGGGTGAATCTCTTCGATCCGGAATTTAACTATCCCTAAAATTTTAAAAAGGCTTTTCTGCTGTTAGCTCCGCCACTGGGCCGACTTAAATGCAATAGTAGACTAAGCAAGCCAGAGATGATATGCAAAAAGAAGGAAGGTCCAGGTAACGAAACAGAAAATTCAAGAACAAGATTTTCAATCTCACTTTCCCTACTCTTATACTCTCCGAATTCTAAGTGAAAGTATGTACCTAAGAGACTAAGAGATGTGAAGATGAAATGTCTATTGAATTGAAGTGGAATAGAATGATGCATGAATGAAAGGGGTGAAGGCCTCCTTTTATAGATTTCTGGTTGGGGTGTCCAACCTTGTTTTTGGGCGCCGAATGCCTTACTTTACCATTCAAATGGGGTTTCCTGTTATGAGCCAACCACCCAGCTAACTGCTTGCCGCTAAGCTAATTCTTGTTTTCTTGCACTTTTGGCTTGGTTCTTTGGGTCAATTTCATTTTTGATCAATTTCTCTTCTTTTTATTCCACCCATAGTTCAAATAACTCAGAAAATACGTATTAAATAATTATTTACTTAATGTCCAATTTATTCAATAAGTTGGGTTTTTGACTTGATTCATCAAGATAAATAAATGTCATTAGAATTTAAGAACAATTTGGCACTTATCACACATGCATTGGTAGAGATGCAAGGTATGACATTGGAATTAGCTTTAATTCAAGGGTGTTACATGAACATTGGTTGACATTGATAAAAGGTGTATTCTATGGGTATACTCCTTATGATTGAGCATGATAGTTCTTTTGAAGTATGATTGTCGAAGTAGACAATAGTGGTAGTAGTTGAGGCTTTCCAAGGAAGCTCCAAGGTTCAACTTGAGTGAGTATTGAAGAGGATAGTTGTTGGTGAAATTTGGTGTAGTGGTTCCATAATATCGAAAGGAGTCCTAACAATGGAGAGGTGTGCAATGTGTTTTGTTAGACAGTTGTACGAGAACATGCACTTCGACTTTCGAGAGATGGGCTGTCAATAATACTGTTGAAGATACTCATAAAAGCTTGTGTTGAAGGAGAGCATGCTCATTTGTAGTTTCCTAAGGAGTGATATATTCGTCTTTTTCAATCAAGATGGAGATTATTGAGGATACTTGAAATATACTATTTTATGAAGTCCCAC
This sequence comes from Lupinus albus, assembly GCA_009771035.1. Classification (NCBI taxonomy): domain Eukaryota; kingdom Viridiplantae; phylum Streptophyta; class Magnoliopsida; order Fabales; family Fabaceae; genus Lupinus; species Lupinus albus. Next base: position 308,746 of record WOCE01000027.1, on the reverse strand, counting down.
ATTGACAAGTATTAGAATGGAGGAGCGAAACTGAAGTTATATATTGGACTAAAGTATCTTGTTATTACTTGCATGACACCAATTATAAGCACCAAATATTAGAAGCACCCTATGTGCATTTGGGACTATGGGTATGCTAGAGTTTGTAATTATTATTCTCTAATAATATATTGGTAGTCGCTCACTATTATTGGGGATGTAGGCACAAATTGGTCAAACCCTGTTAACAAATTCTCTTATCTTTTTCTCTTCTTCTCTTCTTATTCTTTTGCACTTTATTTGATTGCTTGTGGTCAATACTGTGCAACAATCTATTCCGCTGTATAAACACCTTAAGTCCTCATTATGATATGTACAAGTTAGAAAATGTAATAAGAGATAAAGAATGATATATTGATATGATGATTACAGTGTACATATATAGAAAATGCTAGCAATACATGATCTTATGATTAATGCTAACATTAAGATGCTACAAATAATGCTGACATTCATTGATTGGTAATTACACTAATTACAATGATTGACAGTGTCAAGACAATTATTGGGTCCACACATTAGGGGATCTTGTCTCTAATTCCCCCATTCAAACCGATGGGTGAGAGAGTCACCCCAAGTTTGTCTTTGAGTTGGTTGAATCGGGTTGAGTTACACTATTTCTATTTGATTCACTCTTGCTGCTTGTATTTACATCTATGTTAACTCCTTATTTTATAGTACATGAAATGTGAAGGTTGAATCTACATGAAGCTATTGATGATTTACCAAACTTGCAATCTCTATATGTATTTCTTGTTTTTGGTTATTATTTTTTCATCCATATTTTCTATGTAAATTTTGATTTCATTCTTGTTATATTGAATCTGAACTTTGTCTTTATGTCCTCTTATTTCTTCAGTTAGGGGGGAGAAAAATTCATGGATTTGTCTTCTACATCTTCATCATTTTCGTCCCTTTCATTATTCCATATAATCTTCTGGGTTAATGAATTTGAATTAACGGAGACAAGTTCATGCAATGATTTATAAATGTGGTGGAATTGGACATGCTTGTTATGTGTTTGATAAAATGTCTGAGAGAGATTTTGTCTTATTTAAAATTAGTATTATTAAATGAGTGTTGTTAAAGGTGACATATCAACAGCTCTCATTACAATGAGTGTTGTTAAAAGTCATGTACATATATAATAGTGCTTGTTGGAGGTGGTGTTGTTGTATATATGACATACAGCAGTGCTCATTACAATGAGCGTTGTTAAAAGTTGACATACAACACCGTCCGCATAAGCACTGTTAAAACCTACCATATACTACTGCGATCACAAAGACAACGCCCAGAAGCGTTGTTATATCCTCGAAATGTGCGCTGTTGATTTATATATATGGCGTATTGGATATTTATTTACACTCTCTTTGTATAACCCAATCTCCTAGATGAATTATAGGTCTGCAACCTATTTTCTTGAAATTGGTGCACCTTAGTTAACCTTTTTTATTTAGCCAAGCTATCGTCAAAATTTTAGAAATTTTAATGCCCATTACGCTTTTGTCAACATTCCCCGTAAACGAGTTGAAAATGAGTGAATTTGATAAGTGTCTTAAAAGTTGTTCGGCATGTCCAAAGTGCATCATCCAGTTTTAGGGACCAGTCCTTCTGAGATGATGAGACATTTTTCTCAAGAATACGCTTGATATCTCGGTTGGACATCTCAACTAGCCAATTTGTTTGAGGTGATAAGGTGAAACTACCTTATGTCTCCCCCCATAATGAGTTAGAACCTTAGCAAGCTCGTTGTTGCAGAAGTGAGAGTCTCCATCAATGATAATGACTTGTGGTATACTAAATCGGTTGAAAATATTTCATTTAAGAAATTTGATAATCGTTTTGTCATCAGCTGCAGGAGAGGCAATTTCTTCCACACATCTTGACACATATTCCACCCCCACAAGGATAAATAAATTTGAGTGGGAGGATGGAAATGGTCCCATAAAATCGATGCCTCAAGAATCGAACACCTCTACTTCTAATATATTGTAGAGCAACATCTTGTTCCGCTTATTGATTCACCCATTTCTTTGGCAAGCATCACAACTCTACACAAGGTAATGTTCATCCTCAAAAGTTATGGACAAATAAAACATAGATTGGAGCGGTTCTCTCTCCATTATAGTGCATGCCATGGAGTGAGTTATGACAATATCAAATGATACTCCTAACTTCATCCGACCACGAGGAAAGTAACCCATTGGTAACAATTTTGAAATGGTGAGGGTCATCCCACATATCATGAGAATCATAACGAAGAAACATTTTCTTTTATTGGTAAGAAAATGGCATACACCCATAAGCATATGCATCGAAATGGCGGGTGAATGCAGTCTTCTCCTGATCCACGGAGTCAACTGTGATATGGTTATATCCAAAATAACCATCTAGGAAACAATAAAATGCTTATCACAAAAGTCCTTCCAACATTTGATCCAAGAATGGTAAGGGAAAGTGATATTTACAGGTGAGTTTGTTAGGCCGCCGATAATCAATACACATCCTCCAACCCGTGACTGTGCGAGTTGGGATCAATGCATTCTTTTTATAGGGGATGACAGTCATCCCCCTTCTTTGGAACTACTTGCACAAGACTTACCCATGCACTATCAGATATGAGGTAGATCATACCTTCCTCTAGAAGCTTTATCACCTCAACTCTTCCCACCTCGGTCATGGTAGGATTTAGCCTTCGTTGGGATTGAGCGATGAGTTTGAACCCATTCTCCATGTATATTTTATGCATGGAATACTGGCTCTGCGACTTTGGAAGATGTGATCTCACTTATGACCTCTTCCAATGGATTTGGAGTAGTCGCTATGATTTTTATGGTTAAAACATAGACAAAACTAATATGCACAATTTGGATAATATGGTCTTCTGGACCCGAATCCTGAGCTCGAGAGTCGATTATGAATCGGAAAATTTATTAGAACCTCGTCGCCCATAATAAAATGGTACCCTCACTAATAGCATAGACTTCTATACTCTTCAAAAACATTTACTAGAAAAGAGAATATTTATTTCTTATTTTTGTGTATCACAAAACTAAGTAATTCTGGTTTGAAAATAATTAACTTCATTTGTGAGAATTAAAATATAAGTAGACTTTTATCCACTTCAAGAAAAGATGAAGCACAAGAAATTAATATCCGCACTGTATCAAATGTCAAAGATATAATTTAAAATATGATTGAAATTTTATATTTTTCAACAAAGGTGAAACAACAAAAACTAATGTCTACTTATAAACTCTTTTACTCTTCCCCCATAGCCAATGTGAGACTTCACACTTGAATAAACCCAACAATCTCCCCATCAAGTGTGGGTACTACATAATTTTCCGGTCCGCTCCCCCTTAAGTCCACAATGTCCCAGCCGAACCATCGACTCTGATACCACTTGTTGGACCAGACTGCGACCGGGGAGCCTCCAACCACCGGGGAGTTCCATTGTTACCGGAATATGGGAAGCGTGCAGAGCCAATTGTGCCTACGTCCCCGGGAGCGATGAGCGGCTACCAAGATATTATTAGAGAATAAGGATTACAAACCCTAGCACACTCATGGGCCCAAGTGTCCATGAGGTGTTTCTATTTGGTGCTTATATCTGGTGCACATACAAGGGACCTGAGCCCAATATATAACATTAGTTACTCTACTTTATTCCAATACTAGGTGATGTGAGACTAATATAATAACATATTTCAAGCATTTACAAATAGATGGCTCTTAACCCAGGTGCTAGATAAAAGCAAAAGAGGGTGAAAGCATGTTGGTTAGACAAGGTGCGTCAAAGGTACTATGCAATGATAAAGGAGATGAGTTGAAGGAGAAGAAAACATGACGAAACTATGGTGGGGGCGATATATGTTGATCCAAAACCCCATAAGTTCATATACTGGTTTAGGATCAAGGTGAAGATAAGGACTCAGGGTGTTGAGTTTGGCTTTGAGACAATTACTGACAATATCTCTCTAGATGTTGAGAGAATGATCTCATTTGAGATGAGAAGTGGAATATCCTAATGGCATGTCTGAGACGTCATAGTGAAGGATATTAATTGCGAGTAGATCCACAAAAACACAGAGACACTGACTGACTTTGATGCAGGGTGTAACATGTGCATTGGCTTTGATGCAAGGTGTAACACGTGCATTGGTAGAGATGCAGGGTGTGACATGGGCATTAGCTTGGATGAAATGGTGTGGAAAGGGCATTGGTTAGCATTACGCAAGGTGTGTTGTGGTTATACTCCTTGCGGTGGAGTGTGATAGTTCTTTTGAACTATGATTGTCAAGCTAGACAATGGTGGCAGCGGTTGAGGCTTTCCAAGGAAGCTTTAAGGTTCAGCTTGACTGAGTATTGAAGATGACGTTTGTTGGTGGAATTTTTTGTAGATGTTCCATTTATCGAAAGACTTCCTAGCAATAGATGGTTAGGCGGCGTGTTCCATTTGATGGCTGTACGGGAAGCTGCACTACAAGTTTAGAGAGTTAGGCTCTTTGTAACATCGTCAATGATACTTAGAAGGTTTATGTTGAAGGGGAGCAATTTTTTAAAGAGAATTATGCATTGAGCAGGTGGAGTCAGATATTCGCTAAGGTGGAGAATCTTGTGTAGATTTCCTAAGGAGCGAGATATTCGTCTATTTCAATCAAGGTGGAGATTGTTGCGAATGCTTGAAATATGTTATTACATTAGTCTCACATCACCTAGTATTGGAATAGAGTAGAATAATCAATGTTATATATTGGGCTCAGGTCTCTTGTTGTAATGTGCACCAGATATAAGCACCAAATAGAAACACCTCATGGACACTTGGGCCCATAGGTGCGCTAGGGTTTGTAATCATTATTCTCTAATAATATATTGGTAGCCGCTCAGCGCTCCTGGGGACGTAGGCACAATTCGCTGAACCTCGTTACCAAATTCTTTGTTTATTCTCTTCTATTTTTTTTTCATTATTTGATTGTTTGTGACCAACGCTACACAACGATCGCTTCCACTACACCAACAACTTTTACCCTTCTATTACCATTGTAGTAACATTTAAATCATTGCAAAGTAGTGTAAAAACAATAACTCTCCTCTCCAATACTGGAGAGGAGTCTTTCTCCTTTGTGTGCACTGTCATCCCTATAAATCCCTTTTTTTATTAAACAAGTTAGGTGAATGCTAATAAAAGTTATATTAATTTAAATTTAAAATAATAAAATATATAAAGTTTATTACAGATGATAAGAAAGGATTTAACATAGTTTGACTCTTGATATTTAACAAAAAAAAATGTTAATGTTAAATTATGACAACTAACTAACTATATATATAGTTATTATTATAATGTACATATAAAAATTTGTTATTATTAGAGTAAATTACACCCACATCCTCTAAGTTTTAATGAAATTACACAAATCACTCCTCAATTCTTTGTCCTTACACCAATCACCCCTCCCTCCTACACAAACCACCCCTAAATTTATACATATATTACACTGATTACCCTGCATGTTATAAAAGTGTAATATTTTAAAGAAAAAACGTGTGATGAATGTAATTAAGTGAAACAAAATATTATATATTGTGTAACACTTCAAATAGTACAAAAACGATTGTTTCTTTATTATTTTTGTGTCATTAAAAAATACATTAATATTTTCAAAGAAATATTTAAATAACTCTTATATTGTCTTATAACGAGCCAAATAATGAAGACACATTGACTCTTATATTATTTGAATTTGTGTACATAATATAGAATATTTTGTTTAATTAATTACACACATCATACATTTTTTTTTTAAAATATTACACTTTTATATCATGTGGGGGGTCAGTGTAACATATGTACAAAATTAGGGGTGGTTCGTGTAAGGACAAAAAAGTGAGGGGTGATTTGTGTAATTTCACTAAAACTCAGGGGGTATGAGTGTAATTTAATCTTATTATTATAACTTTTATATATATATACACACTCTTTATACAGCCATAGTTGATAAATTTATCAAGGGGGGAATTTAATAAATAAAGAGGTATGCAACTTACATCACTTGTTTAGCTAGTTGTTGATGATTCCTTACTAAGTCACATACTTTGTTTGAGCTGGTCATCGTCGGAAATTCTTCAATGCCCCTATAACACAAGTTATCAATGCCTCGTGAAGGTTGATTATTTTGCAAGTAATATATAGCGGAAAGTTTACATGTTCGATGGAGAAGGATCTTATGTCCCAAAAAAAATTTGTCTCTATGTTTCTACCTAATCATACTTTACAAAATAATGTTAAAATATTAATTTTTGATTTTGTTATTTTTCTTTTTAGTTGAATGAAAATTTCTAATTATCTTGATACATTAAGTGAGACATAAATAACAACACGTGATCCTTATATCCATGTTGCATATTATTTCGATTTTGGGGCACCCATTCCACCAAATGAACAATTCATTCCTGCCAGTAGGGGAGGCATTCACTTCAAATCTTAAGCCACTGTTGGATTCATACACAACATGCCATCCGAATATATGCGTCTGATGCCGCTCTCCCAATATATATTTCTGAACGGTTAGATTTATCTCTAATAATGGAGAGAGAAAAGATGCATAAAATAAGATAAAAATAAAATAATAATCATATCCTTCTATTTAAACTTGTAGTAACTTTTTATTCTTCAATCAAATTAAGTGTAAAATTAATATTTCTTTTTTCCGTAATGGAGAGGATCCAAACTCACTCCTCAATATGCTTATATTTGATATTGATTGATTTTATTTCTTGACATAGCGCCGGACACTAAAAAAAGATTAGTTATTTACTCATATAATAAGGGAATATCTAGGGATGACAACGGGCACAGGTAGTGTATACCCGTGCCCGTACCCACACTATTTGCAGGTACCCGCGGGTACCCAACAAGTTTCTAATTCTAATTATATTTTTATATATTTTACAATAATTAATTTATAAAAATAATTTTTACTTAAATAATATGACATGTATATGATAATTTTATGATTATAGTCTTATTACTAATTTTATTATGAAGTAATAATAAAATAAACAAATATAATGTTAAATTAATAAAACTAAGTATAAAAATTTTAATTAAAATATATATGGTTATAATATTTTATCAACTTGGATTGTTCAATAATTTTTCACCTTCTCTCATAAAAACACAATTTACATAAACACACTCAACTATACTAATAATGTGTTGGTCTAGTAGTGTAAGACTCTATTAGATCTTAGGTTGCCCAAAAGGTCAATAATTTGATTCCTATGAACGATACTTGTTAGGATGGAGAATCATGTATATCAAAATAGATTAGTTTCTTACTCAAAAGATGAATGAATACATTTAGTAGTACCAAAAAAGTATATTCAACTAAGGAATATAATTTTTTCTAACAAAAAATTAAATTATATCTATCTCACATTTACTTTTCATGTTCTATCTCTATCCGCAATTGAAAAAACTCATTCAAAAGCCAAAAAGACAATTAAAAGTTGACACAATTTAGCTGTATAGATGCTCCTAAGTCAAAATAAATTGTGAATGTTGTCCTATGTTATGTAGTCAACAAATAAAGTAAAAATTCAAACATCTGTGATATGGATCAATTGAGTAATAATGTTAATATTATGACACTGTCCAGAAACAATACTCTTTATCATCCGAGTATAATATCAATTGAGCAAATTATATCATAGCTTGAATCTAGTGAAAACCAAGGGTTCTAGCATTTGCATGAATGGATTTAGGTAAAGAAATTACTCCATCAGCTGATGATACAAATTATAATATTTTTAAGCTCAAAAAAATTGGCTTAGAAAAACATTTTAGCTGCTTGGTGTATACATTTAATAAATATATTACTATTTTATTACTACTACTATTTTAGATTTTAATTATAATCTATTTAAAGTTTAAGTTTAGCTGCTTGGAAAAAATGCTTAGTTAATCAAGCTATTTTTCAATATTAATATGTATTGTACAATATTAGAAGGGATTATTATAAATCAGTGAGGGTATGTTACACTCATGTTTTGGAAAAAATTAAAGATGTTTGTTTCTGAGTTGAATTTTGGAGAGAAAATAAGATAAAAGGCTTTGTTCAAAGTCTTTCATTTCTGTTTTCCCCTTACAAAACTCAATTTGTAAAATAGATCCTTATTATCAAACTTAAATTAGACCTTAAATTTGGCCTAATATATAAATATGGTGTGACTATTATTATGAAATAATTTCTATTTTCTTATTTTATCGTTAACATTTTTTAATTTTAAAAAAAGATCATGTAATCCTAAGTAAACACCACCAACATATATTAATCACCTCTCTCACTTTAAATTGAACATTGGAATAAAGACAAAAAATGATAATATAAAGGATATCCAAAATAAAAGTTATATTATAAAGTGCATACTAGACCTGTCAAAACGGGCTACCCGGACGGGTTCGGGCTAGCCCGCTTTTGATTCGGGCTAAAACGGGTCGGGCTAAAAAGCCCGATTATATTTTATGTTGCTAAAAATGAGGCCTAAACCCGCCCAAAGCGGGCTGCGGGCTGTGGCGGGCTGGCCCAAATTATTTTATTATTTACACCAATGCAAAAAACTGATGCTTTTAATATGTTGTAATCGATTACGAGTATATTGTAATCGATTACAACATATTAAAAGCATTATTTTTTGCTGTTTTTTAAACAGTGTAATCGATTACCAGGATTGTGTAATCGATTACACTGTTTAAAAAACAGCAAAAACTGATGCTTTTAATGTGTTGTAATCGATTACGAGTATATTGTAATCGATTACATCATGTAAAATGCACAGGTCTGATTAGTTTATCAGCATGTAATCGATTACCAGGATTCTGTAATCGATTACACTGTTTAAAAAACAGCAAAAACTAATGCTTTTCATATGTTGTAATCGATTACGAGTATATTGTAATCGATTACATCATGTAAAATGCACAGGTAAGAAAAGCCAAATGAGAGGGAAGAAAATGAGTAGACAATGGCCCGAACCCGAACGGGTAAGCCCGGCCCGAGCCTGAATTTATTGTGGCCCGGCCGGGCCGGGCTAAAAAGCCCGGTTTAACTAAAATACTCAAACTTTAGTACCCAAGCCCTATACATTTTCGGGCCTTGGCGGGCCGGCCCGCTATACCCGGCCCATTTTGACAGGTCTAGTGCATACAATATTTATACTTCTATATTATATATAAAGACAAAATATAGTGTAATTACCATCATGAAGTAATTTTCATTTTTTTATTTTGCCCTTAATATTTTTTATTTCTACAAAAAAATCATATAATCCTAGGTAATCAGCATCAACATATTAATCACGCATCTCATCTTAAATCGCACATAAAGACAAAAAATATTAAAATAAAAGTACATCTAATACAAAATTTATAATATGAAGTACATACAATACAAAAATATAATATAAAATACACTATATATAACAAATATTTTTTAATTCTCCAAAATAAAATATATAAAAGCTGAATGTGAATTAGGCATACACCATAACATAAGAATGTGAATTAGGCATACACAAAGTGCCTTTTGCACTCCGATATTAATAGTTTAGGTTTTGATCATGAATTTGGAACATAAGTTTCATTTAAGAGGTATAAATAAGGATTATCTGTTTCAAAAATTTATGTTTTTATGTTTTAAACCAATAATGTTACATCAAGTAAAATAAAAAATAATTTTATATTTATTTAATTTTCCTTATAATTGCATGACAATTTTAAGTGTATTGGGATACATTGAGACACCATTAATAAGACAGATAATCTCCATTCAACTCAAATTACCTTATTTTTATCCTTATTTAACATGGATGACAGAGTTTGGACTATGGATTATAACAGGTAGCCGCATCTTTTTTCCATGAAAATGGAATATTCCAACAATTTTATAAGGTTTTTTTATACATAGCATCACTAATAAATGCACGTTTTCATAATGTCAAATAAATCACCTCTCTCCCGCCAAGTATATAGATGCGATTTTGCGAGTGTCGGTTGCTAATTCTACAAATCCAGACTCTATATTTAATTACACAAATGCTAAGCATGGACCAATTATTAATTATTTAGTTGAAGTATACTGAAAAGAACAAGCACTTCTTTTCGTAGTGATTAAATGTCTTTTTTTAATTGATCCCAGTGATTAAACGTAGCACCATTCAAATGGGCCCATTTTTTCTGTATCTTTTATTAACACCAACAGATGTATACCTCCCACTGATTTGATTGTAAACAAAGGATTCTAATTAATTTATGTGATGCCGTTTTAAACAAAATGGTTAATGATAGGAAAACATATATGTTTTCAATCCATGCTTTTCACATTTTAAATAGATTTTCAAATAATTAGACTGGATGAGTTGAATCTGTAAAATGTTTCCGTGTTGCAAAAAACACTCAAATGGTAACTCTAATTAATAACGTATTCGTGATCTACCGTGTCATGATAGAGATATATTAGTATAATTATTCAATTAAAAGTTTATTAGTTAAACTTTTAATATTAATATTAAAAAAATTGTTGTATCAGTAGCCCGCAACAATGACACGAGATAATCTTTACTGGCTGAGTCACGACCAGGTCGCTCTTTTTAAGACGTTTCGTGGTACTGCCTCTAAGTGCAAGCAGACTATCAACCACGCCGTCCCCAGGATAAAACAGCCCAACTCTCTGTTATAAGATATCTTACTGCACTGTAAGAATCGTTCTCGAATACACCCAAAAATATGGCTTCCAGTGCCAATTCCAAATACCCACAATATTGGCTTCCCATGCCAATTCTATTCCAACAACTGACTACCAGTGTCAGTATTCCGAATTTCCCACAATATTGGATTCATGTTCCAACTCTAGTGCCACGGAAAGAAAGGGAGAGAAAGGAGGCCGGAATTGCGTCGACAGAATTTATGGAGGGAGAAAGAAAGAAGCTTGTATAAGCGTACAAGCTTCAGGTGCAAAAAATAATGAAGGAGGAGGCCTCTATTTATAGAATGAGATTTTGTCACTACTCTTGCATCCTCCAATGTGGGACTTGTGAGGTTTTTACAAAAACCTCCAATGTGGGACTTGTGAGGTTTTCAATTTCACATCCTAAGGTCCACACTAATGGCATCAAACTACACAAGTTCCAACAATCCCTCACTTAAAATTAAAAAACGATTTCCGGGAATTTCTGTGGTCTCATTAAGATTGTGCATAAACAAAGGTGTCTTTCGACTTGAACCTTTGCATAGTGAGTAAGATCCAGATTTTACTAGAGTGACTCGTAGTCTTGAACTCTATCTCCGGCATCAAACCACACACAACCTTTTCAAAGGTGTATTCAATAAAGCCCGTGCGTTTAAGGCCATGCACGTCTATCCCAGTTTAGTGAACGCTCTAGAAATTTATGCCTCTTAAATTTCATAGAAAGCGGCCCCCACTTTCACATTCACATAGGTGAGTCTATCAAGAGTACTCCTGTAGTCTAGGTACTCCACTCCAATTGGAGTATAGATCTCATTAAGAGTTTAACTCATCCTTACATATACTGCAGGAATCATGCTTCTCATAATTTCATATCATGTTCATTCTCATATCACTTCACAACTTGTTATTACCCATTGAACCTATTTCTTGGGATCTCCAGTCAGTTAGGTCGGGTTACCATCGTGAGTGATCTTCGTTCTAAAGGCAATAGTCCCATAAGCTTAGAGGTATTATGGACTTTCTCTCTAGCTAGTCCTTTCGTCAAAGGATCTGCTAAGATATTCTCAGTGCGTACGTGATCCACTCTAACAGCTCATGTAGAGAGAAACTCTCTAATAGTGTTGTGCTTACGACATATTTGTCGTTTCTTACCGTTATAAAAACGGTTCTCAATCTTTGCAATAGCCGCGGTACTATCACAATAGATCAACACAGCTGATATCGGTCTTTCCCATAGGGGAATCTCAGCTAGCAAGCTTCTAAGCCAGCTTGCTTCTTCACTAGCTGTTGCTAGTGCTATCATCTCAGCTTCCATAGTGGATTGAGCCAAAATAGTCTGTTTCTTTGATTTCCAAGAAACAGCTCCACCAACTATGCTAAATATATAGCCACTGGTTGCTTTGGAATCATCTGAAAGAGTGTTCCAATCAGCATCGCTGTATCCTTCTAGGACAGCTGGAATCTTAAGGTATCTCATTACCCTTTCAATAGCATGCCAATGCTCCATACTAGGTCTACTAGTAAACCTGCACAATAGTCCAACAACATAGGCAATGTCGGGTCTAGTGCAATCAGTGGCATACCGAAGGCTGCCAATGATGCTAGCATACTCTGTTTGTCTTACACCTTCACCAGTGTTCTTAAAGAATTTTACACTTGGGTCATATGGTGTGCTAGCAGGTTTACAGTCAAAGTATTTATATTTCTTTAGGATCTTTTCTACATAATGTGATTGATCCAGAGAAATTCCTTCCTTTGACCTAGTAATCTTTATACCAAGGATTACATTTGCCTCTCCAAGGTCTTTCATATCAAAGTTGTTACACAACATTGATTTCACATTATTCACAACATGAATGTTGGAACCAAATATGAGTAGGTCGTCTACATAGAGACATATGATAGTGTAAATGTCATTTTCTGATTTGTAATAAATGCATTTATCACTTTCATTCACCTTAAACTCATTCGATATGATTAAGTTATCAAACTTTTCATGCCACTGTTTAGGTGCTTGTTTAAGACCATACAATGACTTGTCTAACTTGCAGACTTTATTTTCTTGCCCATGGATTACAAAACCTTCAAGTTGTTCCATGTAGATTTCTTCTTCCAAATCACCGTTTAAAAAAGCGGTTTTAACATCCATTTGATGTACTACTAAATCATGTATCGCAGCGAGCGATATTAGTACTCTAATGGATGTTATTCTAGTAACAGGTGAAAATGTATCGAAGAAATCTACATTCTCTCTTTGTCTGAAACCTTTGGCTACAAGGCGAACCTTTTATTTATCCACTGTGCCATCAGGTTTCGGTTTCTTTTTCAAAATCCACTTACAACCAATCGGTTTGCAATCAGGTGGCAAGTCAGTCAAATGTCAAGTCTTGTTAGACTCTAGAGAATCCATCTCATCATTTATGGCTTCTTGCCATAAATCAGCATCCAAGGAAGTCAAAGCTTCTTGGATAGTAGATGGATCATCTTCCAATGTATAGACCATATAATCAGGTCCATACTCTCTAGCAGTTCTTGTTCTCTTACTTCTTCTAGGTTCTACTTCTAACCCATCATCACTATCCCACTATTCCTTAATTTAAACGGAAATTTCATTTCATCAAAGTCAGCATCATTTGACTCAATGATTACTTTAGCGTTAAGGTCATAAAACCTGTACGCCTTGCTGTTTATAGCATACCCAATGAATACACATTCATAGGCTCTACTAGCGAGTTTAACTCTCTTGGGGTCTGGTATCCGGACATAAGCCAGACAACCCCAAGTTCTGAAATAAGACAAATTAGGTTGTCTATTCTTAAAGAGTTCATATGGGGATACTTTGCTCTTAGTCTTGGGGACTCTATTTAGCACATAACACACAGTTAATAAAATTTCACCCCACCAAGAGGGTGCTGCACCAGAACTTAACATGATAGCTACTACTAATTCAGTTAATGTTCTATTATTTCTTTCAGCCTTACCATTCATTTCAGGTGAATATGGTACAACTGTTTCATGAATAATGTCATTTAATTAATAAAAAACATTTTTAGATAACTTGGGAATCAATCCAAAATTACTTAAATTTGTAATTGCACGTTTATTAATATGACAAAGTCTAGAATGCCAAATATTAAAATCACACAACATGTAAATGAAATCATAAATTTTATTAATAAGAACTTCGACATTTAACTTAAACATGTCATCAGTGGCGTCCCCATTCCCTACAAATAACATATTCTTAGTAAGAGTATACAAGTCTGCTACTATAGTCTAGGTGAAACCAGTTTTATTAAGAAGAATACCTGGAACTAAATTATTCCTCATCTCTGGAGTATGCATCACACCTTTGAGAATCAGAGTCCTCCCAGATGTAAACTTCAGCTCCACATCACCAGTTCCAGCAACAGTAGTGGTGTGAGAGTCTCCCAACATCACTTTCTTGTTATCAGCATTCGTGTATGTTTTGAACATAACACGATCATAGCAGACATGACAGGATGCACCAGTATCTACCCACCACTCATCACTTCCTCCAATCATTGTGACCTCAGTTAACACGGCCACTAGTGGATCCTCAACCATGTTAGCTTGTGGAGGATGATCCACTGGTTGGTTCCTGCACTTTCGTGCCATATGACCTGACTTCCCACACTTGAAGCAGATAAATAGGTTTCCAGAGTCATTCTTAGTGGGTGGTTTAGCATATTGGACCTTTTTAGGGTTCCAATTCTTGTTGCGGCCGATGATCTTAGCCTTATTCCCATTGCGGTTCTGATTCTTAAAGTTGTTGTCCGAAGGCTTCAGAACTGCACCTGAGAATTTCTTTCTAGTGCTATTGCTTGATAAAGCCAACACTTCTTCATTCTGATCTTGCTTACGAGCCTCTTCCTCAATGCGAAGACGAGTGATCAGAGATTCCAAAGAAAATTCTTTGGTCTTATGTCTTAGGACGTTTTTAAAGTCTTTCCAGCTAGGTGGCAGTTTGTCAATAATGACAGCTACCTGAAATTGTTAATCTAAGGGCATACCCTCAATGATGATCTCATGAGCAATTTTCTGAATCTCGTGGGACTGAGACTCTACTGATTTATCATCAGTCGTCTGATACTTGAGGTAGCGGCTAACAACATATTTCTTAGTCCCAGCTTCCTCAGTATCATATTTCTTTTTGAGTGCTTGTCAAACTAATTTGACAGATATATATGGGATGTAATAATCATATAGATCATCTGACAACCCACCAAGAATGAAATGCTTACATAAGTAGTCATTTTCATTCCACAGAGCGATATCAATAGCTAGTTTTTCCTTTTCTTCTTTCTCAGCTTCTTCAGGGACCACTAGGACATCATCCTTCAAAACATGGGCAACCTTTTTAACCGTTAGGAAAAATTCCATCTTGGTTTGCCAGCGTTTGAAGTTAGTCCCGTCAAACCTGAATGGTTTGCTTAGGTCGAAGCTGTTCGGACCAATAATATTTTCTACGAGTGCCATTGCAGTCGAAACGTCTTAAAATTTTTGTGTCGGTAGCCCGCAACAATGACACGAGATAATCTTTACTGGCTGAGTCACAACCAGGTCGCTCTCTTTAAGACGTTTCGTGGTACTGCCTCTAGGTGCAAGCAGACTATCAACCACGCCGTCCCCAGGATAAAACAGTCCAGCTCTCTGTTATACGATATCTTACTGCACTGTAAGAATCGCTCTCGAATACACCCAAAAATATGGCTTCCAGTGCCAATTCCAAATACCCACAATATTGGCTTCCCATGCCAATTCTATTCCAACAACTGACTACCAATGTGAGTATTCCGAATTTCCCACAATATTGGATTCCTATTCCAACTCTAGTGCCACGGAAAGAAAGGGAGAGAAAGGAGGCCGGAATTGCGTCGGCATAATTTATGGAGGGAGAAAGAAAGAAGCTTGTATAAGCGTACAAGATTCAGGTGCAAAAAATAATGAAGGAGGAGGCCTCTATTTATAGAATGAGATTTTGAAACTACTCTTGCATCCTCCAATGTGGGACTTGTGAGATTTTTTCAAAATCTTTCAATGTAGGACTTGTGAGGTTTTTACAAAAACTTCCAATGTGGGACTTGTGAGTTTTTCAATTTCACATCCTAAGGTCCACACTAATGGCATCAAACTACACAAGTTCCAACAAAAATAATAAGAACTTGATAATATTTTTAATGACATTACTTTTTAAAAAATGTTTGACTTTATAGTAGAGCATGTTTAGTAGTAATTGTATGTTTGATATTCTATTATAATATTTTGGTAAAAAATAAATCATTTGTAATTTTAAAAAATCAGTCGGCATAGTCAATATGGTTTAAATGAAAATCACCCTATGATTAGTTAATGAGCCTATTTTAATCAGTATACGAATAATAATTGTAACATATTGATACCATCATCGATTTGATTTTATGGTTGAAATGGTATTGGAATACTTTCAAATTCTTTAACATTTGGCACGCATTTCTATTTTGTAGTACTTTTCCAAATAGATACAATAATTAATTAAAGGAGTTTGGTTTTAATTAAGGCTTTGTTTGGTTGAAAAGTAGGAAATGAGAGGAGAGATAAAAGATAAAAAGAGATAAGATAAAGAAAAAATATAATAGATATATTAAATTTTTGTTTTGTTTGGTTTTGTCATTTTACTACCTCTAACACTTTCTTCTAACATATGGAGGGGGGAAATTTGGTGAATCTCATGTACTTTGTATTTCTCTCCTCTCTTACTCTCTTCTCAACTGAATGAGAGAAAAACAACTTTTCTCTACAACTTATTTCCACCCAACTTTTTTCCTTTCTTTCTCTACTCAACTAAAGGGAGGGTAAATAAAAATCCATTTTAACCGGTCATCTTAGATTTGTTTTTTATATCTTCAACATTTAGAGATTGTAGAAAACTAATTCATTTCAACTCAATAAAAATCACCATTTTATTTTTATTAATAATGTCATATTCATACAAATAATTGAAATTGATTTTAAGTCATCCTTATTTGATTCCTATTATTCTTCCATAGAAATTTTCAAATATACAGTGTTTTAAAGCAAAAGTCACATATATGGCTTAGTTCTATTACACCATATTATATAGCATGTTGTAATTTCAAATTTATTACGACTAGTTACTTCTATTATTTTAATTGTTTTTAACATTCGTTTTATATTTTCGCATTTAATCCTGAAATCCTTAAAACACTTAAAATTATCAGATGTATATCTTATTGAATAAACTATATAATACTTTAGTTGTACAACACTTATTAGATTTCTAACTCGTCATGCAAGTTTAAAAGTCAAATTTTGATTTCCACGAACTATACTTTGTAGAAAGGATAGATACTTTTTAACACAAAGTTATATGATAAGATTTCTCAATATAATAAAATTTCCAATGTAGTGTTTCATATTACATTAATTTTCAGTCAAAATTTGCTTACAAAGATTTTCTTTATTATATTTGTATGAATTTCACATAAATGTACCACCGAAAAAGTTTTACTTTTAAAATAAAAATATAATACAGATAATCTAAAAATGCAATCTAAGTAAATTTTGATCAAGCATTACACAATTTTGGTCTAAAAATTAATCTAACATAAATCTATCATACTTAAATAAAGATTAAATTCTATTACTTTTTATGTAAATAATGACGACCATGTTGATGTCATAGTTCTCGGTGGTAATATCTTGTAGCCATTGCTTATATCCTTCGTCGTTCATCAATCAAGTTTGATTTTTGTTTGACTGCCACAAGAGCTACTTACTCACTAGATTTGAAGCATAACTGTTACTTCCTCCTCGTCCCCATTTTAATTAAAGCTAGCCTTGGTTATTCCCTTTAACTAGATTGAATTGAAATTTTTAGAGCCCAATTTATGTCCAGTACTAGATTTTCCAACCCAGAATTCGAAATCTAAGTCATGAATCCGAACACGAATTAAACGAGTTGAAAATAATGATATCATCTCTGAACTCATCGTGTTTCGTGTTAACCCAAACCCGATGACACCCATCCGAAACACACACATATATAAAGTTCTATATATATGTCAAATTTATATATATATATATATATCTTTTATATATGCATTTATGTGTAATTTTATAATTTTACATATATTAATCGGGTTCGGGGTAAGATATCAATTGCACCAAACCGAACCCGTAAGTTGAACTCGGGTAAAACCCAAACCCAAAATCCAAACCCAATTACATCCGGTTTTTCCGTTAAATTCGGGTTGAGTTCGGATGGATAGCCGCAGTATTGGTTTTTATTCCAATTCATAATTACAAGGGGAAATGTGGATTATAGTTAATTTTGTTAAAAAATAAATTAAAAACAAAACCATTAATTTTAATATGTCATAATTTCAAAATAGTAATAAAGATGATCCAAATTCTAATTTTCATTATACAAAATGACACAATTTGTAAACAGTCTGAGCATCCAATCCTCATACGATTTGTGTATACATCCTACCTATCCACTTTGTGGAGTGTTCTTATTTAGTTAACCACTTCCAGAAAAGGTAAAAACAACAAAAGAAAAACATCACATCGAAGCATATTGCATTAGATGTTGGAATATCCCAAATATAAGAAAACAAATTCAGTGTATTCAATCATCAATTTGTAAACAAAATAGGATTGAGTCACGTCAATTCGTAGAACTGAATCCTCAATATTGTGAAGATCATACTCATAATTTCTTACCCAAAATAAAATCATGACCAAATGCAAATACACTCCTCTCATGTAATTATTAGGACTTAATGAAAGGCGTGTGAAAGTTTATGTACTGACCAAATATATATTAAGATACTCTTTTATAAAAAAACAATATTAAGATACAACGAGTTAAATGCTTTACGCGGATGACGCGTAAAACTGTATAATTATTTTAGCATGTGAAATTACTCAAAATTTGTTGTTTTAGCATATTTTTCCTTAAAAATAAAAAGCATATTTTACTTTTTAATTTATTTTTTCTATATACAAATCAATATCCAACTAGCTTATATCTGTAAAAGATCTTTCTGAAGCGTTCACATTATCTTCCACGTTCTGAAGTGAAGGATGCTAGTTAAGCCAAATGAGGAAAACACGCCTTTCATAAAATATCCTCACCTAGCACGTGATTATTCAATAATCGAGTGTGACTCATCTACAATAACGGATAGGAAATTGATATGAAATTTTAAACAAAAAATAATATATATTATCATTTGTATCCTTATTATTTAAAGTGAGATTACAATTTAACCCTTAAAATTCAAAGAAAAAAAATATTATACTCTCGTTATTATAGATGAGTCTAACTCTCAATAATCATACTAATCTATTCAGTTTCAACTTTTTTTTTTTCTTATATAAAATAAAAAATAATAATCTTAATTTCTCAACATATCTTAAGTCATCAAATATCAACTAGATTTCCTCACATATTATATAAGGAGAGCGTTCTTCATTCTTCATTCTTCATTCTTCATTCTTCATTCTTCATAGGCACAGTTAGTTTTTTCTTTCTTTGATTCTATTTTCTTTCTTCTACACAAAGCAAAAACTAAACAACACAAACAAATACACACTAGCATCTTCAAGAAGAACCAAGAAGATTCTTGCAACAATGGATTGGGTTCGAGGAGAATCAATTGGTAGAGGAAGCTTCGCTAAGGTAAATTTAGCAATACCCAGAAACAGTTCAATTCAGTTTTCATCTCCGACCGCTGTGAAATCCTCCGAGGTTTCAACATCTTCATCACTCAAGAGCGAGAAAAGAATCCTCGACAACATAGGTTCTTGTCCAAGAATCATTCGTTGTTTCGGAGATGATTACACCTTTGAGAATGGTTCCGAGTACTACAACTTGTTCCTCGAATATGCCTCCGGCGGAAGCCTCTCCGATCAGCTCAAACTTCACGGTGGAAGGTTCAAAGAAACCTCTGTTCGCGGTTACGCAAAGTCTATAATCGAGGGTCTAATGCATATTCATGAAAAAGGGTTTGTTCATTGCGACATAAAGCTACAAAACATCCTCGTATTCAGTGAAGGAGAAATTAAGATTGCTGATTTTGGTCTAGCGAAGAAAACAAGGGAGAATGAAAAGAAAACAGGGTTTGAATGCAGGGGAACTCCTCTATTTATGTCACCGGAATCTGTGAATGACGGTGAGTATGAGTCACCGGCGGATATATGGGCTTTCGGTTGCGCGGTGGTGGAGATGGTGGCCGGAAAACCAGCATGGAATGTTAATAATGATCAAAGCGTGTTTTCTTTATTCGTTCGCATTGCATTAGGGGAAGAATTGCCTGAGATTCCTGAAGAGTTGTCACAAGAGGGTAAAGATTTTCTTGCTAAGTGTTTTATTAAGGATCCTACAAAAAGATGGACGGCTGAGATGCTTTTGAAGCACCCTTTTCTTTCTGATGGTACTGTTACATTGGAATGTGCTAATGAGAAAAAACCATCACCAAGAAGCCAATTTGATTTCCCTGATTGGGTTTCTAGCACTACTGCTTCTGTTCCATCTTCGCCGGAATTCGGCGAATTTGATTCAACTTCTTTGTTTAATTTCTTTTCTCCGGCCGATCGGCTCCGCGAAATCGCCACTAATAATGGACCCCTGGATTGGTCTGAATCAGATGGTTGGACATGTGTTAGGTGAAATTACAATGTTGTTAGGCAGAGGAGTAATTGTGGTTCCAGAAGATCTTGGTTATTTTCACATTCTTTGATTATGATTTTAGGTTGTAAATTGGTTAGCATATACTAACATTCTTGATTTCTCTCTCACTTGATTGAAGAGTTTTAACTGGCGCCTTTTCTGGCTAAGTTTTCAATATAATCCAATTTTTTTATTTGATCTCTTCCATGCGTTCTCTTGTTTCTATAGTACTGCACAATTTCTACATTTCGGTGAAAAAAGTTTGTAGAATTTTTTTAACAAATATATCAAATTTATGCATAAGTTATCTAAGATAACCTTGTTCAGGTATGGTGTTAGTCCTTGGTGGCTGAAGTGTTGACATGATCATGTAACATATCTCATCATAAATGAGATAGGGTAATTCGTAGTTGTGGCCACAAAACTTTGACATATTTTTGTTGTCAAAGGTTAAAGTAAATTAATGTTTTTTCAACTCATGGAGAGTATAGTAGTAGGATACAATGGAAAAAAGTGAGTTTGTAAAATTTTAAATTTATTTTATTGAAAAATAATTTAAAATTAGGATTGTTAGATAATTTATTATGTTACATGTTATCATCTTCATCTGGTACTAAACTCTTTGAAGAAATTTTGAATTATGGTAGGGACTATTTTCTTATGGGAACATTTTTGGGGTATTTATGGTGTGGTGTCCCATAGGGAAAACAACTACTCCTGTATTTTGGGAACAAGAAATTGGGTTGAGATCATTTTAAGCATTGGAGAATTTAATACAGGAGATGAGTCCAATTCCAAGAAATTCATAGTGTGTATAAAGTTAATTAATATTGTAAAGTATGAATACAATGAAAAGAAAATCCAACTCCAAGTTTACATTTCAACTGTCTAAAGAAAACAGTCCTGATCAACTAGACGTGGAGTTCCTCTATTCTCTTCTGATCATTATCAAATTAAATATTTAATCTTACATAAGAATAGGAATGAGAGAAAGAAAGGAATCCACCATAACATCTAACAAGTCATTATAGAATTTTGGCAACAGAGTGAGATCAAAGTATTCTACATATTTTTGATGGAGAGGGTAGTGGTCAAATAAGGAAATATTACTTGTGTGGTTTAATCATTGTGAAAAATTATGAATGGAAAAATATGGTTCATGGAGTTTAAATTAGGGTTGTTATACAATTGAGAAGATAGTTGATATTGTGGTAGTAGTTAATATATATAGATGACAATTGAGAACATGCTAGGAAGTAAAAGTGGAGACTGAAAAGTGTATAAAATCAATAAGGAAATTGTAATTGTGAATATGATACAAGTGGGTAAAACTTCTCTAATGCGTGTAGTTTGCAATTTAGAGTATATTTTGAATGGATTTAGATTAAATTTTGATTTTGTTGATTAAGTATAACTTTAATGATGCATCATATTCAATAGTGTGTATTGATACATAAGCAAAATGTATATTAGAGTAGCCCAATTGTTTTTCTAGATGCTCATTAAGTATAGCATTGATAAATTATGTTGCCTAAGTTTGTGTTTAACGGGGCATCTTAATGTGATAGATTTTATTGCACTTTTCTAAACTTTCTTTGGGTCCAAAAGTGAAATATGTAAACGGCGCGTCTTGTTTTTCTTATTAACGTAGCTGGAAGCCTAGAAGACAGGGAAAATCATCAAACATGAACAAGAAAATTGATCCGACACATCATATTAGGAAACAAATACATTTATATTTTTTGGTACTATTATTTAAGATTAAAATTTAATTATAATTAAATTTTAGTTTGTTGTGAAATTTTATTGATTATTTCTATATAGATACATCATCTCATCTCATCTCATCTGAGAAGTGTTTCTCCACGAAAACTAGCCATGTGCATATGAATTCATTAAATAAATATGTGGTGTTGGTGTATAACTTGATGGCAAAGAACCCAATTTTTTAACTGGAAAAAACATGGTAGCCCATAACGCATCAGGGATTTAAACTCTGTGGGTAGATTGATCCAATTTGGAACAACGCTCAACTTGAGCCAGTCCATGTGCAAACACATAACTGAACCAAGACGGGCCACATAAACTGAAGGGTTCAACGTGGACAAAATCATTTCTTTAATCTTTTAGGTTGGTTTTCGGGCCCACACACCCATACATACATATCTATATATAATATTCTATTTCATTGGCAACCTGACTCATCAACAATTTTTAACTAAGAGCTTCCACACAAAATGTGTTGTTTCTTGCTTTTTATATAGTCAATAATTATTAAATTTTTATGGTGCATAATATAGTAACAATGTAAAAAATTCTTACACTATTAATGTATATATAATTTTCTTTTTCTTTATTCTTATTTGAGTCATACACATTATTTTTTAATTTATCATATTTTCTTATGAATTAAGAATATCAACTACATTTTCTTCACAATGGTCAACATCATTGTTATTTTTATTTGAATCCCATAATTTATCACACACTTTTAGTTCTTATAAACAATTGGGCCACTTAGAAGTCATGCTAGCTCAACACTACTTATGAGTGAATTTTTAAAAACAATTAAGCACTAATAAGTCATCATCACCCAAAATGGCTTATTTTTTTTTTTGGTCGACAAAAATGAATTTATTAAGAAGGTTTAGAATGTACAAGCGAGAGGAAAGAAAAAGAAGTACTTAACAGAAAATTACAAGATGATGTTCAAACAAGCAAGAGGTTTTGAGATCCAATCCGAATAAGCAATGTAGGTCATCCCTAAGATATTCTTGATCCAAAGCCAAGCATTTACTCTAGCCGCATCCAAGAGTTGAGATAAAGAATGTCAAACATTGTTGAAGATAGAGTCGTTCCTTGCTCGCCAAATTGCCCAAATGGTTGCAAGCCAAATAGAAGACCAAGCGTGACGATGTTTCCAATCTTTAATCAAGCAAAGGTGAAACATGAAGTGATTAATCGTTCCATAAGGCAAAGCCACATAGAAGTCCAACCACTTATAAATGAGTTGCCATACACGATATGAAAAGGAACAAGAGAAGAACAAATGTTGAGAAGATTCTAACTGGTCGTTACAATGTGTGCAAGAAGCTCCTCCACCAATGATCAAAGAAACGCCCCACCGAGAAAGACCATCCCGAGTAGGTATTCTATCCAGAAAAAGCCTCCAAGCGTAAGATATAACTTTCGAAGGAGCCTTAGACTTCCAGAGGTGTTGATAGGGATAGGTAGAGAAGTTAGGCTCCAAGTTTGAAAAGGGGATAGATGAGTAAGCTGATTTGACACAATACAACTTTGATTTATCGAATTTCCATTCCCATCCATCAGATTTATTCCTAAAAAGCACCACTTGTTTCAATTCATTCGAAAGAGAGTTATAAAGTTCAATTTCATACATAAAAAAGGATGCCTCCAAGATAGATGCCACTCCCATTTATCCTCCACCCAACCCCCAATTCCCGAAATGTTAACAAATGGAGTAGTAGAAAGGTTGAACAACCGTCTAAATCTAGAATAAATATTGGAAGGCCCAATTCAATTATCATGCCAAAAACTAGTGTTTGACCCATCACCAACAATGCAGACCATTCCTCCCCAAAACCAATGGACACGAAGCGACTCTTGACTACAATATAAATCTAGATCCCTAACCCAAGGAGAATGAGTAGATACGGACGACCTAAAGCCTAAGATTGAATGATGATGATGAATAGGACCATACTTAGAAAAGAACACTTTACACCATAGACTCTCCGACTCGGTTACTAGACGCCAATTCCATTTACCCAAAAGAGCACGCTTGAAAGAGAGAATATCCTTAACCCCAAGACCACCAACACTCTTAGCAGAACACACCAAGTCCCATTTAACCCAATGAATCTTACATTTACCATCACCTCCCCCTCAAAGGAAGTTGCGCTGAAGTTGTTCAATAGAGCGGATCACAGTGAGTGGAGCTTTGTAGAAGGACAAATAATACACTGGAAGCATAAATAAGATTGCGTTGAGCAAAGTTACCCGTCCTCCAAAGGAGATCTGAGATGAATTCCAGGAAGAAATTCTAGATCAGATTTTTTCGATGAGAGGATTCCAAGTAGTCTTTCTCTTGTGACTAATTCCAACCGGGATGCCCAGATAAGTGAAGGATTTAGGTGACAACTTGCAAGTAAGAAAAGCAGCAGTTCTGTTGAGATGGTCGTCCTGGATATTAATTTTCAAACCAGAAGAAAGCTCAAACAATTGAAGAACTCCTTTCAAAGCCCAGGTGGTGCGATTAGAGCAGTCACCAACAATAATTGCATTATCGGCAAATTGTAGAAGAGAAACTGAGATATGGTCTGAACCCACAGAATAAGGTGTAAAAAATCCAATGGAGCAAACTTGTCGCATAAGACCAGATAGACCTTCAGCTACGATGAGAAAAAGGAAAGAGGAAAGAGGATCACCTTGGTGGAGACCGCGTTGAAGCTGAATTTCATATGTAGGACTGCCCATTAACAAGAATGGAAATAGTAGCAGAAGATAAACATTCCATAATCCAACCTCGCCAGGTGATACAGAAACCTAGTTGGTCCATCATGCGATCAATAAAGTTCCAAGAGACCGAGTCAAATGTTTTTTCAAAATCAATTTTGAAAAAACCACATTGTTTGCCAGAACATTTAGCGTTATGAATAATTTCATTAAGAACCACCACCCCATCCAGAATGTGTCTGCCTTTAAGAAAAGAAGATTGGGTATTGTTGATGACTTTATCCAGGACTTTCCTAATCCTGTTGGCCAAGAGCTTGGCAAGGATCTTATAGAGAAACCGATAAGAGAAATAGGCCTATAATCACCCAAGTGTTGTGCATTGACCTTCTTCGAAATCAGATAAATAAAGGAAGAATTAGCACTTCGAACAATTTTCCCGTTGGAGTGAAAATCAGAAACCATAACACAAATGTCATCCTTCAACAATTCCCAAAAAGATCTGATGAACCTAAAGTTGTACCCATCAGGACCAGGACTCTTACCACCATCACAATCCCAGATAACAAGTTTAATCTCCTCTTCCGTGAATTTGGCAGTAAGCAAAGAGTTGTCGGATTGCTCTAATCTGTTAAAAGGAACCCCATGAAGAGTAAGGCGAGAAGTGTTCTATTCAGTGAATAAGGTTGTGAAGTGATTGAGGACTCCTTGACGTACTCCAATAACATCGTCGATCCATTTACCATTAACCCGCAAGCCCGAAAGAGTATTGGACCACCGCCTAGTTGAGACTAGTTTATGGAAATTTTCTGAATTTGTATCACATTCCTTAAGCCAAAAGTATCTGGATTTCTGAAAGAGTAATGAGTGTTGCATTGATCTAGCTTGCCACAAGTCAGCCCAAAGGTTAACACGCCGAGAGGCTTCATCACTAGAAAGTCCTGAAGTTTCACCCTTAAGGTCCAGCTCATGAATCCTGTTTTTAGTATCCATGATTTTAGTATCAATAACTCCAAAATTTTCCTTGTTCTAGGTTTTCAGAAGATCCTTAAGCTTAGATTTTAAAACAAACATACTCCAACCTGTGGAATGGATCTCCGCCCAACTCTTTTTAACGAAATCAACAAAATTCTTGTCTTCGAACCAAGCATCGAGGACCCGAAAAGATTTTTGGTCCTCAGTTAAGGTTTCTATCATAGAGAACAACAGTGCAATGATCAGAGATAACTCTTTTCAATCCTTTTTAGATTAAAGAAGGCCAAACAAGAGCCCATTCCGTAGAGATCAGAAATCTATCAAGTCGACTCTTGGTTTTACCATCCCCCTTGATCCAAGTAAAACGCCGACCAACAAGAGGAAGATCTAGAAGGTTAAGATTGTTAATAAAACAGTCAAATGCTCATTTCCTTGAAGCGCTCATGGGATTCACAACCTCTTCGTTCCACACTAGACCTGACAGAATTGAAATCCCCAACAAAACACCACAATTTATCCGAAGAAGAATCTTTCCACTGCTCCAGATCAGACCAAAGTTGACGCTTCTCTCTAAAATTGCAAGGAGAGTAAACGTTGACCAGATGACATACTTCATTTGAATTCCAGAATTTACCCGTAACCACAAGAAAACCGTTCCCACTATTGTGTAAGAGCATTTGAAATTTATCCTTCTGCCACATTGAAAGTAAACCACCCGATTTGCCGATAGATGGTTGGAAAATCCTATAACATCCTCAATTTATATTTCTTAAGATGTGGTAACAGTCCTATAGAGTGAGACATGCTGCTAGATTCTCGCTTGAGCGAGAGTGCCTCGCCCAAGCGAGAGGGTTAGAGCTTCTCCCAGGATTTTATCTGGAAATCTCGCTTGAGGGAGAAAGGGCTCGCCCGGGCGAGGGATGGCTCACCTGGGTGAGTGGGAAACTGGGATATACTGAAGGATTCTCGCCTGAGCGAGATTTGTCTCGCTTGGGCGAGGGAGAGGGGTGTGGGCACTGGAGGATCCTCGCTTGAGCGAGATTGCCAGATCTAAGTTTTTAAAATGGACGGTATTTTCTCGCTTGAGCGAGAAAAGGCTCGCTTGAGCGAGAACCCGACGATTGAAACTTAAAATAGAAACCCCAAACACTTTTAGTTTTAGAACTTTAGAGAGAATAGAGAGAAGAAAGCATTTTCAAGAGCAAAGATTCGTGAGAATCATCTAGAAGCTTGAGAAGAGGTAAATATCTTGATTCTAACTCTCTTCTTCCCTTTCAAACTTGTTTTGGGTGTATGGGATCTCTTCTCAAAATGTGAGAAGCCATGAAAACTCTTCCTTTTGAGTTGTGGTTCGTTTTATTTAGTTTCTCTCTTGTAAACTCTTGGTTTAGAGATATTCGAAGAATGGAAAGGGTGAGTGAGTTGATTCATGAAAACCCCAAAACCCCAAAATGAAAGTGTGGTTAAAGAGGAAAACGAGTGAAATGGTAGATGTAGAAGATGAGTATGTGTTCTAATGTAAAATAGAAGATGAATATGTATGTTTTAATGTTTGGAAACTTCTAATGAAAGTAGTTTTGGAAACATTGGAAATATGTGAATATCATATATGTTTGCGAATGTAATATGAGTTGTGTGTATATTATTGTGAATGAATTACCGACTTTTGTTGCTGTTTGGTGGGGATGAGGAAAAATCCTAAGGTTGAAGGAGATAGCGATGGAAACTTGTAAAGTTACCCAAAACCGACCCCAACACTCACCAAGGTAAGGATAAGTCTTTAACTTGTACATTGTATAAGAAAATACGTGAATTTTCTGGTTATAAATTAATTGTGAATCAATGAAAAGAAAACATACTTTTAGCTACCCTTAAGTGGTGTAGTGACTTTGGCTCAAGATATGTAGCAAGTTTTGACTCAAGTTATGTAGCAAACTTTGGCTCAAGTTATGTAGCAAACTTTGGCTCAAGTTATGTAGCAAACTTTGGCTCAAGTTATGTAGCAAACTTTGGCTCAAGTTATGTAGCACACTTTGGCTCAAGTTATGTAGCAAGCTTTGGCTCAAGTTATGTAGCGAACTTTGGCTCAAGTCATGTAGCACAATTTCAAATATATAAACTGCTGAAACAATTTTATGTATTATTATTCTAAATTGCGTACTTAACTCTATTAAAATGTGGATTAACATATATTGACGTTTATTGAGTTAACGACTTACTCCTTTGTCTTTTGTTTGTGTATTTGTCAATGTTAATCCCACTGCAGGTAAGAAGATGATTAGATATGCTTGATTAGGAGTTTTAGAGACTTTGATGATCAAACTATATGTTTTTAATTATCCTTGCACTCACTGAATATTTGTGGATTTTGATTGTAACTATGGGTACATTAATTTTGTAACCCTTCAACTTGACATGTGATGACCCTTACTATGATATATATGCGAATTATATTTTCTGCAATTAGGGGTAGTTAAGTTATGAAACTGAAATTGTATGTTCAGTGTTATTAGATGACTAAAGAAATGGATGATTTAAAGATTAAAAGGAATGTATGTATGATATAACACGGGGAATCAATCATAAAGGATTAAAATAAATGAAAAAATTTCAAGGGTAAAATTTGGTCCTTACAATATGGTATCAAGGCATAGTTAATTATGCGGCCTATGGTATGGCCTTACGTGCTTCTTCGTGATCTTTATGTGCTTGAATTGCTTAGTTCGTACTAACTGTTGTGTGATTATGGGATCTTTGTCTAGTTAAAAATTTGGTTTACTGACAAGTGAATGAGTACAGGTACCCATGGCTGGAAGAGGAAGAGCAGCGAGTCAGAATGTTCCGAATGACCTTTTGGCCCAGATGGTGGCTGCACTGCAACATGTGAACGAGTATTTGCAGGATTTGAATCAGAACACAACACCAAGTCCGAGTTCGCAACCCCTCGTCCCACCCGGACCGGCAGAGTACCGTGGTTTGGATGAATTCTACAGGAGGAACCCCAGTCATTTCCACGTTGGATTCGCTCCTGATGCTGCCATTGAGTGTGTCCAAGGATTGGAGAGGATCTTCAGGGCCATGAGCTGTTCTGATGCCGAGAACTGATGGGAATTTACTCGACGGCAAATGGAAGCTGAGGGACAAGTGATTACCTGGGTTACGTTCAAGGAGAAATTCTTTCAGAAATACTTTCCTGTTGATCTGAAGAGGAAGATAGAAATGGAGTTTTTGAGATTAGAGCAGGGTAACATGTCAGTGGGAGATTATGCGGCCAAGTTTGAAGAGTTGGCTCGATTTTGTCCATACTCTGAATTGGAGGTGGACGGAAGGTCCAAGTGCTCTAAGTTCGAAACGGGTTTGAAGCCCAAGTTGAAAATGATGTTTGGACATAAATAAAATTCTGACTTCCCTACATTGGTCAATAAGTGTAGGATGTATGAGGATCACATGAAGGCGGATAAGGTGGCGACACCCAAATCGATTTCTACCAAGTACTTTGGGCCTCAAAGGAACTTTATGCACG
Organism: Lupinus albus; assembly: GCA_009771035.1. Taxonomy (NCBI): domain Eukaryota; kingdom Viridiplantae; phylum Streptophyta; class Magnoliopsida; order Fabales; family Fabaceae; genus Lupinus; species Lupinus albus. Next base: position 279,282 of record WOCE01000027.1, on the reverse strand, counting down.
GAAAGTGCAAAGGTAAGGTTTTTCAAGAGGAACGAAAGCCTTACTCTCCACCCAATGGTAGTGAGGGATATACTTCGCATAGGCCGAGGACTCATGTCAATGCAGGAGGGTCACAGTTAAATTCTACATCCTTGTGCAGCAAATGTGGTCGAATTCATGTCGGTGATTTGTGCCCCAGAACGACACTTAGCTGCTTTCACTGCAAGGAGACTGGACATATAAAGAGGTATTGTCCTAAGTTACGGCAGAATATGAATGTTATGAGGACTGAACGACCTCGATCCACCGACAGAGTATTTACCATGAGTGGTGTAGAGGCATCATATGTAGATAGTCTGATCAAAGGTAATTGTATGGTGGCAGATATTCCCCTTTTAGTGTTGTTTGATTCGGGAGCGACACACTTCTTTGTATCTATTGAATGTGAAGACCGATTGAAGTTGCAAACAGAGTCGTTGCCTTTCGACTTGGTCATATCCACCCCAACTAGTATGCTGGTGGTGGTATCGACGTTTGTGTCCTAGTGTCCGGTAGTGGTAAATGGTAGAACATTTACCGGGGATTTAATCTGCCTACCGCTGTCCCAGTTAGATTTAATTATGGGAATGGATTGGTTGTCAGCAAATCATGTTATGCTTAACTGTGCTGATAAGACTGTGGTGTTTGGAGATCTGTGTGAGATTTCTGACCAGGCTAGTTATAAGGAACTATTGTCGGTAAGGGGGTCAGGACTTCCCTTAAGAAAGGGGGATCAGTGTTTGTGCCGTTGGCATCACTAGAGGGTATTGAGAAACCCATCATTAATAATATTACGATAGTCCGTGATTTCCCAGAGGTATTTCCTGGTGATATTCCGGAATTGCCTCCAGTCAGAGAAGTGGAATTCTCCATTGACTTGGTACCTGGAACGGGACCCATCTCTATAGCTCCTTATAGGATGGCACCGTTAGAACTAGCTGAGTTGAAAAACAGGTTGAGGATTTGTTGGCAAAGAAATTCACTCGTCCTAGTGTCTCACCGTGGGGTGCACCGGTTTTATTGGTTAAGAAGAAAGATGGGAGTATGAGGTTGTGCACCGATTACAGGCAATTGAACAAGGTCACTATCAAGAACAAGTATCTGTTGCCTAGAATTGATGACCTGATGGATCAGTTGAGAGGAGCGGTTCTGTTTTCAAAGATTGACCTTCGGTCGGGTTATCACCAACTTCGAGTTAAGTCGGAGGATATCCCTAAAACTACTTTCAGAACGAGGTTTGGGCATTTTAAATATTTGGTGATGCCCTTTGGTGTGACGAATGCCCCATCGATATTTACCGACTACATAAATTGAATTTTTCATCCGTACTTGGATTTATTCGTAGTGGTATTTATTGATGACATTCTAGTATACTCTAAAAGCCGAGAGGAACATGCGGAACACCTAAGAGTTGTTCTACATCTTCTGAGGAAGAATCAGTTGTATGCGAAGTTGTCGAAATTTGACTTTTGGTTGGAATCTGTAAACTTCCTTGGACATGTGATATCTGGGGAAGGGGTGGCAGTAGACCCTTCTAAGGTCGAGGCGGTGATGGATTGGGCAGTGCCCAAGTCTGTTACTGAGATCAGGAGTTTTGTAGGTTTGGCCGGTTATTATCGAAAGTTCGTAGAGGGTTTTTCAAAGTTGGCACTACCTTTGACTAAGCTTACTAGAATAGGGGAACCGTATGTGTGGACAATCCGTTGTGAAGAAAGTTTTCAAGAGTTGAAGCGGAGGTTGTCTACGACCACAGTGTTGGTTCTTCCTTGTACTGATCGCGATTTCAGTGTGTGATGTGACTCTTCTAAACAAGGTTTGGGTTGTGTTTTGATGCAAGACATGATGTGATGTGACTCTTCAGAGTTATTAGATGACTAAAGAAATGAATGATTTAATGATTAAAAGGAATGTATGTATGATATAACATGGGGAAATCAAACATAAATGATTAAAATAAATGAAAAATTTTCAAGGGTATAATTTGGGTCCTTACAGATCCAATCAACATCCGAACCACGCCAAAGGGGAGAACAAATTTTGTGATTCATGAACTCCAAGTTAGTTTCCAGAATACAAAGAAAATCCAGTTTTTCCTTTCCAACCATTTTCTTAACTGTTCTTTTTCTGACTGTACCCCCCAAACCTCTCATATTCAAAGTAGCAATTCTCATAATGAAACCGGCGTTGCATCCTTCCCGAAATGAGTTACAGAGGCAATACTTTTATCGCTGCTGGACTTAACTTGAGTAGAGTCCAAGAGTGCCAAATTTATAATATGGTTGGGATTAGAGGGAGCTGCGGTCATGTCCAGTGTCTGGCCAAACTCCCAAACCGCTTTGGCTTCATGCAAACGTCTTTCCTTGTCATATAACCCGTCCAAGGATCTGTATTTAGACCGAGTGAGATAAGTGTTAGGCACACTAGGGGAAGAAGGTTGTTAGATTCTGTAGGGGAGCCTAAGGGGGATAACAGAAGTATCCATGTCGGTGAAATCAATCCAAAGGTCGAAATTACTACCCTTTGATAATGATTTTGAGCGGTTAGGGCGTTTAGAGGATTTTTTGGTAGATATTTAAAATCATTGCTTGGCTAAGTGAGTCGGATCTTGCTAAGAGAGAATAAGTTTAAAAAAGAATTTGGACCATTCAAAAGTTGTGTTGCCCAACATAACTTTTGATTTGTTTTTAAAAAAATCATTGTCTCGCTGATTGAGTTGCGATGATGACAGGAGAAGGAGGTTGAATTGTATTTGTTAAGTTTTAGTAAAATTATTTCTAACTAAAAAATTTCACAAGCAATTGTAAAATGATAGCAAATCTAAATTATTTTGAAAATATTAACTTACAACAAGTTCAAGTCCTCACAATTAGAAATAATCAAAAGAAGTAAAGTGTTTAGGGATAGAGAAAATAACACACATATTCCAATACTAGTTCACTCTTAATATATATGTCAAATCTTTTAGCTCGGGAAGATTTTCCACTATTTCTCAAATAGCTTTCAAGTATTCAATACCTCTTTGGGCAATTATTCTTTCTTACACCAAACCTCTTTAGGCTCTAATAACTAAGTATTCTTTCTAGATCAAGTTTCTCAATCTCTAAATTTATCCAAATGTTCTTTACAATCCATGCCTCTCAAGGCTATAATAACTCATCAAAGTGTGTTAATAATGCTCAAAATTGTTTTCAATAAAATCAGAAAAATCTAAGTGTGAATAAAAATAATTTTCAAAAACAACATGTAACGGGTTACCATACTTGAGTAACAAGTTACATGAGTGAGAATAGAGTTTTCAAACCTCTAACAGCTATGAGTAATCCATTATTGACTTTGGAGTAACAGATTACCATTTTTAGAAAACAGGGTAATCGATTACTCAGAGTAGTGTAATCGATTACACTAAGGAAAATTCACAACGTTGTCAAATAGTGTCATTGAGTAATCGATTACTCAAATCCAGTAATCGATTACACTGTGTGAAATTTCAAAAAGCTGTTAACATGATTGTTGGGTAATCGATTACCCACTTGCAGTAATCGATTACTGAGAGCTGTTGTATCAGTTTTCAGATTTCAAGTGAAAAGGTTTCACTCCAAACTGATTGGTTTTCATTCCAAACGAAGCCTACTCATACCTAGGGGTATTATGGTTGATTGGAAGCCTATATAAAGACATTGAAATACTCTAACAACAACAACACATATACAAACAACTCAGATTTCAAACTCTCTTTAAAAGCTCTCACACTTTCTGATTTTTCTTACACTTTTCAAGCAACCTGCTCTTAAACTTTCAAAGTTATTTTGAAGTTGCTTCTAATGGTTTTTCATACTGTTAAAGAGCATTATTATCTCAAGTATAAAGAGTTGTTATTGGATTGCAAGTTCTAGAAATTGTCATATACACTTGTAAGGCAATCCAAGCCAAATTGTACATTCTTTACTTTTGCAAAGTTTACTTTCTTTCACAAAGGTGTGAAGAGAAAGGGGTTGAGTGACTTGGTATAGTGTTTACCAAGGGTGTAACTTGGTATAGTGTTTACCAAGGGTGTGACTTGGAATAGGGTTTTCCAAGGGATTAGATATAAGTGAGTGTGTAAGGTATAAGGAGATCTCGGGGTGAGATAATTGTAATTGCAACTCATTATATTTAATAAAGGAATCTCTTGCACGTCAAGAGTACTAGACGTAGCCTTCGGTGGACGTGAAGGTGAACCAGTATAAAACATCTGTGTACTCTCTTTCCCTTCTCGTTGTTAATATTCTATCCTTCCTAGTCAAAATTGCAGAATATTCTATCCTTCCTAGTCTCGTTGCATAATATTTCCGCTACACATTAACTTTGACATTGCAGAAAAATTGGCCATACTTATTGCAACAACTAATTTACCCCCTCTTAGTTGCAATCTCATTCTTACAATTGGCACTAGAGATATTTTGAGTAAGCTATTCTCAAAACCTGATCCTGCTACAACATGGCCTCAAGATCATTCCTAGGAGAAGGCTCCAACATAAGCAGACCTCCAACTTTCGTTGGAGAGTGTTACGACTTCTGGAAAATCAAGATGAAGATTTTCATAGAGTCGCAAGACTTGGACATATGGAATGCGATCGAAGAAGGACCATATGAACCCTTCACCATAGTCAACAGCAGAAGGATAGTAAAGTCAAAATCTTCATGGAATGATGAAGATAAGAAAAAGGTGCAATACGATCTAAAGGCGAAAAATATCCTCATTTCATCACTTGGCAATGATAAACTTTTCAAAATATCAAATTGCAAATCGGCCAAAGAAATTTGGGATGCTCTAGAGATTATGCATGATGGAACGAAGGAAGATAAAAGGTCAATGCTCAACAATACTTGTTCTACATCTGAACCCGAAAATGACGAACAAGTTCATCTCTCGCTATTGGTATTTCATCATTCCGATGATGAAAAGATAAGTGAATCTTAACCTTTTTCTTCTTCTGAATTACAATTAGCATTTAATGAATTGCATAATGAGTATGTTAAACTTACAAAATTATTTCTAAAACAGAAAACTGAATTAGAAATGTTTAGAAATAAATCATCATTATCCTCTTCATGTCAAAAATGCATTACTCTTGAAAATAAAGTTTCAACATTAAGTTTTGAACTTAATGATTCAAACAAGAGTAGCAAACATCTAGAAAAGATAATAAAGGATCAGAGACATATTAAAGACTGAAGAGGTCTAGGCTATTATAATAGTCAAGCTTCTAAGAAGCAAAATGTCTCAATGTAAATAATCTTTCAAAAATCATGTATCCATGCACCCACTCATAGTAAAAATCAAACTAGGATACATAAGCATCAACTCATATGTTCTTATTGTAAAAACCATGGGAACACACCAAATACTTGTTCTATTAGAAAATATGGTGTTCCCCTAGGACATTTTATATGGGTTGAGAAAGGGACTAACCATGAAGGACCCAAGAAAAATTGGGTACCTAATATAACTTAAACCTGTTTTGTAGGTAGATTTGAGTGCAGCCTGCAATTTATGGTACTTGGATAGCGGTTTCTCAAAGCATATGATGGGCGATAAAAGTAAGTTCTCTGTCCTCACTCCAAGGGACAAAGGCTATGTCACATATGGTGATAACAAGGGAAGAATTCTTGGAGTCGATAGAATCGGCAAGCCACCTTCAACAACCATTGAAGGAGTGATGTGACACCCTGAATTTAAGGTTATAGATTAAAGTATCAGTCCTGAAAGTCTTGCTTGAGCGAGAAAGGAGTCGCTTGGGCGAGGGTGACTCACTTGGGTGAGTGGAATACTGGGCTATGCTGAAGGATTCTCGCTTGAGCGAGAGTTGGCTCGCCTGAGCGAGAGTTGTCTCGTCTGGGCGATAAGTGACACTCTGAAGCTGTAGAGGCTGTAAGATCCTCGCTTGAGCGAGAGGGGCCTCGCTTGAGTGAGAGGGTTAGATCTGAGTTTTAAAATAGGCCGGATTTCTCGCTTGAGCGAGAATGGGCTCGCTTGAGCGAAAACCCGACACTGTTACATTAAATAAGGAACCCCAAACACATTTTAGGGTTAGAACTTAAATAGAAGTGAGAGAAGAGAGCATTTTCAAGAGCAAGGAGTCTTGAGGCTAATCTAGAAGCTTGAGAAGAGGTAAATCTCTTGATTCTAACTCTCCTTCTCCCTTTCAAACTCGTTTTGGGTGTGTGGGATCTCTTCCCAAAATGTAAGAAACCATGGCAACTCTTCCTTTTGAGTTGTGGTTCGTTTTATTTCATTTCTCTCTTGAAAACTCTTGGTTTAGAGTTGGTAGTCGAAGAATGGAAAGGTTTTGTGGGTTGATTCATGAAAACCCCAAAACCCCCAAAAATGAAAATGTGGATAAAGAGGGAAATGGGTAAATGGAGAAGATGAGTATGTGTTCTAATGAAAAATAGAAGATGAATATGTATGTTTTAATGTTGGAAACTTCTAATGAAAGTAGTTTTGGGAACATTGGAAATATGTGAATATCATATATGTGTGCAAATTTAATATGAGTTGTGTGTATATTATTGTGAATAAATTACTGACTTGTGTTGTTGTTTGGTGGGGATGAGGAAAGATCCTAAGGTTGGAGGAGGTAGCGAAGGAATTTGCAAAGTTACCCAAAATCGAACCCGACACTCACCAAGGTAAGGGGAAGTGTTTGATTTATATGATGATAGAAAATGCGTGGATTTTCTAAATATATATGGATTGTGAAATTGAATGTCTTGCCCAAGTGGTATTGAAATTTAATGTCTTGCCCTAGTGGTATTGAAATTGAATGACTTTCCCAAGTGGTATTGAAATTGAATGTCTTGCCCTAGTGGTATTGAAATTGAATGTCTTGCCCAAGTGATATTGAAATTGAATGTCTTGCCCTAGTGGTATTGAAATTGAATGTCTTGCCCAAGTGGTATTGAAATTGAATGTCTTGCTCAAGTGGTATTGAAATTGAATGTCTTGCCCAAGTGGTATTGAAATTGAATGTCTGGCCCTATGTGGTATTGTGGAAGTAAGTTCAAATGGGAAATGACTATGTAAAACAAGAATGAAAAAGAGGATAACAAGGTTGACATGGATGAAGGTGAAAGTAAGAATGGTCGTATGAGGTAGTAAGTGACGAAACGAAATGATATTACTTTATGCTGAAATGCTTAAATTGTTTATCTAACCCTGTTTATAATGTGGATTGTATAAAATGATGTTTATTGAATTAAATGTCTTACTCCTTTGTATGATTTGTATGTTGCCATTTGATAATCCTATTGCAGGTAATTGAATGAATTAAGGACGCTTAACTTGGAGCTTTAGGAGCTCTTCAATATGGATTCCGTTATTTGCATTTTTGTATCATGATTGAATATTTGCTGATTTAAGTACTTGTAACTATGATCATTATAATTTTTGGATAATTGTAACTCTGGATATTTGTAGCTATGGGTATTTTGGAAACCCATAGCTAGTTGTATGTGGTAGTTACCCAGATGCATTAATATAAATTATGATTTTCTGTTAGATGAACATGTATGTAGATATTCCATTAAGGAAAGAGTATGAATGAGAAAGTGGGCTAAAAATGAGATTGCTTAACTTGTGAATCTAAGTTATAGGAAAAATGTATGTGAAAGGAATAAAATAAGGAAAAATTTTCAAGGGTAGAATTTGGGTCCTTACAAGTGCTATGTGTGGAAGGTCTTAAGCATAATCTTCTAAGCATAAGTCAACTTTGCCACAAGGGCTTCCATGTATCATTCTACCCAGATAAGTGCATCATTGAAAGTAAGGAATTTCTAAACTCTAAACTTGTTGGTAAGAGAATTAATAATATTTACATGATAGATATAGATTCATCTCTTCCTGTAACATGTTTAGTTGTAAATGACATTCATGATGCATGGCTTTGGCATAGGAGAATTGCTCACATACATATGGACCATTAGAATAATCTAATTAAGAAAGATTTGGTTGTTGGTTTACCCAAGATGAAGTTTGTTAAAGACAAACTATGTAGTGCATCTCAAATAGGTAAACAAATAAAAACCTCTTTCAAGCCAAAGCATATGGTTTCTTCGGATAGACCATTGCATTTACTACACATGGAATTATTAGGCCCCTCAAGGACAAAAAGTCTTGGTGGTAACTAATTTTCTCTTATTATAGTAGACGATTTTTCATGCTACACTTGGACTCTATTCTTAGTACATAAGAATGAGGCATTCAAAGCCTTTAACACTTATGCTAAAAGAGTCCAAAACGAAAAGTCTCTTAAAATCGCTGATATAAGAAGTGATCATGGGGGATTAATCACAACTTTTCTGCTCCTTGAATACCACATCAAAATGGTGTTGTAGAGAGAAAGAATCGGTCTTTAGAAGAACTCGCTAGAACAATGTTGAATGAAACTAACCTCCCAAAGTACATTTCGGCTGATGCAGTAAGCACCACTTGTTATGTTTCAAATAGAGTTCTAATAAGACCCATTCTAAAGAAAACCCCCTATGAACTCTTCAAAGGAAGAAAACCAAACATTTCACACTTGCATGTATTTGGTTGTAAATGTTTCATCTTGAATAATGGCAAAGAAAACTTAGGCAAGTTTGATGCAAAGGAAGATGAAGGAATCTTCTTAGGCTATTCTCTCATGAGTAAAGCTTATAGAGTCTTTAACAAAAGAACTCTAGCCATGGAAGAATCTGTCCATGTCCCCTTTGATGAAACCAATCCTCTAATCAAGGAAAGGTTGACTATTGATGAAGAAGATTTGCCTAATCCTACTTTTAATGAAAATGCTATTAATGAAACTACACCTAATATAGAGCATGTGGAAGTGGATGATAATCCTTCCTTTCAAGAAGAGCATATTCACTCTGATTTACCTAAAGAGTGGAGAACTCATAGAGATCATCCTATAGACAACATTATTAGCGATATTAGCAAAGGTGTTATCACCCGCTTAATGCTAGAAAATGCATGTCTAAACATGGCCTTTGTATCTCAAATGGAACCATCTAAGATTGATGAAGCAATCGAGGATAAACACTGGATTCTTGCCATGCAAGAAGAACTTAACCAGTTTGAGAGAAACGAAGTTTGGGAACTTGTTCCTAGACCTAAGTATAGGCATGTAAAAGGAACTCGCTAGGTATTCCGTAATAAATCAGATGAAAATGGTATAATCATTAGAAAAAAGGCTAGACTAGTAGCCCAAGGATACAACCAAGAGGAAGGTATAGACTTTGATGAAACCTTCGCTCTGGTTGCTAGACTTGAAGCGATTAGACTTCTACTTGCATATGCATGCTCCTTAAATTTTTAGCTTTACCAAATGGACGTAAAGAGTGCATTTCTTAATGGGTATATACAAGTGGAAGTATTTGTAGAACAATCTCCTGGTTTTGAGGACTACAAACATCCCTCTCACGTACACAAGTTAAAGAAAGCCCTCTATGGCTTAAAGCAAGCTCCACGTGCCTGGTATGACCGTCTAACTAACTTTCTAACTGAAAAAGGTTTTACAAAAGGCAAGGTCGATACTACATTATTTATTAAGAAAATAAATCATCATACTATACTTGTTCAAATCTATATTGATGATATTATTTTCGGTTCTACAAACGATAGTTTGTGTAGTGAATGGAATCTTTGTAAGTCAGTCCAAATATTGCAAAGACTTGTTGAAAAGATTTGACATGGATGACTGCAAGCCAATTGCTACTCCTATGGGATCAAGTACCTATATCGATGCTGACGACGTTGGGAAATGTATTGAAATATCTAAGTATCGAGGTATGATCTATTCCCTTCTATATCTTAGTACTAGTAGACCTAATATTATGTTTAGTGTATGTCTATATGCGCGATATCAATCTAAACCCAAAGAGTCACATTTAGTTGCTGTTAAGAGAATCATGAAGTATCTCAAAGGCACAACCGATGTTGGACTATGGTATCCCAAGGGAAGTGTATGTGAATTGGTTGGCTTCTCGGTTCAGACTTTGCGGGATGCAAGTCTGAGAGAAAAAGTACAAGTGGTACTTGCCATATTCTAGGAAATGCTTTAGTTTCTTGGTCTTGCAAGAAACAAGCTTGTGCTGCCTTAAGCACCGCTAAAGTGGAATATATTGCTGCCGATAGTTTTTGTGCACAAGTGTTGTGGCTCAAACAACAATTGCGGGATTATGACTTAAACCTAGGCTGCACACCCTTGAAATGTGACATTACAAGTGCTATTAATCCCACCAAAAATCCGATTATGCACTCAAGAACCAAACACATTGATATAAGGCATCATTTCCTTAGGGACCATGTCCAAAAGAAGGATGTGTTGGTAGAGTTCATTGATACTCATAACCAACTAGCGGACATATTCACTAAACCGTTAGAAAAAGAAAGGGAAAATTAGACGAGAATTAGGCATTCTCGATGAAGCTTACTTGTCCTAACATGTTTAAATGTTTATGTGTATGCTTCATTGTTTATATCCAATGCCTACTTGATCTTAAATTGTGTGTATTATGCTTTAATTTTCAAGTTTTTTAGAGTCAAAAATGAATTTTAGCATCAGTGGGAAGACAGGGTGTTACAATAATCGATTACTGTAAACAGGTAATCAATTACATTGTGCTATTGTTTTAAAATTTTGAAAATTCGAAGGTGAAATGCTGCAGTTTGTGTAAACAGGTAATCAATTACTCACTTTGTGTAATCGATTACTCTATGTAGTTTATATATGAACTGCTGCATTTTTTCTTCTTCAGAAAACCCTTCATTTTCTCTCTCCTGTAACACGAGTTCCTCCCTCTCTAAACCCTCTCAATCTCTAAAAACTTCATTATAGATCTGTTTTGATTGATTTTTGTTGCAAATAACATCACATTTTTGATTTTAAACACTTCTACATCTTTTATTTTGTGATTTGTGGCCTTAATAAAAAATCCCCAAATTTCCAATACATAAACCCTAAACCTACAATGGCTTCTTCTTCAAAGAGACCACACACTTCTAAGTCTAAGCAAGGAGAATCATCTTCCAAGTCCAACCTGTTGAACTTGACAAGGCTTCTTGCAAACGACGCTCAAAGGAAGGTCTTCGAAGAAAATTTCCATGGACGCGCCATTTTCACTCCAAAATACGGTAACATAGGAAATTTTGAGTTTGAAGATTTTATATTTCCATACCTTTTGCGGCAACAAAAACTTTTCGACTTTTGCTGCGAAGCGAACGATATCTATCCTGAGCTTGTTCGTGTATTTTATTACAACATAAACTTTAGGAAAAATCTTATGACTTCCCATGTTAAGGGAAAGGACATAGTTTTGGATATAAAAACCTTTAGTTCTATTTGCTGTGATATACCGATGACAGGCGACATCACTAGTTTCGGACTAGTATGTGATTGGGACGATTACGATCGCAAGAAATTCTACCTTTCTATTTGTAGAATTTCTAAAGAGGAACTAGAAAGGCGAAAGCAACAAAGCCTTGGTGAGACTGTCAAGAACAGATATATCCTCTCTGCTGGATATCTTACGCTGGAAGATTGTTTGGTACATTATTTTCTTAGCCATGTCAATTTGACAAAATTTTCAAATCATTCACAAATAAGTGACATAGAGCTCCAATTGATGTATGCTATTAAGTTTAACATCAAGATAAATTGGACTAAGATGATAATGCAACAAATGTGGCATGTTCGCGGCTCCCAAATTCCGTTGCCCTACACCATCTTCATTACCAAAATCCTTGAGCATTTTGGCGTATCCTTAGATGATGAGACCAAAGTGGCCCTCAATCTTAGCGAAAGCAAGGTTGATGTTGAGGTTGTCCACAAGATGGGATTCGTTATAGATCCTGTCACTCGTCGAACATATAAGCATCGTACCGACCGCCAACCTGCTCCTACCGACGAACCAGAACCTACTGCTGAACCAAACCAACGTGAGTCTCATGCTCTATCTTCTTCATCTGCTGCAATGCCCACAAATCAGATGATTATGGATGAATTGGTTTCTCTTCGAGGCTACATCACCACAAGGATGGATGCTTTCGATACACAGAGCTAACAAATTCATTATGAACTTCATCGTTTTTCATCGAGGCTGAGCAAGATGGATGTTGATGAAGATAATTCTGAACCCGAGTCTTAGAAATTATGTCTAGGTTTCTGATTCTGTAATGACTATGACTGTGTATTCTCGATGTGGTTTTTTAAACATTGTTTGGATTATTTTCTTGTTATTTTCTGCTGTTTTGGATAATTGTGTGTATGAACATCTAAATTGCTTTTGTTATGCAATATTTGTTAGTTTATGCTTTCATACATGGTCTTATAAATATATCTGCTTATATTGTTAAAAGCTTTCATATCCTATGATAAACTGTATGCTATGCTCTACAAATGTCTATTGTGCTAAACACTTGGCTTTTCTTCTTTTTGATTAAGTCAAAAGGGGGAGAAAAGTTGGGAGGGATTTTCTGTAATATTCTTTCAGGAACATAACTCCAAAAGAAAGGGGGAGCATACATGCATACATATAGGGGGAGCATACTCAATACAAGTCAAGATATATCATCAAGTATGCTGCTCTCAGAAAACTACACTTTCAAGGAGATATTGGTTTGTCATCATAAAAAAGGGGGAGATTGTGAAGAAGATCTTGCTCCTGACCTTGGCACGGTTTTGATGAAGACACCAACATCACAAAAAGAAGAAAGGAAGAAGACCCACAAAGACTATCGAAGACAAAGCTTCAATATTTAGAGTCTAAGTCTTTAGGTACTTCTATCCTTACAACTCATCCATTTACTTAGTTAATAATGCTCAAAAGAGTGAATAAAAATAATTTTCAAAAATAACATGTAACGGGTTACCATACTTGAGTAACAAGTTACATGAGTGAGAAAAGAGTTTTCAAACCTCTAACAACTATGAGTAATCCATTACTGACTTTGGAGTAACAGATTACCATTTTTAGAAAACAGGGTAATCGATTACTCAAAGTAGTGTAATCGATTACACTAAGGCAAATTCACAACGTTGTCAAACAGTGTCATTGAGTAACCGATTACTCAAATCCAGTAATCGATTACACTGTGTGAAATTTCAAAAAGCTGTTAACAGGATTGTTGGGTAATCGATTACCCACTTGCAGTAATCGATTACTGAGAGCTGTTGTATCATTTTTCAGATTTCAAATGAAAGGATTTCACTCCAAACTGATTGGTTTTCATTCCAAACGAAACCTACTCATACCTAGTGTAAGGACCCAAATTCTACCCTTGAAATTTTTTCCTTGTTTTATTCCTATCACATACATTTTTCCTATAACTTAGATTCACAAGTTCAACAATCTCATTTTAAGCCTACTTTCCCATTCATACTCTTTTTTTAACGCAATACCCACATACATGTTCGTTTAACAGAAAATCATAATTCATATTAATGTATCCGGGTAACTACCGCATACAACTAGCTATGGATTTCCAAAATACCCATAGCTACAAATATCCAGAGTTACAATTATCCAAAAATTATAATGATCATAGTTACAAATACTTAAATCCGCAAATATTCAATCATGATGCAAAAAGGTGCAAATAAAGGAATCTAGGTTTTAAGTTCCTAAGGCATCAAACCAAGCCTCCTCAATTTACTTGTTTACCTGCAATGAGATTATCAATGACAAATACATAAAACATACAAAGGAGTAAGTCATTAATTCAATAAATATCATTAAGCGATAATCCACATTGTAAAGAGAGATTTAAATAAACGATGAGACATTCGAATATAAAATCAACATATTATATTTCCCATCACATACCACTTCATTCACCACTTTTATTTATACATTCATCCTTATCAAACCTTGTCACTTTACTCATCATTACTACAACCCACAATTACATTCCACATATATATTTACCTTTACATTACCACCTGGGGCAAGACATTCAATTCATACCACGTAGGGCAAGTCATTCGCAATACCACGTAGGGCAAGTCATTCACAATACCACGTAGGGAAAGTCATTCTCTTTACCACGTAGGGCAAGTCATTCACAATACCACGTAGGGCAAGTCATTCTCAATCATATACATATTCAGAAAATCCACACATTTTCTATCATCATATACAATTAACCACTTATCCTTACCTTGGTGAGTGTCGGGGTTGGTTTTGGGTAACTATGCAAGTTCCTTCGCCACCTCCTCCAACCTTAGGATCTTTCCTCATCCCCACCAAACAACAACCAAGTCAGTAATTTACTCACAACAACATATAAACAATTCATAGTTCATCTTTAACTCATGTTTCCAAAACCACTCTCATTAGAAGTTTTCAACATCAAAACATATATATTCATCTTCTATTTTACATTAGAACACATACTCATCTTCTACATCTACCATTACATCCATTTTCCTCTTTAACCACATTTCCATTTTGGGGGTTTTGGGGTTTTCATGAATCAACCCACATAACCTTTTCATTCTTTGAATACCAACTCTAAACTAAGAGTTTACAAGAGAGAAATGAAATAAAATGAACCACAACTCAAAAGGAAGAGTTTCCATGGTTTCTCACATTTTTTAGAAGAGATCCCATACACCCAAAACGAGTTTGAAAGAGAGAAGGAGAGTTAGAATCAAGAGATTTACCTCTACTCAAGCTTCTAGATTAGCCTCAAGACTCCTTGCTCTTGAAAATGTTCTCTTCTCTCACTTCTCTTCAAGTTCTAACCCTAAAATGTTTTTGGGGTTCCTTATTTAATGTAACAGCGTCGAGTTCTCGCTCAAGCGAGAAAATCCCGCCCATTTTGAAAACTCAGATCTGACCCTCTCGCTCAAGTGAGGATCTTACAACCACTACAGCTTCAGAGTGCCACTTCTGACCCAGGCAAGGCAACTCTCGCTCAAACGAGACAATTCTTGCTCAGGCGAGAATCCTTCAGTATAGCCCGGGATTCCACTCACCCTGGTTAGCCACCCTCGCCCAGGCGACCCCTTTCTCACTCAAGCGAGATTTCCAGGACTGATACTACAATTTAAGAACTTTAAATTCAGGGAGTCACAATCCTCCTCCTCTTATAAGAATTTTCATCCCCAAAATTTAAACATACCTCGATTCGCAACAAGTCAATGAGAACTTGCATAACCTGAACCAAAATCCAGCACCAAGTCCATGTTCGCAACCCATAGTTCCACTCGACCGTCAGAATACCGAGGTTTGGATGAGTTCTGCAGGAGGAACCCCAATCAATTCCACGGGGGATTTGCTCCTGATGCTTCCATTGAGTAGGTCCAAGGTGTGGAGCGGATCTTCAGGGCCATGAGCTATTCGAAGGCTTAGAAGTTGGCATATGCCACTTATATGCTAGTAAAGGAGGCTGAAAACTGGTGGGAATTTACTCGACGCCAAATGGAAGCGGAGGGACGATTGATCTCCTAGGGTACATTAAAGGAGAAATTCCTTCATAAGTACTTTCCTGCTGATCTGAAGAGGAAGAAAGAAATGGAATTTTTAAAGTTGGAGCAGGGAAAATGTCGGTGGGAGATTATGCGACCAAGTTTGAAGAATTGGCCCGGTTTTGTCCCTACTCCGAATTGGAGGTGGACGAGAGGTCCAAGTGTTCTAAGTTTGTATCGGGTTTGAAGCCCAAGTTGAAAAGCATGCTTGAGCACCAAGAAATTGCTGATTTTCCGACCTTGGTGAACAAGTGTAGGATGTATGAGGATGACCTTGCTGCCGATGAGGCGACGACACATAAATTAATTCCCTCCTAGAACTTTGGGCCTCAAGGGAATTTTTCGCTTGGAAAAGGGAAGGGCAAGGTTTTCCAAGAGGAACGAAAAACCTTACTCTCCACCAACTGGTAGCCGAGGATATACTTCGCATGGGCCGAGAACTCATGTAAATGCGGGAGGGTCACAGTTGAACTCTCCATCTTTATGCAACAAATGTGGCCGACTTCATGTTGGTGATGTGTGCCCTGGGACGACACTTAGCTGCTTTCACTACAAAGAGGTTGGGCATATCAAGAGGTATTGTCCTAAGTTGCGGCAGGGTGTGAGTGATGTGAGGGTTGAACGACCTCGATCCACCGGCCGAGTGTTTACCTTGAGTGGTGCAGAGGCATCAGATGTGGATGGCCTGATAAAAGGTAATTGCATGGTGGCAGGTATTCCTCTTTTAGTGTTGTTTGATACGGGAGGGACACACTCCTTTTTATCTATTGAATGTGTGAACCGCCTGAAATTGCACACGGAGTCGTTGCCTTACGACTTGGTTGTATCCACCCCAACTGGTTTGCCTGTGGTGGTGTCGACGGCTGTGTCTCGATGTCCAGTAGTGGTAAATGGTAGATCATTTATCGTGGATTTAATCTACTTACCACTGTCCCAGCTAGATCTAATTCTAGGGATGGACTGGTTATCAACAAATCATGTAATTCTTAATTGTGCTCATAAAACCGTTGTGTTTGGAGATCTGAATGAGATTTCTGATGAGGCTTGTTTGATGAAGCCGTTGTCGGCTAAGGGAGTCAGAACTTCCTTTAAGGAGGGAGGAGCCGTGTTTGTTTTGTTGGCATCCCTGGAGGGTATTGAGAAACCCAGAGTTGAGGATATTCCAATAGTTTGTGAGTTTCCTGAAGTATTTCCTAGTGATATACCAGAATTGCCTCCAGTCAAAGAAGTTGAATTCTCCATTGACTTGGTACCTGGAACGGGACCCTTCTCTATAGCTCCATATTGAATGGCACTGTTAGAGTTGGATTAGTTGAAAAAGCAGGTTGAGGACTTGTTGGCAAATAAATTTATTCGTCCTAGTGTCTCACCTTGGGGTGCACCTGTTTTGTTTGTTAAGAAGAAAGATGAGAGTATGAGGTTGTGCACCGATTATAGATAGTTGAACAAGTATCCATTGCCTTGGATTGATGACTTGAGAGGCAAAGAGATTGTGTGACACCCTAAATTTAAAGTCATTAAATTATAGTGTTAGTCCTGGGAGTCTTGCTCGAGCGAGAAAAGTGTTGCCTGGGCGAGAGAAGCTCACCTAGGTGAGTAAAATACTGGGCTATATTGAAGGATTTTCGCTTGAGCGAGAGGATCCTCGCTTGAGCGAGAGCTGTCTCGCCTGAGCGAGAGCTTTCTCGCCTGGGCGAGAAGTGGCATTCTAGGCCTGTCGAGGCTGTGAGATTCTTGCTTGAGCGAGAGGGTCAGATCTAAGTTTTTAAAATGGGCGGGATTTTTCTCGCTTGAGCGAGAATGGGCTCGCTTGAGCGAAAATCCGACGCTGTTACATTAAATATGGAACCCCAAACACATTTTAGGGTTAGAAATTGAAGAGAAGGGTGAGAAGAGAACATTTTCAAGAGCAAGGAGCTTTGATACTCATCTAGAAGCTTGAGAAGAGGTAAAACTCTTGATTCTAACTTTCTTCTTCCCTTTGAAACTTGTTTTGGGTATGTTGGATCTCTTCTCAAAATGTTAGATACCATGGAAACTCATCCTTTTGAGTTATGGTTCGTTTTATGTTGTTTTTCTCTTGTAAACTCTTGGTTTAGAGTTGGTATTTGATGAATGGAAAAGTTTTGTGGGTTGATTCATGAAAATCCCAAAACCCCCAAAATGAGAATATGAGCAAAAAGGATAATGGGTGAAATATTAGATGTAATAGATGAGTATGTGCTCTAATGTTGAAATATGAGATGAATATGTATGTTTTAGATATTTGGAAACACTTAATGAGAGTAGTTTGGAATATTGAAAATGTGTAAATCTCTTGTATGGTTTAAGATGAAGTATAAGTTGTTTATGTGTATCTTGAATAAATGACTAACATTGTTGTTATATGGTGGGGATGAGGAAAGATCCTAAGGTTGGAGGCAGCATCGGTGGAACTTGCAAGGTTACCAAGGACAAAACTCAACGCTCACCAAGGTAAGGATAAGCATTTTTCTTTGAGATATGCATTATGAGATATGCGGGTTTTGTGGTTGACTCGAAAGGAATATGATGTGGAATGTATCAAAGAAAGTGTATGTCTTGCCTTAGTGGTAATGGATTGAATGTCTTGCCTTAGTGGTATTGAATTGAATGTCTTGCCTTAATGGTATTGAGTTGAATGTCTTGCCTTAGTGGTAATGGAATGAATGTCTTGCCTTAGCGGTATTGAATTGAATGTCTTTCCTTAGTGGTATTGAATTAAATGTCTTGCCTTAGTGGTATTGAATTGAATGTCTTGCCCAAGTGGTATTGAAGTGAATGACTTGCCTACGTGGTATTGAATCGAATGTCTTGCCTACGTGGTAATGAATTGAATGTCTTGCCTAAGTGGTCTTGTGGAATTATGTGTAAGTGGGAAATGGCTATGTAACATGAGAATGAAGAAGAGGATTAACAAGGTTTGATATGGGAAGGTAAGACGGTCGTATGATGTAGTAAGATATAATTTGAAATACAATGGTTTATGTTGAAATGCTTAATTTGTTATCTAACTCTGTTTAAATGTGGATTATGTCAAATGATATTTATTGAATTAAATGACTTACTCCTTTGTACGTTTGTGTGTTGCCATTTGATAGTCCCATTGTAGGTAATAGGATGAGTTCAGTACGCTGGATCTGGAGCCGTGGAAGCTTTTAACTCTGGATTTTCTCTATTTGCACTTCTTTTGTATCATGACTGAATATTTGTGGATTTAAGTATTTTTAACTATGACCCTTTTAATTTTCGGATAATTGTAACTCTGGATATTTGTAGCTATGAATATTTTGGAAACCTATAGCTAGTTGTATGCAGTAGTTACCCGAATACATTTATATGTAATATGATTTTCTGTTAAATGAACGTGTATGTGGAAATTGTGTTAAGGAAAGAATACGAATGGGAAAGTAGGGCTTGAAATGAGGATTGTTACACTTGTGAATCTAAGATATAGGAAAAATGTATGTGAAAAGAATAAAATAAGGAAAAAATTTCAAGGGTAGAATTTGGGTCCTTACAAATTGCCTTAGTGAAGGTACTATGGAGACAAGTGGACGAAGGAGACGCTACTTTGGAAGTGGAGCGTGATATGAGGGATGATTACCCTCATTTGTTCGAATTGAGGTATGTTTAATTTTCAGGGACGAAAATTCTTATAAGAGAGGGAGGATTGTGACACCCAAAATTTTAAAGTCATTAAATTATAGTATCAGTCCTGGGATTCTCGCTTGAGCGAGAAAGGTGTCGCCTTGGCGAGAGAGGCTCACCTAGGGGAGTGAAATCCTAGGCTATACTGAAGGATTCTCGCCTGAGCGAGAATTGTCTCGCTTGAGCAAGAGTTGTCTCGCCTGAGTGAGAGTTGTTTTGCCTAGGCGAGAAATGGCATTCTGAAGCTGTCGAGGCTATGAGATTCTCGCTTGCGCGAGAAGGTCAGATATGAGTTTTTAAAATGGGCGAGATTTTCTCGCTTAAGCGAGAATGGGCTCGCTTGAGCGAGATCCCGACGCTGTTACACGAAATAGGGAACCCCAAACACATTTTTGGGGGATAACCTAGAGAGAAGTGAGAGAAAAGAGCATTTTCAAGAGCAATGATTCTTATGAATCATCAAGGAGCTTGAGAAGAGGTAAAACTCTTGATTCTAACTCTCTTCTTCCCTTTGAAACTTGTTTTGGGTATGTTGGGTATATTCTCAAAATGTGAGAAACCATGGAAACTCACCCTTTTGAGTTATGTTTCGTTTTATGTTGTTTTTCTCTTGTAAATTCTTGGTTTGGAGATGGCAATTCAAGAATGGAAAGGGTTTGTGGGTTGATTCATGAAAACCCCAAAACCCTAAAGTGAAAATGTGGTTAAAGAGGAAAATGGGTGAAATGTTAGATGTAGAAGATGAGTATAAACTCTAAAGTTGAAATATAAATTGAAAATGTGTTAAATCTCTTGTATGGTTAAAGATGCAATATGAGTTGTTTTTGTGTTATTTGGAATAAATGACTAACATTGTGTTATATGGTGGGAATGAGGAAAGATCCTAAAGTTGGAGGCAGTGTCAGTGGAACTTGCGAAGTTACCAAGAACCAAACCCAACATTCACCAAGGTAAGGATAAGTCTTTAACTTACGCACTGTAATGGAAAATGTGTGGATTTTCTGGTTGTGGATAATGATCAAGTTGTGAATCGCTTATTTATTATAAACATATATGAGTATGTTTGTAATAATGATTGTGTGGATTTACTATTTATGAATTGATGGTGTATCAATGAAAAGAAAACTCGTTTTTAGCCGACCACGATTGGTTAGCGACTTTGGCTCAAGTTATGTAGCAAACTTTCGCTCAAGTGATGTAGCAAACTTTGGCTTAAGTAATGTAGCAAATTTTAGCTCAAGTAATGTAGCAAGCTTTGGCTCAAGCAATGTAGCAAGCTTTGGTTCAAGCGATGTAGTAAGCTTTGGCTCAAGCGATGTAGTAAGCTTTAGCTCAAGAAATGTAGCAAGCTTTGGCTCAAGCGATGTAGCAAGCTTTGGCTCAAGCGATGTAGCAAGCTTTTGCTCAAGCGATGTAGCAAGCTTTGGCTCAAGCGATGTAGCACGCTTTGGCTCAAGCGATGTAGCGAACTTTGGCTCAAGTTATGTAGCATGATTTTCAAAAAGTATAAATGTAAGGACCCAATTTATACCCTAAATTTTTTGGTCCTTTTATTTTCTTAACATACTTACACTACTAACTAATTTCCCCCGAGGGTTTTCTTCCTCATTACAATCATAATTCACGTTTCATATGAGCGAGTGTTCAACCCAAACTATTTGGGGTTCGAAACCCATAAACATCATATATTAATTAAAGAAGGGACTCCGTCCCCACATGTTCGCCAATAAAACATCAAAATCCTACGGAACGGAATTACAAATTAAAAGGTACACGTTATAGGTACGTTTACATGCATAACACAAAACAACACATAAACATCCCTATGACAAAATAGAAAGGGAACTAAACTACGCCATCTTCTGAGTCTGTTAATCCTTAGCTTGACCTGTACACCGATTTTAACGAATAACAACATCAAGAAAACATAAGGGAGTGAGACATCAAGTTCGATAAAATCAATATATATATATATATATATATATAAATCGGAAATAGGAGAATTATAATGCAAACATTGACATATCTATATTATCCTGTCAATAACACAATCCAACCGTTAAGGTACACAAAACTATCAATCCACCATTTATCAACCACATCTAATATCCTTTATCCGAATACCACGGAGGGTAAGTCTACGCCATTAAGGCTATCCAATACCACATAGGGCAAGTCTATGCCATTATGGCTATCCAATACCACATAGGGCAAGTCAATGCCATTATGGCTATCCAATACCACATAGGGCAAGTTAATGCCATTACGGCTATCCAATACCACATAGGGCAAGTCAATGCCATATACCACATAGGGCAAGTCAATGCCATTACGACTATCCAATACCACATAGGGCAAGTCAATGCCATTAAGGCTACCCAATACCACATAGGGCAAGTCAATGCCATTAAGGCTATCCAATACCACATAGGGCAAGTCAATGCCATTAAGGCTATCCAATACCACATAGGGCAAGTCAATGTCATTAAGGCTATCCAATACCACATAGGGCAAGTCAATGCCATTAAGGCTATCCAATACCACATAGGGCAAGTCAATGCCATTAAGGCTATCCAATACCACATAGGGCAAGTCAATGCCATTAAGGCTATCCAATACCACATAGGGCAAGTCAATGCCATTAAGGCTATCCAATACCACATAGGGCAAATAATAACCAGTTTACTCTATTGTCATAACAATAATGCCAATACGTTTACCTTTTCCCTCAAGTCATTAATTATGGAAACACGACTCCCTTACCTTGGCGGGTGTTGGCGTTCGACGGCTTGTTTGAATCTACTCCGCTTCCTCCAACCTTGGGGTCTCTTCTCTAGCTTCACGTAGCCTTTATACGAGCTCTAGTCAAGAAAATCGCTTCCTCTTCTCTTTTGTCTCAAAAAAACCCTCCCCTTTTCGTGTTTGGGGCTCTATATTAGGTTTCAGGATTTAAGATTCTCGCCCAAGCGAGAATGCGTCGCCTAGGCGAGAGATCCCGCCTTTTTACATTTTCAAACAATGACGCTCTCGCTCAAGCGAGAGCTTCTCGCTCGAGCGAGAATCCCTCAGTGTCAACACACTCTCTCTCGCCTAGGCGTGCCACATCTCGCCCAAGCGAGAATCCCACAGTGTCAACACACTCTCTCTCGCCCAGGCGAGCCACATCGCGCCCAAGCGAGGCTCCCAAATAAAATTCTGGGAGAAATACTGCTGCCCTCCCCCAAGCGAGAATTTCTCGCTCAAGCGAGAATCAGTCAGTAGCTCCCAGACTGACTGAATTTCGTCATGTTCCAATTATCAAACTTTTAGGGGGTTACAATCCCCCCCCCCCTTAGAGGAATTTTCGTCCCCAAAAATCAAACATACCTTTATTCGAACTATTGCGGGTAGTCCTCCACCATGTCACGTTCTACCTCCCAAGTTGCATCCCCTTCATCGACTTGGCTCCATAATACTTTCACCAAGGGAATTTCTTTTCCCCTCAATTTCTTAATACTCTTGTCCATGATCCTCATAGGCAAAGTTCTGATAGTCAGATTATCTTTAAGCTCTATTTGATCCGACTCGACTACATGAGATGGATCTCCAACATATTTTCTCAGTTGAGACACATGAAATACGTTGTGGAGATTTGACAACAAAGGGGGTAAGGCGATCCGATAGGCGACTGGTCCAATTCGCTCCAATATTTGATACGGTCCAATGAACCTTGGGGTAAGTTTACGGGACTTCAACACCCTCCCTATTCCAGTAGTCGGGACTACTCTCATGAAAACATGATCCCCTTCATTGAACTCGAGTGGTTTCCGCCTCTGGTCATAATAACTCTTTTGCTGACTCTGTGCTACCTTCATGTTCTCCCTCACCCTCTTTATCTTCTCAGTTGTCTCTCGAACCAGTTCGGGTCCCAATACCAAGTTTTCTCCCATTTCAAACCAACTCATCGGAGTCCTGCACTTCCTTCCATACAAGGCCTCATAGGGTGCCATTCTTATACTTGAATGGAAACTATTGTTGTACGTGAATTCGATCAAAGGCAACATATCATCCCAACTCCCTGGTTGTTCCAAAACACAAGCTCTCAGAAGGTCTTCCAACGATTGTATGGTTCTTTCGGATTGTCCGTCCGTTTGTAGATGATAAGCGGAGCTCATTTTCAACTTTGTACCCAAAGCGGATTGCAGACTAGTCAAAAATTTCGAAGTGAAACGAGGGTCTCTATCTGATACAATGCTTTCGGGTATACCATGTAGCCGAACTATCTCCCGGATATATAATTCCGCCAGTCGTTCCATGGAATACCTCATATTCATCGGTAAGAAGTGTGCGGACTTAGTTAGCCGATCCACTATTACCCATATCGAGTCATACCCCTTATGAGTTCTCGGAAAACCCGACACAAAGTCCATTGAAATACTATCCCACTTCCACACCGAAATTTCCAGAGATTGTAACTCTCCCGCTGGCCGCTGATGCTCAATCTTAGATTTCTGGCAGACGAGACAACTCGAGACATATAAAGCCACATCTCTTTTTAACCCAGACCACCAAAACAACTTTTTCAGATCTTGGTACATCTTCGTAGTTCCCGGGTGAAAATTCATTTTACTCTTGTGTGACTCTTCCAAAATACTCTTCCTCAATTCCACATTCTGAGGCACACACACCCTCCCCTTATATCTCAACATTCCACTAGAATCTGCTTCAAAATCTGCCTCCTTCCCAAGAGTCATTAAGTCGCGTTTCGCTTTCAACTCAAGATCGTCGATTTGCAACCTTCTAATCTGGTCAAACAACTCGTTAGTCACCTTGAGCATCCCCAAAATTATACTTTGAGGTTTCAATTGAACGGCTAAATTCATATCTCGGAACTCCTCAATTAGTTTCTCCTCGCGGATCATCAGGGAAGACACATGTACTGATTTTCGACTCAGAGCATCAGCAACCACATTGGCTTTCCCCGGGTGATATTGTAAGATAAAATCGTAGTCTTTCAAGAACTCCATCCATCTCCTTTGTCTCATATTCAATTCCTTCTAGTCGAAAAGATATTTTAGACTCTTATGATCACTGAACACTTTAAACCTCACACCATAAAGATGATGTCTCCAAATTTTCAACGCGAATACCACGGCCGCTAACTCCAAGTCATGAGTAGGGTAGTTCTGTTCATGTGATCTTAACTCTCGCGATGCGTAAGCAACAACTTTTCCTTCCTGCATCAAGACACAACCTAAACCCTGCTTGGAAGCATCACAATACACACTAAAGTCACGATCATTACATGGAAGAACCAACACCGGTGCCTTAGTCAACCTCCGCTTCAACTCTTGGAAACTTTCCTCACATCGGGTTGTCCATACATATGGTTCTCCTTTTCTGGTCAACTTCGTTAGCGGTAAGGCTAACTTTGAAAACCCTTCTATAAACTTCCGGTAGTAACCTTCCAATCCCAGAAAGCTCCTGACCTCCGTAACCGACTTAGGCACTACCCATTCCATCACAACTTCGACTTTAGAGGGATCTACTGCCACTCCTTCCTTGGATATCACATGTCCAAGAAAATTTACTGATTCCAACCAGAAGTCGCATTTTGACAGCTTCGCATACAACTGATTCTTGCTAAGAAGTTCTGGCACAATCCGCAGGTGCTCAGCATGTTCCTCTCGGCTTTTGGAGTAAATCAAAATGTCATCAATGAATACCACTACGAAAGTATCTAAATACGGATGAAAAATCCGATTCATGTAGTCGGTAAATATTGTTGGAGCATTCGTTACCCCAAAAGGCATGACCAAATATTCAAAATATCCATACCTGGTCCTAAACGCTGTCTTAGGAATATCTTCCGACTTCACACGAAGTTGGTGGTAGCCAGACCGAAGATCAATTTTTGAGGACACTACTGCTACTCTCAACTGATCCATCAAGTCATCTATCCGAGGCAAGGGATACTTATTCTTAACGGTGACCTTGTTCAACTGTTTGTAGTCGGTGCATAACCTCATACTCCCATCTTTCTTCTTGACCAACAAAACCGGTGCACCCACGGTGAAACACTAGGACGAATGAACTTTTTGGTCAACAAATCTTCAATCTGCTTTTTCAGCTCAGCTAACTCTAAAGGTGCCATTCTATAAGGGGCTATAGAAATGGGTCCCGTCCCTGGTATTAGATCGATAGAGAATTCAACTTCTCTCGCTGGAGGTAAATCCGGAATATCTCAAGGGAATACTTCGGGGAAGTCACATACTATCGGTATGTCTTTGACTCGGGGTTTCTCGTTACCCTCCACTGATGCCAGTAACATAAACACTGCTCCCCCTTCTTTAATGGAAGTACAGACTCTCTTAGCTGACACTGGTTCCAAACAGCTAGACTTATCAGAAGACTCATATTGATCCCCGAACACTACAGTTTTATCGGCACAATTGAGCATCACTCGATTGGCCGACAACCAATCCATTCCCATAATTATATCTAATTGAGTCAGGGGTAGACAGATTAAATCTACGGTAAACATCCTGCCATTGACCTCTACCGGACACTAAGATGTATAAGTTGACACCACCACGGATGCACTAGTAGGGGTGGACACAACTAAGTCAAAGGGCAATAACTCAGTCGACAACCCCAATCGTTCTACACAATCAATAGATATGAAAGAGTGTGTTGCTCCCGAATCGAACAACACTTAAAAGTGGAATACCTCTCACCATACAGTTACCCTTGATCATACCTTCAACGTCGATCGCTTCGGCACCACTCATGGTAAACACCCTGCCAGTGTTCCTAGGCCTCTCCACATTCAGATCACTCGCACGCTGGTTCAGCTTGGGGAAAAACTTCTTTATGTGTCCCGGTTCCTTGCAATTGAAACACCCATTCCCGAATCCGGGGCATACACCCCCAAAGTGATGCCTACCACATTTTTTGCACAAAGGTGGAGGTTTCAATTGCGACCCTCCAGCGTTGACGTTTGTCCTTGACCCATGAGTCCCATACCTCCGATTTCCCATAGGTGGAGAGTAGGGCTTACGTTCCTCTGGAACGCCCTGCCTTTCCCTTTTCCTGGCTCATAGTGGCGTTGAGGTCCAAAATTCCTGGGAGGATTGGGCTTGTGAACTGCCACTTCATCTGCTTTCATATCGTCTTCGTACATCCTATATTTGTTGACCAAGGTAGGAAAGTCAGAGATCTCTTGATGTCCAAACATCATCCTCAACTTGGGTTTCAGGCCCGATTCAAACTTTGCGCATTTTGACCTCCCGTCCACCTCCAGCTCATAATATGGACAATAACGGGCTAATTCCTTGAACTTGGCCGCATACTCTCCCACTGATAGGTCCCCTTGTTCTAACCGTAGGAACTCCATCTCTTTCTTTCTCTTCAGGTCAGCTGGAAAATATTTCTGAAGGAACTTCCCTTTGAAGGCTTCCCATGTGATGGCCTGTCCTTCTGATTCCATCTGCCTCCGAGCATACTCCCACCAGTTCTCACCATCCTTAACCAGGACATAGGAAGCATAAGTCACCTTCTGAGCATCAGAGCAACCCATAGCTCTGAATATCCGCTCCAAGCTTTGGATCCATTCATTTGCTGCATCAGGAGAAAATCCACCCTCGAACTGAGTAGGATTGCGTCTACAGAACTCATCCAATCCTTGGTACTCTACCGGTCCTTGAGGTGTCAGAGGGTGTGGGTTCGGGCTAGGCGTCGCGTTCTGGTTCAGGTGCTGCAAGTTCTCATTCATGTTCATCAGCACCGCAACAATTTGTGCCAACAGATTACTCTGACCCGATCCTCTCCCCCTTCCTCTTCCTCTTCCAGACATCTCGTCACAGGTACCTGCACTCACTCACTAGTCAGTAACTAAGTCTTAAATGGATAAGGGTCACATAATTACACATTAATTTATACTATCCAACACATTCCAATCACAAAATCATCAACCAATTCACATAGGTTATACAAAGAAGCATGCGAGCCATACCCTAGGCCGCAAAGTTGACATATGCTCTGATACCATGTTGTAAGGACCCAATTTATACCCTAAAATTTTTGGTCCTTTTATTTTCTTAACATGCTTACACTACTAACTAATTTTCCTTAATTTCCCCCGAGGGTTTTCTTCCTCATTACAATCATAATTCACGTTTCATATTAGCGAGTGTTCAACCCAAACTATTTGGGGTTCGAAACCCATAAACATCATATATTAATTAAAGAAGGGACTCCGTCCCCACATGTTCGCCAATAAAACATCAAAATCCTATGGAACAGAATTACAAATTAAAAGGTTTACGTTATAGGTACGTTTACATGCATAACACAAAACAACACATAAACATCCCTATGACAAAATAGAAAGGGAACTAAACTACGCCATCTTTTGAGTCTGTTAATCCTTAGCTTGACCTGTACACCGATTTTAACGAATAACAACATCAAGAAAACATAAGGGAGTGAGACATCAAGTTCGATAAAATCAATATATATATATATATATAAATCGGAAATAGGAGAATTATAATGCAAACATTGACATATATATATTATCCTGTCAATAACACAATCCAACCGTTAAGGTACACTAAACTATCAATCCACCATTTATCAACCACATTTAATATCCTTTATCCGAATACCACGCAGGGTAAGTCTACGCCATTAAGGCTATCCAATACCACATAGGGCAAGTCTATGCCATTATGGCTATCCAATACCACATAAGGCAAGTCAATGCCATTATGGCTATCCAATACCACATAGGGCAAGTCAATGCCATTACGACTATCCAATACCACATAGGGCAAGTCAATGCCATTAAGGCTATCCAATACCACATAGGGCAAGTCAATGCCATTACGGCTATCCAATACCACATTGGGCAAGTCAATGCCATTACGGCTATCCAATACCACATAGGGCAAGTCAATGCGATTAAGGCTACCCAATACCACATAGGGAAAGTCAATGCCATTAAGGCTATCCAATACCACATAGGGCAAGTCAATACCATTAAGGCTATCCAATACCACATAGGGAAAGTCAATGCCATTAAGGCTATCCAATACCACATAGGGTAAGTCAATGCCATTAAGGCTATCCAATACCACATAGGGCAAATAATAACCAGTTTACTCTATTGTCATAACAATAATGCCAATACGTTTACCTTTTCGATCAAATCATTAATTATGGAAACTCGACTCCCTTACCTTGGCGGGTGTTGGCGTTCGACGGCTTGTTTGAATCTACTCCACTTCCTCCAACCTTGGGGTCTCTTCTCTAGCTTCACGTAGCCTTTATACGAGCTCTAGTCAAGAAAATTGCTTCCTCTTCTCTTTTCTCTCAAAAAAACCCTCCCCTTTTTGTGTTTGGGGCTCTATTTTAGGTTTCAGGATTTTAGATTCTCGCCCAAGCGAGAATGCGTCGCCCAGGCGAGAGATCCCGCCTTTTTACATTTTCAAACAATGACGCTCTCGCTCAAGCGAGAATCCCACAGTGTCAACACACTCTCTCTCGCCCAGGCGAGCCACATCTTGCCCAAGCGAGAATCCCACAGTGTCAACACACTCTCTCTCACCCAGGCGACCCACATCGTGCCCAAGCGAGGCTCCCAGATAAAATTCTGGGAGAAATACTAATGCCCTCGCCCAAGCGAGAAATTCTCACTCAAGCGAGAATCAGTCAGTAGCTCCCAGACTGACTGAATTTCGTCATGTTCCAATTATCAAACTTTTAGGGGGTTACAATAAACGATGAAAATTGTTTTAAGTATGTTTAACTCTAAATTGTTTACTTAACCTTATTAAAATGTGGATTAATGTATATTGGCATTTATTGAGTTAACGACTTACTCCTATGTGTTTTCTGTGAATTGTCAATGTTAATCCCATTGCAGGTAGGTGGAAGATTTAAGGATGTCTTGATTAGGAGCTTAGAGGCGTTTAGTTTTTGAAGTCCTTATCTTCATTATTTTGTAACCTAACTGATTATGTTTTGAACTGAATACTTGTAATCATGTGCATGATATTTGTACATGTTGGTAGTCATGAACAATTTGTAACTCTGGATATTTGTTGTTATGAGTATTTTGGAATCCCATAGCTAGTTGTATGCGGTAGTTACTGGGATGCATTAATATGAATTATGTTTTTCTGTTAAACAAATGTGTATGTTGATATTGATTTATGAATTGAGTGTGAAGAGGAAAATAAGATTTAAAATGAGGTTGTTGAATTTGCAACCATAAGTTATGGGAAAATGCATGAAAAGGGAATAAAATAAGGAAAAAATTTCAACTGTAGAATTTGGGTCCTTACAACTAGCTATGAGATTCCAAAATACCCATAGCTACAAATATCAAGAGTTACAAATATTCATAACTACCAACATGTACAAATATCGTTTACATGATTACAAATATTCAGTTCAAAAACACCATAAATTAGAGTACAAAACAATGAAGATAAGGACTTAAAAAACTAAGGGCCTCTAACCTCCTAATCAAGACATCCTTAAATCTTCCGCCTACCAGCAATGGGATTAATATTGACAATTCACAGAAAACACAAAGGAGTAAGCCGTTAACTCAATAAAGGCCAATATACATTAATCCACATTTTAATACGGTTAAGTAAACAATTTAGAGTTAAATATACTTAAATTCATTTCTATCATTTATAATTTTTGGAAACCATGCTACATAACTTGAGCCAAAGTTTGCTACATCGCTTGACCCAAAGCTTGCTACATCGCTTGAGCCAAAGCTCGCTAATCGCTTGAGCCAAAGCTCGCTACATCGCTTGAGCCAAAGCTCGCTACATCGCTTGAGCCAAAGCTCGCTACATCGCTTGAGCCAAAGCTCGCTACATCGCTTGAGCCAAAGCTCGCTACATCGCTTGAGCCAAAGCTCGCTACATCGCTTGAGCCAAAGCTCGCTACATCGCTTGAGCCAAAGCTCGCTACATCGCTTGAGCCAAAGCTCGCTACATCGCTTGAGCCAAAGCTCGCTACATCGCTTGAGCCAAAGCTTGCTACATTGCTTGAGCCAAAGTTTGCTACATTACTTGAGCCAAAGTCGCTAACCAATCATGGTCGGCTAAAGCAAGTTTTCTTTTCATTGATACACCATCAATTCATAAATAGTAACTGCACGCAACCATTATTACAAACATACCCATATATGTTTATAATAACTAAGTGGTTCACAACTTGATCATTAACCACAATCAGAAAATCCACACATTTTCTATTACAATGTACAAGTTAAAGACTTATCCTTACCTCAGTGAGTGTTGGGTTTGGTTCTTGGTAACTCACAAGTTCCACCGACACCGCCTCCAACTTTAGGATCTTTCCTCATTCCCACCATGTAACAAAATGTTAGTCATTTATTCCAAATAACACATAAACAACTCACATTGCATCTTTAAACATACAAGAGATTTAACACATTCTCAATGTTTCTAAACTACTTTCATCATAAGTTTACAAACACCTACAACATACATATTCATCTCATATTTCAACATTAGAGTGCATATTCATCTTCTACATCTAACATTTTACCCATTTCCCTCTTTAACCACATTTTCATTTTAGGGTTTTGGCGTTTTCATGAATCAACCCACAAACCCTTCCCATTCTTGAAATACTAACTCTAAACTAAGAGTTTACAAGAGAAAAACGAAATAAAACGAACCATAACTCAAATGGATGAGTTTCCATGGTTTCCCACATTTTGAGAAGAGATCCACCATACCCAAAATGAGTTTCAAATGGAAGAAGAGAGTTAGAGTCAAGAGTTTTTACCTCTTCTCAAGCTTCTAGATGAGTATCAAAGCTCCTTGCTCTTGGAAAAGCTCTCTTCTTTCACCTCTCTTCAATTTCTAACCCTAAAATGTGTTTGGGGTTTCTCATTTAATGCAAACTCGTCGGGTTCTCGCTTAAGCGAGCCCATTTTCTCTCAAGCGAGAAAATCCCGCCCATTATAAATACTCATATCTGACCCTCTCGCTCAAGCGAGAATCTCACAGCCTCGACAAGTTCCAAATTTCCATTTCTCGCCCAGGCGAGACAACGCTCGGTCAAGTGAGACCACTCTTGCTCAAGCGAGACAATTCTCACTTAGGCGAATCCTTCAGTATAGCCTAGGATTTTACCCTCCCAGGTGAGCCTTTCTCGCTCAAGCGAGCCTCCTCTCGCTCAAGCGAGACTTCCATATAAAATCCTGGGAGAAACTCTGACTCTCTCGCTTGGGCGAGGACCTCTCGCTCAAGCGAGAATCTGGCAGAAGCCTTACTCTCTAGGGCTAATTCTCTAACTTAGGAAATATAAATTTAGGGTGTCACATGATGACCCTTATTATGATATATATGTGAATTATGTTTTTCTGCAATTAAGGGTAGTTAAGGTATGAAACTAAAATTGTATGTTTAGATTTATTAGATAATGAAAGGAATGGACGATTTAAAGATTAAAAGAAAAGTGTCGCTCCCGGGATTTTCGGCTACGCGACCTATTTAGGAGTCGCCACCATGTTTTTTGCAGTTAAAACATGGAAAACTCAATTTGAGCCCAAATTGGATAAAAATGGTCTTTTTAATCAGAGTTATGGGTTCGGGAGTCAATTACAGATTGGGGAAGATATTAGCACCCCGTCCGCCCGTATTAAAACGGTACCCTCGTTAATGACATGAACTTTTATACCCTTAATAATTTATTTAAACATTTAATGATTGAAACAAAATATTTTTTATTTTTTATTTTTGTGTCTGACAAGATATTATCTTGCTCCTACGTATCCCTAGGTGAAATAGGGAAATCAAGACTACGTAGTTCTGGTTTGAAAATCGGTTGGCATTGGTTTATTTGATTAAAAAGAGATTTTATCCACTTTAAGAAAAGATGAAGCAGCAGAAGCTAATGTCCGCACCGCATCAAAACTTAAAGAGGTTTTAAAATAATTAGGACATATTTTAAATATAGTTAAAATTTCATCATCTTTAAGATAGATGAAGCAATAGAAGCTATTGTTCGTACCGCATCAAATCATAAAAAAGTTTTCCAAAATAAAGATATCTTTGAATTAAAGAGTCAAATTATTTTATTATATTATAAGAAAAAAAACTTTAGTTACTTGATGCTCATGGGCGTAAATACGTAATGATTAATATGAAGGTAATACCTCAATTCTTAATTAAATAGTTAAAAATATATACGGTACATTCAATAATTTTACTTTTTATGATATAATGATCAAATCAAATGAATAAAATGATAAAATATAATGAATACTTAATTGCAACAACCAACAGAATAAACTACTTTATTTGGAATGGTGGTTATCAAATCATATAGTAATAGAGACAAATAACAAATGAAAATAAATTATGAAAAACATGGAAAAACAAGGATGAAACAAAAGGATTTGGATTGAGTGAGAAGGATGGTGACGATGAGAGGAAATGTAGTGCAAAAATTTTGTTTAGTGGAAAAACACATGAATACTTTTATGAGATACTAGTGTCATCATCTTGTTGTGAATGTACAATGAATTCTTAAAATAAATAGGATAAGAAGCATTTCTAAGAACATTGATGTTATATACGACAAGCTTACCATTCCACCATGTGATGAAAGAGAATAAGAATCCTCGGAATCTCCCATTTGGTTGTGCACGTGAGAGAGTGTGCTTAGAAAAGCCATTTTTTCTATGAAGAAGACCATGCCCCATATATGCTACAAATGTGGCTCTTTATGCACCATAATGGGAGAATCATCCTATTAAAGTATTGGCTGAAGAAAAGGATAGATGTTTCTTTTTCCTTTTTAAAAGTTGAATGCGGTCTCTTTCAAGGCCAAATGAAGCATAGTTGTAGCACATAGAAAGTTCTGGTTGGAATGAGGCATATTGTAGTGTTATTACGACATTGATTTGCATTATTGCAGTGTTATTACTACCTTAATTGTATTGATTTGCATTATTGTAATGTTGTTACTGCCTTAATTTGTATTGATTTTCATTATTGTAGTGTTGTTATTGCCTTAATTTGTATTGATTTGTAATATTACAGTGTTATTCAAATCTCAATCACCGCTTGAATTAAGCATATGGCCAACGACCTGAGTTATTGTATTGCATGCTGTTAATTCGAATGTAATTTATTATCAAATGTTATACAATTGATTAATGTTCTTAATTCTAGCA
Organism: Lupinus albus; assembly: GCA_009771035.1. Lineage (NCBI taxonomy): Eukaryota > Viridiplantae > Streptophyta > Magnoliopsida > Fabales > Fabaceae > Lupinus > Lupinus albus. Next base: position 245,883 of record WOCE01000027.1, on the reverse strand, counting down.
TATGACAAAAGTAGTATCAAAGCCAAATTTTAAACTTGTGTAGTTGGGGTAGAAATACATTGATATTGTTGTTTATTTATTTGAGAAGGTATTTTGGGCCGGACAAAATTGGGTACTCACAGCTGCCCCTCTTTACTTGTTGTTTATGTGACAGCACATAAACTCATGTTTGGGTGTTTTCACGTTAAACAACTAGTAAAGAAATGAGTGCTAATTTTGGACGGGGCATGAAAAAACTTTTGTGTTGACGAAGCGGGATGAGGTACAACAATCTTTTTGTTTGAGGGTGCTCAGCACATGGGGCTTTTAATAAATAATAAATAAAATAAAATGAAAAAATGTCAAGCACGAGACAGAGAAAGAATGACTTCGAGGTCGTCAAGCACGAGATCTTTGAAGGCATAAATTGAGGTCGTCAAGCACGGGAGTCCTTAATCTTATAATTTTGAGGTCGTCAAGCACGGGGTCCTCAAAATTATAGATTTTATAAAATAGCCAGACACTGGGCCTGAAAATAATGACTTCGAGGTCGTCAAGCACGGGCCCCTCAAAGGCATATATTGAGGTCGTCAAGCACGGGGGTCATCAATCTTATAATTTTGAGGTCGTCAAGCACGAGGGTCCTCAAAATTATAGATTTTATAAAATAGCCAGACACTGGGCCTGGAAATAATGACTTCGAGTTCGTCAAGCATGGGCCCCTTGAAGGCATAGATTGAGGTCCTCAAGCACGGAGGTCCTCAATCTTATAATTTTGAGGTCGTCAAACACGTGGGTCCTCAATCTTATAATTTTGAGGTCGTCAAGCACGGGGTCATCAAAATTATAGATTTTATAAAATAGCCAGGCACTGGACCTGGAAATAATGACTTTGAGGTCGTCAAGCTCGGGGCCCTCGAAGGCATATATTGAGGTCGTCAAGCATGTGGGTCCTCAGTCTTATAATTTTGCGGTCGTCAAGCAGGTTTTATAAAATAGTGAGGCACTGGGCCTGAAAATAAATGGCTTCGAGTTCGTCAAGCACGGGGCCCTCGAAGGCATAGATTGAGGTCGTCAAGCACGGGGGTCCTCAATCTTATAATTTTGAGGTCGTCAAGCACGGGGGTCCTCAATCTTATAATTTTGAGGTCATCAAGCACGGGGGTCCTCAAAATTATGGATTTTGTAAAATAGTCAGGCAATGGGCCTAAAAAGAATGACTTCGAGGTCGTCAAGCACGGGCCCCTCGAAAGCATGGATTGAGGTCGTCAAGCACGGGATCCTCAATCCTATAATTTTGAGGTCGTCAAGCACGGGGTCCTCAATCCTATAATTTTGAGGTCATCAAGCACGTGCCCCTCGAAATTATGGTTTTAATAAAACAGTTAGGCACGAAGCCTATAAATAATGACTTCGAGGTCGTCAAGCACGGGGTCCTCGAATTTTAAAATTTAAAACTTTTCTGGTGAATGTTGTAATGGGATATGTGGTTCATGAAGTTCATGTTGATGATTGTATTGTACAAATTCGACTATGCGTTGAGTGTATGAGTATGCATAATGATGTTGTTGGTTTTTGATGTAAGAAAATTATAGTTTAGGGATGTCGTTGTCTGAATGCTTATGAATGCAATGTTATGAATGTCCATGTTGATTATAGTTATAATGATTGATGCATGAATGTTATTATGCATTGATTTTTTATGGTGGTGTAGGGTGATCTTTATGATGCATGTAACTCAAATGGGTGACATTATGACTAATGTGAATATGCATTGATTTGAATATGAATATCTTTTTATGTAAGTATGTCATGTATGGTATGAGTGTTTTGTTTGAATGAAATGCATATGTTCTAATGCATCACTCATGGTTTATTTCTTGGATGAAATTCATCAACTTTTATGGTCTCGACTGAAGCGACCTTTGTTGTTTGATTGGTGGTATAGCTTTTCATCCATCAAACCGTAGCCTAGTTTACTTGAAGAAGCTTTTCTCTTAAGGTGGTCCATAACTGCCCCAATGTAATCTTGAGGATAATGAATTAACTCAGCTATTTTGCCTATAGTGTAGGATGTCTCCGAAATTGTTTCCAAAGTGTTGATGTTTTTGCGACAACAAAGTTCCCCCAGCATATCTATTCTGAACTCTTGTTTTCATCAAGTTGGTTATTTGTTCATAAAGTGTCCCAATTTGGGCGATTGAAGATGTGGAGTAGTAGCTTAACCTTGAGAGTGTTCATTTGATTTTCCCTAATTTTTGCACCTAATACCTTTTGTAGGCATCTGTCGGGAATTCTCTCATTTTATTATGATTCTAAGTTGCCTTTGTGGTTTTTCGACTTAGAACCACTCTCCTTTTCCTAGGTTGCTCAGGTGAGTTTTCTACCTAACACTCTTTTTTGCTATTTTTTTGTTTTTGTTTTTTATTTTTTTTGAACACCCCAGATGTGGCGACTTGAATTGATACAAAACAGAGGACTTGTATGAGTTGTTGTTGAAAGTGTTCTTGAAGATGATAACTTAAGACCATACCTCTTCTTACTTTGATCGAATCAACTCGAATTCATGATAAGTTACTTCTTTAATGCCACGGTTTTGGGATTTATTATAATTTTCACAAAAAAATTCACATCAACCCAAAAATTGCCCCAATTTGGGTTTCTTATGATTTTCCACTAGAAAGCGTGATCAACCCAAAAACTGCCGTAGTGTGAGATAACAATCATCCTTCTATTCACATGGATTTGTTAGACTTGGACTAGAAAGACTTAGACCAACAATCACCAAAAAATGTGCTCCAGTTTGGGAGACTTCCACTTTCCTTTTTATTTCATGCACAACTCTTTAAAAAGAGATACTATGACAATGATCATGCAAACTTTGACACATGTTTGGGCTATAAGTAGCGATGTGGTAGAGATGGTAAAATTGAATTTGGTAGGGTGGTGGTGATGATAGAATTTAGTTTGGGTTTGGCTAATGAAGAATAGATTGTTAAGCTTGTATTTGGGCTTTGAGTGTGGTTAATGATATTTTGTGTGTTGGGATTGAAGTGGCGATGTGATAATAAATTTTAATCATATGCACTAAATATGAGATATTTCGTAAAAAATCTTATTTCTTTTGTGGAGTCAGCGTTTGTTTGTTTTGACATGATGTACATCTTAGGCAAATAAATCTTCAACAAGGTCTTTTTAAGCTTGTATCTTGGTTTGGCTAAGGGTTTCCAAGAAAATGATATAAGGCTTAAAACATGTGTTTCCCATACCCACCTTTCGCCTTTCTTCCGTATCCTGTTTTCAACAGTTTTCTAGCATGACATCCAACTATCAAGTGAACTTTCAAGATCGTGATAAGAATAGCCTAAAATTTTAGGCAATAGTATTTCGAAGAAGGGTTCCTTTTGTTATTGATTTTGCATTTTTCTTTTGCCCTAATTTTTGCTTGAGATATGAATTATAGATTCTCAATAGGCCTTTGGTATGATTTTTTATTTTTCTTCAAGCTATGAAAGTTATTTATATTCTTTTATCACTTGGTAACAAGATAATTGTGAGATATTGTATTTTTTATTGAATAATTGAATGGCAAGGAAAACGGTTGAAAAACTACCCTTTCCAGGTTGTTGACATATTGTGGGTTATTCAAAAATTATCTCCTTTCATGATGTCTAGGCTCAAATAATGTGACTAGAGATATCTCCTTAGTGTTTGGGAATTACAAAAAATGCCTTGTGTCATGAGATAAAGTTGCCAAAAAATATACATCACTTTTTACTTTATATTTGCATCATCCTCCATTTTAATTTTCATCAAATATCCCATATTGATGCATTAATTATTTTATTTTGTTTTTGGGTAATTATGGTTAGTGGGGGTTAATATGGTTGGTAGGGTAAGGTATGAGATGAATAAATTTGCATGGTCAATGCATTAGTATATTCGCTTATATACTCAAGGCAGAGTCGCTAACCATTCATGGTCGGCTAAAATTATATTTTCTTTTCCTTGATTTCACCATTTCTCATTTCCCGTAAATCTACGCCCACTTTAGTATAAACACACCCATATATGTTTATACTAAATGCGTAATTCACAACTCAATCATTGCATAACCAGAAAATACATACATTTTCCATTTCCCGTAAATCTATGCCCACTTTAGTATAAACACACTCATGTATGTTTACACTAAATGCGTAATTCACAACTCCATCATTGCATAACTAGAAAATACACACATTTTCCATTCCAAATGCACAAATAAAGACTTATCCTTACCTCAGTGAGTGTTGGGGGTCAGTTTTTGAGTACTTTACCAGTTCCCTCCACGATCTCCTCCAACCTTAGGATCTTTCCTCATCCCCACCAATAATAACAATGTCAGTCATTTATTCAAAATAACACATAAACGACTCATATTTCATCGTCAAACACACAAGAGTTTCATACATGTTCAATGTTTCTAAAACTACTTCATCAGGATTTTCCAATCATTCAAGACATACATATTCATCATTATATAACATTTAACACATTTGCTCTTATAAACACATTTTCCTTTTGGGGGTTTTGGGGTTTTCATAAACCAACCCACAAACCCTTTCCATTCTTTGAATATTAACTCAAAACAAGAGTTTACAAGAGAGAAACTAAATAAAACGAACCACAACTCAAACGGAAGAGTTTACATGGTTTCTCATACTTTTGAGAAGAGATCCATACACCCAAAACAAGTTAGAAAGGAAGAAGAAGAGTTAGAAGCAAGAGGTTTACCTCTTCTCAAGCTCTAAGATGATTCCTAAGGCTCTTGCTCTTGAAATGCTCTCTTCTCTCTCTTATCTTCAAAGTTCTAACCCTAAAATGTGTTTGGGGTTTCTATTTTAAAGTGAAATCGTCGGGTTCTCGCTCAAGAGAGCCCATTCTCGCTCAAGCGAGGAAATCCCGCCTTTTTAAAATTTCAGATCTGACGCTCTCGCTCAAGCGAGGGATTTCTCGCTCAGGCGAGGCAGCTCTCGCTCAAGCGAGGATCATCTCGCTCAGGCGAGGATCTTACAGCCTCGACAGGTCCTGAATGCTACTTTTCTCGCCCAGGCGAGACAACTCTCGCTCAGGAGAGACCACTGTCGCTCGAGCGAGGAAATTCTCGCTCAAGCGATAATCCTTCAGTATAGCCCATGATTTCACCCTCCCAGGTAAGCCTTTCTCGCCCAGGCGACGATTCTCTCGCTCAAGCGAGACTCCTAGGACTGATACTATAATTTAATTACTTTAAAATCTAGGGTGTTACAATCTTTCCCCCTGAAAGAAATTACGTCCCCGAAATTTGATTAGGTTACTCCCAAGATGACACCATCATCGTCTAAACGTTAGGCATAAAATACCCTCCATCAAGCTTAGACCCAACAGGCTAAACCATTAAGATTCTTTAAACGACATACAATGGCGCGTACCACTCAACAATGATACCACATAGCCAATTCATAGACTAACCTCATAAGTCCATATACCAAGGTCAACCATCAGGACAACTAAGGGAAAAATTATCACAACCGGAATAAAGATTTCCCAAACATTCTCTCGGTTACAATAGATCTCTCTGCTCTATTACTACAATCATCGTTCAAAACGATCAACATATACAGTGAGATTCACAATAATACCTTCAAATTCGGAAGAAAGTGGGACTTCATACCAATATATTATCAAGACGTACTAGTTTGCATCCCACATGCAAAACCTAGATCGACATCCACTCAATAGAAATAATCATCATTTCATTCCACACATGCGCAATAATCACAATTTACTCAAAAATTCTCAATTCGTACTTGCTACACCCAGAAACATGGTAATCAATCAACAAGTAACATTTAGGCAAACCAGATTTTTGGAGTCATTCCGAGTAGAAAATAAAATTACCAAGTAATTATCCACTCAACCAAACATTCTTACTACCACGATTGCGGTTCAAGAAGATTCGCTAGTTCAGAGTCCCAACTAAGCATACAAGGTCACAGACTCAATCGAATCACATGCTTGGCCACCAATGCTCATTGCAATTTTACAAACACTCCACCTAATAATTCACGTTATGTATGGATATTTCATTTACAATTGCAAATATACATTTAGTACTCACTTCTACAGCATGTCTAGAAACACTTAGTCCGAGTTACTTCACACAGTTTTTTAGCAATATTTCATTCGCTCGGGATGCAGTTGTTAAACTTTTGGATTTTCAACATGAAACTTAATCAATGTTTATCCGAATAGTACACTTCTTTCAAAAATGATTTTCGAAATAGATTAGATGTAAGTTTCATGGCAATCATCTTGAGGAAGCAAGGGTTCTCATAATCACTTCGAAATAACTCAAAACCCCTTTTCCTCATGCGACACTGAATGCTCAAATCACAATTTTCAAAAGGTTAGTTAGTCCTGGAGTGACATTCCATTCAGGACACAAGAGTCCTCATAGTCCATTTAACTAAACTCACCTATGCAATAATACTTCCATTATGCATAGCAATCACCGACACACATGACACAAAATAAGTTTTTGAGGTTCAACATCCTCGCACATAATTTGGTGTTCACTACCAATATACATTTGTTACGGTGAGTACTCATCTTTAACAAAAATAAATGTTTATAGACCAGAAGCTTCATGCACAAGAATCAAAAATAACTTTTTCATATTGAATCGATTTTGGTTACCAACCATAAGTCCCCTCAAAATGATAACACATCCAAATATTCAACGTTCATGCAAACACATTCGTCGCAAAGACATTTAGGTAACTTATCCAACCTCTATTTCATTTTCGAAATATAAGTTTCACCACTTAGCATACGCATACACACTAATGCCAATGAAGGGAATTAACCTTTAACAACTCATAAAAGAAAACAAGGATCCCCGACTTAGACATTTTTCTTGTCAGCATAAAAATTCTAAAAGTCAATCATTCACATTCCCCATTCAATGAAAGACATATCATTTACATGTTCATAGAACTCTGTCAATTTACTCTTTAAGTTATTACCGAAATGGATAACATTCTATTTTCATAATTCATACAATAAGGGACAGTTAACCAAGCATTAGCACTTAATCTCAAAAGATATTTCACCATTGTCATACAGAACATGTTACACACAATTTCCTCATTTCATTCAGCTTTCTAAACTTTCATGCATGATAAGGAAACTTGTATGCAGGAATAAGTCAATATGTACATGTTCATTTCCAAGCAAAACAGACAATTACATGTTAGCAGGCTCCTATAATTTAAAATTTTGCATGATTACTTGTCATACAATAAGGATGTAGATACTTAGTCACCACATCTCATAATCAATTAATCTTTACCTCATGCATATTCGTTTTTAATCTTGAGGAATGACAATATAATCAACAACATATCTCAAATAGGAACATGTAGTAAACCACATAGCATGACATACAACTTTTCATGTTATAGCTCGTTCCAATGTTACAAAGGACTAACATTCCATTCATTATCAAATGTCATTCATAGAAGAAAATTCCACTTTCCAAGACAAAATACATAGTTCTTTCAAGTCTTATTCTTTTAAAATACTAATGAGTTCTTAACTATCCTCCGATGACATCAACAGAATAAACACTGATCCCTTCCCTTAAGAGAAGTTCTGACTCCCATAGCCGGTACTGGCTCCATACTACTAGTCTGGTCATAAATCTCATACAGATTCCCAACCGCCATAGCTTTGTCAGCACTATTCAATCATAACATGGTTTGCTGTCAATCGGTCTATTCCTATAATTAAATCTAACTGGAATAACGACAAGCACATTGAATCTACAGTAAATATCACACCATTTACCACAACCGGACACTAAAACATAAACGTCGACACCACCACCAGCACACATATTGGGGTGGACACGACCAAGTCGGAAGTAATGACTCAGTTTGCAATTTCAGCAGGTTTTCACATTTAACACATATAAGGGAGTTTTCGCTCCCGAATCAACAACACTAAACAAGGAATACCTGTCACCATGCGTTTACCTCGAATCAAACCGTCAACATCAGACATATCTGTACCACTAACGGTGCTCACTTGACCCGTTGTACTAGGCCTCCCAACCTCCACAACATTTATATTCCGAGTCAACTTTGGACAAAACCTTTTTATATGTCCCTTTTTCATACAGTGGAAACAACCATTTCCCGAACCAGGACAAATTGCTCCCGCATGCTTCCGCCCACATTTGATGCACATAGGAAATACGTCGAGTTGAAATCCTTCAACAGTAGGTTTCGACCTTTGATAACCATGGTTACGATGGACACCAGTTAGAGCATATGATCGTTAGCTTTCATTCCCCTTCTCCTCATACATCCTACACTGGGTCAGACCCTCCGCTTCTGATGCCTCTGCACCACAAATGATAACCACTCTGCCGATAGATTGAGGTCGTCCAGTCCCCATAGCATTCATACTCTGCCGTGACATAGGACAATACCTCTTGATATGTCCGGTCTCTTTGCAACGAAAGCAGATATTTGTCGTTCCAAGACACAATTCTCCGACATGACTTCAGACACTTGTTGCACCAGGGTGGAGAGTTTAACTGTGACCCTCCGACATTTGCATGGGTCTTCGGCCCAAGTGAAGTGTAACCCCGAATACCAACAGTTGGAAAATAAGGCTTTCGTTCTTCGTGAAACATCTTGTCCTTGCCCCTTTCGTGCACAAAATTTCTTTGAGGTCCGAAGTTCTTGGGAGGAATGGATTTGGAGGTCGCCACTCCATCTTCCTTCATGTAAGTACACTCCATTCCTTGGACCCACTCAATAGGAACATTCAGAGCGAATCCGCCTTGGAACTGACTAGGGTTCCTCCTGCAAGATTTATCTAACTCTCGGTACTTAGCCGGTCCTTGTGAAACTAGGGTGTGCGAGTCTGGACCTGGCGCCACGCTCCGATTCAAATTTTGTAAATTCTCATTCATTCCCTGAAGCACCTCTACCATCTGTCCCAAGAGATCGTTGGGAACATTCTGACTCTTTCCTCTTCCTCTTTCAGCCATGTGTACCTGTACTCATGTACTAGTCATTAAATTAATTTTCAAAACAGACAAGTATCACATAAGTACACAATCGTCAATGCCAACTAAGCAATTCAAGCACATAAAGATCACAAAGAAGCATGTAAGGCCATATCCTAGGCCGCAGAATTAACTATGCTCTGATACCATATTGTAAGGACCCAAATTCTACCCTTGAAATATTTTCTTTATTTTATTCCTTTTGCATGCATTTCCCTACACTTACTATCATATTTTCAACAGACTTATTCCATGTCCCCATATTCACATACATTCGATTTAACAGAAAAACATAATTCATATTAATAATTTCCCACGGGTATTAAGACCCCAAAAGTATAGTCCTCCAAAATAACAGTACAACTAGTTACAAGTATCTGAATAAACAATGACCATTGTTACAATCAATCGAATACACAAATAGTCAATTGGGGTACAAAAACGCAATTAGATGAATCCAGATCTAAAGCTCCTAAGGCTCCAAACCGAGTCTCCTCAATCTACTAGTTTACCTGCAATGGGATTATCAATGACAAATACACAAAACATACAAAGGAGTAAGTCATTAGTTCAATAAACATCATTATAAGATAATCCACATTTTAAAGAGGTTAGTAAACCATTTTGAAATTCATTTTCTTTGCTGCATAACTTGAGCCAAAGTCGCTACACCCCTTAAGGTTAGCTAAAAGCAGATTCTCATTTCTTTTTAAAATAAAACGTGCTACATATATTCGAGCCGGAGTTTTGCTTATATACCCAAGCCAGAGTTTCGCTTATATACTCAAGCCAGAGTTTCGCGTATATACTCAAGCCAGAGTTTCACTTATATACTCAAGCCAGAGTTTCGCTTATATACTCAAGCCAGAGTTTCGCTTATATACTCAAGCCAGATTTTCGCTTATATACTCAAGCCAGAGTTTCGCTTATATACTCAAGCCAGAGTTTCACTTATATACTCAAGCCAGAGTTTCGCTTATATACTCAAGCCAGAGTCGCTAACCATTCATGGTCGGCTAAAAATATATTTTCTTTTCCTTGATTTCACCATTTCTCATTTCCCGTAAATCTACGCCCACTTTAATATAAACACACCCATATATGTTTATACTAAATGCGTAATTCACAACTCAATCATTGCATAACCAAAAAATACATACATTTTCCATTTCCCGTAAATCTACACCCACTTTAGTATAAACACACTCATGTATGTTTACACTAAATGCGTAATTCACAACTCCATCATTGCATAACCAGAAAATACACACATTTTCCATTCCAAATGCACAAATAAAAACTTATCCTTACCTCGGTGAGTGTTGTAACACCCTAAATTTAAGTCTTTAAAATTATTGTATCAGTCCTAGGATTCTCGCTTGAGCGAGAGATTCTCGCATGGGCGAGGAAGGCTCACTTGGGAGGGTGAAATCCTGGGCTATACTAGAGGATTCTTGCCTGAGCGAGAATTGTCTCACCTGGGCGAGAAATGACATTTTCGGGGTTGTTGAGACTGTGAGATTCTCGCTTGAGCGAGAATCCCTCGCTTGAGCGAGAGGGTCAGATATGAGTTTTTAAAATGGGCGGAATTTTCTCGCTTGAGCGAGAATAAGCTCGCTTAAGCGAGAACCCGACGAGAGCATTAAATGAGAGAAACCCCAAATACATTTTTAGGTTAAGAATTGAAGGGAGGTGAGAGAAGAGAGCATTCCCAATGTCTAGGAGCTTTGATTCTTGTTCAAGAGCTTGAGAAGAGGTAAAACTCTCTATTCTAACTCTCTTCTTCTCTTGAAAACCCATTTTTGGTATTATGGATCTCTTCTCAAAATGAGAGAAACCATGGAAACTCACCCTTTTGAGTTATGGTTCGTTTTATGTTATTTTTATCTTGTAAACTCTTGGTATAGAGTTAGTATTTCAAGAAAGGAGAGGGTTTGTGGGTTGATTCATGAAAACCCCAAAACCCTAAAGTGAGAATGTGCTTAAAGAAGAAAATGGGTAAAGTGCTAGAGGTAGAAGATGAATAAGTTTTCTAATGTTGAAATGTGAGATGAATATGTATGTTTTAGATGTTGTAAACTTATGATGAAAGTAGTTTAGAAACATTGAAAACGTGTTAAATATTTTATATGCTTAAATAATGCAATATAAGTTGTTTATATGATATTTGGAATAAATGACTAACATTGTGTTATATGGTGGGATGAGGAAAGATCCTAAAGTTGGAGGCGGTGTCGTGGAACCAACGAAGTCGCCAAAAACCAAACCCAACACTCACCGAGGTAAGGATAAGTCTTTAACTTATGTACGGTGTTAGAAAATGCATGGATTTTCTGATGTGGATAATGAAATGAAATGTGAATCACTTAGTCATTATGAGCATATATGGGTATGTTGATAATGATGAGGAGTGGATTTACGGTTTAGGTATTGGTGGAGTGCCAATGGAAATAAAACTCGAAATAAAATAATGAATTGTAAATCACTTTGTAGTTATAAGCATACGTGGATATGTTTGTAATGATATCGGGTGCATTTATTGTTTATGTATTGGTAGAGTGCCAATGGAAATAAAACTCGAAACAAAGCAATGAATTGTAAATCACTTAGTCGCTACAAGCATATATGGGTATGTTTGTAGTGATGAGGAGTGAATTTACTGTTTATGTATTGGTGGAGTGCCAATGGAAATAAAACTCGGAATAAAACAATAAATTGTAAGTCACTTTGTAGTTACAAGCATATACGATATGTTGTAATGATGTCGGGTGCATTTATTGTCTATGTATTGGTGGAGTGCCAATGGAAATAAAACTCGGAATAAAACAATAAATTGTAAGTCACTTTGTAGTTACAAGCATATACAATATGTTGTAATGATGTCGGGTGCATTTATTGTCTATGTATTGGTGGAGTGCCAATGGAAATAAAACTCGGAATAAAACAATAAATTGTAAGTCACTTTGTAGTTACAAGCATATACGATATGTTGTAATGATGTCGGGTGCATTTATTGTTTATGTATTGGTAGAGTGCCAATGGAAATAAAACTCGAAACAAAGCAATGAATTGTAAATCACTTAGTCGCTACAAGCATATATGGGTATGTTTGTAGTGATGAGGAGTGAATTTACTGTTTATGTATTGGTGGAGTGCCAATGGAAATAAAACTCGTTTTAGCCGACCAGGATGGGTTAGCGACTTTAGCTCGAGTTATGTAGCATGGTTTTTCAAAAGTATCGGTGAAGAAAATGGTTTTAAGTGGATTTAATTTAGATCGTTATTTAACCCTAATAAATGTGGATTAACTTACATTGATGTTTTATTGAGTTAACGACTTACTCCTTTGTGTTGTTTGTGTATGGTCAATGTTAATCCCATTGCAGGTAGGTGGACGGAGAAAAGATGAGTTTTGACTAGGAGATTAGAGACCTTTATTTTGATGTCTCTTTATCCATTCTTTTGTAACCTCATTTGGATGTACTTGAAGTAACTAATTGTAACTATGAATACTATTTTTTGTACATGATATTGATCATGGAGACTAGTAACTCGGGATATATGTAGCTATGGGTGTTTTGCAAACCCATAGCTAATTGTATGCGGTAGTAACTAGGTTACATTAATATGAATTATGTTTTTCTGTATTAGGAATGTATGTATGGATATCGCATGATAAATAGTCCGGAAATAATCAAGGTAAACAATGTAACGCATATTCAGTTAATAATCAGGAAACATAAACGAATTGAATGTTTGCTTGAGTTAAAATAAGAGAAAATTTCCAGGGTAGAATTTTGGGTCGTTACAAGTGTTGGGGGTCGGTTTTTGAGTATTTTACCAGTTCCCTCCACGATCTCCTCCAACCTTAGGATATTTCCTCATCCCACCAATAACAACAATGTCAGTCATTTATTCAAAATAACACATAAACGACTCATATTTCATCGTCAAACACACAAGAGTTTCATACATGTTCAATGTTTCTAAAACTACTTCATCAGGATTTTCCAATCATTCAAGACATACATATTCATCATCATATAACATTTAACACATTTTCTCTTATAACCACATTTTCCTTTTGGGGGTTTTGGGGTTTTCATAAACCAACCCACAAACCCTTTCCATTCTTTGAATATTAACTCTAAACCAAGAGTTTACAAGAGAGAAACTAAATAAAACGAACCACAACTCAAACGGAAGAGTTTCCATGGTTTCTCATACTTTTGAGAAGAGATCCATACACCCAAAACAATGAGTGTATGTATGTTTTTTCTTTATTTTTTATCATGAAACTACTTGAAAATGCAATCCTAGGTGCATATGATATGAGATGCATATGAATTAAGCAAAATATATGAAATAATTTACAATAATTAATGAAATGATATGGTGGGATGATAATGTTTGAATAACTTCTTTGTTATTTTTTTGATAAATGCATGCATGAGAGAAAGAGTATATATATATGAATAATGCATTTTTTAAATGTATGTATTTATGATGAATGAATGCATGCATAAGTCAATGAATGATTAATTTTATTTTTGAATGTAATATATGAATGCATAAGTCAATTAATATGGATATTTTATTATTGATTGCCTAAATAAATGCATGAGCCAATGGATGATGATTTTATTTTTGAATGCAATGAATGAATGCATTACTCAATCAATGAATTTTTTCCATTTTTAATGTATGAATCAATGCATAATTGAATGAATGAATGTTTGAATATGTATTTTTTGTTTTCGAGTTCATGTACGTATAGATGTAGAATGAGATGTATATGATTTGTTTCCAGTGTCCTACACAGGGTATGTAACACCCCAAATTTATCCTCCTTGAAATTAGGTAACAGACGTGAGGAATGGGGCATATTGCCAGATTCTCGCTTGAGCGAGAGGACCTCGCCCAAGCGAGAGGATCACTGTTTTGAAATTGGAAATTCTGGGAGTCTCGCCCAAGCGAGGAATGGGTCGCTTGAACGAGAGGAAGCCTGTTGAGGCTGTGAGATTCTCGCCCGAGCGAGAGGAACCTCGCTTGAGCGAGAGCATCAGATCTGAAATTTTAAAAAGGTGGGATTTTCTCGCCTGAGCGAAAATGGGCTCGCTTGAGAGAGAACCCGACGATTTCACTTTAAAATAGAAACCCCAAACACATTTTAGGGTTAGAAATTGAGAGAGAAGAGAGGAGAAGGTGATTTTGAGAGCAAGAACTCGTGTAAATCATCTAGAAGCTTGAGAAGAGGTAAATCTCTTGACTCTAACTCTCTTTCTCCCTTTCAAACTCGTTTTTGGGTGTATGGATCTCTTCTCAATGTATGAGAAACCATAGAAACTCTTCCTTTAGAGTTATGGTTCGTTTTATGTGGTTTTTCTCTTGTAAACTCTTGGTTTAGAGTTGGTATTTGATGAATGGAAAGGTTTTGTGGGTTATTCCTGAAAACCCCCAAAATGAGAACATGAGTAAAAAGGGAAATGGGTGAAATGTTAATTGTGGATGATGAGTTTGTTCTTTAATGTTGATATATGAGATGAACATGTATGTTTAGATGTTTGGAAACTTGTATTGAAGTAGTTTTGGAAACCTTGAAAATATGTAAATCCCTTGTATGTTTGATGATGAAATACGAGTTGTTTATGTGTTACTTTGAATACATGACTGACATTGTTGTTATTGGTGGGAATGAGGAAAGATCCTAAGGTTGGTGGAAATCGCGAAGGAGACTTTTAAAGTTACTCGGAACCGACCCCCAACGCTCACCAAGGTAAAGGATAAGTGTTTATGACTTATATGAGCTGATGTGAATCAGGTATGAGAAAGAGGTAATATGTTTGTAAGAATATTGTTGTTATCCTACCTGGAGTGGTAGTGGTTTATTATTGTTATCCTACCTGGAGTGGTAGTGGTTTCTTATTGTTATCCTACCCGAAGTGGTAGTGGATTATTGTTGTTATCCTACCTAGAGTGGTAGTGGTTTATTATTGTTATCCTACCTGCAGTGGTAGTGGTTTATTATTATCATCATACCCGAAGTGGTAGTGGATTATTGTTGTTGTCCTACTCGGAGTGGTAGTGGATTATTGTTGTTGTCCTACCCGGAGTGGTAGTGGATTATTGTGAACTAGTCCTGATGATGTGGTATAGGGAATTAACTAGATCAACCCGATGTGGTATGGAGAATGAACTAGACCTGCCCGATGTGGTATGTGGAATTAACTAGACCTGCCCGATGTGGTATGTAGAATGAACTAGACCTATCCGATGTGGTATGGGGAATTAACTAGACCTGCCCGATGTGGTATGGAGAATTAACTAGACTTGCCCGATGTGGTATGGAAAATGAACTAGACCTGCCCGATGTGGTATGAGGAATTAACTAGACCTGCCCGATGTGGTATGGAGAATTAACTAGATCTACCCGATGTGGTAGAGGATTATCTTTATGAAAGAACTCGGTGAATATGATTGATGGTGAATACGATTAATGTGAATGAGTGTGTTCGAATGATAGTAATATGAATGCTATATGATATATATTATGGGATATATATACTATAGGGTGAATATGAAAGATGAGAAATGAGGATGTTTGGAAGGAAAGTAATATGCATGCTATAGAATATATATTGTGGGATATATATACTATAGGATGAATATGAATAACATGGAAATGAAAAAAAGAAGATATGAATGTTTATTTTTACTTGTTTGTGGTTATAATTTATCTTAATGCTTAATCGTATTTAAAATATGGATTATCATGTAATGTTAGTCTTGAATTAATGGCTTACTCCCTTGTTTTGTGTGATGTTTATGATAATCCCATTGTAGGTAAATGAAGGATTTGAGGAGGAAGCTCACTTAGGAATCTTATGCGTTTATTAACCTGCATTTCTTTATCTTTACTTCTGTATTATAGTTGATTAGACAATAGTTTGGGATGAATGTAATTCTGATTATGGTAACATGGACATTGTGATTCTCGGAAACCCATAACTAGTTGTATGCGATAGTTACTAAGGATTAATTGAATGAATTATGTTTTTCTGCAATATTAAATGTATGATAATATAACAGGTTAAAAGGGTGGTTTTACGGAATGATTAATGAGAGATTAAAGTAAGATGACGAATGTATTCATGAAAGGATTAAAAAAAAATAAAAAAAATTCAAGGGTATAATTTGGGTTCTTACAATATGGTATCAGAGCATAGTTAATTCTGCGGCCTAGGGTATTGTAAGGACCCAAATTCTACCCTTGAAATTTTTTTCCTTATTTAATCCAATTTCATGCCTTTAACGATAATTATAATTATCAAGTGAATGAACTTATTTAAAAGATCTCACTTCCCTCCTCAAACTCAATCTATAAACCAAAAGTAGTATACCAAATCAGATGGTAGAAAAACATAATTCGTATTAATGTAACTTAGTAACGGCCGCATACAATTAGCTATGGGTTTCCAAAACACCCATAGCTACATATATCCCGAGTTACTAGTTTCCATGATTAATGTCATGTACAACAATCAGGTTTATAATTACAAAATAATTAGTTCAAGTACAACCAATAAGGTTACAAAAAAATGGATAAGAGACATCAAAATAAAAGTCTCTAAGCTCCTAATCAAAACACCCATACTCCTTCCACCTACCTGCAATGGGATTAACATTGACAATACACCAAGAAAACACAAAGGAATAAGTCGTTAACTCAACAATTATCAATGTAAGTAAATCCACATTTAATAGGGTTAAATAAACGGTTTAAATTCAAGTTTACTTAAAACCAATTTCATCGTTCATACTTTTGAAAACCATGCTACGTAACTTGAGCCAAAGTTTGCTACATTGCTTGAGCCAAAGCTTGCTACATTACTTGAGCCAAAGTTTGCTACATTGCTTGAGCCAAAGCTTGCTACATTACTTGAGCCAAAGTTCCTAACCAATCATGGTCGGCTAAAAACGAGTTTTATTTCCATTGGCACTCCACCAATACATTTTTCCGAGTTTTATTTTCATTGGCACTCCACCAATACAAAAACAGTAAATGCACCCGACATCATTACAAACATATACATATATGCTTATAACTACAAAGTGATTTACGAATCATTTCATTACTCCGAGTTTTATTTCCATTGGCACTCCACCAATACATAAACGGTAAATCCACTCCTCGTTGTTACAAACATGCCCATATATGTTTATAACAACTAAGTGATTTACGCTTCATTGCATTATTCCGAGTATTATTTCCATTGGTACTCCACCAATACATAAACGGTAAATCCACTCCTCGTTGTTACAAACATACCCATATATGTTTATAACAACTAAGTGATTTACGCTTCACTTTGTTATCCATATCAGAAAATCCACACATTTTCTATCACAATGCATAAGTTAAAGACTTATCCTTACCTCGGTGAGTGTTGGGTTTGGGTTCTTGGCAACTCCTCAAGTTCCACCGACACCGCCTCCAACTTTAGGATCTTTCCTCATCTCACCATATAACACAAGGTTAGTCATTTATACCAAATATCACATAAACAACTTATATTGCATTATTTAACCATACAAGATATTCATCATATTTTCAACCTTTATTACAAACATAACCACATATGTCTATATCCTTACTTCTCAAGTTCCACCGACACCGCCTCCCACTTTAGGATCTTTCCTCATCCCACCATATAACACAATGTTAGTCATTTATTCCAAATATCACATAAACAACTTATATTGCATTATTTAATCATACAAGATATTCATCACATGTTCGATGTTTCTAAACTACTTTTATCATAAGTATTCAACCATCTAAAACATGCATATTCATCTCATATTCCAACATTTGGAGTTAAACTCATCTTCTACCTCTAGCATTTTACTCACTCTCTCTTTTTACCCCATTTTTACTTTAGGGTTTTGGGGTTTTCATGACTCAACCCACAACCCTTTCCATTCTTGAAATATTAACTCTAAACCAAGAGTTTACAAGGTAAAAATGACATAAAACGAACCATAACTCCGAAGGATGAGTTTCCATGGTTTCTCACATTTGGAGAAGAGATCCAACATACCATAAATGAGTTTAGAAGAAGAGAGTTAGAATCAAGAGTTTTACCTCTTCTCAAGCTCTTGGGTGAGTATCAAAACTCCTTGCTCTTGGAAAAGCTCTCTTCTCTCACCTCCCTTCAAAGTTTTTAACCCTAAAATGTGTTTGGGTTTCTGTTTTAAAGAGGTGTCGTCGAGGTGTAATCGATTACCAACATGGTGTAATCGATTACAACGTGAAAAAATGCGCATATCTGATGCTTTTAATACTATGTAATCGATTACCACGAGTGTGTAATCGATTACCACGAGTGTGTAATCGATTACCACGAGTGTGTAATCGATTACACTGTGTCAGATACACATATCTGATGCTTTTAATACGATGTAATCGATTACCAGGAGTGTGTAATCGATTACCAGGAGTGTGTAATCGATTACACTGTGTCAGATGCACAGGTCTGATTAGTTTTTCAGCATGTAATCGATTACCAGGAGTGTGTAATCGATTACACTGTGTCAGATGCACAGGTCTGATTAGTTTATCAGCATGTAATCGATTACCTGGAGTGTGTAATCGATTACACTGTGTCAACAGCCCAAAATTTGCTATTTCTCGCTCAAGCGAGGCTTCCAAGACTGTTACTATAATCTTGAAGACTCAAATTTAGGGTGTTACAATCCTCCCCCTCTTATAGGAATTTTCGTCCCCGAAAATTAAACATACCTCGGAAATAATATCATCACCTAGACCTTAGGCACAAGGATACTCCACCAAAATCATAATCGATCATCTACTCCATTATGATCACTTAATCAGTCACTAAGGGCATACACCACTAAACCGTGACATCACCCACCAATTCATGAACTAATTCATCAATGTCCAAATATTAAGGTTTCAGCCTTTAATAACTCGAGTGCCATGGGAACTAATCCATAATTCAGACTATAGAATTTCCCTATATCCATCAAGAACCATAGGCATCTAGCACCTATCCATCTATCAATTCTAACATACGTTAAGAATCTCGATTACACTCTCGAACTTCATCGAATGGGGAGCTCCTTATCCCATATCTAATTAAATGCACCTTTTAACATCCATCATACACCAGCTAGTTTCATCCCCACTCGAGAATCTGGCACAATTTTATTTTACTCGATCAACAAAATACCTACACAAAAGACTCTTAATGTCTCATCCATTGTACACAATCAAACTATCCAGTAATTATCTAATTACATCAAATATTTCTACCGTCAAATCTTATCGTCTAAAGAAATTACCAATTTCTAGCCTCCACTAAAACCATAAAACCATTGATTCACACCAAAACTAGATATTCTGTCCCCAATCGGCCAGCACAAGTCGACCAACCCTAACGACTACAACTTGCGTTCGGTTTCGTCATCCCAATTTCGTTAGCAAAGATAAACTTATTAACCCACTCGCATTATGTCCAACAAAACATGGGCGTCTTATATCATTAAACTTTTAACAACCTCATACTTATTCCGATATGGTTGCTAAAATTTCGGAATTCTCCAACATGATACTAAACCATTTCTTAGCCACAGGCTATGTTTCACCCAAAGAAAAGGATTTTTGAAAACGGTTTGAATCCACGACTTATGAAACAAAGTTTACATAATCAGTTCAACACAACCCAAAACCTTTTCTCTCAGATGTTTACACCACTCCATACACCGCAATTACTGACTTTCACGAAACAGCAACAACTTTTTTCGATACAACATTCAACGCAGACAACTGAGGTACACTACCACTATTTCATGCGTTGCCAATGTCCTACCGCAAAAGAACCGGTCATTCGAGACCAAAAGTTTCACGTCTAATAAAATGTATCCATCACATCGACGGGTAAGTATCTTGACTAGCCTCTTTCCTCGACTATCAGCATAAGTCTTATCCCTTTAGCATACACATACATATCAATGTATATTAAATTTTACATCTTGACTTCAACAATTACACACAGTCAAACATAACACGATTTGCTGACCGCTAGTCCATTTCCAGGATTAACTCCAACTGGGACATCATTGCTCATATCAACACTATGGTAGAGGTTTTTACCATTTACCACAATCGTACACTGAGACACCGCATCGACATCCACCACCGATATATAGATTGGGGTGGGCACGACCAAGTCGGAAGTACTGACTCAGTTTGCAATTTCAGCCAGTTTTTCACATTTAACACATATATCAGGGAGTGCGTCGCTCCCGAATCAACAACACTAAACAAGGAATACTTGTCAGTAAGCAATTTCTCTTAACCTGACCATCCATACCTGATGTCCCTGCACCTCTCGGGGTAACCGCTCGACCATGGTCCCTTGCCCTCTCCGCGGGAACGACATTCATCCGTCGACTTAGTTTTGGACAATACCTTTTGATGTGTCCTAATTCCTTGCAGTAGAAACACTTATTCTCCGACCCCGGGCATGTGCTTCCATGATGGAGTCTGCCACACTTGTTGCACAAAGGAGTGGAAACCCCTCCGGTAGGAAACGTAGGTGGTCTCGACCCTTGAAAATTCCTGTCACGATATCCAGTAGGTGTAGCATAAGGTTCTCGGTCATCCTCCACTCTCTCTTTACCTCTCCCATGCATATGGTTGCGTTGAGGTCCATAGTTCCGGGGAAGATTTGAGTTGGGTGTTGCCACTTCAGTCGCTTTCAAGTTATCCTCATACATCCTGCACTTGTTGACTAGAGTAGCAAAATCCGCAATCTCCTGATGTCCGAACATCACTTTCAGTTTGGGCCTTAAGCCCGATTCAAATTTAGAGCACTTGGACCGTCCGTCCACTTCCAATTCAGATTAGGGACAAAACCGCGCCAATTCCTCGAATTTAGCCGCATATTCTCCCACCGACATGTCTCCCTGTTCCAACTTCAAGAACTCCATCTCCTTCTTCCTTTTCAGATCCGCAGGGAAGTATTTATGAAGGAATTTCGCCTTGAAGGTACTCCAAGAAATTAATTGTCCTTCCGTCTCCATTTGACGTCACGTAAACTCCCACCAGTTCTCAGCCTCCGTCACTAGCATATAAGTGGCATACGCCAGTTTCTGAGCCTCCGAACAGTTCATGGCCCTGAAAATGCGTTCCATTCCCTGAATCCACTCTAGTGCAGCATCAGGAGCAAATCCCCCGTGGAACTGACTCGGGTTCCTCTTACAAAACTCATCCAGGCCTCGGTACTCTGCCGGCTCGGGTGGAACTAGGGGTTGCGAACTCGGACTTGGTGTCGCATTCTGATTCAGGTGTTGTAAGTTCTCATTCACGTTTACCAGTACTGCCGCAATCTGGGCCAACAATTCATTCTGACTCGATCCTCTCCCTCGTCCCCTTCCAGACATTTTAGCAATGGGTACCTGTACTCTTCCATTTGTTAGAACAGAATTTTGTCTAAACGAAGTTCACAAAATCACTTAGCAATCAGTACAGATCAAACAATTTCTTTTTTCAGTGTATAAAATCACATAGTTTCATATCACATTACATGTCACTACACCAAGGCTCAATGCTTCAAACATTCAATCCACACAATCTCAACTATTCCAATCATAAACATGTTACAAAGAAGCAAGTAAGGCCATACCCTAGGCCGCAGGATTAACTATGCTCTGATACCATATTGTAAGGACCCAAATTCTACCCTTGAAATTTTTTCTCATTTTAATTCAATTTCATGCCATCACTCATAACTCACACTACCAATTTAATATCATTTCTTCAAAATCTTATTTCCCTCCTCATACTCAATCCATGAATCACTAGCGACATACATATTCATTTTACTTAAAAAAAATCCTCACAAGTTATTACTTGAATTAATCCTTTAACCTATTATATTATCATACAATTAATATTGCAGAAAAACATAATTCATTCATATCATTCTCTAGGAGTACTAATACCTAAAAGGTTCTAATCCTCCCAAAATTACATTACGCATGGTTACAAATATCCAACTAATGGTTAGCTATGATTACAATCATTTAAATCCGCAAGTAGTCATTTCAGATACAAAACATAAATAGTGAATCCGAAGTCTAAAACTCCTAGAGCTCCCGACCTAGCATACTTCATTCATCTATTTCCCTGCAATGGAATTATCAATGACAAAAGTACAAAACACACAAAGGAGTAAGTCGTTAATTCAAGAATAACATTACATGGTAATCCATAATTTACATACTACTGCACATAGAGATAAATCATAATCATAAACAGGTAAGCACAACATTGATATCTCCTTTCTTCCATTTCCTTATTGGTCATATTCACCCCATAGAATATATATCCCATAATATATATCCTATAGCGTGCATATTACCTTCATCCGAACATTCTCACATTCATGTTATTCATATTCACCCTATAGTATATATATCCCATAATATATATTCTATAGCATGCATATTCGTTTATCTCAATTACTTTTGTCCCATCGATTACGCTCGACATCAGACTTACTCTTTACCACATCCGGTCGTTTACACTGATCAGAAAATCCACTACCACATCGGGTAGATAATGTCTCAATGATCCACTACCACTTCGGGTAGGTAACTTCCCTTAATGATCCACTACCACTTCGGGTAGGTAATTTCCCTTAATGATCCACTACCACTTCGGGTAGGTAATTTCCCTTAATGATCCACTACCACTTCGGATAGGTAGTTTCCCTTAATGATCCACTACCACTTCGGGTAGGTAATTTCCCTTAATGATCTACTACCACTTCGGATAGGTAGTTTCCCTTAATGATCCACTACCACTTCGGGTAGGTAATTTCCCTTAATGATACACTACCACTTCGGTTAGGTAATTTACAATAATGATCCACTACCACTTCGGGTAGGTAATTTCCCTTAATGATCCACTACCACTTCGGGTAGGTAATTTATCTTAATGATCCACTACCACTTCGGGTAGGTAATTTCCCTTAATGATCCACTACCACTTCGGATAGGTAATTTCCCTTTAATGATCCGCTACCACTTCGGGTAGGTAATTCCTCCGACAATCCACATTTAAGGGAGTTCTTAAGCCATTATAAATCCATTGCCGCTACATAACTTGAGCCAAAGTCGCTAACCATTTCATGGTCGGCTAAAAATATGTTTTTCTTCGCATTGATACACCATCAATTTATCACCAGCAATTCCACGCATCCTTTATTACAAACATAACCACATATGTCTATAATAAACAAGCGACTTGCATCTTAAATCACTTTCTCAACCAGAAAATCCACACATTTTCCATTACGATATACAATTAAAGACTTATCCTTACCTCGGTGAGTGTTGGGTTTGGTTCTTGGCAACTTCTCAAGTTCCACCGACACCGCCTCCCACTTTAGGATCTTTCCTCATCCCACCATATAACACAATGTTAGTCATTTATTCCAAATATCACATAAACAACTTATATTGCATTATTTAATCATACAAGATATTCATCACATGTTCGATGTTTCTAAACTACTTTTATCATAAGTATTCAACCATCTAAAACATGCATATTCATCTCATATTCCAACATTTGGAGTTAAACTCATCTTCTACCTCTAGCATTTTACTCACTCTCTCTTTTTACCCCATTTTTACTTTAGGGTTTTGGGGTTTTCATGACTCAACCCACAACCCTTTCCATTCTTGAAATATTAACTCTAAACCAAGAGTTTACAAGGTAAAAATGACATAAAACGAACCATAACTCCGAAGGATGAGTTTCCATGGTTTCTCACATTTGGAGAAGAGATCCAACATACCCAAAATGAGTTTAGAAGAAGAGAGTTAGAATCAAGAGTTTTACCTCTTCTCAAGCTCTTGGGTGAGTATCAAAACTCCTTGCTCTTGGAAAAGCTCTCTTCTCTCACCTCCCTTCAAAGTTTTTAACTCTAAAATGTGTTTGGGTTTCTGTTTTAAAGAGGTGTCGTCAAGGTGTAATCGATTACCAACATGGTGTAATCGATTACAACGTGAAAAAATGCGCATATATGATGCTTTTAATACTATGTAATCGATTACCACGAGTGTGTAATCGATTACCACGAGTGTGTAATCGATTACCACGAGTGTGTAATCGATTACACTGTGTCAGATACACATATCTGATGCTTTTAATACGATGTAATCGATTACCAGGAGTGTGTAATCGATTACCAGGAGTGTGTAATCGATTACACTGTGTCAGATGCACAGGTCTGATTAGTTTTTCAGCATGTAATCGATTACCAGGAGTGTGTAATCGATTACACTGTGTCAGATGCACAGGTCTGATTAGTTTATCAGCATGTAATCGATTACCAGGAGTGTGTAATCGATTACACTGTGTCAACAGCCCAAAATTTGCCATTTCTCGCTCAAGCGAGGCTTCCAAGACTGTTACTATAATCTTGAAGACTCAAATTTAGGGTGTTACACGAGACACTAGGACGAATAAACCGCTTGGCCAATAAGTCCTCGACCTGCTTCTTCAACTCGGCCAATTCTAACGGTGCCATCCTATACGGAGCTATAGAGATGGGTCCCGTTCCTGATACCAAATCAATAGAGAATTCCACTTCTCTTACTGGAGGTAACTTCGGAATGTCACCAGAAACACCTCAGGAAACTCACAAACTATTGGAATATCCCGAACCTTAGGTTTCTCCATACCCTCCAAGGATGCCAACAACATAAACACGGCTCCTCCCTCCTTACAGGATGTCCTGACTTCCTTTGCCCATAACGGTTTCATGTCATTAACCTCATCAGGAATCTCATCTAGATTCCCGAATACCACGGTCTTATCGGCACAATTAAGCATTACATGATTCGCCGATAACCAGTCCATCCCTAGAATTAGATCCAACTGGGATAGTGGTAAGCAGATTAAATCCACGGTAAAAGTCTTACCGTTTACCACTACCGGACATTGAGACACCACTATCGACACCACCACAGGCACATCAGTTGGGGTGGATACGACCAAGTCGAAAGGCAACGACTCAATTTGCAAATTCAGTCTATCCACGCATTCAATAGATACAAAGGAGTGTGTGGCTCCCGAAAATTGCCCCAATTTGGGTTTCTTATGATATAATATTGGGAAATCAATGTATAAAGGATTAAAATAAATGAAAAATTTCAAGGGTAGAATTTGGGCCCTTACACCATTTCGTTTGGGATGAAATTTGTTTAGATTGAATTTGAAAATATGGTGTAACAACTCTCAGTAATCGATTAGAGCATAGGGGTAATCGATTACCCAAACATATTTCCAACTTAGAAACCAATTTTCATGTTGAATAATTGGTTACTCTTGGTGTAACGACTCTTAATAATCGATTACAATACATAGGTAATCGATTACCTAAGCCTATTGTCCAACTGAGTAACTAATTATCAAACTGAGTAATCAGTTACACTAATACCAGTAATTGATTAATGTTTTCAGTTTTTGTTGGTTAACTCGTTTCTCACTCATGTAACTTGTTACGTGTTTCCAATAATTTGTTTCTTAATCACAATAACCTATTACTTATATCCAGTAACATGTTACACAATGTTTTGAAAATTGTTTTCATTAAAGCTTATGATTCTTATTTTTTCCTTTAGAAGATAACTTTGAGCATTATCACTAATAGTATATCAGAGAGTGTAAGGATAGAAGTACATATGGACTTAGACTTTAAATGTCTTGAAGCTTTATCTTCATTGTCTTCATAAGTATTCTTTCTTATTCTTCTTCTTGTGATGTTGATGTCTTCATCAAAACCATGCCAATGTCAAAAGCAAGATCTTCTTCACAGTTTGTCCTAATTAGGTTCTATAATTAGGAGTGTATGGTCTATGTATTTTGGTCCATGTTTTGTATTTTTTTCGATTTGTACTTTGGTTTGTAATAGCTTAGCATGCTTAATGAAAACCTATTTTTATTTTGAAATCATGCACTTGACTTATCTTAGACTTGTACTATGTTGATCAATGAATGCTTAATTTTTTATGAATACTATGCATTGATCTGCCTGTTGAAAATCCGGTTATCTTGCCTTTGATAAGCTTGCACAATATAGTATGAATTTAGCATGTTTTTTGTTCTGGAACTGCACTTAATTGATTAACAGCAGACATAATCGATTAAGTCATGTTTAAAAACTTATGTCTCTGCAAATTATAAGGTGTTTAATCGATTAAGTATCCTCCATAATCAATTAAGTTCAGACTGAGCTTATTGTTTCATTTTTTTATCTTCTTAATCGATTAAGAATTATGGATAATCGATTAAACATTGGAAAATTTTAATTTATTTTTATTTTTTTCTTTCTTTTGACTATATTCTTCAATTTATATCATTGCTTTTTGATCATGCCAAAAGGGGGAGAAAGTTGTTGTTTGAGTTTTGCAGATTGAATATATATGCTACCCACATAAGTAAATGAGGGAAAATGAACAATCATGTACACCACCTCATCAACGTTCATATCAATCACAAAACTAAGTTGACTGTCATTAAGCCTTCAAACAATGTTATATACAAATGCTTATCCATGATATATTGTGGTTTATAATCACCAAAAAGGGGGAGATTGAGAATGCAAGCATACATCATTACATTGGGGAAATGGAAATGCAAAATGCATCATCATAGTGTTTTGATGAAGACAAAGAGAAGTAAAAGAGAAGACAAGGATAAGACAAAGCAAGCTTGAAGACATGTGCAACTCAACAAACAACAAGATCAAGACTCAACATCATTCAAGTAGAGTCTAGGCTAGGTGAACCTAGAATGGAAGTCTCACGAAGTCTAAAATTGAATATAACTAAAAGGAGACTTGCATACATTCATACATGACTCACATGCTCATGCATTTACATATGATAACATGATATGAGTGCATCAAACTGAATTTAACCCATATATATTCAAAGTCATGTATCATGCATATACACATCATGTAGGAGGTTCATCACACAGTTAATCGATTACAACTTGTGTTAATCGATTAAATGAACATGAGAACCACTTAACCGATTAAGTATGGGATTAATCGATTAAATGTAGTTACAGTAGCTGAAATCATTGATTTCATAGTATCGTTAATCGATTAAGCTGCAGGGTAATCGATTAAGTCCAACTAAAAACAGTTTTGTATAAAAGCTGATTTTTCCCATGTGTTCACAAGTTAGTCATGTTGAAATTTCACAAGATTGTAGATTTCTCTGAACTTAAATTTCATATCATTTGAGAGAGTTTCTTCTTGTGAGAAAAAGTCTTTAGTTTTCTTGTTTCACATGAGAGAGATAAGATAGTTGAGGATTATTCTTCGTGCTTAAACTTTCACATTAATTTTGGAAAAAACCAAGCTTAGTCACACATAGTTTTTTTTGAGTCTTTGTGAGATTTCTAGGCTGGGTTTTTAGCGCTTTTACTGTTTGTATATTCACACACTTTAGGTTCATTGTAACTTGGATAGTTAGACGATATTGTGAGAAAATCCTAGTTGCGGTTAGGTTGTCGTCTTCACCTTTACATAGGTCTTGGTTAGGAGTGATCATCGGTTGGGACTGTACCGTGAATAGGTGAGGATTATCCGAAAGATGCGGGTTAAAGGTCAAACCGAAGTGAGAGACTCTAGGGCCAATAAGGGAGCATTTGTAAAGTTTATTTGAACGATTGTTTTGTAAAAACATTATTCAAATTGTGAAGGAAATCTCCTGATATTAGAATGGGAGGCCTGAACGTAGTTTGCAAGTGGACCCAAAAACGAACTAGGATAAAATCGTCGTCTCAATTTTCTTGATCCCTTATCTCTTTACTTTCCAACCATTTTGTGCTTTACATATTTTGGTTGATTTCCTTAATGAGTTTAGTGCATGTTTTGTTTCTGTTAAACACATTGACATAAATTATTTAAGTTGATTGCATTTGTTATTGATTGAAAACGTTGTATCTTTTCAGGCAAGAAAACTGTTTTTCTAATATCACAAGAATCAGGTTAATCGACTAAGCCTGTTGTTAATCGATTAATCACAAAAAGAGTTAATCAATTAAGAGCACTGATAATCGATTAAACAATGAATATTTTAGAATATCTCATTTGCCGCACAAAATGTTAATTTGCTTCCGCTCACACCTATTCACTCACTCTCGGTGTTATTTGTTTTGAGGTATACCCAATACTTGGAAGTGTTTAAGTATGAATTTAGAATTTGCACTTTAAAAGCAACTTCAGAAAATTCTGAAAGTTTGGAACCAAAGTTGCACGAAAAGTGTTGAGAACTGTATATAAAAGTGTGTGCATTTTGTATGTTATGTTGTGTATCCAAAATGATGTTTCAAGACCTTTAAATAGACTTCCAATCAGCCAAGATACCCTTCCATGACGTTGGGACACGATTGGAATGAAAAACATTGAGTTTGGATTTAAGTTGTTCAGTTTGAATTGAAAAACTGCTTTCAACAGCTCTGTGTAATTGATTACAGTGTGATGTAATCGATTACCTCAATTCTCTAGGACAGAAATAATCGGTTACTTCTTTGGTGTAATCGATTACCTCAACTCTCTGTTGAGCAATAATCAGTTACTGTTTTGCAGTAATCGGTTACACTTACTCATTTTTATTGGGTAACGTTTTACTCGGTTAGGTAGCTTGTTACGCAGTTCCGGTAACCTGTTCCCAAGTGGGACACAGTTCAAGTAACTTGTTACCTAAGTTTGGTAACCTGTTACGCATGTTAAGTAATCCGTTACTTAGCTTTTTTGAAAATTGTTTTGTATTGTCTAAGTGGTTTTCAATTTTATTTCAAAATTATTTTATCTTCCATTTGAGCATTGCTACTAAACATAATTAGAGCGTAAGGAGAGAAGTACCTACTAAAGACTTGGATTCTATTTCTTCGAAGATTGAATCTTCTTTGTCTTTAATGTTTTCTTCTTTTTTCTTCTTTTTGTGATCTTGATGTTTCATCAAAACCGTACCAAGGTCAGGAGCAAGATCTTCTTCACATATGTGATGATCTTGTAGGTACACTTGAGGATGCATACACAAAGAATCAGGAATCTGAAAAGTTATGCAAGAGGAGAAAAGTACAAACCAAGAGCTTGAAGGGATAACACAAACATGGAAAACCAAAAAGGACCACCCAATTGACAATGTGATATGTGATATATCTAAAAGGGTGATAACCCAAAATTCCTTGCGTAATATTTGTAATTTCTTTGCATTTGTTTCTCAATTGAGCCTAGGACTATTGAAGAGGCTATTGAGGATGAACATTGGTCTTTTGCTATGCGAGAAGAACAAAACCAATTTGAAAGAAATAAAGTTTGTGATTTAGTTTCTAGACCCAATAATCATCCTATAATAGACACTAAATGGGTTTTTAGAAATAAGCTAGACAAGTCCGGCTTAATTATAAGAAACAAAGTTAGATTAGTAGCTAAGAAGAAGTGATGAAACATCTCCTCCCATGGTATGCAACCTATTTTAAGAATCCAATAATAGACAATTTTTCAACTCTTAATTCTCTGTTTTTAAAAGCAAATAAAACCATTTTAAAGGAAATAAAACCATGTGTTACTATTAAATGCTTACGTATAAATAATATAAAAGGTAAAAAACATTTAAAATAACAAATATGTTGATCAACCAAAGAATAATAAAACTCATTGTTTTACGTTTATTCAAGTCATTGTCGATTTCTACTATTACAACCATAGTTATGAAAATCGATGAACTGTTTCTCATAATAATATGATACATTAATTATATTAGTCATGAAATTATATCGATTAAAATCAGCTAAAATTTGTTATACCAGTTGATTTTTATTTGAATTATACTAGTCATATCAACGAGTTTTCATTTAAAATTATATTTTTTTATGAAAATGACTTACCAAAATATTATTGTAGATAACCAAATACACAATTACTATACTTCTAAAACATAGCATAAACAAATGATATAAATAAAAATATTTTTCATATTTTCAATAGGTTTTAACATTGACATTAATATTATATATATATCTATATGCGTATATCTAATTTTATCAGTATATAGTTTAATTAGTGAAACATTGATATGTTATTATATTAATACCTTGATTGGTTTGTTGAGTGATACAATATTAATAAAATTGATGGCAACTACCAACCAAGGAGAGAAGAAAACTATAATCAAGAAATAGAAACTCAAATAGAAAGCAAATAAAAAACTCTCCCACGTTTCTTTTAATTTCAGCTTGACAAAAACTGTTGATGTTGAAATTGAACCACCGACCAAATCCAAATGACTTATTCCTCTACTTTATTCATGCAAATTTCGTGTAAATGACGCAAAACACTTTAGACCTTTTCCTTCCACGTTCCTTTACCTAATTAATGTACTAATTAAATACCGGTTTGTTTGGTGCACTGCACCTATACACCCTTGATTAATTTATTTATTTTGCATGATTCGTTAATCATGACACTACATTGATTGTTTACTGGTAAGTGCACTTGTCCTTGAGTGAAATAGGCACTCCCATTTTCTTCGGATCCATAACCACAGAGCACTCTATCTTCTTGTAGAACTTCGGCTTTACCAATTTGCCTAAAACAAAAGCCCTTGACCGCACCATCAAGCTCAATCTCAGGGTCACTGGTTCAACCGGTGCACCATTTAAACTGCTCAGGCTAGCTCCCCCTCCATACAGTGGGATATGACTCCCCTTCACAGTTATTCTGATAGATTTCTGGCTCTTTCTTGATTGATAAAACTTAGGCATCTACATATCAAAAGCCAATATATCACATAATATATTAAAAGTGTAACATCTATACATTATAAGTGTAAAATTTTATATACAGCAATTTGTATTAATTTCTTTGAACAGTTAATGATAATTAAATATAAATAGTAGATGATATAATAATAATATATAAAACTCATATAATATCATTACATACATTATGTAACAAAAATAAAGTCATGTTCAAAATATAACAATGTCAATAATTAGTTACCACTTATCAATATATAAATTATATATATATATATATAATATAATATAATATAATATAATAGAAACGGGTGACATGATGTTTGAGGCTCATTTAGATAAATATATGAAGAAATAGTTTCATGGATTTAAACCCATAATATTCATAAATGACAAAATACACGTAATAGTTACCCGTTAAAATAACTCATAAGTGAAACGAATATCATAATACATATCTCGCAAGTACTTGCATATATTTTAATTAAATATTTTATATATTTAGTACTTAATTATTATTAAATTTTATTATTATATCATAATAAAATTTAGCGAATGAAATATAATCATAAAATTATCATATACATATTATATTATTAAAGTAATAATTATTTTTATATATTAATTATTGTAAAATAAATAAAAATATAATTAAAATTGAAAATTCATTGGGTATCCGCTACCTGCATCTACCTTCACCCAAATTCCTAATTGATATTCAGGTTCAAGGTTCTGCGGATGGTCACTCTCTTCATATATAAAAAATGATTAGTTAAAAAAAGTTTGGATCATATACTTACATTTCCGGTGGCTAGAGTAAGTTGAGAATAAGTGAGATCTAACGGTGTTGATGTCACATGGACCCCAAAAAATGTGGCCGTATTGCGAAATGTCAATTTCACAGATGAATTCATCGATACCAAGCTAGTTGCAACTCCTGACATGTCTGCACCAGCTTGAATCACAAACTGATCAAACACTATGCTCTGTCAAAGCACAAAGCAAACCCCAAAAAAAGAAAGTAACGTTAGTTATGTTTCTTATGTTTGCTTCACATTTGGTATAAGAATCAATGAAACGTTAGACGTATAGGTAAGTTTCTAAATCTGGGTCAAAACAATAATGAAGGCAAAAATGTTATGTTTTTATCCAAAACCACACCACAATTAAACATAAGAAGAGTAGATAGAAAAATGTGAGAAATAGTGTGAAGAAAGAAAGATGTGAGAAATATAGATGAATTTTTTATTGTTTGGTATAAGAGAAAATAAAAAGAGAAATAAGAGAAATATGTATTTTATTATGTTACTATCTTTTCATCTCATTTTCTTCTCACAAGTGAAGAGAGAAAAATGTATGGGAGTCACATTTTTTTACTCTCTCTCCTTTCTCTCTTCGGACCGAAAGGAGAGAAACTCCATTTTTCTCTTCAATTTCTCTCTTCCCACTTCCCCTCTCTCTTTCCTAACTCTCTTCCGGCAAACAAAGGTAAGTATCAAATTAATCATCCATAAGACCTCAATATTAAAAATTAAGAATCCTCTCATCTACTAAAGAAAGAAACAAGAGGAGAAATAACATATTAAAATGGAATAATATTTTTACTATTGAAATCAAAAGCAAAAACAAGAACTCCCCTCTCCGATAGATCAATATTGAGGTGGCAATAACCTCAACAACCATATCGTGCCATTCTACTATAACACCAAATCGCAATCATACATTTATAATCCATGCAATTACTTTGGACCTGATCATACATCATCAAACTCGAAAATATAATCACAATAACCACTGTAATAACATTTTAAAACAGCCATAACAATAATGTGAATCACGTGTTTTCCATAATAATCCTTAAGTTTATCAAAATCACGATAGGTAACTCTACCATTAAATAAGTGGTACCTTGACCGTAATAGCAGGTTTCTGGGGGTGACTTGCGGCCCAAAGGATAAGAGAGAAAAGAGAGAACAGCATGAGAAAGCCCACAACAAATGCAAGAAAATAGCATCGACGTCGAAACCCACGTGAATCATGACCATCAAGAAGGCCTTCTTCTTCAATGGGGTGGAACTGATCCTTCCAAGGCCTCCAACCCTTGCGGTTAGAAGCACTGCTTTTGCGGGCACCTGAGAAGCGAGTAGAAGAAGATTCTCTGGAGTGCGGGCCAAAGGACGAGTTTGAGTGTGAGTGAGGAGGAGAGCCCAATGGGCTTTGCAGCGGGCTTGAGTGGAAAGAATTGGTGGTCTTCTCGCCGTCGTTGGATGAGTCCCGTGACGGGCTTTGGACGAAGTAAACGGGCCGGCGGCCGGGGGACCTTGCCGGCGATGATTGGCTCAGGCTGCTCACCTCGGAGTCAGTCTTTGCCAACATTGATGACATGTTCTTGTCGTTGGATTTGGTTTAGAAGTGATTTTGTCTGTTTTTCTTGATCTGAAATTTGAGTGTGTGGGAAAGAAAGAGTGTGGAGTGAGAACGAAGACTTTGTTACTTTGAAGTGTGAGTGCAGAATCTTCATAGTGTACATGTTGGGCCAGCGGTGATTATTTTAGCTATATTTACTCATTTAACGAAGCTTTTGCTCGTGGCCCGTAATTAATAGCAGAGGAAGCTGGATTTTGTCATCTAGCATGGATTGCCAAAAGCTTCAGTGCAATCAAATAAAATAAGGAAAATATGCTTGGTGAACCTAAAATTTAACATTTACTTATCGTGTGATTCAACTTAGGACAAAATGTGGTCACAATATTGTAGCAATGGTAATTGTTGTAACTACATGATATCATAATTGTCATTTGACACCAAATTACAAAATGTGACTGTTTTGGGTTGCAACCTGATTGTATTGGACCACATCAGACCACACTATATTCAAAAATAATTTTTTTAATCAAAAAATAATTCACATCGTAATAGCCGCAATCTATATCACAATAGTGATAATAACTACAATCATGATTGCAACCATAATTTAAAACACCAAATTTAAGATGATGTTATTATGTAATTCTATTTTCATCCTCTAAAAACTCCTGAATTTTTAATAAAAATTTATTCTGACTTCCCATGGGACCATTTTTATTAAAGTAATTCAATTCACATTCTAACTCTTTCGTTAACAGGTGGTCTGAAACTACTATAGCTTTCTATCTAATCAAAATGTTGAATTGTTCTATAGTTTACCATGAACCTAAGTAATCATGAAGGGTGACATTAACAAATTGGAGTTTTGGACGTTATTACATTAGAGGCCTTAGGCGAAGATTTCCATTGTTCTTTCTGGCTGATTTCTATCTCTCTGTTTTTCTCCGGCTGTTCTTATTGTTGGTTGGAGCTTTTTTTTTTCAATTTTGGGGTGGTGTGGCTTGTACTGGCGTCTGATTTTATACAATGGCAGCTATTACATTCCAGTGCAGGGTATCTTTGTTAAGGGAGGCTTTATGTACTACTGGTGCCCCTTCTTAATAAAATTTTCCTTTACCATGGGAACAGAAAAACCGCACAATTCGGAAGGGATTAATTTGCGGTCGCGATTACGATAACAGTTGCGGTTATTGCGATTGCGGCCGTTATGATGCGGATTGCGGTGATTGCAGTGTGAATTATTTTTGCGATTAAAACAATACTTTTGAATTCGACGCGACTTGATGCGGTCCAAATGCGGTCCGATACAGTTGCGTTGCGATATGATGCGGCTGCATCATTGTGTTAAATTTAGCTTATTCCACTAATGATTCTAATATATGCAGATGCCAACAAAAAGGTTCAACATGCCATGGAATGCACCAACATATGCCTAAGCAGCACCAAGACGAAAGTCAGACAGGTCAGCTGTGCTCGGTCAGTATGCACTAGGACGAAAGTCAAGCAGGTTAGCTGTGCTCAATTAGCATGCACCAACCCATAAGTCAGGCGCATCAGACTCTTAGGGAATGCTCAGTCAAGGTCAAGTCTGACCAAGACAGCTTAGGCCAAATGGCTTTGGGTCTAGGTCAGAAGGATGAAACACTTGGCATAAAGGGTGCTTTGGATGGCTACTTTGGCAAACTTTATCTATGGGTGGAATCATCCTATTTTAGGCATGAGCTCTTTTGTAATTTCAAGTCATTAAGTAGTTGTTTATGTTTTTCCACTTTAGGAAAGATTAGTTAAGTTTGTTATTAATCTTTAGCTATAAAGAGGAGAACTCTTTCCTTTTGTAAGATTAAGAAAAGAATGATTTAGCTTTGACATTTGTAAGAATGAGATTGCAACTAAGAGATGGGGGGGGGGGGGGGGGGGGGGGGGGTGAATTAGTTGTTGAAAAATGATGACCAATTTTTTTGCAATATCAAAGTTAAAGTGCAGCGGAAATAGTATGCAGAATAATATTGACTTTGAAAGATAGAAAGATAACAAAGATAAGGAGAAGAGAGTACACATTTGTTTTTATACTGGTTCACCTTCTTGTCCACCGAAGGCTACGTCCAGTACTCTTGACTCGCAAGAGATTCATTTATTAAATATAATGAGTTGCAATTACAATTATCTCACCTCGAGATCTCCTTGTACCTTACACACTCACTTATACCTAATCCCTTGGAAAACTCTATTCCAAGTAACACCCTTGGTAAACACTATACCAAGTCACTCAACCCCTTTCTCTTCACACCATTGTGAAAGAAAGTGAACTTTGCTAAAGTGAAGAATATACAATATGGCTTGGATTGCCTTTACAAGTGTATGTAACAATTCTAGACTTGCAATCCAAAAACAACTCTAATACGATAGATAGTAATGCTCTTTTACTTTGAAAAAGTTTGGAAAACACTTAGAAGCAACTCTGAAATACTTAGAAAGTTTGAGAGTATGTTGCTTGAAAAGTGTAGAAAATTCAAAAAGTGTGAGAGCTTTATGAGAGTTTCAATGAGGTTTTTAATCTGAGTTGTTGTTGTTGTGAGAGTGTTTCAATGCCTTTATATAGGCTTGCAATCAACCATAACACCTTTAGGGAAGTGTAAGTTTCGTTTGGAATGAAACAAATCAGTTTTGAGAGAAACCTTTTCACTTTGAAATCTGAAAACTGATACAACAACTCTTAGTAATCGATTACTGTAAGTGGGTAATCGATTACCCAACAATCCTGTTAACAACTATTTTTGAAATTCACACAGTTTAATCGATTATTGTATTTGAGTAATCGATTACTCAAAGGTACTGTCCAACAGCTTTGTGAAATTGCCTTAGTGTAATTGATCACACTTCTTTGAGTAATCGATTACCCTATTTTCTAAAAATGGTAATCTGTTACTTCAAAGACAGTAATGGATTACTCTTAGCTGCTGGAGGATGGATAACTCTTTTCTCACTCATGTAACTTGTTACTCAAATATGGTAACCCGTTACATGTTTTTGAAAATTATTTTTATTCACCTTAGATTTTTCTGATTTTCTTGAAAACAATTTTGAGCATTATTAACTAAGGTAATAAAGTAGTTGTAAGGATAGAAGTACCTAAAGACTTAGACTCTAAATCTTGATGTGGCACCCTGAATTTAAGGTTATAAATTATAGTATTAGTCCTGGAAGTCTCCCTTGAGCGAGAAAGGAGTCGCCTGGGTGAGAGTGGCTCACCTGAGTGAGTTGAATACTGGGCTATACTGAAGGATTCTCGCCTGAGCGAGAGTTGTCTCACTTGAGCGAGAGTTGTCTCGCTTGGGCGAGAAGTGGCACTCTGAAGCTGTAGAGGCTGTAAGATCCTCGCTTGAGCGAGAGGGTCAGATCTGAGTTTTTAAAATGGGCGGGATTTTCTCGCTTGAGCGAGAACCCGACGCTGTTACATTAAATAAGGAACCCTAAACACATTTTAGGGTTATAACTTGAAGAAAAGTGAGAGAATAGAGCATTTTCAAGAGCAAGGAGTCTTGAGCCTAATCTAGAAGCTTGAGAATAGGTAAATCTCTTGATTCTAACTCTCCTTCTCCCTTTCAAACTCGTTTTGGGTGTGTGGGATCTCTTCTCAAAATGTGAGAAACCATGAAAACTCATCCTTTAGAGTTATGGTTTGTTTTATGTTGTTTTTCTCTTGAAAACTCTTGGTTTAGAGTTGGTATTTGATGAATGGAAAGGTTTTGAGGGTTGACTCATGAAAACCCCCCAAAACCCCCAAAATGAGAATATGAGTAAAAAGGGAAATGGGTGAAATGTTAGAGGCAGAAGATGGGTATATGCTCTAATGTTGAATATAAGATGAATATGTATGTTTTAGATGTTTGGAAACCCTTAATGAAGGTAGTTTTGGAAATATTGAAAATGTGTGAATCTCTTGTATGGTTAAAGATGAAATATGAGTTGTTTATGTGTTATTTTGAATAAATGACAAACATTGTGATTATGTGGTGGGAATGAGGAAAGATCCTAAGGTTGGAGGCAGTATCCGAGGAACCTACCAAGTTACCAAGAATCCAACCCAACACTCACCAAGGTAAGGGATAAGTGTTTCCATTCACTAATGAGATGTAGTGTTGTGGACTATGACTATATTGAATCATCTTTGTGATGTAGACTTAGCCGATGTGGTATGGGAACATCTTGTTAGGGTACCGGTCAATCAGAGTATAACACCTAGAGGGGGGTGAATAGGTGTAAGCGGTTACTATGTCCACTTTTCGAGTTTATGCGTAGAGAATCAAGAAACACATATATTCAGTAATAATCGATTAAATGAAAATAGAATCGATTAATTGAAACAGATTTAATCGATTAAAGGATTGTAATAATCTATTATCTGGAGTAGAAAAACTAGAAACAACATCTTGTAAAATATGGTTTCTAGGTAAACAAGCTAACCAAGAATCATGCAATCTCACACTATGATATCACAAACAACACACATCAATTATATAAATATCAAAGACTCAATCTTTATGGATAAAGATTCAATCTTTCAATGTAAATAAAGCAAGATACTTAATATGCTTAAAACAATAAAAAGATTAGGGAAAGAGAAAGAAGATCAAGAAATTTTATCCTGGTTCATTCGCTTGTCCACTGTAACACCCCTAAATTTATTCTCCTTAGAAAGAGGTAACAGTCCTGAAGAATGGGACATACTTCCAGATTCTCGCTTGAGCGAGAGGGCCTCACCCAAGCGAGAGACTCAGTGTTTTAAAATTGGAAATTCTGGGAGCCTCGCCCAAGCGAGGAATTGGTTGCTTGAGCGAGAGAAGCCTGGGCAGGCTGTGAGATTCTCGCCCAGGCGAGAGAGTCCGTGTTTTGAAACTTAAAATATCGTGGGCTTCTCGCCCTAGCAAGATAGCCTCGCCCGGGCGAGAGGACCCAGCTATAAAAGAAAAGAAAGGGTTTCACAAACCCTAATCTTCATTTTCTTTTCTCCCATTTTACTCCCAATGGCGGCTCCCCATGGATTTCGACTCTTTCCTCCACTAATCCTCAAAAACACATCAAAACCTCTTCCTCTTGTTTCTTAATGGAACATTGGAGAGCGTTGGAGATGAAAAAGCAACAATGGAGGTTGAAGGAGATGGAGGGAGATTGAGCTCTTTGCGGATCCATGGAGCTTACGCAACCTAAGGTTTGGGAGAAGACCATTGTGGTCTTAGAGTATTTCATTAGAGTCATCATCTCCGATTTCCCTCAAGAATCAGAGCATATTAATGGATAGAAACTCTCTTGGGTGTTTGTGGTCCATGTGAGAGTCTTTATTTTACATGCGGAAGTATTAGCCATAAAAGTGGAGATATATGTGTGGGAAAACCGTTTATTTAAGTAAAACGCAATATGCTCATTTATGGTAATACACCGTCATGAAAGATGGGTCTAACATTAATGTGTTATATGATGAAGGATATGTTGTGTGTGGTTTGTTTATGATAATGATGTGTTATGAATGGTTGATTTATTACAAACACATATGAGTGTGTTTGTAATAAGGATTGTGGGATGTGTTGTTTAATGACAAAAGTAGAAATGGTTATGTTGTGTGATAATGATTGTGTGTGAGTTTTTTATCGTCATAAACATATGAGGGTGTTTGTAACAATAATTGTTTGATGAGTTATTGATTTGTAAAAGTGGAGATGAGTATGTTTATCAAAATGAATATGTTGTGAGTCGTTCTATTGTTATAAACATATATGGGTATGTTTGTGACAATGAAGGTGTTGTGTGTTATTTCATGGTGATGGAACAATGTAATGCCTTGTGTTTATTGGGTGTATGACATTGAGTTATTATTTTGTGCTATAACGAACATGTGATGTGAGAATAATGTGAAATATAGACCTATCCGATGTGGTATGGAAAATAAACTCGACCTGCCCGATGTGGTATGAAATAAATATGCATGCTATAGGATATATATGTTAGGAATAGATGGCCAACTAAGAGGGGGGGTGAATTAGGTGTAGAGACTTAAACTGAATTTTTCTACTTTTATTATAAAACTTTGCAAGTTAAAGAGAGTGTTTATAAGCGGAAGTAATGAACAGAGTATTTGAATAGAAGTAGAAGATAATTGCAAAATGTAAAAAGTTAAGGAAGAGAAGATCACACCAAGATGTATACTGGTTCACCTTCAATCTGAAGGCTACGTCCAGTCCTTCTTGTTACCAAGAAGATTTTTCCACTATTGCAAGAACCAATGATACACCTTCTTCGTCTTCTTCCAAGACTACTCACCTATTCCACTAGGCACTAGGCTAACACCGTTCTTCACAATATACTGCACTTCACTACACTTGGTGAAATGTTTACAAGACACTAACTTGTATTCTTAAGATGGTTTTTACAAGGCTTTTTAATAAGTGACTCTCTAATAGTAATTGAAACTTTAAGGATTGAATCACTCACTAAATGATCACTTAATTTAGAATCAAATAACTTGGATAAAGGCTTTTGTTTGTGCTTAAGACTTTGAATAATTTCCAGAATTGGAAAGATATGAAAATTGATATCAAAGTTTTAACACTTATGAATGAATGAGAGAAATTATGAGAACTTTGTGACTTTGTGAGTATGAAAGTTGTATTTAGAATTGTGTTGAAAAACAAGTCATAGAACACCTATTTAGAGTGTTTAATTCGTGCACATGAACTAGTATGAGTTTGTGAAAAGTTAAGAGCTACAACAGTTCATTCAAAACAGAACCAATATACTGTTCTGGTATGTGTAATCGATTACCATATGGTGTAATCGATTACACCAGTTAAAAATTTCAAAAACAAACTCAACGAATTGATGTAATCGATTACCAAACATTGTGTAATCGATTACAATGTGAAAAAAATGCACGTATTTGATGCTTTTAATATGTTGTAAACGATTACGAGTATAGTGTAATCGATTACATCATGTAAAAATTTAAAATACAAAACTCAACGGATTTATGTAATCGATTACCAAACATGGTGTAATCGATTACAATGTGAAAAACGTACATATCTGGTACTTTTAATATGTTGTAATCGATTACGAATATGGTGTAATCGATTACATCATAGAAAATGCACAGGTCTGATGAGTTTATCAACCTGTAATCAATTACCATAGTAGTGTAATCGATTACACTGTTTAAAAACAGAACACTTATGCTTTAGTGCAAATGATCTTGGTTTTATGCATGAGTTTTTCAGAATTTAGACTTTATCGTATAGTTAAGAGATTTTAAGATTAAATATCGTTTTACCTAGAAGACTTAGACTACACATATGAGCTTCTTTGACTTTTGATTTGCTAGTCTTCTTTTTGAATTTGATGACATAGTGAGCATCATCAAAACCTTAGATATAGGTTAGGAAAGATCACCATCTTCACAATCTCCCCCTTTTTGATGATGGCAAACTATGTCTTGACAGTTGATTCATGTTTAGTAGTTCTCCCCCTGTCTTTAGGTCTTATTGCATATCTTTGTGAAAATATTTTATGCCTGAAATAAATTTGAACAAACGAAACATACCCTTTTCTCCCCCTTTTGACATTATCATAAAGGAGACTAGCTATAGCAAAGTAAGCATAGTAATGATAGGATAACATGCTTTTCAGAGTTTATAACAGATAGTAAATCATATACTTTACACAATATATACACATAATATCACACAATTGATCTTATAATGATTCAAAGAGATAATTTTTTAACTTAATTCTCTTTCAACCAATATACCAAGCTCTTTCCTAATTTTGAAGAAGGGTTCTTTTTCCGAAAAGTTTAGTCCTATGAACCTTGCTATCTTCTATAGTACATAAATCCTTCTTAAAGATGACATTTAAGCTTTTATCACATAGTCGATCTCATGCTAAGAATATTTTGTTTTAAGCCATCAACATATAAGACATTATCTATAATAACATGTGGAGGTTTACCAATCCTTCCAATTCCTAAAATTTTACCTGTATTATTATTGCCATATGTGACAAATCCATCTTTTGGTAGAATAAAGCTGAACTTTGATTTGTCACCAGTCATATGCCTTGAGAAGCCACTGTCTAGGTACTAAAGATCGTTTTCTTCTCCAAAGCATACCTACAAAATAAATTTATATTTTAGATTTTGGTACCCAAAGTGATTTGGGTCCTTTTTTGTTAGTGCCTTTCTCAACCCATACAAATTTACCTTTTGGTACTTCATAATATTTGACATAACAGTTGTTAGGAGTATGACCATGATGATTACAATAATTACATGTATACTTATAGATCAAGTTATTACTTTTAAAATTTTTGGGGGAAGTGTAGAAATTTGAGTTCTTAAATTTTGGTACAGCCCTTTCATTGACATACGGAAGTTTACTAACAGTTTCTTTTATAAAGACAATTTTGTTTTGACCACTATTATTATTAGGAGAATAACCAATCCCTCTTTTGTTATTTGAAGGGCGTTGATTCAACAAGATTTTGTCCAAGTTTTTAGTGCTCCTATTTAAAGTGTTTATTTCATTTGTTAATTCATGTATTTTGGATTCTTTTTCTATACATTTATTACAACTAGTGAGTTTGTTTTGAGAGTTGACTTTACTTTCTAATTCTACAATGGTTTTCTTTTGTTTAGAACATATTTTAGAAAGCTTTAGAAATTCATCATGCAATTCATTAAAAGCTTCTTGTAACTCATCATAACTATGTAATTCAAAAGAGTTACTGACCTCATCAAGTTCATCTTCTGATTGGTGTGAAGCCATTAGTGCTATTTGAGCATTCTCTTCATTGTCGGAGTCAGATGATGAGCTTATATCATTGTAATTGTTGACTTTGTTGTTGTTGAAGTTCTTGCTATAGATGTCCTTCTTTTTAAGAGTAGGACAATCTGCTTTTATGTGGCCACTTTTGCCGCATTCAAAGCAAGTGATGTTTTGAGTAGATGTTGAAGCATCATTGTTCTTTGCAAATTTCTTTGATAGACTAGATCTTGTACCCTTATTTCTTCTCAAGAATTTGCTGAATTTTTTGACCAAAAGATTCATGTCATCAGACATATCTTCATCAAAGTTTTTGTTATCAAAAGACTCTACTTGAGTGTTTAGAGAAATTGTTTTTCTCTTTTTCTCATTCTCCTCATGTTGCTCTAGTTGGCTAAGTTCAAGTTCATGTTCTTGTAACTTGCCAAATAGTGCAGCTAATGACATTTTAGAAAGACTTTTCTATTTGGAGATGGCAGTAACTTTGGGCTGCCATGCCTTTGTGAGTGATCTTAGAACTTTTAAATTAAGATCACTTGTAGAAAGAATTTTCCCAAGTGCTATCATGTGATTGGTAAGATGAGTGAATCTCTTTTGTAAGTCTAGAATTTTATCACCAGGTTTCATTCTAAACATTTCATACTCTTTTGAAAGAGTATTCAATCTAGACTTTTTCACTTCCTCGGTTCCCTCATGAGTGGTCTCTAATGTGTCCCACATTTCTTTTGCATTTTGACAATTGGACACTTTAAAGAACTCGTCCATGCCTAAGGCAGAGGTAAGAATGTTTTTAGGCTTAAGGTCAAATTGGAATTTCCTCCTGTCTTCATTATCCCAAGCAGTTCTTGGTTTGATAGTGACAACTTCTTTGACAAGATGACTTGGTATAAAGGGCCATTTTCAATGGCATCCCAAATATCCAAGTCTTGAGATTGAATGAAAATTTTCATTCTGATCTTCCAAAATTCATAGTTTTCACCGTCAAAACATGGAGGACGGTTGATGTTGGAACCTTCTCCTAGGACTGATCTACTAGAGGCCATATCTTATAGGATCAGGGAATAATTTACCCAAACTAGCTCTGATGCCAATTTTTAGGAATAGATGGCCACCTAAGAGGGGGGGTGAATTAGGTGTAGAGACTTAGACCGAATTTTTCTACTTTTATTATAAAACTTTGCAAGTTAAAGAGAGTGTTTATGAGCGGAAGTAATGAACAGAGTATTTGAATAGAAGTAGAAGATAATTGCAAAATGTAAAAAGTTAAGGAAGAGAAGATCGCACCAAGATGTATACTGGTTCACCTTCAATCTGAAGGCTACGTCCAGTCCTTCTTGTTACCAAGAAGATTTTTCCACTATTGCAAGAACCAATGATACACCTTCTTCGTCTTCTTCCAAGACTACTCACCTATTCCACTAGGCACTAGGCTAACACCGTTCTTCACAATATACTGCACTTCACCACACTTGGTGAAATGTTTACAAGACACTAACTTGTATTCTTAAGATGGTTTTTACAAGGCTTTTTAATAAGTGACTCTCTAATAGTAATTGAAACTTTAAGGATTGAATCACTCACTAAATGATCACTTAATTTAGAATCAGAGCATATTAATGGATAGAAACTCTCTTGGGTGTTTGTGGTCCATGTGAGAGTCTTTATTTTACATGCGGAAGTATTAGCCATAAAAGTGGAGATATATGTGTGGGAAAACCGTTTATTTAAGTAAAACGCAATATGCTCATTTATGGTAATACACCGTCATGAAAGATGGGTCTAACGTTAATGTGTTATATGATGAAGGATATGTTGTGTGTGGTTTGTTTATGATAATGAGGTGTTATGAATGGTTGATTTATTACAAACACATATGAGTGTGTTTGTAATAAGGATTGTGGGATGTGTTGTTTAATGACAAAAGTAGAAATGGTTATGTTGTGTGATAATGATTGTGTGTGAGTTTTTTATCGTCATAAACATATGAGGGTGTTTGTAACAATAATTGTTTGATGAGTTATTGATTTGTAAAAGTGGAGATGAGTATGTTTATCAAAATGAATATGTTGTGAGTCGTTCTATTGTTATAAACATATATGGGTATGTTTGTGACAATGAAGGTGTTGTGTGTTATTTCATGGTGATGGAACAATGTAATGCCTTGTGTTTATTGGGTGTATGACATTGAGTTATTATTTTGTGCTATAACGAACATGTGATGTGAGAATAATGTGAAATATAGACCTATCCGATGTGGTATGGAAAATAAACTCGACCTGCCCGATGTGGTATGAAATAAATATGCATGCTATAGGATATATATGTTAGGAATAGATGGCCAACTAAGAGGGGGGGTGAATTAGGTGTAGAGACTTAAACTGAATTTTTCTACTTTTATTATAAAACTTTGCAAGTTAAAGAGAGTGTTTATAAGCGGAAGTAATGAACAGAGTATTTGAATAGAAGTAGAAGATAATTGCAAAATGTAAAAAGTTAAGGAAGAGAAGATCACACCAAGATGTATACTGGTTCACCTTCAATCTGAAGGCTACGTCCAGTCCTTCTTGTTACCAAGAAGATTTTTCCACTATTGCAAGAACCAATGATACACCTT
Organism: Lupinus albus; assembly: GCA_009771035.1. Lineage (NCBI taxonomy): Eukaryota > Viridiplantae > Streptophyta > Magnoliopsida > Fabales > Fabaceae > Lupinus > Lupinus albus. The sequence continues at coordinate 201,133 of WOCE01000027.1, read as the reverse complement.
CTTCGTCTTCTTCCAAGACTACTCACCTATTCCACTAGGCACTAGGCTAACACCGTTCTTCACAATATACTGCACTTCACCACACTTGGTGAAATGTTTACAAGACACTAACTTGTATTCTTAAGATGGTTTTTACAAGGCTTTTTAATAAGTGACTCTCTAATAGTAATTGAAACTTTAAGGATTGAATCACTCACTAAATGATCACTTAATTTAGAATCAAATAACTTGGATAAAGGCTTTTGTTTGTGCTTAAGACTTTGAATAATTTCCAGAATTGGAAAGATATGAAAATTGATATCAAAGTTTTAACACTTATGAATGAATGAGAGAAATTATGAGAACTTTGTGACTTTGTGAGTATGAAAGTTGTATTTAGAATTGTGTTGAAAAACAAGTCATAGAACACCTATTTAGAGTGTTTAATTCGTGCACATGAACCAGTATGAGTTTGTGAAAAGTTAAGAGCTACAACAGTTCATTCAAAACAGAACCAATATACTGTTCTGGTATGTGTAATCGATTACCATATGGTGTAATCGATTACACCAATTAAAAATTTCAAAAACAAACTCAACGAATTGATGTAATCGATTACCAAACATTGTGTAATCGATTACAATGTGAAAAAAATGCACGTATTTGATGCTTTTAATATGTTGTAAACGATTACGAGTATAGTGTAATCGATTACATCATGTAAAAATTTAAAATACAAAACTCAACGGATTTATGTAATCGATTACCAAACATGGTGTAATCGATTACAATGTGAAAAACGTACATATCTGGTACTTTTAATATGTTGTAATCGATTACGAATATGGTGTAATCGATTACATCATAGAAAATGCACAGGTCTGATGAGTTTATCAACCTGTAATCAATTACCATAGTAGTGTAATCGATTACACTGTTTAAAAACAGAACACTTATGCTTTAGTGCAAATGATCTTGGTTTTATGCATGAGTTTTTCAGAATTTAGCCTTTATCGTATAGTTAAGAGATTTTAAGATTAAGTATCGTTTTACCTAGAAGACTTAGACTACACATATGAGCTTCTTTGACTTTTGATTTGCTAGTCTTCTTTTTGCATTTGATGACATAGTGAGCATCATCAAAACCTTAGCCATAGGTTAGGAAAGATCACCTTCTTCACAATTATGAGATATATATAATATAGGGTGAATATGAATGATGAGAAATGAGGATGTTTGAAATGAAATAAATATGCATGCTATAGAATATATATTATGAGATATATATATACTATAGGGTGAATATGAATGAGGAGAAATGAGTATGTTTGGATGTAAGGAATATGCATGCTATAGAATATATATTATGGGATATATATACTATAGGGTGAATATGGATAATATGAAAATAGAACAAAGAAAGGATGAATGTCTATATTTATATACTCATGAAATGTGTTCCACCTCAATGTTTAATTATTATGTGGTGATCATGATAACGATGGAGCTGAATGAATAATATGTTTTATGGGATTGGAATGAATTGTCTAAGAGAGATATGATGAGTATGCTAATTGGATATATGGTTGTTATGTGGTATAAGGTATTGATTGGCATATGTTTATCATGATTGATGTTAGACGTTGTATAGGTTATATTACTTTAATGTTATTACTCCATGTAAATCCACGCTACGGTCGTCGTAGTTGGTTCTTACTCCCTCTGTCTTTCCTTGTATTTGTTGTGTATTTGAATTCAGGTTGGGGCGGTAGCGCATCGGACGATTGTGGAGAAGTGTACATGGTAGAGTAGGGTTTTATGTAATTGATATGTTATATGATAAATGTTTGTAATATGAAGAACAAGTTAAAGTGAATTTATGTATAAGTATCTTTCCCCTAAGTGTATAATGAAGATGATTTAATGTTTGTATTAAAAGTGTTCCTTAAGAAAGGATAATTGTTCAGATTATGTATTTGAAAGGAAGTGTAATGACATGCTTTTGAAGTGATCTGGGAGATTTGCTTCACTATATTTGAAAATGTTATTTACATACACACTTCCAAAGTGAACCTTTTCTACTTGCTATGCGAATCCTATTTCGCCAAGCTTTAACTTCCCTCCGTTCGCAAACGGTTGCCAACCTTGCTATTTGATACACCAAACAAGATACCCAGTGAAGACTATATCAAACCAATCGCAACTAGCCTTTATTACAACTTTCTCTAAACCTTAGAGACTTACAACCAAAGTTTACAAGAAAACAAGGTTTTTGAAAGAAACTCTTAAAGAAGAGTTCTTTGGCTTACAAAAGCCACTATCAACCCAAAAGATGATCTACTCACACACACACTCACAAGAATTGGTGCACTCAAACTTGCACAAATTTTGAAAAAGCTTTGTTTTTGCTAAACAAGAAATCAAGAATGCTTTTTACAAAGTAAGGGTTTTTCTCTCTAGATTTGACAATGAAGAACAAGTGAATATCATACAAGGAACTTGGGATTTCGAAAATTAAAGCTCAAAATCAAGTTGTGAAAATTTTGAAAGTTTGTAAGTTGTGCCAATTGTGAGAGAAACTTGGTCATTTATAGTTTTCTGGTTTCAACAGATTTAATCGATTAAATAATCTCTTAATCGATTAATGGTTTGAAAATTTGTACATTTCTGTTGAACATAATCGATTAATGAAAGACATAATCGATTATTACTGCCAAGAAACAAAAACCCAGAGCTAGTGGAACTCTGTTTAATCGATCAAAAATTCCTCTTAATCGATTAATGGGACTATGCAGTCAGAAACTATAAGTTTTCTTGTTTAACTCTACATAACTTGAGCCAAAATATCGCTATATAACTTGAGCCAAAGTCGCTAACCAATTATGGTCGGCTAAAAACATATTTTCTTTTCATTGATATATCATCAATCCGTAAACAGTAAATCCACGCGTTCCATTATCATAAATATACCCATATATGTTTATAATAACTAAGCGATTCATCACTTTATGATTATACACAATCAGAAAATCCACATATTATCCATTTCAATATGCTATTTAAAGACTCCTCCTTACCTTGGTGAGTGTTGGGTTTGGTTATTGGCAACTTCGCAAGTTCCACTGTCACCTCCTCCAACTTTAGGATCTTTCCTCATTCCCACCATATAACAAAATGTTAGTCATTAATTCCAATATCACATAAATAACTCATATTGCATCATTTAACCATACAAGATATTTATCATATTTTCAATGTTTATAAACTAGTTTCATCATAAGTTTACAAACATCTAAAACATACATATTCATCTCATATTTCAATATTAGAATGCTTAGTCATCTTCTACCTCTAACATTTTACACATTTTCATGAATCAACCCCAAAACCTTTCCATTCTTGAAATACTAACTCTAAATCAAGAGTTTACAAGATAGAAACAACATAAAACGAACCATAACTCGAAAAGATGAGTTTCCATGGTTTCCCTCATTTTGAGAAGAGATCCAACATACCCAAAATAAGTTTCAAAGGGAAGAAGGGAGTTAGAATCAAGAGCTTTACCTCTTCTCACGCTTCTAAATGACTCACAAGCCTTCTTGCTCTTGAAATAGCTTTCTTCTCTCACTTCTCTCTAGGTTAACCCTCATAAATGTGTTTGGGGTTCCCTATTTTATGTAACAGCATCGGGTTCTCGCTTAAGCGAGCCCTTTCTCACTCAAGCGAGAAAATCCCGCCTATTTTTAAAACTCAAATCTGACCCTCTCGCTCAAGCGAGGATCCTCTCGCTCAAGCGAGAATCTTACAGTCTCGACATGTCCAAAACATTACTTTTCTCGCCTAGGCGAACCAACCCTCGCTCAGGCGAGAATCCTCTAGTATAGCCCATGATTTCACCCTCCCAAGTGAGCCTTCCTCGCCCAAGCGCTCAAGCGAGAATCTCAGGACTGATACTATAATTTTTAAAGACGTAAATTTAGGGTGTTACAATCCTCCCCCTTTTATAAGAATTTTCGTCCCCAAAAATTAAACATACCTCGATTCAAACAAATGAGGGTAATCCTCCCTCATCTCACGCTCCACCTCCAAAGTAGCATCTCCTTCGTCCACTTGGCTCCACAATACCTTCACCAAGGCAATCTCCTTGCCTCTTAATCTTTTGATACTGGTATCCATAATTCTCACGGGCAACGTTGTAAAAGTCAAGTTATCCTTCAACTCTATCTGATCAGACTCAACCACATGAGATGGATCCCCAACATATTTCCTCAATTGAGACACATGAAACACATTATTGAGATTCGACAATAACGGAGGTAAAGCAATCCGATATGCTATCGGCCCAATTCTTTTCAATACTTTATATGGCCCAATAAATCTCGGAGTCAGCTTGCGAGACTTCAGCACTCTACCAATTCCGGTAGTCGGGACTATTCTCATGAAAACATGATCTCCCTCATTAAACTGAAGATGTTTCCGCCTCTTATCGTAATAGCTTTTCTGCCGACTCTGGGCGATCCTCATATTCTCCCAGATTTTCTTGATCTTATCCGTCGTCTCTTGGACCATTTCGGTCCCCAATATCAAGTTCTTCCCAGTCTCAAACCGACTCACTGGAGTTCGGCACTTCCTACCATACAACGCCTCATAAGGTGCCATTCCAATACTCGAATGGAAGCTATTGTTGTAGGTAAATTCAATCAGAGGCAACATGCCATCCCAACTCCCTGGTTGTTCGAAGACGCAAGCCCTCAGAAGATCCTCCAATGACTGTATTGTTCTTTCCGATTGACCGTCCGTTTGTGGATGATAAATTGAACTAAACTTCAACTTAGTTCCCAATGCGGACTGCAAACTAATCCAAAAGTTCGAAGTGAAACGAGGATCCCTATCCGATATAATGCTCGACGTTATCCCATGCAAACGAACTATTTCCCGGATGTACAGTTCCACCAATCTCTCCAAAGAATACCTCATATTCATAGGCATAAAGTGTGCAGATTTAGTTAACCGGTCCACGATCACCCATATCGAATCATATCCTTTCTGAGTCTTCGGAAAACCCGATACAAAGTCCATGGAGATACTATCCCACTTCCAGACGGGAATTTCTAGGGATTGTAACTCTCCCGCTGGTCGTTGATGCTCAATATTGGCTTTCTGACACACCAAACAACTCGAGACATACAAAGCCACATCCCTTTTCAACCCAGACCACCAAAACAGTGTCTTCAAATCTTGATACATCTTCGTGGTTCCCGGGGGAAAACTTAGTTTGCTCTTATGGGACTCCTCTAAAATATCCTTCCGTAATTTCTCATCACAAGGCACACACACTCTCCCTTTGTAACGCAACATTCCACTAGGGTCCGCTGTGAAATCGGTATCCTTACCACTTAGCATCAAATCCCGTTTAGACATTAGCTCATTATCCTCGACTTGCATTACCCGAATTTGATCAAACAACTCATTTGTGACTTTAAGCATTCCCAAAATCATACTATGAGGCTTTATCTGAACATCCAAGTTCATATCTCTAAACTCTTCAATCAGTTTCCCTTCTCTAACCATCAAAGCCGACATATGTAAATATTTCCGACTTAGCGAATCGGCCACCACATTGGTCTTTCCCGGATGGTACTGCAACCCAAAATCATAATCCTTAAGGAATTCCATCCACCTTTTGATCGAACATGTACTTCAAACTCTTGTGGTCGCTATACACCTCAAACCTCACGCCATAAAGATGGTGTCTCCAGATTTTTAAGGCGAAGACCACTGCAGCTAACTCTAGATCGTGGGTAGGGTAGTTTTGCTCATGCGTTCTCAACTGTCGAGAAGCATAGGCAACAACCTTCCCTTCTTGCATCAACACGCAACCCAACCCTTGCTTGGAAGCATCACAATAAAAACTTGTGATTCTCCCGCCTTCACATGTGGCATCGGCCCATGCGAACTATTTCCCCAATTCCCAACAGTAAGGGAGTATGGTTTTTGTTCCTCTCGGAAAACCTTACCCTTCTCATTCCCATAACTCCTTTGAGGCCCAAAGTGTCTCGGAGGATTGGTTCGAGGAGTCACCAATTTATCTTTTGTCAGGTAGTCCTCATACATCCTGCACTTCTTTACCAAGGTGGCAAAATCCGCAATTTCTTGATTCCCGGATCCTTTTTAGCTTGGGCTTCAGGCCCGATTCAAACTTAGAACATTTGGACCTCCCATCTACTTCCAACTCAGCGTATGGACAAAACCGGGCCAATTCCTCAACTTGGCCGCATACTCTCCCACAGACATGTTACCCTGCTCCAACCTTAGAAACTCCATTTCCTTCTTCCTCTTCAGATCAGTAGGAAAATATTTCTGAAGGAATTTCTCCTTGAAGGCAGTCCATGTAATCACTCGCCCCTCCGTTTCCATCTTCCGCCGAGTAAATTCCCACCAATTTTCAGCCTCCTTCATCAACATAAAAGAAGCATACATCACCTTCTGAACGTCACTACAACCCATGTCTCGGAATATGCGTTCCAAGTCTTGAATCCACTCGTTCGCCGCATCAGGAGCGAACCCACCTTGGAAATGGCTAGGATTCTGTTTGTGGAACTCATTCAACCCACGGTACTCGGCCGACCCCGGTGGAACTAAAGGTTGTGAGCTAGGACTTGGCGCGGGGTTCTGGTTCAGATTGTGCAAGTTCTCGTTAACCTGTTGTAATGCCGCCACCATCTGTGCCACAGGTCGTTCGGAACATTCTAACTCTTTCCTCTTCCTCTTCCTGCCATAGGTACCTGTACTCAAGTATTAGTCAGTAAACACTTTTCTAATAAGGTAAATGTCACATAAGCACACAACAGTCAATGCCAACTATGCAATTCTAGCACATACATATCACAAAGAAGCGTGTAAGGCCATACCCTAGGCCGTAGAATTAACTATACTCTGATACCATATTGTAAGGACCCAAATTCTACCCTTGAAATATTTTTCTTTATTTTAATCCTTTTATACCTACATTCAACATCTTACTCTAATTCCCCCATAATTACTTCATAACACTACCTTTATAATATATTATGTTAACATACATCTCATGTTGCGGAAAACATAATTCAAATATAACTTTCATCAATAATTGCAGCATATGTTTAACTATGGGATTCCAAAACACCCATAGTTACTAATATCCAGCATTACACAAAAATATAGTGACTTAAATGGTTACGAATACAATCATCCAAATAACAATTTACAACCCAAAAAGAAAAATAGAGGATCCAAGTCCTAAGCTCCTACAGCCTCGAACCAAGCATCCTCAGCTACCCTGTTACCTACAATGGAATTATCAATGGCAAATATACACAACATCCAAAGGAGTAAGTCATCAAAACAATGAATACCATTATAAGATAATCCAAATTTTAAAGGGGTTAGGAAACCATTTGTTTTATAAATTCATTTTGTGCTACATTACTTGAGCCAAAGTTTTCTTACATAGCTTGAGTCAAAGTATCGCTACATAACTTGAGCCAAAGTATCGCTACATAACTTGAGCCAAAGTATCGCTACATAACTTGAGCCAAAGTATCGCTACATAACTTGAGCCAAAGTATCGCTACATAACTTGAGCCAAAGTATCGCTACATAACTTGAGCCAAAGTCGCTAACCAATTATGGTAGGCTAAAAACATATTTTCTTTTCATTGATATATCATCAATCCGTAAACAGTAAATCCACGCGTTCCATTATCATAAACATACCCATATATGTTTATAATAACTAAGTGATTCATCACTTTATCATTATACACAATCAGAAAATCCACATATTATCCATTTCAATATGCTATTTAAAGACTCCTCCTTACCTTGGTGAGTGTTGGGTTTGGTTCTTGGCAACTTCGCAAGTTCCACTGACACCTTCTCCAACTTTAGGATCTTTCCTCATTCCCACCATATAACAAAATGTTAGTCATTTATTCCAATATCACATAAATAACTCATATTGCATCATTTAACCATACAAGATATTTATCATATTTTCAATGTTTATAAAACTAGTTTCATCATAAGTTTACAAACATCTAAAACATACATATTCATCTCATATTTCAATATTAGAATGCTTAGTCATCATCTACCTCTAACATTTTACACAATTTCCTCTTTAACCCCATTTTCACTTTAGGGTTTTGGGGTTTTCATGAATCAACCCCAAAACCTTTCCATTCTTGAAATACTAACTCTAAATCAAGAGTTTACAAGATAGAAACAACATAAAACGAACCATAACTCGAAAAGATGAGTTTCCATGGTTTCCCTCATTTTGAGAAGAGATCCAACATACCCAAAATAAGTTTCAAAGGGAAGAAGAGAGTTAGAATCAAGAGCTTTACCTCTTCTCAAGCTTCTAAATGACTCACAAGCCTTCTTGCTCTTGAAATAGCATTCTTCTCTCACTTCTCTCTGGGTTAACCCTCATAAATGTGTTTGGGGTTCCCTATTTAATGTAACAGCGTCGGGTTCTCGCTTAAGCGAGCCCTTTCTCGCTCAAGCGAGAAAATCCTGCCTGTTTTTAAAACTCAGATCTGACCCTCTCGCTCAAGCGAGGATCCTCTCGCTCAAGCGAGGATCCTCTTGCTCAAGCGAGAATCTTACAGTCTCGACAGGTCCAAAACATCACTTTTCTCGCCTAGGCGAGCCAACCCTCGCTCAGGCGAGAATCCTCTAGTATAGCCCATGATTTCACCCTCCCAGGTGAGCCTTCCTCGCCCAAGAGAGAATACCTCGCTCAAGCGAGAATCTCAGGACCGATACTATAATTTTTAAAGAAGTAAATTTTAGGGTGTTACACTTGACGCACAAGAGATTCCTTTATTAAATATAATGAGTTGCAATTACAATTATCTCACCCCGAGATCTCCTTGTACCTTACACACTCACTTATATCTAATCCCCTTGGAAAACTCTATTCCAAGTGACACCCTTGGTAAACACTATACCAAGTTACACCCTTGGTAAACACTATACCAAGTCACTCACCCTTTCTATTCACACCCTTGTGAAAGAAAGTAAACTTTGCAAAAGTGAGGAAGGTACAATTTGGCTTGGATTGCCTTACAAGTGTATATGACAATTTCTGGAAATTGCAATCCAATAACAACTCTTTATAATTGAGATAATAATGCTCTTTTTGAATGTATGAAATACACTTAGATGCAACCTCAAAATAACTTTGAAAGTTTAAGAGTAGGTTGCTTGAAAAGTGTAAGTAAAATCAGAAAGTGTGAGAGCTTTTAAAGAGAGTTTGAAATCTGAGTTGTGAGTTGTATATATGTTGTGAGAGTGTTTCAATGCCTTTATATAGGCTTCCAATCAACCACAATACCCTTAGGCATGAGTAGGTTTCGTTTGGAATGAAAAGCAATCAGTTTGGAGTGAAACCTCTTCACTTGAAATCTGAAAACTGATACAACAACTCTCAGTAATCGATTACTGCAAATGGGTAATCGATTACCCAACAATCCTGTTAACAGCTTTTTTAAAATTCACACAGTGTAATCAATTATTGGATTTGAGTAATCGATTACTCAACAACACTGTTTGACAGCTTTGTGAATTTGCCTTAGTGTAATTGATTACACTACTTTGAGTAATCGATTACCCTGTTTTCTAAAAATGGTAATAAGTTACTCCAAAGTCTGTAATGGATTACTCATAGCTGTTAGAGGTTTGAAAACTCTTTTCTCACTCATGTAACTTGTTACTCAAGTATGGTAACCCTTTACATGTTGTTTTTTAAAATCATTTTTATTCACACTTAGATTTTTCTAATTTTCTTGAAAATAATTCTGAGCATTATTAACTAAGTAAATAAACGAGTTGTAAGGATAGAAGTACCTAAAGACTTAGACTCTAAATCTTGAAGCTTTGTCTTCGATAGTCTTTGTCAGTCTTCTTCCTTTATTCTTTTTGTGATATTGGTGTCTTCATCAAAACCGTGCCAAGGTCAGGAGCAAGATCTTCTTCACAATCTCCCCCTTTTTGATGATGACAAACCAATGTCTTCTTGAAAGTGTAGTTTTCTGAGAGCAGCATATTTGATGATATATCTTGACTTGTCTTGAGTATGCTCCCCCTATATGTATGCATGTATGCTCCCCCTTTCTTTTGGAGTTATGTGCCTGAAAGAATATTAACAGAAAATACACATCTCCCAACTTTTCTCTCCCTTTTGACTTCATCAAAAAGAAGAAAAGCCAAGAGTCTAGCACAATAGACATTTGTAGAGCATAGCATACAGTTTTTCATAGTATATGAAAGTTTGTAACAATATAAAGCATAATATAATAACACCATGTATGAAACATAAAGCAAAACATTGCATAAAAAAACGAAAATAATGATGTTCATACACGAAATCCAAAACAGCAAGAAATAAAATAAAATCCAAACAATGTTCAAATGGGAATGGAACTAGCACAACCATAGTCATTACAAAGTCAGAAACCTAGACAAATAATTTAAGACTCGGGCTCGGAACTATCTTCATCAACATCCATGTTGCTCAGCCTCGATGAAAGACGACGAAGTTCGTAATGGTTTTGGGTGCTCTGGGTATCGAAAGCATCCATCCTTGTGGTGATGTAGCCTCGAAGAGAAACCAATTCATCCATAATCATCTGATTAGTGGGCATTGCAGCAGATAAAGAAGATTGGGCATGAGACTCAGGCTGGTTTGGCTCAGTAGTAGGTTATGGTTCGTCGGTAGGAGCAGGTTGGCGGTCGGTACGATGCTTGTAGGTTGGACGAGTGACAGGATCTATAACGAATCCCATCTTATGGACAACCTCAATATCAACCTTGATTTCGCGAATATTGAGGGCCACTTTGGTCTCACCTTCTAAAGGTACGCCGAAATGCTCAAAGATTTTGGTAATGAAGATGGCGTAAGGCAACGCACTTTGGGAGACGCGAACATGCCACATTTGATTCATTATCATCTTAGCCCAATTAATCTTGATGTTAAACTTGATAGCATACATCAATTGGAGCTCTATGTCACGTATTTGGGAATGGTTTGAAAATTTCGGCAAAATGACATAGAAAAGAAAATAATGTATCAAACGATCTTCCAGCGTGAGATATCCAGCAGAGAGGATATCCCTGTTCTTAACAGTCTCACCAAGGCTTTGTTGCTTTCGCCTTTCTATTTCCTCTTTAGAAATTCTAAAAATGGAAAGATATAATTTCTTACGATCGTAATCATCCCATTCACATACCAGGCCGAAACCAGTTATGTCGCCAATGATAGGTATATCACACAACAAATAGAACTAAAGGTTTTCATATCCAAAACAATGTCCATTCCCTTAACATGGGAAGTCATGAGATTTTTCCAAAAGTTCATGTTGCAGTAAAATACGCGAACAAGCTCAGGGTAGATATCGTTCGCTTCGCAGCAAAAGTCGAAAAGTTTTTGTTGCCGCAAAAGGTAAGGAAATAAAAAATCTTCAAACTCAAAGTTCCCAATGTTCTTCGAAGACCTTCCTTTGAGCGCCATTTGCAAGAAGCCTTGTCAAGTTCAACGAGTTGGACTTGGAAGTTGATTTTCCTTGCTTAGACTTTGAAGAACGTGGTCTCTTTGAAGAAGAAGCCATTGTTGGTGTTTGAAGGTTTAGGGTTTTTGGAAATTTGGGGTTTTTTGATTGAGGCCACAAATCACGAAATAGAAGGTGTAGAAGTGTTTAGAATAAAAAATGTGACGTGATTTGCAACAAAAATCACTCAAAACGGATTAGAAATGAGATTTTTAGGAATTGAGAGGGTTTAGAGAGAGAGGAACTTGTGTTACATGAGAGAGAAAAATGGAGGATTTCTGAAAAATGCAGCAGTTCATATATATAACTGCACAGACTAATCTATTACACTGAGTGAGTAATCGATTACACTGAGTGAGTAATCGATTACTCACTTTCAAAAATTCAAAAATTTTCAAACAGTGTCTCTTTGTAATCGGTTACACCATTACAGTAATCAATTAATGTAACATATTGTTTCCCCATTGATGCGAAAAATGATTTTTGGCTCTAAAAACATGAAAATTAAAGCATAAAACACACAATTTAAGATCAAGTAGGCATTGGATATAAACAATGAGGCATACACATAAACATTTAAACATGTTAGGACAAGTAAGCTTCATCGAGAATGCCTAATTCTCGTCTAATTTTATAGAAAGGTTCTTTTGCTAGCGGTTTAGTAAATATGTCTGCTAGTTGGTTATGAGTATCAATGAACTCTACCAACACATCCTTCTTTTGGATATGGTCCCTAAGGAAATGATGCCTTATATCAATATGTTTGGTTCTTGAGTGCATAATCAGATTTTTGGTGAGATTAATAGCACTAGTATTGTCACACTTCAAGGGTGTGCAGCCTAAGTTTAAGCCATAATCCCGTAATTGTTGTTTAAGCCACAACACTTGTGCACAACAACTACCGGCAACAATATATTCCGCTTCAGCGGTGCTTAAGGCAACACAAGCTTGTTTCTTGCTAGACCAAGAAACTAAAGCATTCCCTAGAATGTGGCAAGTACCACTTGTACTTTTTCTCTCAGACTTGTATCCTGCAAAGTCTGAATCCGAGAAGCCACCAATTCGCATACGCTTCCCTTGGGATACCATAGTCCAACATCGGTTGTGCCTTTGAGATACTTCATGATTCTCTTAACGACAACTAGATGTGACTCTTTGGGTTTAGATTGATATCGCGCACATAGACATACACTAAACATAATATCAGGTCTACTAGAAGTAAGATATAAAAGGGAACCGATCATACCTCGATACTTAGATATTTCAATACATTTTCCAGCGTCATCAACATCGACGTATGTACTTGATCCCATAGGAGTAGCAATCGGCTTGCAGTCATCCATCTCAAATATTTTCAACAAGTCATTGCAATATTTGGACTGACTTACAAAGATTCCATTGTTAAGTTGCTTAATTTGGAGTCCAAGAAAGTAATTTAACTTTCCCATCATAGACATCTCAAATTCTCCTTGCATCATATTGCCAAACTCACTACACAAACTTTCGTTAGTAGAACCGAAAATAATATCATCAACATAGATTTGAACATGTAAAGTATGATGATACATTTTCTTAATAAATAGTGTAGTATAGACCTTGCCTTTTGCAAAATCTTTTTCTGTTAGAAAATTGGTTAGACGGTCATGCCAAGCACGTGGAGCTTGCTTTAAGTCATGGAGGGCTTTCTTTAACTTGTATACGTGAGAGGGATGTTTGTAGTCCTCAAAACCAGGAGGTTGTTCTACAAATAGTTCCTCTTGTATATACCCGTTAAGGAATGCACTCTTTACATCCATTTGGTAAAGCTGAAAGTTCAAAGAGCATGCATATGCAAGTAGTAGTCTAATCGCTTCAAGTCTAGCAACCGGAGCGAATGTTTCATCAAAGTCTATACCTTCCTCTTGGTTGTATCCTTGGGCTACTAGTCTAGCCTTGTTTCTAATGATTATACCATTTTCATATGATTTATTTCGGAATATCCAGCGAGTTCCTATTACATGCCTATTCTTAGGTCTAGGAACATGTTCCCAAACTTCGTTTCTCTCAAACTGGTTAAGTTCTTCTTGCATAGCAAGAATCTAGTGTTCATCCTCGACTACTTCATCAATCTTAGACATGCATTTTCTAGCATTAAACGGGTGGTAACACCTTTGTTAATATCGCTAATAATGTTGTCTATAGGATGATCTCGATGAGTTCTCCACTCTTTAGGTAAATCAGAGTGAATATGCTCTTCTTGAATGGAAAGATTATCATCCACTTCCACATGCTCTATATTAGGTGTAGTTTCAATAATGGGATTTTCATTAAAAGTAGGATTAGGCAAATCTTCTTCATCAATGGTCAACCTTTCCTTGATTAGAGGATTGGTTTCATCAAAGGAGACATGGACAGATTGTTCCATGGCTATAGTTCTTTTGTTAAAGACTCTATAAGCTTTACTCGTGAGAGAATAGCCTAGGAAGATTCCTTCATCTGCCTTTGCATTAAACTTGCCTAAATTTTCTTTGCCATTATTCAAGATAAAACATTTACAACCAAATACATGCAAGTGTGAAATGTTTGGTTTTATTCCTTTGAAGAGTTCATAGGGGGTTTTCTTTAGAATAGGTCTTACAAGAACTCTATTTGAAACATAACAAGCGGTGCTTACCGCATCATCCCAAAAGTACTTTGGGAGGTTAGTTTCATTGAACATTGTTCTAGCGAGTTCTTCTAATGACTGATTCTTTCTCTCTACAACACCATTTTGTTGTGGTGTTCTAGGAGCATAAAAGTTGTGATTAATCCCAAGATCATCACAAAATTCCTCAAAAGAAGCATTTTGAAACTCTCCCCCATGATCACTTCTTATAGCAGCGATTTTAAGTGACTTTTAGTTTTGGACTCTTTTAGCGTAAGTGCTAAAGGCTTTGAATGCCTCATTCTTATGTACTAAGAATAGTAGTTACCACCAAGACTTTTTGTACTTGAGGGGCCAAATAAGTCCATGTATAGTAACTGCAATGGTCTATCCGAAGAAACCATATGCTTTGGCTTGAAAGAGGTTTTTGTTTGTTTACCCATTTGACATGCACCACATAGTTTGTCTTTAACAAACTTCATCTTGGGTAAACCAACAACCAAATCTTTCTTGATTAGCTTATTCAAATGGTCCATATGTATGTGAGCAAATCTCCTATGCCAAAGCCATGCATCATGAATATCATTTACAACTAAACATGTTATAGGAAGAGATGAATCTATATCTATAATGTAAATGTTATTAATTCTCTTACCAACAAGTTTAGAGTTTAGAAATTCCTTACTTTCAATGATGCACTTACCTGGGTAGAATGATACATGGATGCCCTTGTCGCAAAGTTGACTTATGCTTAGAAGATTGTGCTTAAGTCCTTCCACATATAGCACTCCTTCTATGGTTGTTGAAGGTGGCTTGCCGATTCTACCGACTCCAAGAATTCTTCCCTTGTTGTTGTCACCATATGTGACATAGCCTTTGTCCCTTGGAGTAAGGACAGAGAACTTACTTTTATCGCCCGTCATATGCTTTAAGCAACCGCTATCCAAGTACCATAAATTGCAGGCGACGCTCAAATCAACCTGCAAAACATGTTAAGTTATATTAGGTACCCAACTTGTTTTGGGTCCTACATGGTTAGATCATTTCTCAACCCATTTAAAATATCCTAGGGGAGCACCATATTTTCTAATATGACAAGTATTTGGTGTGTGCCCATAATTTTTACAATAAGAACAAACAGGTTGATGCATACGTATCCTAGATTTATGTTTGCTATGTGTAGATGCATGGATACATGTTTTCCGAAAGTCTGTTATGATAGACTTACTTTGTTTCTTAAGAGAAGGGCCTTTTCCATAGCCAAGACCTCTTCGGTCCGTAGAGTATCTTTGATCATTAATGATCTTACTCAGGCTCTTGCAACTCCTGTTCATTTTGTTGAGTTCAAGACTCAATGTAGAAACTTTGTTGCCAAGAGTAATGCAATTTAAACATGAGGATGATGAAGGTATGTTTCTAAGAGAATCTAGTTCAGATTTTTGTTTTAGAAACATTTTTGACAATTTCATATATTCATCATGTAGATCATTAAATGCAGTTTGCAATTCGGAAGAAGAAAAAGGGATAGATTCATTAACCTCTTCATCGTCTGAATGATGAGACACCATAAGAGAGAGATGTGCCTGCTCTTCGCTTTCTGGTACAGAGGCTGAACTTGTGTCGTTGTCTTCCCAAGCGATGTAGGCTCTTCGTCCATTCTTTAATTCATTCTTTCCTTTGAAAGAACTTTTCTTGATGTTTGGACAGTCCATCTTCATGTGGTCAGGTTTGCCACACTCAAAGCATGTAAAATTCTGGTTTGAAGTGGAGGCCTCATTGCTTTTGGAGAACTTCTTTATTTGCCCGGTTCTTCCGCTTTTGTTCCTTCTTAGGAACTTGCTGAAATTTTTGACGAAGAGGCTCATGTCATCGGTCTCTTCCTTGTCGTCTTCATCCTCCGATGAATCATATTTCTCAGCTTTTGCCTTGAGAGAAATGTTCTTCTTCTTCTTCTCTAGTTCCCCGTGTTGATCATGTTGACTCAATTAAAGTTCATGTTCTTGCAACTTTCCAAACAAGGCAGCCAATGACATTTTCGAAAGACTTTTATTTTCGGAAATAGCCGTTACCTTTGGTTGCCATGTTCTTGTTAGTGACCTTAGAATTTTTAAGTTCAAGTCACTATTTGACAGCACTTTGCCAAGTGCAATAAGATGGTTGGTGAGATGAGTAAATCTCTTTTGAAGATCCAAGATCTTCTCTCCAGGTCTCATATGAAACATCTCGTATTCTTGGGATAAAGTGTTAAACCTCGGTCTCTTTACCTCTTCGGTACCTTCGTGAGTTGTTTCAAAAGTGTCCCACATTTCCTTAGCGGATTTGCAGTTGGACACTCTAAAGAACTCATCTATTCCAAGTGCCGATGTGAGGATGTTCTTTGCTTTCAAATCATATTGCACCTTCTTCTTATCTTCATCATTCCATGAAGATTTTGGCTTTGTCTCTTTGATGCTGTTGACAACGGTAATGGCACGTATGGTCCTTCCTCGAGAGCATTCAAGATATCCAAGTCTTGAGACTCTATGAAAATCCTCATTCTGATTTTCCAGAAGTCGTAACACTCTCCAACAAAGCTTGGAGGTCTGTTTATGTTGGATCCTTCTCCTAAGAATGATCTTGAGGCCATGTTGTAGTAGGATAAGATTTTGAGAGTAAATTTCTCAAAAATAGCTCTGGTGCCAATTTTAAGACTGAGATTGCAACTAAGAGGGGGGGGGGGGGGGTGAATAAGTTGTTGCAATAAGTATGGCCAATTTTTCTGCAATATCAAAGTTAATGTGCAGCGGAAATATTTTGCAGAAAAATATTGACTTAGGAAGGATAAATAAATAACAAAGAGAAGGGAAAGAGAGTACACATGTGTTTTATACTGGTTCACCTTCTTGTCCACCGAAGGCTACGTCCAGTACTCTTGACGCGCAAGAGATTCCTTTATTAAATATAATGAGTTGTAATTACAATTATCTCACCCCGAGATCTCCTTGTACCTTACACACTCACTTATATCTAATCCCCTTAGAAAACTCTATTCCAAGTAACACCCTTGGTAAACACTATACCAAGTTACACCATTGGTAAACATTATACCAAGTCACTCACCCTTTCTATTCACACCCTTGTGAAGGAAAGTAAACTTTGCAAAAGTGAAGAAGGTACAATTTGGCTTGGATTGCCTTACAAGTGTATATGACAATTTCTAGAACTTGCAATCCAATAACAACTCTTTATAATTGAGATAATAATGCTCTTTTTGAATGTATGAAATACACATAGATGCAACTTCAAAATAACTTTGAAAGTTTAAGAGTAGGTTGCTTGAAAAGTGTAAGTAAAATCAGAAAGTGTGAGAGCTTTTAAAGAGAGTTTGAAATCTGAGTTGTGAGTTGTATATATGTCGTGAGAGTGTTTCAATGCCTTTATATAGTTTTCCAATAAACCACAATACCCTTAGGCATGAGTAGGTTTCGTTTGGAATGAAAAACAATCAGTTTGGAGTGAAACCTCTTCACTTGAAATCTGAAAACTGATACAACAACTCTCAGTAATCGATTACTGCAAATGGGTAATCGATTACCCAACAATCCTGTTATCAACTTTTTTAAAATTCACACAGTGTAATCAATTACTGGATTTGAGTAATTGATTACTCAACAACACTGTTTGACAGCTTTGTGAATTTGCCTTAGTGTAATCGATTACACTACTTTGAGTAATCGATTACCCTGTTTTCTAAAAATGGTAATATGTTACTCCAAAGTCTGTAATGGATTACTCATAGCTGTTAGAGGTTTGAAAACTCTTTTCTCACTCATGTAACTTGTTACTCAAGTATGGTAACCCGTTACATGTTGTTTTTGAAAATCATTTTTATTCACACTTAGATTTTTCTGATTTTCTTGAAAATAATTTTGAGCATTATTAACTAAGTAAATAAATGAGTTGTAAGGATATAAGTACCTAAAGACTTAGACTCTAAATCTTGAAGCTTTGTCTTCGATAGTCTTTGTCGGTCTTCTTCCTTTCTTCTTTTTGTGATATTAATGTCTTCATCAAAACCGTGCCAAGGTCAGGAGCAAGATCTTCTTCACAGAACATAATCGATTAATGAAAGACATAATCGATTATTACTGCCAAAAACCAAAAACCCAGAGCTACTGGAACTCTCTTTAATCGATTAAAAATTCCTCTTAATCGATTAATGGGACTGTGCAGTCAGAAACTATAAGTTTTCTTGCTTAAGAGGTAACCCTCTAAAAAGAAACTTAGTATGATGCATGATTTTCGTAGAAAATATAATTTTGATGTAACCTACTAAAATAAAGAATGATGACTCTCAAAAACAGATTTTTAGGTAATCTTATGGGCGCGTGAGACAATCAACATTTGGGTTACCTAACCTAGACTCAAAGTTAAGCAATCATCTTAGGACTTCTAGAAAAATTAAAAACCTTCCTATAGTCAAAGTCTTGGTTATGTTGGATGTTGATGCGTCCATTCTTCAAGCTTTTCAAGTCGGCTTTATGTCGACTTTGTCTTCATCGAAAGACATGCAATAAACATATGTTGCAATTTGACTAGTACTTGCAATTTCACATCTTTGTGATGTAGACTTGCCCAATATGGTATGAGATCATCTTTGTGATGTAGACTTACTCGACGTGGTATGGGATCATCTTTGTGATGTAGACTTAACCAATGTGGTATGATATCATCTTTGTGATGTAGACTTACCCGATGTGGTATGGAATCATCTTTGTGATGTAGACTTACCCGATGTGGTATGGAATCATCTCTATGATGTAGACTTACCCGAGGTGGTATGGGATTATCTTAGCGTTGTAGAATTGCCATATGCTGTAATGAGTAACTGGATGTCAATTGTAGTTGATGAAGTTAATTGGGATTTATGAAGTAGAATAACGTACAACGATGAAGAGAATGATAAGAATATTTATACTTATAGAACTGATGAGTTATGAATTATTTCTATTACTTAATCTTACCTTAAATGTGGATTATCATATAATGCTGTTATTGAGCTAATGACTTACTCTTTTGTATGTTGTGTGTATTTGTCGTTGATAATCTCATTGCAGGTAAAAAAATAAATTGAGGATGCTTGGTTTGATGCGTTGGGAGCTTAAAACCTGGATTCCTTTATTTTGCTTTTTGTATTATGACTGACTACATGCTGTTTTGGGATAATTGTAATACTGATTAGTTGTAACTCTGGATATTTGTAGCTATGGGTATTTTGGAAACCCATAGCTATTTGTATGCGGTAGTTACTGAGAGATAGTAATATGAATTATGTTTTTCCGCAATTAAGGGTAGCGTGGTATAATTAGAGTTATTAGATAATTAAAGAAATTGATATTTTAAAAGGTTAAAGAAGATGTATGTATGATGTAACATGGGAATTCTAGCACAAAGGGTTGTAATAAAAGAAAATTTTTCAATGGTAGAATTTTGGGTCCTTACAATATGGTATTAGAGCATAGTTAATTTTGTGGCCTAGGGTATGGCCTTACGTGCTTCTTTGTTAAAATTATGTGAATTGACTGCTTAAATCATATAGCCTTGGTGTAGTGGCATGTAATATACTATGAGACTATGTGACTACCTGAACTATGTAAATTAGATTTATGTACTAATGATAAATGAGTGTAGGTTAAGAAATGGCTGGAAGAGGAAGAGGGATGAGTTAGAATGTTCCGAATGATCTGCTGGCCTAGATGGTAGCTGCACTACAACATGTGAATGCAAATTTTCAGAATCTGAAGCAGCACCAAGTCCTAGCTCACAACCCCTGGCCCCACAATGACTGACTGAGTATAAGGGACTGGATGAGTTTTATAAGCAGAAGCCGAAACAGTTCCAAGGAGGATTCGCCCCTGATGCTGCAAATGAGTGGATGTAGAGCTTGGAGCGGATTTTTTGAGCCATGGGTTGCAGCGATTACATGTTGGTGAAGGAAGCAAAAAATTGGTGGGAGATGACTAGACGCCAGATGGAAGCTGAGATACAAGTGGTGAGCTGGGAAGCATTCAAAGGGAAATTCCTTCAGAAATACTTTCCCGCTGATCTAAAGAGGAAGAAGGAGATGGAGTTTTTGAGGTTGGAGCAAGGTAACATGTCAGTGGGGGACTATGCGGCCAAGTTTGAGGAGTTGGCCCGATTTTACCCTTACTCCGAATTGGAAATGGACGGAAGGTCCAAGTGCTCTAAGTTTGAATCGGGTTTGAAGCCCAAGTTGAAGATGATGTTTGGGCATCAAGAAATTGTCAACAAGTGTAGGATGTATGAAGATGACCTGGAGGTTGACGAGATGGCGACGCCTAGAGTTAACCCTCCGAGGAACTTCGGCCCTTAGAGGAATCATGCCCAAGGAAAGGGTAAGGGGAGGCTTTTGGAGGATAGCAGGAAACATTATGCGACACCTACTGGTTATCGTGGCCGAAACTATCAAGGATCAAAACCTTTTGTCGTTCCTAAGGATGGGCTTTCTACTCCCTTGTGCGACAAATGTGGTAGGAACCAGTATGGAAGTACATGCCCATGATCCGGAAATGGGTGTTTTCACTACAAGGAGCTGGGACACATCAAAAGGTTTTGTCCTAAACTAGATCGACGACTGAATGTTGTTCATGCTGAGAGAGCAAGAAACACTGGCAGAGTATTTACCATGAGTTGTGTAGAGGCAGCTAATGTGGATGGCCTGATCCAAGGTAATTGCACGGTGGCAGGTATTTTGCTTTAATTGTTGTTTGATTCGGGAGCGACACACTCCTTTGTATCTGTTGAATGTGTGGACCTACTGAAATTGCAAACTAATTCGTTGCCTTTCGACTTGGTCGTATCCACCCCAACTAGTGTGCCGGTGGTGGTATCGATGTTTGTGTCTCAGTGCTCGGTCGTCGTAAACGGTAGAACATTTACCATAGATTTAATTTGTTTACCGCTGTCCAAATTAGATTTAATTCTAGGAATGGACTGGTTGTCAGCAAATAATGTTATGCTTAACTTTGCCGATAAGACTGTGGTGTTTGGGGATCCGTGTGAGATGTCTGATGAAACTAGTTATATGAAGCCGTTGTCGGCTAAGGGAGTCAGGACTTCCTTTAAGGAGAGAGGAGTTGTGTTTGTTTTGTTGGCATCCCTGGAGGGTATTGAGAAACCCATAGTTGAGGATATTCCGATAGTTCGTGAGTTTCCTAAGGTATTTCCTAGTGATATTTCGGAATTACCGCCAGTCAGGGAAGTTGAATTCTCTATTGACTTAGTGTTGGGAACTGGACCCATTATTATAGCTCCTTATAGGATGGCACCGTTAGAGCTGACTGAGTTGAAAAAGTAGGTTGAAGACTTGTTGGCGAAGAAGTTTATTCGCCCTAGTGTTTCACCGTGGGGTGCACCGGTCTTGTTGGTCAAGAAGAAAGATGGGAGTATGAGGTTGTGCACCGATTACAGACAATTAAACAAGGTGACTATTACGAACAAGTATCCTTTTCCTAGGATTGATGACTTGATGGATCAATTGAGAGTAGCAGTTGTATTTTCAAAGATTGACCTTCGGTCGGGTTATCATCAACTTCGAGTTAAGTCGGAGGACATTCCTAAGACTGCCTTTAGGACGAGGTATGGGCATTATGAGTATTTGGTGATGCCTTTTGGTGTAACGAATGCCCCAACAATATTTACCGACTACATGAATCGGATTTTTCATTCGTATTTGGATTCATTCGTAGTGGTATTTATTGATGACATTCTGGTTTACTCCAAGAGCCGAGAGGAACATGGGGAGCAACTGAGAATTGTTCTAGATCTTCTGAGTAAGAATCGGTTGTATGCGAAGTTGTCAAAATGTGATTTTTGGTTGGAATTAGTGAACTTCCTTGGGCCTATGATATCCCAGGAAGGAGTAGCTATGGACCCTTCTAAGGTCGAGGCAGTGATGGAATGGGCGGTTCCCAAGTTAGTTACTGATATCAGGAGTTTTCTGGGTTTAGCTGGTTACTACAGAAAGTTCAAAGAGGGGTTTTCCAAGTTGGCATTACCTCTAACTAAGCTTATCAGAAAAGGAGAACCGTATGTGTGGACAATCCGTTGTGAAGAAAGTTTTCAAGAGTTAAAACGGAGGTTGACTACGGCACCAGTGTTGGTTCTTCCTTGTACTAATCGTGATTTCAGTGTGTATTGTGATGCTTCTAAGCAAGGTTTGGGTTGCGTGTTGATGCAGGACGGGAAAGTTGTAGCTTATGCCTCGCAACACCTGAGAACACATGAACAAAACAACCCTACCCATGATCTAGAATTAGTTGTAGTGGTCTTAGCCTTGAAAATCTGGAGACACCATCTTTATGGTGTAAGATTTGAGGTGAACAACGACCACAAGAGTTTGAAGTATCTATTTGATCAAAAGGAATTGAACATGAGACGGAGAAGGTGGATGGAGTTCCTTAAGGACTATGATTTTGGATTGCAATACCATCCGGGAAAGGCCAACGTGGTGGCCGATGCTCTAAGCCAAAAGTCCTTACACATGTCGGCTTTGATGGTTCATGAAGAGAAACTAATTGAGGAGTTCATGGATATGAACTTGGCAATTCAAGTGAGACCACATAGCATGATTTTGGGTATGCTTAAAGTCACCAATGAATTGTTCGACCGGATCCGAATAACGCAAGTTGAGGATTTGGAGTTGAAGGTGAAACGCGATTTGATGGCTAGTGGGAAGGAGATTGATTTTGAGTGGGATTCTAGTGGATTGTTACGATATAAGGGAAGGGTGTGTGTGCCTCACGATGTGGAATTGCGTAAGTGTATTCTGGAGGAGTCGCACAAGAGTAAAATGAGTTTTCACCCGGGAACTACAAAGATTTACCAAGATCTGAAAAAGTTGTTTTGGTGGTCTGGGTTGAAAAGGGATGTGGCTTTGTATGTCTCGAGTTGTCTCGTCTGTCAGAAACACAAGATTGAGCACCAGCGGCCAGCGGGAGAGTTACAGTCACTAGAGATTCCCGTTTGGAAGTGGGATAGTATCTCCATGGATTTTGTATCGGGTTTTCCAAAAAAATCAAAAAGGGTATGATTCGATATGGGTGATAGTGGTTCGGTTAACTAAGTCTGCACACTTTCTACCTATGAACATGAGATATTCTTTGGAGCGATTGGCAGAACTGTATATCCGGGAAATAGTTCGTTTGCATGGGATACCGTTGAGTATTGTATCGGATAGGGATCCCCGTTTCACTTCAAACTTTTGGACTAGTTTGCAATCCGATTTGGGAACTAAGTTGAAACTGAGTTCGGTTTATCACCCACAAACGGATGGTCAATCAGAAAGGACCATACAGTCATTGGAGGATCTTTTGAGGGCTTGTGTTTTGGAATAGCCTGGGAGTTAGGATAGTATGCTGCCGGTGATTGAGTTCACCTACAACAACATTTACCATACTAGTATCGGGATGGCCCCTTACGAAGCTTTGTATGAGAGAAAATGTAGAACTCTAGTGAGTTGGTTTGAAACTGGGGAGAACTTAGTGTTGGGACCCAAGTTGGTTCAAGAAACGACGGAAAAGATCAAGAAAATCCGGGAGAATATGAGAATAGCGCAAAGTAGGCAGAAAAGCTATTATGATAAGAGGCGGAAACCTCTTGAGCTTAAGGAAGGGGATCACATGTTTATGAGAGTAGTTCCGACTACTGGGATTGGTAGAGTGTTGAAATCCAGTAAGCTTACTCCGAGGTTCATTGGACCGTATCAGATATTGAAGAGGATTGGGCCGGTTGCTTATCGGATTGCTTTATCCCCATTGTTGTCAAATCTTCACAATGTGTTTCATGTGTCTCAGTTGAGAAAATATATTGGGGATCTGTTACATGTGGTCGAGTCTGATCAGATAGACTTGAAGGACAACTTGACCTTTACGATGCTGCTAGTGAGAATCATGGATACCAGTATCAAAAGATTGAGAGGCAAAGAGATTTCCTTAGTGAAGGTATTGTGAAGCCAAGTTGATGAAGGAGACGCTACTTGGGAAGTGGAGCGCTATATGAGGGAGGATTACCCTCATTTGTTTGAATCAAGGTATGTTTAAATTTCGGGGACGAAAATTCTTATAAGAGGGGGAGGATTGTGACGCCCTGAATTTAAGGTTATAAATTATAGTATCAGTACTAGAAGTCTCGCTTGAGCGAGAAAGGAGTCGCCTAGGCGAGAGTGGCTCACCTGGGTGAATGGAATACTGGGCTATACTGAAGGATTCTCGCCTGAGCGAGAATTGTCTCGCTTGAGCGATAGTTGTCTCGCCTGAGCGAGAGTTGTCTCGCTTGGGAGAGAAGTGGCACTCTGAAGCTGTAGAAGCTGTAAGATCCTCGCTTGAGCGAGAGGTTCATCGCTTGAGCGAGAGGGTCAGATCTGAGTTTTTAAAATGGGCGAGATTTTCTCGCTTGAGCGAGAATGGGCTCGCTTGAGCGAGAGCCCGACGCTGTTACATTAAATAAGGAACCCTAAACACATTTTAGGTTTATAACTTGAAGAGAAGTGAGAAAAGATAGCATTTTCAAGAGCAAGGAGTCTTGAAAATAATCTAGAAGCTTGAGAAGAGGTAAATCTCTTGATTCTAACTCTCCTTCTCCCTTTCAAACTCGTTTTGGGTGGTGTATGGGATCTCTTCTCAAAATGTGAGAAACCACGGAAACTCATCCTTTAGAGTTATGGTTCGTTTTATGTTATTTTTCTCTTGAAAACTCTTGGTTTAGAGTTGATATTTGATGAATGGAAAGGTTTTGAGGGTTGATTCATGAAAACCCCAAAACCCCCAAAATGAGAATATGTGTAAAAAGGGAAATGATGGATATATGCTCTAATGTTGAATATAAGATGAATATGTATGTTTTAGATGTTTGGAAACCCTTAATGATGGTAGTTTTGGAAATATTGAAAATGTGTGAATCTCTTGTATGGTTAAAGATGAAATATGAGTTGTTTATGTGTTATTTTGAATAAATGACTAACATTGTGATTATGTGGTGGGAATGAGGAAAGATCCTAAGGTTGGAGGCGGTATCGGAGGAACCTACCAAGTTACCAAGAATCCAACCCAACACTCACCAAGGTAAGGGATAAGTGTTTCCATTCACTAATGAGATGTAGTGTTGTGGACTATCACTATATTGAATCATCTTTGTGATGTAGACTTACCCGATGTGGTATGGGAACATCGTTGTGATGTAGACTTACCCAATGTGGTATGAGATCATCTTTGTGATGTAGACTTACCCGACGTGGTATGGGATCATCTTTGTGATGTAGACTTACCCGATGTGGTATGGGATCATCTATATGATGTAGACTTACCCAATGTGGTATGAGATCATATTTGTGATGTAGACTTACATGATGTGGTATGAAATCTTCTTTGTGATGTAGACTTACCCGATGTAGTATGGAATCATCTTTCTGATATAGACTTACCCAAGGTGGTATGGGATTATCTTAGCGATGTAGAATTGCCATATGCGGTAAGGAGTAACTGGATGTCAATTGTAGTTGATGAAGTTAATTGGGATTTATGAAGTAGAATAATGTACAATAATGAAGAGAATGATAAGAATATGTATACTTATAGAACTGATGAGTAATGAATTATTTCTATTGCTTAATCTTACTTTAAATGTGGATTATCGTATAATGCTGTTATTGAGCTAATGACTAACTCCTTTGTATGTTGTGTGTATTTGTCGTTGATAATCCCATTGCAAGTAAACAGATAAATTCAGGATGTTTGGTTTGATTCCTTAGGAGCTTAAAACATGGATTCCTTTATTTTGCTTTTTTTATTATGACTGACTACATGTTGTTTTGGGATAATTGTAATACTGGTTAGTTGTAACTCTGGATATTTGTAGCTATGGGTATTTTGGAAATCCATAGCTAGTTGTATGCGGTAGTTACTGGGAGATAGTAATATGAATTATGTTTTTCCGCAATTAAGGGTAGCGTGATATGATTAGAGTTATTAGATAATTAAAGAAATGAATGTTTTAAAAGGTTAAAGAAGATGTATGTATGATGTAACATAGGAATTCTAACACAAAGGGTTGTAATAAAAGAAAAAATTTCAAGGGTAGAATTTTGGGTCCTTACACTTGAAGTTTGTCTTCGATAGTCTTGGTAGGTCTTCTTCCTTTCTTCTTTTTGTGATGTTGGTGTCTTCATCAAAACCGTGCCAACGTCAGGAGCAAGATCTTCTTCATAATCTCCCCCTTTTTGATGATGGCAAACCAATATCTTCTTGAATATGTATTTTCCAGTGGGTAGCGTGCTAAATGATATATCTTGACTTGTTTTTGAGTATGCTCCCCCTATATGTATGCTCCCCTATATGTATGCTCCCCCTTTCTTTTGGAGTTATGTGCCAAAAGAATATTACAAAAAATGCACTACTCCTAACTTCTCTCCCCCTTTTGACTTCATCAAAAGTAAGAAAATTCAAGAGTCCAACACAATAGATATTGTAGAGCATATCATACAATATATTCATAATATATGAAATTACAATAATATAAGCAGTATGTTATCGTCCAAATCACATACTAGGCTGAAACCAGTGATGTCACCTGTCATCGGTATGTCACACCATATAGAACTAAAGGTTTTGATATCCAAAACTATATCCTTCCCTTAACATGGGAAGTCATAAGATTCTTCCTAAAGTTCATATTGTAGTAAAATACACGAACAAGCTCAGGATAGATATCGTTCACTTCACAACAAAAATCGAAAAGTTTTTGTTGCCGCAATAAGTAGGGAAATAGAAAATCTTCAAATTCAAAATTTCCTATGTTACCGAATTTTGGAGTGAAAATGGCGCGTTCATGGGAATTTTCTTTGAAGACCTTCCTTTGTGCGTCGTTTTCAAGAAGCCTCGTCAAGTTCAACGGATTGAACTTTGAAGATGATTCTCCTTGCTTAGACTTAGAAGTTCTTGGTCTCTTTGAAGAAGAAGCCATTGTTGGTTTTGAACGTTTAGGGTTAGGTTTTGGAAATTGGGGTTTTTTGATTGAGGCCACAAATCACGACAATGAAGATGTAGAAGTGTTTAAAATCAAGAATGTGATGTGATTTGAAACAAAAATCAATCAAAACGGTGCAAAAATGAAGGTTTTAGAGATTTGAGAGAGAGTAGAGAAAGAGAACACCAGTTACAGGAGAGAGAAAATGAAGTGTTTTATGAAAAAGTGCAACATTTCATATATAAACTACACAGAGTAATCGATTACTCACTTTCAAAAATTCAAAACTTCAAAACAATATCTCTCAGTAATCGATTACACCATTACAGTAATCGATTACTGTAACTTGTTGTTTCCATACTAATGCTGAAAATGGTTTTTGACTATAAAAACTTGAAATTTAAAGCATAACAAGCATATTTTAAGATCAAGTAGGCATTGGATACATACAATGAGAGTGAAGTGGTTACTTTTTGAAAGCCATTACTTAAACGAGTTATAAAACCTGATTGAATACAAATATTTATTTTATTCGTAATTCAAAATGCGGAAATACTCGAAATACAATCCTACTTTAAAAGCAAGTTATTACACTTCCTTTCAAATGCATAATCTATACATTTATCCTTTATCAAATAATACTCTTATTACAATCATTAAACCAACTTCAATATACACTTAGGAGAAGTCACATTTCGCAAAAGAATTGATTCTACATAGTTCTCATATTACATACATTAATCAAATATCATATCAACTATACATGGTAATTACTATATTCTATGCCCTTCCCCACAAGCATCCAATACGCTATGGCCACCACCTGAATTCCAATACATAATACATACAAGCTAAGACAAAAGGGAGTAAGAACTGACTACGGCGACTGTAGCGTATAATTACATAGAGTAATAACATTAAAGTATTAAAATCTATACATCACCTAGAATCAATCTTATTAAACATATACCAAACAACATTATACCACATAATGTTTATATATCCAATTAGCATGATCATCATCTCTCACTTAGACAATTCATTCCAAATCATTACAATAGACTGTAGGATAGTCACTCCTTCATTTAGCACCTATTACAACATACTTATCTGATTTATCCAATTCAACCTTCATCATAAATCAACACACAATAATCTCATCCAATAAACAACAACAACACTATACTAAAGGCTTTTCCATACCTACACATCATTAAAATATTATATTATATAGTGTTAATCACACGTTACTACATAGAGCCAATACCACAAAGATCAAGTCAGGCACTGCTCAAAGGGCCAATATCACGAAGGGCAAGACAATCCACACAGTCATTAGTTCACGTTAACTGACATATATCAATATGCATATATATCTATAACTAAGCTACATAACTTGAGCCAAAGTATCGCTACATAACTTGAACCAAAGTATCGCTACATAACTTGAGCCAAAGTATCGCTACATAACTTGAGCCAAAGTATCGCTACACCTCTCATGGGAGCTAAAAATAGGTTTTCTTTTCATTGTTTCACAATCGATAACAACCAGAAAATCCACACATTTATCAAATACAATAAACCAGTTATATGCTTCTCCTTACAACCACATCATTCACAATATAATCATGTCCACTACATTATTCTCACATCACAACTTAATCATACACAAAATACCACAACAACGCCATAAGCACAATGTATCTCATTTCTTATCACTATAAATCAATTCACAACATCATCATTGTCATATAACATAATCATTATCCTTTTATCACAAATAACCAACTCACAACATATTCATCATCCCATAATATATTCATGTCCATTTATTGCCATTAAACAACTCATCACACAATCATTATTACAAACATACTCATATATGTTTTTAACAAATAGGCGACTCACAATTTAGTCATTTTCATAAATATACTCATATCTTTTTACCACAATAAACAACTCATAACATATTTATCATCATACAACATATTAACGATAGAACCATTTCTCATGACGATGATTTACCATAAATGAGAATATTGCATTTTAATCTAATAAAACGATTTTTACCACTCATATATCTCTACATTTATGGATAATACCTCTTCATGGAAAATAAAGACTCTAACATGGACCACAAACTTCCAAGAGAGTTTCTATCCGTTAATATTCTCCGATTCTTGAGGGAAATCGGAGAAGATGACTCTAATGAAATACTCTATTACCACAATGGTCTTCTCCCTCACCTTAGGTTGCATAAGCTCCATTATTCCGCAAAAGAGTTCCATCTCCCTCCATCTCCTTCAACCTCCATTGTTACTTTTTCACCTCCAAGATTCCCCAAATGTGCCACCAAGAAGTAATAGGAAGAGGTTTTGATGAGTTTTGATGTTTAGTGGAGGGGAGAATGGTCCATTTGGGTGGAGCCGCCGTTGGGAGAGAAAGGGGAAGAGAGAAAATGAAGATTAGGGTTTTTAGATCCCCTTTTTCACTTTTATATCTGCGTAGCCTCGCCTGGGCGATAATAGCTCGCTTTGGGGAGAATTTTGCCGTTTTTTCAGCTTTTCAACTCTAACGCTCTCGCCCGGGCGCGAATTTCTTGTTCGGGCAAGAATCGGGAAGTATGCTAAGGCTCCTCTCTAGCCTGGGAGAAAATTCTTGCTCAAGCTAGAATTTGACAGTTTTTCCAGATTTCACTCTCACTCAAGCGACCACTTCCTCGCTTAAGCGAGGTTTCCAAAAAACTCATATTAGAACACCGAGCCTCTCACTTGGGCGAGGTTCTCTTGCTTAAACGAGAATTTTCCAATATACACTCCAACACTCTAAGTTTTCTAATAATTCCGAAAATGAAAATTGAGGTGTTACATTGAGTGCATAATCGAATTTTTGGTGAGATTAAAAACACTGTATTGTCGCATTTCAAGGGTGTGCATCCTAAGTTTAAGCTATAATCCCGTAATTGTTGTTTAAGACATAACACTTGGGCACAACAATTACCGGCTGCTATGTATTCCGCTTCAGCGGTGCTTAAGGCAACACAAGCTTGTTTCTTGCAAGACCAAGAAACCAAAGCATTCCCTAGATGTGGCAAGTACCACTTGTACTTTTCCTCTCAGATTTGCATCCCGCAAAATCTGAATCCGAGAAGCCAACCAAATCGCATACGCTTCCCTTTGGATACCATAGTCCAACATCAGTTCGGCTTTTGAGATACTTTATGATTCTCTTAATGGCAACTAGATGTGACTCTTTGGGTTTAGATTGATATCACGCACATAAGTATACACTAAACATAATATTTGGTCTACTCGATGTAAGATAAATCCGATCATACCTCGATACTTAGATATTTCAATACATTTTCCAGCGTCATCAGTATCGAGATAAACATGTATGTTTTAATATTTAGAAACTTGTATTGAAGTAGTTTTGGAAATATTTGGAATATGTGAATCCATTGTATGTTTGATGATGAAATACGAGTTATTTATGTGTTATTTTGAATAAATGACTGACATTGTTGTTATTGGTGGAAATGAGAAGAGAGAGAGATCCTAAGGTTGGAGGAAATCGCGGAGGAGACTTTTAAAGTTACTCGGAATCGATCCCCAACGCTCACCGAGGTAAGGGATAAGTGTCTCTAAATCATACTTGCTGATATGAATGAGGTATGTGAAAATGGTAATGGTTTAAAATGCTGCGTCTGTAATTTATGCATTATGTTGGTAAATGCGTGACTTTTCTGTTATGTCAAATGAAAGTAATATTATTGGGGGAGTACCAATGGAAATATGACTCAAATGAAAGTAATATTATTGGGGGAGTACCAATGGAAATATGACTCAAATGAAAGTAATATTATTGGGGGAGTACCAATGGAAATATGACTCAAATGAATGTAATATTATTGGGGGAGTACCAATGGAAATATGACTCAAATGAAATCAATATTATTGGGGGAGTACCAATGGAAATATGACTCAAAGGAAATCAATATTATTGGGGGAGTACCAATGGAAATATGACTCAAGGGAAATCAATATTATTGGGGAAGTACCAATGGAAATAAGACTCTGAGTAATGAAAGTCGTATGCATGCTATAGGATATATAGTATGGGATATATATTCTATAGGGTGAATACGGATGATGAGAAATGTGAATGTCACATGAATGTCATATGCACGCAATAGGATATATAGTATGGGATATATATTCTATAGGGTGAATACGGATGATGAGAAATGTGAATGTCACATGAATGTCGTATGCATGCTATAGGATATATAGTATGGGATATATATTCTATAGGGTGAATACGGATGATGAGAAATGTGAATAATGTGAATGTCACATGAATGTCGTATGCATGCTATAGGATATATAGTATGGGATATATATTCTATAGGGTGAATACGGATGATGAGAAATGTGAATGTCACATGAATGTCGTATGCATGCTATAGGATATATAGTATGGGATATATATTCTATAGGGTGAATATGAGCGATAAAAAGGAAGACGTTGAGAAAGAAAGTAATATACATGCTATAGGATATATATTATGGGATATATATGTTATAGGGTGGATATGAATAACGAGAAAGATGATGTTTCGAACGAACGTAATATGCATACTATAGGATATATATTATAGGATATATATACTATAGGATGAATATGAGTAAAGTGGAAATTAAAGGAAGATGATTTGAATGTTTACAATTCCGTATGTGTGTTTACGAATTATATTAAAGCTTAATTGTATTCGAATGTGGATTATCATGTGATGTTAGTTTTGAACTAATGACTTACTCCCTTTTGTTTTGTGTTGTTTATGATAATCCCATTGTAGGTAAAAGAAGGATTTTGAGGAGAACGCTCACTTAGGAAGCTTTGGTGTTTATTAACCTGTTTGTCTTATTTGCTACTTGACGTTGTAGTTAATTTGATAACATTATGGGATGACTGTAAATCCGTTTAGATTAATACGGATATGTGTAGCTATGGGCTTTATAACTTTGGGAGACCCATAACTGGTTGTATGTGGTAAATGCTATTTGAATGAATTATGTTTTTCCGCAACATAAATTTGTATGATAAGATAATAGGGTAAAGAGTATTTTTCAAAGAGTGATACTTGAGAGTTTTCAATGAAGGTGACGACTGTATGTAAGAAAGGATTAAAATAAATGAAAAATTTGCAAGGGTAGAAAATCGGGTCGTTACAACAATGACATGAGTTCACTATGAATGAGTTCTACACCTCTAAAGGCATTGTTCACCAAACAAGTTGTGTTGACACCCCTCAACAAAATGGAATTGTTGAGAGGAAACATCAACACATCTTAGGGTAACAAGAGCCTTAATGTATCAATCTTCCATGCCTAAATGCTTCTGGAATTATGGTGTGGCTCATGCTATTTATTTAATAAAAAGATTGCCTTCTGTGCTTTTGAACAATATGTCCCCTTATGAAAAATTGTATAATCATGAACCTAATCTTTTGAATTTGAAAGTTTTTGGATGCATATGATTTGCTTCAACTATCAATCACAAAAAAAAGCTTGACCCTAGAACTTAAAAGTGTGTGTTTCTTGGGTAAAAAATAGATACAAAAGGTTATTTGATGTTCGATTATTTGAATAAAGAGATTATTATATCTTGAAATGTTAATTTCTATGAAAAAGTGTTTCCTTTTGCTGATAATAACACCATTCTTAATGATGATGAAAGCATGTCTTTGCTTATCTCTTCTTATACCTTGAATGATCATTTTCTTGATCATAGTGACTTCTCTCATACTATGCCTACTAATCGGACTGATAACTGCAACAATAATCATAATGCCACTAATGTTGATAGACATAGGAGATCTGTTAGGGACAGAAATCCACCTAGCTACCTTAGAGACTATCACTTCTCATTAGGAGTCCTTGTTCATTGTGAACAAAAGGATAGAATCAAATATCCCATGTCTCAAGTTTTGAGTTATGAGAGACTTTCCAATCAGCAAAAATTCTACACTTTAGCCATAAGTAGTGATTCTAAATCTGAAAATTATCAAGAGGATATTAAGCACCCACATTGGGTTGAAGCCATTAACCTTGAGCTGCAAGCCTTAAGAGACAATGACACCTGGACTTTAGCAGATCTTCCCAAGGGAAAGAGAGCCATAGGATGCAAGTGGATTTTTAAAGCAAAACATCTTGCTGATGGTAGCATAGAAAGGCACAAAGTCAGATTGGTTGCCAAAGGGTATACACAAACAGTTGGCATGGACTATCTTGACACATTTAGTCCTGTTGTCAAGATTACAACCATTAGAACTATTTTAGCCTTAGCTTCCATAAAGGGTTGGCATCTTCACCAATTAGATGTCAACACTGCCTTCTTACATGGAGACTTAATCGAAGAAGTATACATGAAGACCCCTCCTGGTCTTCTGGTTCCTAACAAGTCTCTTGTATGCAAGGTAAAAAATTCTCTTTATGGATTAAAGAAAGCAAGTAGGCAATGGAATTCCAAATTCACTACTGTTTTAATTGAATTTGGCTATGTGTGAGATGGCAAGTACTAGTCAAATTGCAACATCTGTTTCTAGCCTGTGTTTCGATGAAGACAAAGTCGACCTGAAAAGCTTGAAGACTGGACGCATCAACATCCAACATGACCAAGACTCTAATTCTAGGAAGGTTTCATTTTTTCTAGAAGTCCTAAGATGCTTGCTTAGCTTTGAGTCTAGGTTAGGTAACCAAAAATGATGATCGTCTCATGCGCTCATAAGATTGCTCAAAAATCTTTTTTGAGATTCATCATTCTTCCTTTTAGTAGGTTGCATCAAAATTATATTTTCTATGAAAATCATGCATCACACTAAGCACCTATCTATTTTGGAGGGTTACCTCTTAACCAAGAAAACTTATAGTCTTTCTTATAATTGATGTTAATAGTGATATAATCGATTATCTAACTGCACAGACCCGTTAATCGATTAAGAGTTATTTTAATCAAATAATTAGAGTTTCAGTAACGCTGGTTTTTGAATCTTGGCAGTTATAATTGATTATGTTCAACAAAAATGTGTAAATTTTCAAACCGTTAATCGATTAAGAGGTCATTTAATCGATTAAACCTTTGAAACCAGAAAACTATAAATCGATTAAGTGTGTGTAAAGAACATTTTCAAATATAGTGAAGCAAATCTTCCAAGATCAGAAGGGGAGGCCTGGATGTTGTTTGCTAGTGGACCGGCGAACGAACCATGATAAAATTTCTTGATCTTCTTTCTCTTTCCCTTATCTTTTACTATTTCAAGCATATTGAGTTTCTTGCATTCTTTAACTTGAAAGATTGAATCTTTATCCATAAAGATAGAGTCTTTGATATCTGTATAATTGATGTGTGCTGTTTGTGATATCCTAGTGAGAAATTGCATGATTCTTGGATAGCTTGTTTACCGAGAAACCATTTCACTAAGATGTTGTTTCTGGTTTTTATGTTCCAGATAATAGATTATTTGATTATGTTAATCGATTAATTTTGTCTCTCATAATCGATTGTGCTTACTGTTAATCGATTATTTCTGAATATTTTTGATATTATTGATTCTCTGCGCATAAATTCGAAAAGCGGACATATTGACCGCTCACACCTATTCACCCCCCCCCTCTAGGTGTTACACTCTGATTGACCGGTACCTTAACAAGTGGTATCAGAGCTAGTACGTGAGTGCTAGCTTAACCGCTTCGATCGTTGATCCTCGGGAAATCAAACGATGGGCTCTACCAATCCTTTTGGCGGTGATGGTGCATCCATTAACCGTCCACCGATTTTCAGTGGCGAAGGGTACGCCTATTGGAAAGTGAGGATGAGAATCATCATAGAAGCCATTGATACGGACATTTGGGATTTTGTTATCAATGGTCCTTACACACCACTATACTTAGTGGAAGGTGAGACGAAAGACAAACCTAAGAGCATGTGGACTAATGATGAGAAACGAAAAGTGCAACACAATTTGAAAGCCAAAAACATCATCACGTCCGCACTATCTTACGATGAGTTCTTTCGAGTCTCACAGTGTAATAGTGCCAAAGAAATGTAGGACACTTTACAAGTGACTCACGAAGGCACTAGCGAGGTCAAGCGCGCTAGATTGAATGCTTTAACTCATGAATATGAACTGTTTCGCGTGTTTCCAAATGAATCTATTGGTGTTATGCAAAAGCATTTTACTCATATTGTAAATCATCTAGTTTCCTTAGATAAGACTTTTTCGAAAGGAGAATTAACTAACAAAGTCTTAAGATGCCTTGACAGGAACTGGCAGCCAAAGGTGACTGCTACCATGGAATCAAAGGATCTTGATTCGATGGCGTTAGCAACTCTTTTCTGCAAGCTCCAAGAACATGAGATGGAGCTTGGTCGCCCGACCTTACAGGAAGGATCAGATAAGCGTAAAATGGGAATATCACTGAAAGCATCCACTTCTCAGGACCAAGAAGACAAGAATGATGATGAGTCTGATTCAGAAATCGACACTGAAACCATGACGCTTCTAGTACGAAAATTCAACAAATTTCTAAAGAAGAGAGGAAGCTCAAATAGGTTTCGAAAGAAAGAAACTCGCAACTCGACCTTCAAACACAAGAACTCAAAGGAAAAGTTCACATGTCATGAATGCGGCAAAGTTGGACATCTGAAGTATCAATGCCCATTTTATCTAAAGAAAGTCGATGGCGAGAAGAACACCCCTTGGGACTTCAAATCCAAGAAAGCATACATCGTTTGGGATGCCCCTGAAGAAAGTTCAACAATGAGCACCTCTGAAGAAGAGGAAACCGCAAAGATCTGTCTAATGGTGAATGACCATGAAGCTAGTACTTCTACTAAGGATAACGAACTAAATGAGGTAAATTCCTACGATTCTAGTTCCTATTCTAGTTCTAGTAATTCACCTACATATGATGAATTGTATAATGTTTTTGTTGAACTGCATGAAGAACTTATGAAAGTAGCCAAAGTAAATATAGATCGCAAGAGAATTATTTTATTGCATGAGAACAAAATTGCTAGCATGCAAAAAGAAATAGATGAACTTAAACTTGAAAATGAAACTCTCGATCTCATTAACTCTAATGCTTCATGCATGTGTTCTACTAAAGTTATTGAGACTCTTGTATGTGAAACTTGTTGTGAACTGAAAATGGAAAATGATGAACTGAAAAAGCAAAATAACAAAGTTCACATACAGCAGTCAGAATCTTAACATATTACTTGCTTCATCAAAGAATATAGGAAATAGAACCGGTCTCAGGTTCAAACATAAAAGCAAAAGGAGACCTTTTAGAAAGCATGTATCTAGTAAATCTCATGTTATTAATCATAAATTGTCTGCTTGCTTCTATTGTGGTGTTCATGGTCACACATCTGGCACTCGCTACATTAAACGGCACGGAGTGCCACACGGAGTGCCAAGTGGCAAGTATGTGTGGGTAGCCAA
Source organism: Lupinus albus (assembly GCA_009771035.1). Classification (NCBI taxonomy): domain Eukaryota; kingdom Viridiplantae; phylum Streptophyta; class Magnoliopsida; order Fabales; family Fabaceae; genus Lupinus; species Lupinus albus. Next base: position 164,409 of record WOCE01000027.1, on the reverse strand, counting down.
ATGTGCACCAGGTTCTGTTACTAACAAGAAAGGACCCAATATAACTTGGGTACCTAAAAGTAAGTAATTTGTGCCTTGCAGGTATGTCTACGAACACTCGGACAACACTGGTATCTCGATAGTGGGTGTTCCAGACATATGACGGGTGATAAGTCCAAATTCTTGGATCTTACACTTCGAGACAAGGGCTATGTCACTAACGGAGGCAATAATAAAGGAAAGATCCTTGGAATCGGAAGAGTAGGAAATGTTTCTCAGGCAATTGTAGAAAACATGCTTTATGTTGAAGGCCTGGAGCACAACCTACTCAGTATCAGTCAACTATGCGATATATGTAACAAGGTATCTTTCGATTCTGACTTTTGTATTATCCGTGACGGCGTAGGCGATAATGTTGATTTCGTTGGTCATCGAACTAACAATATCTATATGGTTAATCTAGACAATATCACTTCTCTATTTTCCAAATGTTTTACTTTGTAAGGAACCAAATTCTATATTTGAAAATTTTTCCTCATTTAATCCGTTCTCTCATGTATTCTTCCATTGATCATATAAATCTTAAACACTCAATGACTTAACTTTAGTCGCCCATTAATTCTTGCTCAATTTCTTTAACATGCATCATTAATACACATACTCTTAATGCAGAAAAATATAATTCATATTAATATTCCCCTATAACTACAGCATACAACTAGCTATGAGTTTCCAAACTACCCAATGCTCGAAGTTAAAAGTATATAAAATAGCATGTAGTCAATCATAATAAAAAAGGGGTAAAATAAAGGAATCCAAATTTTAAGCTCCTAAGTCATCAAACCAAGCATCCTCAATTTACTTGTTTACCTGCAATGGGATTATCAATGACAAATAGACAAAACATACAAAGGAGTAAGTCATTAACTCAATAAATATCATTAAGCGATAATCCACATTTTAAAGAGAGTTAAATAAAATATTTGACATTCGAATATAAAATAAACATATCATATTTCTCATCTCATACCACCCCATTCACCACTTTTATTTATACATTCATCCTTATCAAACCTTGTCACTTTACTCATCAATACTACACCACACAATTACATTCCACATATATATTTACCTTTACATTACCACATGGGGCAAGACATTCAATTCAATACCACGTAGGACAAGTCATTCGCAATACCGCATAGGGCAAGTCATTCGATTCAATACCACGTAGGGCAAGTCATTCGCAATACCACATAGGGCAAGTCATTCGATTCAATACCACATAGGGCAAGTCATTCGCAATACCACGTCGGGCAAGTCATTTTCAATACCATGTAGGGCAAGTCATTTGATTCAATACCACGTAGGGCAAGTCATTCGCAATACCACGTAGGGCAAGTCATTCTCAAATCATATACATAATCAGGAAATCCACACATTTTCTATCATCATATACAATTAACCACTTCTCCTTACCTTGACGTGTGTTGGGGTTGGCTTTGGGTAACTTTGCAAGTTCCTTCGCTACCTCCTCCAACCTTAAGATCTTTCCTCATCCCCACCATATAACAACAATGTTAGTCATTTATTCAAAATAGCACATGCATAACTCATATTTCATCTTTAACCATACAAGAGATTCACACATTTTCAATGTTTCTAAACTACTTTCGTTAGGAGTTTTCAAACATCTAAAACATACATATTCATCTCATATATCAACATTAGAGAACAAACTTATCTTCTACATCTAACATTTCACCCATTTTCCCCTTTGCTCATTTTCTCATTTTGGGGGTTTTGGGGTTTTCATGAATCAACCCAGAAAACCTTTCCATTCATCAAATACCAACTTTAAACCAAGTGTTTACAAGAGAAAAACAACATAAAACAAACCATAACTCTAAGGGATGAGTTTCCATGGTTTATTATGTTTTGAGAAGAGATCCCATACACCCAATAACAAGTTTACAAGGGAAAAAAAGAGTTAGAATCAAGAGATTTACCTCTTCTCAAGCTTCTAGATGAGTCCTTGCTCTCAAACTCACCTCATTCTCTCTTCTCTCTAAAGTTCTAACCCTAAAAGTGTTTGAGGGTTTCTATTTTAAAGTGAAATCGTCGGGTTCTCGCTTGAGCGAGAAAATTCCGCTTTTTTAAAAATTTCAGATTTGACGCTCTCGCTCAAGCGAGGGTCCTTCAGTGTCAACTCATTCTCCCTCCCCCAGGCGAGCCAACTCTCGCTCAAGCGAGGCTTCTCTCACTCAGGCGAGCCACATCTTGCTCAAGCGAGGCTCCCAGATAAAATCATGGGAGAAACACTAACACTCTCGCTTAGGTGAGGCTCCTTTCGCTCAAGCGAGAATCCTGCAGTATTCCCCATATTTTTCTTAGTTACAAAGTTTTAGGAAAATTAAAATTTGGGTGTCACACTTCCCACTAACCATCAAATCCCGTTTGACATTCAATTCTCGATCCTCAACTTGCATCATTATGATCTGGTAAAACAGTTCATTGGTAACCTTAAGCTTTCCCAAGATCATGCTGTGGGGTCTCACTTGAATTTCCAAGTTCATATCCCTGAACTCCTCAATTAGTTTCTCTTCACGAACCATCAAAGCCGATATGTGTAAAGACTTCCGACTTAAAGCATCGGCTACCACATTGGCCTTTCCCGGATGATACTGCAATCCAAAATCATAATCCTTAAGGAACTTTATCTACCTCCTCTGACTCATGTTTAGTTCCATTTGATCAAATATATATTTCAAGCTATTGTGATTTCTGTACACCTCAAATCTTACACCATAAAGATGGTGTCTCCAGATTTTCAATGCAAAGACTACCGCGGCTAGTTCCAAGTCATGGGTAGGGTATTTTTGCTTGTGCGTTCTCAACTGCTGGGAAGCATAGGACACAACCTTCCCTTCCTGCATCAAAACACAACCCAAACCCTGCTTGGAAGCATCACAATAAACACTGAAATCCCGATCAGTACAAGGAAGAACCAACACTGGTGCCGTAGTCAACCTCCGCTTCAACTCTTGAAAACTTTCTTCACAACGGATTGTCCTCACATACGGTTTCCCTTTTCTGGTAAGCTTAGTTAGGGGTAATGCCAACCTAGAAAACCCCTCTATGAACTTCCGGTAACAACCCGCCAAACCCATAAAACTCCTTATCTCAGTAATTGACTCGGGTACCGCCCATTCCATCACTGTCTCGACCTTAGAAGGGTCTACTACCACTCCTTCCCGAGATATCACATGTCCAAGGAAGTTCATTGATTCCAACCAGAAATCACATTTTGACAACTTTGCATACAACCGATTCTTACTCAGAAGATCTAGAACAATTCTCAGAGGTTTTGCATGTTCCTCTCGGCTCTTTGAGTAAACCAGAATATCATCAATAAATACCACTACGAATGAATCCAAGTACGAATGAAAAATCCGATTCATGTAGTCGTTAAATATTGCTAGGGCATTCGTCACACCAAAGGGCATCACCAAATACTCAAAATGCCCATATCCTCCGACTTTACTCGAAGTTGGTGATAACCAGACCGAAGGTCAATTTTTGAAAATACCACAACTCCTCTCAACTAATCCATCAAGTGATCAATCCTAGGCAATGGATACTTCTTCTTGATGTTGACCTTGTTCAACCATCTATAATCGGTGCAGAACCTCATACTCCCATCTTTCTTCTTAACCAACAAAACTGGTGCACCCCACGGAGAAACACTAGGACGAATGAACTTCTTTGCTAACAAGTCTTCAAACTGCTTTTTCAACTCAGCCATCTCTAAAAACACTAGGACGAATGAACTTCTTTGCTAACAAGTCTTCAAACTGCTTTTTCAACTTAGCCAGCTCTAACGGTGCCATCCTATAAGGAGCTATAGAGATGGGTCCCGTTCCAGGCACTAGGTCAATAGATAATTCAACTTCTCTGAATGGAGGCAATTCCGGAATATAACCAGGAAATACCTCAGAGAATTCATGGACTATCGGAATATCATCAATGTTGGGTTTCTCAATACCCTCCAGTGATGCCAACAGCACAAACATTGATCCCCCTATCTTAAAGGAAGTTCTGACTCCCTTAGCCGACAACGGCTTCATCAAACAAGCCTCATCAGAAATCTCTCTCGGATCTCCAAACACAACGGTTTTATTAGCACAATTAAGCATCACATGATTTGCAGATAACTAGTCCATCCCCAGAATTAGATCTAACTGGGACAGTGGTAAGTAGATTAAATCCACGGTAAATGTTCTACCGTTTACCACTACTGGATATCGAGACACAACCGTCGACACCACTACAGGCACACTAGTTGGGGTGGATACGACCAAGTCATATGGCAACGACTCTGTGTGCAATTTCAGGCGATTCACACATTCAATAGATACAAAGGAGTGTGTCGCTCCCGAATCAAACAACACTAAAAGAGGAATACCTGCCACCATACATTCACCTTGGATCAGACCATCAACATCTGATGCCTCTACACCACTCATGGTAAATACACTACCAGTGTTTCTAGGCCTCCTTGCACTCCCGCTATTCGTCCTTGCTCTCCATAGTGAAAGCACCCATTTCCCGATCCCGGACAAATATTGCCACAATGTTTTCGACTACACTTATTGCTCAAAGGGTAGGAGTTCTGAGATGACCCTCCGGTAGTAGTAGGGGCGGTTGGTCCTTGAGAACCATGGTTGCGATGGTTGTGTGGTGGAGCATAAGGTCGTCGATCATTACTTATCTTTTCCTTACCTCTCCCTTGCACAAAGTTGCGTTGGGTTCCATAGTTCTGTGGAGGGTTCACTTTTCCAGCAGCAGTGTCCCTCACCCGGTGACCAAACATCACCCTCAGCTCGGGCTTCAACCCCATTTCAAACTTGGCACATTTGGACCCCCCGTCCAACTCTAGTTCAACATAAGGGCAATACCGGATCAATTCCTCGAACTTGGTCGCGTACTACCCCACCGACATGTTCCCTTGCTCTAACTGCAAGAATTCCATCTCTTTCTTTCTCTTCAAGTCTGCAGCGAAATACTTCTGAAGGAATTTGCTCTTGAAGGCTTTCCAAGTGATGATTTGCCTTTCGGTGTCCATCTGCCTCCGGACCATTTCCCACCAGTTCTCAGCCTCCTTCACTAGCATATAGGTGGAATATGCCACTTTCTGAGCATTAGAACAACTCATGGCCCTGAAGATTCTTTCCAATCCTTGGATCCATTCAATTGCAACATCAAGAGCGAATCCACCTTGGAATTGACAAGGGTTCCTCCTGCAGAATTCATCCAGACCTCGGTACTCTGCAGGTCCGGGTGGAACTAGGGGTTGCGAACTCGGGCTTGGGGCTGGGTTCTGATTCAGAACCTGCAAGTTCCCGTTCACGTGTTGCAGTGCAGCCACCATCTGAGCCAAAAGATCATTCAGGACAATCTAACTCGCTCCTCTTCCTCTTCCTGCCATGTGTACCTGTACTCATTCACTTGTCAATAACCGACTTTTAACTAGACAAGGATCACATAATCACATAGCAATTTGTACCAACCAAACAATTCAAGCACATAAAGGTCACAAAGAAGCATGTAAGGCCATACCCTAGGCCGCAGGATTAACTATGCTCAGATACCATATTGTAAGGACCCAAATTCTATATTTGAAAATTTTTCCTTATTTAATCCGTTCTCTCATGTATTCTTCCATTCCTCATATAAATCTTAAACACCCGATGGCTTAACTTTAGTCACCCATTAATTCTTGCTCAATTTCTTTAACATGCATCATTAATACACATACTCATAATGCAGAAAAACATAATTCATATTAATATTCCCCAGTAACTACAACATACAACTAGCTATGGGTTTCCTAAATACTCATAGCTACAAATATCCAGTGTTACAATGATCGGAGTTAAAAGTATACAAAATAGCATTTAGTCAATCATAATACAAAAGGGGTAAAATAAAGGAATCCAAGTTTTAAGCTCCTAAGGCATCAAACCAAGCATCCTCTATTTACTTGTTTACCTACAATGGGATTATCAATGACAAATACACAAAACATATAAAGGAGTAAGTCGTTAACTCAATAAATATCATTAAGCGATAATCCACATTTTAAAGAGAGTTAAATAAACGATTTGACATTCGAATATAAAATCAACATATCATATTTCCCATCTCATACCACCTCATTCACCACTTTCATTTATACATTCATCCTTATCAAACCTTGTCACTTTACTCATCAGTACTACACCACACAATTACATTCCACATATATATTTACCTTTACATTAGCACATGGGGCAAGACATTCAATTCAATACCACGTAGGGCAAGTCATTCGCAATACCACATAGGGCAAGTCATTCGATTCAATATCACGTAGGGCAAGTCATTCGCAATACCACATAGGGCAAGTCATTCGATTCAATACCACGTAGGGCAAGTCATTCGCAATACCACGTAGGGAAAGTCATTCTCAATACCATGTAGGGCAAGTCATTCGATTCAATACCACGTAGGGCAAGTCATTCGATTCAATACCACGTAGGGCAAGTCATTCGCAATACCACGTAGGGCAAGTCATTCTCAAATCATATACATAATCAGAAAATCCACACATTTACTATCATCATATACAATTAATCACTTCTCCTTACCTTGACGAGTGTTGGGGTTGGCTTTGGGTAACTTTGCAAGTTCCTTCGCTACCTCCTCCAACCTTCTTTCCTCATCCCCACCAAACAACAACAAAGTCAGTAATTCGTTCACAATAACACATAACAACTCATAGTTCATCTTTAATCATACAAAAGATTCATACATTTTCAATGTTCCTAAAAACCACTTTCATTAGAAGTTTTCAACATTCAAACAAACATATTCATTTTCTATTTTGCATTAAAACACAAACTCTTCTTCTCCATCTATCATTTTACCCATTTTCCTCTTTTGACACATTTTCATTTTGGGGGTTTTGGGGTTTTCATGAATCAATCCACAAAACCTTTCCATTCATCAAATACCAACTCTAATCCCAGAGTTTTCAAGAAAAAACAATATAAAATGAACCATAACTCTAAAGGATGAGTTTCCATGGTTTCTCACATTTTGAGAAGAGATCCAACATACCCAAAAAAAATTTCAAAGGGAGAAGGAGAGTTAGAATCTAGAGATTTACCTCTTCTCAAGCTTCTAGACTAGCCTCAAGACTCCTTGCTCTTGAAAATGCTCTCTTCTCTCACTTATCTTCAAGTTCTAACCCTAAAATGTGTTTAGGGTTCCTTATTTAATCTAATAGCATCTGGTTCTCGCTCAAGCGAGCCTATTCTCGCTCAAGCGAGAAAATCCCGCCCATTTTAAAAACTCAGATCTGACCCTCTCGCTCAAGCGAGGATCCTCTCGCTCAAGCGAGGATCTCACAGCCTCTACAATTTCAGAGTGTCACTTCTCGCCCAGGCGAGACAACTCTCGCTCAAGCGTGCCAACTCTCGCTCAAGCGAGACAACTCTCGCTCAAGCGAGAATTCTTCACTATAGCCCAGGATTCCACTCACCCAGGTGAGCCACTCTCGCCCAGGCGACCCTTTTCTCGCTCAAGCGAGACTTCCAGGACTGATACTATAATTTAATAACCATAAATTCAGGGTGTCACATACTTCAAATGAGAATGATATATGGACCATGCATAGAAGCTTAGCACATATCCATCTACGACATGTGGAAAAGATAGCGTCAAAAGAGCTCGTTGTAAGAGTACCAAAACTAAATTTCAAAACTAAAGATATTTGCCAAACCTGTCAAAGGTGTAAGCAAACGAAAAATTCTTTTCCATATAAAAATGTGATATCCACTAGAAGGCCATTAGAATTACTTCATATGGACTTGTTTGGACCCTCACAAATAATGAGGTTTGGAGGCAGTCATTATGCTCTAGTGGTAGTTGACGACTTTTCCCGGTATACATGGACTTTTTTCTTATCTTTGAAAAGCGACGCTTTCAAAAATTTTAAATCGCTTGCCAGTAAATTGAAAAATCAATTTAACCATAAGATAGTGTTTATTCGAAGTGATCATGGTGGTGAGTTCGAGAATTACCACTTCGCCAAGTTTTGCGATAAACATGGCATACACCATCAATTTTATCATCCTCGCACCCCTCAACAAAATGGAGTTGTTGAGAGGAAAAATCGCATCTTAGAGGAGTTAGCTCATGCCATGCTGAATGACAGCAAAGTGCCCAAATATTTGTGGGCTGACGCAGTACATACAGCTTGTTGTGTGATTAACCATGTATTGATAAGACCTTCACTTTCAAAAACTCCTTACGAACTTTTAAAAGGTCGTAAGCTGAACATTTCACATCTGCATGTTTTTGGATGCAAATGTTTCATTTTAAACAATTTAAAAGAACTTTTGGATAAGTTCGACTCAAAAGTAGATGAAAGCATCTTTCTTGGTTATTCACCTTGTAGCAAAGCTTTTAGAGTTTATAATAAACGTATGATGCATGTTGAAGAATTTGTACACGTGCAATTTGATGAATCTTCTCCCAAAGAGAAGAGAAAGGATCTTGCTGAAAATGTTTCAGGTACACAAGAGGTACCATATTCAAGCGAACCAGAACCTGAAAGTCCTACTCAAGAAAATCAAGAGGATGTAGAGAATTCTGATCTTCCAAGAGCTTGGAAAACAAAGAAAGATAATCTCATTGACAACGTAATAGGTGACATATCTTCGGGAGTGGTAACCCGAAGATCACTAAATAATATTTGCCATTTTGTTGCTTTTGTTTCTCAAATTGAGCCAAAGAATGTTAATGAAGCCCTAGAAGACGAACATTGGGGTTTAGCTTTGCAAGAAGAGCTAAACCAGTTCGAACGCAATAATGTCTAGGACTTAGTTCCGGCGCCTAAGGATCATCCGATCATAGGCACAAGATGGGTCTTTCGTAAAAAATTGAATGAATCTGGCTTAATTATAAGAAACAAAGCCCGTTAGGTGGCACAAGGTTATAATCAAGAAGAAGGTATTGATTATGACGAAACCTACGCCCCTGTTGCTAGGTTGAAGCCATCCGCATTTTATTATCCTTTGCATATTTATTAAAATTTAAGCTTTTCCAAATCGATGTGAAAAGTGCCTTCTTGAATGGATACATTCTATAAGAGGTTTATGTTAAACAACCACCTGGTTTTGAAAATTACAAATTTCCAAACCATGTGTTTAAACTCAAAAAGGCATTGTATGGCCTTAAACAAGCTCCGAGAGCTTGGTATGATAGGTTGAGTTCATTCTTACTAGAGAAGGGATTTGTAAGAGGAAAGGTTGATACGACACATTTCATATCCAAATCTAAAAACAACATTCTGTTAGTACAAATTTATGTTGACGACATAATATTTGGTGCTACTAATGACTCTCTATGTAAGAAATTTTCAGATCTTATGAAAGGCGTGTTCGAGATGTCGATGATGGTAGAATTAATGTTCTTCCTATGGCTGCAAATTAAGAAAATGACAAAGACGAGAAAGGAGCTATTGAAGAGATTTGATATAGACAAAGCAAAAGAAGCGTCAACTCCTATGGCATCCTCCTGCTATCTTGACAAAGACGAGAAAGGAAAAGCAATTAAGCTAAGTACGGGGTATTATAGAATCTTTACTGTACTTAACTGCTAGTCGCCCTGATATTATGTTTGGTGTGTGTATGTGTGCTAGATACCAGGCTGTTCCTAAAGAATCTCATTTCTCTACTGTAAAATGCATCATGAAATATCTGAATGGAACTATAAATACAGGGTTGTGGTATTCTCAGGATGTCACAATGTCTCTGATAGGGTACTCTGATGCCGACTTTGCTGGATGCAAGTTGGATCGTAAGAGTACAAGTGGAACATGCCACTTGATCGGTAATTCACTTTTGTCGTGGCATAGTAAAAAGCAAGCATGCGTTGCTTTATCCATCGCTGAAGTAGAATATATTGTTGCGGGGGTGTGTTGCGCTCAAATCCTCTGGATGAAGCAGCAACTTTTAGACTACGTTCTAAAGCTTGATCAGATTCCCATCAAGTGTGATAATACCAGTGCCATCAACCTATCAAAGAATCTCGTCTTGCATTCACAAACAAAGCATATAAAAATTAGACATCATTTTCTTCGAGATCATGTTCAAAAAGGTGATTCTGTGATTGAATTTGTCGAAACTTCCTAACAGTTAGCTGATATTTTCGCCAAACACCTACCAAGGGACACTTTCTATACTCTACGTAGAGAGTTAGGAATCCTTGATGAAAGTTATCTAAACTAACTTGTTTTGGTTGCCTTTTAGAAATCTACACCTTGCATGATCTCAATATGTGCTTATGTGATTTTAATGCTGTGAATGAAAATGCTCTTATTATGTATTGCTTTTCATGTATATTTCAATACATGTGCATTTCTTAACTGGGGAGTCAGCCAAGTCTATAGAGTGTCTATTTGCCACACTGTGTCACACTCAAAATGATGGAAAATGTCAAAATTCTGTGTAACACCCTAACTTTAAGTATTTAAAATTATAGTATCAGTCTTGGGATACTCGCTTGAGCGAGGTATTCTCGCATGGGCGAGAAAGGCTCACCTAGGAGGGTGAAATTGTAACATCCCTCCTTTCAGCACCTTGCTTAGGTAGACATGAGATTGTATATATATATATATATGTGTGTATGTGTATTCATGTGCTTATATATATGTGTGATTATATTTTTATTGATATTAGACTGCTATATGTTTAATAATTTCTTTGAAAACAAGTTAATCTAGTTAGTTTCAAAGCTGTCCAAGTTTAAGGTCTAGCCGTGATCGGGTAATGTATCGTCTTAGAATTTTAATTAGAATTGGTCTAAGTGACCACCTAACCTATTAGATTTTATAATGTTTTATTGATGTTGAGTTTTGAGGATAGAAAGTTATTATCTTAGTGTTATACTATGATAAATAACTTAGTTAAAAATTTTAGAAAAGTGGTAGTGTTAATGTACCTTTAAACTGGATTGCCCGAGAGTGCCCGTAATCTTTCTGTCAGTTCTTTGAATGCTTGAACTATCATCTAGACTCTCATAGACATTGTTTAAGATTGTATTAGGGTGTCTTAGAGCACAAGAAAAACACATCCATGCACTAAACCAATTGCCCAAACCAAATGCCACACCATACACTTAAAATTTTGCTAAATGCCTAATCCTTGTTTAAGTCTTAATGACACCCCAACCCAAAATATCTTCCCCCACTAACTCACGTTGGGGGTTAAAATTGTCACACTCTCACTCTCACACCTCCTCACCAACACCACCTTCACTCACCTTCTCTTCTTCTCCCCAACTCAAGTTGGCACCAAAGAGGGAGGAGAAAACCTCCATCTTCTCCACCAAAACTCACATGCAAGCCACCAAATCTCTTCCCCAAGGTATGGTGATCATGTTTATGTTCTCATTTCTTCAATATCTAGGTTCTTTATAGGTCATTTCTCCTCTTGATCACCAATGACTTAGGTGAAATTCTAGAATGAGTTGTTTGTAACTTTGTTCTATTTTCTTCTCTAGATTTTCATCCAAGGAGGTATTCAACCATTTCAAGGCATGAGGAATCCATTTTTGATCTCTGAAAAATGTCATGCAAACACTGTTTTTGGGGTTACAAAAATTCTCCTCTAAGTGTAGTTAGTGAAATGATGCTAGATTGTTGATGTTAGGTGTTGTAGTTGAGTTCTAGGCTTCCAATTGAGCTAAAAACGGTTGTGGCTATGCTAAATTGTCATTGCATGTTGGAGAGCTTTCTGTTCGCAGGTTGGAGCTGCTGAAAAATGTGGATTAAGGGTCCCTAAACTCTAACCCACTTCCTTATGTTGTTGTTAGGTTATAAAGAGTGTTTTAGGTGTTGTGTTTGTTCTAGGGTGTTTAGGATTGAAAAACTCTTGCATGTGTTATAAGCTTTGTTTAACACATTGAACCCATGATTTTTAACTCATTCCAAAGGTTAGAACTCGAAAATGTTGAAGGCTAAGAAGCCATGCAAATTCGGTCCCAAGTGTTCAAGAGTTAAAGAAACCATAATACCTTAATTCCTTGATAACTTGAGTTCCTAACGTCCAAATTTTGCGTATAATATAGGCATGTGTTCATATTTTAAATTCCTAGCTAAATATCATTCTTTCAGGGACAAAAAAAAAATCGAAATCCTCACTGTTTAAAGGGAAACACGAAAACAGTCCCTAGTTGGCACTCCAAACTATCTAATTTTTGACTATATGTTAGCTTATGTTTCAAATTGCCTTATGGTTTATAAATTCTGAGTTTTATGAGCATAAACTTATATTAGTACTCTGTTCTATGAAGATAAAGTGTGTATCTCAAGATAATGATTTTTCTGAGATTTTTCTAAAGCGAATCCGAGCTTCCTACGTCAAATTCTGAGTTTTAAACCAACAATGTCTCTGAAAAATCTCATCGTGCCTAATCGAGATCTTAGTTATGTCCAAATTAAATATTTGGGAATGTTCTAATGTCTAGAACCCCACTAAGGTGTTTTCTTTACAATCCGAATAAACTTAGTGATATCGAAATTAACTGTTTACGACCTAACCAGGTACTCGACACTCGGGCAAACGGCAACAAAGGAACATTAAGTTCAGTAAGGGTAAATGTATGGAGAGAAGTGTCTTTATATAGGTGCTTAGAAATGATGCCAAATATATTCGTGCATCTCTAAGCTAGGCCATGCGCGAATATAGTCGAATACTATTTCCGTGGCCGCGAACAATTGAGTAGCGAGACTTAGTTGTTCGTAAATTAATTTAACTCTAAATTATGATGGATATGTTTGGTTGAAGTGCTTCAATGGAATTGAATGATTATGTTTGTTGATGGGAATGATGATTATGACTGAAAGTTTGATTATGAAAATACTGATTTAACTGAATATTCTGTTGAATTTTGAATTGTGACATATTGTTGAGTTGACTATTGAACTGTCATCAAACATTCTCATGGCATAGCATATGAGCATTCTTGATGAAACTTAAAGAATGAAAGTTTTGCTTATGAAAGATTTGACAAAGGATGAAGGGGAAATATTTTTATGAATGTTATCAGAACTGGCGTATTTTTACAGTTATTAGAAAATCCTTTTGATTAATAAGCCAGTGAGTTATGACTTGAAAATATGTTATAACTGAGTTTCAATGAAAAATGTTTTGTTATTACCCTAAAAAGTTTTCCCTTGATTCTTCTTTTAAAAGGATAAAAGCTATGCTTTGTGTGAATCGGAAGATTCATGTCACTATGTTTACCGTTTGTAACATAGTCTGCGGGAAGATACGACATTGAGATTGTGTTGAGAACCCAGAGGGGTACCTTGTCTGTGTGACTTGGTTGAGGGGACATTGTGGGTGGAGATTGATTTGTTAGGAATAGGGTAGCTCCCTTGAGCCGACAGAACTCTTCGCGGTAACAACAGTGACCTCTAACACCCCCTTGAAGGTATCGTGCTCAGGATGATGCAGCGGTTATCTTTGCCGACCGGAGGGTATTTCCAGCGCTATTGAGTGCACGAGAGTTATATGCCTTTTGGTTACCAATGGTTGGCACGACGTTGTACTTGTCCTGTTCCCTTCCTAAGAACAGCAAATGGCTGGTCGGGCTCGATCAGTCGATACCATTGTTGTTGATGTATTGTTAGGGGCCCAGTTAAGAAACGTTTTCTCCATGCATTCCTCTACAAAATAGTTGGTCTCACTAGATTAACGAGTGCATTCACCATGACATCATGCTCATACATGTGATTAAATTGTTATATTAATACTTGTATAATATGTTTTATGTTATGACTTTATAAATTGTTGATTGCTTATCTTATATAGAGATGCTTACTCTCCAATCTCACATTACAGGTAGTGATGGACTCAGAGGCTTCTTTTGTGGTTCCTCCTTGTCTAGTAGAGATCATACCTCTCCCATCGGGGGAGGTTGAGGTGGACCGGTCCAGGGCGGTGTTTAGGGGAGGCATAGAAATCCGGTGTTCGTACTCGGATAGGCATAGAGTGATACTCCCCCGCCGCTCCACCGTTCCAGCGGTCTATATCATGCACCTACCAGACGGTTATGAGTTACGACGCACACCTCCTCTTGCTCCTGCAAGGTATATTCTGTCTCCTACTGCTCCTCTTGGTCTATCTTCTGGATCCTATCATGTCCGGACATGTAGGGTTGCGCCATTCTGGTGTACACCTAGAGCCTCGGCGAGACGTTCTGCTGGGGGACCACCTATGACCCCGGCTAGTCGTACTGAGTCGACTCGAGGAGTTCAGAGTTTTTGATGTACCCAGTGTCTCTTTGTACGGGAGAGTCATATGGATTCACCCGCTATTGCTGTGAGAGAGAACCTGGAGTTTGCTCCCGGATCCTCTTCTCACGGGGTACGTGGGAGGATTCAGGATGACGGGGTTGATATTCGTGGCTCGGTGAGGAGGGCCCGACTATCTCCTCCACCATCATACTCCCCTGCGCCAACCGAGCCTATGGTTAGGGATGATATTATATATATTTCTAGTGATGAGGAGGATCCAAAGGAAGACCATGAGGAGGGTCGAAATTCTGACGGTCTATTTGTGCATGGTGCGACTATATAGTTTTCTTTTCGTGCAGTTGCTGTGAGTTCAGTGTACACCCAGCCATAGGATCTTTTGCGTGTGTATATTTATGTATATATATCCTATTATGCTGGAGTGTATATGTGGATGGCATGACTTGGATGATGTACTCTTTTTGGACTATCACGCTTTTTGAACTAATGATATATATATATAGACATATGTATGTTTACTATGTTATGTTGTTGTTTAGTTTATAGTTTAAGTGGTGAGTTCTTAGAGAACCATATGTTCATATGTTATAAAAGAAAAAAAAAATTCATACGCTATTTTTCAAAAACAAAAATATAATTAACGAAGATCGTAAACGACGGTCTCGTATGTAATTGTTTTAACGCTAGGAAAAGGGTGTTACACTTTAGTGGTATCAGAGCGGTTTAGTCTGGTTAGCCTGTGATAGGTCTCACACACTTTTAGTTGTGTGTCTCTGACTGTATTTCGGTATAGAACGCAGGGATAAATATGGCAAGGAATGAGACTGCCACTCATGAGTTATTAGAGCGAATGGCAACAATACTCGAGAATATGAACACATCAGTAGATCAAGGGACCACAGAGTATCGATGCCTGCAGAGATTCTTGAAGAATAATCCACCCAAGTTTGAGGGAGGATTTGATCCGGAAGGTGCATATCGATGGCTCCAGGAGATAGAGAAAATTTTCAGAATTATGCAGTGCATTGAAGCACAGAAGGTAATCCTAGCTCCCCATATGCTAGTTGGAGAAGCTGAATACTGGTGGAATTATGTTAGGCTGCAAATGGAAGTTGAACGGAATGAAATTACTTGGTGTGTGTTTCGGGGAAAGTTTTTAGAGAAGTTCTTTCCTAAATACGTGTGCCAAAAGAAGGAAATAGAGTTCCTAGAACTCAAGCAAGGGAATAGATCGGTGGGCGAATATGCTGCGAAATTTGAAGAACTATCAAAATTCTCAAGATATTTTCAACAGTCTGAGAATGAAAGAGCAAAATGTATCCGATTTGAGAATGGACTCAGACCCGAATTGAAGCCAGTGGTGAGTTTCCAGGAGATATTCCATATGCCTACCTTGGTGAACAAATGCAGAGTTTATGAGAAAGACATCATGGACCAAAGGACGTATCACAAGAATCTTCAATCCCAGAAGAATGTGGGGCCTAGTCGTCACAAGGGTAATCACCATCCTAATTTCAGAAAACCCTATCAACCACCATTAGGTCACCGAGGATTTAACAGGAACAATCCTCAGCAGTACTCAAACAATAAGCCGAGGGAGAATCCGCCTAAGTGCTCTAACTGTAACAAACTCCATTTTGGAAGAAGATGTCCGAGTAAGGATGATGTGTGCTTCAATTGTGGACAGTCTGGATACTTCCGTTATGAATGTCCTGGAAATTCCAAAGGAAGCAAAAATCAGTTGCAAACAAGACCACCAGAGGAGAAACCAACCAAACGTGGGAAAGTTTTTGCTTTGAGTGGAGCCAAAATAGAGAAGTCGCCTGATCTCATCCAAGGTAAGTGCCTGATTAATGGAAGTCCTTCTATGGTTTTGTATGATTCAGTAGCCACCCAGTCTTTTATATCGTATAATTGTGTGCTACGAGTAGGACTAAAAGCCACTATTATGCCACATAAAATAGCCGTAGAAACTCCTATGAAGTCGTTAGTGATGACTTCTGAGACATGTTTGCAATGCCCAATGGTAATTCAGGGAAGAACATTTATGGTGGACCTAATTTGCCTTCCCTTGTCACAATTGGATGTGATTTTAGGAATGGACTGGATGTCGAAAAATGGTGTGTCGTTGAACTGTAGGCATAAAACCGTAGAATTTTTAGAAATCCCTGATGAATGTTCAGATAAAGAAGATCATCAGTCTATGTCTGCTAAGAAATTCTTAGCAAGAATTCGAGTAGGAACCCAACTGCTTGTCTTTTTATCCTCTTTGGAGACTGAAAAGGGAATGGGAACTCGAGGAATTCCAGTAGTAGAAGAATTTCTAGGAGTATTTCCTAAAGATATTCCAAGTTTACCACCCGAAAGAGAAGTGGAATTCTCAATAGACTTAATCCCTGGAACAAGACCAATCTCTATGGCTCCTTACAGAATGGCCTCTGTAGAACTGTTGGAACTCAAGAAGCAATTAGAAGATATGATGAGTAAGCGGTTCATCAGACCGAGTGTGTCACCATGGGGTGCTCCAGTATTATTTGTGAAGAAAAAGGATGGGAGCATGAGACTGTGTATAGACTACCGACAGCTTAACAAAGTAACCATTAAGAATAAGTACCCACTTCCTCGGATCGATGATTTGATGGATCAGTTAAGAGGAGCTTCAATATTTTCTAAGATTGACTTAAGGTCGGGATATCACCAAATTCGAGTTAAGAAGGAAGATGTGCCAAAAACAGCTTTTCATACTCGATATGGACACTATGAGTATTTAGTAATGCCCTTCGGAGTTACGAATGCTCCTGCAGTGTTCATGGATTATATGAACAAGATTTTTCGGCCGTTCTTGGATAGCTTTGTTGTGGTGTTTATTGACGACATCTTGATATACTCTAAGACCAAGGAAGAACATGCCGAACACTTGAAAACCGTGTTGAGGATGTTAAAAGATAGACAACTATATGCTAAACTTTCAAAGTGTGAATTCTGGTTAGAAGAAGTACAGTTTCTTGGCCATGTGATTACTCGAGATGGAATTGCTGTTGATACAGCAAAAGTGGAAGCAGTTTTGCAATGGGAAAGACCTCAAACAGTCACTGAAATCAGGAGTTTTCTTGGGTTAGCTGGATACTATAGAAGGTTTATAGAAGGTTTTTCAAAGATTGCGTTGCCTTTGACCAAGTTGACCCGAAAGAATCAAGCTTTCAAATGGACTACTTAGTGTGAAAATAGTTTCCAAGAGTTGAAGCAGAGATTGACTTCTTCTCCAGTGTTGATTCTTCCAGATCCGAACGGTACATTTGAGGTATACTGTGATGCTTCTAAACAAGGTTTGGGGTATGTCTTGATGCAAAATAGAAAGGTAGTAGCTTACACATCTCGACAGCTGAGACCTCATGAAGAGAACTATCCTACACATGATTTAGAGTTGGCTGCAGTTGTTTTTGCTTTAAAAATCTGGAGACACCATCTGTATGGATCCAAGTTTGAAGTGTTCAGCGACCACAAAAGTTTGAAATACTTGTTCAATAAAAAAGAACTGAACATGAGACAACGCCGATGGGTTGAATTCTTGAAGGATTATGATTTTGAATTACAGTATCAACCAGGAAAAGCAAACGTGGTGGCAGATGCTCTAAGTCGAACATCCTTACATTTGTTAGCCATGATGGTAAGGGAGTTGAAGCTATTAGAAGACTTTAGAGATATGAATCTAGCTCACCGCTTCAAGGAAGGTAAAATGGTTTTGGGATTAATGAGAATCACCAACGAATTTCTGGACCAGATAAGGGAATTACAGAAGACAGACCGAGAAATTCAAATTCAAAAATCACTCATGGAACAGGGGAAAAATTCAGAGATTCAACAAGGAAGAGACGAAATTATTAGATTCCAAGGGAGGATCTGCATTCCTCATAATGAAGAACTAAGACAGATGATTTTGGAAGAAGCTCACAAGAGTAAGTTGAGTTTTCATCCGGGAACTACCAAGATGTACCGAGATCTGAAGAAGATGTTCTGGTGGCCAGGATTGAAAAGGAATGTGGCAGAGTATGTAATGGCCTGTTTGACATGCCAGAAAGCAAAAATTGAACATCAAAGACCCGGGGGAGAGTTGCAACCCTTAAGCATCCCCGAGTGGAAATGGGATAGTATATCTATGGATTTTGTCTCTGGATTGCCAAATACATCCGCAGGTCATGACTCAATATGGGTGGTGGTAGATAGACTAACAAAATCAGCTCACTTCATCCCAGTAAATGTCAAGTACCCTTTGGAGAAATTGACTCAGATCTACCTCAAAGAAATTGTGAGACTCCATGGAATACCTATGAGCATAGTATCTGACCGAGATCCGAGATTCACTTCAGGCTTTTGGCAGAGTCTTCACAAAGCTCTAGGATCAAGGTTAAGAATGAGCTCAGCTTATCATCCCCAAACCGATGGCAAACAGAGAGAACAATTCAGTCCCTAGAGGATTTGTTGAGAGCCTGTGTTTTAGAGCAACATGGGACTTGGGATAAACTTCTTCCGTTGATTGAATTCACGTACAATAATAGTTATCACTCCAGTATTGGTATGCCACCTTATGAAGCCCTATATGGAAGAAAATGTCGAACACCATTGTGTTGGAATGAAGTTGGAGAAGAAATGGTGTTGGGACCAGAGTTGATACAGGAAACCACGAATAAAGTGAGAATGATAAGGGATAAACTCAGAGCAACACAGAGTCGTCAGAAGAGTTATCATGATAAGCGTAGAAAGCCTTTAGAATTTAGTGAAGGTGATCATGTGTTTTTAAGGCTAAGACCAGTTACGGGAATTGGTAGAGTAATGAAGACAAAAAAGTTGACCCCGCGATTCATTGGACCATACCAAGTTATCGAAAGGATTGGACCTATTCCCTATAGGATAGCTTTACTTCCATCCTCATCCAACCTTCATGATGTGTTCCACGTGTCTCAACTCAAGAAGTACATATCGGATCCATCTCATGTGATTGAGTTAGATAACCTTCCTTTGAGAGAGAATCTTACTTTCGAAGCAACGCCTGTGCGAATCGCAGACAGGAAAGTAAAACAGCTCCGAGGAAGAGAAATTCCTTTAGTAAAGGTCATATGGAATAAAAACCAAGAAGAGGACACCACATGGGAGCTAGAGAGTAAGATGAGAGCGTCTTATCCAAACCTTTTCGGTAAGTAGATCGTGGCTAAATTTCGAGGACGAAATTTCTAAAAAGGATGGGAGAAGTGTAACATCCCTCCTTTCAGCACCTTGCTTAGGTAGACATAGGATTGTATATATATATGTGTGTGTATGTGTATTCATGTGCTTATACATATGTGTGATTATATTTTTATTGATATTAGACTGCTATATGTTTAATAATTTATTTGAAAACAAGTTAATCTAGTTAGTTTCAAAGCTGTCCAAGTTTAAGGTCTAGCCGTGATCGGGTAATGTATCGTCTTAGAATTTTAATTAGAATTGGTCTAAGTGACCACCTAACCTATTAGATTTTATAATGTTTTATTGATGTTGAGTTTTGAGGATACAAAGTTATTATCTTAGTGTTATACTATCAACTGGATTGCCCGAGAGTGTTAATGTAGGTAGTGTTAATGTACCTTTGAACTGGATTGCCCGAGAGTGCCCGTAATCTTTCTGTCAGTTCTTTGAGTGCTTGAACTATCATCTAGACTCTCATAGACATTGTTTAAGATTGTATTAGGGTGTCTTAGAGCACAAGAAAAACATATCCATGCGCTACACCAATTGCCCAAACCAAATGCCACACCGTACACTTAAAATTTTGCTAAATGCCTAATCCTTGTTTAAGTCTTAATGACACCCCAACCCAAAATATCTTCCCCCACTAACTCATCCCTAACACTTATATATATAGCCTTAAGGGGTGGGGGTTAAAATTGTCACACTCTCACTCTCACACCTCCTCACCAACACCACCTTCACTCACCTTCTCTTCTTCTCCCCAACTCACGTTGGCACCAAAGAGGGAGGAGAAAACCTCCATCTTCTCCACCAAACTCACATGCAAGCCACCAAATCTCTTCCCCAAGGTATGGTGATCATGTTTATGTTATCATTTCTTTAATCTCTAGGTTCTTTATAGGTTATTTCTCCTCTTGATCACCAATGACTTAGGTGAAATTCTAGAATGAGTTGTTTGTAACTTTGTTCTATTTTCTTCTCTAGATTTTCATCCAAGGAGGTAGTCAACCATTTCAAGGTATGAGGAATCTATTTTTGATCTCTGATTGTAGAAAAAATGTAATGCAAACACTGTTTTGGGGGTTACAAAAATTCTCCTCTAAGTGTAGTTAGTGAAATGATGCTAGATTGTTGATGTTAGGTGTTGTAGTTGAGTTCTAGGCTTCCAATTGAGCTAAAAACGGTTGTGGCTATGCTAAATTGTCATTGCATGTTGGAGAGCTTTCTGTTCGCAGGTTGGAGCTGCTGAAAAATGTGGATTAAGGGTCCCTAAACTCTAACCCACTTCCTTATGTTGTTGTTAGGTTATAAAGAGTGTTTTAGGTGTTGTGTTTGTTCTAGGGTGTTTAGGATTGAAAAACTCTTGCATGTGTTATAAGCTTTGTTTAACACATTGAAACCATGATTTTTAACTCATTCCAAAGGTTAGAACTCGAAAATGTTGAAGGCTAAGAAGCCATGCAAATTCGGTCCCAAGTGTTCAAGAGTTAAGGAAACCATAATACCTTAATTCCTTGATAACTTGAGTTCCTAACGTCCAAATTTTGCGTATAATATAGGCATGTGTTCATATTTTAAATTCCTAGCTAAATATCATTCTTTCAGGGACAAAAAAAAAATCGAAATCCTCACTGTTTAAAGGGAAACACGAAAATAGTGCCTAGTTGGCACTCCAAACTATCTAATTTTTGACTATATGTTAGCTTATGTTTCAAATTGCCTTATGGTTTATAAATTCTGAGTTTTATGAGCCTAAACTTATATTAGTACTCTGTTCTATGAAGATAAAGTGTGTATCTCAAGATAATGATTTTTCTGAGATTTTTCTAAAGCGAATCCGAGCTTCCTACGTCAAATTCTGAGTTTTAAACCAACAATGTCTTTGAAAAATCTCTTCGTGCCTAATCGAGATCTTAGTTATGTCCAAATTAAATATTTGGGAATTTTCTAATGTCTAGAACCCCACTAAGGTGTTTTCTTTACAATCCGAATAAACTTAGTGATATCGAAATTAACTGTTTACGACCTAACCAGGTACTCGGCACTCGGGCAAACGGCAACAAAGGAAAATTAAGTTCAGTAAGGGTAAAGGTATGGAGTGAAGTGTCTTTATATAGGTGCTTAGAAATGATGCCAAAGATATTCGTGCATCTCTAAGCTAGGCCATGCGCGGATATAGTCGAATACTATTTCCGTGGCCGCGAACAATTGAGTAGCGAGACTTAGTTGTTCGTAAATTAATTTAACTCTAAATTATGATGGATATGTTTGGTTGAAGTGCTTCAATGGAATTGAATGATTATGTTTGTTGATGTGAATGATGATTATGACTGAAAGTTTGATTATGAAAATACTGATTTAACTGAATATTCTGTTGAATTTTGAATTGTGACATATTGTTGAGTTCACTATTGAATTGTCATCAAACATTCTCATGGCATAGCATATGAGCATTCTTGATGAAACTTAAAGAATGAAAGTTTTGCTTATGAAAAATTTGACAAAGGATGAAGGGGAAATATTTTTATGAATATTATCAGAACTGGCGTATTTTTACAGTTATTAGAAAATCCTTTTGAGGAATAAGCCAGTGAGTTAGGACTTGAAAATATGTTATAACTGAGTTTCAACGAAAAATGTTTTGTTATTACCCTAAAAAGTTTTCCCATGATTCTTCTTTTAAAAGGATAAAAGCTATGCTTTGTGTGAATCGGAAGATTCATGTCACTATGTTTACCGTTTGTAACATAGTCTGCGGGAAGATACGACACTGAAATTGTGTTGAGAACCCAGAGGGGTACCTTGTCTGTGTGACTTGGTTGAGGGGCCATTGTGGGTTGAGATTGATTTATCAGGAATAGGGTAGCTCCCTTGAGCCGACAGAACTCTTCGCGGTAACTACAGTGACCTCTGACACCCCCTTGAAGGTATCGTGCTCAGGATGATGCAGCGGTTATCTTTGCCGACCGGAGGGTGTTTCCGGCGCTATTGAGTGCACGATAGTTATATGCCTTTTGGTTACCAATGGTTGACACTGCATTGTACTTGTCCTGTTCGCTTCCTAAGAACAACAAATGGCTGGTCAGGCTCGATCAGTCGGTACCATTGCTGTTGATGTATTGTTAGGGGCCCAGTTAGGAAACATTTTCTCCATGCATTCCTCTACAAAATAGTTGGTCTCACTAGATTAACGAGTGCATTCATCATGACATCACGCTCATACATTTGATTAAATTGTTATATTAATACCTGTATGATATGCTTTGTGTTATGACTTTATAAATTATTGATTGCTTATCTTATATAGAGATGCTTACTCTCCAATCTCACATTACAGGTAGTGATGGACTTAGAGGTTTCTTTTGTGGTTCCTCCTTGTCTAGTAGAGATCATACCTCTCCCGTCGGGGGAGGTTAAGGTGGACCGGTCCAGGGCAGTGTTTAGGGGAGGCATAGAAATCCGGTGTTCGTACTCGGATAGGCATAGAGTGATACTCCCCCGCCGCTCCACCGTTCCAGCGGTCTATATCATGCACCTACCAGACGGTTATGAGTTACGACGCACACCTCCTTTTGCTCCTGCCAGGTATATTTCGTCTCCTACTGCTCCTCTTGGTCTATCTTCTGGATCCTATCATGCCCGGACACGTAGGGTTGCGCCATTCTAGTGTACACCTAGAGCCTCGGCGAGACGTTCTGCTGGGGGACCACCTATGACCTCGGCTAGTCGTACCGAGTCGAATCAGGGAGTTTAGACTTGTCGATGTACCCTGTGTCTCTCTGTACGGGAGAGTCAAATGGATTCACCTGCTATTATTGTGAGAGAGAACCTGAAGTTTGCTCCCGGATCCTCTTCTCACGGGGTACGTGGGAGGATTCAGGATGACGGGGTTGATATTCGTGGCCCGGTGAGGAGGGCCCGACTATCTCCTCCACCATCATACTCCCCTGCGCCAGCCGAGCCTATGGTTAGGGATGATATTGTATATATTTCTAGTGATGAGGAGGATCCAAAGGAAGACCCTGAGGAGGGTTGTTCTGAGGGACGGTAAAAGGAGGATGTTGGGTCGAAATTCTGACGGTCTATTTGTGCATGGTGCGACTGTATAGTTTTCTTTTGGTGCAGTTGCTGTGAGTTCAGTGTACACCCAGCCATAGGATCTTTTGCGTGTGTATATTTATGTATATATATCCTATTATGCTGGAGTGTATATGTGGATGGCATGACTTGGATGATGTACTCTTTTTGAACTATGACGCTTTTTGAGCTAATGATATATATATATAGACATATGTATGTTTACTATGTTATGTTGTTGTTTAGTTTATAGTTTAAGTGGTGAGTTCTGAGAGAACCATATGTTCATATGTTATAAAAGAAAAAGAAAATTCATACGCTATTTTTCAAAAACAAAAATATAATTAACCAAGATCGTAAACGACGGTCTCGTATGTAATTGTTTTAACGCTAGGAAAAGGGTGTTACAGAAATCCTAGGCTATACTGGAGGATTCTCGCCTGAGCGAGAGTTGTCTCGCTTGGGCGAGAAATGGCATTTTGGGACTGTTGAGACTGTGAGATTCTCGCTTGAGCGAGAATCCCTCGCTTGAGCGAGAGGGTCAGATCTGAGTTTTTAAAATAGGCGGGATTTTCTCGCTTGAGCGAGAAAGGGCTCGCTTAAGCGAGGACCCGACGCTGTTTCATTAAATAGGGGACCCCAAACACATTTATGGGGGTTAACCTAGAGAGAAGTGAGAGAAGGGAGCATTTTCAAGAGCAAGAAGGCTTGTGAGTCATTTAGAAGCTTGAGAAGAGGTAAATCTCTTGATTCTAACTCTCTTTCTCTCTTTCAAACTCATTGTGGAGTGTAAAGGATCTCTTCTCCAAATGTGAAAAACCATGGAAACTCATCCTTTTGAGTTATGGTTCGTTTTATGTTGTTTCTCTCTTGTAACTCTTGGTTTAGAGTTGGTATTTCAAGAATAGAACGGATTTGTGGGTTGGTTCATGAAAACCCCAAAACCCTAACATTGAGAAAATATGAGTAAAAAGGGAAATGGATGAAATGTTAGAGGTAGAAGATGAGTATGTATGTTTTAATGTTTAGAAACTTGTAATGAAAATAGTTTTGGGAAAACATTGAAAATATGTGAATATCCTGTGTATTTGTGAATGTTATATGAATCATAGGAACATTATTGTGGATAAATTACTGACTTTTATTGTATTGATGGGATGATGGAAGATCCTAAGGTTGGAGGCGGTTCGGAAGGAACTAGTAAAGTTAACAAGAACCCCACCCAACACTCGCCAAGGTAAGAGATAAATATATTCATTATATTTAAGATGATGCAACTATATTATGCGTGTAAAATGATGTGGTTGTGATATAATGTAAAATGGATCACCTTTGTGGTGTAAGTGTTGCCCGTAGTGGTAATGGACCACCTTTGTGGTGTAAGTGTTGCCCGTAGTGGTAATGGATCACTTTTGTGGTGTAAGTGTTGCCCGTAGTGGTAATGGATCACCTTTGTGGTGTAAGAGTTGCCCGTAGTGGTAATGGATCACCTTTGAGGTGTGGAACTGCCGGTTGTGGCAATGGATCACTTTTGTGATGTAGACTTGCCCTTTGTGGTATTGGATTATCTGTGTGGTGTACACGGATGGAACATGGGTAAAGATGAGAAGAATAGATATGCACATTATAGAACATGTATATTATGGGATATATGTGTACTATAAGGTGAATATGGATAAAGATGAGGAGGATAAATATGTACATTATGGAACATGTATATTATGGGATATATATGTACTACAAGGTGGATATGGATAAAGATGAGAAGAATAAATATGCACACTATATGATATGTATATTATGGGATATATGTGTACTATAGAGTGAATATGGACATTATGGAGACAAAAGATAAAAGATATTAATGGAAATTTCATGTAATTATGAATTGTGTTTTATATTCAATGTTAAATTGTGTTTTA
This sequence comes from Lupinus albus, assembly GCA_009771035.1. NCBI lineage: Eukaryota > Viridiplantae > Streptophyta > Magnoliopsida > Fabales > Fabaceae > Lupinus > Lupinus albus. Next base: position 138,834 of record WOCE01000027.1, on the reverse strand, counting down.
AAATGTGGATTACCATATGACGATGACTATTAAATCAACGACCTACTCCCTTGTACGTTTCGTGTATATGTTATCGATAATCCCATTGCAGGTGAACAGATGTATTGAGGATACTCGGTTCGACGCTTAGGAGCTTGAATCTAGACTTTCTCTATTTTGCTTTTTGGATTGTAACTAATTAATCGATATTTGGATAATTGTAAATCCTGATTTGTATAACTCTGGATATTAGTAGGTATGGATATTTTGAAATTCCATAGCTAGTTGTATGCGTGGGTTACCAAGAATTATTTATATGAATTATGATTTTCTGTCAAGAGTATGACCACAAAAGAGAATTAGGAGAATGTCATTAGATTTATTAATCTGAGATATTAAGGAAATGCATGTAAATGAGATAGAATAAGGAAAAAATTTCAAGGGTAGAATTTGGGTCCTTACATTTTGTCTGAATAATCGATTATGGTTGAATTTAATCGATTATCTAGGCCCAAACTTATTTTTGAAAAGTTTTTGTTTATGTAAATAATCTATTAAAGTCTATACTTAATCGATTACCTAGGCTTCAAATTTCAAATGTTTTGGAAATCTAAACATCATTAATCGATTAACAATTCATTTAATCGATTATCGACAACAATATATATGACAGATAAGGCATTTTGAACTGTCATTGTTCATTCCTCATTCGTAAATCTGTGTTTCTGGACCAAACTTCTCTTGCACCCCTGAATCTACACTCAAAGTAAGTTCCTTCTACTCACATCCCAGTCCTCATTACCTGCTTATAATAACATAAGGATTTGTTGTATATTCTAAACCCTAGCCTAAACCCCATCTTCCACTCATGGCTGAACGTCAACCCAAAAGAGTAAAAACCATTGCAAATCGTCTGCATCGTACATTTGAAGAAGGAGGCCCTTCGTCTGCAACCCCAAGCACAACCGCTAGAAAAAGGGATCCTTTCTTCGCCCCGACGCTACAAGCATCAATATTGGCCCGTTTTCATGGCAGAAAACTAGCATATGTTCGTTATGCTGATGTGCCATGGTTAGTGGAGCAAGGTTCCTTCATTGAACTGCACGGTAAATTTTATCCTTCATTAATCCGTGAATTCTACAGCAATTTCGTCTACAAAAATGGTAGGTATATAACCATGGTAAAGGGTAAATTGATTGTGCTGAATGCGGAACTGTTTTTAGCTGTTGGTGGTTTAAGTAGCTCGGGTGAACCTTTAGGTAATTGTAAAAATGTGCAATGGGAAGTGTTTGAGGCTTTAGCCACGTACAGATCATGTTTGAGAGACACTGTCTCTGTAACACCAGGAGGTCTAACAAAGGTTGGAGCTCTTACTGTCGAAAATCGTCTTCTACATTATGTAATAGCTTATATGTTGGTTCAGCGAAACACAAATCATGCACAACCTACAACAAATGATTTGAAAATAATCTTTGCCATCAAGCAAGGAATTCTAGTCAACTAGCCTGCATAAATTCCGAGAGTTATGTCTGGGATTGCAACCTCATCTTCCAAATTACTTGCCTACAGAATCTTCATCTCAAGAATTATTGATCATATGGAGATCGATATTTCGGATGTTGAAATCAAATAGACCAACACACATGATCATCAACTGGGTGAGTATTAGATTCACAAGATGGGCATCTACAACATCACTAGCACATGGATGTATCAGGAAGATTATAGGACTACTGTTGACTTGGACCTCTCAGATGAAGAAATCCCGGCTGAATAGTAGGAGCAACCTACATCACCACCTGAGGCTCCTGAAGCATCTCAAGCTCCTCCATTTGGTTTAGCTCATTTGGATGCATTGGAGCAATACCTGAATCAGAGAGTAGATGTTGGACTTCAAGCACTGAATGACAATTTGAACTCAGGGTTGATGAACTTATATGACAGGGTTGTTGCTGACATCCAAACGGAAAATGACCAAACCAGGGGAGAGATTGACAGGATTGTTTTCATACTGCAGACTATGTCCAGTGTCTCTAACCCTTCGCCATCCAATAAACCTAGTTAGAGTCTGTCTAAGCTAGTTGACCTGTATAGGTTGGAGTTGTGTTAGCTATGTGTTTGTTGTGTCTGCTGCCTATCTTTTTCTTTAGCATCATATGTACTACTGCTGCTTATATTGTTTTGCTGATGTTGATGTAACTCTATTACTGCTTACTATAACTGTTGTTGTTGTTCTCCTATTGTTATAAGTTGCGTTATGTGACACTTATGCTAAATGTGTTAGATTATCTCTATATGTGTTGCATATAATCATGCTACTATTGCTGTTTAGCACAAATATTGTAGAAAATTATCCATTATTTTCTGTTACTTTGGATAATTGATTAACTGTTGTCCTTAATCAATTTTTCACACATAGACACTATGCATTTGTTTAAAATTATATCTATCTTTAATCTGTTATCCTTCCTACCTTTGGCAAATCGATCCTGTTAATGACCTTTTTGATCATTCCAAAAGGGGGAGAAAGGTTGGTTGTTGTTATTTTGATGTATATTGCAGGCTTATCTAATGCTTCCGCAACTCAACAAGAAAGAGGGAGTTTTGAGCAACTCAAATACCCAACTCTCCTCATGCGCAGAATGAGGGGGAGCTTAAGTTGAGGGGGAGCTGTGCAAAGTTTTGACTACTCCGATCGCCGCAATCATAACATCAGTCCATCATCAAGCTGTTCCTAAGCTCAACTATTTTAAAGGGTTGTCATCATCAAAAGGGGGAGATTGAGATTGCAAGTACTAGTCAAATTACAACATCTGTTTCTTGCCTGTGTTTCGATGAAGACAAAGCCGACCTGAAAAGCTTGAAGACTGGACGCATCAACATCCAACATGACCAAGACTTTGATTCTAGGAAGGTTTAATTTTTCTAGAAGTCCTAAGATGCTTTCTTAGCTTTGAGTCTAGGTTAGGTAACCCAAATTAATGATCGTCTCACGCGCTCGTAAGATTGCCTAAAAATCTTTTTTGAGAGTCATCATTCTTCCTTTTAGTAGGTTGCATCAAAATTATATTTTCTATGAAAATCATGCATGACACTAAGAACCTATCTATTTTGGAGGGTTACCTCTTAACCAAGAAAACTTATACTCTTTCTTATAATTGATGCTAACAGTGATATAATCGATTATCTGACTGCACAGACCCGTTAATCGATTAAGAGTTATTTTAATCGATTAATTAGAGTTTCAGTATTGCTGGTTTTTGAATCTTGGCAGTTATAATCGATTATGTATTCTGTTAATCGATTATGTTCAACAGAAATGTGTTAATTTTCAAACCGTTAATTGATTAAGAGGTCATTTAATCGACTAAACCTGTTAAAACCAGAAAACTGTAAATAACCGGGTTTTTTCTAATTTTGAACAATAATATTTCATAATTTTCACAACTTGATTTTGAGCTTACATTTTCGAAATCCCAAATTCTCTGTGAGAAATTCACCTTGTGCTTAAGTATCAAATCCTTGAGAGAAAAACCTTTACTTTGTGAAAAGTATTCTTGGTTTCTTGTTTTGAAAAAACAAAAGCTTTTTCATACTTGTGCAAGTTTGAGTGCACTAATCTGTATTTCAATCCTTTGATTCCTCATACCCTTGTGAGTGAGTGTGAGTCAATCATCTTTTCGGTTGTTAGTGGCTTGTGTAGGCCAAAGAACTCTTCTTTAAGAGTTTCTTGCAAAAAGCTTGTTTCTTGTAATTTTGGTTGTAAATCTCTAAGGTTTAGAGAAAGTTGTAATATCGGCTAGCTGCGGTTGGTTGGACATAGTCTTCACTGAGTGTCTTGTTTGGTGCATCGAGTAGCAAGATTGGCAACCGTTTGCGAACGGAGGGAAGTCAAGGCTTGGCGAAATAGGATTCGCATAGCAAGTAGAAAAGGCTCAATTTGGAAGTGTGTGTGTAAAGAACATTTTCAAATATAGTGAAGCAAATCTCCCAAGATTAGAAGGGGAGGCCTGGATGTAGTTTGCCAGTGGACAGGCGAACGAACCAGGATAAAATTTCTTGATCTTCTTTCTCTTTCCCTTATCTTTTACTATTTCAAGCATATTGAGTTTCTTGCATTCTTTAACTTGAAAGATTGAATCTTTATCCATAAAGATTGAGTCTTTGATATCTGTAATTGTTGTGTGCTGTTTGTGATATCCTAGTGAGAAATTGCATGATTCTTGGATAGCTTGTTTACCGAGAAACCATTTCACTAAGTTGTTGTTTCTAGTTTTCTGTTCCAGATAATCGATTATTTGATTCTGTTAATCGATTAATTTTGTCTCTGATAATCGATTGTGTTTACTGTTAATCGATTATTTCTGAATATTTTTGATATTATTGATTCTATGCACATAAATTCAAAAAGCGGAGATATTGACCGCTCACACCTATTCACCCCCCTCTATGTGTTATACTCTGATTGACCGGTACCCTAACAATGTGCAATCAAAGGCTGACTATTCCATGTTTAGTTATATTGTTGTACTTGTGTATGTGGATGACCTTGTTGTTTCAGGAGAAGATATGACATAAATTCAAGCTATCAAAGTCTTACTTGATGAAAAGTTCAGCGTTAAGGATCTTGGCATCCTCAAATACTTCCTTGTCATAGAAGTTGCTAGAAATAAAGATGGAATTAGCATATGCCAAAGGAAATATACTCTTGATCTCCTTCAAGAAGTTGGTTTGCTTGCTGCAAAACCTAACAATAGCCCCATCTATAGTAACACTAGATTGCGTAGTTCTTCTGCGACTCTACTTTCTGATATAACTTCTTAAAGAAGATATATTGGAAAGCTTGTGTATCTCACTCATACTAGGCCTGATATTTCTTATTATGTTGGGCACTTGAGCCAGTTCCTGGCCACTCCCATTGTGGAGCATTATAAGGCAGCCCTTAGAGTATTGAAATATATAAAAGGTGCTCCAAGAAAGGGTCTATATTTCCATTCTATAAGCACCATTACTCTTAAAGGTTTTAGTGACTCTGATTGGGTTGTCTGCCTTGACACTAGGAGATTTGTCACATGGTTTTATTTTTTCTTGGAGACTCCATGATCTCATGGAAAAGCAAGAGACAAAGAGTTGTCTCAAGATCCTCTGCAGAAGCTGAGTATAGAGCTCTAGCCTTTGCTGGCTGTGAGGCTCAATGGTTGATATATTTACTTGATGATTTGCACTTAAAACATACTGAACTTGTGATCTTATATTGTGACAACCAATTTGCCTTACATATAGCTGCTAATCCTATTTTCCATGAAAGGACCAAACATATTGAAATGGATTGTCACTCTATAAGAGAAAAGGTCATTAATGACATTGTGCACCTTCTGCCTATTGCTAGTAACATGCAAGTGGCTGACATTTTCACTAAACCACAACCCCCAGGAGTGTTCTCCACTAATGTTTCCAAGCTTGGCATGTGTAATATACACACTTCAGCTTATGGGGGTGTTAAATTTAGCTTATTCCACTAATGATTCTAATATATGCAGATGCCAACAAAAAGGCTCAACATGCTATGGAATGCACCAACATATGCCTAAGCAGCACCATGACGAAAGTCAGCTGATGCGGGTTTCTTCAGTCAGAACCTTGCATTAGCTGCACCATGACTTTCATAAGTGCTCAGTCAGGATGCACCAAGAAGAGAGTCAGATGCGCCAGGATGAAAGTCGGGAAGGTAAAAAATGCTCGGTTAGCATGCACCAGGACGAAAGTCAGGCAAGTCAGAAATGCTCGACCAGCATGCACCAAGACGAAAGTCATGCAGGTCAGCTGTGCTCGATCAGCATGCACCAAGACGAAAGTCAGGCGCATCAGACTCTTAGGCAATGCTCAATCAAGGTCAATTCTGACCAAGACAGCTTAGGCAAAATGGCTTTGGGTCTAGGTTAGTAGGGTGAAACACTTGGCATAAGGGGTGCTTTGGATGGCTGCTTTGATAAACTTTATCTATGGGTGGAATCATCCTATTTTAGGCATGAGCTCTTTTGTAATTTCAAGTCATTAAGTAGTTGTTTATGTTTTCCACTTTAGGAAATATTACTTAAGTTTGTTATTAATCTTTAGCTATAAAGAGGAGAGCTCTTTTCTTTTGTAAGATTAAGAACAAAATGATTTAGCTTTGGCATTCATTGTATTCCATTGAAAATAGAAATAAAGTGTTCAAGATGTATTATTCATCTTCTTCTTCTTCCTTGCCATAATTTGCTTATAAGCTTTGCACTTTAGCAATGGATGTGTTGATTTTAAGACATTGTGATCCGGAGTCACATCCCAATTGTAGTGTGATACGGTTATAGTGACCACCACAACCACAATATTGCAGCCTCAGGTGAGGCAGTCCACAATTTAAATCAGTCCTACACCAAAATCCATAATATACTCTTTTATAAAGAAACATTTGTATTAAAAGGAGAAGTGATCAAACCATTCTATGTGAACTTAACAAAATCAGGTTGGAACTTTTAACAAATCCAATAAACCCTAAAAATTATAGCTACTATTATTTTCAATAATAGAGTTCCCTACCAAAGCATTCCCATGCATAATTCATGAATTCCTCTTGCCTTTCTTTAACTTCACAAATGATGACTTATGAAGTAAAAATTATCCACAACATTTGTCCCTTTTGCTGTAGAGTAAACAAGCCCATAATAAACTGCACTCTAAATACCTATAACAACATCACACAATATTCATTCAAATTAAATTATCCTTTGATTCAATCATGTCCAAGATGATTTGCCAAGGAAAAGCAAGAACTTGGGAAGGAGCTGGTATTTTCCAAAAATATATAAATAAATATAACATCAATACAGAAAGAGATAGATTGTTAGACTTTATAATTCAGTTTTGTTAGTTAATAAGTTTCTGTTTTTAGAAAGTTAGTTAGTTGATTGATTGTTATAAATAGAACTTCAAACTTAAGTCAATAATATGATATATTAGTTTTCTGCATTAATCATTCTTGCACACAAGCTTCTTGCATATTTCTTTCACTCATTATTTCTCTCTTTCTCTCGTGTTCTATCTGTAATAACAGAAGCACGTAGCTTCTGATTAATAGTGACTTGCATCGTTTATAGCTGTTTGAGTGGTGTGAGTTCTTTGGTTTTGGTTCAACAGTGGTATCAAGAGCAAGGGTTAAACAACTTCCTGTTTGGTCTTGGGCTGTGAAGAAGGTGAGGATATCAAAACTCCATTGAAAAAGCTAGTAAGAAAGAACTCTGCAAACAGTAAGGAAGCAAGATGGCAAATGGCAATGGGTTTGCTATGACACTACCAATTCTTGAATCCAAGAACTATGATAGATGGAGAATTCATATGAAGACCATCTTTGGATTTCAAGAAGTGTATGAGATTGTGCAGAATGGGTATCAAGAGATTGGAGAAAATGCAAGTGATGCTCAAAGAACAATTTACAAAGAATCCAAGAAGAAGGATTGTAAGGCTTTGTTCTTAATCCATCAATGTGTTGATGGAGCAAACTTTGAAAGGATAGCTTGTGCCAAGACAGCAAAGGAGGCTTGGGAAAGCTAGGAAATGAACTATGAAGGTGCTGCAAAGATTAAGAAGGTCAAGCTTCAAACCATGAGAAGGAAGTATGAACTTCTTCAAATGGAGGAGGGTGAAACAGTTTCAAATTACTTCACCAAGATCCACACTCTAACAAATCAAATGAAAGCATGTGGAGAAGAGGTGAAGGATCAAGCTGTAAATGAAAAGATACTTTGGACCTTGACTCCTAAGTATGATCATATTGTTGTGGCAATAGAGGATTCCAAAGGTCTTGAGTGCTACAAGATAGAAGAACTTCAAAGTTCTCTTTAAGCACATGAGCAAAGGCTAAAGAAGAGGCATGGCGGTAAGAGTGATGATCAAGCACTACAAGCTCAAAATTCCAAGAAGTATGCTAGTCAATGGAATAAGAACTGAAAAAGAAAGGATAGATGGCAGAATGAGAAGTGGAGAAATTGCCAAGACTTGAAGGGTAAACAAGGTTCACCATCCAAGAAATCAAAATATCCAAGTTCCCATGAGAATGATCGAAGGAAAGATTACAACAAGAACTCAACAAGAAGAAAGAAGTTTGACACGAACAAGGTGCAATGCTACAATTGCAGAAACTATGGTCACTTTGCAGCAGAATGCAAGTTTAACAAAGCATTGACCAAGAAAGATGAAGAAGCTAGAATGGCACAAGGTGGACACTCAGAGGATGATGATGATCACAATTTTCTAATGGCCACTCTCAGAAACAGTGAAGAGAACATTGACTTATGGTATCTAGACACGGGATGTTCCAATCACATGACTGGGAAGAAAGATTTGTTCACATCCCTAGATGAAACAACCAAGAGTAAGGTCAAATTTGCAGATCAGAGTGATTTCTCAGCTGAAGGAATTAGGAAGGTGATGATTCAAAGAAAGGATGGGAAGAAGGCATACCTATCCAATGTCCTATATGTTCCCATGATGAAGAGCAATATGCTCAGTCTTGGACAATTTCTTGAAAAAGGCTACACAATGGAGATGAAGGATGGTATATTGAAAGTGTTTGACAAGAACAAGCACAATATCTTGAAGGCTCCACTCTCTGCAAATAGAACCTTCAAGGTTGGCATACAAGCTGGTGAACAGAAATGCTTTCAGTCAACAGTTGATAGAGAAACTTGGCTATGGCATCAAAGGTATGGACATCTAAACTTTAGGAGTTTAGATTTTCTAAGTAGAGATAGCATGGTGATTGGAATTCCACACATCAAGGTACCAGAACAGTTGTGTGAAGAGTGCATCTCAAGCAAACAGACAAGAAACTCATTTGTCTCACATATTCCAATAAGATCAATGAAGGCATTAGAAGTTGTGTATACTGATGTTTGTGGTCCATTTGATGAGAATTCAATTGGAGGCAACATATACTTTGTGACATTCATTGATGTTCATAATAGAAAAGTATGGATCTATCTAATGAAATAGAAGAGTGAGGTGCTAGAAATCTTCAAAAGATTCAAGGCTCAAGCAGAAAAGCAGAGTGAAAATAAGCTAAAGTAGTTGAGATCAGATGGTGGTGGAGAGTATGTGTCAGCTGAGTTTGATGATTTCTGCATCAAAGAAGGTATCACCCATGAAGTAATAGTACCATACACACCACAACATAATGGGGCAGCAAAGAGGGCAAATAGAGCTATACTCAACATGGCTAGGTGCATACTAAGAACAAAGGGCTTGCCTAAGATGTTTTGGGGTGAAGTTGTCTCTACTGTATTGCATATACTCAATAGAAGCCCTACAAAGAGATTGAATGATAAAACTACTAAAGAAGCTTGGACATGTCTTAAGCCTAGTGTGAACCATTTCAAGATATTTGGTTGTATTTGCTACAAACATGTGCTTGAAGCAAGGAGGAGAAAACTAGATGATAAGGGTCAAAAATTGATCTTTTTGGGTTATCATTCAACTAGTGCTTACAGAGTATTTGATCCAATAAAGAACAAGATCATGATGAGCAGAGACTTGAAGTTTGATGAAAGCCAAAGTTGGAATTGGAATTTGAGCAGTAACAGAAAAGGCAAAGAGACTCTGTTGCAGCTTGAAAATATTGAAGATGGTGCATTGGATGAGCCTACAACTTCAAATAGTCCTGCTATGGTGAGAAATCACAATCCTCCAGCATCTCATAGGCATAGACAACCACCTCTAAGGTTGAGTGAGTATGAGGTGTTCCATGACTCAAACATAACAGTAGAAGGTGACTTTGTGCACAGGCACTGCTTGCTGAGATGGAAATAGTGAGATTAGAAGATGCATTGCAACATGGAGTCTAGTGCAATTACCACAAGGAAAAAAAGCCATCAATGTTAAATAGGTTTACAAGACTAAGTTGAATCCTAATGGTGAAGTGTCAAAGCACAAAGCTAGACTTGTGGCAAAGGGATTTCTTTAGAAGCAAGGTCTTGATTATGATGAAGTATTTGCTCCTGTAGCTAAGCTAGAATCAGTAAGACCAGTGATAGCTATAGCAAGTTACAACAGTTGGGAAATCCATCAAATGGATATGAAGTCTGCATTCTTGAATGGACCTCTAGAGAAGGAAGTGTTTGTGTCACAACCACCAGGCTTTGAGGTAACTGGAAAAGAAGAGATGTTATATAAGCTCCATAAGGCTCTATATGGGCTTAAGCAAGATCCAAGGGCATGGAACAAGAGGATTGATGCATTCCTAATGCAGCTTGGCTTAGTGAAGTGCACAACAGAGCATGGTGTCTATGTAAAGGGTAGTGGCATTTCTAATCTTCTCATTGTATGCCTCTATGTGGATGATCTGTTGATAACAAGTGGAAATCCCAATGACATCTCAACCTTCAAACAACAAATGCAATATGAATTCGAGAAGTCTGATCGAGGTGAATTGGCTTACTTCTTAGGCATTGAACTCAAGAAGACAGAAAGAGGAATCTTCATGCATCAACATAAATATACAACTGATGTGTTGAAGAAGTTTCAAATGATGGATTGCAATGAAACATCCACTCCTTCTGAAGCTGGCAACATAACATATCCATTTGAAGTAGAACAAGAAGTGGACAAAACCATGTTTAGACAAATGGTTGGGTCACTAAGATACATATGTAATACTAGACCTGATATTGCATATGGAGTTGGCTTAGTGAGTAGACACATGGAAGCACCTCAACAAGCTCACCTAAATGTAGTGAAAAGGCTACTAAGGTATCTAAAGGGATCAATTGTTTATGGAATTACTTTTCCAACAAGCCAAAACAACAAGGGAAACATGAATTTGATTGGGTTTTCTGATGTTGATTGGTGTGGTGATAAGGTGGATAGGAAAAACACTTCTGGTTATCAATTCAACCTTGGCAATGCTCCAATAAGTTGGTGCTCTAAAAAGCAAGATGTTGTAGCCTTGTCATCATGTGAAGCTGAGTATATAGCAGCTTGTTTGTGCACATGTTAAGCTGTTTGGATGAAGATTTTGTTAGAAGAGTTAAAGCTGAAAGCATAAGGTGGGATTCTGTTAATGGTTGACAACAAGTCTGCAATCAATCTAGCATTAAATCCAGTGGCACATGGGAGGAGCAAGCAATAGAAACCAGATTCCAGTACATAAGAGATCAAGTAAGCAAAGGGAAAGTGAAGTTGGAATTCTGCTCTTCAACAAACCAATTAGCTGATGTTTTTACAAAGCCTTTGAAGAAGGAAAGGTTTGAGCGTTTGAGGTTGAAGATGGGTGTAACAAGTTCTTGATGGAGACTAAATTATGAAAGTGTGCATGTCAAGAGGAACACTATGGATAGCTCTCTTTATGTGTCTTGGTTTTGATGAGGACAACTTGTGCTAATAAGAGCTTGAAGATCATCAACAAATCAACGTGCTTAAGTCTTCTGATTGGTACTTAGCTTAGACTAGAGTTTTATCTTTAGTTGAGTCTAAGGCTTAAGTCACCTAATACATATCTCATATGCATAAATCTTTTAAATCATTTTCATGTTAATTGTTGCATCTAGTTGTAAATGCATTTGTGAGTTTAGAAAAGAGAGAATTCTATGCTTTAGGATTGAGTGCATTACATGATACATTTCTCATCTTTTCATATCACATGTTCTTGTATTTTTTTAATGATTCTTGATTAGATGTTTACATTCTATGCATTCTGTTTTTCAAACTAATACATTTTCATACTGCATGAGTTTGTATTAGGTGATTAGAGTAAAGTCTTATCTTGTTAGATATAAGTCTTATAATAGCTTAAGTTTACTCTATTTCGTTTTGATTGGAAAATTGTTGTAATATTGGGAATCTCGAGGTGTCGTATCGCCAAGAGATTGAGTGTATCTTCACTGAGTGTTAGACTTAGGGATAAGGAAAGAACAGAGGTTCTTGGCTGGGTCTACGCCGAAAGAAAGGTTTTCTTTGTCGGTAGGAAGGGAGTCAAACCATAGAATAGGATCTTTATTATCTTGTAAGTGTCTAAGTGTTGTAATTGGATGATGTGTATGTATTAACATTGATTCAATTATAGTGAAGAAAAATCTCCCAAATCAGTCGGGAGGCCTGGATGTAGTTTGCGGTGGACAAGCAAACGAACCAGGATAAAATTCGTGTTGCAGGATTTTTCTCTCTCTCTCTCTTTATTGCATTTGATCGATTAATTTGTATAGTAGATTTAATTGATAATACGTTTCTGTGCTATACTGATTATACTCTGATAAATCTGTAAACTCTATATATTTGCTTCGTTATCGATTAATTGTCGTGCAAGTAATCGTGTATGCATTAGCTTACTGTCTCTGTTTAATCGATTAAATCAAGTGTGTTAATCGATTACATTAATTCTGTTAATCGATTAAGTGGACTGTGTTGAGTGTGTTAATCGATTACCCTGTTTTGTTAATCGATTAACTAGGTGTATTTTAGCATTAAGTGTTGTTTTTTCGAAAAGCGGATATTCTAACCGCTACACCTATTCAACCCCCTTCTAGGTGTATTGTAACCACTAATACCTAACAAGTGGTATCAGAGCTAGTGCGAAGAGCTAGCTCAACCGCGTATTCGTGATCCTAAGGGAAAAAGGAATGGGTTCGTCAAACCCATTTGGTGGTGATGGTTCATCCATTAATCGACCACCTATATTCAGTGGTGAAGGGTATGCCTACTGGAAAGTCCGCATGCAAATTTTTATTGAAGCCATAGACTCGGATATTTGGGAATCCGTAGTCAACGGCCCTTTCGTTCCACAGCATCTTGTGGACGATGAACCTAAAGACAAGCCTAAAAGTCTATGGACCGATGATGAGCGCAAAAAGGTCCAGCATAACCTACGTGCCAAAAATATCATCACATCGGCCCTATCCTATGATGAGTTCTTTAGAGTCTCGTAGTGCCAAAGTGCAAAAGAAATGTGGGACACTTTACAAGTGACTCACGAAGGCACTAGCGAAGTCAAGCGCGCTAGATTAAATGCGCTGACCCACGAATATGAGTTATTTCGCATGTTACCTAGTGAATCAATCAGTGATATGCAAAAGCGATTTACTCATATTGTTAATCATTTAGTTGCTCTAGATAAATCATTTGCCAGAGGTGAACTAACTAATAAAGTTTTGCGTTGTCTTGACAGGAAATGGCAACCAAAGGTAACGGCAATTATTGAATCCAAAGACTTGGATTCTATGCCTCTAGCTACATTATTTGGAAAGCTTCAAGAGCACGAAATGGAATTGGGGCGCTTGACTATGCACGAAGATTCAGACCAGAAGAAGAAAAACATCACATTGAAGGCCACGACCTCCAAATCAAAAGAAGAAAAAGATGATGATGAATCTGACTCTGATCTAGATGATAAAACTATGAATCTCCTTGTTCGAAAATTTAGCAAATTCATCAAAAGAAAAGGTGGATTCAAAAAGTTTCAAAAGAAAGAAGCAAAAGAATCAACCAACAAAGGCAAGAACAACAAAGATCGCTTCACTTGCCATGAGTGTGGAAAAGCCGGACATATGAGATTTCAATGTCCTACCTATCTGAAAAAGGTTGATTCAGAGAAGAGCACTCCCAGGGAATTCAAATCCAAGAAAGCTTATATTGTATGGGATGTACCTAAGGAGGAAACAACATCAAGCACCTCTAGTGAGGAGGAGTCAGCGAAGCTGTGTCTGATGGTTAGATCTGACAACAATGGTAACTCAGACTCACACGAGGATAATAATGAGGTATATTCTGACACCTCATCCACTTCGGATGACTTACCCTCTTATGATGTTTTATATAATGCGTATGTTGAGTTACATGAGGAACTAAAGAAATTGGCAAGAATAAACATTGATAAGAAAAGGGAAATCCTGAGAAATGAAAAGAAAATAAGCCAATTACAAAAAGAATTAGATGAATTAAAATTAGAAAATGAAACTTTAGATCTTATCTATTCTTGTAACACATGTAACTGCTCTGCTAATAATTTATGTCAAAAACCTGTATGTGAGACTTACGAGATTTTGCAAGAAGACAATTTTAAACTAAAAGAAAAATTCGAACGTCTCACAAACAGTAAACAACAATTAGACACTCTGCTTAGTCAAACAAGAAACGTTGGTGACCGTACTGGTCTAGGTTATACTCGCTCGGCTAAGAATAAAAGACCATATAGAAAACCCGTAGCTCATACTAAAAATAAAAATCATAAGCATTCACCTACATGTTTTTATTGTAATACATATGGTCATACTTCTTATTCATGTTACATTAGAAAATATGGTATACCTAGCGGAGTTTATGTATGGATAAAGAAGGGAGATAATTCCCTAATCGCTAACAGAAAAGGACCCAACATAATTTGGGTACCTGAGAAAAGCAGGTGATCTGTTTTGCAGGTATGTCTTCGAACACAAGGACGAAAATGGTATTTAGACAGTGGATGTTCGAGACATATGACAGGTGACAGATCAAATTTCCTGGATCTATCACTTAAAGGAAAAGGATACGTCACGTACGGAGACAACAACAAGGGAAAGATACTTGGCACTGGAAAAGTTGGTAACTCATCTCAAACTCAAATTGAAAATGTTCTTTATGTTGAAGGACTAGAACATAATCTTCTGAGTATAAGCCAACTCTGTGACAAAGGTAATCGTGTATCTTTCGATTCTGACTGTTGCGTCATTCGTGACATTTTATCTAATAATGTTAAATTTGTTGGTCATCGTATAAATAATATTTACATGGTTAACTTGGATGATGTCACCACATTATTTTCAAAATGTTTTGTTTCTAAAGAAGATGACATCTGGCTTTGGCACAGACGCGTTGCACATATCCATATAAAACATCTAGATAAATTGTCATCAAACGAACTAGCTGAGGGGCTACCAAAACTAAATTTTAAAACTAAAGAGATTTGTGACACTTGTCAAAAATGTAAACAAACCAAAAATTCTTTTAAAAACAAAAATGTGATATCCACTTCAAGACCTTTGGAGTTACTCCAC
Source organism: Lupinus albus (assembly GCA_009771035.1). Classification (NCBI taxonomy): domain Eukaryota; kingdom Viridiplantae; phylum Streptophyta; class Magnoliopsida; order Fabales; family Fabaceae; genus Lupinus; species Lupinus albus. The sequence continues at coordinate 123,799 of WOCE01000027.1, read as the reverse complement.
ATGGATTTGTTTGGACCATCACAAATCATGAGTTTTGGTGGTAGCTACTATGCTCTAGTTATTGTTGATGATTTCTCTCGATTTACATGGACATTATTTTTATCTGCGAAAAGCGACGCCTTCAAGTCTTTTAAAAATCTTGCCAAGCAAATTCAAAACCAACTTAACCTGAAAATAGTATATATACGAAGTGATCACGAGGGAGAATTTGAGAACTTTCAGTTCGACAAATTCTGTGATAAGCATGGCATTATGCATCAGTTCTCTGCTCCTCGCACTCCACAACAAAATGGAGTTGTTGAGAGGAAAAATCGTGTACTAGAAGAATTAGCGAGAACCATGCTTAATGAAAGTAATACCCCCAAATACTTCTGGGCAGATGCAGTTCATACTGCATGTTATGTTATAAATCGAGTACTTTTAAGGCCTAATTTGAATAAAACTCCTTATGAACTATTAAAAGGCCGTAAACCAAACATATCCCATCTTCACGCTTTCGGTTGCAAATGTTTTATATTAAATAATGGAAAGCGGGCTTTAGGAAAATTTGATTCAAAAGCCGATGAGGGAATATTTTTGGGATTCTCGATTCATAGCAAAGCGTTCAGAATTTTTAATAAATATTCAATGCATGTTGAAGAGTCTATCCATGTACAATTTGACGAATCTTCTCCAAAAGAGAAGAGAAAGGTCGTATCTGATGATGTTGCAGGTGCTTTGGAAGAAGCATACTCAAAGAACATGGATAATGAAGAAGCAACCAATGAAGAATGTCAAAACAAATCTCAGGAGCATTCAGATATGCCAGTTGTGTGGAAAACCAAGAAAGCTCACCCGATTGACAAAGTAATAGGTGACATATCTACGGGAGTGGTAACCCGTAGTTCCTTACGAAACTTTTGTAACTTTGTAGCTTTTGTATCTCAAATTGAGCCTAAGACCATTCATGAGGCCATTGAGGATGTGCACTGGGGTATAGCTATGCAAGAAGAGCTAAACCAGTTCGAACGTAATAATGTTTGGGACTTGGTCCCTAAACCTAAAGATCATCCTGTGATTGGTACTCGATGGGTCTTCAGAGATAAGCTTGATGAATCAGGCTTAATCATTCGAAATAAGGCACGCTTGGTGGCCAAAGGCTACAACCAGGAGGAAGGTATCGATTATGACGAAACCTATGCCCCTGTAGCCAGATTAGAGGCCATCAGGATGCTACTTTCCTTTGCACCGATTATGAACTTCAAACTATTTCAAATGGACGTAAAAAGCGCCTTCCTGAATGGCTACATTCAAGAAGAAGTTTATGTTAATCAACCGCCTGGTTTTGAAAATTTTAAATATCCGAACCATGTTTATAAATTTAAAAAGGCACTCTATGGTCTCAAACAAGCTCCTAGAGCTTGGTATGATAGACTTAGTACCTTTCTTTTAGAAAAAGGGTTCGAAAGAGGCTTGGTTGACACAACGCTTTTTATTCGTAAATCAGAAAATTTTGTATTACTTGTACAAATCTATGTGGATGACATAATTTTTGGATCTACTAATGATATTTTGTGTAAAGATTTTTCTGAGATGATGCAGGGGGAGTTCGAAATGTCTATGATGGGAGAACTCACATTCTTTCTAGGACTTCAGATAAAGCATACAGAAAGTGGGATTTTCATCCATCAGGCAAAATATTGCAAAGAGCTGCTCAAGAAATTTGAAATGAACAATTGTAAGGAAGCTTCCACTCCTATGGCATTTGCTTGCTACCTAGATAAGGATGAAAAAGGAAAAGCAATAGAGGTAACAAAGTATCGAGGAATTATTGGGTCTTTACTTTACTTAACTGCAAGTCGACCTGATATCATGTTTAGCGTATGCCTGTGTGCGAGATTTCAATCATCACCTAGAGAATCACATCTTAAAACTGTTAAAAGAATCATGAGATATTTAAAAGGAACAACTAACATGGGATTATGGTATCCTCGGGATGCCTCACTATCCTTGGTAGGTTATTCCGATTCCGATTTCGCCGGATGTAAATCGGATCGGAAAAGCACTAGTGGTACTTGTCACTTGTTGGGCAGTTCATTAGTAGCATGGCACAGCAAAAAGCAAGCCTGTGTTGCTTTGTCCACCGCCGAAGCAGAATACATTGCCGCTGGTGTGTGTTGCGCTCAAATCCTTTGGATGAAGCAGCAACTCAAGGACTATGGTCTTAAACTTGAAAAGATCCCTATTAAATGCGATAATACAAGTGCCATAAACCTTTCCAAGAATCCCGTTTTGCATTCTAGAACTAAGCATATAGAAATTAGACATCATTTTTTGCGTGATCATGTACAAAAAGGTGACTGCGTTCTTGAATTTGTTGAAACTTCTAAACAATTAGATGATATTTTCACCAAGCCCCTTCCCAGGGATACTTTCTTTGTTCTTAGGAGAGAAATTGGAATTCTTGATGAACAATATCTCGATTAAAATTGTTCAGTTGTTTGCATTATCGTCTTGCCTCTATATGCCTATGTATCTTTAGCTTAAATGATATATGTTACAATGCAAAAATATGACTCTTGATTAACTCTTCCTGTGATTATGAATGTCTCGATAAATCTGTCACAATGCATGCAAAAGCCTTAAAAAGTTGAAACCATTCTACTGCCTGAAAATCAATTTTTACTATGTGTAATCGATTACACTTGCTGTTAATCGATTACCTGGGCATCAGTTGTTTGAAAATTCAAAATTTTACACTGGTTTATCGATTAAACCTGCCCGTTAATCGATTAAAACCAGCTTTTTAAAGGCAGACAGCAACTCGGTTTTACACTTTCTTTGGCATTTTCACATTTTCTCTTATACTTTGAGTTTCTAAATCAGTAGCAAACTAATCCAAGTGTACTAAAGTATAAAAACCTCATCCTAACCCTCTCAAACCATCAAGAAATCATACTTCTTCATCCTCATTATACCCCATTTCCAAGGTTCCACCAAGCAAAACCCTAGGTTAGGTTTGCCTAAACCCTTCTCTGCTCATTCACTGTTATTTCGGGTTCTACTAAATAATGGAGCAAGGTCGCACTAAAAGGGTCAAGACCTCAGCTACTCGTGTACGAAGAAGGGAAGTCGGTTCACCTTCTACTCGGGACCGCGGTGACCCCTACTACACACTCATCTTGCAAGAAACCCGTATGGCAAAATTTCAAGGTCGCAAACCCACGTACATACGGTATGTTGATTTAACCTGGTTGGCGGAACAAAATTTTTAGTTTCCCGCATGATATGGAAGCTCAGGGAACCATTCAGTTTATGGAATTAAAGGGACAAGTTTACCCTGCTCTAGTTAGGGAATGTTATGCTAATTTTAGATACAAGGATGGAAAGTACTGGTCTATGATTTCTGGTCATCTGTTTGAACTTAATGATAATATTTTTATGAATGTCGGTGGTTTATCATCTTCTGGCTATAGTATAGGAAATTGTTCCTGGGTTAAGGAAAACTTTGATCCTACTGAGGTTTATAAGTCATTTCTAAGAGGCCCTCACTTATACATTCAGGGTCAACTGACCAAAGCTGGGTCATTATCTGTTGAGAACAGACTGTTACATTACATTATTGCTTACATTTTGGTGCAGAGGAACACAAATCACGCACAACCTACTGTGAATGATTTGTGTTTCATGTATGCAGTAAAGAATAATGTAATGATTAACTGGCCTGAGGAGATCTTGAAAATTATGAACAGTGTGTCTCTGTCTCAGTCGAAGCTGCTTCCCTACAGTATTTTCAACTCACGCATTGTTGATTATCTGCACATTGATGTTTCCGATACCATCATTGTTGAGTACACTGATAAGGATCATCTGGTTGGTGAAAGCCTCATTCATAAAATGGGTATATACAAGTATGGTACTACTTGACAATACCAAGAGGACTACACCACTATTGGTCTGGATTTATCCGATGATGATAATCAGGAGGGCATGGGTGATCAGCACGCTACAACTCAGGGGGAGCCTTCTGGATCAGCACCTCAGAACTCTGCTTTTGGTTTAGATCAGTTGGAAGCTATGGAGCAACGACTTAACAACCGTATGGATCTTCACTTCCAATGATTAAAAGACTCATACTTTGCAGGTATGGAACAGTATGAGGAGCGACAAACTGCGTATTCAGACAACCAATTTCAGGAGTTGAGGAATCTGATCCAATCTACTGCTGAAGCTCAGAATGCCTTGTTTTGTTCAGAATTTCAGAAGTTATTTGTGCTTATTAGGGGAGATCAGAATATTGTCATTCCTGCTAATCACACTGACGATCCTCCACCTCCACCTCAACCATAGTTTAGAAGACTTTAGACCTAGGATATCTCACCATTAGGTTTATTTCTTCTTTATGGCACTTTCTGGATTCAGTTGTTGTTATGGATTACAGTTTCTCTTTTCTGTGCCTCTTTAATGTTCTTAACTGACATTTCATGGTTTATATGGTTGCTGAACACTTTTACTCTTTATGCTATTTTTTTTATTATTATGTCTAATAGCTTATTTTGTTTACGTGTATGGTTCTTGATCATATGAGATTTTCTACTTTGATATGGTAACTCTTGTATGCCGTTCACTTTACAATTTTTTGGCTATCTCTGTTGTATAAACTAGCGCATTTGTTTAATTTTCTTTAAAATAAAACAAGTTAATTGTTAAATCCCAAACTAACTCATTGACTTGGTTTTATGCATTACTCATATCTCTGCCTTATTTTTGACTTGAGTTATCTTTTTGATAATGTCAAAAGGGGGAGAAAGGTTGTTTTGTTGTTTTCTGATTGTGCAGGTTGATCGTAATAACAGCTTCCAAAATTTGCGCATCATATCAACCACGCCATCACAATCTTCAAGCTATTTCATCACAGTTGATATAGTTGATGTAGTGTTTGTCATCATCAAAAAGGGGGAGATTGAAAGTGTGCATGTCAAGAGGAACACTATGGATAGCTCTCTTTATGTGTCTTGGTTTTGATGAGGACAACTTGTGCTAATAAGAGCTTGAAGATCATCAACAAATCAACGTGCTTAAGTCTTCTGATTGGTACTTAGCTTAGACTAGAGTTTTAGCTTTAGTTGAGTCTAAGGCTTAAGTCACCTAATACATATCTCATATGCATAAATCTTTTAAATCATTTTCATCTTGAGATATGTCATTCATAATATGTTCATGCATCACATAAATACATGTATATGTGCATTCTAGGCATAAACTAAGTGTTAAACATGTATGAATTAAAGTGCATAACGTATTTGAGTTTTTACACATGAAAATATGCTGTTAATCGATTACAGCATAGGTTAATCGATTAATCTAACTGTTTGCACAGTTTAATCGATTACGACATAGGTTAATCGATTAATCTAACAGTTTTGTACAGTTTAATCGATTAAGGCTGTCGTTAATCGATTAACTGGGCTACAAAATCAATTCTTTATAAACTGCGTTTTTCAGAATTGATCTTATAAGTTGCATGTTAAATTTTTAGAGAGTTAGAGCATTTTTTTCGTGTTAATTGTTGCATCTAGTTGTAAATGCATTTGTGAGTTTAGAAAAGAGAGAATTCTATGCTTTAGGATTGAGTGCATTACATGATACATTTCTCATCTTTTCATATCACATGTTCTTGCATTTTTTTAATGATTCTTGATTAGATGTTTACATTCTATGCATTCTGTTTTTCAAACTAATACATTTTCATACTGCATGAGTTTGTATTAGGTGATTAGAGTAAAGTCTTATCTTGTTAGATATAAGTCTTGTAATAGCTTAAGTTTACTCTATTTCGTTTTGATTGAAAAATTGTTGTAATATTGGGAATCTCGAGGTGTCGTATCGCCAAGAGATTGAGTGTATCTTCACTGAGTGTTATACTTAGGGATAAGGAAAGAACAGAGGTTCTTGGCTGGGGCTACGCCGAAAGAAAGGTTTTCTTTGTCGGTAGGAAGGGAGTCAAACCATAGAATAAGATCTTTATTATCTTGTAAGTGTCTAAGTGTTGTAATTGGATGATGTGTATGTAATAACATTGATTCAATTATAGTGAAGAAAAATCTCCCAAATCAGCCGGGAGGCCTGGATGTAGTTTGCGGTGGACAAGCAAACGAACCAGGATAAAATTCGTGTTGCAGGATTTTTCTCTCTCTCTCTCTCTCTTTATTGCATTTGATCGATTAATTTGTATAGTAGATTTAATTGATAATATGTTTCTGTGCTATACTGATTATACTCTGATAAATCTGTAAGCTCTGTATATTCGCTTCGTTATCGATTAATTGTCGTGCAAGTAATCGTGTCTGCATTAGCTTACTGTCTCTGTTTAATCGATTAAATCAAGTGTGTTAATCGATTACATTAATTCTGTTAATCGATTAAGTGGACTGTGTTGAGTGTGTTAATCGATTACCCTGTTTTGTTAATCGATTAACTAGGTGTATTTCAGCATTAAGTGTTGTTTTTTCGAAAAGCGGATATTCTAACCGCTACACCTATTCAACCCCCCTTCTAGGTGTATTGTAACCACTGATACCTAACAAATTAAGGATGAGTGCTAGACTTTATAATTCAGTTTTGTTAGTTAATAAGTTTCTGTTTTTAGAAAGTCAGTTAGTTGATTGATTGTTATAAATAGAACTTCAAGCTTAAGTCAATAATATGATGTATTAGTTTTCTGCATTAATTATTCTTGCACACAAGCTTCTTGCATATTTCTTTCACTCATTCTTTCTCTCTTTCTCTCGTGTTCTATCTGCAATAACATAAGCACATAGCTTCTTATTAATAGTGACTTGCATCGTGTGTGGCTTTTTGAGTGGTGTGAGTTCTTTGGCTTTGGTTAAACATAGATAAGATAAGGTTAAAGAATTAGAAGCATCTAAAAGAGAGTAACCTGAACGAAAAGAATAAATACTCAATATCATAATAGCATGTCAAAGAGTCCTGTAACAACTTGACAAAACCAACGGAGGACACCTATTCTATAAATGGTGTCCCAATGTGTCCAAATCCACTATAAAGCTGTCACGTAATCAATATGAAAATTAAAAAAATAGCAAAGTTTTTTTTTACATTAATTGGTGCAGCATGATTGGCTTGGGACATGGGGACATAAATTTTTGGTACAGATGATTCTTGTTCTAACAAAACGCATCAGAAGTAATAACTCAAGCAATTGTTGACTGCATTGTTCACATGATGGCTGCCAAAATATTACGATTGTGGTGACTTATCATGCGACAATTGAGATATGACACCAAATTGCAATATGACACGTTGACACCAAATCACAATAATACAGGCACATCAGGCTACAATACGATTGCATTAGATTACATCAAATTGTTAGGATCTAACCCTAGCAGATACTAAAAATACTATTTTAAAGAAACTAAGAATTATTAAAAGAGTATTTTTTTATTCATGTCATTTGAATGAATGTTAATATTGCTTAAATAGTACCAAAAATTAATCTATTGATTCATAAATCAAATCTCATTCCAATTATTTGAAAATTAAATCTAAAGATAAATAAAATATAATCCTCTCATGATTTTCTCCAAATTATATTAGATGATCTTTAGGAGTGAGTTTTATATCCCTCTCGGACCTTCTTGTGTGATTGGGCTCAGGGTGGTACCTAGACGGTCCGACACAAAATAAAAAAAAAATACTGGTTGATGGAGCTCTGCTTCCCAAGCAAAAAAAAACTACAAATTTTTTTCAAGATAAGTTCTACTGTTGACTCCTATCCCTCTCCCAAAGAAGCATTTAGCCTAGTTGCACCAAAGTTTCCATATCTCGTCCAAACACCCTTGTGATGCCTTTTACCACCCCACCACCTTCATTTTGCTAACAACTTAAAATTTAAACACTTCCATATTTTTAAACCAAATCTCTCTCAATTTTATCTCTATATCTTAGTAAAAAATAAAAAATAAAAGTATCATATGAAACTTCACTATTTCGGTTTTTTTCTGGTTGTGTGCATATGAATATAATCATAGTTATAAAATTTACTTTATATTAGATGGAATTAACAGTTTAAATTTTGATCCATATGCAATGTTAGTTTATGCTATAACGTTGATGCAATATAAATAAATTGATTCTTTTAAAAGTTATCGCCGATGGCATATTTTCAAAATTACATTTTCGAGGTTATTTCCTTTATTTGTCTCATTTTATCATTACTTAAAGTAAGTTAATAAAAAAAATATAAAAAAGTGGTTCAATATGAGTCAACCCAAGCAATCAATAAAAAACTAGACTGAGTTAGGAAATTATAAGTATATACATAAGGAATTAGGGACGAGCATGGGTCATAGGTTTGTTTCTTACTCAATTTTAACTATCAATCAAACGAAATTTTCAAATACAATGTTGTCTTAAATTCAAAAGTTTATGTGACCCTAAGGTCAACCAGGTTAACTTTTAAACTCAAATCAGACCCTAAACATGATTAAATATAATATATTTTTTCTTTTAGACATAGATTTCTGAATATTATTTATTATCGTAGATACATTATTTAATATATGAAATGATATACATGCAAGTATTTTGCGAATCGTTTATATAATTTGATATATGGTGTTTTAATCATGATGGGTCGTCCTTCCAACTCTAGTCAAACCAGCATGACGTGGTTTATACGTGTCTAGCAGTTCTGCTACGTATGTGCTATGTCTGGCATATTACATTACCCACAATGGGTCTTTTGTCACATGTCCAAGTTGTTGTAGCTGTATATTAGGCATGTCCTCGGTGCTTGGTAGAGGGTGGCAGACAGTGTTTAGGCGGCATGTTCAACTCTACAGTACTGTATGCGTTGTTCAAGCAGCATGTCACTTTTGTATCAGAGGTCAGTGGTTTTGAAGACGGTGAATAAGTCATATATTGTCACTGCCATCCTTTCCCTCAATTAGGTTAGCCATTTGGGCGTGATTGATAGCCGCATAGGTCGAACCATATACGCCTAGTGGTGGGTCGCGACCCTATGATTTGGTTGGTATTTGACCGACCCGGACACTAGGATGGTACAATTGCCCTCGGTCTAATGGTATGGTCAATCATGATCATGTCATAAAACTAATGTAGTAATAATGTTGATTCTATTGATGGTCGGTCTTGGGGATCGATTTGTTTGCTAATGTGGTAATATTTTTCAAAAATATAGGCAAGCCAGTCAATTATGTGTTGTATAATCAAGTTTGATGTATTAATCATCTAGTTGACAATTGAGGGTTGTCATTACTGTTGCAACAAACTATGACACGTGGTTGGTCGGGCGACATCTCGAACTTGTACGATCAACAAATGGGAGGCATCTGAGGCCCATATTCTCTCTTTCCTCCATTTTAAATAAATACGGGTTCACCCCTCTTCATTTCTTTACCTTATTTGTGCTTATTTTCTACCAACTCTTAGGTAACCTCCCTTTCCCCCTTGTTTTTTCTTTTTCTTCCAAAATGGTAAGAGTAGAAGTATAGGGGGAGGATATAAGTAGTGGAAGTTTCATTAAGGTTTTGTCGGGTCCTTCCCTATCCTTTATCGTGTTGTCCTCACGACGGCGACGGGATATCGGTGCCTCATCGGCCTCTAGACATAGCCAAGGAGGCCGATCTCTATAAGGACCCAAATTCTACTCTTGAAATTTTTTCCTTATTTTAATTCTTTTTCATACATTTCCCATAATCTTTTAAAACACAATTTCAACAACCTTATTTTTAATTCCCCTGTCCTAGCCATACTCATTTCATAAGTCAAAAACAACATACATCTTTATTTAACAGAAAATCATAATTCATTCATGCATCCCGATAACTACCGCATACAACTAGCTATGGGACTCCAAAATACCCATAGCTACAAAAATCCAGAGTTACAAATACTCATAACTACCAACATATACATTTATCGTGTACATGATTACAAATATTCAGTTCAAAAACACCATCAGTTAGGATACAAAACAATGAATATCAGGACTTCAAAAGGAAACCTAAAATCCTCTAGGCTCCTAAGTGAGACATCCTTAAATCTTCCATCTACCTGCAATGGGATTAACATTGACAATTCAAAGAAAACACAAAGGAGTAAGTCGTTAACTCAATAAATGTCAATATAGGTTAATACACATTTAAAATACAAAGGAAGCGTTAGAATGAGGCACATAACATGAATACATAAATGTAACCAATCATATCTTCTTTCTTTTCTTTCCATATTATCCATATTATCCATATTCATCCTATAGTATATATATCCCATAATATATATTTTATAGCATGCATATTCATCCAATCCAAATCACTTTCCTTTTCATATTAGTCATATTCACCCCTGTACTCCCATCTACTACAATTAACATTTATTTATTCAATGCCACCTCGGGCAAGACTACACCACAAAGGTGATTTCAATAACATGTTTGGTAAGTCTACACCATGAGGGTGATTCAATACCACGTTGGGTAAGTCTACACCACGAAGGTGATTTCAATACCACGTTGGGTAAGTCTACACCGTGAGGGTGATTCAATACCACGTTGGGTAAGTCTACACCACGAAGGTGATTTCAATACCACGTTGGGTAAGTCTACACCACGAAGGAGATTCAATACCACATTGGGTAAGTCTACACCACCAAGGTGATTTCCATACCACGTTGGGTAAGTCTACACCACAAAGGTGATTCAATACTACGTTGTGTAAGTCTACACCACGAAGGTGATTTCCATGCCACGTTGGGTAAGTCTACACCACGAAGGTGATGTGAATACCACATTGGGTAAGTCTACACACCGAGGTGATTTCCATACCACGTTGGGTAAGTCTACACCACGAAGGTGATTCAATACTACGTTGTGTAAGTCTACACCACAAAGGTGATTTCCATACCACGTTGGGTAAGTCTACACCACGAAGGTGATGTGAATACCACGTTGGGTAAGTCTACACCACGAAGGTGATTCAATACCACGTTTGGTAAGTCTACACCACGAAGGTGATTTCCATACCACGTTGGGTAAGTCTACACCACGAAGGTGATGTCAATACCACATTGGGTAAGTCTACACCACGAAGGTGATTCAATACCACGTTGAGTAAGTCTAAACCACGAAGGTGATTTCCATACCAGGTTGGGTAAGTCGACATCATGAAGGTGATTTCAATACATTTATAAACAGCAATTCCACGCATCCTTTATTACGAACATACCCATATATGTTTATAATAAGCGACTTGCATCTTAACCACTTTCACAACCAGAAAATACACACATTTTCCATTACAAAGTACAATTAAAGACTTATCCTTACCTTGGTGAACGTTGGGGTCGTTTCCGAGTAACTTTACAAGTTTCCTCCGCGATTACCTCCAACCTTAGGATCTTTCCTCATCCACACCAAACAACAACAAAGGACAGTACTTTATACAAAATAACACATAAAGAATTCATGTCTCATCTTTTAAACATACAAGATATTTACACATTTTCAATGTTTCTAAACTACTTTCATTAAGAGTTTCCAAACATCTAAAACATACATATTCATCTCATATATCAACATTAAAGCACAAACTCATCTTCTACATCCAACATTTCACTCATTTCTCTTTTACTCATATTCTCATTTTCGGGGTTTTGGGGGTTTTCATGGATAAACCCGCAAAACATTTCCATTCAACAAATACCAACTCTAAACCAAGAGTTTACAAGAGAAAAACAACCTAAAACGAACCATAACTCTAAAGGAAGAGTTTCCATGGTTTCTCATACTTTGAGAATAGATCCATACACCCAAAAACGAGTTTGAAAGGGAGAAGGAGAGTTAGAGTCAAGAGATTTACCTCTTCTCAAGCTTCTAGGTGATTCCCATGAGTCCTTGCTCTCCAAAATCACCTTCCCCTCTCTTCTCTCTCAATTTCTAACCCTAAAATGTGATTGGGGTTTCTATTTTAAAGTGAAATCGTTGGGTTCTCGCTCAAGCGAGCCCATTCTCGCTCAGGCGAGAAAATCCTGCATTTTTAAAATTTCAGATATGACGCTCTCGCTCAAGCGAGGCAATTCTTGCTCAGGCGAGGCATCTCTCGCTCAAGCGAGGATCCTCTCGCTCAGGCGAGAATCTCACAGCTTCGACAGGTCCTGAATGCCACTCTTCTCCCCCAGGCGAGACAACTCTCGCTCAGGAAAGACCACTCTCGCTCAAGCGAGAATCCTTCAGTATAGCCCAGGATTTCACCCTCCCAGGTGAGCCTCTCTCGCTCAAGCGACAATTCTCTCGCTCAAGCGACAATTCTCTCGCTCAAGCGAGACTCCCCAGGACTGATACTATAATTTAAAGACTTTAAAATCTAGGGTGTCACAATCTCAAGGTATTTTGATGGTCAAGAACTATTATAAGGAGTTCCTAATATCCCTTCTTAGTTCCAATCCAAGGCAATCCCAATGGGATAATGAGGTACTGGATGACCTTGCCTATCGTAGTGCTCCTCCCTCTAAGTGGGTGTCCACCATTTAGCCTTGTTTTTCCATTGCTAATCATTTTTCCTCATTTTAGTTAAAATATCTAGGACTACAAAGGTTTAAATGAAAGGAGGCAAAAGACTCAACCAATAAAGGCAAGTATCCCAAAGATCGCCTCACTTGCCATGAATGCGGTAAAGCGGGCCACATTAGATATCAGTGCACAAATTACTTCAAGAATGTTGAAAATGATATGAACAATCCTCAGGACTTCAAATCCAAGAAAACATACATAGTATGGGATATTCCCGAAGAGAATTCAACGACTAACACCTTAGAGGTGGAAGAATCGGCCAAATTATGCCTAATGGCTCAAAATCAAAACTCTTGCAATTCAAACGAGCAATAAGAAACTAGTGAGATACACACTTCTGAATCTTATTCATGTTCTGAAATTTCTCTTATGATGAATTGTTTGGTGCATATGTCGAGTTGCGTGTAGAGTTGAAAAGTTAGGTAGAATGAATGTAGATAGAAAAAGAGTCATTCTTGTGCATGAAAATAAAATAATTGAAATGCAGAATTTTATTGATGAATTGAAGTTAGAGAATGAAAATCTTGATCTCATATTTTCTAATGTTACATCCAATTTTTCTACTAAATTAAGTGAGACAATCACTTGGAAAAGTGAAAAAATTTTAAGATGAAAACTTATGCTTAAAACAGAAAATTGCGAACTTGACAAGTAGTATTCAAAACGTGAACATTCTACTTACTGCATCTAGGAATGTAGGTAACCAATCAGGTCTAGGTTATAAGCATGTTAAGAATAGGAAGTCTAACATAAAACAAGTAGTTCATGCTAACATATCGTATCATAAAACCTACTTGCTTTTATTGTGGCATATATGGACATAGTTCTTTTTTGTAATACTAGATTGCATGGTGTACCTGGTGGACAATATTTGTGGATTCAAAAGGAGCAAGTCCCAAGGTTACTAAGATGAAGGGACCCAACATAATTTGGGTACCTAAAATTGGAAAGTAACTTGTTTTGTAGGTGTGTCTAAGAATGCATGGACATTATTGGTATTTGGATAGCGGATGTTCTAGGCATATGACGGGTGATAGATCGAGTTGCTAGAACTATCGCTCAAGGAGAAAGGACATGTCACATATGACAACAATAACCGAGGCAAGATATTTGGAGTAGGAAAAATTGGAAATGCATCGCAAATGATCATTGGAAACGTCCTTTATGTGGAAGGATTGGAGCATAACTTTGTGAGAAAGGTAACAAGGTATCCTTTGATTCCAAGTGTTGCATAATTCGTGATGAGATAGACAATAAAGTTAAGTTTTAGGTCGTCGAATAAATAATATTTACATGGTTGATTTAGATGATATCACTTAACTATTTTCAAATTGTTTCATTACATAAGAAAGTGATATATGGGGTTGACATAGGCGGGCATCACATATCCCCTTGAAACATTTAGAAATTTTTTCTTCCAAGGACTTAGTAATTGGTCTACCTAAGATGAATTTTAAAACATAGGATATTTGCGACTCTTGCCAAAGATGTAAGCAAGTCAATAACTCATTTTCTTCAAAAATAATGTTATCCACAACAAGGACTTTGGAAATGTTCCGTATGGACTTGTTTGGACCATCACAAATCATGAGTTTTTGTAGTAGTTACTATACACTTCTTATTATGGATGATTTCTCTAGATTCACTTGGACATTTTTTCTCGCTTTGAAAAGTGATACTTTTGAATCTTTTAAGACTCTTGCCAAGCTTCTTCAAAATTAATTCAACCATAAAATAGTATGTATTCGAAGTGACCATGATGGTGAATTTTAAAACCACCAATTTGATAAATTTTGTGAAAAACATGACATACAACATCAATATTCTGCTCCTATAACTCATCAACAAAATGAAGTTGTTGAGAGGAAAAATGGAGTTCTTGAGGAGTTGGCAAGAACCATGTTAAATGAAATCAAGGTGCCTAAATACTTTTGGGTTGATACGGTGGATGCCGCATGCTATGTTAAGAATAGATTCCAAATGATACCTACACTTACCCCCTCTACGAACTTTTAAAAGGTCGGAAACCGGATATTTCACATCTTCATGCTTTTGGATGCAAATACTTCATTCTAAATAATGGTAATGATCAATTAAGTAAATTTGATTCAAAATCCAATGTATGAATATTCTTAGGATACTCAAATCATAGTAAGACATATAGAGTTTATAACATACTAAGAATGTTGAAGAGTTTATTCATGTACACTTTCATGAGTCTTATCCAAAAGAGAAGAGGAAGGTTGTTTTGGATGATATTTCAGGTGCTCTTGAAGATGCATATACTAAGGATGTAGAATCTAAAAAAGTGTTGCAAGATGATCAAGAAGTGAGTCAAGATCATCAAGACATGCCACGTGCTTGGAAAACGAAGAAGGGTCACCCTATCGATAAGATTATAGGTGATATCTCAAATAGAGTGGTAAACTGAAATTCTTTACGCAATATTTGCAACCTTTTCGCTTTTGTTTCTCAAATTTAGCCTAGGACTATAATGTGGCAATAGAGGATGGACATTGGGTAATAGTTGTGTAAGAACCGAAATTCTACCCTTGAAATTTTTTTCTCCAAATAGTTCAATTACATGCAATCTCTCATATCTCACACTATCAATTTAATACCTTTACTTAAAATTCTTATTTCCCTATTCGCAATCTACTCATTATTAACATACACAATCGTTCGACAGAAAAACATAATTCTCATTAAATAAACATGGTAACCACTGCATATAACTAGCTATGGGTTTCCAAAACACCCATAGCTATACATATCCAGAGTTACAACACCATGTAAGTTAATATATATTCGTAGTTACATAATGTTTAAATTGTCAAATATGCACTCATGTACAAAATAGTGCAAATAAATGAATCCAAAATGTAAAGCTCCTAAATCTTCCAAAAATGGGTCTCCATCATATCACCTGTTTATCTGCAATGGGATTATCAAAAGCACAAAACACACAAAGGATTAAGTCATTAATTCAATAAACATCATTATAAGATAATCCACATTATAAAAAGGGGTTAGTAAACCATCTTTGAAATTCATTTTGTTTTGCTTCATAACTTGAGCCAAAGTCGCTACACCCCTTAGGGTTAGCTAAAAGCATATTCTCATTTTCTTAAAACAAATCGTGCTTATATACTCAAGCCAGAGTTTTGCTTATATACTCAAGCCAGAGTTTTGCTTATATACTCAAGCCAGAGTTTTGCTTATATACTCAAGCCAGAGTTTTGCTTATATACTCAAGCCAGAGTTTTGCTTATATACTCAAGCCAGAGTTTTGCTTATATACTCAAGCCAGAGTCGCTAACCATTCATGGTCGGCTAAAAATACATTTCCTTTTCATCAATTTCACCATAAAATATTTCCGGTAAATCCACGCCCACATTAGTATAAACACACCCATATATGTTTATACTAATTACGTGATTCACAGCTCAATCAATCACATAACCAGAAGTACACATACTTTACTTTCCGTAAACCTACGCCTACTTTAATATAAACACACTCATATATGTTTATACCAAATGCGTACTTTACAACTCAATCATTGCATAATCAGAGAATACACATTTTCGAGTTCAAATGTACAATTAAAGACTTATCCTTACCTCGGCGAGTGTTGGGTTTGGTTCTTGGCAACTTCTTAAGTTCCACCAACACCGCCTCCAACCTTAGAATCTCTTCTCAAGCTCTTAGATGAGTATCCAAGCTTTTCGCCCTTGAAAAGCTCTCTTCTCTCACTCTTCATCTTTTCTAAACCCTAGATTGTGTTTAGGGGTTTCTCATTAAATGCTGTCTCGTCGGGTTCTCGCTTAAGCGAGGGATTCTCGCTCAAGCGAGAAAATCCCACCGATTTTAAAAACTCAAATCTGACCCTCTCGCTCAGGCGAGAATCTCACAGTAGCAACAGCCTCAAAAAGACATTTCTCGCCCAAGCGAACCAACTCTCGCTCGGGCGAGAATCCTCCAGTATAGCCCAGGGTTTCAATCTCCCAGGTGAACCTCTCTCGCTCAAGCGAGGATCCGAGGGCTGATACTATGATTTTCAAGACTTAAAATTTGGGGTGTTACAAGTTGTGCAAGAAGAGCTTAACCAATTTGAACGAAATAATGTTTGGGACTTGGTCCCTAGACCTAGTGATCATCTTGTTATTGGCATAAGATGAGTTTTTCGAAACAAATTAGACGAGTTCGACTTAATTATTAGAAAAAATGCAAGATTAGTAGCCAAGGGTTATAATCAAGAGGAATGAATTGATTATGATGAAACCTCTGCCCCCGTTGCAAGGTTAGAGGCTATTAGGATCCTTTTAGCTTTAACTTCGATAATGAATTTCACACTTCACCAAATGGATGTAAAAAGTGCATTCTTGAATGGATACATTCCAGAAGTATATCTTGATCAACCCCCTAGTTTTGAAAACTAAAGTATCCAAACCATGTCTTTAAGTTCAAGAAGACGCTTTATGGTTTGAAAAAAGCTCCAAGAGCTTGGTCTGATAGACTTAGCTCTTTTCTTTTATTAAAAGGCTTTGTGAGGATTAAAGTCGACGCAACTCTTTTTATATCCATATTTGAAAAAGACATTTGTTAGTTCAAATTTGTAACACCCTAAATTTACTTTTCCTAAGATGTAGTAAGAGTCCTGAAGAATAGGGCACACTGCCAGATTCTCGCTTGAGCGAGAGAGTCTCGCCTGGGCGAGAGATGGCTCACTTGGGGAGTGGAAAACTAGGAGATGCTGAAGGATTCTCGCCTGAGCGAGATTTGGTTCGCCTGGGCGAGGGAGAGGGGTGTGGAGACTGTAGGATCCTCTCTTGAGCGAGAATCCCTCACTTGAGCGAGAGCGCCAGATCTGAGTTTTTAAAATCGGCGGGATTTTTTCGCTTGAGCGAGAAAAGGCTCACTTGAGCGAGAACCCGACGATTGAAACTTAAAATAGAAACCCCAAACACTTTTAGGGTTAGAATTTTGGAGAGAATAGAGAGAAAGGAGCATTTTCATTAGCAAGGATTCGTGAGAATCATCTAGAAGCTTGAGAAGAGGTAAATCTATTGATTTTAACTCTCTTCTTCCCTTTGAAACTTGTTTTGGGTGTATGGGATCTCTTCTCAAATTGTGAGAAACCATGGAAACTCTCCCTTTGGAGTTATGATGCGTTTTATTTAGTTTTTCTCTTGTAAACTCTTGGTTTAGAGTTGGTATTCGAAAAATGGAAAGGGTTTGTGGGTTGATTCATGAAAACCCCAAAACCCCAAAATGAAAGTGTGGTTAAAGAGGAAAATGGATGAAATAGTAGATGTAGAAGCTGAGTATGTGTTCTAATGTAAAATAGAAGATGAATATGTATGTTTTGATGTTTGGAAATTCCTTATGAAAGTGGTTTTGGAAAAATTGAAAATGTATGAATCTTTTGTATGGTTAAAGATGAACTATGAGTTGTTTAATTGTTGTTGAGAATAAATTACTAACTTTTTGTGTTGTTTTGTGGGGATGAGTAAAGATCCTAAGGTTGGAGGCGGTGTCGGAGGAACTTGCAAAGTTACCAAGGACCAAACCCAACACTCACCAAGGTAAGGATAAGTCTTTAACTTGTACGTTGTACACGAAAATGTGTGGATTTTCTGATTATAAATTGATTGTGAATCAATGAAAAGAAAACATATTTTTTTAGCTACCCACAAGTGGTGTAACGACTTTGGCTCAAGTCATGTAGCAAGTTTTGGCTCAAGCTATGTAGCACACTTTGGCTCAAATTATGTCGAAAGCTTTGGCTCAAGTTATGTCGAAAGCTTTGGCTCAAGTTATGTAGCACACTTTGGCTCAAGTTATGTTGCAAGCTTTGGCTCAAGTTATGTAGCAAGCTTTGGCTCAAGTTATGTAGCAAGTTTTGCCTCAAGTTATGTAGCAAGCTTTGGCTCAAGTTATGTAGCAAGCTTTGGCTCATGTTATGTAGCAAACTTTGGCTCAAGTTATGTAGCACACATTGGCTCAAGTTATGTAGCACGGTTACACTTATATAAATTGTTGTAATAGTTCTATGTATTAATATTGTAAATCGCTTACTTAATATTATTAACATGTGGATTAACATATATTGACATTTATTGAGTTAATGACTTATCCTTTGTGTTTTTTGTGTATTTGTCAATGTTAATCCCATTGCAGGTAAACGGATGGTTAGAAATGCTTGACTAGGAGCTTTAGAGGCTTTAACGATCAAGACTCTATGTCTTTAATTATTCTTGCATTGACTGAACAATTGTTGACTTTGATTGTAATTATGGGTACACTAATTTTGTAACCCTTCGACTTGACATGTGGTGACCCTTATTATGTTATATATGTGAATTATGTTTTTCTGCAATTAAGGGTAGTTAAGGTATTAAACTGAAATTGTATGTTTAGAGTTATTAGATATCTAAAGGAATGAATGATTTAAAGATTAAAAGAAATGTATGTATGATATAACATCGGTAAATCAAGCATGAAGGATTAAAATAAATGAAAAAATTTCAAGGGTAGAATTTGGGTCCTTACAAAATTTATGTAGATGATATAATTTTTTGTGCAAATAACGATGTCTTGTGCAATGAATTTTTTAGCCTTATGAATGGTGAGTTTGAGATGTCTATGATGGGAAAGCTAATATTCTTCCTTGGGCTGTAAATTGGAAAAATGAACAATGACATATTTTTTCGTCATTCAAAATATTGCAAGGAGCTTTTGAAAAAGTTCGAAATGGATAAATCTAAAGAAGCTTCAACTCCCATGACATCATCTTGTTATCTAGAAAAGGACGATAAGCGTAAGATAGTAGAGGTAACTAAATATCGAGGTATGAGCGGCTCTCAATTGTATCTAACTTCTAGCCACCCGATATAATATTTAGCATTTGCATCTTTGCTAGAAAGGAACCATAAACATGAGACTTTGGTATCCTAGAGATGTCTCTCTCTCTTTAATAGGTTAGTCTGACTCCGACATTGATGGATGCAAATTGGATTCAGAGAGTACTAGTAGTACTTGGCACCTATTAGGTATTTCACTAGTTTCATGGCATAATATAAAGCAAGCATGTGTTGCTTTGTCAACCGCCAAAGCATAATATATAGCCGCATGCGTATATTATGCTCAAATCCTTTGGATGAAGCAACAAATTTTTGACTATGGTCTAAAACTTGATAAAATTCCTATAAAGTGTGATAATACAAAGAATCTCATCTTGCATTCTAGAACATATACAAATTAGACATCATTTCCTTAGAGATCGTGTGCATAAAGGTGATTGTGTTATTGAGTTTGTAGAAACCTCAAAACAACTAGCCGATATATTCACCAAGCCCTTTTCAAAGGATTCATTCTTTGTCTTAAAATGAGACTTACACACATTCATACATGATTGACATGCTAATGCATGCATTTTCATATGGTAGCATGATTTTGGTGCATTAAACTTAGTTTATCACTTACGTCTTTCAAAATCATGGATCATGCATATACACATCATGTAGAAGGTTCATCATGCATCAAAAAAAACTTTTTTCAACACAGTTAATCGATTAAAACTTGTGTTAATCGATTAAATATTCTAGGGAACCCGTTAATCAATTTAGTATGAGATTAATCGATTATCAGGAGTTACAGTAGATATTGCTTTTTAAATTCTTGGCATCATTAATCGATCATGTAAGGGATTAATCGATTATCTGAGATGATATTACCTAAAGCTTTTTAATTTTTGTATCGTTAATCGATTAAGCCATTTATTAATCGATTAAAGTCTAACATAAAATAATTAAGTATAAAAAGTTGTTTTTTTTCATTTGCTCATAACTAACAATTCTGAAATTCTAGGTCAAACACTTTCAACTCTTTTGAGCGAAAAATCACATGTTGATTTAGTTTTCTTTGATTCAAAGTAATTAGAGATAGGATAGTTTCAAAGATTAACCATTGTGCATCATTGTCAAATCTATTTTTGCAAAATCTAGCATAATTGTACATAATTATTTTTGAGTCTTTGTGAGATTTCTGATCTAGATATTAGTGATTTTTTATTGTAATATTAGCAATTTGAGGTTTACACAACTTGAAGGTTTCAAAGATGAATTTATTGAGTTCTCTAGGTGTGTTAATATCACCTTGATAGAGAATTGTGTTGAGAAATCTTAGTTGCGGTTAGGTGGGAAGGGATCTCCTCTCTGCAATGAAAAAAAAAAGGAGCAGATTTGACTCGGCACAACCTAACGATGCATCCATTACCAATGATCTTACCCCATGGCCCATGTGAAAGTAAACCAACACACACTTCCAAGGGAGCAATTAAAATAATTCCATTAGGTCGTCCACATGATTACCATAGTCAAATAGGGAGACATCAGTCCAGCTCCCCACCAATGAATGTTGGCGACTTCTGTTCCAACTGAACTGGGAACAGTCAGGTGCACCCATTGGACCCGAGGGACCGGGGTATAGTAGTTAATTTTTTTACTCAAAACGACGTGATTGAAAATTCCATGGGTGCCGGAGTTGCTTTTAGAGAAGAAGATCTCTTGCTCCATCACATTGAAAGAATTTAATGCATCAGATTAAAACTTCGAAGATCTCATATCATGTCTTCTCTGAAAACTAAGACATTTAGCTCTCAGAGGGTATGTACATCGAAACGAGAGTTTTATTGGTGTCATGGTGATAAGGTGAGACTGCCTTTCTTGCTGGCATTGAATGAGCCTCCCTAATCCCCTAATAAATTTAAGGAGATGCCTTTTCCTTTGCGTTAACTCCTGGCCTGGCAAGATCCGATATGTCACTTCTGATTCAATTCCTTCATTCAAACCTGAACCCGAAAGAGATGCATCGAATGCCTTTTCTCTCGAAATCGGACATGGACAGTATAGACTGATTTAGGAAGATCCCAGGTCTGCTATTCTTTTTTGGAGCTAGCCATTTCGCATTTCCCTTTCTTAGGGAGCTATAGATCTTTTATCCGACATTAGCATCTGAAGCCGACTCCGATTCCCCTTATTCAATAGGGGCTTGGCTTAGATGGCTTTGTTCCTGTCCGAATTGGAATCAATATTTAATATGGGGGAAAGCATCGAATCCTCTCTTTTCACGAATCCGCAGAAACAAGACGTCGAAGGTGAAGAATAGGATCTTAGATGTGGCATTACCAGACGTAAATCAGAAGGTTAGAACGAATAAGCTAGCTCTTTGCAAGAAGGAGTTTTTTTATGGACAAATGCCAAATGCAAAGAAAGCTGATACTTCCAATACCTTTGTTCTACTGGTGAATGGAAGAAGGCCTTAAGGCAGGCTTTCCTAGATGGAGAGAATCCACAAACAAGTAGGAAGAAGTGGAGAGCAGCAAAAGGCATAAGGGGAAGCGGCGGATTCCCCAGAAAGATAGACTCAATCTTCGCTCTATCCAATGATGAATTGAAAAAGTAATATAATTAATTAATAAAAGGCGTCGACTAGGTGGTTTCCTATCTAGTTGGTGGAGAGAGTCTAACCAACTCCCTCGCATAAATAAGGATTGCCTGATTCTTATGTCTAGGGGCCATAAACCGATAGAGGTGAGTAAATTTGTGCATTCTGGAAGGGAAAAAAAAAGAGTCAATTGTCTTCAGATATACAAGAGTCTTGGTTGCGAGTTATAAGTGGTCGGGGATAGACCGTTAGAAGTGGTGATTATCCATTAGAAGCGGATAGAATGTCAAACCATTTTGAGGACTCTAGGGCCAAGAAGGGAGACTTGTATTTTTGGAAGTGATGTATAATATTGATTTTCAATAGTGAAGAAAATTTTCCAAATATCAGAAGGGGGTCTGGATGTAGTTTGCAAGTGGACCCATAAACGAACCAAAATAAAAGATTGTCTTCTTGATTCTCTCTATCCCTCATCTCTTTAATTTCAATCAATTTACATTTTATATAATTGAATTGCTTTACATTTTCAGTTTATTGCATGTTCTGATTCTGTTAATAATTAAGCATAAATTCGTTGAGTAAATTGCATGTGGAATTGATGGAAATCGTAGTAACTTTTACTATAAGAAAACTGTTTTTCAAAGAAATAAAGATTCAAGTTAGTCGATTAAAACTGGTGTTAATCGATTAAACACATTTAAGAGTTAATCAATTAAAAGCATAATAATGGATTATACTGGTACTTTTTCAGTTTACCTCATTAACCAAAAAAGCGGAATTGTGATCCGCTACACCTATTCAACCCCTCTAAGTGATTGTAATTTCTTGCTATCCAACAAGTATAAAATTGTGACAAGTATAAACCCAATCACTGCATATACCGGAACGAAACCTCATTGTAATCTTGAGCAAAGGCAGGATAAGATTTGGAATGTGCATTAAAGTTGAAATCAATGATTAAGGAAGTGGAGCAAAGGAATGTGGCTAGGATTTGAATTTGGAATAATAAACAAAGATTATAACGAGAAAATAATGGGTAGGACAAAATGAAGAACAACAGGAGAAAAAACAGAAGAAGCAAAAAGTGATTGAGAAAGAAAGTACAGTACATTTAGCTGACGTAAATTGTACATTATACCTAGTTCATCATAAAATTAAATATAAAAATTATAGATCATATGTGTAAGTGAACCATATACGGTACCTAGTAATTGTGGAAAGTATAATAGCACACAAGGAAAGGGGGAATGCCAAGAATTAATGGGATTCTTGTGACATCACAATGTTGGGAAAATTTAAGATAGACTTTAGAATGGTGGGAGACTTTTATACTTAAAGATACATAATACTAAAGATGATGAACAATACCATCAACATATATAGCTAAAGATCTTTCATGTCAAATCATCAAGAATAAATGTATAAAACTAGAACTTGAGCGGAAGCGTACCTTAATGTATTCATATAGAATATGAAGAATAACTTTATATCATTATTCTTCATGTATCCACCAACTTCATGTCATTTGTCTTCTATGCAAATGCATGTTCATAGCAGAACATGTAGGTTTGTTGATTTTCCAATTGTAGACCACCCTTAGTCTTAGTTTCTCCTCTAATGTGATGAAGAGAATAGAGATGATTTTTTTGTTGTTGTGGTTCATGTCAAAATTAATAGGTTCTCACAAACCTGTTGTATCTATATGTTGCAGGTCATATAACAAAACTATGCAGCAACAACAAAGGCATCAAAAAGCCAAGTTAGTCAAGTATGTGCATTAAGGCATGGGCAAGGCTTTCAATGTGCAACATCAGTAGCAAGCCATGGTTAAGTCATTCCAGCACCAGCAACAAGTCATCTCGGTCAGATTTCCAAGAGTCAAGTAGCACCAAGCCTCAATCAAATTTAATTGTGGGCAATGCCATCATTTAAGGAAGCATAATGATTCACACGTATTTCCCATAGGAACACATTAATGAGCCATTATTGTGGGCTTAATCAATGGACAATTAGATACCACTTTCTATTTTGGGTTGGGTTGTTATTTCTGTTTTTATGTTTTTCCATTTTTGGATGTTAGTTGAATTTCATTTCCTATTTAAGTAGTGTTGTATTCTTTGCTTCTTGGTTGTTCATTCAAAAGTATATGTGAGTTTAAGCTTTGGTTCATTTCCATGGATACCTTCTTTTTAAGATGGTATCAGAGCATCATTTGAAGCTCTGTTGCGCCCCATTCTTTCTTCTTCTTTCTGCAATTCTGATAGATCGCATTTCTCTCTTCTATCTCCTTTTCTTTTTCACAATCGCAAGCACCATTTCAACCATCAATCCCATTCAAGATCCAACCAACATCTACTATATGCACCCCACCGATAATCCTGGAACTATCTTGGTCACACCACTGTTCATCGGACCAAATTATCGCTCTTGGTGTAGAGAAATGCTATTGTCTTTGAAATACAAAAACAAGCTCCAATTTGTAGATGGTACCCTTCGTAAACTAGATTTAATTGTTATATGACCTGCAACATATAGATACAACAGGTTTGTGAGAACCTATTAATTTTGACATGCCCCCACAAGTTGGAATGTGTATATTACACATGCCAATCTTGGAAACATTGCTGCAAAAAACACCAGGGGGTTGTGCCTTTGTAAAAATGTCAGCAGTTTGCATATCACTAGCAATTGGCATAAGGTGAACCACCCCATTCACCACCTTCTCCCTTATAGAGTGACAATCCATTTCAATATGTTTTGTCCTCTCATGAAAGACAGGATTGGCAGCTATGTGAAAAGCTGGTAGATTGTCATAATATAAGATAACATGATCAATGTGCTTAAAATGCAAGTCATCAAGAAGATATAGAAACCATTGAGCCTCACAACCAGCTAATGCTAAAGCTCTATACTCTGCTTCAGCAGAAGATCTAGAGACAGTCCTTTGTCTCATGCTTTTCCAAGAGATGAGAGATTCACAAAGGAAAAAACAGAATCCTATGACAAATCTCCTTGTGTCCAGACAAGCACCCCAATCAGTCACTGAAACCTTTCAGGGCAATGGTGATTTTAGAAGGGAACATTAAACCCTTTCCTGGAGCAACCTTTATGTATTTTAAGACTCTTAGTGCTTCTTTTTAGTGATCTATGGTAGAATTAGCAAGGAATTGGCTCAAATGGCCAACAGAGTATGAGATATTGGGTCTAGTGTGGGTAAGGTATACAAGCTTCTCAATCAGTTTCCTATAGGATGTAGCATCAGAGCAAGCAGAACTAGATTTGCTATGAAGTTTGATGTTATTATCCATGGGACTCTTGTCAGGCTTGGTAGCAAGTAAAACTAAATCTTGGAGAAGATCAAGAGCATATTTCCTTTGGCATATGTTGATGCCATCATTGTTTCTAGCAACTTCTATGCCAGTGAAGTACTTGAGAACTCCTAAGTCTTTGATGCTAAATTTCTGATTGAGCATATCCTTGATGACCTGGATTTCTTTGGTATCATCACCTGCAATGACAAGATCATCTACATACACATGTATAATGGTGTAGCTGTTAGGGATAATCTTTGTAAAAATAAAATAATCAGCCTTGGATTTGGATATAACCAAAATTGTTTAAAATAATAGTGAGTTTAGTATTCCACTGCCTACTGGCTTGTTTTAATCCATACAATGATTTTTCTAATTTACAAACAAGAGGAGGTTTCATATAGACTTCCTCAATGAGATCACCACGCAAGAAGGCAGTATTAACATCAAGTTGATGTATGTCCCATCCCTTTATGGAAGCTAAAGCCAATAGAGTCCTAATGGTGGTGATCTTCACAACAGGGCTAAAAGTGTCAAGATAGTCTATCCCTGCAGTTTGGGTATAACCCTTTGCCACAAGCCTAGCTTTGTATCTCTCTATACTTCCATCTGCATGGTATTTTATTTTGAATATCCACTTACAACCTATAGCCTTTTTGTCTTTGGGAAGTTCTGTTATGGTCCAGGTATTATTATTTTTCAAAGCATTGAGTTCAGTATCAATAGCATCTACCCATTGTTGATGAATAATAGCTTCTTGATAAGTTTCTGGTTCATAATCAGAACTTATGGCTAATGTGAAATTTTTTTGGTGTTCAGTAAGTTTCTCATAAGATAGAATGTGAGATAAGGGATACATAACAATATTCTTGTGGTTATTGGAGATAGATGTGCCTAAGGAGCAGTGATAGTACCTAAAGTATTTAGGGGGCTTCCTATCTCTAGAGGACCTTCTCAAACTTATGTCATTAGACTGTTGAGTGTCATAAGGTTGGTTGACTTCACAATTATTAGAATTAGCATCATTGTGAAGGTCAATGTGCAGAAATTGGTCATGACCTTGAGCATTGGGGATATTTATGGTCTGATCTAAGTCACCATGATCAAGGTAGTGATCTTTTATATTAAATGAAGCAGTAGGCAAAGAATCATCAATGTGCTGTAAATTATTTTCAGTATTAGCAAAAGCAAAACTACTTTCATAGAAGTTCATATTTCTAGACAAGAAAATTACCTTATTTATACAATCAAACATGATGTATCCTTTGGTTCCAGATTTAAAGCTAAGAACACGCATTTTCCAGCTCTAGGGTCAAGCTTTTTTCTATTGTTGCTAATAGTAGAAGCAAAACATAAACATCCAAAAATCTAAACATTCAAAAGGTTAGGCTCATGATTGTATAGTTTTTCATATGGGGATTTATCATTGAGATGCTTAGAAGGTTGTCTATTTATAAGATAAACAGAATGAGCCACACCAAAATTCCAAAAACATTTAGGCAAATAAGATTGATACATTATAGCTCTAGTGACATCAAGTATGTGTTGGTGTTTCCTCTCAACAATTCCATTTTGTTGAGGGGTCTCCACACAACTAGTTTGATGCATTATGCCTTTAGCTTTATAAAATTCATTCATTTTGAATTCTGGTCCATTATCAGACCTGATGGTTTTAATCTTAGAGCCAAATTGAGTTTCAACAATGGTGCTGAAGGCTTGTAGAAGGGATCAAGCTTCTGATTTGGCTTTCATGAAGTAAAGCCAAGTGTGTCTTGAATTTTCATCCACTATAGTTAGAAAGCATTTGTGTCCTAATATAGAGGGAATGGATATAGGACCCCATATGTCAACATGGATAAGATCAAAGGGATGCATATAATCAGCACTGCTAATTTTAAAGGGCAGTTTCTTCTGTTTAGCATAGTGACATATCTCACAAGGTTTATTGACATTTCTAGGGTGAATGAAAGAAAAAGATTTATTCAAACAACAAGCTTGTAGTTTGAGGGGTGACACATCCTCATATGCCATACATCATTAGGGTCATATCTACCATTCCAAATACTATTAACACTGAAATTTTAATGCAAGTTTCCAGATTTTATGATGTACAATCCTCTAATGACTATAGCTGCATCAATCATCCTCAATGTGGACTCCTCCTGCATCACACATTTGGTGTTGGTGAAGATCAGCTTGCAATTTAGTGCAAAAGTCAATTTAGAAATGTAAAACCCTAAATTTTAAGCCTTTAAAATTATAGAATTAGTCCTAAGATCCTCGCTTGAGCGAGAGATTCTCGCCTGGGCGAGAGAAGTTCACTAGGGAGGGTGAAATCCTGGAGTATACTGGAAGATTCTCGCCTGAGCGAGAGTTGTCTCGCCTGGGCGAGAAATATCAATTTTGGCTGATTGGCATTGTTAGATTCTCGCTTGAGCGAGAATCCCTCGCTTGGGCGGGATTCCCTCGCTTGAGCGAGAATCCCTCGCTTAAGCGAGAACCAGACGAGACAACATTTAATGAGAAACCCCTAAAAATAATCTAGGGTTTTAGAAAAGAAGAAGAGTGAGAGAAGAGAGCTTTTCAAGGACAAAAAGCTTGGATACTCATCTAAGAGCTTGAGAAGAGGTAAAACTCTAGATTCTAACTCTCTTCTTCTCTTTAAAACCTATTTTTTGGTATGTTGGATCTCTTCTCAAAAATGAAGGAAACCATGGAAAGTCATCCTTTTGAGTATGGTTCATTCTATGTCATTCTTACCTTGTAAACTCTTGGTTTAGAGATGGTATCTCAAGAATGGAAAGGGTTGTGGGTTGATTCATGAAAACCCCAAAAACCCTAAAAATGAAAATGTGGTAAATGGAGAGAATGAGTAAAATGCTAGAGATCCTAAAGTCGGAGGCAGTGTCGGAGGAACTTGAGAAGTTGCCAAGAACCAAACCCAACACTCACCGAGGTAAGGATAAGTCTTTAATTGTGCATTTGGAATCGAAAATGTGTATTTTCTGATTATGCGTTGATTGAGATGTAAAGTACGCATTTAGTATAAACATATATGGGTGTGTTTATATTAAAGTAGCCGTAGATTTACGGAAAAGAAAGTATGTTGTACTTCTGGTTATGTGATGATTTGAGTTGTGAATCACGTATTTAGTATAAACATATATGGGTGTGTTTATATTAATGTGGGCGTGCATTTACCGGAAATGTTTTATGGTGAAATTGATGAAAAGGGAATACATATTTAGACGACCATGAGTGGTTAGCGACTCTAGCTTGAGTATATAAGCAAAACTCTGGCTTGAGTATATAAGCAAAACTCTGGCTTGAGTATATAAGCAAAACTATGGCTTGAGTATATAAGCAAAACTCTGGCTTGAGTATATAAGCAAAACTCTGGCTTGAGTATATAAGCAAAACTCTGACTTGAGTATATAAGCACGTTTTATTTAAAATGGAAAGGAGAATCTGCTTTTAGCTAATCCCCGAGGGGCATAGCGACTTTGGCTCAAGTTATGTAGCAAAGCAAAATGAATTTCAAAAATGGTTTATTAACCCAATTTCTAATGTGGATTATCTTATGATGATGTTTATTTAAATTAACGACTTACTCCTTTGTATGTTTTGTACTTGTCATCGATAATCCTATTGCAGATAAACAGGTGACATGAGGGGAAACTCATTTTTGGTGGAGACTTAAGGAGCTTTACATTTTAAATTCATTTACATGCATTATTTTGTACATGAGTGCATTGTTGATATTTTGAAAGATCATGTAACTAACGAAATAGATATATTTGTAAACTTGGGATTGTAACTCTGGATATGTGTAGCTATGGATATTTTGGAAATCCATAGCTAATTATATGCGGTAGTTACAAGGTTTAATTAATGCGAATTATGTTTTTCTGTCGAATGATTTTTGTATGTTAATATTGAGATAGACTGCGTAGAGGGAAATAAGAATTGAAGTAAAGATATTAAATTGGTAATGTGAGTTAAGAGAGATTGCATGTAATTGAACTAATTTGAGAAAAGAAATTCAAGGGTAGAATTTCGGTCTTTACAAGAAACATATATGAGATTAAAACTGAAATTGGGTATGTATAGCACATTATTAAGGCATAGGTAGTTAGAAAACATAACAGTCCCATCTATGATACTCATGACTTCATTACCATTGGGTAATCTAATCTGAATGGGGTCAATTTTTCTAAAAGATTGGAACTCAGATAGGGAAAAACAGACATGGTCTGTTGCCCCTGTATCAATAACCCAATTTTTTGATACATCAATGTTACGTAAATTTACAAGGTTACCTGGATCTCCATAATCAATGTTAGTGATTTGATTAGTTACTTGTCGATTTCCAGGTTCCTTAAGCATAACAAGGATAGCTTTGTGCTGTTCTGGTGTAAACATCATTGGGTTATCTTTGTAGTTCTGCTCTTCATCTTCACTGCATATAGTATTGATGTTGTTGTTTCTCTTATAATTGGGTGGAAAACCATGCCTCTTATAGCATGTGTCCACTGTATGTCCAAGCTTGTTACAGAAAAAACAAACGTTTGATCCTGATCCTCTTCCTATGCCACCATAGCTGGATCCCCTACCCATTCCATTTCTATTGAATGATTCAGGGCCAGTTGAGTTGTAACTTCTGCCTTTGGATCTTCCTTTGTAAGCAGCATCACTAAATATGTTAACCAATATCTTGGCATCATCCATTTCCAAAGGAAAATTCGGTTGCCATTCTTGTTGAATAAAAAATGAGAAGGTTTTTTTATAGATTGAAGAGGATCCATGAGCATAATCTGTGATCTCACAGTTGAATATTGCTCATTGAGTCCTCTAAAAAATCTTGTAACATAATCATGGTCTCTATACGATTTCATGGTGATGGCAAAGGGAGAATCACATTGAATTGGGGGAAGAACTTGAGACTATAGGTCTGAAGTTATCTAGTTCTTGCCATAAGCCCTTTACATAGGTATAATGAGTCAATGGATTTACTTCCCTGCTTTGTGCTGCAAATCTCCTCTTGAAGATCACACATTTTGTATATGTCTCATTGATAGTATCTTTCCTTTAAATCTTGCCACACTTCTACAGCTGTATCCATCCAAATAGTGGATTTGTCAATTGAGTGGTTGACCCAAGAAAGAACAAGGGTATTGCATTTGTCCCAAGATCCATATGATGGGTCGTTGATATCTGGTTTACGAAGGGTATCATCTACAAATTGGAGCTTGGTTTTGTATTACAAAGCCATTACCATTTCTCTACACCAAGAGTGATAATTTAGTCCCATTAGCACTGGTGTGACCAAGATAGTTCCAGGATTATCAGTGGGGTGCATATAGTAGATGTTGGTTGGATCTTGAATGGGATTGATGGTTGCAACGGTGCTTGCCATGGTGGAAAAAAAAAGGAGATAGAAGAAAGAAATGTGATCTGTCAGAATTGCAGAAAGAATAAGAAAGAATGGGGCGCAGAAGAGCATCAAATGATGCACTGATACCATCGTCAAAAGAAGGTATCCAAGGCAATGAACCAAAGCCTAAACTCACATATACTTTTGAATGAACAACCAAGAAGCAAATAACTTCAAGGAAGCTTCTTTATATATTTGCATAAAACTCAGAATACCCTTGTTGGATTTTATTCTCTCTTAATAGTGCAAGGAATACAACACTACTTAAATAGGAAATGAAATTCAACTAAGACCCAAAAATGGAAAAACAGAAATAACAGAAATAACAACCCAACCCAAAATATAAAGTGGTATCTAATTGTCCATTGATTAAGCCCACAATAATGGCCCATTAATATGTTCCTATAGGAAATCACGTGTGAATCATTATGCTTCCGTAAATGATGGCATTGCCCACGATTAAATCTGATTGAGGCTTGGTGCTGCGTGACTCTTGGAAATCTGACCGAGATGACTTGTTGCTGGTGCTGGAATGACTTAACCATGACTTGTTGCTGGTGCTGGAATGACTTAACCATGGCTTGCTGTGCTGCACATTGAAAGCCTTGCCCATGCCTTGATGCACATACTTGACTAACTTGGCTTTTTGATGCCTTTGGTGTTGCTGCATAGTTTTGTTATATGACCTGCAACATATAGATACAACAGGTTTGTGAGAACCTATTAATTTTGACATGTGGTCTTCAATTGGGGACCATAACCCCTATTTATAAGAAGTTTGCATATCCTTCCATGAAGGGTGAGGTCACTTGATTTTCTTATTTTCTATTTTACCCATCATAAAATAGAAATAAGACTTTAGGTATCTACACAATAATTTCCATGATAATTATGTCTATAGCCAAGAACCTTACTTGAAGTAGATCACTTTAATTTGGATACTTATAATAACGACCCTAAACACATTTAAACATTATGTGTCACCCAAAATTTCTTACAATATCCCACTGGTCACATATGTAATTTTATAAATTGTGTTAGACTTTATGAGCTCAAATATATGCCATTATAAACCTTAGACATATCCTTATCTCGTCCATTAATTATATCAATATATAGAACCAAAGCAGCTTTCATTATATCAATCATAACTAAAACAATCAATGATCACTAATATTAACACAACTAATGACATTAGATTAATCATGAAATGTGCAGCATGAAAATCACATGAAGGTGATCTATACATGTCGATTTTCAACTGGTCCTCCTTTACTTTAGTGAGATTCCATAAATAAATTTCAGAGTGAAACTGAACCATAAACCTTATTCTGCAGAGTAATATATATCATATCCATAGACATGTCTATATACACAGAACATCCAAATACAAACTATCACTGAACCAAAATATCCTCAAGTAATTCAATACTTCTAAAAGACCTTAGATGATAAACCTTTGGTGAGCAGATCTGCAACTTGGAGATTGTGTCAATATGCTCTATAGACATTTGACCACTCTAAAATGTTTATATAAATGAGATATACCAATGCTAACCTTTTGTCACAATATAACTTTAATAGTCTTTCAATTTATCCAAATCAACACTCAAGTCACAATTGTATAGTCATATCCCAAAATTAGATGTCTCATAATAAGCTATGAAAATCACTATCATAATAGATGAAGCTATAAGTGTTTTATGAAATAGCTCATCATCCACCTAATAGGCAGATATAGCCTTACATGGATTTTCAACTGTATTGACATCTAATAAGACTAGATAACAATACCTAATGATCTCTAACTGAATCATTTTATGTATGTGAGAACACAATTTCTTTGTTCTTTGTATGTACTTTATCACTAATTGGTTGCCTTCCAATTATTTGTCACTCAATTATTTAAATATTTGTATTTTAACAAAGTTCACAATATCCTCGTGTGCACAAATATATGTTAGACTTGCTTAGCCAACACATAAGGAATCTACTATATCTTTCCTAAAACATTGCACCCATGAATGTTCCTAGAATTGTATACTTAATGAACATAAGACTCATGCATGCTATTTGAACATTCTCATTCCTCCTAATTCCAGTTATCCTTAATGGAACTTCTTTAAAAATAATGAGTTATTCCTTTCTAAAGTGCAAGGTTTCTAGATCCTTGCATTCGAGAACTAACATAATGTTCTCACCTTAATTCTTAAAGTTAGTGTCATTTAGGAAGATTGTGGAATATATATTTATAGATATTGTAAAAGCAGAGAAATAAATAGAACAAAGAACAAAATAAATTACAATGATTCTTGCAATTAAACTCACAATCAACGTAAATCCTTAAATTCAAATAATGGTTGGGCACATCACGAGTTACCTAGCACAACATTGATATTTAGTTTTAGGACAAAAATACTAACTTGTAAGTGGTGCACTCAATATAGTAATTAAATGTTGATAATCACTCCTGTCAAACAATAAGCATTTCTTTTGCCCGACTTATTATTCACATAGAAAACCATATTATTATCACATATTTATTACACAAGTATGTTTGTTGTAAGGACCAAAATTCTACAGTGAATTTTTTTTATTTTATTTTAATCCTTCAAGCTTAATTTTCCCATGTTACATCATATATACTAACCTTTTAATCCATCCATTTCTTTAATTATCTAATAACTCTAATCATACAATTTTGGTTTCATACCATATTACCTTTAATTGCAGAAAACATAATTCATATTTCTATCTCCCGGTAACTACCGCATACAACTAGCTATGAGTTTCCAAAATACTCATAGCTACAAATATCCAAAGTTACAAATACCAAGAATTACAATTATCCCAAAATAACATTTAATCAGTCAAAATACAAAATGGCAAAGTAAGAGAATCCAGGTTTTAAGCTCCTAAAGCAACAAACCAAGCATCCTCAACTATCCTGTTTACCTGCAATGGGATTATCAACGACAAATGCACACAACATACAAAGGAGTAAGTCATTAATTAAATAAATACCATTATAAGATAATCCACATTTTAAAGGGTTTAGTAAACCATTTTTAAATTCATTTTCGCCACATAACTTGAGCCAAAGTTTGCTACATCGTTTGAGCCAAAGCTTGCTACATCGCTTGAGCCAAAGCTTGCTACATCGCTTGAGCCAAAGCTTGCTACATCGCTTGAGCCAAAGCTTGCTACATCGCTTGAGCCAAAGCTTGCTACATCGCTTGAGCCAAAGCTTGCTACATCCCTTGAGCCAAAGCCTGCTACATCGCTTGAGCCAAAGCCTGCTACATCGCTTGAGCCAAAGCCTGCTACATCGCTTGAGCCAAAGCCTGCTACATCGCTTGAGCCAAAGCCTGCTACATCGCTTGAGCCAAAGTCTGCTACATCGCTTGAGCCAAAGCTTGCAACATCGCTTGAGCCAAAGCTTGCAACATCGCTTGAGCCAAAGCTTGCTACATCGCTTGAGCTAAAGCTTGCTACATCGCTTGAGCCAAAGCTTGCTACATAACTTGAGCCAAAGTCGCTAACCAATCATGGTCGGCTAAAAATGTGTTTTCTTTTTATTAATACACCATCAATTCATAAACAGCAATTCCACGCATTTTCTCAATACGACATGTTAGTTAAAGACTTATCCTTACCTTGGTGAGTGTTGGGTTTGCTCCTTGGTTACTTTGCAAGTTCCACCAACACCGCCTCCAACTTAAGGATCTTTCCTCATTCCCACCATATAACAACAGTGTTAGTCATTTATTCCAAATAACACATAAAAACTCATTTTGCAAACATCTTTCATTAAAAGTTTCCAAACATCTAAAACATACATAATCATCTCATATTTCAACATTTGAGCACATACTCATCTTCCACATCTAACATTTTACCCATTTTCCTCTTTAACCACATATTCATTTTTGGGTTTTGGGGTTTCATGAATCAACCCACAAACCCTCTCCATTCTTTGAATACCAATTCTAAACCAAGAGTTTACAAGAGAGAAACTAAATAAAACGAACCACAACTCAAAAGGAAGAGTTTCCATGGTTTCTCACATTTTTTAGAAGAGATCCAACATACCCAAAACAAGTTTCAAAGGGAGAAGGAGAGTTAAAATCAAGAGATTTACCTCTTCTCAAGCTTCTAGATGATTCTCAAGACTCCTTGCTCTTGAAAATGCTCTCTTCTCTCACTTCTCTCCAAGTTCTAACCTTGAAATGTATTTGGGGTTCCCTATTTAATGTAACAGTGTCGGGTTCTCGCTCAAGTGAGCCCATTCTCGCTTAAGAGAGAAAATCCCGCCCATTTTAAAAACTCAGATTTGACCCTCTCGCTCAAGTGAGGATCCTCTCGCTCAAGCGAGGATCTTACTACCTCTACAGCTTCAGAGTGCCACTTCTCGCCCAGGTGAGACAACTCTCACTCAGGCGAGCCAACTCTCGCTCAAGCGAGACAATTCTCGCTCAGGCGAGAATCCTTGAGTATAGCCCAATGTTCCACTCAACCAGGCGAGCCACTCTCGCCCAAGCGACTCCTTTCTCGCTCAAGCGAGACTTCCAGGACTGATTCTATAATTTATAACCTTAAATTCAAGGTGTCACAATCCTCCTCCTCTTATAAGAATTTTCATCCCCGAAAATTAAACATACCTCGATTCAAACAAATGAGGGTAATCCTCCCTCATATCACGCTCCACTTCCCAAGTAGTGTCCCCTTCATCCACTTGGCTCCACAATACCTTCACTAAGGCAACCTCTTTGCCTCTCAATCTTTTGATACTTGTATCCATGATTCTCACTGGCAACGTCGTAAAGGTCAAGTTGTCCTTCAACTCTATCTGATCAGACTCGACCACATGAGACGAATCCCCAATATATTTTCTCAATTGAGACACATGAAACACATTGTGAAGATTCGACAACAATGGAGGTAAAGCAATCCGATATGCTACCGACCCAATCCTCTTCAATATCTTATATGGTCCAATAAATCTCGGAGTAAGCTTACGGGACTTCAACACTCTACCAATCCCAGTAGTTGGAACTACTCTATGAATACATAATCTCCTTCCTTAAACTCAAGAGGTTTCCGCCTCTTATCATAATAGCTTTTCTGTCGACTCTGTGTTATTCTCATATTATCCCGGATTTTCTTAATCTTTTCCGTCGTTTCTCGGACCAACTCAGGTCCCAATACCAAGTTCTCGCCAGTCTCAAACCAACTCACTGGAGTTCGGCACTTCCTACCATACAATGCTTCATAGGGTGCCATCCTAATACTCGAATGGAAGCTATTGTTGTAGGTAAATTCAATCAAAGGCAACAAGCTATCCCAACTCCCTAGTTGTTCCAAAACACAAGCCCTCAAAAGATCCTCCAATGATTGTATGGTCCTTTCCGATTGGCCATCCGTTTGTGGATGATAAGTCGAACTCAATTTCAGCTTAGTTCCCAACGCGGACTGCAAACTAGTCCAAAAGTTTGAAGTGAAACGAGGATCCCTATCCGATACAATGCTCGACGGTTTCCCATGCAAACGAACTATTTTCCGGATATACAGTTCCGCCAATCGCTCCAAAGAATATCTCATGTTCATAGGTAGAAAGTGTGCAAACTTAGTTAACTGATCTACTATCACCAATATCAAATCATACCCTTTCTAAGTCTTCAAAAAACCGGGCACAAAATCCATAGAGATACTATCCCACCTCTACATCGGTATGTCTAGAGACTGAAGTTCTCCTGCCGGTCTCTGATGTTCATTTTTTGCCTTTTGGCAGATCAGACAACTCAAAACATACAAGGCCACATCTTTCTTCAACCCAGACCACCAAAACAACTTCTTCAAATCTTGATACATTTTTGTAGTACCCGGGTGAAAACTCATTTTACTCTTGTGTGACTCCTCAAGGATACTCTTTCGCAAATCCACATCACAAGGTACACACACCCTTCCCATGTATCGCAACATCCCACTAGGGTCGGACTCAAAATTGGTCTCCTTTCCGCTCGCCATCAAATCTCGTTTCACCATTAGCTCACGATCCTCAATTTGCATCATTCGGATTTGGTCAAACAGTTCATTTGTAACCCTAAGCATTCCCAACACCATAATATGGGGTCTTACTTGAGCTTCCAAGTTCATACCCCTGAACTCCTCAATCAGTTTCCCTTCATGAACCATCAAAGCCGACATGTGTAAGGACTTCCGACTTAAAACATCTGCCACCACATTGGCTTTCCTAGGGTGATACAGCAGTCCAAAATCATAATCCTTGAGGAACTCTATCCACCTTCTCTGCCTCATGTTCAGTTCCTTCTGAACGAACAGATACTACAAACTCTTGTGGTCACTGTACATCTCGAACCTTATACCATACAGATGGTGTCTCCAGATTTTCAATGCAAAGACCACGACAGGTAGTTCGAAATCATGCGTAGGGTAGTTTTGCTCATGCGTTCTCAACTGTCGGGAAGCATAGGAAACAACCTTCTCATCTTGCATCAAAACACAACCCAAGCCTTGCTGAGAAGCATCACAATACACACTGAAATCACGATTAGTACTACGAAGAACCAACACTGGGACCGTAGTCAACCTCCGCTTTAACTCTTGAAAGTTTTCTTCACAAAGGATCGTCCACACATACAGTTCTCCTTTTCTGGTAAGCTTAGTTAAAGGTAATGCCAACTTGAAAAACCACTCTATGAACTTTCTGTAGTAACCAGCCAAACCCAGAAAACTCTTGATCTCAGTAACTGACTTGGGCACCGCCCATTCCATCACTGCCTCGACCTTAGAAGGGTCCACAGCCACTCCTTCCTGGGATATCACATGTCCAAGTAAGTTCACTGATTCCAACCAGAAATCACGTTTTGACAACTTCGCATACAACTGATTCTTACTCACAATATCTAGAACAATTCACAGGTGCTCCACATGTTCCTCTCGGCTCTTGGAGTAAACCAGAATGTCATCAATAAATACCACTACGAATGAATCCAAGTACGGATGAAAAATCCGGTTCATGTAGTCGATAAATATTGCTGGAGCATTCGTTACACCAAAGGGCATCATCAAATATTCAAAATGCCCATACCTCGTCCTAAAAGAAGTCTTAGGAATATCCTCCGACTTAACTCGAAGTTGATGATAACCTGACCGAATGTCAATCTTAGAGAACACTACCGCTCCTCTCAACTGATGCATCAAGTCATCAATTCTCGGCAACGGATACTTGTTCTTGATAGTGACCTTATTCAACTGCCTGTAGTCGGTGCACAACCTCACACTCCCATCTTTCTTCTTAACCAACAAAATTGGTACACCCCACGGTGAAACACTAGGACGAATAAATGTAAGGACCCGATTTTCGTAATCCAAAGATTCTCTTTTAAAACCTTGTTCAAGAAAACGAAGTGATTTCTTTTAAAAGACATTAGTCGAACGATTTGGAAAACCTGATTGAATATATAAGTTCGATTCCTCTTTCAGGTGCGGAAACAATCAATCGTTCACTTTATTAGAAACACGTCATTTCACTTCCTTTTAATTACACAATTTAAATGCAATCATCCATTCTCAATAAAACTTCCATTGTTACATCGTTTAATATCCTAACTATACATTTTGGAGAGAGTCACTCATACATAAATCCCATTTAACATACTCTCCATATTACATGCATTATTCAATTACAACATTGAGAACATAAAGCAACTACTCAAACATGTACTCTCCTCCGCAAACATCCGATGTGCGACCGCCACGACCTAAACTCAAATACATAACACATATAAGGAAAGACAGAGGGAGTAAGAACCAACTACGGCGACCGTAGCGTGGATTTACAAGGAGTAATAACATTAAAGTATTAAAACCACACACATCTAACATCAATCATGATAAACATACATCAATCAACACATATTATCCATATTCACCCTATATTACACATATATCCCATACTATATGTGTTCTATAGTGTGCATACTTTATTCATCTCATATTATCCATATTCACCCTATAGTACACATACATCCCATAATATATATGTTCTATAGTGTGCATATTTTATTCATCTCATATTATCCATATTCACCCTATAGTACACATACATCCCATAATATATATGTTCTGTAGTGTGCATATTTTATTCATCTCATCTTTACCCATGTTCCATCCGTGTACACCACACAGATAATTCAATACCACAAAAGGGTAAGTCTACATCACAAAAGTGATCCATTGCCACACTCGGCAGTTCCACACCTCAAAGGTGATCCA
Organism: Lupinus albus; assembly: GCA_009771035.1. Classification (NCBI taxonomy): domain Eukaryota; kingdom Viridiplantae; phylum Streptophyta; class Magnoliopsida; order Fabales; family Fabaceae; genus Lupinus; species Lupinus albus. Next base: position 84,713 of record WOCE01000027.1, on the reverse strand, counting down.
TTACCACTACAGGCAACACTTACACCACAAAGGTGATCCATTACCACTACGGGCAACACTTACAGCACAAAGGTGATCCATTACCACTACGGCAACACTTACACCACAAAGGTGATCCATTACCTCTACGGGCAACACTTACACCACAAAGGTGATCCATTACCACTACGGGAAACACTACATCACAAAGGTGATCCATTTTACATTATATCACAACCACATCATTTTACACGCATAATATAGTTGCATCATCTTAAATATAATGAAGATACTTATCCCTTACCCATTTTAACACCTTATCAGCTCATCACACATTCATTGTTACAACACACCCATACATGTTTATAACAATCAACCACTCACAACATACTCATTTATATTTATGACCATAAATATCTCACACACCATCATTATCACACAACGTAACGATTATCATAACCAATCCACGCATAACATATCCTTCATCATATACACATTAACGTTAGACACACACACCCATATAGGTTTATAAGAATCCACAACTCACAACATACTTATTTTGATAAACATACTCATATCCATTTTAACACATTAACAACTCATCACACATTCATTGTTACAACATACCCATACATGTTTATAACAATCAACCACTCGCAACATACTCATTTATGTTTATGACCATAAATATCTCACACAACCATCATTATCACACAACGTAACCATTATCATAAACAAACCACGCATAACATATCCTTCATCATATACACATTAACGTTAGAACCATCTTTAATGACGGTGTATTACCATAAATGAGCATATAGTGTTTTACTTAAATAGACGGGTTTTCCCCACACATATATATCTACTTTTATGGCTAATACATCCTCATGTAAAATAAAGACTCTCACATGGACCACAAACTCCCAAGAGAGTTTCTATCCGTTAGTATGCTCCGATTCTTGAGGGAAATCGGAGATGGTGACTCTAATGAAATACTCTAAGACCACAATGGTCTTCTCCCTCACCTTAGGTAGCGTAAACTCCATGGATCCGTCAAGAGCTCCATCTCCCTCCATCTCCTTCAACCTCCATTGTTTCGTTTTCCTCTCCAAAGCTCTCCAATGTTCCATTAAGAAGCAAGAGGAAGGGTTTTTGATGTGTTTTTGAGGTTTAGAGGAGGAATGAGTCGAAATCTATGCGGAGCCGCCGTTGGGAGTGAAATGGGAGAAAAGAAAATGAAGATTAGGGTTTGTGAAACCCTTTCTTTTCTTTTATAGTTGGGCACTCTCGCCCGGGCGAGAATATCTCGCTTGGGCGAGAAACCCACGATATTTTAATTTTCCAGACACGGACTCTCTCGCCTGTGCCAGATTCTCTCGCTCAAGCGAGGATCTCACAGCCTGCCCAAGCGTTCTCTCGCTCAAGCGACCCATTCCTCGCTTGGGCGAGACTCCCAGAATTTCCAAATTCAAAAACTGATCCTCTCGCTTGGGCGATATCCTCTCGCTCAAGCGAGAATCTGACAGTATGCCCCATTCTTCAAGACTGTTACCTAATTTCAAGGAGGATAAATTTTGGGTGTTACAATCCTTCCCCCTTAAATAAATTTCGCCCGAAATTTTATTATGTTACTCTCGGAAAGGTACTATCATCGCCTATACGTTAGGCATAAGATACACTCGACCGCACTTAGACTCAACCGTCTAAACCATTAAGATCACTTAGACGACAAGCAAGGGTATATATCACGCAACAGTGATACCACAGAGTCCCAGTCATGGGCTACTCTTCTACAGCCCAAATACCCTAGCCAAACATTAGGACAACCAAGAGAAAATTATTACAACCGAACTAAAGATTCTCGAGTATTTCCTCCATCACAATAGACCTCCCTGATCTATTACCACAACAATCGTTCAAAACGATCAACCTATACGGTCAGATTCGCCACAACACTCTCAAACCCAGTTTGAAGTGAGACTCCATACTCATCGTTTACCAAGATGTACTAGCTCGCACCCAAAAATGCAATAGTTAAATCGACATCCACTCGATGGAAACAACATCATTTCATTGCATACGTGCAAATAACCACGGTTTACTCAAAAAAAAACTCCACTAGCATTTCAATTTATACTTGCTACAATCATAGAAACATGATATTCATCCAAGTAGCATTTAGACAAACAAGATTCTTGGAGTCTTTCACATACCAATCAAAATCACCAAGTCAATATCCAACTCAACCAAACACTCCTACTACAACGAATGCAGTTTAAGAAGATTTGCTAGTTCATAAATTTCAGTTAGGCATACAAGGTCGTAGACCCACTCAAATCGCATACGTTGATACCATTGATTTTTACCATTTACGAACATCCAATCCAAAAACATGAGTTTTATATGTGTTAGGATATATGGCCACCTAAGAGGGGGGTGAATTAGGTGTAGAGACTTAAATTCAATATTTCTACTTTTATTTTAAAACTTTGCAAGTTTAAAGAGAGTTTTTCTATCAGCGGAAGTAATAAACAAAATAGTTGAGTAAAAGTAGAAGATAGTGCAAAATGTAAATAGTTAAGGGAAGAGAAGATCACACCAAGATGTATACTGGTTCACCTTCAATCTGAATGCTACGTCCAGTCCTTCTTGTTACCAAGAAGATTTTTCCACTATTGCAAGAATCAATGTTACACCTTCTTCGTCTTCTTCCAAGACTACTCACCTATTCCACTAGGCACTAGGCTAACACCGTTCTTCACAATATACTGCACTTCACCACACTTGGTGAAATGTTTACAAGACACTAACTTGTATTCTTAAGATGGTTTTTACAAGGCTTTTGAATAAGTGACTCTCTAATAGTAATTGAAACTTTAAGATTGAATCACTCACTAAATGATCACTTAATTTAGAATCAAATAACTTGGATAAAGGCTTTTGTTTATGCTTAAGACTTTGAATAATTTCCAGAATTGGAAAGATATGAAAATTGATATCAAAGTCTTAACACTTATGAATGAATGACAAAAATTATGAGAACTTTGTGACTTTGTGAGTATGAAAGTTGTATTCAGAATTTTGTTGAAAAACAAGTCATAGAACACCTATTTATAGTGTTTAATTCGTGCACATGAACCAGTATGAGTTTGTGAAAAGTTAAGAGCTACATCAGTTCATTCAAAACAGAACCAATATACTGTTCTGGTATGTGTAATCGATTACCATATGGTGTAATCGATTACACCAGTTAAAAATTTCAAAAACAAGCTCAACGGATTGATGTAATCGATTACCAAACATTGTGTAATCGATTACAATGTGAAAAAATGCACGTATCTGATGCTTTTAATATGTTGTAATCGATTACAAGTATATGTAATCGATTACATCATGTAAAAATTTAAAATACAAAACTCAACGGATTTATGTAATCGATTACCAAACATGGTGTAATCGATTACAATGTGTAAAACGTACATATCTGGTACTTTTAATATGTTGTAATCGATTACGAGTATGGTGTAATCGATTACATCATAGAAAATGCACAGGTCTGATGAGTTTATCAACTTGTAATCGATTACAAGGGTTGTGTAATCGATTACACTGTTTAAAAACAGAACACCTATGCTTTAGTGCAAATGATTTTGGTTTTATGCATGAGTTTTTCAGAATTTAGCCTTTATCGTATAGTTAAGAGATTTTAAGATTAAGTATCGTTTTACCTAGAAGACTTAGACTACACATATGAGCTTCTTTGACTTTTGATTTGCTAGTCTTCTTTTTGCATTTGATGACATAGTGAGCATCATCAAAACCTTAGCCATAGGTTGGGAAAGATCACCATCTTCATAATCTCCCCCTTTTTGATGATGGCAAACTATGTCTTGACAGTTGATTCATGTTTAGTAGATCTCCCCATGTCTTTAGGTCTTATTGCATATCTTTGTGAAAATATTTTATGCCTGAAATAAATTTGAACAAACGAAACATACCCTTTTCTCCCCCTTTTGACATTATCAAAAAGGAGACTAGGAATAGCAGATTAAGCATAATAATGAAAGGATAATATGCAGAAAATCATTCATAATTTAACTTAATTCTTTTTCAGCCAAAATACCAAGCTCTTTCCTAATTTTGAAGAAGGGTTCTTTTCCTAAAGGTTTTGTGAAAATGTCAGCCATTTGTGCATGTGTGTCAACAAACTTAAGTTCAACATCCTGCTTAAGAACATGGTCTCTTAGAAAGTGATGTCTAATGTCTATATGTTTTGTTCTAGAGTGCATTATAGGATTCTTAGAGATATTAATGGCACTTGTATTGTCACACAAAATGGGAATGCAGCCTATGTCAATACCATAGTCACACAGTTGTTGTTTTAGCCACAAAACTTGGGCACAACAACTACCGGCAGTAATGTATTCTGCCTCAGCGGTACTTAAGGCTACACTAGCTTGTTTTTTACAGGACCAAGCAATTAATGCATTGCCAAAAATGTGACAAGTACCACTAGTACTTTTTCTTTCGGTTTTGCAACCGGCAAAGTCAGAATCAGTATATCCAATTAAATTACATAGACTGCCTTTTGGATACCATAAACCAACATCCAAAGTTCCTTTTAAGTATTTTAAGATTCTTTTTACGGTAGTCAAATGCGACTCTTTTGGACAGGATTGATATCTAGTGCATAGACACACACTAAACATAATATCAGGCCTACTAGCAGTAAGATACAGCAAAGATCCAATCATGCCTCGATATTTTGTTATATCTATGGGGTTACCTGATAAATCCTGATCTAGATATGTGTTAGTACCCATAGGTGTGGCTATCTCTTTACAACTGTCCATTTCATATTTCTTTAAAAGCTCTTTGCAATATTTAGTTTGACTGATAAAGATTCCACTACTCGTTTGTTTAATTTGCAAACCAAGGAAGAAGTTTAATTTGCCCATCATGGACATTTCAAACTCTCCCTGCATCATGTTTGCAAATTCACTACATAAAGATTCATTTGTGGAACCAAAAATGATATCGTCAACATAAATTTGCACAAGCAGAGTATGATCATCAAGTCTTTTGATAAAAAAGAGTTGTATCGACTTTTCCTTTTGAAAAGCCTTTGTTACACAAAAAAGTGCTTAAACGATCATACCATGCTCTTGGGGCTTGTTTTAGCCCATAAAGAGCCTTTTTCAACTTATAAACATGAGTGGGATGATGATGGTCTTCAAAACCAGGGGGTTGACTTACATACACTTCTTCTTCTATATATCCATTTAAGAAGGCACTCTTAACATCCATTTGGTAAAGTTGGAAGTCTAATGAGCATGCATAGGCTAAGAGCAATCTAATGGCTTCTAGTCTAGCCACAGGAGCAAAGGTTTCTTCATAATCTATTCCTTCTTCTTGATTATAACCTTGTGCTACCAACCTAGCTTTGTTTCTAACTATTATGCCATTTTCATCTAATTTATTTCTAAAGATCCATTTGGTTCCTATGATTTGCTTGTTACTTGGTCTAGGGACTAGTTCCCATACTTGGTTTCTTTTAAATTGATTTAACTCTTCATGCATAGCAATCATCCAATGTTCATCATCAATAGCATCATTTATCTTAGAAGGTTCTATTTGAGAAACAAAAGCCATGTTAAGACATGCATCTCTAAGACTAAGTCGAGTAGTTACCCCTTTATTGATGTCACCAATGATGTTGTCAATTGGATGATCTCGGTGTGTTCTCCATTCTTGAGGAAGGCCATCGTGTTCTCGAGTAGAGATATGAGGTAGTTTTTCTTCTTTCATCATTTGCTCTAGGTTGAGTTGTTCCATTGACTTTGTGACTTCATTTTGAGAGGTGCTTGGTAAATCACTGTCATGATCATCACAAACAACTTTTTCTTCCATAGAAGGGTTAGATTCATCAAAAGAAACATGTATAGATTCTTCGATGGTTAAAGTTCTTTTATTAAAAATTCTATAGGCTTTGCTTGTGAGTGAATAACCAAGGAAGATTCCTTCGTCAGCTTTAGCATCAAATTTACCAAGTTTACTCTTTCCATTGTTAAGAACAAAACATTTACATCCAAAAATATGCAAATGAGAGATATTTGGCTTTCTACCTTTATATAGTTCATAAGGGGTCCTTTTCAAAAGAGGTCTTATTAGCACTCTATTGGACACATAGCAAGCAGTATTAATAGCATCAGCCCAAAAGTATTTGGGCAGATTGGTTTCATTTATCATGCTTCTTGCTAGTTCTACTAAAAGCTTATTTTTGTGTTCCGCAACACCATTTTGTTGTGGAGTCCTTGGTGTAGAAAAATTGTGTGAAATTCCATGTTCATCACAATATTCTTCAAATAAAGCATTTTGAAATTCCCCACCATGATCACTCCTTATAGAAGTAATTTTCATGGATTTTTCATTTTGAACACGACTGGCATACTTTCTAAAAACATGAAAAGCTTCATTTTTATGAACTAACAAGAATGTCCAAGTATATCTAGAAAAGTCATCAACTAGAACAAAACCATAGTAATTTCCTCCAAAGCTTTTGATGCTAGAGGGTCCAAATAGATCCATATGAATTAATTCTAATGGCCTATTAGTAGAAACTATATGCTTAGGTTTAAACGAAGTTTTCTTTAATTTACTCTTTTGGCATGCAACACATAATTTATTACTAGCATATTTCTTTTTAGGCAAGCCAATGACTAAGTCATGTTTTACTAATTTGTTTAAATGATTCATGTGAATGTGAGCAAATCTCCTATGCCATAACCATGCATCATCATTATTGACAGATAAACACTTGATTTTTAATGATTGGTCATTTAAGGAAATCATAAATATGTTGTTTGTTCTTTTTCCGAAATGTTTAGTCTTATGAGTCTTGCTATCTTCTATAGTACATAAGTCCTTCTTAAAGATGACATTTAAGCCTTTATCACATAGTTGACTTATGCTAAGAAGATTATGTTTAAGCCATCAACATATAAAACATTTTCTATAGTAACATGTGGAGGTTTACCAATCCTTCCAATTCCTAAAATTTTACCTCTATTGTTATCGCCATATGTGACAAATCCATCTTTTGGTAGAATAAAGCTGAACTTTGATTTGTCACCAGTCATATGCCTTGAGCAGCCACTGTCTAGGTACCATAGATCGTTTTCTGCTCCAAAGCATACCTACAAAATAAATTTATATTTTAGATTTAGGTACCCAAAGTGATTTGGGTCCTTTTATGTTAGTGCCTTTCTCAACCCATACAAATTTACCTTTTGGTACTCCATAATTTTTAACATAATAGTTGTTAGGAGTATGACCATGATGATTACAATAATTACATGTATACTTATAGATCAAGTTATTACTTTTAAAATTTTTGGGGGAAGTGTAGAAATCTGAGTTCTTAAATTTTAGTATAGTCCTTTCATTGACATAAGGAAGTTTACTAACACTTTCCTTTATAAAGACAGTTTTGTTTTGGCCACTATTATTATTAGGAGAATAACCAATCCCTCTTTTGTTATTTGAAGGGCGTTGATTCAACAAGATTTTGTCCGAGTTTTTAGTGCTCCTATTTAAAGTGTTTATTTCATTTGTTAATACATGTATTTTGGATTCTTTTTCTATACATTTATTACAACTAGTGAGTTTGTTTTGAGAGTTGACTTTACTTTCTAATTCTACAATGGTTTTCTTTTGTTTAGAACATATTTTAGAAAGCTTTAGAAATTCATCATGCAATTCATTAAAAGCTTCTTGTAACTCATCATAACTATGTAATTCAAAAGAGTTACTAACCTCATCAAGTTCATCTTCTGATTGGTGTGAAGCCATTAGTGCTATTTGAGCATTCTCTTCATTGTCGGAGTCAGATGATGAGCTTATATTATTGTCATCCCAAACTATATAAGCCTTCTTTGTTTTATTGTTGTAATTGTTGACTTTGTTGTTGTTGAAGTTCTTGCTATAGCTGTCCATCTTTTTAAGAGTAGGACAATCTGCTTTTATGTGGCCACTTTTGCCGCATTCAAAGCAAGTGATGTTTTGAGAGGAGAAATTTTCATTTTTTCTTGAAAATTTGTTATTCTTGAAGTTTTTGCTTTTCTTCAAGAATTTGTTAAATCTTTTGGCTAGAAGAATCATGTCCTCATCGTCATCAATATCACTATTTCTATCTTTAGTGACAGTATTTAGAGCAATTGATTTGTGTTTCTTTTCTATTTCTTCATTTTGCTCTAATCTCCCTAATTCTAATTCATGTTCTTGCAATTTACCAAAGAGGGTTGCAAGAGACATTTTAGACAGACTCTTCTTTTCTGATATGGCAGTAACTTTGGGTTGCCAATTTCTATTTAGGGACCTAAGAACTTTTAAGTTTAAGTCATTAGTAGATAGGTCTTTTCCTAAGGCAATGAGATGGTTAGTAAGGTGGGTAAATCTTTTCTGCATGTCTTGTATTTTCTCACCAGGAAGCATTCTAAAGAGTTCATACTCTTGTGACAGAGTATTGAGTCTTGAACGCTTAACTTCATCTGTTCCTTCGTGGGTGGTCTCTAAGGTTTCCCACATCTCTTTTGCAGTTTTGCAATTTGAGATTCTAAAGAATTCATCCATTCCCAAAGCCGAAGTTATAATGTTCTTGGCTTTTAGATCATATTGAACTTTTCTTTTATCTTCATTATCCCAAGCACTTCTTGGTTTTGTTTCTACTATACCACAACTAAGATGACTTGGAATAAAGGGACCGTTTTCAATGGCGTCCCAAATTTCTAAGTCTTGAGACTCAATGAAGATTCTCATCCTAATTTTCCAGAAATCGTAATGTTCACCATTAAAGTTAGGTGGACGATTTATATTGGATCCCTCTCCTAGATATTGTTTTGAGGCCATAGTTAGGATCTTAGGAGAAAATTACCTAAACTTAAGCTCTGATGCCAATTGTTAGGATATATGGCCACCTAAGAGGGGGGGGTGAATTAGGTGTAGAGACTTAAATTCAATATTTCTACTTTTATTTTAAAACTTTGCAAGTTTAAAGAGAGTTTTTCTATCAGCGGAAGTAATAAAAAAAATAGTTGAGTAAAAGTAGAAGATAGTGCAAAATGTAAATAGTTAAGGGAAGAGAAGATCACACCAAGATGTATACTGGTTCACCTTCAATCTGAAGGCTACGTCCATTCCTTCTTGTTACCAAGAAGATTTTTCCACTATTGCAAGAATCAATGTTACACCTTCTTCGTCTTCTTCCAAGACTACTCACCTATTCCACTAGGCACTAGGCTAACACCGTTCTTCACAATATACTGCACTTCACCACACTTGGTGAAATGTTTACAAGACACTAACTTGTATTCTTAAGATGGTTTTTACAAGGCTTTTGAATAAGTGACTCTCTAATAGTAATTGAAACTTTAAGATTGAATCAATCACTAAATGATCACTTAATTTAGAATCAAATAACTTGGATAAAGGCTTTTGTTTATGCTTAAGACTTTGAATAATTTCCAGAATTGGAAAGATATGAAAATTGATATCAAAGTCTTAACACTTATGAATGAATGATAAAAATTATGAGAACTTTGTGACTTTGTGAGTATGAAAGTTGTATTCAGAATTTTGTTGAAAAACAAGTCATAGAACACCTATTTATAGTGTTTAATTCGTGCACATGAACCAGTATGAGTTTGTGAAAAGTTAAGAGCTACATCAGTTCATTCAAAACAGAACCAATATACTGTTCTGGTATGTGTAATCGATTACCATATGGTGTAATCGATTACACCAGTTAAAAATTTCAAAAACAAGCTCAACGGATTGATGTAATCGATTACCAAACATTGTGTAATCGATTACAATGTGAAAAAATGCACGTATCTGATGCTTTTAATATGTTGTAATCGATTACAAGTATATGTAATCGATTACATCATGTAAAAATTTAAAATACAAAACTCAACGGATTTATGTAATCGATTACCAAACATGGTGTAATCGATTACAATGTGTAAAACGTACATATCTGGTACTTTTAATATGTTGTAATCGATTACGAGTATGGTGTAATCGATTACATCATAGAAAATGCACAGGTCTGATGAGTTTATCAACTTGTAATCGATTACAAGGGTTGTGTAATCGATTACACTGTTTAAAAACAGAACACCTATGCTTTAGTGCAAATGATTTTGGTTTTATGCATGAGTTTTTCAGAATTTAGCCTTTATCGTATAGTTAAGAGATTTTAAGATTAAGTATCGTTTTACCTAGAAGACTTAGACTACACATATGAGCTTCTTTGACTTTTGATTTGCTAGTCTTCTTTTTGCATTTGATGACATAGTGAGCATCATCAAAACCTTAGCCATAGGTTGGGAAAGATCACCATCTTCACAATATGCATACCCAAAATACAATGATGGACATGTACTTCGTGCTCAAGTCTACATCATATCCAGAAACACATGCTCATAATTATCTCACAAGATTTTTAACACATCACATTCATCCAAGATGAGGTTGTTAAAAATTCGGATTCCAACATGAAACTTAATCAATGCTTAGCCGAATAGTACACTTCATTCAAAAATGATTTTCGAAAATAGATTAGATGTAAGTTTCATGGAAATCATCTTGTGGAAGCAAGGGTTTTCATAATCATTTTAAAATAACTTAAAATTCCTTTTCTCATGCGACACTGAATGCTCAAATCACAGTTTTCAAAAGGCTATTTAGTTTTGGAGTGTCAATCCATTCGAGGCATTAGAATCCTCACCGTCCATTTAACAGAACTTACTATTTAATAATACTTCAATTATGCATAGCAATCACTAACACCCATGAAACTAAATAAGTTTTCGAGGTTCAACATCCAAGCACCTGATCGGTGTTCACTAGCAGTATATATATTTATTTATTATGGCGAATAATCAACTTTCACAAAAATCGATTATTATAGACCAAAAATTTCACATACCGAAGATCATCCACTACCACTTCGGGTAGACAACTCAACCATGATCCACATTGGAACAAGGTTAGTAAACCATTTTGAAATTCATTTTCCTTGCTGCATAACTTGAGCCGAAGTCGCTACACCCCTTAAGGTTAGCTAAAAGCAGATTCTCATTTCTTTTAAAAGAAAACGCGCTTATATACTCAAGCCAGAGTTTTCGCTTATATACTCAAGCCAGAGTGTTCGCTTATGTACTCAAGTCAGAGTGTTCGCTTATATACTCAAGCCAGAGTGTTCGCTTATATACTCAAGACAGAGTGTTCGCTTATATACTCAAGCCAGAGTGTTCGCTTATATACTCAAGCCAGAGTGTTCGTTTATATACTCAAGCCAGAGTGTTCGCTTATATACTCAAGCCAGAGTGTTTGCTTATATACTCAAGCCAGTGTGTTCGCTTATATACTCAAGCCAGAGTTGCTAACCATTCATGGTCGGCTAAAAATGTATTTTCCTTTCTTTGATTTCACCATTTCTTTTGTTTATACTTTTGAAAACATGCTACATAACTTGAGCTAAAGTTTGCTACATTGCTTGAGCCAAAGCTTGCTACATTACTTGAGCCAAAGTTTGCTACATTGCTTGAGCCAAAGCTTGCTACATTGCTTGAGCCAAAGCTTGTTACATTACTTGAGCCAAAGTCGCTAACCAATCATGGTCGGCTAAAAACGAATTTTATTTCCATTGGCACTCCACCAATACATTTCCGAGTTTTATTTCCATTGACACTCCACCAATACATTTCCGAGTTTTATTTCTATTGGCACTCCACCAATACATTTCTGAGTTTTATTTCCATTGGCACTCCACCAATACATAAACAGTAAATGCACCCAACATCATTACAAACAGATCCATATATTCTTATAACTACAAAGTGATCTATGATTCATTTCATTACTCTTGAGGAATGGCAAGATAATTAACAACATACATTAACCAGGAATATGTAGGAAATCACATAACATAACATACAACTTTTCATGTTATAGATTTATCCTACTATTAGCAAAAGCTCACATTCTCCTTATTATCAAAAACCATCCATCAAATAAAAAAAATCCAATATAATCATTCCTTTTCAATTATCTCAATCTTAGTGCTAAAAGAAAATTCACATCAAGAGGTTGACCAAAGCTCAAACAAGAGATCCACCACTAGGAACTCTAAACAAATAAATCTCACACCAAGAAATCCAACCGGAAAATCACAATCACAAACTCCCCATAAACAATTCCAATAAGAGTTTTACAACAAGAAATCCTCTACGAAATTTACAACAAGGAATTTTCAACAAGCACTTCATCAATAACTCACAAGAAGACATCCAACGATAAGTTTACAACCAGACGCTTACCGCAAAGAATTAAACAATCATCTTTTACATCAGCAGTTATCACATAGTTAACAAACTATCAGCATAAACCAAGCAGTTAACTCACACAAATTTCACAAAGAAGCACGTAAGGCCATACCCTAGGCCGCAGAGTTGACATATGCTCTGATACCATATTGTAAGGACCCGATTTTCATAACTCAAAAATTTCTTTTAACTTTACTCATGAAAGTGAAATTATTACTTTTTACAGACATTACCCAAACGATTTAGAAAACCTGATTGTATATATATATAAGTTCAAAACATCTTTCAGGTGCGGAAATAATCAATCGTTCACTTCATTAAAAACATGTCATTACACTTCCATTTAATTACATAATTTATACGATTATCCTTTCTCAAAAATACTTCGATTACAATCCTTAATCGATCTCATATTACATACATAAACCATATACCGTATTGAATACATAAAGAAAACACTCTACTTGTACTCTTCTCCATGAGCGTCCATTGCGTTACAGCCACAACCTGAACTCAAATATACAACACATACAAGAAGAGATAGAGGGAGTAAGAACCAACTACGGCGATCGTAGCATGGAATTACATGGAGTAATAACATTAAAGTATTAAACCTATCCAATGTCTAACATCAATCATATTAAACTTATACCAATCAACACATTATACCACCTAAGGTTCATATATCCAATTAGTATACTCATCATACCTCACTGGGGCAACTCATTCAAATCCATACAACATACCATTCATTCATACTCAATCGTTATCAAAATCACCACATAATAATTAAACATTGAAGTGGAACACAGTTCATAAGTACATAAATATAATCATTCATATCCTCTTTCCATCTTATCCATATTCACCCTATAGTATATATATCTCATAATATATATTCTATAGCATGCATATTCATCCATTCCAAATCACTTTCCCTTTCAAAATATCCATATTCACCCTATAGTATATATATCCCATAATATATATTCTATAGCATGCATATTCATCCATTCCAAATCACTTTCCTTTTCAAAATATCCATATTCACCCTATAGTATATATATCTCATAATATATATTCTATAGCATGCTTATCCATTGTAAGGTAGTCCCATTCTTTTTTTTAAGTAACCGTACTACATAACTTGAGCTAAAGTCGCTAACCCAACTTGGTCGGCTAAAACGAGTTTTAATTCCATTGGCACTCCACCAATACATAAACGGTAAATACACCAGACATCATTACAAACATATCCATATATGCTTATAACTACGAAGTGATTTACGATTCATCTCTTTATTCCGAGTTTTATTTCCATTGGCACTCCACCAATACATAAACGGTAAATGCACCTGACATCATTACAAACATATCCATATACGCTTATAACTACAAAGTGATTTACGATTCATTTCATTATTCCGAGTTTCATTTCCATTGGCACTCCACCAATACATAAACGGTAAATGCACCCGACATCATTACAAACATATCCATATATGCTTATAACTACAAAGTGATTTACGATTCATTTCATTATTCCGAGTTTTATTTCCATTGATTTTACCATAAATTGTTTTCCCGTAAATCTACGACCACTTTAGTAAAACACACCCATATATGTTTATACTAAATGCGTAATTCACAACTCCATCCTTGCATAACCAGAAAATACACACATTTTCCATTTCCGTAAATCTACGCTTACTTTAGTATAAACACACCCATATATGTTTATACTAAATGCGTAATTCATAATTCAATCATTCATTTTCAATTATCTTAATCTTAGTGATAAAAGAAATTTCACATCATGAGTTGACCATGGCCCAACCAAGGGATCCACCACCAGGAACTCTCAACAAGTAAATTTCACACCAAGAAATCCAATCGGAAAATCACAATCACAAATTCCCCATAAACAATTTCAACAAGATGCTCAAAACCAAAAACTTTCAGCAAGAGTTTCACCAGAGAATCCCCAACAAGGGCCTCACACAATAAATTCAACAACAAATCCATACCAGGGAATTCAACAAGAGTTTTACAACAAGAAATCCTCTACGAAATTCACAACAAGGAATTTTCAACAAACACTTCATAAATAACTCACCACAAGACATCCAACGATAAATTCACAACCAATGCGAGGAATTCAACAATCATCTTTCACATCAGCAGTTACCACATAGTCAACAACAATGCACATAAGTCAAGTAGTTAACTCACACAAATTTCACAAAGAAGCATGTAAGGTCATACCCTAGGCCGCAGAGTTGACATATGCTCTGATACCATATTGTAAGGACCCGATTTTCGTAATCCAAAAATTCCATTTTAAAACCTTGTTCAAGAAAACGAAGTGATTTCTTTTAAAAGACATTACTCGAAGTATTTGGAAAACCTGATTGAATATATATATAAGTTCGATTCCTCTTTCAGGTGAGAAAACAATCAATCGTTCACTTCAATAGAAACACGTCATTTCACTTCCTTTTAATTACACAATTTAAATACAATCATCCATTCTCAATAAAACTTCCATTGTTACATCGTTTAATATCCTAACTATATAGTTAGGAGAGAGTCACTCATACATAAATCCCATTTAACATACTCTCCATATTACATGCATTATTCAATTACAACATTGAGAACATAAAGCAACTACTCAAACATGTACTCTCCTCTGCAAGCATCCGATGTGCGACCGCCACGATCTGAACACAAATACATAACACATAAAAGGAAAGACAGAGGGAGTAAGAACCAACTACGGCGACCGTAGCGTGGATTTACATGGAGTAATAACCTTAAAGTATTAAAACCACACACATCTAACATCAATCATGATAAACATACATCAATCAACACATATTATCCATATTCACCCTATAGTACACATATATCCCATACTATATGTGTTCTATAGTGTGCATATTTTATTCATCTCATATTATCCATATTCACCTTATAGTACACATACATCCCATAATATATATGTTCTATAGTGTGCATATTTTATTCATCTCATATTATCCATATTCACCCTATAGTACACATACATCCCATAATATATGTTCTATAGTGTGCATATTTTATTCATCTCATATTAACCATATTCACCCTATAGTACACATACATCCCATAATATATATGTTCTTTAGTGTGCATATTTTATTCATCTCATCTTTACCCATGTTCCATCCGTGTACACCACACAGATAATCCAATACCACAAAGGGTAAGTCTACATCACAAAAGTGATCCATTGCCACACCCGACAGTTCAACACCTCAAAGGTGATCCATTACCACTACGGGCAACACTTACACCAAAAGGTGATCCATTACCACTACGGCAACACTTACACCACAAAGGTGATCCATTACCACTACGAGCAACACTTACACCACAAAGGTGATCCATTACCACTACAAGCAACACTACACCACAAAGGTGATCCATTTTACATTATATCACAACCACATCATTTTACACGCATAATATAGTTGCATCATCTTAAATATAATGAAGATACTTATCCCTTACCCATTTTAACACCTTAACAACTCATCACACATTCATTGTTACAACACACCCATACATGTTTATAACAATCAACCACTCACAACATACTCATTTATGTTTATGACCATAAGTGTCTCACACATCATCATTATCACACAACGTAATGATTATCATAATCAATCCACGCATAACATATCCTTCATCATATACACATTAACGTTAGACACGCACACCCATATAGGTTTATAACAGTCCACAACTCACAACATACTCATTTTGATAAACATACTCATATCCATTTTAACACATTAACAACTCATCACACATTCATTGTTACAATACACCAATACATGTTTATAACAATCAACCACTCGCCACATACTCATTTATGTTTATGAGCATAAATATCTCACACACCATCATTATCACACAACGTAACCATTATCATAAACAAACCACACATAACATATCCTTCATCATATACACATTAACGTTAGAACCATCTTTAATGACGGTGTATTACCATAAATGAGCATATAGCGTTTTACTTAAATGGACGGTTTTCCCCACACATATATCTCTACTTTTATGGCTAATACATCCTCATGTAAAATAAAGACTCTCACATGGACCACAAACTCCCAAGAGAGTTTCTATCTGTTATTATGCTCCGATTCTTGAGGGAAATCGGAGATGATGACTCTAATGAAATACTCTAAGACCACAATGGTCTTCTCCGTCACCTTAGGTTGCGTAAACTCCATGGATCCGTCAAGATATCCATCTCCCTCCATCTCCTTCAACCTTCATTGTTGCTTTTTCCTCTCCAAAGCTCTCCAATGTTCCATTAAGAAGCAAGAGGAAGGGTTTTTGATGTGTTTTTGAGGTTTAGAGGAGGAATGAGTCGAAATCTATGTGGAGCCGCCGTTGGGAGTGAAATGGGAGAAAAGAAAATGAAGATTAGGGTTTGTGAAACCCTTTCTTTTCTTTTATAGTTGGGCACTCTTGCCCGGGCGAGAATATCTCGCTTGGGCGAGAAACCCACGATATTTTAATTTTCCAGACACGGACTCTCTCGCCTGTGCCAGATTCTCTCGCTCAAGCGAGGATCTCACAGCCTGCCCAAGCGTTCTCTCGCTCAAGCGACCCATTCCTCGCTTGGGCGAGACTCCCAGAATTTCCAAATTCAAAACATTGATCCTCTCGCTTGGGCGAGATCCTCTCGCTCAAGGGAGAATCTGGCAGTATGCCCCATTTTTCAGGACCGTTACCTAATTTAAAGGAGGATAAATTTGGGGTGTTACAATAAACTTCTTAGCCAAAAAGTCTTCAACCTGCTTTTTCAACTCGGCCAGCACTAACGGTGCCATCCTATAAGGAGCTATATGTAACACCCTAGATTTTAAAGTCATAAAATTATAGTATCAGTCCTGGGAGTCTCGCTTGAGCGAGAGATTCTCGCCTGGGCGAGAAAGGTGCACCTGGGAGGGTGAAATCCTGGGCTATACTGGATGATTCTTGCCTGAGCGAGAGTTGTCTCGCCTGGGCGAGAAATGGCATTTTGGGACTATTGATACTGTGAGATTCTTGCTTGAGCGAGAATCCCTCGCTTGAGCGAGAGGGTCAGATATGATTTTTTAAAATAGGCGGGATTTTCTCGCTTGAGCGAGAAAGGGCTCGCTTAAGCGAGAACTCGACGAGACAATATTGAAATAGAAACCCCAAACACATTTTAGGGTTAGAACTTTGATGAGAAGAGAGAGAAGAGAGCTTTTCAAGAGCAAGAGCCTTAGGAATCCATCTTAGAGCTTGAGAAGAGGTAAACCTCTTGTTTTTAACTCTTCTTCTCCCTCTCTAACTTGTTTTGGATGTATGGATCTCTTCTCAAAAATATGAGAAACCTTGGAAACTCTTCCGTTTGAGTTATGGTTCGTTTTATTTAGTTTCTCTCTTGTAAACTCGTGGTTTAGAGTTAATATTCAAATAATGGAAAGGGTTTGTGGGTTGATTTATGAAAACCCCAAAACCCCCCAAAAGGAAAATGTGGTCATAAGAGTGAATGTGTTAAATGTTATATGATGAATAATATGTTTGGTGTGGTTTGTTTATAATAATGATGTGTTATGAGTTGGTGATTTGTTATAAGAGGTGAATGGTTATTACAATAAACATGTTTGGGTATGTTTGTAACAATGATTGAGTGATAAGTGTTTAATGGTAACAAATGGGCGAGATTATGTGATATGAGAATGATTGTGTTATGAGTATGTGTTATAATGTTGAATACAAGGTGAATATGTATGTTTAGAATGGTTGGAAACTCATGATGAAAGTAGTTTAGAAACATTGAACATGTATAAAACTCCTGTGTGTTTGACAATGAAATATGAGTCGTTAATGTGTTATTTTGAATAAATAACTGACATTGTTGTTATTGGTGAGAATGAGGAAAGATCCTAAGGTTGGAGGAGATCGTGGAGGAAACTGGTAAAGTTACTCACAAACCGAACCCCAACACTCACTAAGGTAAGGATAGGTCTTTATTTGTGCATTTGGAATAGAAAATGTGTGTATTTTCTGGTTATGCAATGATTGAGTTGTGAATTACGCATTTAGTATAAACATATATTGGTGTGTTTAAACTAAAGTAGGCGTAGATTTACGGGAAATGGAAAATGTGTGTATTTTCTAGTTACGCAATAATTACATTGTGAATTACGTATTTAGTATAAACATATATGGGTGTGTTTATACTAAAGATAGCGTGGATTTACGGGAAATGATTCATGGTGAATTTGATGAAAAGAAATTATATTTTTAGCCGACCATGAATGGTTAGTGACTCTGGCTTGAGTATATAAGCGAAACTCTGGCTTGAGTATATAAGCGAAACTTTGGCTCAAGTTATGTTGCGATACTTTGGCTCAAGTTATATAGCGATACTTTGTGTCAAAATGGTTTACTAACCCTTATCTAATGTGGATTATCTCACAATGATGTTTATTTAATTAATGACTTACTCCTTTGTGTGTTTTGTACTTTTGTCATTGATAATCCCATTGCAGGTAAATAGGTGAATGAAGTATGCTAGGTCGGGAGCTTTAGGAGCTTCAAACTTTGGATTCACTATTTATGTTTTTGTACTCTAAATAACTACATGCGGATTTAAATGATTGTAATCATGGCTAACCATTAGTTGGATTTAGTAACCATGCGTAATATTATTTTGGAGGATCATAACCTTTGAGGTCATAGCACTCATGGGGAATGATATGAATGAATTATGTTTTTCTATCATATGAGGAGGGTTATAGAATGACATCTTCAAAGAGTTTTAAGTGATGATTAATGAGAGATAAAAAGGATGATGATGAATGTATGTTTAAACGTGTTAAAATAAGGAAAAAATTTCAAGGGTAGAATTTGGGTCTTTACACTATAGAGATGGGTCCCGTTCCAGGCACTAAGTCTATGGAGAATTCAACTTCTCTGACTGGAGGTAATTCCGGAATATCACTAGGAAATACCTTAGTAAACTCATGAACTATCGGAATGTCCTCAACTTTGGGTTTCTCAGTACCCTCTAGGGATGCCAACAAAACAAACACGACCCATCCCTCCTTAAAGGAAGTTCTGACTACCTTAGCCGGTAACGGCTTCATCAAACAAGCCTCATCAGAAATCTCTCTCAGATCTCCAAACAACGGTTTTATCAGCACAATTAAGAATCACATGATTTGCTGATAAACAATCCATCCCCAGAATTAGATCTAATTGGGACAGTGGTAAGTAGATTAAATCCTCGGTAAAAGTTCTACCGTTTACCACTAACGGACATTGAGACAAAACCGTCGACACCACCACAGGCACACTGGTTGGGGTGGATACGACCAAGTCGTATGGCAACGACTCTGTGTGCAATTTCAGGCGATTCACACATTCAATAGATACAAAGGAGTGTGTCGCTCCCGAATCAAACAACACAAAAAGAGGAATACCTGCCACCATACATTCACCTTTGATCAGCCCTCACAGCATTCACACTCTGCCGTAACTTAGGACAATACCTCCTGATATGTCCAGCCTCCTTGCAGTGAAAGCAGCTAAGTGTCGTTCCGGGGCACAAATCACCTACATGAGTTCGGACACATTTGTTGCACAAGGATGAAGAGTTTAACTGTGACCCTCCAGCATTGACATGAGTCCTCAGCCCATTCGAAGTATATCCCCGACTACCAGTGGGTGAGGAGTAAGGCTTTCGTTCCTCCTGAAACACCTTGCCCTTGCCCTTTCCGTGCAACAAATTTCGTTGGGGCCCAAAGTTCTTGGGAGGAATTACTTTAGGTGTCGCCACCTCATCGAATGCTAGATCATCCTCATACATCCTGCACTTGTTTACCAATGTAGCAAAATCATCAATCTCTTGATGCCCGAACATACTTTTCAACTTGGGCTTCAAACCCGATTCAAACTTAGAACATTTGGACCGTCTGTCCACCTCCAATTCAGCGTATGGACAAAACTGGGCCAATTCCTCGAATTTGGCCGCATATTCTCCCATTGATATGCTACCTTGCTCCAACCTTAGAAACTCCATCTCTTTCTCCTTGAATGCAATCCAGGTAATCACTCGCCCCTCTGTTTCCATCTGACGCCGAGTAAATTTCCACCAAGTTTCAGCTTATCTTACCAACATATAAGAAGCATAGGTCACCTTTTGAACATCATTACAACCCATGTCTCGGAATATTTGTTCCAAGTCTTGAATCCACTCGTTCGAAGCATCAGGAGCGAATCCACCTTGGAACTGGCTAGGATTCTACTTATAGAACTCATTCAACCCTCGATACTCGGCCGGCCCGGGTGGAACTAAAGGTTGCGAGCTAGGACTTGGTGTGATGTTCTGGTTCAGGCTATGCAAGTTCTCATTCACTTGTTGCAGTGCAGCCACCATCTGAGCCAACAGATCATTCGGAACATTCTGACTCGTTCCTCTCCCTCTTCCAGCCATTTCTTAACCCGCACTCATTGGTGGTTAGCACACGATTCCAACTCACATAATTCAGGTTATCACATAGTGTCAGAGCACATTACATGTCACTACACCAAGGCTACATGATTTAAACAGTCAATTCACAAACTTTTCAACTAGTTAAATCACAAACATGTTACAAAGAAGCAAGTAAGGCCATACCCTAGGCTGCAGAATTAACTATGCTCTCATACCATATTGTAAGGACCCAAATTCTACACTAGAAAAATTTTCTTTTATTTTAATCATTCATGCTTAATTTTCCCATGTTACATCATACATACATTTCCTTTAACCTTTTAATCCATATTTCTTTAATTATCTAATAACTCTAATCATACAATTTCGGTTTCATACCATATTACCCTTAATTGCAGAAAACATAATTCATATTTCTATCTCCTAGTAACTACCGCATACAACTAGCTATGAGTTTCCAAAATACCCATAGCTACAAATATCCAGAGTTACAAATATCAAGAATTACAATTTCAAAATAACATTTAATCAGTCATACTACAAAATGGAAAAGTAAGGAAATCCAGGTTCTAAGCTACTAAAGCATCAAACCAAGCATCCTCAACTTTCATGTTTACCTGCAATGGGATTATCAACGGCAAATGCACATAACATACAAAGGAGTAAGTCATTAATTCAATAAATACCATTATAAGATAATTCACATTTTAAAGGGGTTAGTAAACCATTTTTAAATTCATTTTCGCTACATAACTTGAGCCAAAGTTTGCTACATCGCTTGAGCCAAAGCTTGCTACTAACTTGAGCCAAAGTTTGCTACATCGCTTGAGCCAAAGCTTGCTACATCGCTTGAGCCAAAGCTTGCTACATCGCTTGAGGCAAAGCTTGCTACATCGCTTGAGCCAAAGCTTGCTACATCGCTTAAGCCAAAGGTTGCTACTTCGCTTGAGCCAAAGCTTGCTACATCGCTTGAGCCAGAGCTTGCTACATCGCTTGAGCCAGATCATGCTACATCGCTTGAGCCAGAGCTTGCTACATCGCTTGAGCCAGAGCTTACTATATCGCTTTAGCTAGAGCTTGCTACATCGCTTAAGCCAAAGCTTTCTACATAACTTGAGCTAAAGTCGCTAACCAATCATGGTCGGCTAAAAACGTGTTTTCTTTTCATTGATACACCATCAATTCATAAACAACAATTCCACGCATTTTCTCAATACGACATGCTAGTTAAATACTTATCCTTACCTTGGTAAGTGTTGGGTTTGGTCCGTGGTAACTTTGCAAATTCCTCCGACACCGCCTCCAACTTTAGGATCTTTCCTCATTCCCACCATATAACAACAGTGTTAGTTATTTATTCCAAATAACATATAAACAACTCTTTTTGCATCTTTAACCATACAAGAGATTTACACATTTTCAATGTTTACAAACTACTTTCATTAAAAGTTTCCAAACATCTAAAACATACATAATCATCTCATATTTCAACATTAGAGCACATACTCATCTTCCACATCTAACAATTTACCCATTTTCCTCTTTAACCACATATTCATTTTAGGGTTTCGGGGTTTTCATGAATCAACCCACAAACCCTCTCCATTCTTTGAATACCAACTCTAAACCAAGAGTTTACAAGAGAGAAACTAAATAAAACGAACCACAACTCAAAAGGAAGAGTTTCCATGGTTTCTCACATTTTTTAGAAGAGATCCAACATACCCAAAACAAGTTTCAAAGGGAGAAGGAGAGTTAAAATCAAGAGATTTACCTCTTCTCAAGCTTCTAGATGATTCTCAAGACTCCTTGCTCTTGAAAATGCTCTCTTCTCTCACTTCTCTCCAAGTTCTAACCTTGAAATGTGTTTGGGGTTCCCTATTTAATGTAACAACATAGGATTCTCGCTCAAGCGAGCCCATTCTCGCTCAAGCGAAGATCTTACAGTCTCTACAGCTTCAGAGTGCCACTTCTCGCCCAGGCGAGATAACTCTCACTCAGGCGAGCCAACTCTCGCTCAAGCGAGACAATTCTCGCTCAGGCGAGAATCCTTCAGTATAGCACAGTATTCCACTCACCCAGGTGAGCCACTCTCGCCCAGGCGACTCCTTTCTCGCTAAAGCGAGACTTCCAGGACTGATACTATAATTTATAACCTTAAATTCAGGGTGTCACATTTGTAATTTTGGCCAAATAATAATCTTCCTTTGGGCAAATTACTATTCTCATAAAATACAAACATACAATTGGCTTGACATTTTATTTCAATTGCCAATTAATAGTAATGTTGTTGTAATGATCAAACATTGATAATAATGTATGTCAAATAACAAATCCTTCTTTGGACTGATTTATCATTCACATATATAACTTTATAATTATCACATATTTATCATCACATATGTGCATATAGTCCGGCCAAATATTAATCTTCCTTTGGGCCAATCAATATTCGCATGGATATATATAGACACTAACATTCAACATTTGTCATAAGCAATCTACAACAAGAGAGGTCACTTTGGCAACTTCTTGTTTTAATTGAATCACTTAAAATGTTAACTAACTTTATGTCTAAAAGATATCCAAAACTTTATCTCTAAATGTATGGGCAAACAGTCTTCTGAATAGATGTGTTTCGCTTCGGCGACAGGATCTCACTCAGGGGATAGACTCTCGCTCAAGCGATAAACCCACAGAAAGTTTGGTCTTTGACCTTGGATGTCTCGCTTGAGAGCTAGCTTCTCGCTCAAGCGAGAAACCCATAGAAAGTTATGATTATTGAATTTTGCAAGTAACCAAGAATGGGGTAAAAAACAACTGCCCATATTGATTCAAGTTGATACAGAATTGTGACTGCTAAATGAGAAGTATTTGACATCAAGCAATCCAAGATTATTATTATTATTATTATTTCTACTAAAAAAATCATGTACAAAAGCATTATGAATTCAGTCCATCTGGTTTGTTGTGGTCCAACGCATGAGATTCCAAAAGGCTATCTTATTTTGCACCAAGACACCCTCTTTTGACATGGTCAGTGGAGAAATGGAACAAACAGAAAAACAACACAACCTTAATCTAAAAAATGGAAATTCAGATAACTGTTTTTATTGCAAAAGGATATATGAAACCTTTCCTTGATCAATGAGGCAGGAAAGAAACTCTGAAAGAATATAGTAACGTGTGGAAAGAAGTGGCCGTAGGAAAACAAAAAACTTTAATAGACTAGTGCAACTCTTCAACCACACAACCAAATGATACATAACTTTATGAACTGAGATATCTATACACAAATTTGACAGTGAATTCATAAAACTTAAGATCTGATGAAGTATTCTAAATTTGAATAACATCAAAAATTGTTTAACCACACCATATTGCAACATGAAAATTTGTCATGTGTGACCATAAGACTTATTTAAGTCTAACATCAATGAAGTTTTAACAATTATGAATATTGACAAATTTAGTGCCAAGAGATTATATAATTCAAACCACCATATGTAGGCATTGCATTAAATAAATAATGACAATTCATACCAAATTCTTAAAAAACGAATTCAGGATAACTCAAAATTTTATTTCCGATGACATGATATAAAAGTGCCTTTGATACCACTTGTTGGAAAAATTTAAGATAGACTTTAGAATGGTGGGAGACTTTTTATACTTAAAAATACATAATACTAAAGATGATGAAAAATACCATCAACATATATATCCAAGATCTTTCATGTCAAATTATGAAGAATAAATGTATAAAACTAGAATTTGAGCAGAAGCGTACCTTAATATATTCATATAGAATATGGAGAATAACTTTATATCATTATTCCTCATGTATACACCAACTCCATGTCCTTTGTCTTGTATGCAAATGCATGTTCATAGTAGAACATGTAGGTTTGTTGGTCTTCCAATTGTAGACCACCCTTAGCCTTAGTTTCTCCTCTAATGGGATGAAGAGAATAGAGATAATTTTGTTGTTGTTGTTGTGGTTCATCTTATATCATGATGTGGTCTTCAATTGGGGACCATAACCCCTATTTATAAGAAGTGCATACCCTTCCATGAACGGTGATGCTACTTGATTTTCTTATTTCCAATTTTGCCCATCATAAAATTGAAATAAGACTTTAGGTATATACACAATAATTTTCATGATAATTATGTCAATAGTCATGAACCTTACTTGAAGTATATCACTTTAATTTGGTTACTTATAATAATGACCCTAAACACATTTAAACATTACATGTGTGACCCAAAATTTCTTACACACAAAGCTTAGAAATGCAGGGACCAAGCGAGATTATCACCCACCATAAGTAAAATGCAATTATTAGCTATGTAATCTAAATTTTTTAAAAAATTATCCAACACTTAATTTTGTCGGGCACATATACATTCCAAAAAATTAATAATTTTTAATAAGGAAATTTTCTAAATTCAAATTGCAATCTATAATATCTGAAAACAAATGTTTTAAATAAACAACTTCTTCACTTAAAAAGGAAACTAAACCCTCCACCCCAACTTCTTCAGGTGCCTTAATGGGAAGATCCTCCCAAATTATACATTCACCATATCTTATAGATAAACAAATCAACACTCAATCTCTCAAAAGGAAAAGAAATCAAATCATCATCAATTTAATAAGGGTAATCAAACAGGATTCGAAAAAATTAATACTAAATAAATATATTTAATACAATGAATCAACACTGATCAATCAACATAATCCCAAAAGGATGACACTAAGGATATGCAGATTAGGGATCAGGGTAAATTAAGCATAATTAGGCAGTAATAATGATTAACATTAATGTGATAAGGCAAGTAAAGATTGAGAGAGAAAACTAAGGTAATAAAGAGCATTAAAACCATGATTGGAAATAGGTATATATCAATATAAAAAGAGAATAAGAAGATAGGCAATGAGTGATGGGATACAGATTAAAAATTGAAGAGGTTCTCATGAATCTCAACCATTACAAAAGGAAGTAAGTTGTTTCAAAAAGAGAACATACATAAAAATACCCACACTCATTTTTCACCCTAATCCAGATACCCACACCACATTAGACAGAGTTTCTGGCAATCAATAAACACACTACACCTATCAATCTCTTCCATCTCTAATCCCACTCATCATCTCTATACCTATATACACATACATACCATAGACCGACATAACCCCCTTCCAGAATAGCTTCTTACTTTTACCATTCGCCACACCCATGTTCCTGAATCTCCAAATCCGCAGTCCCAAATACACAATACCTGCATTCATACATAAGCATATTCGATTGCCATAGAGAACATACACTTTTTCACAAGCAACCAGAGTACACTAGAAGAGATATCATACATCAGTAAGAGATCGTATAATACACACAATCCTACATACACCCAATAGAGGAATCAGAAAAGGGAAAGGTCTCAAACATCATAACAAGCAGAATAATCCAAACGCAATAATTCTAGCATCTCCGAAAACAAGGCAAAAGGTAAAAGCATACTCAAGTAAGTCATTTTTTCAAACCATTAAATAACAATGCATTTTTGTGCATCCTGAATACCAAACAGTCACACATATTCAATGAAATTACTCTTACTTATTTGATTTTCAACTATTGATCCAATGTTATATGCTTAGCACATGTATATGTGTTTTTACTGAGTTGTTTAGAAACAATTATGTCCAAATCAATTGATTCCATAGAGATGAATACTAACATTTGGCTAAAATAAAAATTAAAAGAAAAATTTCCTAGTGATACATGTATCAAATAATGCACTATCTTTATTCATTTTACCGAAATGTTTTAAATAAAAATTATCTTATTATTCAAATGATTTTTAAATGGAATTTTTATAGCAAGGTTATGGTTCGAGTCGACTATGACTTCCCCGAAAATGCGAAGAAGGTGAGCGACCAACACCGTCTCTAAACTATTAATTCCATATATCAAAAAAAATTTAAACAAAAAATATCTTATTACTCAACGATTTTAATAGAATTTTATAGCAAGGTTATAATTTGAGTTGACTCTGACTTCCCCGAAAATGGGAAGAAGATGAGCGACCAACACTATCTCTAAACTATTAATTCTATATACCAAAAATGTTTTAAATAAAAATTATCTTATTACTCAACGATTTTTTTAATGGAATTTTTATAGTAAGGTTATGGTTCAAGTTGATTCTGACTTCCCCAAAAATGGGAAGAAGGTGAGCGACCAACACCGTCTCTAAACTATTAATTCCATAAACCAAAATTGTTTTAAATAAAAACTACCTTATTACTTAAACGAATTTTAATGGATTTTTTATAGTAAGGTTATGGTTTGAGTTGACTCTGACTTCTCCGAAAATGGGAAGAAGGTGAGCGACCAACACCATCTCTAAACTACTAGTTCCTTATCAAAAAAATTTATAGAAAAAGTCATATTGTATGACTTATCTACTTCAGCGTATTTTAAAACTACTCAAACCAATTCAATTATTTTTTAAAACCAGAACTATGTAGCCTTGATTTCCCTATTGCACTTAGGGATACGTAGGAGTATGATGAACTCTTACCAGGCACAACAATAAAAAATAAAACATTTCGTTTTTTTTACTGAATTTTAATAAATAATTTTTAAGGGTATAAAAGTTCATGTTATTAGCGAGGGTACCATTTTATTACGGGCGGACGGGGTGCTAATACCTTCCCTGATCCGTAATCGACTCCCGAGCTCAAAATCTCTGTTCTAAAGACCAAATTATCCAAATTGGGCATATTTAGAGTTTTCTATGTGTTATCCGCAAAAACGTAGTGGCGACTCCAAAACAAATGGAAGAGGTAGAAATCAAGTTCGCCTCTCCCTAAGTCGTAGGGCCGGTCTTCAAACTGAAAATCGGGTCGCGACAGCTGGCGACTCCACTGGGGACTTTTCCCATAAGAGAGTCAGGCCCAAAGCCGCTAATTACATGGACTCAAATACCCTTCTGTTATTGCTTTGATTCATTTGTTTTTATGTGTACTTTTATATATTAGCTTTATTGGGGTGGGAATTTATCCTTTTTTACAAAAGGTTTGTATGCTTCCTCACACACAAATACAATACACTCAAGTTGCACACACATATGCCCTAAACCTGGGTATTAGTGATTAGGATTTAAGATAGAAGGGACATCTGCTTTGCCGGTAAGTGACCTCGAGTCACATCTGGTATTAGCGAAATGGACCACCCAGATATTTCCCGGTATCATGAACTATCGGCTTGGAGGGCTCGATCCTTCTCGTTTCTAGACCATGATATTTGGTTTCCTTTCTTTCGGGAATGGATGCAGTCTGGTGACCTAGAAAGTCTAAGGCTTTTGTCGAGTCCACTTTAGATGAAATATATTCCCTCGCCGTAGGGTTGTGACCTTTAGACTATCCAAAACCTTGTAAGTGTACCTTTTTTGTAAGGATGTCATTGCACTTAGATGTCCTTATGTCACAAGGACGACTAAATCATATGATTCCCTACTATGGGCTAAGCGCCCTAGGGACAATTCTAACCATGGGCTATGCGCCCTAGGGACAGCTCTAATCCCTACCATGGGCTACGTGCCCTAGGGATAATTTCTATTCCCTACCATGGGCTAAGCGCCATAGGGATCAATTTTTTGATATCTCAATAAACTCGGGGTTTTACCGTTTAACTTTGAGCAAGCCTAAACAATATAATAGATGTCAACTCCACTGTGACATTTTACTATATTGTAAATTAAAGTCACATTTCCCTAATAAGGGTCTATCACGCCGTATGGGCGTACAAAAGAATCATGTTAATGTATTTATGCATCATTTTCATGCATATCATTCATTCATACATCATTTAAACATTCATCAAAAAAATAAAAATGACATTCCTATAACAAATCAAAAGACAAAAATATCATTCATACATACATTCAGAAAGCGAAAGAAAAATCATATATCAAACATTCTCCCATGCATATAAGAAAAATGTATAGCATCATGTATTAAAACATTACATCACATTTCATACATTGCCGTAAATTACCTAAAAGACAAAAAAATCAATTCATATGCATAAAAAAAGAGATAAATATATTTTGAAATTTTTCATGGATTGCATGCACAAAAAGTCATACACCATGCATATCATTCATCTGTAAATAAAACATTTAGTGATCAAGTTCCTTTTCTAAAAGAAATTTGGTAAAGATATATACATCAGTTCTTAGCATTATGGCAATATCACGCTATCCAAGCTAACATAAAAAAGAAAGAACATCTCATATTTAATAGATGCAATCCAGGTCTGAAACCTTGAGTTTCCTCTGAAATAGTCATCAACTGCAGGCGACCTTGTGGGATACGCTCCCTGTAAGGACCCAAATTCTACCCTTGAAATTTTTTCCATATTTTATTCCTTTTTCATGCATTTCCCTATAACTTTTAAATACAACATTCAACAACCTTACTTTAAATCTCACTTTCCTATTCATACTAATTTCATAAGCCAAAAACGACATACACATTCGTTTAACAGAAAATCATAATTCGTTAATGCATCCCGGTAACTACCGCATACAACTAGCTATGGGATTCCAAAATACCCACAGCTACAAATATATAGAGTTACAAATATTCATGATTACCAACATGTACAAATATCGTGTACATGATTACAAATATTCAGTTCAAAACACAATCAATTAGATTACAAAACAATGAAGATAAGGACTTCAAAAACTAAAAGCCTCTAAGCTCCTAATCAAGACATCCTTAAATCTTCCACCTACCTGCAATGGGATTAACATTGACAATTCACAGAAAATACAAAGGAGTAAGTTGTTAACTCAATAAATGCCAATATAGATTAATCCACATTATAATAAGGTTAAGCAAACAATTTAGAGTTAAATATACTTAAAACCATTTCCAATCGTTTATACTTTTTGAAAATCATGCTACATAACTTGAGCCAAAGTTTGCTACATCACTTGAGCTAAAGCGTGCTACATCGCTTGAGCCAAAGCTTGCTACATCGCTTGAGCCAAAGCGTGCTACATCGCTTGAGCCAAAGCTTGCTACATCGCTTGAGCCAAAGCTTGCTACATCGCTTGAGCCAAAGCTTGCTACATCGCTTGAGCCAAAGCTTGCTACATCGTTTGAGCCAAAGCTTGCTACATCGCTTGAGCCAAAGCTTGCTACATCGCTTGAGCCAAAGTTTGCTACGTCACTTGAGCCAAAGTTGCTACAATACTTGAGCCAAAGTTGCTACATTACTTGAGCCAAAGTTGCTACAATACTTGAGCCAAAGTTGCTACATTACTTGAGCCAAAGTCGCTAACCAATCAAGGTCGACTAAAACGAGTTTTCTTTTCATTGATACACCATAAATTCATAAACAGTAAATCCACTCAATCATTATTACAAACATACCCATATATGTTTATAATAAATAAGTTGTTCACAATTTGATCATTAACCACAACCAGAAATTCCACACATTTTCTATCACAATGCACAAGTTAAAAACTTATCCTTACCTTGGTGAGTGTTGGGTTTGGTTCTTGGTAACTTCACAAGTTCCACCGACATTGCCTCCAACTTTAGGATCTTTCCTCATTCCCACCATGTAACACAATGTTAGTCATTTATTCCAAATAACCCATAAACAACTCATATTGCATCTTTAACCATACAAGAGATTTAACACATTTTCAATGTTTCTAAACTACTTTCATTATAAGTTTACAAACACCAAAAACATACATATTCATCTCATATTTCAACATTGAAGTGCATACTCATCTTCTACATCTAACAATTTACCCATTTCCCTCTTTAACCACATTTTCATTTTAGGGTTTTGGGGTTTCATGAATAAACCCACAAACCCTTTCCATTCTTGAAATACCAACTCTAAACCAAGAGTTTTCAAGGGAAAAACAACATAAAACGAACCATAACTCAAAAGGATGAGTTTTCGTGGTTTCTCACATTTTGAGAAGAGATCCAACATACCCAAAACAAGTTTCAAAGAGAAGAAGAGAGTTAGAATCAAGAGTTTTACCTCTTCTCAAGCTCTTAGATGATTCCCAGTACTCCTTGATCTTGAAAAGTCTCCCTTCCTTAACTTTTCTCTAGGTCATGTTCAGTTCCTTTTGATCAAACAGATACTTCAAACTCTTGTGGTCGCTGTACACCTCAAACCTTACGCCATATAGATGGTGTCTCCAGATTTTTAAGGCAAAGACCACTACAGCTAATTCCAAATCGTGTGTAGGGTATTTTTGCTCATGCGTTCTCAATTGTCGTGAAGCATAAGCAACCACCTTCTCATCCTGCATCAACACACAACCCAAACCTTGCTTAGAAGCATCACAATATACACTAAAATCACGATCTGTACAAGGAATAACTAACACCGGTGTCGTGGTCAACCTTCGCTTCAATTCTTGAAAACTTTCTTCGCAACGGACTGTCCACACATACGGTTCCCTCTTTCTGGTAAGCTTAGTTAGAGGTAATGTCAACTTGGAAAACCCCTCTATGAACTTCCTGTAGTAACCAGCCAAACCCAGAAAACTCTTGATCTCAGTAACTGATTTGGGCACCGCCCATTCCATCACTGCCTCGACCTTAGAGGGGTCTACTGCCACTCCTTTCCGGGATATCACATGCCCAAGGAAGTTCACTGATTCTAACCATAACTCACATTTGGACAATTTAGCATACAATCGATTCTTACTCAGAAGATCTAGAACAATTCTCAGGTGCTCCGCATGTTCCTCTCGGCTGTTGTAGTAAACTAGAATGTCATCAATAAATACCACTACGAATGAATCCAAATACGGGTGAAAAATCCGATTCATGTAGTCGGTAAATATTGTGAGGGCATTCGTTACACCAAAAGGCATCACCAAATACTCAAAATGTCGATACCTCATCCTAAAAGCAGTTTAAGGAATATCCTCCGATTTCACTCGAAGTTCATGGTAACCCGACCGTAGGTCAATCTTTGAAAATACAACTTCTCCTCTCAAATGATCCATCAAGTCATCAATCCTAGGAAAAGGATATTTGTTCTTGATGGTGACCTTGTTCAACTACCTATAACCGGTGCACAACCTTATACTCCCATCTTTCTTCTTAACCAACAAAATACGTGCACCCCATGGAGACACTAGGACGAATAAATTTCTTTGCCAACAAGTCCTCAACCTGCTTTTTCAACTCAGCCAACTCTAACGGTGCAATTCTATAAGGAGCTATTGAAATTAGGTAACAGTCTTGAGGAATGGGGCACACTGCTAGATTCTCGATTGAGCGAGAGGACCTCGCCCAAGCGAGAGGATCAGTGTTTTGAAATTGGAAATTCTAGGAGTCTCGCCCAAGCGAGGAATAGGTCGCTTGAGCGAGAGGAAGCCTGTTGAGACTGTGAGATTCTCGCCAGAGCGAGAATCCCTCGCTTGAGCGAGAGCGTCAGATCTGAAATTTTAAAAAGGCGGGATTTTCTCCCCTAAGCGAGAATGGGCTCGCTTGAGCGAGAAATCGACGACTCCTCTTTAAAATAGAAACCCCAAACACATTTTAGGGTTAGAACTTTGAAGAGAAGAGAGAGAAGAGCTTTTCAAGAGCAAAGAGCCTTAGGACTCATCTTAGAGCTTGAGAAAAGGTAAACCTCTTGTTTCTAACTCTTCTTCTTCTTCTCTAACTTGTTTTGGGTATGTTGGATCTCTTTTCAAAACATGGCAAACCATGGAAACTCATCCTTTAGAGTTATGGTTCGTTTTATGTTGTTTCCTCTTGTAAACTTTTGGTTTAGAGCTGGTATTTGATGAATGGAAAGGTTTTGTGGGTTATGTTTCCTCTTGTAAACTCTTGGTTTAGAGTTGGTATTTGATGAATGGAAAGGTTTTGTGGGTTATTCATGAAAACCACAAAAACCCCCAAAATGAGAATATGAGTAAAAAGAGAAATGGATGAAATGTTAGATGTGGATGATGAGTTTGTGCTTTGAGGTTGATATATGAGATAAACATGTATGTTTAGATGTTTGGAAACTTGTATTGAAGTAGTTTTGGAAATCTTGAAAATATGTGAATCCCTTGTATGTTTGATGATGAAATACGAGTTGTTTATGTGTTATTTTGAATAAATGACTGACATTGTTGTTATTGGTGGAAATGAGGAAAGATCCTAAGGTTGGAGGAAATCACGGAGGAGACTTTTAAAGTTACTCGGAACAGATCCCCAACACTCACCAAGGTAAGGGATAAGTGTCTCTAAATCATACTCACTAGTGTGAATGAGGTATGTGAAAGAGGTAATGTATTTATAAGAATATTGTTGATACCCTACCCGATGAGGTAGTGGTTTATTGTTGATACCCTACCCGAAGAGGTAGTGGTTTATTATTGATACCCTACCCGAAGAGGTAGTGGTTTATGGTTGATACCCTACCCGAAGTGGTCGCGGATTATTGTTGTTATCCTACCCGGAGTGGTAGTGGATTATTGTGATTATCCTACCCAGAGTGGTAGTGGAGTATTGTGGTTATCCTACCCGGAGTGGTAGTGGATTATTGTGGCTGTCCTACCCGGAGTGGTAGTGGATTATTGAAAACTCGACCTGCCCGATGTGGTATGGAGGATAACTCGACCTGCCCGATGTGGTATGGATAATAAGTCAACCTGCCCGATGTGGTACGGAGAATAACTCGACCTGCCCGATGTGGTATGGATAATAACTCGACCTGGCCGATGTGGTATGGATAATAACTCGACCTGCCCGATGTGGTATGGATAATAACTCGACCTGCCCGATGTGGTATGGATAATGACTCGACCTGCCCGATGTGGTATGGAGGATAACTCGACCTGCCCGATGTGGTATGGATAATAACTCGACCTGCTCGATGTGGTATGAATAATAACTCGACCAGCCCGATGTGGTATGGATAATAACTCGACCTGCCCGATGTGGTATGGATAATGACTCGACCTGCCTGATGTGGTATGGATAATAACTCGACCTGCCTAATGTGGTATGGATAATAACTCGACCTGCCCGATGTGGTATGGATAATAACTCGACCTGCCCGATGTGGTATGGATAATGACTCAACCTGCCCGATGTGGTATGGATAATAACTTGACCTGTCCGATGTGGTATGGGGAATAACTCGACATGCCCGATGTGGTATGGGGAATAACTCGACCTGCCCGATGTGGTATGAGAAATGAAATCGATGAATACGATCAAGGGAAATATGAAGGATGAAAATGAGGATGTGAATGATAAAAGTAATATTTATGATATAGAATATATATTATGGGATATATATATACTATAGGGTAAATATGAAAGATGAAAATGAGGATGTGAATGATAAAAGTAATATTTATGTTATAGAATATATATTATGGGATATATATTGTAGGGTAAAAATGAAGGATGACAATGAAGACGTGAATGATAAGAGTAATATTCATGCCATAGGATATATATTATGGGATATATATACTATAGGGTGAATTTGAAGGATGAAAATGGAAGATGTTGAGAATGAAAGTAATATACATGCTATAGGATATATATTATGGGATATATATACTATAGGGTGGATATGAATAATGAGAAGGTTGATGTTTCGAAAGAACGTAATATGCATACTATAGAATATATATTATGGGATATTATACTATAGGATGAATATTAGTAAAGTGGAAATTAAAGGAAGATGATATGAATGTTTACAATTACGCATGTGTGTTTACGAATTATATTAAAGCTTAATCGTATTGGAAATGTGGATTATCATGTAATGTTAGTTTTTGAACTAATGACTTACTCCCTTGTTTTGTGTGTTGTTTATGATAATCCCATTGTAGGTAAATGAAGGATTTGAGGAGGAAGCTCACTTAGGAAGCTTATGTGTTTATTATCTTGATTGTCTTTATCGCTGCTTTGATATTGTAGTTGATTTGATAACATTTTTGGATGAATGTAAATCTGATTAGGACAATGTTGAGATATGTAGTTATGGAGGTTATAACTCTTAGAAACCCATACTGGTTGTATGTGGTAATTACTTAATGAATGAATTATGTTTTTCCGCAACATGATTGCATGATAATATAATAGGTTAAAAGATTAGTGTCAAGTAATGATTCATGAAGGTTTTTCAGTAAAATAATGAATGTATGTAAGGAAAGATTTTAAATAAATGAAAAATTTTCAAGGGTAGAATTTGGGTCCTTTCAGATGGGCCCCGTTCCCGGTACCAAGTCAATGGAGAATTCAACTTCTCTGACTAGAGGCAATTCCGGTATATCACTAGGAAATACCTCCTGAAACTCACAAACTATCGGAATATCCTCAACTCTGGGTTTCTCAATACCCTCCAGGGATGCCAACAAAACAAACACGACTCCTCCCTCCTTAAAGGAAGTTCTGACTCCTTTAGCCGACAATGGCTTCATCAAGTAAGCCTCATCAGAAATCTCATTCAGATCTCCAAATAAAACGGTTTTATCAGCAAAATTAAGCATTACATGATTTGCCGATAGCCAGTCCATCCCCATAATTAGATCCAACTAGGACAGTGTTAAGTAGATTAAATCCACGGTAAATGTTCTACCGTTTACCACTACCGGACATCGAGACACAACCGTCGACACCACCACAGGCACACCAGTTGGGGTGGATACAACCAAGTCGTAAGGCAACGACTCCTTCAGGCGGTTCACTCATTCAATACATATAAAGGAGTGTGTCGCTCCCGAATCAAACAACACTAAAAGAGGAATACCTGCCACCATGCAATTACCTTTTATCAAGCCATCCACATCCGATGCCTCTACACCGCTCATGGTAAACACTCGGGCGGTGGATCGAGGTCTTTCAGCCCTCACAACATTCACACCCTACCGCAACTTAGGAGAATACCGTTTGATATGGCCAACCTCCTTGTAGTGAAAGCAGCTAAGTGTCGTCCTGGGGCACACATCACCAACATGAAGTCGGAGAGTAAGGTTTTCATTCCTCTTGGAACACCTTGCCCTTCCCCTTTCCGTGCCAGAAATTCCGTTGTGGCCCAAAGTGCTTGGGAGGAATTACTTTAGGTGTTGTCGCCTCATCGGCTGCCAAGTCATCCTCATACATCCTACACTTGTTCACCAGGGTAGGAAAATCAGCAATTTCTTGGTGCCCAAACATGCTCTTCAACTTGGGCCACAAACCCGATTCAAACTTAGAGCACTTGGACCTCCCGTCCACCTCCAATTCGGAGTAGGGACAAAACTGGGCCAATTCTTCAAACTTGGCCGCATAATCCCCCACCGACATGTTCCCCTGCTCCAACTTCAAAAACTCCATTTCTTTATTCCTCTTCAGATCAGCAGGAAAGTACTTATGAAGGAATTTCTCCTTGAATGTACCCCAGGAGATCTATTGTCCTTCCGCTTCCATTTGCCACCGAGTGAATTCCCACCAATTTTCGGCCTCCTTCACCAACATATAAGTGGCATATGCCAACTTTTGAGCCTCCGAACAGCACATGGCTATGAAGATCCGCTCTACTCCTTGGATCCAGTTAATGGCAGCATGAGGAGCAAATCCCCCGTGGAACTGATTGGGGTTTCTCCTGCAGAATTCTTCCAAACCTCGGTACTCTGCCGGTCCGGGGGAACTAGTGGTTGCGAACTCGGATTTGGTGCTGGATTTTGGTTCAGGTTATGCAAGTTCTCATTGACTTGTTGCAATGTCACCACCATCTAAGCCAACAGATTGTTTGGAACATTCTGACTCGCTCCTCTTCCTCTTCCTGCCAAGGGTACCTATACTCACTCACTTGTCAGTAATCGAATTTTGTCTAAACAAGGATCACATAACCACTTAGCAATTAGTACTAATCAAACAATTTAAGCACATAAAGGTCACAAAGAAGCATGCAAGGCCATATCCTAGGCTGCAGGATTAACTATGCTCTGATACCATATTGTAAGGACCCAATTTCTACCCTTGAAATTCTTTCCTTATTTTATTCCTTTCTCATGCATTTCCCTGCAACTTTTAAATACGATTTTCAGCAACCTTATTTTAACTCTCACTTTCCTATTCTTACTCATTTCATAAGTCAAAAATGAGATACACATTCGTTCAACTGAAAATCATAATTCATTAATGCATCCTGGTAACTACCGCATACAACTAGCTCTGGGATTCCAAAATACCAATAGCTAAAAATATCCAGGGTTACAAATATTCAGGACTACCAACATGTACAAATATCACGTACATGATTACAAATATTCAGTTCAAAACACAATCAGTTAGATTACAAAACAACGAAGATAAGGGCTTCAAAAACTAAAAGCCTATAAGCTCTTAATCAAGACATCCTTAAATCTTCCACCTACCTGCAATGGGATTAACATTGACAATTCACAGAAAACACAAAGGAGTAAGTCGTTAACTCAATAAATGCCAATATACATTAATCCACATTTTAATAAGGTTAAGTAAACAATTTAGATTTAAATATACTTAAAACCATATTCATCTTTTATACATTTTGAAAATCATGCTACATAACTTGAGCCAAAGTTTGCTACATCGCTTGAGCCAAAGCGTGTTACATCGCTTGAGCCAAAGTGTGCTACATCGCTTGAGCCAAATCTTGCTACATCGCTTGAGCCAAAGCTTGCTACATCGCTTGAGCCAAAGCTTGCTACATCGCTTGAGCCAAAGCTTGCTACATGCTTGAACCAAAGCTTGCTACATCACTTGAGCCAAAGTTTGCTACATTACTTGAGCCAAAGTTTGCTACATTACTTGAGCCAATGTACGCTACATTACTTGAGCCAAAGTTTGCTACATTACTTGAGCAAAAGTTTTGTACATTACTTGAGCCAAAGTTTGCAACATCACTTGAGTCAAAGTCGCTAACCAATCATGGTCGACTAAAACGAGTTTTCCTTTCATTGATACACCATCAATTCACACATAGTAAATCCACGCAATCCTTATTAAAAACATACCCATATAAGTTTATAATAAATAAGTGGTTCACAACTTGATCATTATCCACAACCAGAAAATCCACACATTTTCTATTACAATGCACAAGTTAAAGACTTATCCTTACCTTGGTGAGTGTTGGGTTTGGTTCTTGGAAACTTCGCAAGTTCCACCGATACCACCTCCAACTTTAGGATCTTTCCTCATTCCCACCATATAACACAATGTTAGTCATTTATTCCAAATAACATCTAAACAACTCATATTGCATCTTTAACCATACAAGAGATTTATCACATTTTCAATGTTTCTAAACTACTTTCATTATAAGTTTACAAACATCTAAAATATAAATATTCATCTCATATTTCAGCATTAGAGTGCATACTCATCTTCTACATTTAACATTTTACCCATTTCCCTCTTTAACCACATTTTCATTTTAGGGTTTTGGGGTTTTCAAGAATCAACCCACAAATCCTTTCCATTCTTGAAATACTAATTCTAAACCAAGAGAAAAACAACATAAAACGAACCATAACTCAAAAGGATGAGTTTCCATGGTTTCTCACATTTTGAGAAAAGATCCTCCATACCCAAAACAAGTTTCAAAGGGAAGAAGAGAGTTAGAATCAAGAGTTTTACCTCTTCTCAAGCTCCTAGATGATTCCCAAGACTCCTTGCTCTTGAAAAGTCTCTCTTCCTTCACTTCTCTCTAGGTTATCCCCCAAAAATGTGTTTGGGGGTCCCTAATATATGCAACAGCGTCGGGTTCTCGCTCAAGCGAGCCTATTCTCGCTCAAGCAAGAGAATCTCGCCCATTTTAAAAACTCAGATCTGACCCTCTCGCTCAAGCGAGGGATTCTCGCTCAAGCGAGAATCTCACAGCCTCGACAGGTTCCAAAATGCCAACTCTCGCCCAAACGAGGAAACTCTCGCTCAAGCGAGACCACTCTCGCTCAAGAGAGACAATTCTCGCTCATGCGAGAATCCTTCAGTATAGCACAGGATTTCGCCCTCCCAGGTGAGCCTCTCTCGCCCAGGCGACACTTTCTCACTCAAGCGAGACTCCCAGGACTGATACTATAATTTTAATGATTTTAAAATCTAGGGTGTAACAAGCATAATAGGATGTTAAAATTCTTGTGACCCATATGCCGACATTGGCGTGTTTGAAGTTGTAGCAAATATTGATGGTAATGATCCTTGAAATTGAGAACTTTGTCCCATATGGTAGTTAGTTGGATATGTTGTGAATGCTCCATAGCGTTGTTCTCCGTATATATGAGGTGATGGTATTTGTGACTGTGGTTGAAACGGTGTTTAACTTGAACTTTGATGTTGAAGTGCAGAGTCATACGTAGGCATGTTGAAATGTTGAGTAGGAGAAGCTTGAGGTCGGGAAATGTTGAAGGCCATTTAATTTAACTCAGTCAATGCCTTCTCCAATTCCTTACACGCAAAGTGGACGTATTCTATGCAAGACTAAGATAGCAACTAAGATGGGAAAGGGGTGAATTAGTTGACTTAAGATCGTCATCGATTTTTATGCAATTTTAGAGTTAGTAACAGCGAAAAATATAATGCATAAAATATCAAATAAAAATTAAGGAGATAAGAGAAAAGAGAGTACACAAGGATTTTATATTGGTTCACCTTCTTGTCCACTGAAGGTTACATCTAGTATTCTTGCAGCACAAGGGATTTCTTCACTAGATATTGTAACACCCCAAATTTTAAGTCTTTAAAATTATAGAATCAGTCCTCGGATCCTCGCTTGAGCGACAGATTCTCGCTTGGGCGAGAGAGGTTCACCTGGGAGGGTGAAATCCTGGGCTATACTGGAGGATTCTCGCTTGAGCGAGAGTTGTCTCGCCTGGGCGAGAAATGGCATTTTGGGGTTGTTGACACTGTGAGATTCTCATTTGAGCGAGAAACCCTCGCTTGAGCGAGAGGGTCAGAGTTGAGTTTTTAAAATGGGCGGGATTTTCTCGCTTGAGCGAGAGAAAACTCGCTTAAGCGAGAACCCGACGAGAACATTAAATGAAGGAAATCCCAAATACATTTTAGGTTAAGAATTGAAGAGAGGTGAGAGAAGATAGCATTCCCAAGGTCTAGGAGCATTGATTCTTGTCCAAGTGCTTGAGAAGAGGTAAAACTCTCTATCCTAACTCTCTTCTTCTCTTGAGAACCCATTTTTGGTATTATGGATCTCTTCTCAAAGTGTGTAAAACCATGGAAACTCTCTCTTTCGAGTTATGGTTCATTTTATGTCGTTTGTACCTTGTAAACTCTTGGTTTGGAGTTAGTATTCCAAGAATGGGAAAGGAGTTTGTGGGTTTACACATGAAAACCCAAAACCCTAGAGAGAGAAAATGAGGTTAGAGAGGAAATATGGGTAAAATGCTAGAGGTAGAAGATGAGTTGCTTTACAATGTTAAAATATGAGATGATAGGTATGCTTTAGTTGGTTGAAAACTCTTAAGGAAAGTAGTATGGAACCATTGAGAATATGATAAATATCTTGAATGTTTACATGATGCAATAAAAGTTATTTATTTGTTATTTGGAATGAATGACTAACATTGTGTTATGTGGTGGGAATGAGGAAAGATCCTAAGTTTGGAGGTGGTGCCGGTGGAACTTACGAAGTCACCAAAAACCAAACTCAACACTCACCGAGGTAAGGATAAGTCTTTAATTTATGCATTATGTTGGAAAATGCGTGGACTTTCTGATATGGACGATGGATAAAATGTGAATCACTTAATCATTATGAACATATATGGGTATGTTGATAATGGTTAGAAGTGAATTTACGGTTTACTTATTGGGGGAGTACCAATGGAAATAAGACTCGAAAATGAAATCATGAAATGTAAATCACTTTGTAGTTATAAGCATACGTGGATATGTTTATAGTGATGTCGGGTGTATATATCATTTTTGTATTGGGGGAGTACCAATGGAAATAAGACTCGGAATAAAACAATAATTGTAAGTCACTTTGTAGTTACAAACATATGAGTTATGTTGTAATGATGTCGGGTGCATTTATTATCTATTTATTGGGGGAGTACCAATGGAAATAAGACTCGGAATAAAACAATAATTGTAAGTCACTTTGTAGTTACAAACATATGCGTTATTTTGTAATGATGTCGGGTGCATTTATTGTCTATTTATTGGGGGAGTACCAATGGAAATAAGACTCGGAATAAAACAATAATTGTAAGTCACTTTGTAGTTACAAACATATGCGTTATGTTGTAATAATGTCGGGTGCATTTATTGTCTATTTATTGGGGGAGTATCAATGGAAATAAGACTCGGATAATACAATAAACTTGAGTCACTATGTAGTTACAGGCATATACGCTATGCTATAATGATGTCGGGTGCGTTTATTGTCTATTTATTGGGGGAGTACCAATGGAAATAAGACTCGAAATATAAAGTAATAAATGGTAAATCACTTAGTCACTACAAATATATATGGGTATGTTTGTAGTGATGATGGGTGTATTTATGGTTTATGTATTGGTGGAGTGCCAATGAAAATGGAACTCGTTTTACCCGACCAGAATGGGTTAGCGACTCTAGCTCGAGTTATGTAGCATGTTTTTTTCAAAAGTACAGATGACGAAAATGGTTTTAAGTGGATTTAACTTATATCGTTATTTACTCTATTAAATGTGGATTAACTTACATTGAAATTTTATTGTGTTAATGACTTATTCCTTTGTGTTGTTTGTGTATGGTAAATGTTAATCCCATTGCAGGTAGGTGGACGGATGAGGATGATTCTTGAGTAGGGGATTAACGACCTTTATTTTGACGTCTCTTTATCCATTCTTTTGTAACTTTAATTGATTGTAATTGAAGTAACTAATTGTACTATGAATACTATTTTTGTACATGATATTGATCATGGAGACTAGTAACTCAGGATATATGTAGCTATGGGTGTTTTGGAAACCCATAGCTAATCATATGCGGTGGTTACTAGGTTATATTAATGAATTATGTTTTTCTGCTATAGGATGTTGTATGTTACTTTTGGTCCATAGATCGGATGTGAGGGAGAAGTGAAACATTTCCAATAAATTTTGTCACTCGGTAATTATGATTGATTGTTAAATGCATGGAATTGGATTAAATAAGGAAAATTTTTAAGGGTAGAAAATCGGGTCGTTACAGATATCAAGAGTAATAATTACAAAATTCTCACCCCGAGACTTCCTTGTACCTTACTCACTCTCCAATACCTATGTCACTCTCTTGGAAAACAACATTTCCAAGTGACTCTAACCCTTTTCTAATCACACCCTTGTGATAGAAAATATTGCACAAACTTGAAGAAAATAGTTGCAATGGTAAGGATTGCTTTATACAAGATTGACAAGTAAACTTTCTTGCAATCCAACAACTCTTTGTATATTTAGTTTATAATGCTCATAAGGTTTGAAAGACTTTGAAATTTGCACTTCACAACTTCAGAAAGTTATTCCGAAAGTTAAAAACGAATTGTAGAAAAAGTGCAGAAAAAAGTGTTTCAAAAGTTCAGATTTGCATAAGTGAGTTATGTTTTTGTTGTATGAAAGTTGTGTGAAAGTTGTGTATTGAATCTGATTTCCAATGCTTTTATATAGACTTTCCAATTAGGCATAACACCT
This sequence comes from Lupinus albus, assembly GCA_009771035.1. NCBI lineage: Eukaryota > Viridiplantae > Streptophyta > Magnoliopsida > Fabales > Fabaceae > Lupinus > Lupinus albus. The sequence continues at coordinate 42,080 of WOCE01000027.1, read as the reverse complement.
TTAGGAAAGGGTAGGATTCGTTTGGAATGGAACCATTTCATTTGGGATGAAAGTTATTCAGATTGAATCTGAAAATCTGGTGTAACAGCTCTCAGTAATCGATTACATCATAGGGGTAATCGATTACCCAAGTGTATTGTCCAACTTAGAAACCAATTTTCATGTTGAGTAATCGGTTACTCAAAGTGTAACGACTCTTAGTAATCGATTAGAATACTTAGGTAATCGATTACCTAAGCCTACTGTCCAACTGAGTGACTAATTATCAAACTGAGTAATCGGTTACAGTGATAGTAGTAATCGATTATTGTTTTTCAGTTTTTGTTGGTTAACTCATTTATTACTCATGTAACCTATTACGTGGTTCTAGTAATCTGTTACTCAATCATAGTAACCTGTTACTTAGATCCACTAATCTGTTACTGAGTGTTTTGAAAATTATTTTTATTAAAACTTATAATTCTTATTTTTCTTTAAAAATATACCTTTTGAGCATTATCACTAATAGTATATTTAAAGAGGGTAAGGATAAAAGTACATATGACTTAGACTCTAAATGTCTTGAAGCTTTATCTTCATTGTCTTCATAAGTATTCTTCCTTATTCTTCTTTTTGTGATGTTGGTGTTTTCATCAAAACCATGCCGAAGTGAGGAGCAAGATCTTCTTCACAATCTATAATTTGGATGGGATTGTTGTAAGATTGTGGAGCAGCAGTTCTCTCAATAAGTTCAGTTGTAAAGTTGAACTGCGAAAATATATAAGAAATAGCTAAATAAATAGTCGAAAAAATATATATAAGAAATCGTATATTAAATGAATTAAATAAATTTAAAAACTTACTGCTCCAACAAAATATGCCTCGTCTGGGAATATGTATCTCCTCGTCCTTTTTAAATATCACTACATATACTGCGAGTGGTGATACAAAGGTTCAGTGTCAAGAACATCGTTGACCATGCACTGTTCCCGACTCTCCCACATTTGAATCCAAACTTCATGTTTCTATGTCCAGTTGTATTCATTTTTGCCACGTAAGTCCATCTTATGAAGTTTGTCGAAGTTTGGTTATCTTGTGGGATTGTTTGTTGCAGCCCAAACTCTCTCATGACCCAATCAGCATCATGTCATTCAACTGTTGCAAAATAAATTAATGGCACACATGCTCGGCAAATATCAGGGATTTGTCCCATAATATTCATACTTCAATAAGGGGTCCAGACAAACTAAAAAAGGAGAGAAACAAATAGATAAATAAACTATTTAAAATTTAAAAGTTAATAAAAAATAATAAGGTAATATAGAGAAACAAAATAATAGTTAAACTTACTTGATCAACGCGCAAACGATCTAACGTTGCACGAATAATGATGTCGCGCCCCAATTTTTGGCCGAACGCCGGTTGCACGACTGGTTTGGAGTCGCCACTACGTTTTTTTGCAGTCAAAACGTAGAAAAACCCTTTGATTCCCAAACGTTGGAAATATTGGTCTTTAAACAAGAATTATGGACTCGGGAATCGGTTACGGATCGAGGAAGGTATTAGCACCTTGTCTGTAACACCCCAAATTTATCCTCCTTGAAATTAGCTAATAGTCCTGTAGAATGGGGCATATTGCCAGATTCTCGCTTGAGCGAGAGGATCTCGCCCAAGCGAGAGGATCGGTGTTTTGAATTTGGAAATTCTAGGAGTCTCGCCCAAGCGAGGAATGGGTCACTTGAGCGAGAGAAAGCCTGGGCAGGCTGTGAGATTCTCGCCCAAGCGAGAGAGCCCGTGTCTGGAACGTTAAATTATCGTGGATTTCTCGGCCAAGCGAGATATTCTCGCCCGGGCGAGAGTTCCCAGCTATAAAAGAAAAGAAAGGGTTTCACAAACCCTAATCTTCATTTTCTTTTCTCCCCTTTCACTCCCAACGGCGACTCCCCATAGATTCTGACTCATTCCTCCTCTAAACCTCAAAAACACATCAAAACCTCTTCCTCTTGCTTCTTAATGGAACATTGGAGAGCTTTGGATAGGAAAAAGCAACAATGGAGGTTGAAGGAGATTGAAGGAAATGGAGGGAGATGGAGCTCTTTGCGGATCCATGGAGCTTACGCAACCTAAGGTGAGGGAGAAGACCATTGTGGTCTTAGAGTATTTCATTAGAGTCATCATCTCCGATTTCCCTCAAGAATCGGAGCATATTAACGGATAAAATGGATATGAGTATGTTTATCAAAATGAGTATGTTGTGAGTGGTTGATTGTTATAAACATGTATGGGTGTGTTGTAACAATGAATGTGTGATGAGTTATGAATGTGTTAAAATGGATATGAGTATGTTTATCAAAATGAGTATGTTGTGAGTGGTTGATTGTTATAAACATGTATGGGTGTGTTGTAACAATGAATGTGTGATGAGCTGTGAATGTGTTAAAATGGATAAAGGTATGTTTGTGACAATGAAGGTTTTGTATGTTATTTATGGTGATAAAATAATGAGATGCGTTGTGTTGATTGTGTATGACAAGGATGTGAGTGTAATGTGGAAACTCGACCTGCCCGATGTGGTATGGGGATTACTCGACCTGCCCGATGTGGTATGGGGATTATTTGTATGGTGCAGAATTGTTGAACGAGATCAAGGGTAAATTATTACGGAATGTGAAGGATGTGAAAAGTGTATACTCAGAATGAAAATCATATGCATGCCATAGGATATATATTACGGGATATATATCCTAAAGGGTGAATATGAATGATGAGAAATGAGTATATTTGGACGAATAAAATATGCACACTATAGCACATATATAGTATGGGATGTATGTGTACTATAGGGTGAATATGGATAATATGTGATAAATAAATATGCACACTATAGAACACATATATTATGGGATGTATGTGTATTATGGGGTGAATATGGATAATACGTGATGAATAAGTATGCACACTATAGAACACATATAGTATGGGATATAAGTGTACTATAGGGTGAATATGGATAATATGTGATGATTGATATATGCTTATCATGATTGATGTTAGATGTGTGTGGTTTTAATACTTTAATGTTATTACTCCATGTAAATCAATGCTACGGTCGCCGTAGTTGGTTCTTACTCCCTTTGTCTTTCCTTGTATGTGTTGCATATTTGAGTTCAGGTTGTGGAAGTAGTGCATTAGACGCTTGCGGAAAAGAGTACATGATAGAGTAGTGGATAATATGTATTTGATATGTTATATGTTAAATATTTGTAATATGAAGAACATGTTAAAGTGAATTCATGTATAAACAACTTTCTTGTAAGTGTATAATGAAGTGGATCTAATGTTTGTATTCAAAGTAATTTTGAGAAAGTGTAATTGTATAAAGAATGTATTTGAACGGAAGTGTAATGACATGCTTTTAAAATGAAAGGTGTTTGGAATACTTCCGTCTTGCAAATTTATAAACGTATTCACTCAAGTTTCCAAACATTCGAGTAATGTCTTTCAAAAGTAATCACTTCACTTTCTCGAATAAGGATTTTAAAAGAGATTTTTCGAGTTATGAAAATTGGGTCTTTACATTGTCAGCATGTTATTAAACGGTACCCATAATAATCGCATGACATTGAATATACCTTAAAACTTGTTAAATCAAATGATTATTAATTGCAACAAAATATTTTTATTTTTATTTTTTGTGTCTGACAAGAGTTAATCTTGCTCGTACTTATCCCAATGTGCAATAGGAAAATCAAGACTACGTAGTTTTAGGGTAAAAAAGTTGTGTGTTTGGTTAATTTTAATTAATTTTAGTATAAGATGTATGGATAGAATTTGAATTTCTTATGTCAAGGATAAACAAGAAGATTCAACGCTGGACTACAATGCCTTACCTGTATTCGAGAGAAAGAAGAGACAGTTCAAGACCGTGTACCGCTTTTCAGCTCTAACCTTTTGTATGTCTTTGTAAATTGTTCTTGTACCTCTTATGCTATCTTTGGGACACAATCGATCAAGAAAATCAAAACATTAATATGTACTTCTGCCTTTACACCCCTCTTTATAATCAGAACACTAGCAGAGACTAGAACTGGGGTGTTCATCTTTTATCACTTCGCTATATAAGGGATCCCTCGAGCCAACCTGAAAAAATGCTATAAGATGAGTCAAGAATATGCCATGAAATGAATATATGATTTGTATATGATTGATGAGTCATATATTACACACTATTCATAACCTTAATTTACCATTGTTAATGATTCTTGGTGTCTAATTGACTTTGTTTGGCATGGTTTAGTGTTTTGGGCTTTATTGGACTATTATTCCTAAAATGAGTTAATTTGGGATTATTTAGTCTAATTAAATCTAATTCCATTTTCAGGTCATATTTGACACCAAGGACATTTTGGACATTACAAGTGGATGATATGTGCAAAAGTGAAGATTGTATATTGTATTAGGATCTTTATTTCCGTTTGGGTTTTGGGCCCATTGTTTAGGGCCCATTTCCGTTTTACACCATTTAAACACATGATTTTCGGTTTTGAAGACACACTTTAACATTACATTACTTTTTTGCCTTAGAAGATTGTTATTCCCGTTTTCCCTCTTTTGTTCTCCTAGGGTTTATGCATTTTCGTTTTTGCTCTTCTCCATTTTCGGTTTTGCTTAATCCTTCCATGGAAGGCTAAATTTCTGGATGTGGTTTGCTTAATTCCATGCCTTAGAAATAGATTTGTGAACTGATTTTCGCTTAGTCAATCATTTCTCTAGTGCATGAATGCTTAGTTCGTGTGAATTTGTTTATGAGTTGATTAACGCTTAGTTACTTGATTATTAACAAATTAGGGATTCAACGATTAGAATATGATTTTGATACTGTGAAACTGAGGATTGAGTTGTGATTAAGGAAACCAAAGGGGTTTAGCCGTTTCACTTTTCTGTTAATTACTGTTTCTGTTTTAGTTTTAGATTCATACCATAAAAACAACAAAACCCCCCCTTTGTGTGTGTGAGTAAAAGGTGTTTGAACTATTGCCTGAAAGATAATCCTTGGGAAACGACCTAGGAGTCACTTCCTAGTACTATACTTTAGTGTTATATTATTTGTATCGAGTACGGCCTCGATCAAATTTGGCGCCGCTGCTGGGGATTATCGGTTCATACAAAGGTTCTCTGTAGTTTCATAAAGCTTAGTTTAGTGTAGTGTAGTTTAGTTAGTCATTTCTATAGTGTATTTTTGGTGAAAATTCTGATATTGGTGCAAAAAGTTGTTCATTGTTCACTATTTTGCCATTTTTCATGATTTATGTGATTCTGTTTTGCTGGTTTATATAGCTGTAGGTGGAATTTTTGCATGAAATTTTGTTTCCACACTTCTTTCATCCCACATTGAACACTAGAGAAAACAGAACCACTTTATGAGCTATAGTTTGTGAGATACAACTTTACGGTGAATAGTGAATTGTTGAAAATTTGTTTTTAGCATAACTTTGTCTCCGTATATCAGAATTGGACATATGACATATGCATTTGGGGTAGAAAAATAATTTATACCCACTGCCACACACAAAGTCTGTCATCTCCGAACCAAAAATCCGAAAAAAACCCTTTTTGCTATTTCTTTTTTATTTTTTAAGGTTTATTTTTTATTTTTCAAGGTTTATAGTGAAACTGTTTTGCATTTTTAACATAGTTAGGCTTTGAATTTTTTCTTGAAACTATTTTTACATGTTCTATATGATTTTAGGATGTTATTAATGCAAATACTTGCTTGATTCTACAATTATAACATGCATTTCCATTACTTTTGCCTTACTTTCTTCCTACTGTTGATTGTATTGCATGACTAGGGGAAATACAGGCCATTTGCATCCAATAAATCCTGAAATTGATAGAACATATCATAGGTTAGTTAGACAGAGTAGAAATTTACCTTTCCATAGTGTACCTGATTCTGTTTCTGATTCTGATTCTATTTCTGATTCTATTCCTGTTTCTGTGCATTTTGTGCAATATACTGATTTTGTGCATTCTGTTGCATTGTCTGATTCTGAGCATTCTGAAAATTCTGTGCACTCTGAAAATATGGCTCAACCACCTACTCCTCCTTATCCTCGTGAGAGGACATTAAGGGAGCTGACTGCACCTGATTTCACTTATGATAGCTTGTGCATCCAGTATCCCAATGAGGATGTGCCATATGTGCTTAAAACTGGACTAATCCATTTGTTGCCAAAGTTTAATGGACTTGCAAGTGAGGATCCTCATAAGCATCTTAAGGAGTTCCATATTGTATGTTCAACCATGAAACCTCATGTTGTCCAAGATGATCACATCTGTTTGAAGGCATTCCCTCATTCACTTGAAGGCCCTGCAAAAGACTGGTTGTACTATTTGGCTCCTGGATCCATCACAAGTTGGGGTGACCTGAAGAGGACATTCCTTGGTAAATTCTTCCCTGCCTCCAGGACCATTGCAATCAGAAAAGATATTTCTGGGATTAGGCAACAACATGAAGAAAGTTTATATGAGTATTGGGAGAGATTCAAGAGGTTATGTGCAAGCTGCCCCCATCATCAGATTTCAGAGCAACTCCTACTCCAATATTTTTATGAAGGTTTGAACAACATGGACAGGAGTATTATTGATGCAGCTAGTGGAGGTGCACTTGGAGACATGACTCCGTTTGAAGCTAGAGGTTTGATTGAGAAGATGGCTTCTAACTCTCAACAGTTCAATGCAAGGAGCAATGATGCCATAATTGTGAGAGGTGTGCATGATGTTGGGACTGATTCGGTGAGGCAAGAAAAGCTTGAGCGAAAAATTGACTCCCTCACCACATTGGTCACTCAATTAGCCATGAATCAACAAAAACAACCAATGGCAAGAGTATGTGGCATTTGCACCTCACCTGACCATTACAGTGATGTTTGTCCTTCTCTGCTTGAGCCAAGAACTACTGATCATCCTGAGGCTTATGCTGCAAACATCTACAACAACAGACCAAATCAACAACAGCAAAATTATGATCCATCTTCAAGCAGATACAACCCTGGTTGGAGAAATCATCCAAATCTCAAGTGGTCTGATCACACACAACAACAACCTCCTCATGCACCATTTCAGAACAACAATGATGCACATAATAGACCTTATGTTCCCCCACCAATTCAACAAAAAAGGCAACAACAAGTGATTAATAATCCTCCACCTGTACCTAGTGAACCGTCATTGGAAGAGTTGGTGAGGCAAATGACAATGCAGAACATGCAGTTCCAACAAGAAACCAGAGCTTCTATTCAGAGACAAGAATCTTCTATTCAGAATCTGACCACACAAATGGGACAGATGGCTACTTCATTGAACACATTGCAATCGCAGAATTCTAACAAGTTACCTTCTCAAACTGTGATTAACCCGAAAAATGTGAGTGCCATCACCCTAAGGTCAGGAAAGCAGACTGAATTGGCAACCTCTAAACCAGATTCTACTCTACAAAAGGTTGATGACATTGGCAGACACATTCATGCATCTACACCTTCCTCAAGTGCAGCACAACAACCACCTACCATCCCTCTTCCATTTCCCCCAAATATCATTCCAAGCAAGAAAATGGAAGAGGTCGACAAGGAGATCTTGGAAACATTTAGAAAGGTAGAGGTAAACATACCTCTACTTGATGCCATCAAGCAGATTCCAAGATATGCAAAGTTCCTAAAGGAGTTGTGCACTCACAAAAGGAAGCTGAAGGGTAATGAAAGGATAAGCATGGGCAGAAATGTTTCTGCACTCATAGGTAAACCTATTCCTCACATTCGTGAAAAATGTAAGGACCCAGGTACATTTACTGTTCCTTGAATCATAGGCAACAATAAATTTGAGAATGCCATGCTAGACTTAGGAGCTTCAATTAATGTCATGCCTATGTCTGCTTTTATGTCTTTGTCGATTGGACCTTTAAAGCCTACTGGTGTGGTAATTCAATTAGCAAATAGGAGTACTTCTTATCTTGCTGGCCTGGTAGAGGATGTCTTGGTTTGGGTTGGTGAACTTATATTCCTTGCTGATTTTTACATACTAGATATGGAAGAGGGATCCTCCCGTAACACAGTTCCTATTATTTTAGGGAGACCATTTTTAAGAACAGCCCGAACCAAGATTGATGTCCATGTTGGCACACTTTCCATGGAATTTGATGATACTGTGGTCCGGTTTAATATTTTTGATGCTATGAAGCATCCTTCTGAGGACCATTCTGTATTTCATGTTGATTTGCTTGATGAGTTGATTAATGAGCATATCTCTGATTTTATTCATGATTCTGATTCTTTATCATTGATAGCCTCACACACTTGTCATGCATGCACTGATTATGAACTGTGTAGTTCTTGCAATGATGACTTTTTGGATATTATTATTGATCCACATGATATAGAGTCATATTGCACTAACCCAATTGTTCAAGTGCAGGCTGCAGAATCTATGCCTGCTACTTTGGTTCCATCTGTTTTGCAGGCACCTATATTGGAGCTGAAACCTTTACCTGATAACCTCAAGTATGCTTACTTAGAGGATGATGAGAAGCTCCCTGTCATTGTTTCTACCTCCCTTGATGTTGAGCAAGAGGAGAAATTGCTACAAGTGCTGAAAAAGCATAAAAAGGCCATTGGTTGGACCTTAGCTGACATTCCTGGTATTAGCCCATCCATGTGCATGCATAGAATACTCTTGGACGATGGAGCTAAACCAGTGAGGCAACAACAAAGGAGACTTAATCCAGTGATTCTTGATGTTGTGAAGAAAGAGGTCACCAAGCTTCTACAAGCTGGGATTATATATCCAATTTCTGATATCCATTGGGTGAGTCCAGTTCAGGTAGTTCCTAAAAAGACAGGAATTACAGTGGTGAGAAATGAGAGGGATGAGCTAATTCCTACTAGAGTGCGGAACAGTTGGAGAGTTTGCATTGACTATAGGAGGCTCAACCAAGCAACAAGAAAGGATCATTTTCCTTTACCCTTTATTGACCAGATGCTTGAACGGTTAGCAGGTAAATCTCACTATTGTTTTCTTGATGGTTTTTCTGGATACTTTCAAATCCATATTGCTCCTGAGGATCAGGAGAAGACCACATTCACCTGCCCCTTCGGCACTTTTGCCTATAGGAGGATGCCCTTTGGCCTATGCAACGCCCCTGGTACATTCCAGCGGTGTACGGTTAGCATTTTTAGTGACTTTTTGGAAAGTTGCATAGAGGTATTTATGGATGATTTTACTGTATATGTGTGAGTACCCAATTTTGTCCGGCCAAAAATATTCATTCTAAAATAAATAAGTAACAATATCAATGTATTTCTCCCCCAATTACACAAGTTTAAAAATTAGTTTTGTTACAACTTTTGATATATAGAATTCAAGAAATCAATTGATAATAAATTAATTTAAACCAATACAATAATTACTGCAATGATACAAATCAATCCATTAATTCACACGATAAACATTATGCCAAATTCAAGCAATAAATTACAGCATGCTTTAGCTAAGTGGTACACCTTTTGGCCATAAAAATATATATTCAGCACTAAAGGAGAAAGCAAAATTTCTCTCTTAACTACACCTAACTATTTTAGTAAGAAGATTCTCCCATACTGCACATGCATCACCTCTCTTGGCTTAAATATAGACTGCATTCAATCCCTGAAAGAGAAAGAAAAGCAAGTCAACAAATTAAATAAGGCAATAAATCAACAATGCTAATGAAATACATTTAATACAATGATTAGTAGCATTCTGAAAAGGGTAATAAGTAAATACAGACTAGAATTATGGTAATCCAATAACCAGCAATTATGAGCACCCTTAAGTGAATAATCAGCATTAGTGGGCAATAATCATAAGCATAAAAAGAGGATTTCAATAAGGAAATTAGAATGAAAGTGGAAATAAAATCTTAGCATAAAGGAGAGGCATTAACGTATTGATTGTCAATTAAGAAAAGAAATTGCAAATATGGAAAGGAATCCAAAAAAAGAGGAAATTGAAAAGGGAAATATTGAAAACATTATAATCTATATATAGAGCAAGAATAACTTAGAGATACGGAGAGAAATTAAATACACAGAAATTAACCAAACAACACGGGTAAAAAACAAAGGGAGAGCAGAATCAGAGAAGCAGGAAGAGGAGTAGAGAAGACAAGGAAAAGTAGAGATATACAATTGTGAGTTCAAAGAGGTTAACCAATGCTTTACTGTTAGGATGTTCTTGCATTATTGTAATTATGATTTACTAAATTCCTTATGTTTTATATACAATGTGTGTTAACATCTGAACATCCATACATACTTATTGTCATATTCGTAATAAGCATGTGTTCACCATATTAATACTTGCATTTCTATGGACGCCTAAATATTATTGAGCAATCTCATACATCCCTAAGAATAAAATAAATAAATTTCTGATTCACGACTCATGGAATTGCAATCACAACAAATGAAATAAAATAATAGTACTCTGCATCCTAATTCTTGAAACTGAATCTTGCTTTTATGTTCATATTAATTCACAGTAAAACTATTTTTCGTATAATAATTTCAAATCCCACAAACACCCTAAACTCACAAAGAATTTTATCATTACAACTAAACTTGATTTTTCAAACAATTCATATCCCTAAATACAACCCCAACCAATAAATCTAATACATATATCTAAATTAAGAGCATAGGTAGAACTGTTATGGTACCTTTAACATTTGTGACAATATACATAGTTTTGTTAATTGTAAATTAAGATATGTGATTTAGATGCTATTTAATTGTAAATTGACGCGTGTGACTTAGGTATATTTAACATTCTAAATATTTGTTTGGACTGCACATAGAATGAAAAATGTCTTAAAATCCAATAATTAAAACTAGTTTTCTTAAGGAATTTAATAGTTGAAGTTATGATTTGTATGCCTTACCTATTACTTCGAGCCAAGAACCGGTTGCGGTCACTTGTACTGCTTCTGCTATTTATCGAAGTAATAAAATAATTAATAACCTTTTATTCATAAAGTTCCTCTTTAAAATGTAGAAGTTAAATAAAAAATGTTTTTTTTTAGATTCAATAGTGAGGTTACAACTCATATTGCATCTTTCTTCTCACTTCGAGCCGAGAACCGGTCGCGGTCACTTGTACTGCTTTTGCTATTTATCAAAGTGAGAAGAGGGTAAGCAATCAATGTTGACTCATCGTCTATTAGTCTCACCTCAATTAAACTCAAACCAATTTTTTAATAGCTCTCAATCAAACAATTTTTAATCAAACCAAACTAACAAACGATTTTCTTAAAGAACTACGTAGTCTTGATTTCCCTATTGCACCTAGGGATACGTAGGAGCAAGATAAACTCTTGTCAGACACAAAAATAAAAAACAAACATTTCGTTTTAATCAATTTAATTTTAATAAATAAGGGTAAATTAAAAGCATGCAATTAGTTAGGGTACCGTTTTATAACGGGCGAACGGGGTGCTAATACCTTCCCCGATTCGTAATCGACTCCCGAACTCACGACTCTGGTTTAAAAGACCCATTTTATCCAATTCGGGCACAATTCGAGTTTTCCACGTTTTAACCGCAAAAGACGTGGTGGCGACTCCTCAAGAGGTCGCGTGGCCGAAAATCCGGGCGCGACAGCTGGCGACTCTGCTGGGGACAATTTTTAAGAGAGTCAAGCCCATAACACTTTTTGCATGCATTCTTGTATATAAATACCCTTTTTGTTTTTTTCTAATTTTTGCACCGGTACTTACATCAATATTTACTTGTTTACTTATTGTTCTTAATTTAATTAATTATTTTGAGCCTACTCACCTGTTTGTTGTGCAACTTTTGGGGGTGGATTTATATTTGAGTCATGTGCTTCCCCACACACCCACTTTGTACACTTGAGTCACACACATATGCCCTAGACCCCGGGTATTAGAGATTAGGTGCCAAATAGGGGGATATCTGCCTTGTCGGTAAGTGGCCTTGTGTCACATCTGATATTGGCAAGATAAACCAATCTGATTGTTCCCATATGTCATAAGTTAACCGCCTGGGGAGCTAGTCTCTTCTCGTAACTAACCTATGACATATGGTTTCCTTTCCTTTAAAGATGGGAAGCAATCTGGTGACCTTTAGAAATAAAATAAAAAACTTTTATTGAGTCCACTTTAAACAGACCTCATACCTAGCCCTAAGGTCGTGACCCTTAAAATACCCAAAGTCCTGTAAGTATACCTTTTAGGACACAAACACATTACATAAATTAATTTTCTTCATCACCTTTCATGAATGAATTGGGAATTTCATTCCTCAAAATATTAAATTTTCATGCTTGAGTGTTATAAGGATGTCATTGCACTTTGACGTCCTTGTGCTACAAGGACGGCTAAATAATTTCAACCCCTTCCGATGGGCTCAACGCCCTAGGGATAATTTTCATTCTCATCGATGGGCTAAGCGCCCTAGGGATAATTTCCATTTATTTCGATGGGCTCAACGCCGTAGGGATAATTTCCCTTCCCTTTGACGGGCTAAGTGCCCTAGGGATAATATTCATTCCGGTCGATGGGCTAAATGCCCTAGATAAATTTTTCATCATCTTAATGAGCTTAGAGTTATATCGTTTAACTCCGAGCTGGCCTCAACAATATAATAGGCGTCGAGTCCACCATGACATTTTACTATATTGTAACTAAGGCTATATTTCTCCAAAATAGGGTACCACACCCTAGGAGCATAACAAATGCATTGACATTAACACATATCATGATCATTCATATTATTCATACATACATTACTTGAAAGTACATCATTCATACATACATTACTTGAAAGTACATCATTCATACACCAGTCAAATATTCATAAAAAAAATACATCATTCATCCATTCATATCGTGAGCAAAAAATCAGAAACATCATTCACACATTCATTCATTCACTTATGCATACATTCATGTACCTATTAAAAAAAACAGAAATAAGTTATTCAAACATCGCATTTCATACATCATCACACCACACAATTCGAAAAAAAAACAAGTATATTCCGAAAATTAAACAAAAACATACATACATCGTTCATGCACCATCACTTCATATCCTAACATGTAACATGCATTTTATGATCCAATGTTAAGGGCGTTCATGGATTAGAAATTTGACTTTTAAAGGTGATATTATTGGACTCGACTATAGTGAATCAGAAGAGGAAATAAATCAGTTGCCCAGATTGATATACCATTCTCAGAAGCCGATTTGTGATTTTCCTTTCATATGGAGATCCCAGCTGGCCAAGACAACTGTAGCCACTCCACCACTCCCCAATATCGAGAGGAAATAAATGCCATAGAGAAAAGAATCAGAGCCATTGAAGAAGCCAACTCATATGGCTTGAATGACGTCACTGACATATGCTTAGTCTCCGATTTGGTTGTACCACCAAAGTTCAAAGTACCAAAGTTCGACAAGTACCAAGGGACGTCTTGTCCCAAAGACCATATGACTATGTATACTAGAAAAATGACTCCCTATATCAGAGACGACAAGTTGTTGATCCATGTCTTTCAAGAAAGCCTAACTGGAGCTGCCACCACTTGGTACTTGCGTCTTGAAAGTTCACAAATTCAATGTTTCAAGGATTTATGTGTTTCATTTGTCAAGCATTACAATCACAACATTGATATAGCTCCTAATAGGACACAACTAAAAACTATGATCAAGAGAGAGGATGAAACTTTCAGTAAGTATGTCCAAAGATGGGTAGAAGTAGCCGCTCAGGTGAAACCCAAGCTATCTAATGAAGATAGTGTTTCGATGTTCATAGACACTCTCCAGGCACCATTCTATGGTGTGATGTTGGGATGTGTATCTCAGGGATTTCGTCAATTGATGACCATTGGTGAAAAAAATAGAAAGTCGTCTGAGAAGCGGCAAAGGTCTTAAGGATCCAACTCAGCACATAACTCGAGATTACACTGCAGATAAAAGGGTGGAAGGTGATGCATCATTCATTGAAACCTTAAACCAACGTCAATCGCATTATCGTCCCCAATAACATTATCCTAATACTCACAATAAAGAAGGAACATCTCGAAAGCAGAAGAGAAAAAGTCATTATGATGCAATCCCCATGTCTTACTTTGAGTTGCTGCCTGAACTTGTTCATAGGGGTTTGTTAACTATCCTCCCCTTTAAGGAGGTGGTGCCTCCATATCCAAATGGTTTCAACACGAATGCTTGTTGTATGTATCATGGAGGGACATCAGGACATCCGACATAGGATTGCAATCAATTAAAGGGCAAGGTGCGCGACCTGGTTAATCAAGGGTTGGTCAAGTTTCAAGGAAATGTTTTGATCTGAGAAAGACTCGAAGAAAAATCCGTTCATGAGCAACGTATCCCAACAAAATGTTATTTCTCAAATTATATTGTAGTATACCCTCTTGTCTCCACCCAAGGCTTTAGGGTTGCAAAATAAAGGATTTCATGTTTCATTCTTATGAATAAAATTATTTCATATTGCATGTTTTTTAAACAAGTATATACTAGCACATTGATCATGCAAATTTAGCACCTCATATTCTCATCTCATTAAACCATATTCACACAAAAAATAAATTCATGTATTAAAATGAGATACTAAAATTTTAAAACATAAAAAGTGGAGGATGATGCAAATATAATTCCAAAGTGGCATGGATCATTAGGTCGATTTTTCCAATGACACAAGGCTTCCTTGACAATTCTCAAACACTAAGAAGATATCCCTAGTCACCCCATTTGAGCCATGGACATTATGAATGTAGGTTTATTTTGATTGATCCATAAATTGTCAATATCCTGGGGAGGGTAGTTTTGTTTCATGTGTTTCCCTTGACATCCAATTATTAGGGAATGAATAAATTTTTCATACATCATTCACCCAATCCGACCCGAAGGATAAAAATAAAATTCAAGTCAAACAAAATGATTCATTGGTCAAAAGTGCAAAATGAATTACACAAAAAAAATGCCTGCTGAGAGTCTTCAATATCTCAGGCAAAAGTTAAGGCAAATGAAATACATTGTTAAAGACCAACAAAAGAAATTTTCAGATTCTATCGGGTTAAGTTACAACATTGACCTATTACATTACAAATATCAAATAGAATCCAAAATAATTGAATGTCATGACGGAAAACTATTGAAAATAGGACAAGGGGAGAAGATGGAGGAGAAATGGGTGTGGGAAACACATATTTGAGCCTTATATCCTTTTCTTGGGTGTGGGAAACTTATAGCCTTATAGCCTTGTTGTCACAATGGATAGAACATATTTTTCTACCCCAAATGCATATGTTAAATGTCCAATTCGGATATACGGAAGCAAAGTTATGCTATAAATAGATTTTCAACTGTTCACTTGTCACCGCCAAGTTGCATCTCACAAACTATAGCTCGGAAAGTAATTCTGCTTTCTCTGGTTTTCAAAATGGATAGAACTAATTTTTCTGATATAGCTCGGAATGAGATTCTGGTTTTTGTGATTGTCACAATGGATAGAAAATATTTTTCTACCCCAAATGCATATGTTAAACGTCCAATTCGGATATACAGAAGCAAAGTTATGCTATAAATAGATTTTCAACTATTCACTTGTCACCGTCAAGTTGCACCTCACAAACTATAGCTCGGAAAGTGATTCTGCTTTCTCTGGTTTTCGAAATGGATAGAACTAATTTTTCAACCCCAAATGAATATGTCACACGTCCAATTCTGATATACGGAAAAAAATATATGCTAAAAATAGATTTTCAACTGTTCACATGTCACCGCCAAGTTGCATCTCACAAACTATAGCTCGGAATGTGATTATGCTTTCTGTGGTTGTCACAATGGATAGAACTTATTTTTCTACCCCAAATGCATATGTCACACGTCCAATTCGGGTATATGGAAACAAAGTTATGCTAAAAATAGATTTTAACTGTTCACTTGTCACCGCCAAGTTGCATCTCACAAATTATAGCTCTGAATGAGATTCTGGTTTTCGTGATTGTCACAATGGATAGAACATATTATTCTACCCCAAATGCATATGTTAAATGTCCAATTCGGATAAACGGAAGCAAAGTTATGCTATAAATAGATTTTCAACTGTTCACTTGTCACCGCCAAGTTGCATTTCACACACTATAGCTCGGAAAGTGATTCTGCTTTCTCTGGTTTCCAAAATAGATAGAACTAATTTTTCTACCCCAAATGAATATGTCACACGTCCAATTCTGATATACGGAAACAAAGTTATGCTAAAAATAGATTTTCAACTGTTCACTTGTCACCGCCAAGTTGCATCTCACAAACTACAACTCGGAATGTGATTAAGCTTTTTGTGGTTGTTACAATGGTTAGAACTTATTTTTCTACCCCAAATGCATATGTCACTCGTCCAATTCGGATATACGGAAACAAAGTTATGGTAAAAATAGATTTTCAACTTTTCACTTGTAACCGCCAAGTTGCATCTCACAAACTATAGCTCCGAATGAGATTCTGGTTTTTGTGATTGTCACAATGGATAGAACATATTTTTCTACCCCAAATGCATATGTTAAACGTCCAATTCGGATATACGGAAGCAAAGTTATGCTATAAATAGATTTTCAACTATTCACTTGTCACCGCCAAGTTGCACCTCACAAACAATAGCTCGGAAAGTGATTCTTCTTTCTGTGGTTGTCACAATGGATAGAACTAATTTTTCTGCCCAAAATGAATATGTCACACGTCCAATTCGGATATACGGAGACAAAGTTATGCTAAAAATAGATTTTCAACTGTTCACTTGTCACCGCCAAGTTGCATCTCGCAAACTATAGCTCGGAATGTGATTATGCTTTATGTGGTTATCACAATGGATAGAACTTATTTTTCTACCCCAAATGCATATGTCACACGTCCAATTCGGTTATACGGAACCAAAGTTATGCTAAAAATAGATTTTAACTGTTCACTTGTCACCGCCAAGTTGCATCTCACAAACTATAGCTCGGAAAGTGATTCTGCTTTTTCTAGTTTTCAAAATGGATAGAACTAATTTTTCTACCCCAAATGAAAATGTCACACTTCCAATTCTGATATACGGAAACAAAGTTATGCTAAAAATAGATTTTCAACTATTCACTTGTCACCGCCAAGTTGCATCTAACAAACTATAGCTCTGAATGAGATTCAGGTTTTTGTGATTGTCACAATGGATAGAACATATTTTTCTACCCCAAATGCATATGTTAAACATCCAATTCGGATATACGGAAGCAAAGTTATGCTATAAATAGATTTTCAACTGTTCACTTGTCACCGCCAAGTTGCATCTCACAAACTATTGCTCGGAAAGTGATTCTGCTTTCTCTGATTTCAAAATGGATAGAACTAATTTTTCTACCCCAAATGAATATGTCACACGTCCAATTCTGATATACGGAAACAAAGTTATGTTAAAAATAGATTTTCAACTGTTCACTTGTCACCGCCAAGTTGCATCTCACAAACTATAGCTCGGAATGTGATTATGCTTTCTGTGGTTGTCACAATGGATAGAACTTATTTTTCTACCCCAAATGCATATGTTAAACGTCCAATTCAGATATAGGGAAGCAAAGTTATGCTATAAATAGATTTTCAACTTTTCACTTGTCACCGCCAAGTTCCATCTCACACACTATAGCTCGGAAAGTGATTATGCTTTCTCTGGTTTCCAAAATGGATAGAACTAATTTTTCTGCCCAAAATGAATATGTCACACGTCCAATTCGGATATACGGAAACAAAGTTATGCTAAAAATAGATTTTCAACTGTTCACTTGTCACCGCCAAGTTGCATCTCACAAACTATAGCTTTGAATGTGATTATGCTTTCTGTGGTTCTCACAATGGATAGAACTTATTTATCTACCCCAAATGCATATGTCAAACGTCCAATTCGGATATACGTAAACAAAGTTATGCTAAAAATAGATTTTCAACTGTTCACTTGTAACCGCCAAGTTGCATCTCACAAACTATAGCTCTGAATGAGATTCTGGTTTTTGTGATTGTCACAATGGATAGAACATATTTTTCTACCCCAAATGCATATGTTAAACGTCCTATTCGGATATACGGAAGCAAAGTTATGCTATAAATAGATTTTCAACTGTTCACTTGTCACCGCCAAGTTGCATCTCACACACTATAGCTCGGAAAGTGATTATGCTTTCTCTGGTTTCCAAAATGGATAGAACTAATTTTTCAGCCCCAAATGAATGTGTCACACGTCCAATTCGGATATACGGAAACAAAGTTATGCTAAAAATAGATTTTCAACTGTTCACTTGTCACCGCCAAGTTGCATCTCACAAACTATAGCTCTGAATGTGATTATGCTTTTGTGGTTTCACAATGGATAGAACTTATTTATCTACCCCAAATGCATATGTCACACGTCCAATTCGGATATACGGAAACAAAGTTATGCTAAAAATAGATTTTCAACTGTTCACTTGTCACCGCCAAGTTGCATCTCACAAACTATAGCTCGAATGTAGATTCTGCTTTTTGTGATTGTCACAATGGATAGAACATATTTTTCTACCCCAAATGCATATGTTAAACGTCCAATTCGGATATACGGAAAGCAAAGTTATGCTATAAATAGATTTTCAACTGTTCACTTGTCACCGCCAAGTTGCATCTCACAAACTATAGCTCGGAAAGTGATTCTGCTTTCTCTGGTTTCAAAATGGATAGAACTAATTTTTCTGCCCCAAATGAATATGTCACACGTCCAATTCGGATATACGGATACAAAGTTATGCTAAAAATAGATTTTCAACTATTCACTTGTCACCATCTAGTTGCATCTCACAAACTATAGCTCAGAATGTGATTCTGCTTTCTGTGGTTGTCACAATGGATAGAACTTATTTTTCTAACCCCAAATGCATATGTCACACGTCCAATTCGGATATACGGAAACAAAGTTATGCTAAAAATAGATTTTCAACTATTCACTTGTCACCGCCAAGTTGCATCTCACAAACTATAGCTCTGAATGAGATTCTGGTTTCTGTGATTGTCACAATGGATAGAACATATTATTCTACCCCAAATGCATATGTTAAATGTCCAATTCGGATAAACGGAAGCAAAGTTATGCTATAAATAGATTTTCAACTATTCACTTGTCACCGCCAAGTTGCATCTCACACACTATAGCTCGGAAAGTGATTCTGCTTTCTCTGGTTTCCAAAATGGATAGAACTAATTTTTCTACCCCAAATGAATATGTCACACGTCCAATTCTGATATACGGAAACAAAGTTATGCTAAAAATAGATTTTCAACTGTTCACTTGTCACCGCCAAGTTGCATCTCACAAACTATAGCTCGGAATGTGATTATGCTTTTTGTGGTTGTCACAATGGATAGAACTTATTTTTCTACCCCAAATGCATATGTCACTCGTCCAATTCGGATATACGGAAACAAAGTTATGCTAAAAATAGATTTTCAACTGTTCACTTGTCACCGCCAAGTTGCATCTCACAAACTATAGCTCCGAATGAGATTCTGGCTTTTTGTGATTGTCACAATGGATAGAACATATTTTTCTACCCCAAATGCATATGTAACACGTCCAATTCGGATATACGGAAGCAAAGTTATGCTATAAATAGATTTTCAACTATTCACTTGTCACCGCCAAGTTGCATCTCACAAACTAATAGCTCGGAAAGTGATTCTTCTTTCTGTGGTTGTCACAATGGATAGAACTTATTTTTCTACCCAAATGCATATGTCACACGTCCAATTCGGATATACGGAAACAAAGTTATGCTAAAAATAGATTTTCAACTGTTCACTTGTCACCGCCAAGTTGCATCTCACAAACTATAGCTCGGAATGTGATTATGCTTTCTGTGGTTATCACAATGGATAGAACTTATTTTTCTACCCCAAATGCATATGTCACACGTCCAATTCGGATATACGGAAACAAAGTTATGCTAAAAATAGATTTTCAACTGTTCACTTGTCACCGCCAAGTTGCATCTCACAAACTATAGCTCGGAAAGTGATTCTGCTTTCTCTAGTTTTCAAAATGGATAGAACTAATTTTTCTACCCCAAATGCATATGTCACACTTCCAATTCTGATATACGGAAACAAAGTTATGCTAAAAATAGATTTTCAACTGATTCACTTGTCACCGCCAAGTTGCATCTCACAAACTATAGCTCTGAATGAGATTCTAGGTTTTGTGATTGTCACAATGGATAGAACTTATTTTTCTACCCCAAATGCATATGTTAAACGTCCAATTCAGATATACGGAAGCAAAGTTATGCTATAAATAGATTTTCAACTGTTCACTTGTCACCGCCAAGTTCCATCTCACACACTATAGCTCGGAAAGTGATTATGCTTTCTCTGGTTTCAAAATGGATAGAACTAATTTTTCTACCCCAAATGCATATGTCACACGTCCAATTCGGATATACGGAAACAAAGTTATGCTAAAAATAGATTTTCAACTGTTCACTTGTCACCGCCAAGTTGCATCTCACAAACAATAGCTTTGAATGTGATTCTGCTTTCTGTGGTTCTCACAATGGATAGAACTTATTTATCTACCCTAAATGCATATGTCACACGTCCAATTCGGATATACGTAAACAAAGTTATGCTAAAAATAGATTTTCAACTGTTCACTTGTCACCGCCAAGTTGCATCTCACAAACTATAGCTCTGAATGAGATTCTGGTTTTTGTGATTGTCACAATGGATAGAACATATTTTTCTACCCCAAATGCATATGTTACACGTCCAATTCGGATATACGGAAGCAAAGTTATGCTATAAATAGATTTTCAACTGTTCACTTGTCACCGCCAAGTTGCATCTCACACACTATAGCTCGGAAAGTGATTCTGCTTTCTCTGGTTTCAAAATGGATAGAACTAATTTTTCAGCCCCAAATGCATATGTCACACGTCCAATTCGGATATACGGAAACAAAGTTATGCTAAAAATAGATTTTCAACTGTTCACTTGTCACCGCCAAGTTGCATCTCACAAACTATAGCTCTGAATGTGATTATGCTTTTTGTGGTTTCACAAATGGATAGAACTTATTTTTCTACCCCAAATGCATATGTCACACGTCCAATTCGGATATACGGAAACAAAGTTATGCTAAAAATAGATTTTCAACTGTTCACTTGTCACCGCCAAGTTGCATCTCACAAACTATAGCTCGAATGAGATTCTGGTTTTTGGATTGTCACAATGGATAGAACATATTTTTCTACCCCAAATGCATATGTTAAACGTCCAATTCGGATATACGGAAGCAAAGTTATGCTAAAAATAGATTTTCAACTGTTCACTTGTCACCGCCAAGTTGCATCTCACAAACTATAGCTCGGAAAGTGATTCTGCTTTCTCTGGTTTTCAAAATGGATAGAACTAATTTTTCTACCCCAAATGCATATGTCACACGTCCAATTCGGATATACGGAAACAAAGTTATGCTAAAAATAGATTTTCAACTATTCACTTGTCACCGCCAAGTTGCATCTCACAAACTATAGCTCGGAATGTGATTCTGCTTTCTGTGGTTGTCACAATGGATAGAACTTATTTTTCTACCCCAAATGCATATGTCACACGTCCAATTCGGATATACGGAAACAAAGTTATGCTAAAAATAGATTTTCAACTGTTCACTTGTCACCGCCAAGTTGCATCTCACAAACTATAGCTCGGAATGATGATTCTGCTTTTCTGTGATTGTCACAATGGATAGAACATATTTTTCTACCCCAAATGCATATGTCACACGTCCAATTCGGATATACGGAAAGCAAAGTTATGCTATAAATAGATTTTCAACTGTTCACTTGTCACCGCCAAGTTGCATCTCACACACTATAGCTCGGAAAGTGATTCTGCTTTCTCTGGTTTCCAAAATTGATAGAACTAATTTTTCTACCCCAAATGAATATGTCACACGTCCAATTCTGATATACGGAAACAAAGTTATGCTAAAAATAGATTTTCAACTGTTCACTTGTCACCGCCAAGTTGCATCTCACAAACTAAGCTCGGAATGTGATTAGCTTTTTGTGGTTGTTACAATGGATTAGAACTATTTTTCTACCCCAAATGCATATGTCACCGTCCAATTCGGATATACGGAAACAAAGTTATGCTAAAAATAGATTTTCAACTTTTCACTTGTCACCGCCAAGTTGCATCTCACAAACTATATCTCTGAATGAGATTCTGGTTTTGTGATTGTCACAATGGATAGAACATATTTTTCTACCCCAAATGCATATGTTCACACGTCCAATTCGGATATACGGAAGCAAAGTTATGCTATAAATAGATTTTCAACTATTCACTTGTCACCGCCAAGTTGCATCTCACAAACTATAGCTCGGAAAGTGATTCTGCTTTCTCTGGTTTTCAAAATGGATAGAACTAATTTTTCTACCCCAAATGCATATGTCACACGTCCAATTCGGATATACGGAAACAAAGTTATGCTAAAAATAGATTTTCAACTATTCACTTGTCACCGCAAAGTTGCATCTCACAAACTATAGCTCGGAATGTGATTCTGCTTTCTGTGGTTGTCACAATGGATAGAACTATTTTTCTACCCCAAATGCATATGTCACACGTCCAATTCGGATATACGGAAACAAAGTTATGCTAAAAATAGATTTTCAACTGTTCACTTGTCACCGCCAAGTTGCATCTCACAAACTATAGCTCGAATGTGATTCTGCTTTCTGTGGTTGTCACAATGGATAGAACTTATTTTTCTACCCCAAATGCATATGTCACACGTCCAATTCGGATATACGGAAACAAAGTTATGCTAAAATAGATTTTCAACTGTTCACTTGTCACCGCCAAGTTGCATCTCACAAACTATAGCTCGGAATGTGATTCTGCTTTCTGTGGTTGTCACAATGGATAGAACTATTTTTCTACCCCAAATGCATATGTCACACGTCCAATTCGGATATACGGAAACAAAGTTATGCTAAAATAGATTTTCAACTGTTCACTTGTCACCGCCAAGTTGCATCTCACAAACTATAGCTCGAATGTGATTCTGATTTCTGTGGTTGTCACAATCGAAATAACATATTTTTCTACCCCAAATTCATATGTCACACGTCCAATTCGGATATACGGAAACAAAGTTATGCTAAAAATAGATTTTCAACTGTTCACTTGTCACCGCCAAGTTGCATCTCACAAACTATAGCTCGGAATGTGATTCTGCTTTCTGTGGTTGTCACAATGGATAGAACTTAATTTTTCTACCCCAAATGCATATGTCACACGTCCAATTCGGATATACGGAAACAAAGTTATGCTAAAAATAGATTTTCAACTGTTCACTTGTCACCGCCAAGTTGCATCTCACAAACTATAGCTCGGAAAGTGATTCTGCTTTCTGTGGTTTTCACAATGGATAGAACTTATTTTTCTACCCCAAATGCATATGTCACACGTCCAATTCGGATATACGGAAACAAAGTTATGCTAAAAATAGATTTTCAACTGTTCACTTGTCACCGCCAAGTTGCATCTCACAAACTATAGCTCGGAAAGTGATTCTGCTTTCTTGGTTGTCACAATGGATAGAACTTATTTTTCTACCCCAAATGCATATGTCACACGTCCAATTCGGATATACGGAAACAAAGTTATGCTAAAATAGATTTTCAACTGTTCACTTGTCACCGCCAAGTTGCATCTCACAAACTATAGCTCGGAATGTGATTCTGCTTTCTGTGGTTGTCACAATGGATAGAACTATTTTTCTACCCCAAATGCATATGTCACACGTCCAATTCGGATATACGGAAACAAAGTTATGCTAAAAATAGATTTTCAACTGTTCACTTGTCACCGCCAAGTTGCATCTCACAAACTATAGCTCGGAATGTGATTCTGCTTTCTCTGGTTGTCACAATGGATATAACTAATTTTTCTACCCCAAATGCATATGTCACACGTCCAATTCGGATATACGGAAACAAAGTTATGCTAAAAATAGATTTTCAACTGTTCACTTGTCACCGCCAAGTTGCATCTCACAAACTATAGCTCGGAATGTGATTCTGCTTTCTGTGGTTGTCACAATGGATAGAACTATTTTTCTACCCCAAATGCATATGTCACACGTCCAATTCGGATATACGGAAACAAAGTTATGCTAAAAATAGATTTTCAACTGTTCACTTGTCACCGCCAAGTTGCATCTCACAAACTATAGCTCGGAATGTGATTCTGCTTTCTGTGGTTGTCACAATGGATAGAACTATTTTTCTACCCCAAATGCATATGTCACACGTCCAATTCGGATATACGGAAACAAAGTTATGCTAAAATAGATTTTCAACTGTTCACTTGTCACCGCCAAGTTGCATCTCACAAACTATAGCTCGGAATGTGATTCTGCTTTCTGTGGTTGTCACAATGGATAGAACTATATTTTTCTACCCCAAATGCATATGTCACACGTCCAATTCGGATATACGGAAACAAAGTTATGCTAAAAATAGATTTTCAACTGTTCACTTGTCACCGCCAAGTTGCATCTCACAAACTATAGCTCGGAATGTGATTCTGCTTTCTGTGGTTGTCACAATGGATAGAACTATTTTTCTACCCCAAATGCATATGTCACACGTCCAATTCGGATATACGAAACAAAGTTATGCTAAAAATAGATTTTCAACTGTTCACTTGTCACCGCCAAGTTGCATCTCACAAACTATAGCTCGGAAAGTGATTCTGCTTCTCTGGTTTTCACAATGGATATAACTACTTTTTCTACCCCAAATGCATATGTCACACGTCCAATTCGGATATACGGAAACAAAGTTATGCTAAAAATAGATTTTCAACTGTTCACTTGTCACCGCCAAGTTGCATCTCACAAACTATAGCTCGGAATGTGATTCTGCTTTCTGTCGTTGTCACAATGGATATAACTAATTTTTCTACCCAAATGCATATGTCACACGTCCAATTCGGATATACGGAAACAAGTTATGCTAAAAATAGATTTTCAACTGTTCACTTGTCACCGCCAAGTTGCATCTCACAAACTCTAGCTCAGAAAGTGATTCTGCTTTCTCTGGTTTTCAAAATGGATATAACTAATTTTTCTACCCCAAATGCATATGTCACACGTCCAATTCGGATATACGGAAACAAAGTTATGCTAAAAATAGATTTTCAACTGTTCACTTGTCACCGCCAAGTTGCATCTCACAAACTATAGCTCGGAATGTGATTCTGCTTTCTCTGGTTTTCACAATGGATATAACTAATTTTTCTACCCCAAATGCATATGTCACACGTCCAATTCGGATATACGGAAACAAAGTTATGCTAAAAATAGATTTTCAACTGTTCACTTGTCACCGCCAAGTTGCATCTCACAAACTATAGCTCGGAGAGTGATTCTGCTTTCTCTGGTTTTCAAAATGGATATAACTACTTTTTCTACCCCAAATGCATATGTCACACGTCCAATTCGGATATACGGAAACAAAGTTATGCTAAAAATAGATTTTCAACTGTTCACTTGTCACCGCCAAGTTGCATCTCACAAACTATAGCTCGGAATGTGATTCTGCTTTCTGTCGTTGTCACAATGGATATAACTAATTTTTCTACCCCAAATGCATATGTCACACGTCCAATTCGGATATACGGAAACAAAGTTATGCTAAAAATAGATTTTCAACTGTTCACTTGTCACCGCCAAGTTGCATCTCACAAACTATAGCTCGGAAAGTGATTCTGCTTTCTCTGGTTTTCAAAATGGATATAACTAATTTTTCTACCCCAAATGCATATGTCACACGTCCAATTCGGATATACGGAAACAAAGTTATGCTAAAAATAGATTTTCAACTGTTCACTTGTCACCGCCAAGTTGCATCTCACAAACTATAGCTCGGAAAGTGATTCTGCTTTCTCTGGTTTTCAAAATGGATATAACTTATTTTTCTACCCCAAATGCATATGTCACACGTCCAATTCGGATATACGGAAACAAAGTTATGCTAAAATAGATTTTCAACTGTTCACTTGTCACCGCCAAGTTGCATCTCACAAACTATAGCTCGGAAAGTGATTCTGCTTTCTCTGGTTTTCAAAATGGATATAACTAATTTTTCTACCCCAAATGCATATGTCACACGTCCAATTCGGATATACGGAAACAAAGTTATGCTAAAAATAGATTTTCAACTGTTCACTTGTCACCGCCAAGTTGCATCTCACAAACTATAGCTCGGAATGTGATTCTGATTTCTTGTGGTTTGTCACAATGGATATAACATATTTTTCTACCCCAAATGCATATGTCACACGTCCAATTCGGATATACGGAAACAAGTTATGCTAAAAATAGATTTTCAACTGTTCACTTGTCACCGCCAAGTTGCATCTCACAACTATAGCTCGGAATGTGATTCTGCCTTTCTGTGGTTGTCACAATGGATAGAACTTATTTTCTACCCCAAATGCATATGTCACACGTCCAATTCGGATATACGGAAACAAAGTTATGCTAAAATAGATTTTCAACTATTCACTTGTCACCGCCAAGTTGCATCTCACAAACTATAGCTCGGAATGTGATTCTGCTTTCTGTGTTGTCACAATGGATAGAACATATTTTTCTACCCCAAATGCATATGTCACACGTCCAATTCGGATATACGGAAACAAAGTTAATGCTAAAATAGATTTTCAACTATTTCACTTGTCACCGCCAAGTTGCATCTCACAAACTATAGCTCGGAATGTGATTCTGCTTTCTGTGGTTTTCACAATGGATAGAACTATTTTTCTACCCCAAATGCATATGTCACACGTCCAATTCGGATATACGGAAACAAAGTTATGCTAAAAATAGATTTTCAACTGTTCACTTGTCACCGCCAAGTTGCATCTCACAAACTATAGCTCGGAATGTGATTCTGCTTTCTCTGGTTGTCACAATGGATATAACTTATTTTTCTACCCCAAATGCATATGTCACACGTCCAATTCGGATATACGGAAACAAAGTTATGCTAAAAATAGATTTTCAACTGTTCACTTGTCACCGCCAAGTTGCATCTCACAAACTATAGCTCGGAATGTGATTCTGCTTCTCTGGTTTTCACAATGGATAGAACTATTTTTCTACCCCAAATGCATATGTCACACGTCCAATTCGGATATACGGAAACAAAGTTATGCTAAAATAGATTTTCAACTGTTCACTTGTCACCGCCAAGTTGCATCTCACAAACTATAGCTCGGAAAGTGATTCTGCTTTCTCTGGTTTTCAAAATGGATATAACTAATTTTTCTACCCCAAATGCATATGTCACACGTCCAATTCGGATATACGGAAACAAAGTTATGCTAAAATAGATTTTCAACTGTTCACTTGTCACCGCCAAGTTGCATCTCACAAACTATAGCTCGGAAGTGATTCTGCTTTCTCTTGGTTTTCACAATGGATATACTCAATTTTTCTACCCCAAATGCATATGTCACACGTTCCAATTCGGATATACGGAAACAAAGTTATGCTAAAATAGATTTTCAACTGTTCACTTGTCACCGCCAAGTTGCATCTCACACACTATAGCTCGGAATGTGATTCTGCTTTCTGTGTTGTCACAATGGATATAACTATTTTTCTACCCAAATGCATATGTCACACGTCCAATTCGGATATACGGAAACAAAGTTATGCTAAAAATAGATTTTCAACTATTCACTTGTCACCGCCAAGTTGCATCTCACAAACTATAGCTCGGAATGTGATTCTGCTTTCTGTGGTTGTCACAATGGATAGAACTATTTTTCTACCCCAAATGCATATGTCACACGTCCAATTCGGATATACGGAAACAAAGTTATGCTAAAAATAGATTTTCAACTGTTCACTTGTCACCGCCAAGTTGCATCTCACAAACTATAGCTCGGAATGTGATTCTGCTTTCTCTGGTTTTCAAAATGGATAGAACTAATTTTTCTACCCCAAATGCATATGTCACACGTCCAATTCGGATATACGGAAACAAAGTTATGCTAAAAATAGATTTTCAACTGTTCACTTGTCACCGCCAAGTTGCATCTCACAAACTATAGCTCGGAATGTGATTCTGCTTTCTGTGGTTGTCACAATGGATAGAACTATTTTTCTACCCCAAATGCATATGTCACACGTCCAATTCGGATATACGGAAACAAAGTTATGCTAAAAATAGATTTTCAACTGTTCACTTGTCACCGCCAAGTTGCATCTCACAAACTATAGCTCCGAAAGTGATTCTGCTTTCTTGGTTTCACAATGGATATAACTGAATGTTTCTACCCCAAATGCATATGTCACACGTCCAATTCGGAGATACGGAAACAAAGTTATGCTAAAAATGATTTTCAAATGTTCACTTGTCACGCCAAGTTGCATCTCACAACTATAGCTCGAAAGTGATTCTGCTTTCTCTGGTTTTCAAAATGGATATAACTAATTTTTCTACCCCAAATGCATATGTCACACGTCCAATTCGGATATACGGAAACAAAGTTATGCTAAAATAGATTTTCAAACTGTCACTTGTCACCGCCCAAGTTTGCCATCTCACAAACTATAGCTCGGAATGTGATTCTGCTTTTCTGGTGTTTTCACAATGGATAGAACTATTTTTCACCCCAAATGCTATGTCACACGTCCAATTCGGATATACGGAAACAAAGTTATGCTAAAATAGATTTTCAACTGTCACTTGTACGACCAAGTTGCATCTCACAAACTATAGCTCAGAAAGTGATTCTGCTTTTTGTGGTTATGACAATGGATAGAAATATTTTTCTACCCCAAATGCATATGTCACACGTCCAATTCGAATATACGGAAAGAAAGTTATGCTAAAAATAGATTTTCAACTATTCACTTGTCATCGTCGAGTTGCATCTCACAAACTATTGCTCGGAATGTGATTCTGCATTCTGTGGTTGTCAATATGGATAGAACTTATTTTTCTACCCCAAATGCATATGTTAAACATCCAATTCGGGTATACGGAAGCAAAGTTATGCTATAAATAGATTTTCAAAATGGATAGAACTAATTTTTCTACCCCAAATGAATATGTCACACGTCCAATTATGATATACGGAAACAAAGTTATACTAAAAGTAGATTTTCAACTGTTCACTTGTCATCGCCAAGTTGCATCTCACAAACTATAGCTCGGAATATGATTATGCTTTCTGTGGTTGTCACAATGGATAGAACTATTTTTTTACCCCAAATGCATATGTCATACGTCCAATTCGGATATACGGAAACAAAGTTATGCTAAAAATAGATTTTCAACTGTTCACTTGTCACCGCCAAGTTGCATCTCACAAACTATAGCTCGGAATGTGATTCTGCTTTCTCTGGTTTTCACAATGGATATAACTAATTTTTCTACCCCAAATGCATATGTCACACGTCCAATTCGGATATACGGAAACAAAGTTATGCTAAAAATAGATTTTCAACTGTTCACTTGTCACCGCCAAGTTGCATCTCACAAACTATAGCTCGGAAAGTGATTCTGCTTTCTCTGGTTGTCACAATGGATATAACTAATTTTTCTACCCCAAATGCATATGTCACACGTCCAATTCGGATATACGGAAACAAAGTTATGCTAAAAATAGATTTTCAACTGTTCACTTGTCACCGCCAAGTTGCATCTCACAAACTATAGCTCGGAATGTGATTCTGCTTTCTCTGGTTTTCAAAATGGATAGAACTAATTTTTCTACCCCAAATGCATATGTCACACGTCCAATTCGGATATACGGAAACAAAGTTATGCTAAAAATAGATTTTCAACTGTTCACTTGTCACCGCCAAGTTGCATCTCACAAACTATAGCTCAGAAATGTGATTCTGCTTTCTCTGGTTGTCACAATGGATAGAACTAATTTTTCTACCCCAAATGCATATGTCACACGTCCAATTCGGATATACGGAAACAAAGTTATGCTAAAAATAGATTTTCAACTGTTCACTTGTCACCGCCAAGTTGCATCTCACAAACTATAGCTCAGGAATGTGATTCTGCTTTCTGTGTTGTCACAACTGGATATAACTAATTTTTCTACCCCAAATGCATATGTCACACGTCCAATTCGGATATACGGAAACAAAGTTATGCTAAAAATAGATTTTCAACTGTTCACTTGTCACCGCCAAGTTGCATCTCACAAACTATAGCTCAGAAAGTGATTCTGCTTTCTCTGGTTTTCAAAATGGATATAACTAATTTTTCTACCCCAAATGCATATGTCACACGTCCAATTCGGATATACGGAAACAAAGTTATGCTAAAAATAGATTTTCAACTGTTCACTTGTCACCGCCAAGTTGCATCTCACAAACTATAGCTCGGAATGTGATTCTGCTTTCTCTGGTTTTCACAATGGATATAACTAATTTTTCTACCCCAAATGCATATGTCACACGTCCAATTCGGATATACGGAAACAAAGTTATGCTAAAAATAGATTTTCAACTGTTCACTTGTCACCGCCAAGTTGCATCTCACAAACTATAGCTCGGAATGTGATTCTGCTTTCTGTGGTTGTCACAATGGATATAACTATTTTTCTACCCCAAATGCATATGTCACACGTCCAATTCGGATATACGGAAACAAAGTTATGCTAAAAATAGATTTTCAACTGTTCACTTGTCACCGCAAAGTTGCATCTCACAAACTATAGCTCAGGAAGTGATTCTGCTTTCTCTGGTTTTCAAAATGGATATAACTAATTTTTCTACCCCAAATGCATATGTCACACGTCCAATTCGGATATACGGAAACAAAGTTATGCTAAAAATAGATTTTCAACTGTTCACTTGTCACCGCCAAGTTGCATCTCACAAACTATAGCTCGGAAAGTGATTCTGCTTTCTCTGGTTTTCAAAATGGATATAACTAATTTTTCTACCCCAAATGCATATGTCACACGTCCAATTCGGATATACGGAAACAAAGTTATGCTAAAAATAGATTTTCAACTGTTCACTTGTCACCGCCAAGTTGCATCTCACAAACTATAGCTCGGAATGTGATTCTGCTTTCTGTGGTTGTCACAATGGATATAACTATTTTTCTACCCCAAATGCATATGTCACACGTCCAATTCGGATATACGGAAACAAAGTTATGCTAAAAATAGATTTTCAACTAGTTCACTTGTCACCGCCAAGTTGCATCTCACAAACTATAGCTCGGAATGTGATTCTGCTTTCTCTGGTTGTCACAATGGATATAACAATTTTTCTACCCCAAATGCATATGTCACACGTCCAATTCGGATATACGGAAACAAAGTTATGCTAAAAATAGATTTTCAACTGTTCACTTGTCACCGCCAAGTTGCATCTCACAAACTATAGCTCGGAATGTGATTCTGCTTTCTCTGGTTGTCACAATGGATATAACTATTTTTCTACCCCAAATGCATATGTCACACGTCCAATTCGGATATACGGAAACAAAGTTATGCTAAAAATAGATTTTCAACTGTTCACTTGTCACCGCCAAGTTGCATCTCACAAACTATAGCTCGGAAGTGATTCTGCTTTCTCTGGTTTTCAAAATGGATATAACTAATTTTTCTACCCCAAATGCATATGTCACACGTCCAATTCGGATATACGGAAACAAAGTTATGCTAAAAATAGATTTTCAACTATTCACTTGTCACCGCCAAGTTGCATCTCACAAACTATAGCTCGGAATGTGATTCTGCTTTCTGTGGTTTTCACAATGGATATAACTTATTTTTCTACCCCAAATGCATATGTCACATGTCCAATTCGGATATACGGAAACAAAGTTATGCTAAAAATAGATTTTCAACTGTTCACTTGTCACCGCCAAGTTGCATCTCACAAACTATAGCTCGGAATGTGATTCTGCTTTCTTGGTTGTCACAATGGATAGAACTAATTTTTTCTACCCCAAATGCATATGTCACACGTCCAATTCGGATATACGGAAACAAAGTTATGCTAAAAATAGATTTTCAACTGTTCACTTGTCACCGCCAAGTTGCATCTCACAAACTATAGCTCGGAAAGTGATTCTGCTTTCTCTGGTTTTCAAAATGGATATAACTAATTTTTCTACCCCAAATGCATATGTCACACGTCCAATTCGGATATACGGAAACAAAGTTATGCTAAAATAGATTTTCAACTATTCACTTGTCACCGCCAAGTTGCATCTCACAAACTATAGCTCGGAAAGTGATTCTGCTTTCTCTGGTTTTCAAAATGGATATAACTAATTTTTCTACCCCAAATGCATATGTCACACGTCCAATTCGGATATACGGAAACAAAGTTATGCTAAAAATAGATTTTCAACTGTTCACTTGTCACCGCAAAGTTGCATCTCACAAACTATAGCTCAGAAAGTGATTCTGCTTTCTCTGGTTTTCACAATGGATATAACTAATTTTTCTACCCCAAATGCATATGTCACACGTCCAATTCGGATATACGGAAACAAAGTTATGCTAAAAATAGATTTTCAACTATTCACTTGTCACCGCCAAGTTGCATCTCACAAACTATAGCTCAGAATGTGATTCTGCTTTCTTGGTTGTCACAATGGATATAACTAATTTTTCTACCCCAAATGCATATGTCACACGTCCAATTCGGATATACGGAAACAAAGTTATGCTAAAATAGATTTTCAACTGTTCACTTGTCACCGCCAAGTTGCATCTCACAAACTATAGCTCGGAATGTGATTCTGCTTTCTGTGGTTTTCACAATGGATATAACTAATTTTTCTACCCCAAATGCATATGTCACACGTCCAATTCGGATATACGGAAACAAAGTTATGCTAAAAATAGATTTTCAACTGTTCACTTGTCACCGCCAAGTTGCATCTCACAAACTATAGCTCAGAAAGTGATTCTGCTTTCTCTGGTTTTCAAAATGGATATAACTAATTTTTCTACCCCAAATGCATATGTCACACGTCCAATTCGGATATACGGAAACAAAGTTATGCTAAAAATAGATTTTCAACTGTTCACTTGTCACCGCCAAGTTGCATCTCACAAACTATAGCTCGGAATGTGATTCTGCTTTTCTCTGGTTTTCACAATGGATATAACTAATTTTTCTACCCCAAATGCATATGTCACACGTCCAATTCGGATATACGGAAACAAAGTTATGCTAAAAATAGATTTTCAACTGTTCACTTGTCACCGCCAAGTTGCATCTCACAAACTATAGCTCGAAGTGATTCTGCTTTCTGTGTTGTCACAATGGATATAACTTATTTTTCTACCCCAGATGCATATGTCACACGTCCAATTCAGATATACGGAAAGAAAGTTATGCTAAATATAGATTTTCAACTATTCACTTGTCACCGTCTAGTTGAATCTCACAAACTATAGCTCGGAATGTGATTCTGCTTTCTGTGGATGTCACAATGGATAGAACATATTTTTCTACCCCAAATGCATATGTCACACGTCCAATTCGAATATACGAAAGAAAGTTATGCTAAAAATAGATTTTCAACTATTCACTTGTCATCGTCGAGTTGCATCTCACAAACTATTGCTCGGAATGTGATTCTGCATTCTGTGGTTGTCACAATGGATAGAACTTATTTTTCTACCACAAATGCATATGTTAAACATCCAATTCGGGTATACGGAAGCAAAGTTAGTTATGCTATAAATAGATTTTCAAAATGGATAGAACTAATTTTTCTACCCCAAATGAATATGTCACATGTCCAATTCTGATATACGGAAACAAAGTTATGCTAAAAATAGATTTTCAACTGTTCACTTGTCACCGCCAAGTTGCATCTCACAAACTATAGCTCAGAATGTGATTCTGCTTTCTCTGGTTTTCACAATGGATATAACTATTTTTCTACCCCAAATGCATATGTCACACGTCCAATTCGGATATACGGAAACAAAGTTATGCTAAAAATAGATTTTCAACTGTTCACTTGTCACCGCCAAGTTGCATCTCACAAACTATAGCTCGGAAGTGATTCTGCTTTCTCTGGTTTTCACAATGGATATAACTAATTTTTCTACCCCAAATGCATATGTCACACGTCCAATTCGGATATACGGAAACAAAGTTATGCTAAAATAGATTTTCAACTGTTCACTTGTCACCGCCAAGTTGCATCTCACAAACTATAGCTCGGAATGTGATTCTGCTTTCTCTGGTTTTCAAAATGGATATAACTAATTTTTCTACCCCAAATGCATATGTCACACGTCCAATTCGGATATACGGAAACAAAGTTATGCTAAAAATAGATTTTCAACTGTTCACTTGTCACCGCCAAGTTGCATCTCACAAACTATAGCTCGGAATGTGATTCTGCTTTCTGTGGTTGTCACAATGGATAGAACTATTTTTCTACCCCAAATGCATATGTCACACGTCCAATTCGGATATACGGAAACAAAGTTATGCTAAAATAGATTTTCAACTGTTCACTTGTCACCGCCAAGTTGCATCTCACAAACTATAGCTCGGAATGTGATTCTGCTTTCTCTGGTTGTCACAATGGATATAACATATTTTTCTACCCCAAATGCATATGTCACACGTCCAATTCGGATATACGGAAACAAAGTTATGCTAAAAATAGATTTTCAACTGTTCACTTGTCACCGCCAAGTTGCATCTCACAAACTATAGCTCGGAATGTGATTCTGCTTTCTGTGGTTTTCACAATGGATATAACTAATTTTTCTACCCCAAATGCATATGTCACACGTCCAATTCGGATATACGGAAACAAAGTTATGCTAAAATAGATTTTCAACTGTTCACTTGTCACCGCCAAGTTGCATCTCACAAACTATAGCTCGGAATGTGATTCTGCTTTCTCTGGTTTTCAAATGGATATAACTAATTTTTCTACCCCAAATGCATATGTCACACGTCCAATTCGGATATACGGAAACAAAGTTATGCTAAAAATAGATTTTCAACTGTTCACTTGTCACCGCCAAGTTGCATCTCACAAACTATAGCTCGGAATGTGATTCTGCTTTCTGTGGTTGTCACAATGGATATAACTAATTTTTCTACCCCAAATGCATATGTCACACGTCCAATTCGGATATACGGAAACAAAGTTATGCTAAAAATAGATTTTCAACTGTTCACTTGTCACCGCCAAGTTGCATCTCACAAACTATAGCTCGGAAATGTGATTCTGCTTTCTCTGGTTGTCACAATGGATAGAACTAATTTTTCTACCCCAAATGCATATGTCACACGTCCAATTCGGATATACGGAAACAAAGTTATGCTAAAAATAGATTTTCAACTATTCACTTGTCACCGCCAAGTTGCATCTCACAAACTATAGCTCGGAATGTGATTCTGCTTTCTGTGGTTTTCACAATGGATAGAACTATTTTTCTACCCCAAATGCATATGTCACACGTCCAATTCGGATATACGGAAACAAAGTTATGCTAAAAATAGATTTTCAACTGTTCACTTGTCACCGCCAAGTTGCATCTCACAAACTATAGCTCGGAAAGTGATTCTGCTTTCTCTGGTTTTCAAAATGGATATAACTAATTTTTCTACCCCAAATGCATATGTCACACGTCCAATTCGGATATACGGAAACAAAGTTATGCTAAAATAGATTTTCAACTAGTTCACTTGTCACCGCCAAGTTGCATCTCACAAACTATAGCTCAGAATGTGATTCTGCTTTCTGTGGTTTTCACAATGGATATAACTTATTTTTCTACCCCAAATGCATATGTCACACGTCCAATTCGGATATACGGAAACAAAGTTATGCTAAAAATAGATTTTCAACTGTTCACTTGTCACCGCCAAGTTGCATCTCACAAACTATAGCTCGGAAGTGATTCTGCTTTCTCTGGTTGTCACAATGGATAGAACTAATTTTTCTACCCCAAATGCATATGTCACACGTCCAATTCGGATATACGGAAACAAAGTTATGCTAAAATAGATTTTCAACTGTTCACTTGTCACCGCCAAGTTGCATCTCACAAACTATAGCTCGGAATGTGATTCTGCTTTCTGTGGTTGTCACAATGGATATAACTATTTTTCTACCCCAAATGCATATGTCACACGTCCAATTCGGATATACGGAAACAAAGTTATGCTAAAAATAGATTTTCAACTGTTCACTTGTCACCGCCAAGTTGCATCTCACAAACTATAGCTCGGAATGTGATTCTGCTTTCTGTGGTTGTCACAATGGATATAACTATTTTTCTACCCCAAATGCATATGTCACACGTCCAATTCGGATATACGGAAACAAAGTTATGCTAAAAATAGATTTTCAATTGTTCACTTGTCACCGCCAAGTTGCATCTCACAAACATTAGCACAGAAAGTGATTCTGCTTTCTCTGGTTGTCAAATGGATAGAACTAATTTTTCTACCCAAATGAATATGTCACACGTCCAATCTGATATACGGTAACAAAGTTATGCTAAAAGTAGATTTTCAACTGTTCACTTGTCATCGCCAAGTTGCATCTCACAAACTATAGCTCGGAATATGATTATGCTATCTTGGTTGTCACAATGGATAGAACTTAATTTTTTACCCCAAATGCATATGTCACACGTCCAATTCGGTAATACGGAAACAAAGTTATGCTAAAAATAGATTTTGAACTGTTCTCTTGTCACCGCCAAGTTGCATCTCACAAACTATAGCTCGGAATGAGATTCTGGTTTTGTGTTGTCACAATGGATAGAACATATTTTCCTACCCCAAATGCATATGTTAAATGTCCAATTCGGATATACAGAAGCAAAGTTATGCTATAAATAGATTTTCAACTGTTCACTTGTCACCGCCAAGTTGCATCTCACAAACTATAGCTCGGAATGTGATTCTGCTTTCTGTGGTTGTTCACAATGGATAGAACTAATTTTTCTACCCCAAATGCATATGTCACACGTCCAATTCGGATATACGGAAACAAAGTTATGCTAAAAATAGATTTTCAACTGTTCACTTGTCACCGCCAAGTTGCATCTCACAAACTATAGCTCGAATGTGATTCTGCTTTCTGTGGTTGTCACAATGGATAGAACTTATTTTTCTACCCCAAATGCATATGTCACACGTCCAATTCGGATATACGGAAACAAAGTTATGCTAAAAATAGATTTTCAACTGTTCACTTGTCACCGCCAAGTTGCATCTCACAAACTATAGCTCGGAATGTGATTCTGCTTTCTGTGGTTGTCACAATGGATAGAACTATATTTTTCTACCCCAAATGCATATGTCACACGTCCAATTCGGATATACGGAAACAAAGTTATGCTATAAATAGATTTTCAACTGTTCACTTGTCACCGTCAAGTTGCATCTCACAAACTATAGCTCGGAATGTGATTCTGCTTTCTCTGGTGCTACAATGGATAGAACATATTTTTCTACCCCAAATGCATATGTCACACGTCCTATTCGGATATACGGAAACAAAGTTATGCTAAAAATAGATTTTCAACTGTTCACTTGTCACCGCCAAGTTGCATCTCACAAAATATAGCTCGGAATGTGATTCTGATTTTTGTGGTTGTCACAATGGATAGAACATATTTTCTACCCCATGCATATGTCACACGTCCAATTCGAATATACGGAAAGAAAGTTATGCTAAAAGTAGATTTCAACTATTTCACTTGTCATCGTCGAAGTTGCATCTCACAAACTATAGCTCGGAATGTGATTCTGCATTCTGTGGTTGTCACAATGGATAGAACTATTTTTCTACCCCAAATGCATATGTTACACGTCCAATTCGGATATATGGAAAACAAAGTTATGCTAAAAATAGATTTTCAACTGTTCACTTGTCACCGCCAAGTTGCATCTCACAAACTATAGCTCGGAATGTGATTCTGCTTTTTGTGGTTATCACAATGGATATAACTAATTTGTCTACCCCAAATGCATATGTCACACGTCCAATTCGGATATACGGAAACAAAGTTATGCTAAAAATAGATTTTCAACTGTTCACTTGTCACCGCCAAGTTGCATCTCACAAACTATAGCTCGGAAAGTGATTCTGCTTTCTCTGTGTTTCACAATGGATATAACTTATTTTTTCTACCCCAAATGCATATGTCACACGTCCAATTCGGATATACGGAAACAAAGTTATGCTAAAAATAGATTTTCAACTGTTCACTTGTCACTGCCAAAGTTGCATCTCACAAACTATAGCTCAGAAAGTGATTCTGCTTTCTCTGGTTTTCAAAATGGATATAACTAATTTTTCTACCCCAAATGCATATGTCACACGTCCAATTCGGATATACGGAAACAAAGTTATGCTAAAAATAGATTTTCAACTGTTCACTTGTCATCGCCAAGTTGCATCTCACAAACTATAGCTCAGAATGTGATTCTGCTTTCTTGGTTTCACAATGGATATAACTATTTTTCTACCCCAAATGCATATGTCACACGTCCAATTCGGATATACGGAAACAAAGTTATGCTTAAAAATAGATTTTCAACTATTCACTTGTCACCGCCAAGTTGCATCTCACAAACTATAGCTCGGAAGTGATTCTGCTTTCTCTGTTGTCCACAATGGATATAACTATTTTTCTACCCCAAATGCATATGTCACACGTCCAATTCGGATATACGGAAACAAAGTTATGCTAAAAATAGATTTTCAACTGTTCACTTGTCACCGCCAAGTTGCATCTCACAAACTATAGCTCGGAATGTGATTCTGCTTTCTGTGGTTGTCAAAATGGATAGAACTACTTTTTCTACCCCAAATGCATATGTCACACGTCCAATTCGGATATACGGAAACAAAGTTATGCTAAAAATAGATTTTCAACTGTTCACTTGTCACCGCCAAGTTGCATCTCACAAACTATAGCTCGGAATGTGATTCTGCTTTCTGTGGTTTTCACAATGGATAGAACTTATTTTTCTACCCCAAATGCATATGTCACACGTCCAATTCGGATATACGGAAACAAAGTTATGCTAAAAATAGATTTTCAACTGTTCACTTGTCACCGCCAAGTTGCATCTCACAAACTATAGCTCGGAATGTGATTCTGCTTTCTCTGGTTTTCACAATGGATAGAACTACTTTTTCTACCCCAAATGCATATGTCACACGTCCAATTCGGATATACGGAAACAAAGTTATGCTAAAAATAGATTTTCAACTGTTCACTTGTCACCGCCAAGTTGCATCTCACAAACTATAGCTCAGAATGTGATTCTGCTTTCTCTGTGGTTGTCACAATGGATAGAACTATTTTTCTACCCCAAATGCATATGTCACACGTCCAATTCGGATATACGGAAACAAAGTTATGCTAAAATAGATTTTCAACTGTTCACTTGTCACCGCCAAGTTGCATCTCACAAACTATAGCTCGGAATGTGATTCTGCTTTCTCTGGTTTTCACAATGGATATAACTAATTTTTCTACCCCAAATGCATATGTCACACGTCCAATTCGGATATACGGAAACAAAGTTATGCTAAAAATAGATTTTCAACTGTTCACTTGTCACGCCAAGTTGCATCTCACAAACTATAGCTCGGAAAGTGATTCTGCTTTCTCTGGTTTTCAAAATGGATAGAACTAATTTTTCTACCCCAAATGCATATGTCACACGTCCAATTCGGATATACGGAAACAAAGTTATGCTAAAAATAGATTTTCAACTGTTCACTTGTCACCGCCAAGTTGCATCTCACAAACTATAGCTCGGAATGTGATTCTGCTTTCTGTGGTTGTCACAATGGATAGAACTATTTTTCTACCCCAAATGCATATGTCACACGTCCAATTCGGATATACGGAAACAAAGTTATGCTAAAAATAGATTTTCAACTGTTCACTTGTCACCGCCAAGTTGCATCTCACAAACTAATAGCTCGGAATGATGATTCGGCTTTTTGTGGTTGTCACAAGGATAGAACATATTTTTTCTACCCCAAATGCATATGTCACACGTCCAATTCGGATATACGGAAACAAAGTTATGCTAAAAATAGATTTTCAACTATTCACTTGTCACCGCCAAGTTGCATCTCACAACTATAGCTCAGGAAATGATTCTTGCTTTCTCTGGTTTTCAAAATGGATATAACTAATTTTTCTACCCCAAATGATATGTCACACGTCCAATTCGGATATACGGAAACAAAGGTATGCTAAAAATAGATTTTCAACTGTTCACTTGTCACCGCAAGTTGCATCTCACAAACTATAGCTCGAAAGTGATATGCTTTCTCTGGTTGTCACAATGGATAGAACTATTTTTTCTACCCCAAATGCATATGTCACACGTCCAATTCGGATATACGGAAACAAAGTTATGCTAAAAATAGATTTTCAACTGTTCACTTGTCACCGCCAAGTTGCATCTCACAAACTATAGCTCGGAATGTGATTCTGCTTTCTGTCGTTGTCACAATGGATAGAACTTATTTTTCTACCCCAAATGCATATGTCACACGTCCAATTCGGATATACGGAAACAAAGTTATGCTAAAAATAGATTTTTCAACTGTTCAATTGTCACGCCAAGTTGCATCTCACAAACTATAGCTCGGAATGTGATTCTGCCTTTCTGTGGTTGTCACAATGGATAGAACTAATTTTTCTACCCAAATGCATATGTCACACGTCCAATTCGGATATACGGAAACAAAGTTATGCTAAAAATAGATTTTCAACTTTCACTTGTCACCGCCAAGTTGCATCTCACAAACTATAGCTCGGAATGTGATTCTGCTTTCTTTGGTTGTCACAATGGATAGAACATATTTTTCTACCCCAAATGCATATGTCACACGTCCAATCGGATATACGGAAACAAAGTTATGCTAAAAATAGATTTTCAACTATTCACTTGTCACCGCCAAGTTGCATCTCACAAACTATAGCTCGGAATGTGATTCTGCTTTCTTTGGTTGTCACAATGGATAGAACTATTTTTCTACCCCAAATGCATATGTCACACGTCCAATTCGGATATACGGAAACAAAGTTATGCTAAAATAGATTTTCAACTAGTTCACTTGTCACCGCCAAGTTGCATCTCACAAACTATAGCTCGGAAGTGATTCTGCTTTCTCTGGTTTTCAAAATGGATAGAACTAATTTTTCTACCCCAAATGCATATGTCACACGTCCAATTCGGATATACGGAAACAAAGTTATGCTAAAATAGATTTTCAACTGTTCACTTGTCACCGCCAAGTTGCATCTCACAAACTATAGCTCGGAATGTGATTCTGCTTTCTGTGGTTGTCACAATGGATAGAACTAATTTTTCTACCCCAAATGCATATGTCACACGTCCAATTCGGATATACGGAAACAAAGTTATGCTAAAAATAGATTTTCAACTATTCACTTGTCACCGCCCAAGTTGCATCTCACAAAACTATAGCTCGGAAATGTGATTCTGCTTTCTGTGGTTGTCAGAAATGGATAGAACTATTTTTCTACCCAAATGATATGTCACACGTCCAATTCGGATATACGGAAACAAAGTTATGCTAAAAATAGATTTTCAACTATTCACTTGTCACCAGCCAAGTTGCAATCTCACAAACTATAGCTCGGAATGTGATTCTGCTTTCTTGGTTGTCACAATGGATATAACATTATTTTTCTACCCCAAATGCATATGTCACACGTCCAATTCGGATATACGGAACAAAGTTATGCTAAAAATAGATTTTCAACTATTCACTTGTCACCGCCAAGTTGCATCTCACAAACTATAGCTCGGAAAGTGATTCTCTTTCTCTGGTTGTCAAATGGATAGAACATATTTTTCTACCCCAAATGCATATGTCACACGTCCAATTCGGATAC